>JAMPIT010000485.1:7755000-10155000 GCA_026261815.1 Monarcha castaneiventris obscurior
TCTGTGGAGCCAGAGCCGATTTCAAGCCATCCACTTGCAGCCGTGCTGCTAGAGAGAAGGTCAGGCATTTATTCACAACTCGGTTGTGGCTGTTGCACCGAAGGTTTATATTCACTCAGTGCTGCTGCAGCATCCTGTGCAGACATTTATTTTGGCTAAAGGAAGCCTGGTTCTTGTTTGGATGCAGTCGCTGAGGCCTGACCCACACAGGGCTGTGTGCAGAGGAGCCGCTGTGGCCATACAGGTTGTCTGTGTGTGGGTTCACTTCCACACAGGGGGACCCAGATCCATCCCACAAGAGGTTGCAGTTAGATGAGCACTGTCCTTGCATGGCTGGGAAGGGGGGGCGGTCACTATAGAGCTCAGTCACTGTCATGAGATGCAGTGTCCCCAAAGCTGCTTGTTTGCAGCTGCTGTAGACTGTCCTTGCAAGTCATTTTCCTTGCAAGACATTTTCTCCTTTTCTATTAGGCCAGTAAAATAGCCCAGACATTCCTTGTTGTTCTACCTTGCCTCCTGTCACAGCAAAGAACAGACTGACATCACTTGTTCTGGAGCTCAGATGTTTTCATGGGGTTTGGTGTGGCAGATGATGATATATATTAATCACTAACATAACAGAGTATGTTAGCACAAACAAATGAACACAAACAACAAACCACAGGGCTCAGCATGCTAATGGGAGGCTGCACAATCCACAGGAGATCCCACTGGGATAAATCCTCTCCTTGTATTGCTGGGTGTTACATTGGACATGTTGCAAACTTAACCCAAAGGCCATAAAGAATGGATGCTTCAGCCAATGTCAGCTGCTTCTTCAAATCCAATCCAGCATAAAAACTGGCTACATCATGGAGATTTTTCTCCTTGCGTCAGTGCTGGAGCTGAACCCTCTGGATCGTGTCCAGCTGAGAGGCAGCAGTCTCTGCACTGCCACTGAGGGCAGATCACACATGTTAAAGTCATATGGCAGAGAGCAGTCTCTGAGAGCAGAGAGCAGTCTCTGAGAGCAGAGACCAGACCTGAAGATGAGCCCAGGACCCTTTCTGGAGCCCAGGTTTGCCTGCAAAAAAGCAGAGATGCTTCTGCCAGCCTTGTCCTTTCTCCTTTCCATCCACTTTGCCCATTTGTGGTTGTGCCTGTTTCTAAGGGATTTTGTGACCTGCCCACAGTTCTCAGCTCCCCTTTCTACTTCCTCATGCCCTGTGGGAGACCTTGTCCCTTTTGGGAGTGCTGTGGTGGGGCAGGTGAGGCAGGAGTGGTGGTCCCTTCTGCCCACCTGAAAAGCCACACCAGTATTACCGACAGGACATCCCTCTACCCAGGCAGAAGGATTTTGAGGATTTCAGACCATTGCTCTGACTCCTGCTTCCACCAGCTCATCACCCAGGCAGACGCCCTGCTGAGGGTGCTGAGGACAGGCAGATTGCCTCTGCTGTAGCCCAAGGCTGCTGCAGCAGACAGGCACTGCAGTCAGAGACTGCCAGGCCCAGGGACCAACTGGACGGGTCACCAGCCCTGCCTGAAGAAATGATGTGCCCTGCACCCTCTGTGCTCCTGCCTGCAGAGTTCTGGCCGGAGACCTGGCACCCCTTAACAGGCATCTCAGGGAAAGGTCAGCAGCCCTTAAGGAAAACCCTTACAATACACTTTGTAATCCCTGCACAAGCCCTTTGAAGGGCAAGGACATGTTACTAAATAAGCATGGTGAAGCAGAGCACAACAAGCCTCAGAGCTCCCAATCCTGCCTCTGTGATGGCTCAAACAAGTTCAACATGGGGTACCGAGGACTGCTTGGCAAAATCCCTTTGCTGTTTCCATCTCAGTGTCCTTCTGTGCAAACAACAGTGATGATGTCTAGTCACCTTCGGAGAGCTGTTTGGCATTGAAAAGGATCCAGGATAAACTTGGCTTAAGTTTTGTATAATTTATTTATTGTATTTTTAGGTTTTGTTGTACAAAGCAACACTGCACCATTTCTAGCTCTTCTCTGATGACATCTTAAGTCAGTTCTTGTTCTTCCTATTCACTAATTCCATTTCCCCTTTTTTAGTTGAAATGCCAGACTGGAACCATTCAGGAATCCACATTGATGAGGATTTTTTACATTTCTTGTGATTTTCTCATATAATATTTTAATTGTAAATGGCTGCTCAAATCTAACCTGTTCTCACACAAGCGGCTGCTGCATATGGAACATCCTCCTTCTTGTCCTACTGGGCTCAGAGACGGAGTTTGGAAAATACATCTGAAGGTGCACAGTCAGGCTCCAGAGCAGTACAGCTGTTTCCTTCCTCATGGCTTTTGCTGGGGAAAACCTGGCCCTGGTGAAGCCAGTAGTGGGATCCCTGTGACCTGAGAAAGGCACATGTGTAAGGGGACCCGTAAGACACCCAGAGGCTGAGCTGTGCTGGGAGCTTTGCTGGCAACTGTCCCTGTGGGGCCACTGGCCCAGGAGGTGAGGGCTCTCCACCTCCCCCATGCACAGCTCGCTGCAGTCCACAGGCACTTCCCGTGGGCCATGGCCTGGGAAACACCACCATCCCTGCAAATAGCACGAAGCGACTGGCACTGAGGGGTGGTTCAGTTTCAGGAACTGCCAATGCTCACGCCTTCCTCTGCGGAATTAGCACAAGGACAGATTAAAGAAAGCCAATTTCCTTTCTCATCAAATCAATTCCTTCTGGGGCAAACAAAGCCACGAGCGCAGCGCTCTTGTCCTCCCGTGATCTTGTGGTTTGCTCTGGTTGGAAGAGGCAGCTTTGGAAAACCCGAGCCCATTTCCTGCTCTGCGTGCTGCAGTGTATATCCTCGCCTCAGCCCTGGAAATGCTTTGATGGATATTATTAGGCCCGGAAAGCATTTGGAGCTCCTTTCTTCCGTACGAGCTGAACAAACTGCTACGGGATGAAAGAGGGGCAAATTGGAAGGGTCTGTGGATTCTGCAGGCAGGCTGCCTCACTAAGGGAGCCCATGTTGTGCTGCTGTCTGCGATAGGGACAAAGCAGCCTTGGGGCCAGGGTGGCTGCCAGCCCCTGGGGAGGGGGGACATCTCTTTCATACTCTCCTGCCAAAAGGCAGAGCTGTAGTGGGGCACTACCAAACCGACGCCAGTAAAGCCTGATCCCTCCTAACTGCATCCAGCCCCACCCAAGACTTTGGCCTCTTCTTAAATCCATATACCAGGCCCAACAAATCTCATGCCTACCCCAACATGCCCTCATCAAATCCTACAAGACAGGGGAAAGAGGCTTTTTCCCCTCTCACAATGACCATTTCCCACCCCAAGACAGACTTGCTCATTCTTTCTCAGCCTTCCAGACATTGGGAGCAGGAGTCTCTCACTGCTTTGAAAGGGAAAGTGCATTAAAAGCAAAGCCAAGCCAAACCTTTGCTTTCCGAGGGACTGGAGCTCTGAGCGGTGTTTTGCCACTAACACAGTCAAGAAATGACAGTGCGGAAATCTTGGGGAGTGAACAGCACTTGTGGTTATTGGTGAAATCCCATATTAGTAGAAAGGTCTGGTAAATGGAAGCAGGAGTCACTCTGACTGCAGCATCTGTTGGATGTGGAGAGTGGTTATGACTCTCTCCAAATACAATGCACATGTACTGGGGAAAACGACTGCTACAATAACAGGAATAAATCTTAATAGAGACTTGGGTGATAACAGACACCATAGGAGAGTTATCAAAATGAAAAACGTATGGCAGCGTCTCTGCCAGACCTGCATGGAAACCCCTTGAAAGCACTAGCAGAGCTTGTACCTGAAAATGAAAAAAGAGCAGAAGACGCAGTGACAGGGGAACAGCACTGAGGGAACCACATAAATTCTGTAATTGTGCCCTCCTCAGAAGAGCATTGGGGGTTTGGTGTCAGTGTCCTGCAGCCTGCCTCCTTGCCGGACAAGTCCAGCTCTAAAAGCAGCCTGGTCTGACAAATTCTTTCCCACTTCTCTCAGGTTTGGCAAGGCAAAAGGCTGCAAGTCAGGCTGGACAGGGGCCATTTTTGATTGTGTTCAAACAAGACCTTGACCTGGACTGCTTATTAGCATTAGATCCCATTTTCTCTGCCTTTTGGCAGCAAGTAAGGGCAAGGAGGGCAGAGAAGGAATAGTGGAGGAGCAAAACTCAGGGCCCTGGAAAGTTCAGGCACAGCCCTGGCTGCAAGGGCAGGATGGATTTGTTTTCCTGCAGTTATAGGAGCTACAAACTGAGCCCAGACTTCATGGTATGGCAAAGAACAAGCAAACGGGAAGCTCGGCTGGAACCGACAGTTTCTTGGCAGGAAGCAGCAAGAGACAGGACAGAGCAACATTAAATGAAATTGCACCTTCTCCCAAGCACTTCAATGTTTTCAGCAGAGGTGAAACCACAGATTAGCCAGAGTGCAGAAACCCAGCTTTGCTTTGCTCTCCTCAGGAGCAGCCTGGCAGGTAATGGATAAACATAAGCACAGTAGATACAGATCAGGTGGATGCGAGATGTGGGTATTGTTTGTCTCTTAGGTCTTCAAGAAGGGAGCAAGAGGCATCCCCATGATCCCTAGGGCAAGGGGAGTTGTCCAGCTTCTGCTGACCCCATGCTTTGGGGTCAGGAGCAATACATGTGGATTGGTTGCCTGGGTACCAGGCACTGCTCCTTGATACTGTTAAAAGGTTGGTCCCACACCAAACCCTGGCTGCACTGACCCCTGTGGCCATACAGCACTAAGGCAGAACCCAGGGGCAGTGGGAGAGCCCCGAGCAGGGGCCATCACCTCCTCTTCAGTCTCGGAGGTGACTGTGTGGGCTACCATCATCCAATCCAGTGCCAACTTGACAACTGGGGATTAAATAGTGGAAAATTCAAAAGACAGCTGAGGATGGGACTTATATTAGTCAAGAAACTTGGCATGCTAGCTTTAGATGATCAGGGTCACCAGCAGTAAATAGAGATATTGTTATGGTAATGGAAACAAGACGGGAGCAGGAGGACCACAGAGCAGACCCTAAGTGCTAAATGCCTCTAAGCTGTCAGGGACTTTGCCCCTGGCTGTCATTATTTTAACTGCATCCTAAATCTGCAGCCACTGGTCAGAGCAGGTGTCTGAGGACATGGGATGGATCCACTCTGGTGCCTGCCACAGCCAAGACTGAGCTGAAGAGAGAGTTGGATGTGATATTTGTTACACTGAGCATCCACATTTATATAATCCAGGGTTAGTAACCCCGAATGACTTGTTTGCTTACAGTCAAAAATCACTGCTGTCCAGGGGATGAGCGAAGAGGAGCCTGAAGATCTGAGCTGGTCTATTCCAGCATCAGAGGGCTAGATCCTGTCCTTGTTTCCCCAGGCTGGGACTCACTCGTGCCCATGGCTGGTATAGTCACTGGGACAAGACCCTGTCCCAGGGATAGGCAGAGACTGTCTGACCCCAAACAGGCTGCAGATGCCTTGTTTTGGCTCAAACAAATGTACACCAGGCAAAAGAATTCAGAGATCAAACGGCATCTTTATGCCAGTCCTGAGCAGAAGGGTTGTTTTATTGTGTGCTTAGTCACAATAAACCAAACAATAAAGTAGTAATAAATGGTCACCCAAAAATTATTTCAGAGTCCATAAAACAAAAACAGACTTTAACAAGGACAAATGAATTGTTAACACTCCTCCTCTTCCCTGTCCCATAAAACATGTTGGGTTTTACAGGCGACGGGTGAATGCCAAGCTCCCCTGGGCTTGCAAGACCAGTAGTGTGATCATTGCTGCCTTTTGCTGTGAGAAGGTGACAACCCCAAAACACATCACCACTACAGACCCAATTCCCACTTGTGCTGCTGCCTGGGGACCCCTGCACAAGGCCGTGGGCTCCCCATGGCTGCAGGATACTGCCCACACCCCAGGTTTCCCCTCCATTTAGGCAGGGAGTGCTGCGGTGCTGTCAGGAGCCCGACACTAAAACCACGGGGTGCTGTGCTGAGCTCTCGTGCTGAGCAAACAAGTCTTTCTAAAGGTTTAGAGGACCACCTTCACGCACAGAATGACCCTCCATGTTTAAACCAAACAATCTTGACCTCTCCATGAGTTTTAGCCACATAAAAGCTCACCTCTTGGACTCTCCATTAGGTTTTATGATGTGCTTCCATATTTAAATGGACATGACTCACACCAGGGTTTCTGCCGTGCACGTGAAGGAAAGAAAATATGAATGCCAGATGTTACGTATGAGTTAGTTCAGGGGAAAAAAAAGGAGAGAAAAGGAAATGTTGGGCTGGGCTTTCCCAGATCCCCCTGCTCAGGTGAGCATCAGACTGGTATTTGACTTTTCTTTAAAAATGCAGCCTCCTCAGCCTGGCCACACCCCTGGCTGCTGTGCAAGCACGCAGGCCCCCCCAGTTCACCCTCCTCACAGCAGGGGCTTCAATGTTCTGTCAAAAGTCTTCTGGCCAAACCTGGCAGCTGTCAGCACCTCCTTGTTTATTTGTGGAGCAGGAGGTGGCAGGAGGAGGAGGAGTGGAGAAGGGCTGGAGGGCAGCTCCTCTTTGGGGTGACACATTCCTTCACCCAGAAAACTCTGGGTAAGGCAGGCAGAACGGCCGGGTGATGCAGAGGAGCTGCACTGGTGGGTGGTGTGGGTGGTGAGGGGAGAGTTCTAACCACGGCAACTGGAAAAGCACCTGACAAGCAGCCTGCCATCCCCATGGGCTTATGGCTGCTTTCCTCTGGGCTCCAGTGGCATGGGCAGGTAGGAAGGGCTCAGCAGCAGATCCGCTTTACAGCCTTGCTCCTGCCTCTCTGAAAGGACCTTCTGTCCCCACACAGACCCCCTGCATGTCATTGCCTTGACCACTCTGCTCTCAGCGGGCTCATCTGGCAGACTCACATTCCCACCTCCAGGGGACAATGGCAGAGCCTCCACCCAGGCAAGCATGGAATCAGCAGGCTTGTGCCATGTGTCAGCCCTTTCCTGCACTCGGTGCTGTACATACACAGAGCATGAAGCACGGCCATGCCTGCACTGAAGTCATGGCCAACAGGTTCTGCTCTCAGACCCTCAGCACCACGTGTAGTGAAAGGATCACTCCACCCATTGCCCCTGTTCCAGAATAGGGACATAGAACCTTAAAAACCTAACTAGCCCTTCTCAGGAGGCTCCTCCTGAGGGGCACCAATGCTCCATGTGGCCTCTTCTCCCCACAGCTGATCAGGGGACTGACACATCGACATGAAAGTGGTCCTGCTGCTCCCAACCAGGGCGGGCTGTCCCACTGCAGACAGATGAGGCTGAAACTCCACACTAAGCATATGTAAGGACATTAAGCTGTTGGAACTAAAGGATAATTTGAAAAGTATTTTTCTTAATACTGGCATTAGGTTTCCCCAGCTTTGCAGTTGGTAAAGAGAAAAAGAATGTCCTTACTGAGGAAAAGCAAGTGAAAGCTGAACCAGAGGGGAATTAGGGGGTGGTGGATGCTTGGAGTTGGGTCCCCTTGCTTAGCTCAGGGAGCTGATCAGGCTTGGTGCAAGAAGGTCTGTTCCCACCCAAGTCGTGCAGAAACAGCCTAGGGGTCACTGACTTTCCCTCACTGGCAAACTACAACATGGCAAGAGGGAACTAACATGGTCACACCATCCTGGGAGCAAGAGCATCCATGCTGCATCCTGCCTGCACCAAGCGTAGGGCTGCACTCCCACTGATGCCCCGCAAATATTCAGGTTAAGTAAAACCTCTGTTTTTCCAGAAGTGATGAACTGAGAGACTTTTCATCTTTATATCACACAGAAAGTCCCCTTGGGTACTTGCTGAGCTCTGCAACTTCTTTATACAGCTGCTGAGTGACTCAGTTGTGAATAGAGAGCACAGAACTCTGCAACCTTTACTTCCCATTTTCAGGTGTCTGTCTTTAGCTGGATAGATTAGTGCAGAGTTTATGAAAACAGGAGATCTGCAGCTACAGCAGCTGCAGGTGGTGTCTGGTGAGTTATGTTAGTTCTCAACACTATCCTGTTCCCCAGCCCCACAGGGATGGCAACCCTTCCTGGTGCTCTGGGCCTGACAAGTCACAGCCCTATGGTGCAGCCTCTTCTCTGCCTCTGCATTCCCACCTCTGCAAAGGTCCTGGGGCCGCAGGCTCTGCACTTGCTTCTACTTCCTCTCCCTGCCTCTGCCACCACCCGCCAGGGCAGCAAGTGGGATGTGGGGCCCAATGCAGCATCCCGAGCTCCTGAGTGCAGGAGACTCGTAAGCTGGCAGCTCAGGGACCACAGGGAGGCATCAGAAGAGCCCATGTCCCCCATAGAGGAATTCCTGTGCCCTTGCAAAATGCCCGTGTGAACGGAGGCAGGAAAATTAGCTGCAATATGGCTTTTTGTGATCACAGAGATATTGCGAAAGGAAGGAAAATAAAAAAAGGTTCCGTTTTCCTCTCCTTCCCCTTCCCCACCTCACTGGAAAGACTCAGGAAGTGCCCAGCCATCAGGAACAATGTAAAAAAAAGCCGGTACCATTTTCCCTGGTGAACCTGGCAGGAACCCAAGCAGGGACCATAACAGCCAGCAGGAGTGAGGCTCCCTCATGCCTCTCCTGGAGAAACAAGTGTTGGGCTCCTTTGTTTCACTTTCCTCATCCTTTGCGGAGCCCTGCTGCCGTGTCCCCAGCATGATGAGGAGGGATGTCTCCCTCTGCCTGGACATTCGGAGTGCATGTGTGCAAGGGCTGGCAGGGGGTTCCCAATGAGCTCTCTGTCTCTGGCCTGAGCGAGAAACTGTGGCTTGCTAAAGGACACATGGTGGTCATTCCAACAGCCTCTTTAATTTCCATCTCTCCCCCAAAATGCCTTTTAATTGAGCATCAAGGCTGCCCAAAAGTTTTCTCATCCTGAACCACTAAAGTTGATGCAGACTGACAATGGCCAGGACATGTCCCTGGGAACATTAATCAAATTTTGCAAGAGCTGCAACCACAAGAGTGTCTGGGCAGAACCAAATTTACCACAAGCCACGTTCCTTCCCTTCCTGCCCTGCCCATCTGGCACAGCTGGGGAAGAGCACAGGCAGAACCGGATGCCCTGGGGTCGCAGCTCTTGTGCATCCCTAACAGGGGGGTGAGGGAGAGGTCTATGGCCTAACACATCCCCTTGTTGGCTGGAGGAGAGCCCAGGATACTGAGGAGCATCTGTGCTTCCAGAGAGCACGTTCCTAGGAGCAGACACCACGGCCTGGCCTTCTCCAGGGCCTCACACATCCCCTGGGCTTGTGTGCAAATGCTATGCTTCCCCAAATAGACGCTTTTCTGGGAATGTCCCATGGCCCCGAGGAGGCTCGGCTGGTTGGCATCAGATGACCAAAGCTGTTGCGTGCTCCCATTGTTCCCCAAGGCAGTTATTAATAGAGCACTGTAATAATAGGGGATATTTATAAAACACCTCTGTGCCTGGGAATCCAGAGCAATCTGCAAACCTGTGCAGGTCTGTGTGTCAGCCCTGAGCCCCTCTGGTGATCATTACAAAGAGAAAACAAGCCCTACACTCCCCTGAATGGCATGAGAAATGCCTGGGCTGGAGGGGCCACAGCAACAGTCTGGTGTAAGACATGAGCACCAGCACTGTGGTCCTGCAAGGGCGCAGGGGCAGGGACAGCCCAGGCCCAGCCACCTTCCTGCCAGCAGAGGAAAACAGGGGAAGAACAGAAGTCATAGATGCTCTTTCCCTGGTCCCAGCTTGTGGAAGAGAGATGTCACTAAAGAAATCAAAGCTGATATAGTCCATGCCCAAGCTCCCCAGGACTAACCATGGGGTAAGGGTGCAGCTGGCAAGGGGGCTGCACTGCTGCAATTGCCTTTTATGTTGAGTTTGGTTAGAAGGACTCATTTGCTGCCCTTCCAGACATCTGGGTTGCAGAGACCAAGACCAAACTCTGGTGACAGGGCTGAAGATCTGTGCTTACATAGTGGAGTTTCACACTTGCAGAAACCTGTGCAAATCTACCAGGTTTGGTACAAGAGAAAGCACACTTTTGTTTAGCTTTATAGATGGAAAAATCAAAATGAGGTGCAGGATTCAGTTAGAGCAAGGCCAGATCCTCTGTACATCATGGGCTGGGGCGAGGTGCAGTGCCACACATTGGCACCCCACTCAGGCTCCACATGCAGCCAGGATGGGGACTGAACAGAGAGGAATGCAGATAGCCTTGCTTTTGGGCTGTTCCATCAGGCTCATAAAACCAAACAAATCCAGTCTTCCCCCCAGCCTTGCTTGAGGAATTAGAGAAATGAGGCCATTTATGTCTTTGCACGGGCGACTGAGCCTGGCAATGACCTTTGGTCACTTCGAAGCAGGGCTGGATTTGAAATGTGAACCAGAGACCAGGAGGTGAAAACCTCCATATCCCATTACAAATCCCTGGGGATGCCCAAGGCTTGTCAAGCCCCAGTGCTTTGCTGCTTATTTATTACTATTTGTCTATGATTTTTAGCCATTGCCAGGGCTGGCATTACTGCCTGGGCAGTGGTCAGCTGCCGAACGGCCTCCAGGACCAGCCCATCTCCCAGCAAAGCCAGAGGCTGGGACCCTGGGGCTGGAGTGGTCAAGGTGTCACTCCTTGCTGTTCGAAAAACACATTGGTCCTTTTGTGGCAGCAAGCACAAGCACAAGCATCACAGTGGGTGACACAGTCCCCCAGCTGGTGACATCCACGAGGAGATGAATTCACCCTTTAAGGTAATGAAGTATACAGCCCCACACAGTAAGGGATCCAGGTAAAAAATACCTGAGCCATAATGTAGTGACATTAATTCTACATATTGTATATTCAATCTTGTAAAGTGGCTTATTCACAACCAGACAGCACTTGCTGTTTTATTATTAGTGCTTGAGGATAGGTAAATCCTCTGTCTGGCTTGAGCTTGTCCTCTGAAACAACTGCACAAGACCTGCTTTATTCACAAGTGGTTTGACTGACCTAACTTTTATCCAAAAGAGATCTCAAACCCATCGAATAACCACGGCTTCATGAGAAAAGCAACTTGGGGACAGTGTGCATGTCTTAAAAAAAAATCCTATCTCTCTGTAAACAGAAAATTTCCTTCCATCCCTTTTAAGCCTGCTTCACCCCACTCCTCTCCACTAATCATCTTATTTCTACTGTTGTGGTCTAAGAGGAATCAGATAATTTTGCAGCTCAGGAGCTAAGGCAGGCCCCTGGGTGGTCAGAGAGAGCCTCTCAAGAACGGCTTTGCCAGCTCTGCCCTCCAGACACAAGGGCAGGTTCCCACAGCTCAACAATGGGATTTGGAAGAAGATGTTTTATAGAAGAAGTTTTAGCACCCCTGTGTGGTATCACTCTGCTATGTGACAGCTGAGCAGCAGAGGGAAATTCTGCCTGGGCCTGCTGATGGAAATGTGAGTCTGTCAGGAGGCCAAGCCCAAGCCATTTCCCAATTATTTGTTCAGCCTCTGGGGAAAGCCACAAACTTATTTCCCAGCAGGGATGGGCACCATAGGGCTCTCTCAGGTGGAGTTCCTTGGAGGTACAGAAGCAGGAAAGAAAACAGTGTGTAGAGAGCATGCAATGATAAACTCACATAGATCCACGTGTCTGGCTGTGACATTAAGTACTTTACAGCAGAATTGATGATAATTAATTCACTTGTGATGTGGGACAGCTGATGGAGGTGCTGATGCTGTCAGGATTCAGTGAAGCTGCAGTTATTTTCATGCAGACTCAAGGGCTCTGCTTATGAGACACAATGGGTTGCATCCCAACAGGACCATGGTGATTTAGAAGGTGGAGCCCCATTTTCAAAGGTGAGAAAGTATTTAAGTGCATGTTTGCTGAGTACCCACAGGTTTGCCATCTGAAGGTATCCAGACACTGGCTGGTGATGGAGAGAAAGAAAACAAAAACCAGTGAAAATGAATAAATCAGAGCAATACTGGTCCTGACCTGCTGACTGGTTTATTAGTTTTACCAGGCACTATCTGCATTTAATAGTAACCCTTACACACTTCTGCAAATGTGATGCAGGTCACCAAAATGCCTGCACTCTCTTGAAAATGCACCAAGAGTGCACTTCTCCCTGAATCTTGGTAGGATTTGTGCTGTTAAGTCTGTTCTGGAAACACCAGCCAAGAAGCTGCATTTCTCCAATGTCCAGCTGAAATGCACTAACTCCAGGTGCAGGTAGAAGTGTGAAAAGCAGCTCAGCTGATGGGAGGGAAAATGTGTGTTGATGGTGCCAGATTCCACGTCCATTCTCAGCCTTTTGCTACGGGGAAGTTCTGTTCCCCTCAAGGCTGTCCCTCTCGGTGCTGCAGCAAGCCCTGGGAACAGTCCTGGTGCTCTCAGCACCTCTCCAAGTCCCTGCTGCCAGCAGAAAGAACCTGTGAGGGGTGAAACAGCGCCAAGTGCCTGCTACTCAATAGACCAAATATATTCTAAAGGTTTTTCATCACAAATAAAACTACAGAAAGAGAAATATAGGACTGTAAGGAAATGCAGTGCAGATCTAGAGCTGAATAATGGAAATTCCCAAGAATGGGACTTGCTGGTGTCTCTTCACACACAAAGCTAATCCAATAAAGTGAATTGTCCTGTGCAACCTTTCCAGTACAGCAGCCATTCCTTCAGCAATAGGATTAACTTTGGGCTCAACCTTTGTATGCAATGCTGAATTATTCTGCCTTGGTGCACTATCAGAGTCTGAATTTCCATTTTGCTTTCTTTAGCAGAGCATTTTGTGGCCAACCTGAAATGACAACCTTAGTGAACACACAACAGAAAGTTTTAGGTTTCACTGAAACACAAGTTAGTCAAGTATAAATAATGTGCATGCTGTTTATAGTCCTAAAACTTAGATTGGCTTCTACTTAAAATTTCATAAGTGTTCCAAGTGTTTGTTTTTGTTACTTGTGTCAAGACTAGAGTCCAAAATACCTAGGACTACATAACAGCTTTGGGAATCACATTTTTAGTCCAGTGGCTGGGTTTTGCTGTAGTGGTTTTAGACTTCTTGAAAACATGGGCAAAGAATAAATTGGCTAAGTATTAAAAAAATTAAATGTAAAATCTCTTTGAAACAATCAGAGTATGCAGCAGTTGCAAAATAATCCACAGAAACTTCTTGGTGTTCGTGTGCTGAGAGCACTTCTTTTTCAATGCCAGGTTTAGAAATTTCCACCTTATTTCATGCTCTGATGAACCTACAAGAGTTTTGTCTGCTATGGGGAGAAGCACTGTGCTGTGCCAGAAGAGGCAAGAGCTCTACAGATGAGCAGAGGCAGAAAACATGCTCAGCTCTTAGTGCAGCTCTCTTGCTGCAAAGAGAGGAGATCTTGGCACATGACAGGTTTTCTCTATGGTTACTCTGAGTCCAAAGGCTTGTGCAAACCTCCCCTTTGGCATGGCACCTGAACCAGCTTTGGGCTCCTTTAGTGAAAATTGGAGTCCTCGCAAAATCTTTTGCCCAAGGTTGCCACAAAGCACCTCTGGGTCCCTGTGGCAGCCTGGGCAGCAGCCTGACTTGTCCAATGTGTGGAGAGAGCAGAGCTTTAGCAGGTGGCCAAACTGATGCTATCACATCAAAGTGTCAGATTCCAGGGGGAACAGCCTGCCCTGGCAAGGGCAGCAGGCTGGGCCGGGTGCTGCTGTCACAGAGTAGGTTTTTGGCTTAGCGAGTTCGGCAGGCATCCGACAGGTATTCACAGTGTCTGTGGGGGGCTGACCCAGACAAATTTGACCTCCACCATGTAGAGAGCATCAGGGAAGGGCTTTGATTTTATTGTTGTATCCAGTAGGAAAAGCTTAGTAGTTTTGGAGGGCAGACCCTGCCTTGCCCCTGGAGCAATGCACTGTGTCCCTGCGAGCAGGGCTTTGGCAGGGAGGGCATGGCAAAGAGCTGTTCAGCTGGTCCCAGCTTTATTTAGAGAGTTTTTTAATTAAAGGAAATCCAGCAGACAATGCCCAAATGAAAGCAATGCTGGCTGTGGCTGAAGAGAACAAGACTTTGTGGAAGTAATTTGGGGCCCCAAATAAGGGGTCTCATGCTGGTTTTATGTGGGGTGAAACTGTCCCAGGACAGGTTCCACAAGAGCCTCCACAGTGCTTTCCCCACAAGACCCTCCCTGCAGATGATGGGAGAATAGGTACAATGTGGGACAATGACAGATTTTCAGTGTACTTCTGAAAGTTTCGGTTTAACTTCTGCCTGGAATTATCAAGGCATCTTTGGGCGCATGACTCTTCATCTCAAGTGTTTGCACTGCCTCCAACGGGCACGGTGGGTACTCACCACAGAGACATCAGATTCCATTTGAAGGCCAATCTGAAGTGTGGGTAATTACATTTCCCCATTTAAACTGCTGGCCAGTCTCAGCTGGATAAAATGTTCCCTTCCTAGCTGGAACTGTTGCCATGTCCTGGGAAACAGCTGCTGTGACAAAGTTAGGGGCAGCTGCTGAGGACTGACGTATCTGTGGCACATGGCCGCCCAAGCCCAGGTACCCAGTGGCAGGAGCCAGAGCTGCCAAGGGCTCACCTGCACACCAGGAGCCCCAGGAGCCTTTCTGGGTTTTGGTATAGCTTGAACCAGTGCCTGGCTGGTGAGAGAGTGGAGGGATAGAGAAAGGCTCAAAGCCAAGTGCGGGTGGGATTCCTGAGGCTGGATAAGGGGCCATCATTGCCTGAAGCACTGCCTGCAATGCTTCATTTGGAACAGGGACACCAGTCTGGGTGCCCATGCTACTCAGAGCACACTGTACCCATGACATGATTCTGACATGGTTAAGTCTGCAAATGAGACCAGGCCTGAAGACATCTGAGCCGAAGACAAGCTGAGTCAATGGCCCAGCTTAGGAAAAGCTGGTGAAATACAGACTTGGCCCTTTTCCTTGCCTGCAGCACTGGTGAAGTGCACAGTCTCTCAAGTAGGTCTTTATAACCGATCAAAGCGTCTGTGTGGCTTTTCAGGGGGTTGAGCTTCCACTCACAACCCAAGGTCCAGTTTAATAATGTAGCTTGTTAAATAAACAAGTGGATATGCAGAGCCCCAGCACTGTGACGATGGAGAAGATCCGGTGTTCTCTTCCCACTCCAGAGCCAGCTGTTGATGGACATCTGTCTGTAAAACATTGGGCCTTTTATTGTTTTTAATGCAAGAAATGCCTTTTCCTGGAGACCACCACTGAATACTGCTTGGCTAGAAAGGCTCCTTCACAATCCAAACAGAGAGCAAGTGAGCATAGAGGATCCATTACCCAAAAACTCAACAAAATCTTCCTCACCCATGAAAAGTGTATGCACAGCGGAGGACGATCTTGGGGATGGGGCTTGGAAGAGGGGGGAGCTGTTCCTGGAGGGTGGCGTTCTGGGACCCACCAGAGGAAAATACTTCCATTTTTCTATCTGATAACTCTACTGCCTGGCTAACAAAAATAATCCCTTATTAAAGATAACAGGAATCTGGCTTGTATAATGCATTCATTGAGATTGATGTGCTTCCAGTTTTCAGAGTTTCTATACCTTCAGAAAGACTAAAAGCCACAGTATTGGCATGATGGTGGGGACAAGCTCCTTCACAGACACAGTTTGTGTTTATGATTTTGTGTGTGCTTTTGAATTGCAGACTTAAATTTGATCTCAGCCATCAAAATAGAATTGTCAAGGTCTTAACCTGCCTGAACAGGTTACCCATTCAGCCTTGCATTGCAGTCAAGGGGTGCACACGTGTGACCAGCTCTTTTTACCAGGGGCATGGAGCCACTTGTCGGAATACTCATCCTTTTATTAGACCAGAGATTTGTTTTACTAAGAAAACATGGAAAATGCAAATGGCAGTAATATATTCCTTAAACTGAGCCAAATTCCACATTCTCCTATGCTCTCAGATACCTTTACCAGCAGCAGTATTTGTCTAGTGTGCAAAAAGTACAGTGGGCTCTTGGAGCAAGAAAGCTCAGCAGAGGCACTGCTACTGCCCCCCAGGGGGCTGCCCCGGAGCCCCTCGCTGTGGGACAGAGGGTTACAAAAGCACTGTGACATGATCTGCCACAAGTCACCTAGAGTCACCTCCACACTGGCACATATCCTTTGCATCTGTTTTGTGTGGGAAGAAGTGATTTCAGCCTGACAGGTAAAATCAGGCATCCTTACAGATCGGTCCTGGAGGAGACATCGACGGTGAGACAGATGCTAATTGCTGATGAGAAATGGTCCATCAGAACTGGCAAAGGCCCCAGCTCTGAGGTGGTAAATAACCCCAGTGCTTTTCTGGCAGTAAAGCAAAAGTCTGCTTTTGTGCAATGGTCAGCAGAGGAGAACTCAACCAGAGCAACCTGGGGTATGCAGAGGGGCTCCCAGGGAGAAGGTTAACGCAGGGGCTGTTTTACAGACTCACAGGATTGTGATCCATTTTTGTGCCTGGAAAGGTCTACTTCAGGATAGGAAAGTTCCACCCATCTCAGAATAGCTTTGGTTTTCCAAGCAGAATTTGATGTCATCAAAGATGATTTCACCCTTTGTCTCGTCATGGGTGAAATTGCAGCTGAGTGACATTCTCACATTATGCAGGGACAAGTGCAGCAGAAATTCTTCCAGCTGAGGAGTGCTAAATTGCAGGGTCACCTTGTCAGTGGGGTGAGGAGATCCCCTTTTGGCTCCCACCAAAGGCAGGTTTGAGAGAGGCCTCAACCCACGTGGCTCCTTCCCGGGACTTGGCTCTTCCTAGGACTTGGCTTTTCCCCCTTGAGCTCCCCTGCCCAGTGGCAGGACCATGAAAGCACAGAACCCAGATGTCCATCTCCTGTCTCCTTTCATTCCTGTTTTCCATAGATGAAAAGCATGGTTTCATCCTGGTAACACCCAGGAGCAGGCACGGTTCAGCCTGGAGTTATTTCTTTATTTTCTCTAAAGAGCAGTGATAAAAATAACCCCCAGGAAAAAAAAATCAAGCACTCAAACCCTTGAAGGCCTGATGCAACCCTCACTCACAGGAGCACTAGGACCGACAATACCATAATAAAGATCTGAGGTATCACCAAGAAAAATAGGAAGCAGCCAAAGAAAAAAAAGGTCACCACAAGCTCACTGTAAATACTCTTGCTTTGCACGTATCTTGGCTATGCTGATGTGATTGCTAGCAGGCCAGTGTGACGCTGCATTTTCGCTGCTACAGGTATTTATTTTACACTCTGGCTCTGAGTCTGAGCCTCTGAATGTAAAAACAATCAGAAGGCTGAAGTGTAAATTCTCCCTGCTGATTTATTTACTGTTGTGTTTTTATAGCACCACATGGCTCTAAGTTTGCACTGGGCCCATTCAACCAAAACCCATGTCATACACTTCCAGAGAAATGAATGACTTTATAAATTCTCTACAATAATAATCCCACGTACAGGAATGCATGCAGAGAACACCCAGACGGGGCTGGAATGTTTTAAGAATATAATATTGTGCTTTTTTGGTCAGGGAAACACATTTCTCTCAGGAATATGTGGTGTGGCCCAGGCTCCAGCCCTGTCTGCCTACCACCTGTAATAAGCCCTTTGGGAGATTTTAGTTCAGGCCACCCAAACTGTGAGCTGGGCAAAGAGACATCAGCACTACGAAGTTAACAGCCTTAATGAAGCCCGGCCCAGAGGAGACTCAAAACATCCACAGCAGGGGAAAAAAAAGGAAAGAAAGAAAAGGCTTTGATAGGAAAAACATCTGATCCATGTTCTCTAATCTTTGCTTTGTTAGCTAAAGCATCTTTAAAGGGTTTAATACCCCTGGAACAGGGATCTCTTTCTCTCCCCTTCAGAAATACCAATTAGAAGAGCAGGAAACTGCTTCCAGAATGGGGGCACTCTAAAAGAAATTAACTTTAGCTTGAGCGATATGATTGCCTTTTTTTCACATGCTATTTTTTCCCCCTGTTGTGTGGGTGAGCAACAGTTTTCTCCAGGGAGAGAAACCAGCTCCTCGTGCCAATCCTGCTGATGGAAAGAGAAGGCAGTGAGGCAAGGAGAGCGAAAAATTAATCAAATAAAGGGAGAAGAAAACAAGAAGGTTTAGGTTTTAAATACAAGAGGAATGACACCCTTATGGTGTGGCAGCCTGAGGGGTGAGTGTGCTGTACGCTGGGACGGGGGAAGCAGCAGGTTGGGTACCAGCACCCGGTCACCAGCTGTGAGCAGGATCAGTGCACGGCCCCTCCAGCCCTGGCAGTGGAGCAGCGAGGATCAGCTGGGCAGAGGTGGTGCTGATGGCCACAGATTACATTGTCTCTGCACTGCTCTATCCTCCTCGGGAAGAGAAAACCTTCCCCAGAGTCTCGGTGTTGGGAGCACGTGGGAAGGCACAGTCCATGTCTGTGCAGCACAGCTGATGGCCAAGGGGCTGTGCCTTGGTGCAGCCCAGCATGGCCAGCCCAGTTTTGCTGCCAGCAGACCTGGGCACAGAACTCCTGGTGACACTCTGGGCACCATGGGCCACACTTGCTCCTGCCCCAGAGTTTGGTGGTGGGAGCAGAGGTGCCTCTGCAGCCTGTGGGGCTTGGCCAAGGAGCAATCACCTGGACAGTGTGGCTGCTGCTGCCAGGGGAGTCCGTGCAGCCGGGCTGGAGCTCCGATGGCCATGGCTGTCCTCCCTGATGGCCACCCTCCCTCAGCGCAGCCCTTCATGCCAGGCCATCCTGCAGCCCACTCCAGTCACAGCTGTTATGAATGATAAACCCTCTCATCTCCACAGACCCGGCTAACCCAGAGCCTAGAAGGGAAACATCTGAATAAGCTCCTGGCTCTGTTCATGAAATTCCTGGACAAAGTCCATGCTAAGATCTTTTTCTCTGTAGCTGAGTATTTTCCTTTGCACCTCAGGGATGTTACAACAGCTGTTTGTAAACAGTTTGCATCCAAAGTTAGCAGAAGGGTGAGTAGGGGAATCATGTATCAACTTTGTCCTCTTGAACATCTAAAAACTGCTGCAGCTACATTGGCAGTGCCATGGCAGATTTAAGAAGTCAGTCAAAAAGGCCAGTAGCCATCAGGGAACCACCCATGCCTGCCCACACACAACCAGGCTGGAGCAGGACTGTGGGATGCAGCCCTGTGGGATGCAGCCCTGTGGGATGCAGCCCTGAAGGTACCTGCCTGCCGGAGGCACATGCTGCCTCTGCTCAGGATGAAATTCATCTCAGAGCCTGTGGTCAGCTAGAACCCAGCAGAAAGAGGTTTTCTGGGGAAGGAAGGAGGCAGAGGCTGATAGGAGCTGTTGGAGCCAAGAAGCTGCAGGGCAAGTATGTGCTGAGGAGGGTGAGTGCTGAGCACTTTGGAAATCCTGGTGCTCTTCTGCAAAAGGCTAGTGGTTGTGGGGTGGCATAAAGCTGGGCTTGAATTTAAGCCCTGACACCCCTCCCAACACTCCTTAGCCCTTCACAGTATCCCGCCTTGGAAACACGATACAGACCCTGAGCCCTTCCCTGTTCTCCTTTCCACCAGGAGTCCCTGCTCTGAGCCAGTTGAGTTTTGTATTGAAAAGAGAAAACTTGCAAAAAACTCCCATAAACACCCTGCACCATAATGGGGGAAGGATAAAACCTTGTCATTACTGCATATAGGATATCTGGGTTTCTGAAAGGTTTTTGCTTTCCTATACAGCCTGAAATGGACTGGCCCCTGTGAGAGCTCAATCCTGTTGCATGAAGCTGCTGCTGCAGTGATCCCTGGAGACCTCAGCGGGAGTAAAAGGGGGCTCTGCAAGTGTCTGTAGCCCTGATGCAAGACCTCAGATTTAGGACAGCTGAGCTTGACACCCTCAGGAGGAGCCACAGGGGCCACAGCACTGGGCACAACAGGGCTGGGGGGCATCTGCTGACCATCTATGTTGGCAAAGCTTTTTCTCTCTCTTTTTCTTCTCAGGTTGTGTTACCTGTCATCGTTTCTGGGAACAAGTGTATTTTAAGAGACATCTTTAAAACTGCCCAGGGACAGGCTCCCATTCGTACATTGCTCAGAGTGCATTTGAATAAATTGAACCACAGCTTTTTCCAGGGGCTGTGTTTGCTCCCTCAGGCTTTTCTCTCCGGAGATGCCTCAGCTGCCTGACTTCTGCCGTTGTTGCAGGTGGCATAATGCCTCTGTGCTTATCCCTGCCAGCCCTGACTGACTGGCACTGTGTGCTGGCACACCCCAGCCATCCTGACAGATACTTGAGTGTTTTTCTGGATGGGATGGACTGGTACAGGCCATCAGCAGAACCCAGAATTTTTCTTTCCATCCTTTTCTGGCAGTCTTTCAGCTGATGTTGGGAGGATCTTATTTGCTTTCTTCTTCAGCTAACACTTTCCCTTGGCATTAAAAATATCAGCAATGGCGCTGACACTGGCAACAATTCCAGAGTATTTTTTCCAGCCCCAGCGAAAGGTGAGTTATGACTCATTGTTCTCAGTCTGACACCAAATAATTCTGGGTAGATGTGTGTAGGATATGAAACTGTTTTTTGTGTGCAACTGTTGAAGCTTCTGCTCATTTTCTGATGGTATTAAAGGCAGCCTGAACTGAAACACAGAAAGATGAAGTACATGACCTCTGCAGACCTCTGGCATAAAACCAGCAGCAGGAGCTACCTGAGATGGGGCAAGAGGCTTTGTGGATTGCTGCCCTGGTGTCAGGTTAGTGCCAGGCATTTGCTGTGGAGGGTCACTGAATTTTTTTCGAGTGCCAGATGCTTAGCTAAGGAACAAGGCACATGGTTCCAGGTACAGCCCTGGATGCTGGGGCTAGCTTAGGATATAAGCATGCACAGAGATGCTTACGGATGTCACACCCTGAAGCAAACTGAACAAAATGTACATTGCAAATAATTGCTCAATAAGACAGGAGAAGCAGAGGGTGGGATGAGCCCTTGGGCTTTCCCACAGCACAAGGCAGAGGCAGGGAATTATTTTTACTTGCTGTTGATCATGTCCAGCTCTTGTTTTCTCATCTCCCAGCCAGAGACTGCTCAGTACCAGACACACTCTTTCCACTTGATGCTCCCTTGCTTTTGCAGCCTGACCCATCAAACTGAAACAATACAGGACATGTTTTACAAGGTACTTCTGCAGTGGGGAGGGAGAATTTGTAATTTTATGGAGCTTGTAAATTGAACTTGTAAAGTCCTTTAAAGCCCGTAGCTTGGGCATTTCATCCTACTGTTGTTTAGGGATAAAGGCCAGCAAGGGCAGAGGTGAAAGGGGCCAAATTCATTGCTGAGATGACTGCAGGCACTGGAGCTTACAGAGGGAAGGAGTTTGGTGTAGTTTAACCACTAGCTTTACAAAATTAGCCTGGACTGTCTCCCTTGCAGCTCTTGGGAGTCTCTCGGAGCTAGTTATAGCCTTGTGTGAATATGTGAGTACAAAAGACTCCAAGTCAGTGCAGCTGAGTCAGGACCCAAATGAAGTGCTTTTGGATTGCACTTCACCAAATATGGCAGCATCTGGGGAGACAACTTATACCTCTGGCAAATTTGGTTTGTATGCCTCAAACATTGGGGTGAGCATCCCTGGCCTGCAACACCACAGGGGTATAAGGTACCTGCTGAAACAGCCCCAAAAGGGAATAAACAGCCTTCTATTGCAAAGCACCAAGCATGAATGTAATTGAAGGCAAATTATAATAACAGTGAGTATAACAGCAGGGCTTCTAATAAAGCCTGCTCTGTGTCCTGAGCCAAGGGCTTTACCTGCCACTGTGGCTCTGCAAGGTAATTATTCCATGGGCAGTGGGGATGATTGATGGAGATATTCATTAAACACAAACCTGACACTTTGCTCTCTAAGCCCAAATAATCCAACCAGGCTGTCCCTGAACAGGGCACCCTCCCCTCGGCACGTTTTTCATGGGGGGTTTCAAAAGAAAACCAGCAGCCAAGCACCAGAGCCCAGACCCAACGGGGGGATCCCGGCTCACTTCTGAGGGCCGAGGGCAGGTGCTCAGGCTGGAGCCAGCTGTGCACACATGGACCCTAAGCAGAGAGTATTAGGCTGTGACAGCTGCAGCTGGCTCTGAAATAAGCACCAAGCATGAAGAGATTATGACAGATTTTACTTGTATTATGAAACTGATTTTACATCATATATGAGGCAAAAAATGTCTGTCTCTCAAAGGGATGGAAATCCTTTTGCAGGGCCAGAGCCTCCAACATAGCCAAGCTCAGGGCTGCTGGTGGGGGTCAGGCTAATGGAGCATCTTCTCTGCACAGTGGCTGGTCCCTAGCATATGGAATGGAAAAAAATCCGTAATTGATAGTCTGGCTTCAGTTTGGGGGAAAAAATTTTTTTTATTCTTTCTCTCTTCTCAAAAGAGAGTTTTCAAATTTCTTTGCTGTTTCTGACCAAGAATCAGGCTGCTTTGGTCCAACTGTTTTTGTCTGTGCCATAAGTAGGGCACAAGCTAGGGAGGAAGGACTCATCTCTTCTCCCTCCATCATCACCATCAAGAGTCCTAATTCCCATCTGGGACAATCATGTTGTGTTTGCTGCACTTCTAGGATGAAGTGCACATTACATCCTTCCACATCCTTCTGGGCTGCTGGAAGGACCTGCCCATCTGTTTAAAACAGGATTGGAAAGAAATGGCCTCAGAGCAGAGGGGAAGCAAAGTGATGGGTCTCCAGTGCAGCCCAGCCCAGGGCCCTTTCTGACACTCCTCCACAAGTGGGGAAGTTTGGTCTGTACTCAGCAATTCCTTCTGCCATACAGATGTAAGTGCTAATTCATAAAGAGATCAATCTTACAGTGTTGAATAATACTAATGGCATAACTAGCACCACCTCATTAGTCCTCTAGTACCTGCCCCTCAGGATAACAGTGTAGGAGAATAACAAAACCCAGCTTTAAAAAACAACTCTCTAACCCTTTTACCAGTATCTCTGCAACTATTAACATGTCAGAGCTGCTAGTAAGGGGCCTCTGTTACTGGTGAGAGGCTGTACAGCTGCTTGTGAACTTTTATGAATATATTGAACTATGTAATTTGGAAGCAAAAGAGTTCTGTATTCATTTCTGAAGCAGATAATTTTTGTATGACTGAAATAGCACCTAACTCCCCTTCAGTTAATACCACAAAACAACTTCCATGTGGAAACTAAAGAAAAGCATCATCATATGATTAAAGCAAGAGATTACAACTTTAGACCTTTTAAATCTTTGGTTGATGCATCTTAACAAAACTTCCAATTTTGGATGCCATAAAATCCCTGCAAAAATGCTACCAATGTCTGCTACCTTCAACTGAAATTAGTTTTTTTAAAAAAATAACTCTGCTGAGAACTGGCATGTCTTGGGCAGTGACCAGGTCCCAGGACAGCTTAGCAACAGCTCTCTAAGGAGGCTAAGGCCTTCCAGGAACAGGGTAAGGGCTTGTTATAGGCACTTGGGAAAGGAAAGTGTGGTATCTCTGTTGAGCAAATTGACAGGTTTGTCTAAGGATGGATGGTGCACCAGCTGGAGGCAAGAGACAGGCTTTGGCAGAGCTGTGGTTGGACTCAGTGCTGTCTCCCTGCACCAAGCCAAGGCCCTGACTAGCAAGGGCAGTGGGTGGGAACCGGGGTCTCCAGGCCATTTCGAAGGGCAAATATTCCCAAAAGTGGAGGTTTTTACTCTTTCAAAGCCAGTGAAAGGCTTGTGGTTCCCAGGGCACATGTGACCCCTCTGGGATGGTTCCTCACTTCCTGCATGAACCAGGTGTGTGCATGGGGAAGCAGGATGCACCGCAGCTTCAGGCTCCCCTCACGGCACTATTTAGTCACTGGGGTTATGGGAAATAGCCTGAACCATCCAGGAACTGACAGTGGACCCCATCCTGTTATCATGCTCTATGATGGCCTATCAGGAAATGACATAAATACCCTCGTTAATCTCTATTTTATTTTTCATCATTGTGAAGCATCTTTTTTCTTTTGTTTCTGCTGGCGGTAGGTGACCAATCGCAGTGCCCTGGCTCCCCACATCCTGCTGGGCAAGGTCTGCCTCTGTCCCTCTGAGAATCAGGCAAAGGATGTGTCTGTTTGCCAGTGTTTTTTCTTGCTGCCCCAGTGATGTTGCCTAGGTCAGGAAATAAACCTTTTGGGAAGGGGCAGGAAGGCAGGCTTTTATTAAGCTGCCTGTGCTGAATGGCCACAGCGAGATGGGCACCGTGCGTCAGCCAGGACAAGCGCTGGGAGAATGAGTTCACACAAGCCTGGCTGTTTTGATCCAGAGTGACTCCAGGTCGCTGACCCCTTCCCTCTTGGAAACCTGCATCTGTCTGGAGTGACCTTTACAACAACATTTTTAATTTAACTTTTGCACTCTGCATCCTGCCTATGCTGAGAGGGGAAGCTCCCTTTCCAAAGAAAGCTTTCCATCCTTGGAAATACATTAAATAGTACTGCCAGTGAATTGCCTTCTGAGAGTTACACACAGAACTCCTGACCAGGGGAGAGCCAGTGAATACAGGGAAGACATTTGCCAGCTTAGTGCCATTGTCTTTCCCTGCTGTGGTCACAAGCTCTTTGAGGACAGCAATATGGATCTCATGGATCCCATGCATACCACAGGTCCAGCCAGCATCTGGCACTGAGCAGGCACCAGCCTGATACCTAAGAGGAGCCCTCTTATTCTTGTCTGCTTTTCCTGCTTTGAACTGCCCAACAAAGAGCCAGGGAGACCTGCCACAGGGTGATTTTCTGATTTACAATGGGACTGTGTTAGAGTATTTCTAGCTCAGTTAACAGCTGTTTTGTTAACTCCTAATTTCTCCCATAATCTGTATATTTTTGTCCCAGCTAGGGCATGGTCTGTGATATATGATGGAGAGCTTTGCCATTAATCATGTGCAAGTGAAAGTATAAACTGGTTTTATTAGTTTTCAGTGTGCCAGGTCACATAAATTAACTGGAGCATGTGTTTAATGTGTCCTGAGCAGTGTCTCCTACCTTTCCTGGTAAGTCAACATGTCACCCAGGAACCTCTATCTGCACTGGCAGCAGGACCACAAACACTCTTGTGCTACCCTTGGGGTGACTTTTGCTTACACTGCATTTAGGGCCTGCCTATCCCTGTGGAAGAGTTTTTTACTATGACTGAAGTTTATAGATGGGGGAAGCCAAGGCAAAGTGAGGTGACAGAGTGGGTGTGCTGCCACTGTGTGCAGCAGCAGGAGACCAGCCTGTATCTCTTGAGTGAGACTCGTGGGACAGAAGTGTGAGGCCAAGGAAAACTTCCTGAAACTATTTCACTGCAACTCAGGATGCTCTCACATCTAAAACTCAGCTGCTTAGGACAAAGCTATGAAAAAACCAGTGACTTAGCTCTTCATAGTTCCAGTGCATTTGCATTTCCTATGGTGCACTGTCAGTATCACTCCAAGGGCTTGGAATCTCTTGGAAGGAAATGGTGTAACCAATTCATTAGCTGACCCTGGCATCCCTGATTTGCATAGGACGCTTCTGCTCTCTAACTCTAGAATAATAGTGGTGATTATAAACACATGATGGAGAGGGGTGAGGGTGGTGAAAACCATTGTAATGACACATGGGGCGATGTGCTGACGGACGGGCTGTGGCTCAGGATCCCGGGCTCTGGGCAGCCTGCTGAGCTCCCACACGGCGCGGGAAATCCCCCAAAGCAGCTCAGCAGCTTTCCTGCAGGAATTCAGCCGTCCCCACAAGGGTCCTCCTGACACAGAGCTGCTGCCATTGAGCAACAGAGAAAATATAATATTGCCGCTATGAAATGTTGTCATCCAACTCCCGGATCAGAGCCTGTGATCCTGCACGTGCAGTCTAGACAGCCTGTGTCTCAGTCCCGCAGCTCAGAGCCCCTGGATTGGCAAAGCCAGGGCAGCTGGAGCACAAAGTGTTTGTCTTGTTTTTGTGTACTCTTGGCCCTCGAAGGATGCAGAGACTGATCAGGTTCTCACACAGCCCGGAGACTCATTTGGGCTGATCTAACCCGGGCTGGCTGCAAAGCCCCTGAGCTTGATCTGGTATCATAGGTGGGCTCACACTCTCTCCTGACCTTAAATATCCTCTCTTGATCTTATTTGGATACTCAAGTTTTGCTCAAAATACCTTCCATTCTTCCTAGTGCTATCAGAAGAACCTTGGCATGAGAACCAGATGTGGTACCTGCTCTCCTGGCACCCATTCACTTACACACAGACTATTAATCTGTGCAGGAGTGTGTTATAAATGATTTGACATGTATGTAAATCCTAGAGCCAGAGTGTCGTTTTTGGCAGCCTCTTCCACAAACTGATGTGCAAAACTCTTTTACTTGAAGACTGCTAATGATTTGCTGGGTCTCACACTTTCCATATGAACTTGTGGGGACTCTGTTAAAGAGATGGACAACATCAGGCTAACCTGCTCCTTCTTTTGGGGAGCTGTCAGATCTTTCTCCTCCCTTGTTCCACGTGAATGCAATTTTCTGGCTTGTTCCCATCACTCTGATTTTTCCAAAATAGCTGCAGATGAGAGTCCAGTGACTTGGCTGTCATGCTTTTTTGAGGAGTTTTCAACATGATTTCTCTATTATTCCCTCATTTTGTTTTGCTTTTGTATTCTGATTTTACTTGCTCAGAGAAGCAAAGTGAGAGGGGATGTATGGCTTTGAGGGAAGAGAGAATGGTCTTAAGCTCTAGACTCCTCAGTGAATTTGGAGTTTTCCCTTTTAGTTTGCAAACACAGAAACACTTTACATTTAGGTTACTAATGCTCAATGCATTAGCAAGAAAAAGACTCAGACCCTGAATACACTTACAAAGCCAGCACTTATCTAAACAAGATGAATTAGACCATTTACTTTCTGTGTATTTTATTCCTGATGCAGACTAGGATTTCCAATCAAGGGAAAAGCAAGACTCCTTTTCTGGGTCTAAAAAATAAAGGACTGAATAGTTCATATAGAAAGGAAGATGTCTTTCCTAACACTGGCAATTAGCAATTAACTTTGAGGCCCCAGTGTTTCTAGCATCAATCCATACATAGTATATCCTGTCTACTGGGCTCTGCCCCAACTCAGTAACTGTAACTACCCTTCTTACAGATAAAAATGTATGTGTTCCTGATAAAAAATGATCATTTATTATCCTATGGAAGTTTGGTCTCCAGTGTATCTTTCAGAAATTATTCCTGTGATCAAATTGCCACAATGAAAAAAGATTTTTTTCTTACCATGTCCTTCTTCCTTTTGCCAGTAGAAATAACTAACTTCTCATGTCCTTAAAAGGTTTCACGTAGGCCCTTTGGTAACTGGTTTGGGAATTATTCTTGCAATTTCCTAGCTACTGACTTGGCACTGCTGGATATTTTTCTGGTGCAGAAAATGGTGGTGAGGGGGAATGTTCCTTTCAGCAGGTAGAAACAACTGAAGAGATGTTTGAATAGTTACTTGGCATTTGCTCCAGTGCTTAAAAACTCCTATTTCCTGACTGGGCCCTATTTTTCTCCTAAAAACATTCCCTGATTTGTGACCTATCTGCAGGGCCTGAGTTTTTGTTGGCTGAGTGTCCACGTCCTGAGGTGACATCAATGATTTGAGGATTTGTTTCTTACCTTGCAAAGACTTTCACATTTCCAGAGCCAGAGACCCCATGACCATGGGTTGGTGATTGGGTTTGTTTTCACACACAGAGGAGAGGGGATGCTGCAGAATGACTGTTGCTGGAGGCTCACACAACTCTGGCAGGTGCCTGGGTTGAGATCATGCTGGGAACTTGAATTGTTGCCAAATTGGTGTGAGAGACGATCATCTCATTTGTCCTTTTCCCATCCAGCTGTTTTCTGTCAGGTGTTTGTCCTATCAGCCCTGTCTTTGTCTGGCTCACACACCAATGCTCTGAGCACTGCAGCCACACCCAAATACGTCCTTCCCATGTTAGAGGCTCACATTTTCACTTTCACAAGCTGCTGTGTCTACTGGCACTTTTATCAAGTTTTATAACTGAGCAAGACCATGGTTTAAGCTATAATATACCTCAAGGCTCTCTCAGGACTTAATTTGTGTCTATCATGGTCTTAAGAGACTGGGCAGGGGGGGACTGCTTTGTGCCACCTCTCCTAGTGATTTCCTGGCTGCCACTCTACCATTTTACCTGTGGAGGGGAGCTTGCAGTAGTAATTTCTGTTAACTTCTCTTTTTCCCTTCATAGATCAGCAAGGAGACATAGTCAGCAAAGGACAGTCTCTCATTGTTTGCACCAGGCTTTAGATGAGCTGCACACTCCTCAGTTATGGGGAACCTAGGGCCCACTCAGACATGTCTATGTTCAAAAATTAGGGCTGAATCCCTTCTTTTCAGTGCTGTGTCAATCCATTCAAATACCCTGTGAAAGCCAGGCAAGAAACACTGACATGTCTAAAGAATTCATGTCAGAACTGTCCCCAAGCCTGGAAACCGAAAGGAGACATGGGCTCCCTCTAGGAAGGATGTTCACGAAAGTGTGACACACAATGAAAATGAGATTACTGGACAAAGAGCTCTGTTATCTTACTTCTTTGCAGTAATACGGATTATGTGTTTAACAGATTTCTGTTCTACTGTCGTATAACACCCTCCAAGAGGAAGGCTTGTTTTAACCGAATGGATCACACTTTTACTTGTATTTCTAAGAGCAAACCATCTGTGCACTGTGGAAGTTTTTATGGCCTATGAAAGAGTGCAACTTATAAGTAACACTTATAGGTGCAAAATATCAACATTCCTGTAAAATTAAATTAATTACCTGTTGGGAACAAGGATTCCTTTCTCCCTCGTTTAACTAGAATTCCCAGGTCTGCCCTCCAGTTCCCTTCAAAACTGGGAACTCAATCAGATTAATCAAGGCTAAAGGCATTTCCGCTTGCTATTCAAAACATTGTAACTCCCCTTTGTCCTTATCATGAAGCTGTTCAATCACTCACTGCCATAGAGGAATGGGCTTGGTTGGGGGACGGGGACAATGCTTCATGTGCTTCCTTTGACTCAGATGTACCTTCCTTCCCTTTAGAGTCACTGTAGCACCTTCTATTGCTTAGAGCCCCAAAGTAAAACCTCCTCCAGACGGATGCAATGAGATGGTCTGAGCAAATGTACTTGCCAAGGTGAAGGAGCCTATAATTTCTCTGGCTCATCTTTCCTCTTTAAGAGGTCTGTGCTTCATTTTTTGCTCTTTTTCTCTGAGAATGATTACATGACTTTGTTATCCTTCTTTTATATTCCATGTGGCATCAGCTATGCCACAGAGTTTGCCATCACATCCTTTCCTTTCATTTGAAAAGAGTGCTGTCCAACCCATGACAATAAGCTATCCCAGCAAATAGCTCCACTTTGACAGGAATGTGCTCAAAATTCAGTGATGAAGCACAAATTGTAATAGATACCATGATGTGGAAGGAAGAGATGCAAAACAGACCTAGCTCTGCAGGAAACTGCATAAAGTCAAGAAGCCGCTTTAGTGTAGATCTAGGGAAAATTTTCTTTACAAAAATCAACTAGTTCCTCAGAAAATAGACTCTACCACTTCTGAAAGCAATACACTCTCCAATGCCCAGTTGACATTTAACCTTCTGAAAACCATTTTAAAGTCAGAGGAATCTCAGAAGCAGCTCATCTGTCAATTATTTTAATTCCTTAACTATAAATATGGAGAAATCATCCATCCATCAAAAAGGTGGAATCCTTAGCAAAAGCCTCCCTAGCTGCTAAAACAGTGTAAGGATCTGGAAGTAAAAACTTGGCCAGTTTAGCCTATGCAGCTGACCATGTAGTGCCCTTCTGGTTACAGCCTTCACGAGTGTCTCTAGAAAACCTGCATGTGAGAACATCAGCTGCAAAGAAGGGCTGACCACCACATGGGCTGTCCCATGTCCTGGGGTAACACACTCCTCCACACTGCAGCCTCAGCCACTGGAGAAAACTCTCCATGCTCCTCACAGCAATTGGGAGGTAAAGCCATTAGAGACAGGCAGAAGCACAATAGCTAGAAGTTATAAACTTTTACATTCTTACAGTTGGCTCTGGAGAATTTATGTAGTTGATTCAAGAAAACACCTGCATTAGAGATGGAGAAGATTCCTTGTGTACCCCAAGTCCCCATTACAGAACCCTTCCTTACAATCCTACGGGCCACTGGTGCCAGCAGAGTTTTTAATGGCTTGAAAAATGGGTTTCTTTCTCTCACTTCTCTTGGAAGATGACTAGAACCCATCAGCTCAATGTCCTTTAGTTTCAGGTTATCACTTAGCTTGAGCATACTCATGGTGTTTGGTATCAGTACAAGTCCACAGCCAGGTGTGTACATGGATCTGAGCTGGCTCAGCAGGAATTCCCTGCTGGGATGGTGTGACTGGGGAGTGGACAGTGTATGTTGGCATGTGGCTCACAGGAACTCGGCACCTTTAAGACAATTCTGTGGCTGTGTTCATGCCAGAGGAGGAGCTTCCCCCTTTCTTTTTGTCCATGTGACACACATTGAAGGATCCCTGAAATATTAAAATAAACAGAAAGCTTGACTTGCAGAACCTGTCTGCTAAGCCAGGAATCACATTTCTTGCTGCAGTTTCAAACCGTCATCCAGAGACTTGTAAAACATTGACAAAAACCCCTTTGCCCCCAGAGCTTTCAACAAAAACAACAGCCAGTACTTGCACCCATCCCTGAAAGAGCAAATATATTAGTCAGTTCCCGCTTCATTCTCCTTGCTTTTACCCCACAAAAGGAGAACCTCTGAGCATATTCTCCTTTGTAATTTCAATTTCTTTTCCATTCCTGCTATTATAGCTGATTTAAGGATTAGAAGGCCCCAACATGCCAGATGTGAGGGAAGCAGGCTTAGTGGATGTAGTAAAAGAAATGTAAGGAAACCCCCCTGATCTAAAGGCCCATTTCCTGCTCACCCTCATCACTGCCTGCTTTCAATGGCGAATGAGTAATCTCGTGTTCAACAGAGCACTGCCAGCTTGTGAAGTTGTGCTGCTCTGAGGCTACCTTACTACTACAAGGTGTAGTAAAGCACAGGGTACCCATGAGACAGAGACCTCTAAGCAGATTATAGATGGATCTAAGCAGATGTTACATAGATGCTGGCTCTGTAAGCTCCATTCCTCAGAGACACGTTGGCTCAAGAGCCACCACACAAACACACACAAGGACAGGGCAGGGTTAGCTTGTGACTCACCCAGGAAGTCTGTGGCACTGCCAGGCATTGAACACAGGTCTGAAGGATGAGTGTTTATATTCTGCATGGTAGACTTGCCTGTTTCTCCAGCTTCATTCTAATAAAATGCCTGATGCCATCTCTATTGTGAAAGAGAGGGACTTCCCGAATTGACTTGGTTTGAAAAAAATCTCAGTGAATCAAAATAATAAAGAATATTCACAGCTGGGGTGTGAGCTTCATAATAACTGAACAATTTTTTATCCCCTGACACTTCTTGATACTAAATACATACTCAGAAGGATGCTGGGAATGCCTTATTTGACTGAGACACTTGTGAATCTATGCAGAGTTTTTAGGTGATGATGTTTTATGGAATATATCCCGGAGCCCTCTGTCCTTGTGTTTGGAGAGAAGGTTCAGCTTATATGCCACCCACAGGATCCACCAACTCTTCAGCTGAAAAAAAAGGATTGAGTCATTGCCAAAGATGCTTGGTGTTCTTGTCTACCCTTTGCCCCTCTACAATCTGAAGTAGTGGGATTTGAGAAGATACGTGAAGAGAAAAAGCAATTTAATTCTACATCCCAGCAAGCCAACTAACACTCTGCCACCTTTAGGACCAACATACTTCATAGTAGCTGCTGGCAGAGTATCCCAGGTTAGGTGTCCAGTGCCTCTACTAATTCACAGTCAGCAGCCAGTTTTGAACTGGGTTTTTTGGTGAAGAAATACCAATCCCACAGACAGATGGGCTTTTTCCTCCTAGGAAATACTCTTTCAGCTGTTTGGACACAACGATGTTGCTCATCTCAGAGGAAGGACAGCAGGGATAGAGAGCATCCTCCTCTCACCTGTTCACCCAGCAGGACTCAGTTGGGGCTGCTGAGTAGAAGCAGTGCTCTAAGATCCCTACATCCTGTCAGCCAAGGTGAACTCTGAGAGCAAAGTTGGAAAGTTTGATATACTTGGAGGAGACCTCCAGTCCTTCTGGTAAGAGGAAAGACAGAAAGGTGCCAGATGAGATAAAGCCTTTCTAAAGCAGCAGAGAGGGAAGGGGCAGCTGTCTGGGCTGCTGTGCTCTAGGGGATGGGAGACAAAACCATCCAAAACACCATCCCATGGAAGAATGGGAAACCTTGTTTTGCCTTGGGGATGTTCACATTCAGTTTAAGAGAGAGCTTTGCTCATATAAGCCCCAAGGACCAAAGAGGCCAGAAAAGCACAGACTTAACATCTCAACAACTCACAGAGGAGGTGATAGAGAGATGGTGCAACAGAGGAAGGCATAAAATTGTAAGCTTTTATTAGGTGCGGATGATAACAAACGCGCTAAGCAACCGCTGTGTGTTTGGCATCCCAGGAACACTGACTCCAAAGCTGGCACCTAGGGAAATGAGCTCTCCAAACTGTAAAGCTCAAGAGCTTTGCTGAAAATGTATGTCAGCTCTTTCTTTATCAAACGCTGCAGGAGATCAAGTGAGAGAATTTGTTTCACCTGACTCTGCAAATCATTGCTAAGTCATTGCCTGGGCTCATCTACACACACAGCAAGAGCATTTGGCTGGCTGGCCTCCCTAAGTGCTGGCTGAGTGCTTTGCAGCTCTTCAGCCACAAGTGCTGGGAGCAAGGTGTGAGGTGCTGAACTGAAATCGCCAGCTGACAACTTCCAGGGGAGCTGGGGAAGCTCCCTGCAGCCTGTTCCCTCTTACACTCTCTGACTCTCGTGACCTCTCCACAGATGCAAAAATGGCACCTGAGAGGCCTGTGTGCAGAGCTGGTAATTTGTCCTCACCCAGTCTATTCCCCACCGGTATGCAGAAACATGCATGGTGTGAGAAATGTGTCCATGGCACAAAGCCAGAGCCAAAACAGACAAAGAAATAATGTTTACCCCCAGGGCCTTTCTGACAAACAATAAAAAAGCAATAGAGTCAAGATAGATTACGCGTCAGCTAAAATATTACCTCTTCCTGCCAATTCTTATAAAAGGAGGCGAAGCTGCTCTTCATGCTGAACTAAAACTTCTGTTAAAATACTCAAGGAAAACAATCATTTAGACAGCATCTTTCTTTCTAGCCAATGACAATAATATTCTTGTTAAAACTTTATTGTGACAGTCTGCTTTACGGGATGCAGCAGGGAGTTTGCTTTGTTTGACTACAGAGCCACACAAAGGACTAGAGGACTTAGAGCCTGAGATGAATGCTCTGGTGACAGCATCTTTGCAAGCAGAGAAATGAACTAATTCCACCTTCATCATATACAGAAAGCAGCCTTACATTGGTTGTAGGCTACTTTCTGCCCTATGCAAAAGCCACTTTCAAAGGCATCCAGGAAACCATTGCCACTTGGGCATCACAGGGAATGACAAGCAGGAATGCCAGGCTGTCTCACCTGAGCCAGCAAACAGCAGCCAGCTCCTGACTGGATGCCTGTGCTCACCTGAATGGGTCTGAACAACACGGAGATGAATAGGCACCGTGTGAATATTTTATTCAGTAAACTTGGCTCTGCTGTTGTGTGGAGGGTGAGGCATGTGATTTATTACTTACAAGAATTTGGACAGCCCCTGGCTTAACGTGAAAACACTGGCAAGTGTCAGGAAATTCATGAACTTTACACACATGATTATCGATGACTTGTATTAGCAAACAATTCTGGATATCCTCCCTTTTGAAACAATGCCAGTGGTCAAGCAGAGCAAAACACCTATGTGGGCCTAAGGTGGCAAATCTCACACTATCATCTGCAAATACCCAGTCAGAGATTTGTCTGTCTTACATCAGCAAGAAGCGATGGCTCTGCTTAGGAACAGATTAAGAAAAAAGAGCTTACCCACTTCTGCAAAGCCTGGATAAGTTTCCAACAGGCACCACCTGTAGCAGTGTTAAACACATAGGAAGCCATACCTCTCTCCACTAAATTTGATGGGCATTTTTCAGAGTCTCTGTGGATATCTATGTCATAACATGAGCTGAAAAAGGAGAAACATGCCTTTTTCAGTGAAAAATATAATCAGACAGATGAGATAAGCTTCAGACAGCTTTCTTGGCTTGGCAAACCTAAAACTTCCTGTTACAGAAAACTACTCTCTGCACTCAACAGAAACAAATTTTGAATACCGGGCTTCCATGTTGGTTATTGGATGGCAGTACATGTTTCTGTGAGTCAGACAGATCCTACTCACACCTACCCATACTTGTCTAAACCCACAAATCTGGCAGTGGGACAAGTTGTTTATGCATAAGCATCTGTACCTGAAAGGAAGAATGCAAAGTGGCATATATAAAGTAAGTGCCTAATTTATAAAGTAAGATACATTTCAATAAAGGTAATTGAAGCATGGAGTCCAGAGGAGATCAGCTAATATAATATCATGCTGTGCACAGACACTGAATATGAAGCTCTGCAGAAAGGACTTGTTCTGCTGTGAAAATTCACCACTTGTCCCATTTCGGGGTTATGAGACCATTCAGATTTTAATGAAGTACTTACATATATGCTTAATCAAACCTGTTGTAGGACAAACTGTAATGGAAACCAAGCCCCTTCAGTGTAATGGTGCTTAAGAGTGAAGTTAACTGGGATTATTAATACAACCACTCTTACCAGAGTAAAGGGGAAACTAAGAACTGCCTTTCAAGTAAGAATAGCAATGGAAAACTAAGAAACATATCCATAAGTAATGAACCCCATTATGGCCAAGAAGGACGAGTCCCTCAGTCAGGAAGCACTCATAAATACCTATTTCTGTTCTGATTTTTAAAAGAAAGAAGGCATATTTCTATCTTTCAGTGAAAATGGCATTCTCTCTGATCCATCAGAAACCAGGGAAAACTTTCAATAGGAAGCAATCAGCTGCTTTAAAATCAGCGGAAGTGGAGCGGTATGATTTGCTACTGTTAGATTTAAGGAAATTTTGGAACATGAGGGAAATTCCACAAGACTGAAGAGTATTGCAAAAAGTGCCAACATTTGAACAGGGGTAGATGGAAAATCCCAGGTGGTATTAACTCAGTTAATCAGATGTTGATTCTGGGTTCAGTTGTGAAAAGACTGATATTGGATACAAGCATTGAAGAATTTAAAGGCAGCATATTTTGTTCCAGTCAGCATAGTTGTATGGAAAATAGGTTTTGCCAAACGAACTTTTTTAGATGAAATTACAAGCTTCATTAATAAAAATGCTTCTGATATAATATAGAGTTTCTTATAAGGCATAAGGTTTATTTGCATAATACTGATAAAAAGACTGAGCACTCTACAAAGCAGTGTAGCATTTCTTAAGCTGAATACAATTAGAGAACTGACAGAACACAAAATACTTGTAAATGAGAAACTGTGATGAAATGGGGCTGTTTCTGATAGCATCTTGCTCTTGACCAAATACCAGCCAGTTTCTCTCTTATGGGTATTGAAGGAAATGCAGATTTAAGTAGGGATAGCACTTGGAAGTGGCCCAACAAGGGAATGTGCTACTGTACCAAGAATGAAACTCTGGCTTTTTTCATCAATATGCACTTGAATTGGACCAAATGAAAAACCAAACAGCCAATGTGAAGACTGGAGGTCTCATTTTCAAGATGTGAAGTTCTAAAAACATTAGAAGGGAATTGGGGAGCACAAAACTATCAGTACAAAACTGTGGCTAGGAGCATTCAAACTCCAAAAGACTATCAGGGAAGATGAAAGTTATATTATCTTTGCCTGAGGAACTAGTGAGACCACTTCTAGAATATTCTGTCCTGCCTTGGATCTATCCTTCAAAAGAATGTGGAAAAATTTGGGATATATGCAAAAATTTATGTCTAAATGAGACAAGGTTTGCAAACTATGCCAGATAACAAAGGGCTTGTAGAACCTAATCTATGTAATTTGTTGAGTAGAAACCTAGAAGAGACTTCGAGGAAAGCTGCAACTTCTTCTGTGTTCATTTTTCCTTGCAAGGAAACCAAACTTTAAAACCTGGCATCTTTCCTGAAATGGATCTCCTGGTCTCTGAGCTGTTCTCATCCCAATGATCCTAAACTCTAACAAATCCTATGCCAAGGGTAACATGAAGCTGAATTTTAACTGGAGATTGGTTACATTTCTTTCTAGACAAATCATCTGGTGATGCATGCAGCTCCAGGATTACACACCCTGATGGCATGAACAAGTTCTTCTTGCACCCAGAGAGACCATGTGGCTGAGAGCTGGTTAGCAAAGGCAAGGGCTAAACTGTAAGCATCCTGGGCTGTAGTCCCACCTAAGCCCCTGCCTGATCTTTTGAACCTGAGCAAGTATTTAACCCCCTCAGCCTCCAGTTCAGCTGTAAGAACAGGGAAAAAAATCAAGATCTTGCTGAAAACGAGATATTGCATCTCAGCTAAGATTTATATCCAAAAAGTAACTCAGTGAAAAGACCTGCTGGGGAATGCAGGCAAGTGGATGGATGGAGACTGTTGCAAATACTGTAAGTTCACACTCTTCACATGGATACTTAGAAGTAAATGGGAAGAGGCCTTTCCCTGATGATCAGTTTATAGGAGTACCATTTCCAGCCTCAAATTCACAGTGATAGCACATGCAGTGCTGCCAGCAGCCAGCTTTGAATTTTGTGGATTGGCAGCCTGGCAAGCCCCGCTGCCCCAAGCAGAGGTGGTGGGGTGGTGGGTTGTAGGAATTTTCTTGCTTCCATGGTTTGGAGCAGGCCAGTGAGCCCTGCCACTGGAAAGTCCACAGTTGCAGTTCATATTTATTCATGTGCTCGTTTTTCTTGTTTGGTGAATGTTGCAGGTCAATATTTAGTCACCGCTGTGGAAACAGCAGCACACTTGCAAAGGAAGAGGGGGAAAAAAGGAAGGAAAGAATAGAAAACAGTGTTTCAAGGCACAACCAATTTGGCTGGTTTTGCCCTCTTGCCTCAGGAATGTGAGTTCATATTGCCCATGTGCCTGCAAAGGGAAACAGGAATTGAAAAGGGAAGTGTATCAAACTGTTTACTTGAAACTATGGGCAAGAGTGGGAGCCAGAATGTCTGGGAATCCCATCAGGCATCCTCTGTGCGTGCACAGCTCCCTGGAATTACTGCCTGGGGCCAATGATGCAACAGAGCTGTCGTGTTTTCAACCACCTCCTCTTTTCACCAAACCTTATGGGGGTACCCTGAGCTCCTCTTGGCAGAGTTCTTTCCCTGATCCTGGGGCATTGGGCAGGCTGGATCAGAGCTGAAGGTGGGCAAGAAGGACCAGAGACAGAGCATCCAGCCATCCATCTAACAGCAGCAAAGAGGCAATGGAGCTCTGGGGCTCCTGTCCTTCCTGTTCATGTGCAACTTGCATTGAAAACAACAACAACAAAAAGATAATACTCAAAAGACTTTTGTTGATAGGACTTATGAAACACTGATTACAAATAAAGTTTCACCAAGTAATGTAACAAATTGCCCAGCAATTTAAAAACTTTGTTTAAATTGCTGCTGATAATATGTGTCTGCTCTGTAGTAAAACGAAAATGACATGGGAAAATACTGGATTTTAATTACAAGAAAGAACAAGGGAAAACTCCTTAAGTTATATATTTCAGTTATATTCAATTTGAAAACAAATAAAAAGGAAAATGTGGTGACTGATCTCCAGAGAATATTATTTTCTTCATATATACCAACAAATTAAGGGAAGCCTTCTTTGTTTCTGTTGTTGGAAGTGGAAGGATATCTAGTTGTGATTTGGAGGAAGAGCCATCAATACAGAGAAAAGTAGTTATTATATGTTGCACTTGGCAATGGGAACATCCTGAATAAAGATACAGGGATGTGCATGCAGAAACCTGAGGGAAAGTCTAACCTGAAAGGGAGGTCATCTGGTGCTGCCAGTTAGGGCTGCAGGGTTTGTTCTGCTCAGGCTCTAGTCTTTCAGTATGACATTGCCTGTTGTCAAAAAATGGCAAGTCTCAGTGAAACCCTGGAGAAAGGGGAGACTGGAACACCCCCCAGGCTTTGGCAATAGTTATAGAAAATGTGTGTGTGTTTAGATCCTTGATTGCAAAAGAAAAATGGCATTAAGTTGGCACGAGCAGGGAATTTTATACTTGTCAGTTTTTGCACAGGTCTGTAAATGGCAGAAACTTTCAACTTCTGCCAGAAAAGCATCAGGGTTCCCACATACAAAGCCAGAGAAATGATATATCTATACCAAATACAATAATTTAATTTTGATTTCAATACAGTCACTCTGATAAAAGAGCTGAATAAGTCTGCAGAGGCTTGATATAATCTAAAATGGAAATAGTTCTTGGTATGGAGAGTCACATCTCCCATTTCGGCACTCAGACCAGCCTGTAGCATACAAGTACCAACATACATCTCTTCAGGAGATTATCTAAAAGCTACATTAATTTATAATCACTGATATTTGGGAAAAGTATAATTTGACCTCTCAGGAGCTAGAATGTTGGAATTGCAGACCAAATGTCATTAAGTACAAAGCAAAAGTTGACCTGCAGTTTTGTCCTCTCCATGCCAGTGCTCTCCAGATCCATAGGATGGTATTTGAGCATTTTCTGCCTTCTCACACGGGCAGGGACTGGTGCCCCTGTTTGGGCCAAGTGAGGAAGAGACCCCCAGCTGTTGGCTCCAGCCCTGCTGTGCACAGGGCCGTAGATGCCAGGTCCTGGAGTGGCCGAGTGCCAAAGAGGAAAACCCAAAACTGCCCTGCAGCAGATGTGTGGTGGGATGCCCTTCACACAGGCCTCATTCTGAATCTCATTCTAATAACTCAGGGTTGGTCCAAACCTTTACACCCTTCCACAATTCAACACTTAAAAATAATTAGAGATAATCTTTACACAGGTGCCAAGAAACTGACAGATCTTTCTAGGTTTAAAACTAAACTAAACTGCTGGGTCCCAGGTCTGAGGCATGTGTGGGTCAGGCTCCAGGCAGGTATGCATGGTTGCTGGTCCCCTTGTCGGCTTTTCCTGGTGGTTTTCTGATTTTCACGAAGAAACTGCAGAAGGCAGCTTTTTGGTTGCTTTGCCATGTTCCCATCCAGACCAACAGTATCCTTTCTTGAAGAGGGTGTGTATCTTGTGCCAGGTCCACACCATGAATGTTGAGTCCCTTTTGAATCACAGGAAGTATGCAGGCTTTGGAGATTATCAGCCCATTATTAACATTTCAGAAAAATATAAAGTGGTTTCCGCTTTATCTGTTTACTCTGTGGCTGATAAAATATTAACATTTTTCAACCTCCACTGAATAATCCCTGGTCCCCATATTCCCAGACAATATGGTGTGTGGCTTAAATGGATCACCCCAAATGAAGCTGTTTCTCTTGGCTACTGTCATACAGGAAGCTGGTGAGAAAAAGGTTGTTTGCACAGGATTTAAGCATTTAAAAAAAAAATTATGAAAAAGTGATGCTGAGGAAAACATCAGGCAAGTAGTAAAAGTGCTTTGCATGTGTGCAGCTGTTTCCTGGACATTTCTTTCTATTGCAGAGGCACTTGGTTTACAGGAAATTCCAGCTCACGTACAATGCCAGTCTCCCCAGAAAACGGGCTCTGGGTTCAGCTGTATTGATTGGCTTTGTGCAACTGGTGGTGCTGGCAATTACACCACGTGCATGCTCACAGGCAGCAGAAACTGTTTTGATTTGATTCTAAATGGTTTTTAGGATATAATACGAAATTTGCCTCCATCCAACAGCAGGGCTGTTGTTTCTCATGGTTAGTTTTAGACCTGCTCAGATTAGATATTGGTCCAGATATAACTTAGCACCTAAGCTTTGTGAGTAAGCAGCTGGCTCTGGGCTTGTGCTAAACACCACATGGAGTTGTGCTTTTTGCTGAGAGCTCCAGCAGAAAGAAGCAGAACTGCAAATCCACAGGCTGATGCACAGACTGAGGGTCTCACATCAGCCTTCTCTATATATCTAGAATTCATACCAGGATTAGAGGTCCTGAGAAATTCATTGTTTCTACCAGCTACTCTTTCTAGACTGTTTTTCCAAGTTCAGAATAGTGACAACACAAGATGGGTACAGACTCCAGCAAGCCCAGATAAAGTTTACATGTTTAGCATTTTCTGTTGGATAGAAACCCATACATGCTGCAAGCACTGGTATGGTTCATCTCATGGCAGATCCAGCAATGTTTAGTTCTCATCCGGAGGTGCTGGGAGCAAGACAAGTGCGAGCAGGGTTAGCCGGAGTTCCCATTCTGCTGAGTTGGCAGAGAGCCTCGTGGCAGCAGATGCAGGGGACCTGAGATGATAAATGGACTTTGGAAAGCAACCCAAACATGTACATACAAATTAGTATTTAACATACAGTTGCTATTTGCAAATTATCCCCTTGTGATTTAGTTCTTGAATGAAAGCAACTGTGTTAGCTGAACAAACAGTAGCGGAGGAGGCTGCAAAAACGCGCCTCCACTCCCACCCACAGCTGTACCCTGGCGAGCCCACAGGCCAACCTGCACATGCATGAGGCACACACATCCCTTCCCAAAAACGCCCTGAGAGACACCTAGGCCTGGCCTCTTCTCCCACTCTATCCAGCGCTTTCAGCCATGTAAGCCACCCTTAACCAGCCACTAGCCCTGAGTGAGGACCCCAGGCTGTGCAGAAGGGGCTGGTGGTAACCTGCACTGTCAGCATGCAGGTCGCTGGTGAAGGGGAGACAGGAGCCGGGCCTTTTGCCAGGTGCTTTGGCAGAAGACAAGCTGGGTCACTATCCCATGTTTTTAACGGGAAGTGATGTTATGGCAACACATGAATCATAACCAGTTTGACACCAAAAGGAATAAGCCACGGTGGCCCAACACCTGAGCACCGCCCCTACATCCGGAGTGACACAGTGGGCTTGACGCAACAGGCCAAGCTCTGACGCGTGTTGTGAACGCTCAAAACCCCAGAACTCCTCCAAACCTCAACAATCAACACCAGACCTTCCCAGTGTGAGAGTCCCAGAGCTGAGAGCCTGCACTGCTCCTGGACCACTTGGAAAGGCCTGGGGCAGACGGGAGGAAATCCAGGCTAGGGAGCATGGAGCACCCTTGGAGCACCGTCAGCTAGTTCAGTCTGCAAGGTGCTGGGACAGCACATCCCAGCTAAGGAGCCTGCTTGCCTCCAGCAAATATGAGGGGCTGGTGGGTAGCTGCCTCCTGCCATTGCTCCTGGCACAATGTGCTCAGGGCCGGCAGCCTGAGCGCCTGCCCAGATGAGCTCTGCACCAAGTGTGCTCTGCCAGACCTACCAGGAGCAGCACGATTCACCATCCTTCCCCTGACCCCACGGCAGGGCTGCAGTTTGGAGGTACCAAAAAGGTGGTGTTAACTCAGTGGCCTACATTTTGCAGGTCAGGTCTTTCCCAGCCAAAAAAAGAGGAAAAGGATTACATTTCAAAATAGTTTCTCTTCCCTTTGGAGGGAGAAGTCAAAGGTAGAGCCAAACAGCTGCTACTATGCATGATTTAAGGAGATAAGAAGCAGCAGCAAGAGGGAGAGACTGGGATTTATGGTATCAACCCTAAAAATAGTTGTTAAGAGAAAGCCTAAGCCTGGCAAAGCCTCACTGGGAGTTGCCCCATACACAATTGCTAAGCTCGGCAGATGGCATCGGGGTGGGGGGGAGGGGGAAAATTTGCCTTTGAAGAGTTTGTCTCCACCATCACCACTTTCACCCAAGATACCACTTTACACTTGAGGTTCAAGTGGCTCAACCTCTTGTGTGGATGTCCCTGGGAGACAGGTCACAGTGAAACAGGCTGAAACAGAGCTGTCAACACGGCAGCTCGCACAGGCTTATAAAAAGAAAGTACAACTGAAGCCAATATAACTTCCTCTTGGAGCATCTCTGAGCAAGGAAATGACTTGCCCAAGCAGGTTGGTGGCAGACACTAATGTGGAGAGGGGCTCTCTAGGCTGCATTCAAGCCGAACTCGAATGACATGCCCAAGTTGGCAACCAGACCTGGAAAGATCGTCTGCATGTCGAGTCTAGCCCTCTGCAATCGCAGACAACCGTGTCATATAAAACCATTTAACTTTGCTAACTATGCTGCTCATCCCTTCAAACCTACCAGGAGTGTTTTCAGATTCTCTCTTGTCTACTGGCGTTGTCTTTGCTTTCCTTGCCAAAATGAAAGTCCCTAGGGCAGTGGGACCAATAAATACACATTCCACACTCAATTGGGAAAGCCCATCTGCTCCTAGAAAAGAAATAGATAAAAAAGACAAACCCTAGTGAGGCTGAGATCAATAAGTATCAGAGCTGTCAGCTCTTCTGCTAGAAATGAGCTTTCTGCTTGCATTTGCACTGAATGTCACCCACACACGAAAGACACTAGTGCTGTTGCACAGGTATGTATTACGTATTTCACACTTTGAGGGAAAACGTTGCTTTATAAAGTATCCGGTTTAGAAGTTGTGGGGAGTTTGATTTGCTGCCCAAGAAAAAATACTTTTCTGGTTTAGCTTTTTAAAAAAATCACAATCATTTCTTTTTAGTCATGGGAGAGGAGCAGATACTTTTTAAGGGAAAGGTTAAAAAAAAGATGCTGTCTCTGGGGATTTCAAGCTAGATGCACAAAAAGCCTCTTTTCCACTAAAAGGTAAAATGTTTGATCAATTCCACGTTTGGTTGTCTCTCCCTCTCCACTCACTCAGGATGCTGAGCACCACGTAAGCCCAGTCTGTGGCCTGGCCTGGCCTGGCTCTGCAGTGTGCCCGGCACAGCTGCATGCCTTGTCCTCCCTGCCAGCACTGGCAGAAGCACTCCCAACGTTGCTTTTGCTCAGAATGCCCACATGCTGTTCCTAGTAAAACCTGATCTCCTTCCTTTTGACACAGATGACAGGAACTGGTCCTGGTTTAAGTCACCCAGCCAGAGAGCGCACACCACAACTGGCCCATGATAGCTCTGGAACTGGAGAGAGGGACTCAGGAAGCAATAAATCAATCGTGCTGAGTTATGACATCGGTGACAGAGGAATGGTTTCTCCTCCAGCAAGCCCTGCTGAAGGTACTTGGTCTCCGAAGGGGCTGGGCTGGCAGACCCCACAGTGGAGCAGACGGTGTTTATTTGTCCTATAAGCACTCTAGAAACAACCAGTGCTGCTGTGGATGGTTTACATACAAGCCTAACAAATAGCATCAATAACACTGAAAAATTAATTACTTTGATAACATTTTGAGGCCCCACTGAAAGTTTGTATGTCACTACACTAGGAATATATAGCTTCCTAATAGGAACTTGTTCACTCCTAAACAGGGAAGATCAATGAAGAGTAATGGAGGCAGAGTGGTGGAAAGATGTCCAAGGTCACACAGCAGCTTTTTGGTTCAGCAGTCCTGGTTCAGTGTGTTACTTGCTGCTCCTCACTAACCCCTCTATCATTTTTCACACTAGAAAAGTATCTTTGAAGCTTCTTAAATACTATTTGACCATTAAATAACATGATGGAGCAAAGACAGGATGAGGGTGACTCAGGGAAGCCAGGACCTGTGCCTTGAAAAGCTACATCTGGTAGAAACAGCCCCTCTTGTAAATGTGCTCCCAGAGGAGGTGCAAGCCTGGTGCTGGCTGGGAAACATTATCTGAACTTCTAATACACTTTGAGCAACCACATCCAACAAGCATAATTTTTCACTACAGCCCCACAGTACTCCCAAGAGGGAAGCACTGTGACAGCAGTAACATGTCACCCATTGACTGGGCAGGGAAAGGAACTAGGGCTCTGTGTTGCCAGGCATATTTTCTACTTGAATTACCTTCCTACTCTGACCAAGTAACAAGAAGCCCATATAGTGCTGTGTGGCATCAGAGACTCATCTGCACAGGGGTCTGCAACCAGAATGAGGAACCTGACTGGGTGGAAACACTGCAACACGGGGCCTGCAAACAAGCACAGAGCCCTGTGGCTTCTAGAACTCAGGGTGATCCCCTCTGCACTCCCCTTACTGAAAACCTGAAGGGTCTGGGCCACTGTAACACACCCAGGCCAGAGCATGGCTCCCTCCAGGGGCAAACACACCATTTGTTCAACTTGTCTAGATTGTCTATAGACTCCAAATCAAATAGCTAAGCATGCATCTTGTAAAAATGTCATGTCCCCCTGTTTACAAGAGATTTCTCTCTGATATTTGCTTAGACCAAAGGTAAAGTCACACCAGCGAAACAAATAAGAAAGGAGAAGGAAGTCACACAAAGCAGCGAAGATTAACGTCCCAATCTGCTCTGGCAAATGGAGGCTGTTGCATATGGTCACGTCACCTCCCTCCCTTTCTTCATGCATCAAGTTATTTGTGGCTGAGGAAAGGGACCATTTTAACAAAGAGCCTCCCAGGGAAGCCTGGTCTCAGCTTGCAGTGTAAGATGTGAACTCTTGGCCACACAGGATCCTCTTGTGGAGCAAGGAGTTTAGGATGTGTCTTGTCCACCCTGGAAGAGGAGTGCAAATCTGTGCACAGCACACCAGAGCTGGGAGCCCTTCCAGTGTCCTGCACAGCTTTCAGAGGGGGATGGATGGTGCTGATCTCCTGGGAAAGGTGGCAGCATCTGCATCTGCAAGGGGGAGCTGACCAAAGGCTGGCGAGGCTCTGCAGATCAGAGCTGCTTTTCGTTCCCGCTGCTCCTGTTACAGAGATTATTCTGCTTTTGGGAAGTGAGTTGTGGATTCACCCCTTCACTCCTGTCTGCTCCACAGACAGTATAGGATAAATTGAAGATATTTGACATCACAGAGAAATTTCTGAGGTGCCATAAACCCCAATGTGGGTTACATGTTGGTGAGAAAAGAGGTGTAAGGGGAAAGGGGAAAGCACTGTGATTTGGCAAATGGCAGATACACAATATGTAACAAAAAGTGGTTCCATCAATTCAGGAACTTGTTTATAAATAATTTTAAAAGCAAGCACATGGGCAGACAGAGACGTAGAAGAGGCACCTCTATCCCTCAGGAACTGCTGGCTCCTGTCCACGGGATTTTCACAGAGCACTTCTATCTCATTAAAATCATTTCTTCATGGGCCATGAAATGATTTTCCATGCATGGAAAAGGTTCGTAATGCTCTCAGCTCTGAGCAAAGGAACAACTGAGGATGGCTTGGAGAAGCTGACACTACACCTGGGCCCAAACAGAAAAATTGGAGCAAGATCAAAGCCATCAACTCTGTGGTACCCTGAAGGGAGATGCTAAAAAACCCAACCTCAATGGCAGGATTTGGGATCACCAGGCAGGCATCACTTACCCAGCTCTGGCTGACACAGTCCAAGGAGCAGCTGCAGCTTGTTTCCCACAACAGAAGCCCCTCCCTTGCCTCGCCCTTTACCAGCATTCTTGGGTGAGCCCTCCTTGTGGAGGGAGCACACCCAGCTGCTACAGCAGGATGAGAGCCTGTCTTCTCCTTGGGGTGCACCTGGCTCTGAGCCCCCTGCATGTCCCCTTGGGCTGGGGGCTGGCAGTGTGGGACACAACCTGGGGCAGAGGGAATGAGCTGCTCCAGACTGAGAGCCTCTCTCCACCCCTTCCAGCTATATCCACTGCAGAGCCAAAGGCTGCTTTGCAGTGCCCTAAAGCTGCAAAAGCTCTTGGGGTCAGAGCCTGGACCTGGTCTTCAGCTGCTGAGGCTCCAGGAGTCTTCAGCCCTCTGGAAAAAGGAGTCTAAATGCTGCTTATTTGGAGAAGGCACAGGCTGGAGGAGTGTCTCTTCCCCACCCCCTACTCAAAAGGAGGATGCTGATGCTCACTCCCCTGCGCTGCTTGCCAGCCCCTTGCTCCCTACTTCTGTCTTTTCCTTTTTGAGAAGGTTGGATCAAGAAACACAAACACTTCTGATCAGCTTGTGGTAAATGAAGTACAGTATTTTAGCTTCAAGAAACTTCGGAGAGGCTCACACAAGGCTAGAATTTGGCTTTCATTCTGAAAACCAGGCTACAGAAAACCCCCCCTTGAGATCATTTTACTGATACCTGGGTTACTTCTTCCCCCTCTTTGGCAGGAGGCTGCGGCACCAGAAAGTGTCAATTTACTCTCTCTATTGGGCCAAGAACATCCCTGGTACAAATTTATTGCTCTTAATAGGGCTGGGCCTTTAATTCCTAGCACATACTTGTGAAGAATTTTGGCTTGTCACTGAGAAGTAGGAATTATTTTCCTCTCTACAGGTACAGGCAGGTCCTCCTTTTGCTGAGGGCTCTGCACATCCCGAAAAGAGCATTACTGCAGTGCTCCCCCATAAAGAAGGTAGGAAAACCCCATAAGCACCTGCCTGTGCTGAAAGCCAGCAGCAGAATGGCTGCTGTTTGGTACATGGGAGTTTTTCTTCTTCCTTTCCCCCTTTTTATTGCTCTGCTACTAGTTGAAGTGCTACTGTGGGATCAATCTGCTCCCAGTCCCTTAGGGAATTAGACAATGGAGTAAAAGGCTCCTATAATGAAGACAGGGCACTTTTGCCATTAAAGTCACTAGCAGCTGAAGCTAGCACTAAGGTTTCACAGCAGATTTTATGACTTCTTCCCATTAGTAAAGGGGTCTGGTTTAAACGCTTGTCATGCTCAGCTGACTGGGACTCCAGCCATGCTCCTCTGTGGACAGTGCTGATGTTCTCACTGCTGCAAAAGCTGCTGCTGGTGGCTCCCTGTCACTAACGGGGCAAGTGGCCACCAACAATGGCAGCCCATTAAAGGCTATTCCCTGAGAGAGGCTTGCTGACAACTGGAAGGAATCTCCCTCCTGCATTCCAGCTCACTCAGTGTCTGTAGGGCAAATCTGGGCTGAATACAGGTCTTTTAGCAAAAATCAGCCTGAAGGAAAGCAAACTGAGATGAGCACACTGCCAGCGTGTGCCAAAAGTCCTCCAGACTGCTGGCATGTCCCTGGCCGTGCCTGTGGGAGAGATGAAGAGACCTCTTTGAGCAAATGCCCATTTGCAACCCAGAGAGGAGCCAGGCTGGCCAGGCCAGCAGCTCTGCTCACTCCTCCAATAAACAACACCTGAGCCCCAAACAATTCCTGAGACCACAAACAACAGGGACTACTGAGGGATGCAATTCCCACAGTACATCAAGCTACAGCTTCCCATGGAGACTATGTGAGTTCAGCCAGCAGCAAAAGGATCTGGTACTGCAGTTCCTTCTGTAAGGGTGCCTCTGCACCCAGCCTGGCAGCAGAAGCGGTTGCACATTACCACTAAACTTCATCCCAGTTTGCAGTAGATTCCCCTTTTGACATCTTTCTCAATAATACCAGTAACTTTTTCGTTGTTACTCTGTGAAACCAGCACCATGAGCACACAGTGGCTTGCAAAGTCAGGTGAAAGCGGGGATATTGTTTCAGCCCTTCACATTACTGAAATGTGAACAGGAGATGCAGATCGCTTTTCTTCTGCAAGGAACAAAACCCAGTCTCCATGATCAAAAATCGTCTTTGGATTTCAGCTTATGAGTGCCTCAGCTTCCTCAGATCTACAAAGAAGGATTTATGACAGTTGGAAAAGCCCAAGTAAGAACATATGGAAGAATGAAAAATGATGAAAATTTAAATGTCTGTCTTTATCCTCCTATCAAACTCTTCTGGACTCAGCCATTATGGATCACTTGTAGGTATGTGTAATAAAAGGGTCACTATTCTTACAAAAGAAAATTATGCTTACTAGAGGTCTCAGGATGGAGGCTTGGCTGATCTGTCCCTTTCTCTGAAAATCCATTTCTGCTTTCTGTGACTCTGCATGCCTAATGATGTTTTGTGTGCATCTGAGAGTCTGCACACTCAACAAAACATTTACCTGAGGCCTTCATTTCATGGATACTATGTGAACTGGTCTCCAGATAGATGAGGTTGCAGAGGTTAAATAGCCAGTTACAGTACATAAAGTTTATATCCACTGTGACTAGATGAAGCTTTTCCCTTCTTTTAAGTGCCTTTCTCTTTACAGAAAAGAGAAAGATGACTGCAGTCACATCCCAATTTTACAGCATAATCCTATTTTAATGGTAATAACATACAAAATCCTTCCTACTTTACTTCCAAACACCTGCACTGCACTTCTGTAGCAGTGAGAGCAAACAAGGGAGGCTTGGTGCCTGTGTCTTGACAATCAGTCTGACCTAACACACCTAACAATCTTCTGTTTCAGACTTATAGTGAGATGAGAAAGGCTAAATGCAGTGGAGATCCAGAACCTGTCCCAAGAAATTGAGTTCTGCAGGTAATTTTTCCTTCCTTTATCAAATGTATATAGCAACAATGTCCTTCCTGCTGTGACTTAGATTTTTACCAAATTTCATAGAGAAGGTCTTTGGAATATGAAATGCATATTTCATTTAATAAAGTTAAGAATACTTCATCAAATAAAGAAAATGCCATTACCAGATGCTCCGTGCCCTGATGGAGCTCCATAGTTCCAGGCAGGTAGTGCCATAATTTCTTTCTCCATCATGCCAGGAAATGCTGTCTCTAGTGCCAGCTGGGTACATCCCAGGAGGAATGGTTCCTCCAGGGGCTCACTAGTTTGGTGACCTGTTCCTACCAACCATCTTGTCTTTATTTGCTCTAGGGCAGAAAGTGAGGAATTTTTAAATGACTCATGAGATAGTCAAATCTAATTTCAACCCTGATGCAGTCTGGAGTTCCTACTGACCATTTTCAGCCATCTCTTCCATGAAAAGTGGAGTTTTTTTGATAATGATCCTTCTGTGCTCTGCCACAGACATCTCCCAAAGCAGCAGCTATGCACTGGACCATCACATGCTCTCCTCTGTAAATAGATGTGAGGAAGCAAAGAATTGCAAGGCAGGAAATGGCCACTTGGTCCAATGAGCCTGGCCCTTTAAGTTTATCTCGAACGCACCTCCTTGCTTTGTCTTTGCATCTGCAAATCTCCTTTCTCCTCATAAAAACGTCTAGCTGTCTCTTAAACCCATTCAAAGTATTTGCTTAAGTGACCTAACTTGGCAGCAACTCTACAGCATTTGGGCAGGCCTGAGTGACATAATGCTGCCAGAATCCCCTGTTTATTTTTCATGTTGCCTGCAATCCTGCCATGCTGGGCTGGGCTGTAGCAGATAAACAAGTCCTGTACAGCCCACAGGAACCATCCATGGAAAACTCAAAGCTACCAGAAGTGGCAATGCTGACTCAGCATCCAAAATGCTTCCCATGAAATAACCCAGGAGCCGGCCTCTTTGGAGCTTGTGTTCATGGAAGAACCATGTCTGGGTGGAGATCTGAATTGGCTTCAGCCTGTGTTCAAGAACAGATGGGAGAGCTTCTGCCACCCTCCCATCTAAACTTCTTTTTACTAAGCATATCGAAGCATCTCCTGCTCCTAATCAGCAGGTAGCTAATTTTAAACTTAGATACAGTTAAATAGTAAAGATTTTATGAAGATTAGCTGGCTTTTGTGCTGCTTATAGCTTTTCTTAGGAATGACATCCACTTGCTTGTTCTAGCTCTAGATGAGCACTGCCATTTGGGTCACTCACCATGGTTCCTTCCTCCCTGGTGAAAAACCAGCTTCACCCATCTGCTCAAACCTAGTGTAACTCTGCCTCCCACTGGAGTGTACAGTAGATAATTTGCTTCCCTGTATCTGTTCTTAAATTGCTGTTACTGATGCTGCTGAACACACACTACCCCACAAGGGGCAAGTTTCAAATGACACAGCTAATGCTGTGTATTTATTCCTATCCATCCCACTCAGTGCTTTTCACACATTTTTGCTTGGCAGCACCCTCAGTTCCCTATGTGGGACTGTGCACCTCATAGCACAGTGAATTGAAGCCAGGGAGCTTGTCATCACATTTTCCTAGCTACCTTTCCTGCATCCTGGGGAAGATCCCAGTCTGATAATCATAATCACAGAATAAACTTTATCAGAGGATGTGGATCCTCATCCACATGCACCATTACATGTGCACCAATGGTTACATGTAATGTCTAAAGCCTTAAAGCCACTGAAGTAAACACTGCAACATCCAGCCTTCAGTCTTTTTTTGCAGTTCATACTCTAGAACATGCTGTGAGCAACCAGCACTGTTCTTCTTCATCAGCTGCCTGAGCATTTGTCAGCCAAGCTGCAGCAGCGGGAAGGCAGGAATAAAAACCTCCAACTGTAACTTTTCCATATACACTGTATTCTTAGGTTACAAAATAATCCTACATATTCATATAAATGTAGCCTCACTAAGGCAAAGGGACCATTGATATGAAAACTTATCTGTAATATTAGGATCTCTTCAGTTCCGGATATTTTCAAGATTCTGTAAATGGTTGGCACATGGAAAAATCCCTTTGCTCTTGATATAAATCCCATTCTTATAAACATTTAAAAATGCTATTATTCTGGTTTTGCCAATAAGAACAGACATTTAAAGCATGTAGAAATAGAATCGGGTTTTTAATGAGCCTTTTTGCTCCTCTCTAATTACTTTTTGTAGCACTTTAAATGACAGGGTTCCTGATGTAACCCTTCTGCAATCTCTAAGAGACTATTGCTATTTGATTTTTTGTTTCATATATTTTGAGCATTGATGATGTATTTTATATCTAATGTTGCTATCCATCTACAGGCATGTGCCAATTTGTTTTTTCCTCCTGCTCCTGGGTGCACCCATGCCTGGTGAGAGAGGAGGCCAGATTCTGCTCTCCCTGGAAAGCTTAGTTCTAACTCATTTAATTTGATCTGTAATAAAACTTATTTTCCATTTTCCCATCTGACTCCTTCAACTGTTTAAGGCCCCTATGTGTACTAGGTTGTGCTCACATTTGATGATTTCTTCATCATCAGTCTGTGTACAGAGTGTTCTGTGTTCAGAGAGATATATGCAACAATGCAAAACACATTTCTCAGTTGAAAAGTAAATCCCAGTTCTGAGAGACATTATTTGCCATAACGTCAAGCTTTTCCCAGAAACTGCCTTTCTTTTCACCCTGCATTTGGATTCCTCATTCACTTCACCCTGCCTCTTCCTCAGCCTGGCAAAGCTAGAATTCCCTCAGCAGCTTGCTATCAACTAATGCTATATCAAAGGAAGACTAAACCCCATTTAACTGTTCAGAGGGGGATATGAAAGCTCTCAAGAACACTAACAACACATAGCTGGGAGTCCACTGCCACAAGCCTGAGCAGCCCCAGCCTCCCCACATCTTTCCCACAGTTGGAGAGCTGCAGCTGGTGCCACGCCTTACACTCAGCCCAGCCATCCCAGGATGTGTCGCTGCTCCCGCGTGTGCAGCTGTGGCTGCTGAGCCAACGGGCACCCAACCGAGGCTCACGCACTCTGTCAGCTCACTGCACTCAGACAGCTGGAGATTACACACAGAACAAAAAGAAAGACAAACCTACAAGAGAAAACTGAAGAGAAGTCCCCAAGCAATGGCTGTATTGGAGTATTGCTTCTCCTGTTTCCACACCATCATTTTTCACTTGCTTCTCTATGCCTAAGTATTTTAAAGCAGAAATCCGATCTGCACATTTGGGTTCAAAACAGGCCAAGTTTCTGCTGTAGCATTGCACGTGTTTGGTATCCAAATTGGCATGGGATGGAGGCTGCCTTCCCCAGCAGGAGATCTGAACACCTCTTATCGATTTAAACATCTTGTCCACTTTCATGGAGAACTGACTGTGGCTTCACATCCTGCACAACCCAACTGCAATGGGTTAAAAGCAAGGGACAGACTGGGAGAAGGGAACAGCTTTCAGAGAAGAGCTGGAAAGTAAGGGAGGCTGACTGTGCCTGGTTGGTACATGCTTTCTTCCACTGATGCTGGCAGATAAATCACTGCCCTCTCATGTCCCTACGGCAGGTGTGGACAGAGCAGCTGTTCTTGGGGCTCTGTTGCCCTGTAATGGCACATGTATGTTCTACCTACACCCCTGCCACAGCTGCTGTGAAATAAATCTCTTAACCCACTGGAAGGTGGATTCCCCCCTTGTGTCATGGGGAGAGGTATTTTCATGGTAAGAGGATGGGAGGAAATAGGGCTTTGCAGCCAGAAACATGCAGAACAATATTCAAAGTCACAGTCCTGTCTTGCCATCCAGATGTTTCCAGAGACACCAAACCACTGCATACCAAACTCAGGGCTTTTCATTCCCACCAGAAGGCACTGCATGAGGAAAGGATATGTGCTCTGTTTAACCTCATTTATTCCTTAGCAACCGAAAGCTCCCTGTATTTTCCCATCTTGGGGGCTTATGTGTGGATCCCCATTCAGTGACATTCTCCCACCATGAATGATTAAGGAATCTGAATCTTTAAAAATTGCCAGATCCCATTTCTATTTCTAAATACAGCCCTACAGAGAGAGATAAGCCTGGGAGGCCAGGGGATTTTAGTTAATGATCGCTTTTTATGGGGCCAAGAAGCAGTGCTATGAAAAGGAGGTCTGGGGCCATTTCTCCCCTCTCTGCCTGTGCTCCGCAGAGATTTATGCAAACATTTTTGGTGTTTTACCTAGCTGTGCTGTGTTTGCTGGGAAAGCAGCTAGGGTCTTGCCCTGGGATGTATGGCACAGGCATGTGTCAGGTCTTGGAAGATATGTTCAGCACTGGTCAGTGCTAATGGGAAGTAAGGATTAACATCTTAATCCCTGGTGTAGCTGTGCCACCAGCAAATCCAAGGCAGTGGGCAACTACCTCAAGGTGGAATAAAATACAAAACTAGTTAGAACAGGCTCCTTCTGAGAGAGCTGCCCTTAGCCTTGCCTTCCTATTTTGGGAATGAGTGGGATTTTGCCTCTCATTCATTGGTAACATACTTTTATCCTAATGAGGGCAAGTGTGGAGTGGTAACTGCTTAGCAAGATCTGTGCTGCAGGATTTTCCTTGCCTAATACAGCTCTTGAGGACAGGTTTATTTGTGTGGTTTACTTCATATTCCTGCAATATTTTCCTTCCTGCACAGGGCTGAATGTACCTATTTAAATTTATGCTCAGGACCAACTCAGTCCACTACAAATAAAGTACATAAGTGTCACTGTCTCATTACCTGTATTTTCCTGTGGGAGCAGGTGGGTTTACAAACCAAGGAACAGGAGAGAACAGCCATGGAACATGGAATGTCCTTAGCAGTGCCACTTGACCTTAGAACCTGCAGGCTCAGGAATAGGGGAGTGTAACCAGCAGAGTCAGCAGCTGGAATTCAACTGCCCCAGCAGGAACTGAAAACAAATGAACAGACTAACTGAAATATACCTTCACCCTGATCTGTTTGAATCAACACCATGCTGTTTACAGTAGTGTATAATAATATTGAATCAAGATTTGCATGGGACAATTTCTATGCCACAGCACATGATAACTCTCCAATAACTTTTTTTTTTCAGTGATGCAAAAACATTTACTTTTATGATAATGAAAATAAAGTCAGTAAAATCCCTTTGTCCTGTTGTTTTGATCAGATAAACCATATCTACCAACTGTTAGAAGGAGGATTAACTTGGGTTGACATTTTTTTAAATGTACTATGAGAAAAGCCCTGGGGCCAAAACATTTACAGGCCAGGTTTTAGTGTATGTTGATCTAATAGTTTCGCTGAAGAAAATGTCTTTAGACCTGGCAGGTGTGTATTGGTTTTCATTACTTCAAGTGTCTGCTAGCAAAGTTTTAATTAACAGAGTTGTACACAAAATATTTTCAGTGATGCAAGAGTGAGGAACTCAGGAGCAGGACTCCTGGGTCCTCTTTCCAGTTGCTGAACAGGGCACAGTAGACAGGACTGTAGTAGTCTTGCCTGACTATCCCATGGCTCTCAAATTGGTGGGACAAGTTCTCCTCTGATATCCAACTGTTCCTCTCATGTATGATTTGCAAGACCCAGTCCTGCTGTCACATACTGAAGAAATTGTCTCTGCTATGGTCTAAAGGGAAATACAGGAGCAAGGAGATGGATAGACTTGGCTGAAGTCTCCCAGCAAGCCTGGGACAGAACCAGCACAGGCCCTCAGGTGTCCCTAGACCTACTCCCATGACCTCATTGTCCCGAGCTGGCCATTTGCCTCTCCTCATTCCACCTGGGGAGATGCCCACTTTTGAGGACTATGGAAGAAAAGGGAACAAGCTTAGCAAGCTGCTTGCCTACTACAAACATAACAGGGGAAAACACAGCATTTGCTTTGCCTCTTATCAGAGACGTTAGGCCACAAGAGATAAGGTTATTAGCAAAAACATAACACTGGTGCTCTAGTCAGATAGCAGAGGAGATAGACCACTTATCTTATCAGCTCTTTTATGAAGTCTCCCTCACTGTTATTATAATTTTCTGATAATATTATATACAGAATTGATAGCATTTTATTTTTCCTGGACAGGTTCTTTTCACTTGCCCTTTTCTTAACAGGTTGTATTTTTTCCTGCTCTAGTAAGTGAACTTTCCCTCTGAAGTCCTAAGTTTGGCTGCTCCATTTTGCCTCTTTTAGATCCACTTTATCCCAGTTTCACATGGCTTCAATTGCACTTCTTTTACAGTCCTTTGTCTTCTGTTGCCTCTCTTTCAACTGAGATGCTGCTCTAGGGGAAAGGTTTTTGACAGTGACAACAATAAATGGGATGATTTGCACTTCATCCAAAACTCCACTCTTTGTCTGATGAGCATTTATTTATCATGGATAATATAGTCCTTTTGTGTACTTGGAAAAGAGCAGTTTTATTATTTATCTGTGCATTTCCACGGGATTCCCCATCACTTTGTCCCTCTGCAGTATCCTGAATATTATGTAAAGGTTTGCTTTTTTATTAAATTTAATAAAATTGAAAGAATCAGTGATCACCAAGGAGCTCTCTGGTGACTGGCTTGTGAAGGCAAACTCCTTGAACAGTTCCTGCTGTAGGCTCCTTTCTTTGACATTTAGGTTCCCAACTTTGAGAATGTAAAAGCACCTTCATGCAGACAAAAATTAGGCCCTAAATTATGAAGTGCTGATCCTATACCACTAAAATTAGTGAGAGATTAGTCACAAGTCTCAAAGGGCACAGGGTCAGACCCTACCAGAAAAACACAGTCACCCTGATTTATTGTGCACATTTTCATGGGACAGCCTTTGAGATGCAGCGAAGGTCTCAACATGGCCAAATGAAATGGTATGTGGAACCCCCCTCCTCAGAACCGTCTGTATGCTCCTTATTGTGTCCCGCACAGTCAGGCTGAAAATTTGGGTCGTTACCATGCAGATTATAACTAATTTCATACATATGATTTTGAAAGAGATCACTTTACAGGGCCTTTGCACACGGATTACTTGCAATCCTCCTTGAGGGGTGATCTCAAAAGTTTTTTCTCGGTATGATAGATTGATTTTTCTTTTGGCCATTTGTGATGATTAAAGCAGAGATCTTGACAGGTCCTCCTACAAAGGGTCAAGTCCTGCTCCTGGAAAGACGGGAGTTGGCATCTGGTAGCCTGAAACTGGGACAGGCATTTTAAAATCCAGACACTTGCCCAGGCATTAATTCAGACTGTCTGGATGGGACGTTTGTCTGCCCGTGTGGTTCTCATACACGTTGTTTCCAGGAGTTGTCCTTCCTAGAATAGCATACATCTCTGAATGATGCTGTTTGGCTGCCCTAAGAGCACCTCAGTGGAGTAGGGAATGTTGTCTTAAATATTTTCTAATTCCTTCCTTTCTGTGGTGTTGTAATGCCTTGTGTACATTGCTCTGGCAGATGGGCCTCTAGCCTTGGAGCCTGGTGAGACGTTGCATTATTGTGCTCCTTAGGGGATCAGCAGCTTGGCACGTTGTGTTTTCTGAATCTTCATCAGTATCTGCTGTAATGCTTTTTTTTCCTGTGATACATTTAAGAGCATGTGTGAGTCCTATGGCAAATTTAACATTAACTGAAAAACACAGAGCAAGTTTTTTTTTTCTAGGTCAACTGAATTTCTCATTTATAAATCAGGAAAGGGCCAGGCCCTGCCCAAGAGCAGAGCTGGGCTATTCTGTTGCACTGGCTGCAGTGCCCAGCCACTGCACTTTAGAATCCAACCTGCTTCCTTCTTCATTCCAGAAAAACCATGCAGCCCTCAAAAGTTTGGCTTTGTCAGTGGATGTGGTTTCTTCATAAGTGCTGGCTTGGTTTGTGATGGTATAATAGTGGATCATTTTGTCTGTGTTTCATATGAAGGGCTCTTTTATGAATAACTGCTAAAGAGAGTGTAAATGCCTAAAGTCACGCATTTTATACCTATAAATAGGGTATATTATGAATGGGTATGACCAGATGAGAGGAACTTGTCACAGAATGTTTGGAGGGCTTCTTGAATACTACTGCAAACACTAACCATTAACCGTCCTATTTGTCATTTAGTAACAACTTACTTTGCACGTGTAAGTGGAAAATGCAAAATACAATTGGATTTTCTTTTTGGTGATAATCTTGCTATCTGAGCAATCCTCTATTCTAACTTGCTGGATCCCCTCAAAAATCCCAAGACACACAAATAGGAACAAAAACTCTGACCTGTTTTCACAGCCCAAATCACAACCCTGCAGCAAAATAACTCTGAAACACCATGAAATTTGGGGGCTGTTTTCAGACACAGAAATCTAGATAACCTGGAACACATAGGTCAAAATTGACTTACTGACATTTACAGACAGGTCTGAGACAATCATACATTTCCTGGTTTGAAAGTGTAAGTAGACTGTGAAGTGACATCCAAAGAAGACATCTGAAGTGAAATGCAAGTCCTTTACCTGTCAAAAGTATTTATTTACCTAATAGTGATGCAACATCAAAATCTCTTAATACAAATTGAACTACAGATCTCTTTTCACTGAACAAAATGGTAGGAGAGGGAAGCAGAGTGGCACTACTTGGTGGAAGAAGAACCTAGCAGTAGTGGGTGCTCAGGGGCCTGCCAGGCCAGCTGCCTTCTCTATGGGGCAAAAGAGCTGAGGGTCTTGGTGTGAAAACACACCCACACAATCCCTGCGAGTCAGTGGTATTTTGGTCTCCAGTGAAAGCTGAATCGCTTTGACTCAGCTGCAGAAGCACTTAGGAGTTGTGTGGGAGTCCCCCAGAACACATAACAAATCATGGAGTAACAAAGGGAATTAAAAGGTGGTAATATGATACACGATTTAAGAACATGGATTAAATATTGAATTAAGCCCTACTCCCCATTCAGCCTACAGCCAGTCTCTTTGCTATAAAACGGCACTGGGGGCCAAATTCTGCTCCTGCTTTAATGGGAATGAGGAGGAATTGCTATGGAGTTATGTCAGAACAAGCCTGAAATGGTGAGAGGGGCCTGAAGCCAGGGCAGCAATGCGGTCAGGGCATGCCCAGGAGGGGATGGGGTGGATGGAGCTCCTGACACAGTTGTCAGTGTAGGCAGACAGGCCCTAATTGGTCTGATCTGATTACTTTTTCCAAAAGCTTTGAACTTTGCACAGGATGCCTTGGGCCTGCCTGCAGGAGCCCTGCTCTGGTGGGGAATTAGCACAATGGCTGGGCTGACCTCCCCCCACCCCAATTGAATTTTATTATCTAACGGGCAATGGTTGGTGATGAATGACTGACAGGTGTGATCAGCTGATGGGAATGGCTGGGGATGGCACACATACACTGTGATTTTACCACACTGTAATGTGTTCTGCAGTGGGCAAAGGATAAAGCTTGTAAAACATTTGTTTTAAGTCTTAAAATATCAAATTCCTCATAACTATGAGCTTCCTAAAACTGGCCCTGGTAATTACAAGTGTTGAGCCATGAATAATTTCACGCTAGGAGGTGCATTAATTTTAACCTCCTCCCGCCTCCTCCAGACATTGTGAAAGCGCATTACCAGTGAGGACAAGTTTATGATCTTATCCAGGACAACTGGTGCAATAATATGAAATGAAAACCAAGACAAAAATGTCATTGTCTGCACACTCTGTACAAAGGGATCCTGCAGAAAGCTCCCTTTGCAGCCTGAGACCAGGAGTGCTCCGAAGGTGCGAGCAAGATTTATGGAGCCTTTCCAAGCACATGGCTCAGACCCTGTCAGGTCTGACTGTTGTCAGCCTGGTGTCTAGGGATTGTTTCAAAGAACAGGGAGGAGTTTTGACTGTCCCTATGAAGGTTTTTATTTAAAATCTTCAACCATGCTTTCACAAAAATCCACTGAGACCTGGGACCACGTTGATCCAGATGTAGCATGCTTGGTCCCAAAACAATCACCTGCAGTCTGGAGTACTTAGGTTTCTAATCTCACTGTCATTAAGTTCAAGGCAGTGGCATAACGATGTATTTGGCAAGCCCTCCCTCCTTAACATCTACATGTTTCTGTCTGATCAAATTTACGACAGCAACCCCAAAGTTTCACAACTCACTCAGAAGTTACACCTCAGTCAGAGAGGAAACAGGCAAGTCTGGCTGGAGGAAAGATCAGAGATTTCGATCTTGGGCAGGGCACCCCACAGAGTATTTGCCATTCAGGCTGTGTTGAGGCTGTACTGTCAACACCATCCTCAAGAAGGATGTATAATACAGATGTTAAACACCAATTATCCCACTAAAGATCGGGTAAAGTTAAATAATGGCAAGGGTGTGATGCTTAACATTGAACAAATTAGGGATGATATTCTCTCCTTAAGGTTCCCAGGGGCCCCTGTGGTAGCTCTCCCTCACCTTGTACTACATCAGATTGTGTGTGCTGTTACAGCAATGCCTGGTTGCGAAGTAAAAAATTGTCTTGATGTAGATTTGAAAGCCGTGGGGTTTGCTTCACAAACTCGGTGCTAACATGCTGACAATGTCTTTCTCAGTTGCTTCCCAGTCCCTTTAGACTGAGCTAAGTACCTTGAGCTAAATATGTAGGCAGTCCTGGTTTATATCGACATCACAATTCACAAGTCATTAATGTTGGGCTGCACAAGGTAGAATTTAATTTCTATGTCTCATTCATGATCCTGAAAAATAAAATCTTCAGGCACATTAATGATTGTGCCCTTTTTGTCCTTTATAACAGTATAACAGCACTGAAGCCAGCTACAAGTTATCTTCTTGAAATTTTTCATGCTTTCTTTCTACCCTTTAAAAAAAATGTATGTGTCACTACTACTAGGATGAAATTTTCCTCTGGAAATCAAAGCACAACAAAAACTCATTATCAGTCTCTCCATTCTCTTCAAAAATCTGTGGTAGCAGATGCCTTAAACTCTCTCGTGGGTGAAGGGGAAAGGTTGGATTACTGAAAAAACAAGGCAGGCTTCAGAGTGTGGAGGAGGCATTAGGAACTGCTTAGGATCTCAAACCTGCAACACCTTGAACCCATCACCAGCCAGAACCGTGATGGATGGGAGAGGATAAAGGGCAGTCTAGCTGACCCATGATGCCTTCCAGTGCCCTCCAAGAAACAAGAAGAAAAGAGATTCTTATCACTCTGTGAAAGAACAGAGGGGGAAATTATCATTAAAATGCCTTCCTAATAAAACTAACAAACAGGAACTTTTTTGCTTTCAAACTCCATTCTCTTATCCCTTCCCTACAAGCTTCAAGATGGCCATGACTTGAAGAATTTTAGTCTTTGGGTGAACCTTTCCTAAGTAGAGGTCACATCCTTCTGCCTAGACCTTAGTTTTGTTAGACAATCTTCTTTGAAAACCTCAAGAAAATAAATAATTTTGGGTATATCTTTACAGTCATCAGTGCATCGAATCCCTATGTAGAATTATGGTAACACACAGAATTAATACAAGTAGTAAAATTATGTATTTGTGAATGTGGATTCACATCCCACATCACCTGCCAGAGAATCACTGATGAAACATTAATGAGTCACTTTATTTCTCTGTTTGCTTTAGGTCTGGGAATTTTGCTGTCTCTTTGTAAAGTGCTCTAGGATGACATCACGTAGTGGAGAAGTTAGGTGTGTTATGGAACCGAGGCAATTACAGACTTTGTAGCAAAGAATTTATAGTACAAATCTGGCCATTGAAACTTAATTTCCTATGATTGCTTTTCCCTGTAGATATTTGCAGCCGTGCATGTTTGTGCCTCTCCCAGCCAACCAAAGAGATTTGCAGAGCTCGTGGGAATCTTTAGGAGTCAAATCTCCCCAAAAGGGGCATGATGCTGCCAATGTGCTTTTACATCATGTCTTCCTGGTGGTCATAGAGGCTGGGAGGACAAGGCTGCAAAGCTGAGTGATCTCAGGGTCCATGTCCAGCTACAGGGCACCTTGCAGGACTTGAAGTTCTGGATAAGTGGAATCAAGAAATGACCTGTGGAAACCCACTTGTGACAGTCCAACAACCTACCCACACACTCTCAGCAGACAGCTGGGGGATAGAAGGTCTTTTTACCTGTTCCCTGAAAGCTGCATATAGGATCTGGAGCAGGAGGGTTTGGAAACCTTTTTTTAAAGTTAATACCAGGATTCCGAGTATTTTGGGGAGTCATATATGTCTCTGATTCTTTTCTGAATCCTGTGGTGCCAGTCTCAAGGCCAGGAACTGCTGAACAACCAGTGCTGAACCTGTGTCAGGCAGGAGGGATATTAACATAGACACTGTGTCTTTCTTGTGGCAATAGAGCTGGAAATGTTTCCCAAAAGCTGCTGTGATGTGGTGTCCCAGACTTTGCCTACCATGGGACATTGCACTAGCTCCAAGAAACTGGTTTTGGATGTGAAAAAAAGTTCAAGTCACATAGACATGCTGGCAAAGACTTTTCAGTGTAGCTAAAGCATCCAAAACAGGCTGTTTGGCCTCTGTGCTGTCCATCATCCAGCGCCTCAGCCTAGGCATGACAGCCCCTCTAGCTGGGGGAGCTGCTCCGGTGAGCCAGGGCAGAGGGGCTGACATCAGACACTATAAAAATGTGTGATTTACTGAGTTCCATCCATCACATGACTCCAGCCCTTAAAACAGCCTTGCTGCTGAGTGCCCGATGTAGTGAACCGCCCCAGATCTCTTGTAAATCTTGGCTCTTCTCCTCCAGAGCCCGCCAAGTTCGCATGATCACTGAAGGAACAGGGGTAATTTGGAACCTTTCTGCATTTAGGGTTTATTCCTAATCCTGTTGGTTCCTATCTCACAATGACATAGCTTGGATCCCCCAAACATTCCAGTAATTCCTCCCTTTTGAGCAGGCAGCCGAGGCACTTCCTTGGCAAGCAGGCATCCCACATTCCTGGACTCGATTCCCAAGCTGTCTTGCCCACCCTTCAGGAATGGCTCCCTGCAGGGACTTATTTCCTTAAGGATGAGAGGTTTTCATACCCTGGCAAGTTTCCCACTTCCTATCACCACATGTATCCTGTGCAAAGAGGGAGCAGAGAAGTGCAGGTTTCTTCTCGGTTGTTTTGAGTGCCCAGAAACCTCAGGATGACAAGCAGGTGCTTGCAGAGTGTGTGGTCCCTTGCTCCAACATGGGACACTGCTGGAGGGTTGCTAGGGGTCCTGGGGAAAACGCTGCCTGAGTTATGACAAAACACACAGGGAAGAGCCTCTCAGTTGTGGCACATTAAACTCAGGGGCCTGCCAAGAGGTACTCCCAGGTTTGTGGCAGAGACCAGTTCCCAGCAGTTATCAGCACTGACAAAGTTGATGCACGAGAGCTCTGCTGCTATGTGAGGATATCACAGTTTCTAAGCATCTTTCTACCTCAAGCTCAGGTGAGTGTCAGAACATTAAGTCTTTCTCCAGAAGTCACCAAAATGTATTTGGGCTGAATTCACCAATCTCTGTGTTGTGTTGCCTTCCACCTTGGTGTCTGCATGTGCAGTCCAGCACAGCAGCACTTTGCATCCCATCATCTCCCCAGGCCTCTCCCTGACTGCCCAGAACCGTGCTGCCAGCCTGCTTGCTCACACAGCACCTCTCCTCTCCCCAGAGACCTGAGACCTGTGAAATACCCTCTCATTGGGGCTCTAGCCACTACTCTCCTTATGAGCCAAAGGCAGCCTGCAAGGAACAGGATTTTTTTCAGGCCTGTTTTCCAACACAGATGTGCAGAAGTGGATACAAGCTCAGCACAAGCTATTGGGCTGGTTATCACAGGTCACCAGCTGACAGGCTGCATAGTTTACTTTCTGCCTCCAAATACTGTTAGCTACTTGTTTTCTCATTTGCTGTCTATCACTGGGCTGCCAGGGGTGCTGCCAGCATTTAAATATATTTCTGTATGAATTCTAGTTATTTAGGAAAGAAACAAACTCTTTCCCATTACTGAGAGGCCCAGTTTTAAAGTGATAGGGGCTCTGCTTAGCTCCTGTTCCACCAACCTTCCTCCACAGGAAACGTTTCTGTGTGTTCATGCGAGGTGCCTGTGTGTGTTCAAGCAGCGGAGCAGCAGGTACAGCCCAGCAGTTCACGGCACAGCCGCGCTCCAGCCCTGTCCCCGCTGCAGCCCTTTTCCTGCTCCAGCCCTGTCCCCGCTCCATCCCTGTCCCCGCTCCAGCCCTGTCCCCGCTCCAGCCCTGTCCCCGCTCCATCCCTGTCCCCGCTCCAGCGCTGTCCCCGCTCCAGCCCCTTCCTGCTCCAGCACTGTCCCCGCTCCAGCCCTGTCCCCGCTCCAGCCCTTTTCCTGCTCCATCCCTGTCCCCGCTCCAGCGCTGTCCCCGCTCCAGCCCCTTCCCTGCTCCAGCACTGTCCCCGCTCCAGCCCTGTCCCCGCTGCAGCCCTTTCCCTGCTCCAGCCTGTCCCCGCTCCAGCCCTGTCCCCTCTCCATCCTGTCCCCGCTCCAGCCCTGTCCCCGCTCCAGCCTGTCCCCTCTCCAGCCCTGTCCCCGCTCCATCCCTGTCCCCGCTCCAGCGCTGTCCCCGCTCCAGCCCCTTCCCTGCTCCAGCGCTGTCCCCGCTCCATCCCTATCCCCGCTCCATCCCTGTCCCCGCTCCATCCTATCCCCGCTCCAGCCCTGTCCCCGCTCCATCCCTATCCCCGCTCCATCCCTATCCCCGCTCCATCCCTGTCCCCGCTCCACCCCTATCCCCGCTCCATCCCTATCCCCGCTCCATCCCTGTCCCCGCTCCATCCCTGTACCCGCTCCAGCCCTGTCCCCGCTCCAGCGCTGTCCCCGCTCCATCCCTATCCCCGCTCCATCCCTGTCCCCGCTCCATCCCTATCCCCGCTCCATCCCTGTCCCCGCTCCATCCCTGTCCCCGCTCCAGCGCTGTCCCCTCCGTCGGTGCCCGTCCGTCCGCGGCGACCGTAGCGCAGCGCACGGAGACACCTCGCGGCGAGCCCTGTGACTACACAGGGTGCCAGAGTCCCCCTCCCCGTCCTGCCCCGCTGACCCAAGAGCTCATGGCCAAGGCCGAAGGCAAGCGGTGCTGGATCAGCTCCTGTGAACAGTTCAAAAGGCCAAAGCTGTTACCCTGTGCAGTGCAGTGGGTGAGCGAGTGCGTTTATCCTCTGCAGGAGCACCCAAAGCCCAGCAGCAGCACAGCAAGCCAGGCAGAAGGCCAAGGGCAGGAAGATGGTCAAGCCTGTTGGCCAAAGCAGATGCTGTAGAGTTGGTTTTCGAGAATCTGTCTGTGCTGTAGGAGAGCAGAACACAGATGACCCTGGGACAGCCTTCTGTTCTGAACAGATAGGGTGTAAAAGTAGCTTTCCTTCTTAACGCTGACAAAAAGAGACGATGTAGGACACTGCATCACAGCTGAGGAGTTTTCCTGTGGAGAACAGGCCACACAGATTTGTACTTCATCGGCATGCATCTGGCCAAAGCCCCTGGGACCTGCAATTTTTTCCCTAAAGGCCTGAGGTGATCACCCACTACGTGGGCAGACAGAGCCTACTTGCTGCCTACTGGCCATGCATGTCTGCAGAAGAGCAGAGTGCTCCTGTGAAAAGGAGAGGCTGGCAGCCAACACTTCTGATACTGATGCACTGTTGGAAGCTTGCTCTGCTTGGGAGCTTTGGTTTCCTTGACTTGAAAACAAAGTAGTAATATATGACCTGCAAGGGTGTCATTATCATAGCAGAGATCTTGGAGGTCCTTGGAAGAGAAGCGCTGGAGAAATGCAACCTATTAAGAAATGCAGTTTTCTCCTTGCCAATTCTATTCCGCTTCAAGGAAAAGGGGCTTTTGCAATGACAGCTGGGATGAGCTGGTTTTGACAAGTCAGAGTATGCAGGTTTTGATGAAAGTTTTAAGTGAAACATGACTAAAAGACTACATGGTTTACAGTGCTTTTTGCCTTCCCTGCCCAAGTGCTTCACCTTTCCTAGAAACAATCAAGGCAGTGGGCACTGAAGGGATACTTGGTTTCAGCAAGGTACCAGCAAGTCCAGAAAAAGACAATTGTTCAGACAAGTTCTTCAGCATATTCTCCCACTGGGCTTCTTCCTGGATAGTCTGGAACTTAGCCAGCTATGTCCTGACTGATAATCTCTGCTCTTGTAACTCGTAGTTCTCAGGTAGTGAACCTACTACATTGTGTATTTTCACACCTGCTTGCCACTTTCTAGAATTCTTTTTCTTTCTGCTAAAAATTCTTCTGATTTTATTTTAATTTTACACTGAGGGTGGGATTTTCTTCCAAGGGTGACTGCCACACACACATCGTTGGGAACTGCACAAAGCTGCCCAGGGCCAGCTGAAAGGCCAAAGCTGCATGTGTAGATTTTCTCTGCAGTGCTTTGGGGAATGCTGCGCAGAGTGGGGGCTCAGGCAGGCTCTGCCTCCCAGACCAGGGGAGAGGAGCTGGGAGGAGAGACTGAGTGCACCTCACCCCTCCTGATGTTCTGTAAAAGCTACGCCGGATGCACCCGTTGGTCTCAGGGCTCTGCTGGCAAGTGCTGGCGTGCACTTCAGCCTGCTCACGTGCATGGGGGAAAAGCATCAGGAAGGTCTCCGGATTTTATAGCATCAGATCACATCTGGGGCCACAACCTGTTCCAGTGGAGTTAAGGCAGAATAGAAAGGAGATTTTGCCAATGTGTTAACTTTTAATTAAATCTTAATGCCTTAATTAAAGCAAGGAGAGCTTAATTAAGGACTTAGCTAAAATTTAATACTTTAATGGGACTAAAGACTTTAATTTATCACTGAGCTGAAAAAGAAAAAAGCATTAGGGCTCACTCTGAGATGCACATACACACACCAGTCAATTATAAAAGAATCCTGGGGTGTCAGGTTCATCCATCAGAGCATGCTGTGCACAAGGGTGAATCTGTTGTTCATATTTCCATGTTACCTGCCTAAAGCATAAGCATAACTTGAGATCATTGTATTAAAATGTACATGGTACCTTTGTCTCTTTCTAAAGACTCTTCTGAGCTGATGGAGCCCTTCCTCTGGGCTGTCCAATTCATGCTGCAGCAGCAGGTCAGAGATGAGTCTGGAGGGGTCCTGGTGCACCTGCAAATGCCCAGGCTCTGAGCCCATGAGCTGCTGCTTCGGGGCAGTGTGTGGTTGAAGATGCCTCACCACTGGCACATGGCTCACAGCTCTGAGGACTGGACAGTCCTGCCCAGCATTATTGCAGTGACAGGAACACTGCAATGCATTTGACTGGCTTTTAAAGGCCAAGTTTTCACGGAGCTCAGAGCTCAGAACCTCTCATCCTCCTCAGACGGGATGTTTGTCAATATTTCTTGTGCCTGGGAAATATGAATCCAAGCCACTGCATCTCACTTTCAGCTTTTCAAGTGTGATATCCTTACTGTGACATCTGTACTTCACAATTAAGTGAGTTTTAAGGTGCTTCTGACTACAGCTTCTGAAAGATTCCCCACATGCACTGGTCTTTCAGAGGAATCATTTCCAACCGTGTGACTTTTCAAGCTCATAATCCATTACACCAATTAATACAGTTACCTAGAGAGGAATCAGGACTAATGACAAGCAAACTCTACCCTTTTACATTTCTTTACATTGTGGTTTTGCCCTGTAACATTTTCTGCAAGTCATCTTGAAAATCTTCTGAACGGTCAGTAGGTATCATTGTGATTTTACCAGCAGAGAAGTTGAGGTATGGATGGGGCAGTGAATGACTAATCCAAGATCAGACAGTGACCTCACAGATATTTTCAAGACACTTCCCCATCGGGCAGTGTGCAGCTGCGCTCCTTTGAATGGAACTGGAGCTTAAATAGAGCCTTAGGTTCAGAAAACAGCCCTTCTCCTGGGTGTAATGTGATACTATGTGGGGCTTGGCATTTTGGTCAGACTGTCATTTCTTCAAACAGAAATCTGCCCAGCCTCTGGAGAAAGGACACATATGTTTCCTATAACAAGACTGTACGTTATTTTTTATATGCATAGGAAGACTATAATATCTGAGAAGACTCATTACGTGCTAACCATTCATATCTGCAATTCTCTGTGGAGTCACATAGGCCTAATACATTAACTACATCAGACACACGGAGGGCCAAAGCTTCATCTCTGTCCAAGGAGCACAGAGCACAGTGCAGCAGGATCGCCGGGTCAGGATGCAGAGACCCCTGTCTGTTTCTCCACCCGCCTTCATCAGGAGCAGAGCAGTCCCCCAGGGACCTCAGCAACACTTTGGGCAGTTATTCACTGCCAGAGGTGAGAGCACAGCTGGGAGCAATGGGACAGGGTGTGAGGGTGCAAGCAGCCCAGACACATTCCCTGGGCTGGTTTGCTACAGGGACACCAACATATAGGAACTTTCAGGAGTTCTGGGTGACTTTGTTACCCCTAGGATGAGGGTATATCCACGTGCAAAGTAGAGACAGTGTTAGAGGAGGGCACATGTAAAACACTCCCCAAATCACATTTGCAATTTCTCCCATAAATCAAGAAGATGTGCTGGGTTCTGCCTGCTTGCAATCCTCCCCAGGATGTGAGGAGAACCACTCTCCTAGCACACCTCGCTTGCTGAGTCTGTGTGCTCAGCCTGTGGAGGCAGCTTGGGGATGAGGGGCAGGGGATTTGCCCCATGCACTAGCAGTAATTATTCTACTTTGATTCTTGCTCATCTCTGGCCCATGAAATCAAGGCCAAACCTTGGAGCGTGTGTGGGGGATGAGGAGATGGAAGCTGGGCCCAAACTGCCTTAACTGGTTCCACAGAGCTGCTGCTTTCCGCAGTGAGCAAGCCAGAACAATGTCATCTCAATACCCCGTGCTAATCTGGGGGAAACTGAGCGTGACCAACTTCACGCATGACAGCCTTGAAGCCAAGCATGGGAGGTCAGCACCAGCCTCGCTCAGAGATCCCTCACAGTCAGCTTGGAGAGACGAGGCACAGGGACGGCCGTGCCCCATCCCAGCGCCCTGTCACTCTCTGCATCCATGGCCACAGAGCTTGGCCGTCGTGCTAAGACCCCAGTCCCCATACTGACAGCCTGAGCTTCCAGGGTCCCAGCTACCCACCAACAAGAAAGGCTGGCGTGCTGTCATTAACAAATGAGGCACAGCGCTTGATTAATTCCACAGGTTTCTTCCATTAGGAGCCACTACATCATTGCTACACGAGAGCCTTCCTCCCCTCAGCGCTGACCTTCCTCCCACAGCTCGCCCATTTCCCTTGGCTGTGGAAGTTATTACAGACTGGTTATTTGAAAGACCTGGAAACCAGGGCAGCCGCTGCTTCCTTTCATCTCCAGCTCTGCTGCTCCTCACTCCTTGGCAGTTTGGAAGGATGGTGGAAGTAATTAATGGCTTGGGAGTGGAGGAGGAGGTGCTCCTAAGAGGGGAGTCAAAAATTCCTCTTGACAATGACCACATGTCTGAGGCTCGGCTACTAGTTCACCTGACAGCAATAAGGGCCTAATAGTCATTAGTCACCACTGCAGACACGCTCCATGCACTTCTCCATGCTCTTTCTTTTCCATGATGAAGGCTGAAAGTAAAACAGCATCAACCACCCTGATGCTTTCAATGAACTGTTGTCACCTTGCAGGGAAAGACTGGGGAACTGATGGCTCAGAGAGCTTTGTCAGGATCTCCAGCCAGAGAGAGAGAAGGATCTTCAAGCAGAGAAATATAGCAAATAAAAAAATATTTTAAAACGTCAACTAAAATCCACCAGGAAATGAGACAGCTGGGCAGGGACAGAGAATACCCACAAGGAATTCAGGCTGATCAATATGGAAAGTTTGTGTGACCTGATTCCACATGACCTGCAGCTCTCAATTTACTCTCCCTGTCTCTCTTCCTCAGCAATCTCTCCCATACCACTGAGCCTTTAATTTCTCTCTGCACCTGATCCTGGGTGACCTAAGGGCTTACATTCAAAGAGCTTTGTTTCTGTGGTGCAAGAAACAGGCATAAAAATACAGCGATCATATCATAGCCCAAAACCAAGCAGAGAGTCTGGCTCTGCAGCACTATGTTTAGGGCAGCAGAGAGCAAGGGTTAGACCCCAGCCCCTGCCTCCTGACCCCATGGCTGCCCAGGCTGAGATGCTGAGACCAGGAACCTGTGTGCTGCTCTCCCTTCTGCCTTTCCCACCCGCTCACACATGATAATATCTGAGGTTTTGGCTCAGAGTCACCTGTAATTAGAACAAAACTGGCAACTTTCTGATGTTAAACTTCAGATAAAATTGGTTGTGAATGAAAAAATAAAAAAGAACGAGTGTTATAAAGTGGAAATGATATATCTGAGAGCTGATCAGGATCTAGAAGACTGATGCAGGAATGCTAATGCTCCTCCATGGAGGATTAGGATATTACATTTTGGACTGAGTGCAAAACCAAAACGTTTTGAAATGCAGGCAGGAAGGGAGTGCGGTGCTGGATCTTGGCAGCTCATGGAGACACCCTCAGGCTCTGAGCCTGTCCTAGACCTACTGACTGCAAGGCCAGTGGCTGAGGTACAGACCCAGCACCTGAGGTGTGCCCACCCCTCGGCTTGGTGTTGTCCCCCAGGTGTGCTAGCAAGGAACAAGCAGGCTTGCTGTCAGGGCTCTGCAGAGATCCCTGCCTGGGGCCTTCCAGCCTCCCTTGTCGTGGAGCTGCTTCAGGGTGTCAGCTGGATTTTGGACTCTCAAAAGCCTTCTGGAGCAAAGGCTGCAGCTTGGCTTTTCTGAGAATTCTTCTGGTTTTCTATTTTATAACCCAGCACTCTGCATCACCTATCCCCCTGTACCCCTGCCAGACAAATTAATCCTGCCATTCCCATTTTTCAACGGGAAAACAGGGGCATAACAAATCACAGTAGTCGGCCCAGGGCCAGACAGAAGATCTGACCTATTGAATCCAGGTCACGCAGTTCTTCAACCAGGGTCTTAATTGCAGGATCATCAATTCCTCCATCCACAGCTGTCCAAGACAAGACTTTTTTTCCCAGAAAAGTAGGTAAAAGACTCATTGGGCCCAGCTGCCTTTCGTAAGTGTCTTTGCCAAGCTTTTCTGCCCCATTTAAGAGGGCTCAGGCATGGTTTATAAAAGATCAGATGGAGAGCTCTGAGATAAAGCCCTTTCTTTTTGTAATGCTCAATACAGTGCGTGATTTGGCTGCAGAGGAAAAGCGTTGCTGTTTGGAAAAGAGTTCTCCTCTTTGCCTGACCTAGACATCAGTCATTATAAGTAATTGTTGTATCACTGAGAGAAGAGCAGATCATTTCACTGGTGGAGCAGCCATGCTGTTTTTGAGGAAAACTGCAGTCTCCAAGGAAAGCCACAGCAGGCTTGATTGGCGCCCAGCTGCCATGCAGAAGTTAAACCAGTTGAGCTGTGTCAGTCCAGTGGAAGGCAAATGCATGGTAGCTGCTCCAAAAGCCTCTCTGCCCCTAGATTTGTCACTGACTGCATTGTTATCTGCAAGGGGGCAGAATCTAATCAGAAACACATTTTTGAGTGAAGGACTGACCTCTGCAGTATCACCAGGAATTTCTGAGGCGGTACAGCTGTGCAAGTGCCTTCCCATCTCTGTGAGGCAGAGTCATGCCCACTTTCATTTCAGTGCTCCAAGATCTCACGTGGTGCTGAGCAGCATTTCTCTCCATCTTAAATCCATTCACTGTGTTTGAAATACAGCTGTGGAGCACTGAGATGTTTCAGAAGATGGCAACAAGTCAGAGAGAATCAATTGAAAGAATCAAAGACTCTAATAAGAACCCTTGCCTATCCCAGCATTTCACCATGGTATTTCTACACCGTGTTCAATACCGTGTGTTTGGCCACTCATGTCTTCCACAAAACCACCTCCTCTCAATTTGAAGAAGCAAGAAACACAAAAATGTACACGTAACCTTGTTCTAATGATTAATTATTCTCACTGAAAATAATAGTGGGGGGGAAAGTGCCTAATTTTATAATTATTTGGCTTCACCTTTCAGCCAATTTCTTGTTCTGCCTTTCCACTCAGATTAAACAGCATTTAGTTCTTGGTATTTTCCTTCTGAGAAGTTGCTCATGTACCATAGCCAAGTCACCTCTCAGAATTCATTTTGGAAAGTCAGAGGAGTGGAGCTGTTTAAATATTTCACACTGTTTAGCTTGAAAAATTGTTCGTGATGTTCCTTGTCCCCTGCTCTTCCCCCACCTGCATTTTTAAAAGTGTGGAGCTAACCCCAAATATGGGCTACAGAGCAAGTCCTAGTGATGCCTTTCCTGGTCTTAAAAATCAAGAGGCGAACACGGCTAGAAGGGGAAAAAGGGTTTTACCTTGGTATTTATTGTAAGGATCCTTAGGTGCACCACGAACAGGTCGAGTACACCTCTGTGCACCCCCCCATCCCCACTGCAAAGTCCCTCTCTTAGATCTGGTCTTACATTCTAGGTCTTACTAATTAGCATATCTATCAAATATTCCCCAATGAGAGGCTCAAATGAGCCCCCCCTCCCAAGGAACCTTCCCCTGGATGGTTCTAGCTTAGTTTACAAAATGTGTTCTGGAGAGGACCTTGGGGTCTGGGCACCCTGGCACCCTAACTACGAAGCCTCTAAAATGTTTAGTCTCTTAGCTTAACAAACAAGTCCAAGAATGTAGGCAGAAAAGTACCAAGAATACAGAAGTTGCAAAAAGGTGTAACAGGGGTATAAAAGAAAAGACAAAATTCATCATGGCATCACTAGCATCAGTCCCATCAGTGTAACCCAGGGCCAGAATCCCCACCTTACTGTTCCATCCTGATCCCTTTTCAGAGCCTAAGACCATCCCAGGACACAGTTCCCACCCCAAAACTATTCTTGTGAAAGGAAAAACTCTCTTTGAGGTCAGGTGTACAAGAGCTGTGAAGACTCTGGGCTTGGTCTCCAATGGGAGCAATAGAGGAAATTCTACAGAAGCTAATAGCAGCCTCAAAATGTAATTCATTTCCTGCAGAGCATTTTATTAACACCCCTTGAACAGCCACGTTCTCAGTGGCTCACAGTACCCACATTGTACCAAATGTACAGGTGCTCAGCACTGGAGACCTCTGAAAGCTGGCCCCAGGGCTCAGTCTGGAGGGTGCTGAACACCTCCACATTCCTGGGCACTGCAAGCTCTCCAGGAAGCCTCCCTAAATGCACCAATTTCAGGCTTTGAGATGGAAACCCTAGAAAGGGTTTGCTGGCATACCAATGACAGGATTTTACTTTTAATTGCGGATAAAACTTCACAGAATAAGACAGATGTTTTCTTTGTTCTCAGGACTACATCAAGTAGTCCTGAACAAAAAAATCAAGTGCAAAAATTCTTTATACCAAAACTATAAGTATGATAAGATAACCAGAAAAATAAAACATAGAAGAATAAAACCACTCAGTCAATGCTTTGTTTCCTTGTTTTGTTCTAATCTACCTGATTTTCCCCTAAACCTACTCACAAACTGCACTTTAGGAGAAAGGATGGATCAGTAATTCTAACGAACATGTCCATTTTCCAGTGATTTGAGGTCACTGTGGGATCAGGGAGCAGATGAGCTGAACATAAGTTTTTTCATCTTATTTTGCAAGTAAGGGCAGGCCTCACAATTCTCTTGCATACATAAATCCTATAAATGCCTGTGCACCTTGTACATGGGATTAAGACCTTTTCAAGGTGAGAAGTTGTAGCCACAATGATATGGTTGGAAAGCTGAGTCTTCATCTGGCATTGAGACAACTTATTCACAAGTTCCTGTTCTTGACAGCTGGCACTCTGCAAGTGGAATATTTTCAAAAGCACTCCCAAAAGTTAAATCTTGCATTTTAATATTCAAAATAAGAAACAGCCCTTCCAAAATACTTGGCACTGCCCCTCTGAAAATCACCAGTCATGTCTGTGCTTATTTTATAACATCTGGCAACTTTCTGTCATGCCCCACTGCTGGGTAACAACCTTGGTGACTTTTTGGCAGCTATTACATTATTTGCTCATTTTAATCCCAAGGCTCAGCTGCTGGATTGAAGACCCTGAACAGCAGAGCACTTAGCTGCTCTTCATGGTTACTGGGAAACACCTAAAAATGCAAAACAAACATATCCTTAAGGCTCAGATGCTAAAAGGAAGATTGTATTTTTAAACTCTTGATTTTTTGGCCTGGTGCATACATTTTGATCACTGAGGGTTTTGCAATAAAGCAAATGGCTGAAGAGCCCTCTGAAGCTGGGGCTGAGCTGGAGTTCAGATGGATACCTGTAATAAAATCCCATGATGACTTAGGAGTGCCACTTCAGGCAAATACCCTTTTCCAAGATAAAGAGCAACACACTATTGCAATAAGCTGGGTTCTTCTCATTCTTTCTCCTTTCCGATGTTTGGCACAAGTCCAAACCCTCTCTGTTTTCCACCCACCCATCATACATATTCTGCTAAATATCCTGTCCTCTTGTCGTTTTGGCAAAAAATAAACTATGCACGAGAAAGAATTATGCCTGTGAGGCTCTCATGAAAAAATTCCTGTGAACGATAAATCAAAACAAAATAATAATTATCACCAGCCACAGGACCACATTTATGTTTCTCATATTTTCCTCTTACTTTTCGTAGATTATCAAGTCTACACAAGAGCAAGAGCCAGATTTTCTTAAAGATAGTGATATACCAGTAATCTCCAGCTCCAAAACTGAGGCTCACCTTGTCTACAAGAGAATTCTCTACGCTATTTACAAAAAGGTTTAAAATTTTCTCTTAGAATTATAAATGGTTCATTTCTGTCCTGGAAACAAGATGCCTTGTTTTTTCCTATGGCTACATAAATCTTCCATGGTCCCTGTGCTACTCCTGACTTGCATTTAATAAATAATGGGTAGTTACAAAGTGATTTTTTTTCCTAAGGCTTGTGGTGGCCCGGCTCTCAAAGGCATTGCTGGGTACACATACCCTGCAGATGGGCAAACTGAGGCACAAGGGACTTGCCCAAATGCCCAGCATGGCTGGGTGGAGGCAGCCCCTGGATCTCACCCAGCAGATGTGTGGCTTTCACTGGCACAGCAAGCCCGAATCAGGCTCAGGGGCATTTCCCCCTGGGACCACTGAGCACAGGGAACACCCACCCATACAACAACAGCACCCGGCTCACAGGTGTTCTCCAGCCACGCTGGGGTTGAGGAATGCAAGTGGGGCTGAGACAGGAGTTTCCCACTCCTGCAGAGAGGGTCGGGCTGTATGAAAATGGGAAGGGCCAGCGAGACCAGCTCTCCTCCCTGCTGGCCAAGTGCTGCCCGGTTTTTGGATGCTGGGCTTCAGCATGACATGGACCAAAAGGACACCGTGGAGAGGCTTAGAAGGAAACGTTCACTAAAGAAAGGCTGAAGGAATCAGCATGGTTCAGCCTAGAAAAGAGGAGGAAAAGCAATACTCCACTGTTTTTCCCAGCTTGGCAAAGTACTAAAGGCTTCAGTCCCCGAAACGATGTGGAGCTGTGGCAATCAGCACCCAGAGCTAAGGTGTAACCTCACCTTTCCTTCCCCAGCAGCCTTGGAGCTTGACCAGAGTCAAATCCTTCAAAAAACCCAAGAGCAGATGGAATTCATGTATGAAGCCCCACCAAAATAAACGTCTATGGGGCTTTTTCTAACAGCTCACGGGAGCTCAGACAACTATCCAGCCTTTTTGTCAGCACCTGTCAGCTTATTCCCACTCCAGCAGGCATCAGGACTTGTGCCTCTGTGTGCTCTTACAACAGCAATTAGGCTCATTAGAGAACAATTAACACTATTACTTATCAGCAAAGTTCAGAAGTATTTTAAAATTAGTTTGTAAATACATTTGCCCACAGGAAAAAATACCATTTGCTGGATTTCAGCATTCCTGGAACTCAACTGCACGTCTGCTGTGTAAAAATAAAATAACAAAAACCCACATGTGATTCCTAACCAAATCTTCTGAGAAGGGGCATTGAAATAATTTTATTTTTTTAATGAGCTCTTACTGTTATGATTAAGTAGGAAATTATGGCAATGCTTTTATCCTAATACCTGAACTTTTGTGTCAGTACATTAGCTATGCTAGTGTCAAACAAAAGCCTGACTGCAAAGTGACGTAATGGGCAACGGTGCAAGCCCAGCCAGACACACCATGGTGGGAGCAGCTACCACAGGTGCAGTGTAAGGACAAACCTCACTCCCCACACAAATCAAAGTAATTCATGTGTAGCAATCCAGTTAACAAAAGATAATTCAAGGCAGTGGACATTTACTGAGAGAAACAGCACATATCTAAGCTGTGGCTGGGTTCCTCTGGTGAGTTTGCCCTGTTAAATGGAGCCTGATACAGACGCTGGAAACCACAGAGACACAAACTGTAAGCTGAGGTCCCTGTAAGCTGAGGTTCAGAACAGACCAGCACCTCCAATGCCAGGATACGTTGCTTGGGTGAGATAAGCACTGTATACAAGCTAGTAAAGCCTGACAGACTAATGCAACCAGTTTGCATCTGAATCCAAGCTGGTTTACATGCAACAACTTTCCCAACCCCACAGTATGTTCTCCTACTCATCCAGTCTGAAGCTATCACAGTCTGGTCCCTATGGCAGACACTAAAACCTTGCTTATACTCAGTGTTCACTGAGGTGAAGTACTGAGGAGAAAACCAAGCCCTCTGAAAGCACCCGTGGACGATGGCTGATCATGCATGGGGTGAATAATAAATAGATGTAGTCTGTAAAAATGAACACCGTGCGAGTTGTGGAGAATAGGCAGTGGGACACTGAGCTGGGATCCAAATGTTATCACTGGAGATAAACTGATACCACTTGGCAGCATGGGGTGTTTCTGCGAGACAGAGTGTGCTAGGTAAAAATATGTTTGGAGGGTCAGAGACCTTATGACCAGGCTGACATCTAATGTCAAAGAGCTCATTCTGTGAGCTCTCCACCAGCCGTCTATGGCAGGGTGTTAGGGGGAAGACTGTGCAGCACTTGTACCTGGTGAGCCTATCAGTTTTATTTTCATAACTACGGTCTCCCAAATGTAAATGCCAAACAAGCACATCACAGGCCTGGCAACATGAGCCACAATCCTGGAATGTGACTGCATGGCAATGTCGAGGGCAAATTTCTAAACACTCCCCACCCTTCCCTGAGAAATGCAAAGACAGAGACTATTAAATAATCTCTTCATTTTAGTAATTTAGTTGCTGTTTGTACAACGCTTTGAACGTGCACAGTGCCACAGCACAGAAATGCTAAGTACTGGGTTATTTAGCTGTAAAGCCTGTGATAATCCCTCATTATGAAATAATAATTAATCATCATCATTTTATTCAAGAGCTCCTCACCCCTACCCCCACCCAAGCCCTACAGGCACTGACCAAACTCTCTCCTGTCTGGACAGGACAGGTTGGTTATGGATGCAAAGTTCAGATATGAACTCTCCCAAAGTTCAGGGCTGTGCCTACCTGTGCGTTTCACCCAGCCCAGCGGAGGGACAACGCTTCCTAATCTCCAGCTGAGGATCAAAGCTACGGATCCACCCAGCCCAACCATTCCCGTCATTCTTACTAGTCCAGAGAGGGAAATTGAGACATTCAAAGGGTAACTGAGGACTTCAGGAGATTGCATCTAAGGGAGCTCTCTTTTTTCAAGAGGAACAGAGTACCTGACTCAGCCATGTCTGTTTTCTGTGTAAAGATGGGGCAGATCTTCAAGGCCTCCCTCCCTGGGGGCAAGGAATGTCCTGTTCTTAGAGACTGCCCAGAGCAAGGTGCAGGGCACTGTGAGGCTGTTTCGGAGCTATCTGTATTAAAAGCAATTTGGCATTTATAATATTACAAGTTAGCACAAAAATATAGTCATGGTTGCTGCAGGCAGAAGACAGAACAGAGCCTGGACATGTGAGAAGCCAGAGGGGACATGCTGTGGCAACCCTGGGACCTTGAACTGGTCCCCGGCCACTTCCACCAGCTGTAAAACCCCAGTGCATTTACAGCCTGGGCAAGCACTCATGAAATGAAGAGGAAACAGACAGGGCTTAGTCATCAAAGAGGAAGATGCAGGTGTCTCCTCCTGCTTGGGACCCTGAGCTCCCCCAGCAGCTAGCAGTGCAAACAGTGAATGCCTACAGTGAGTGTCAGACCTCTTCCCCCCCATACCTCCTCTTAAAAGACCCACAATTCTCACCAGACATGAAAGCGTCATACTTCTTGTGGGAGCTGCTCTGTGTTGTACAAGATGTTGTTTTAGAGCCAATGTAGATGTTAATGTAGCAGCTGAGTGGATATGTGCATTCTTATGTGAGTTTGAAGATCTTCTGTTTGAAGATCTTGTGTTCTAAGTTATCTTTGACTTGCACAGCCCAACCCCCACAGCATTACAGACATCCTTACAGCCAGCAGGTCTCCCACCAATTCTGGTCATCCTGGAAAACCATGCCTCAATCTTCTCCCAAAACTTTACCAAAGAGATGTCTGCAGCTGCTCCTATCGAAGCTTTAATAAAACTAAAGTGGAAAACCTTGTGAGATGGTTCATATGTCATCATGTTGTCTGGGGAGAATCTAAAATTAATGTCCTAGATACCAAAAGCAAGCTTAGGGTGAGCTAAGTTACATCTGACTGACAAACAAACGTGAGCAAAGTTTCTTGTGCATCCTCCCAGAGAGGCAGCACTCACCAAAGCTGCTAGTTTAGCAATTTGTCATTAAATGGAGCAGTAAGAGGAATGACTGGGTGGGGATGGCTGCTATGGAGGGTCATTTAGACACAACACTAGTAGCAATCCTTTGGTATGAAAAAATAGAGTCCAAAGCCTTGGTCTGCTCTAGTGTGCAGAACCCTGGAGGTGGAACCCAGCTGATTTGGGCTCTTAACCTGTATTAGCTACCTGATAGCTCACTGTCCCATGGCTAGGGTTCAGGTATGCTTTAAGAACTGATTTTCTTAGTTAAGCTCTTCTTTTGTAAATAACTTGCTTCCATCTTTGTATTTAGGCAACTGAACACCTTTTGATGCAAATTAAATATATTAGAATTTTAGGCTAGCTCCATATTTAATGCGGAACCTGTCCTCTTTTCTGGAGGTAGCAAACCTAAATAAATCAGAATTGCTGATATGCCCCTTCAGCAGCTGAGCCAGCAATGATGTGAGCACTGGTGTCAGGCAGTGCCAAGTAAAGGGAGACTCACACCCCTTAGCAGATGTCACACAACACTTTCTGTCATGGAGCAGACACAGCAGAGCAACAAACTGCTCTAGCAATGTACCCCTTACCAGCACCTCTATTTCTGTGAGACGTTACAGTGAGTTCTTCATGATATTGTGAGAGAAAATGCTAACAAAAATCTGTGCAGGATGCATCAAATAGCCTGAAACCACTTCAAAGATGGAATATGAAAAGAATTTTTAAGAGGGAGGGATTTGGGGAGTTTTTGGAAGTATTCTGGACAGATGTATTCTTGTGCTTTTAGTTCAACAACCTTTTCACTATTCTTTTTCAATAGTGTGGAAGAAAATATAATACTAGCATTGGAAAAAAAATTCCAGAAAATGGTGGCTGAAAGTTGGATTAGCTTTTCATTCTTGCAGGAGAAGGTACCCTGAAATTCAAGTTATTTAAGCTCCAAGTAGTTAAATTAATACGAGAAATAAGACTTCAACTTCTAAATGTGAGTGGTATTCACAGCTGGAACTGAGGGGGCTTCTGCATCATTCACACTGTTAAAATATAAAAGAGGAGATCTTTCTGCAGTAGAGCAGGGGAGCTGTTACCTGTCCATAGATATAGGTGGATATCTTGCCAGTGCTGAGGATCTTTGGTCTGCAGTTACAAAGCAGGTCTCATCTGCCCTTCAAGTCTCTCTAGTTAAGTTAGACTGGGGCCAAATCTTGTTCAGAGTTACACTGAATTTAATCCAGAGCAAATCCATGAACCTGTTCAGTATGCATTAGGTTTACACCAGCACAAGGAACAATATACTTATGAACCCTCATATTTAGATTTTGATTTTCTGACAGGAAAACAGACCATACCTAAAACACTCAGACAGCTTTCTTTCCAGAGAGCTGGCTGCTAAGTATTAGTAAGATACTTCCCAGGCTGGGACTCTTGCTCTTTCTCTTTACTCTTCAGCAGGTTTCCATTCAAATCAGGTTGTTTGCCTCTTGGCCATGGATATTTCTGCAAAGAATGACTTTCAGATGGGATGACATTTCCAAAGTGCTCGGAGGGACAAATCTGGCTATCCTGTTCTGTGGCTGTGACACATTATCAGATACTGACCCAGAGGGAAGGTTTTTTGGCAGAAAAATGAGATAGAAATAGATCCTTTTGCCTATGTCACAGCTTCTTGACAGTGAAGATGAAGAAATGGGGTATAGAGGGACACTGAGGAAGAATGACTTCACCACAAAGTTTTTAACCAGCCAAGACTGGCAGTGGATTCACTAAAGAAAAGCAAAGTTTCCAAAGCACACAGCCCTGTTTTCATCCTACAAAGGCAGCAAAACTGGCTCCAGGTTTGACAACTCAAAGGACAAGAGAAGATGGCACAAACAAACCACAGGAGCTGAATCAAGGTCCCACTGGGACCTGACTTTGCTCTCACTCACATGGCTACAAAACCCACATGACAATGGAATCATGTCATTTTAAGGGAAAAATGGAGCACAAATTTTATTTTTTGAGAGATTACATTTCTCTCTTTGTTACAATATTGTATTTTAAAAGATTATGGTCATGTTATGCCAGGATCAGTTATGAACCTTGATGTTTCCAAAGGCATAATGAAATACTAATCCCAGCATTTTGCCCTTGTACACCCATTGAGTGAACAGCCATTCTCCAAAGCTCTCTGGTGATTACACCATGTCATTGGCATCTCCTCTTTTAAAAAACACTTGAGAAAATAAAATAAAAATCATGCTGTAAGCTTCTTCCCATCAGAAACCTCAGGGATCTATAACTGCAGAAAGAAAAAAGCCTTCCCTAGTGCCTGACAGCAAGTTGCATTCTTTGCCGAACGGGAGGTCAAGAGGTGACCTTGCTCCTGCCCAACTTCCTGATCCTCCCCGGCTGCCAGCGCCGTGCCTGGGAGCCCTGGGCCGCTCCGGGCTTCCTCGCAGTGCAGGCCGGCACCAAAATGGCCTGACAGGGCTGCAGGGAAAAGGAAGCTGCTTCTATTCCCACAGCCTGTTGTTTGTTTTTAATGGAAAATGGCAGCTCCATCACTGCATCCCACAGGTCCCAGGGAGGCCGCAGGCTGCACAGGGACTGCGGGCTCACGAGCTGCACAGGTGCCACCACAGCTGGGACTCTGCAGGGGTTCAGACAATGCTGCAACAGGCAGTGAGTGCTGGGGAGGGATGAGACGTCGGCGTCATCAGACTTACCTCAAGACTCTTTTGCTTTCTACCTGATTTTTTATTTTCTTTTCCTTTGTTTCGTAGCCTCTTGAAAAGGGGTGACACATAGTATCAGGTACATCAGGGCTGACTTTTGACATTAAATAAGTAAAAGTTAACAGAGATGCTTGGATAAAAGGTGAAAAGCACCATCACTACAAAAAAAGAAAGAAAAGCACTAGTAAATCATGAAATAATGGCTCCACATGAGGAATTTGAAAATTGGAGGACTCATCAAAGCATGTGTCTCACTAAAAACTAATCTGAATAAGAAAGTCATTGAAAAAGCTGCAAAAAAAGTCCAATTTAATGCCTAGTTCAGGAAAGTATCCTTACCCAATAAAGAAGGCTAAATTCTTGTACTAAAGGCTAAATTCTTGTACTAAAAAGTTAAACATGTATTTAAATGATCTTCTGACTCACAAATTATGCTTCATTCCTAGCACACAAGTATTTCCACTTACATTTCACTGCAGGGTTGGGGACAAAGAGTGTCTTTGCTCATAGGTTTGTTTCCATCTTGAGTTTTCTTTTGGAACTGAACTGAGAACTACTGCCCAATGGGATACTGCAAGGCCTTCAGGAATGGGAATTCCATCAAAGAAGGAACAGTACCAAAGCACATCCTTTGCCTGAAACACAAATCCAAGCTCTTTTTTCTAGCTGCAAACATGCCACAGAGTGGAGGCAGCAGCCAATCAATGCCCTGTCAGTGTTTGTGTTACAGTGACCCTCATGGACATCTTGGTCCTTTGGCAAGAGAGTTGTAGCACCACAGGAAGAGCCAAGCTCCATCATAAATGTTTTTCTCTGAGCAACCAGCAACACAGACAGTTCCTTTTGCTTCTGAGGAAACGTCTGTGAGGGCACGCAAGGGAGATATGCAGGAAGCTCAACACCAGATCCAACTAGCCTTTCTCATGTTAATCACTTGTCTGTCATAACACAACAGGTAAATCTCATTGTACAAGCAGGCACTTGGAAGACAAAGGCAGCCACCCGTATGTGAGGCTTAAAATGACTGGCAAGTGCAGAAAATTGTCCTACCTGAGACAATTATGTGCTATTCTGTGAGTGAGCCTGGGGTTCCCCTTCTGAAGCATTGCAGACATGCAGCGTTTCTTTTGCAAAAACAAACACAGTTTGCTAAATAAATTCGTGCTGGCTGTATCATAAATTCTTTGAGACTGAAATGCTTTAATACTCTTTGGCTTTCCAGGGCTAATATTTTTTGCATAGGGCTGTAGTATGCTGTCTCATCTGATGCACAGCTTCTTGTGAGAACAGTACGTTCCTCCCAGGTCGCTTCTGAAAATGAAACTTCAGAGGAGTTTTGCACCAGCTCATGTAGCAGTATGGGGTGGCTGCGGCCTGCTTAGTTTTTCCAATCCTCACTTGATTCCATAAGAAAGGAAAAAATGGTGAATATCGTAACATTCCTAGATTCTTGCAAGGCTGCCTGCCTCTGCTCCTCTCTGCTAAGCTTTATTTGTCCCAGGTCTGCTGAGCTTTAGCTGATGCCACATGGTTAACAACGTGCACAGCTGCACTGGCAAGAGAAGTCTGTTTTATGGCTGCATCCATGGTGGCACTGACTGGTGTTAGATAGGTTATATCCATGTCCCACAGTGAAAGTTATTATGCACTCACTCATGGCTATTGCTGTGTGCTTGATGCTGCTCTATACAGCTATTGTACCCTGAGGATTTAAATTGTCAAGCAAAGAGCCTGCTCTCTATTTTCTTTGCTCTTGTTCTGTGTCTGCTTTACATACTGATGGTGGATTACCCTGGTTTTACCTGCTTGTCAGGCAGCTATTCCACTAAGTACTAACTGTATTGTTCTAAATCTCTCACATTTCTTGACTAAAATTCAATTCACTTTTTTTGTCACAAGAACCACATGTTCGATTGTCCTGGGCTCATGATCCTTTTCTGGTTTTCCTTGTCTTTTCAAAATGAAAAGCTTGCAGAAAAGCCTTAACTGAGCTAATGGAAGGGGAGATTGTTGTTTTTAAGGCAGATGTGTGTCTAAGAGCATTCTGGCACTGTAGAAGGGAAAAAAAATACAGTCAAAGCAAAGGCTTCAAAGAAAGTCAGTCTCTGCTGTCTTTATTCTGCATGCTATACAGCAGTTGGTGTTTTGCAGTGGCATGGAGCACAATGACCACATATAATCTTTTCTTTCTCTGTACATCTGCTAAACACACACCTCACACCTGACAGCTCTTTAGGTCCCCTTTGCCTAAGTCACAGGATAGGCCCTGGCTGTCCCAGCTCTTGGAAAATGTAGATGGGAAGAGACACAAAGAGCAATCAAGGCTTCTGGATCACTTGCCATACAAAAGGAATGGTTTGTTGGTGGGGAAGGATGACAAGGAGAGAGGAAAGCTGGAGCCAAGTTCTCAGCCAGGCTGAAGCAGCAGTGGGTGGGCTGCGAAGTCGCAGGGGGCTGTGGAGAGGACGGGTGCCTGGCCAGGGCTCAGTGGCACTGAGGGGCTGGAGAGTGGCAGCCACCCAGCCTGCTCAGGTCCTCTGCAGCTGCCACTGCTGGCTTAGAGGTTTTGTGCAAAAGAACTCAGCTCACCAGGAAGGGGAAAGGGTGGTGTGGAGGCAACTGCCAGGGCAAAGGGGAGATGAATATTTCATTTGTTACGGGGCCTGAAATAGCTCTTAGCAGCCCTGAGTGTGAGAGTCATGTTGCGAGGTGGGGGGAGAGGTGGGTGCCAATTTGTCAACAAAGCTGCTTCAGAGTTACACTGAAGATTTATGAGTGTCTGCATGGTCCTTTTAGCGACCAAATACTGCTCAGGGTAGGTGAGCCTAATGCTCTGGAAGGATAAGAGAGCTCAGATGTGTTCACTCAGTCTGGCCTGGCTGGAGAGCACTGTTACCTGCACACTTCCAAGGCAGCAGCTAAGGCCTTGGAGCTCCAAGGTGTCCTGGGGAGTCACTTCTCCCTGGATGCTTAGTTGCAGTTGACCATTAAGTGCCTTTTAAAATGTCATTCAGAGGGTTAAGAGACAGACCACGGCCTGATAACAGACCCAGGGCAGAGCCAAGACAAGAATTTGCCCCATGGGCTTTACAGACACAGCACACTGGGCTCCAACACAGAGACCCAGCTGTGAGGGGCTACTGGCCACATGTCGATTCACTCTGGGGTTTCAATATAAAATATCGTTTTTGATTAATCAGTTTTGATGTGTGTCCTGATGGAAGGAACAAGGCACCAACCTGCAGGATAGAAGTCCTAGATTTTGGCCCTGAACCCTTGTTATTTCCAAAGACAAATAGAAAGACAAAACTGAAACAAACAAGCCAGCTCAGTGCTATTTGACCTCCTTATAAATCCTAACAGCTACCAGTGTCCCAGCCCAGCCCCCACAGGCACTCACTTGCTCCCCTGTCCCACCCAGTACACCCAGCTCCTCACTGTCCCAGGTGGAGCCCAGCTCTGACAGTCTACCTGGAGCTTTGGACAGCAGCACAAAAGTCTGGTTGTGCTCCTGCACAGGCTGGAACTGGCTCAGATTATCAGAACAGCTCTAGCTCTAAAGTGCATGAGATGTGTTATCACCCAGGGATACAGATGTAGTTCACTGAGTGCATTTAATAAGCTTAGCTAAAACCAGATTGGTTTTAGGACATTTTAAACGGATTAAGCTGGGACATGTGACATGGCTATGGCTTCAGGTGGAGACCTTAAATTATTCTTTTGCCTCTTAACTCTAACAAGGAACCGAAATTTCCAGGTTTTGCTGCTGATGCTAAAGCAATGATTACTGGAATAAATCTGGAATAAACCTGGAAATGCTTTAAAAACAACAACTTATTCTTCAAGGGAAATACTCCTGCTGGAGTTCAAATTCAAGGTGGCATTCAGATTGAAGCTGGATTTCCCAGTCACAGCTTGAGCTATGTGGGATTAACAGCTGAAGTCAGTCAGAGGAAAGGCAAGAAACACTGCTTGGGTGCAGGGCATTCTTCCACCTCGGGAAAAGCAACACAGGCAAGGCCTCTTTCAGGAATATTTCAGGAATTAGAAGTAGACACAGATAGCTTTATGACATGATTCTAGAAGAGTTTTTTAACCCCCTGCTTCCTCCTGTAATACAACAGACTTCTGAAACACTGAAACTCTTCTCAGCTCAGTCACTGCAGTCTGGGCACGAGATAATAGACTGTGTTCTTGGACATGTCTCAGCACCAAGTGAAGGGTGTTCTTTGGGATACCTTGTTCTAACCCACACCTCAAGGTTTTCCCCTTCCCCACACTGGATTGCAAGTTACACCTGGGAGAGTATAACTTTCCCCTGAAAGCACCTTTCTCTTCAACACCAGCCGGTGCTGGAGCTGGGGTCAAAGCATGCTCATTCAGCAAACTAGAATGCTGCAAACAGCATCCCACCCCCAGCAGAAACACCAAAATCATTATCTTTTAAGGAACAGCCAGCCCTCAGGCTGCAAAGAGGAGGGGGTGAGGGACCCACAATCCTGCACATCTCCCACTGCAAATTTACTGGCCTCCTGTCTCATTTTAACAGAGTGAGGTTGGGGGAGAGAAATACCACACATAAATTCGCACAATCAGTCATACAAGGGGGAGAGAAAAAAATCCACAGTCATCTCCAAGATTTACGAGCCCCCCTGAGCTACAGCACAGAAAAAACAAAGACACACACACATACACACAAGGAGCGAAGGGAAACGTGATCCCACTTGCAGCTTTATTCCTTTCTCATGTTCCCTGACAGCAACCTGGGCCCGGGCTGCACAAAGAGGAAGCGCACAGAAGGTGTGGCTCTGAACAGCAGAGCAACAGCCCTGGACTAGTAATGTCCATGTTATAAAAGCTTGGCACTGTTCCTTCTGGATGATCTTGAAGCACCACAGAAACCCTCCAGCGCCCCTCTGACCTCAGTTAAATTGGAATAAACTGAGTCCTGACATCCCAGTCAGTGGAGCCGCTGCAAACTCACCTGGCATAAGCAGGGACAGAAGTACGTCCCATCATTGCTTACATCCCTGGGATGTGCCCATTTGGACAAATGTTATCTGCACTGCCTACTTCACTTACAGTTCTTCCACAATTTTTAGAAAAGCTATGCTTTAAAAGGGAAGAGATCTCTGCAGATACAGATCCTCGAGCGTGTCCTCCTATTTTGGACAACATGGCACATGTAGAATTTAGATCCCTTTAACTTTCTCAGTTTGGGCATTGAAAATTGAATGCACTAAACAACATCATTTTTTACAAAAAGCCCCCTTGATTGTGGAATCTCCTCTTTCTCTCACAGATAGTAAATGGTACATCGGTAAATGATACACTTAAAACAATCTAAATCAAGTGAACATGACAAGAGCTTATCATCAATGATCAATCACACTGCTTGTTGCTACATTCCATCCAGTTCCTTACAATATTATATCATCCACATAGGCTGCGCAGTGACAGGAACATTCCCCTCTTACATGTGTGTACAGCACCTAAGGCACACCTCCAGACCCGGTCCTGTGCTCTGAGCACTGAGGAATGCTGTCTCTGCTCAGCTGCCAGTAGGAGTTAAGAGAGGATGTCTTTGTGTAATTTAATAAATTCAATTAAGATTTCCACGGCCTGGTCATTGTCCCTGAAATCTCCTAACGAAAGTGTTCCCACCCTTTTGCACCCCTCTATTGCTGCTTTCTACCTAGGTTCAAAACCATAGATTTAAAAATTCTAAACATCAGTAAAGCTCAAAATAAACTCAGAATCCGATCTCAGCAGCCTATTTTAACAGCATCTTCTTATAAGTTTAGCTTTAATAACCTCCAGCTGAGGGGTGGTTGGGTACAGTTCACCAAAACATATAAACAGAGGTATGGTGCTAAGAAGCAGCCCAAAAGCACTGTTTAGCTTTCTCACCACTGGTCCTGACTCCAGCACAGAACCAGTGACTGGTTTACATCTATTTTCCCACTAGTTGACATAAGCAGTTTAATCTGCAGCCTGCCCTACCACATAGAATTTAAAAGCCAGTGATTCCTTCCCTTTTCAGTCACATCATATGACCATGGCCAAAAAATATGTTTTAACAGCTCTCCCACCTCAGGCCACTGAGTGTTTGAGGGATTATTTGGGCACGTTCCAGTTCAGATGCTTTTTCTGAAGTCAATCTTTGATTTTTACTTTAGAAGTTCTGCTACACCCTGAGATAAGTCATAGAGTCTGCAGACACTGATGCTCAGTCCTTGGGAGCACCTGTAGAAGGGGAATGGCAGGTGCAGGTGAGAGAAGCACCTGGGCCAGCAGACCTGGGGCCCATGTCCCAGGTATGCCACCAGATGACAGCCACTCAGTGACAAGTTTTTAAAAATAAGATGACTTGGGAGCATCAGCTGTCTTTGTAAAAGTCACTGATGAATTTTGAACTCTAAGACCCAATGCCTTTCCTAAAAGCCTAAGCTCCTAAAAGCCCTAGTAGGGCAGATGGGTGCAGACTGGCACCAGGAGCATCAAGTAACAAACAACCTGATTGCATTTGGAAACGAGTTTCAGCAGAACTGAAAATGGTCTTTAATGACCAATGCTAAAGCGCAGAAATTAAAATTATCCTTTTCTATACTGCCAAATACATGTTAAACTTATGTTCTATCTTTATGATAAGAAAGCTGTAGTGCATGAGGTGTTTGGGATTCATTGCTGCATGGCTGAAGGGCAGGAGGCTGCGTCAGGCAGGGGCAGACCCAGAGATGTGCAGCTCAGCTTCCTTTGAGAAATGGATCTGAGTATGAGCGTGTGGGAGCTGTGCACCAGCCCATGGGATGGTTTTGCTTGGACTGTAACAGATACTGCCTCAAACAGGATTTCTTCAAGGGGACAAAGCAGGCTGGAGGAGGACTAACAGTGTCCCAGTGGCTGCGGGATGATGTATTTGTGCCTTACCATCACATCTGTTAAGAGCTCAAATGCACTTTGGAAAAAAAGCCCAAACCTCACTCCAACTAGATCTCATGCAATCCAAATCCTCCACTCTCCCACCTCCCAGAGCTTTTGTGCTGCACTTTCAGTGCAATTACATGCTAAATATCTGTCTGTCAATATGCTGGATCCCCTCAATTTGTATGACACGCTTTAACGCAGGCCTAGCCAAGCTTAATGGAATGACAGCTATGCCCTCCAACCATAGACCGAGTGCTGCTGGGAGAGCTTGCCTGGCTCCATGAGGAGCAGGGGAGGGGGAGGACAGAGGAAAACCAAATGCCACCAATTAGCTGCCACACTTGGACCCCTGGCTCAAAGAGAAGAGACAGCCACCTTCTTTGTTGATGGCCCTGGATGAAAAAACAGCAGGGGAATGCCATGCTGTGTGTGTTCCCTGGCCCCAGATGGACACACAGCCTCTGTCACGGGTGGTTTGCCAGCAGGTGTAAACATGGGTAGCATGTACTGAACTTTACTGGGCAATGCTGGTTTGCAGCAGCTGAGGGTTAGATCCCTCTGTCTTTGCAGTGATCCCATATCATGGGTGTTTTAGTCATGCACGCCAGGAAAGAGTCAAACTGGAAAAAAAAAATTCTTTTTGAAAGAAATCCTTAAACTCCCAGGCTAATCTTCCATAATATCGATGAATCTCTCCAAGCTTGTTTTTGTCTTCATGTCCAAAACAGCTGGGAAGGTCCTTAGAAATGACCAAATCCATCATCCTCTGGTAGGAAACAAGAAAAAAGGGTCAAGGAGGACCGCTTAACAACCAGAGAGAATTCTATTTGTTCAAAACCTGGTACAAGGGGAGGGGGAAGATAGAATATATCCCAACTGCACATTATCAGGAGGGGAACGAAAACCAGCTAGAGCGACACGGCACTAAAAATAATGATTTTTCAGCCAGCAGCCAGACAGGCGTCTAATCCCATCTGAATAGAGACATCACTGGAATAGCACCCGTCAGGGTGACTGCTGATGCTGATTCCAGCTGGACAGGTCTCATACAGCCCAATAAACATACCTCAATCCTGTGTCTCTGTTAAACCTTTTCTTTTATCCTTTTTAACTGCTTTCTTCCCTCAGACCTTATTGTCTCTATTGTAACCTAAGAGGGCTTTTTAAAAGCTATAATGAAAAAAGTTGAATGAAATCCATATATTATTAAGCCTGGCATTTCAAGGGACTATACTGGCATTTGGTTGCAAAGGTGTTTGTAGCTGGGCTGTGGGACTGTTCCTTTATGTGATGGCTGACAACTCCATGGTGCACCATCTCTTTTTTACAGATAAAAACTGTTGACATTTTCCTTTTCAATATCAGAAGTGTTTAATAAACACCTCCATATAACAAATACCAATTCCTTTGCCTGGAATAACAGCTCTGGACAGAGATTCAGCTATTCCAAATTTCCCACTCAGTAGGGACAGTTTGTTTGTTTTAAATCAGTGCAAGAATTTCCTAACTTATGTTTACTGAAGAGAAAACAATAAATCAAATGAATACAAGCCAATTCTTGCCTCTGGTAGGAGCTGTCAACTTGAGCTCCCAGCCTTCCTCCTAGTTCATCTTCTTGCAGGGGCCATTGAGCCTCCCTGAACCAAAGGATATAGAATGGCTGCATCATGGATAAATCATGGATACAATATTTAGCTGTGGGATTCCTGCTCTGCAGTGGCTCTGCAAGCAAGACAAACACTGTGAGTTGGTGGGGCTAGAGCCCTCTAGCTGAGGGCAGCAACGAGCAATGTGCAGCTGGACTTGCACTGGGCACATTCCTCTGTGATGCCAGGCCTGGCCAGCCGGCAAGGGGAGTTCCTCGTTTCAAGACTCTCTTCATCTTGGCCTAATGTCCTGTCAAGTAGCTGTTGTGTCTTACTGCATGTTTTAGCAATGACTGCAACACGAGTGTGCAAATCAGCATCCCAAACAACACATGGCAGTGCACCAGCTCAGTCCTCCTGCCCTCATAATCATTTTTATAGCCTTGAAACAGAGAGGTCCTGCTAGCTAATCATCACAGGGCACCAAGGATGCTTTACTTTCTGATTTAGTGTCTTTTTCTTGCCTTTTGTTAGTGTTTAACTATGTTTATAAAGAAGTAATAAGCAAAACCCCTCTACTTTGCTTCGCGACGACAAGAACAACAGAAGACCATCCCAAGGAAACAGCAGCACCTGAGAACTACCATTGCTCCATCTTTTGTGTCTTCTTCATTCACCCTCTAAAGCTGACTGACAGATTCTGTTTGTAATTCATTATTCCTCCCCTATGTGGACCTTTGTTGCCATGTAAATTATGAAACTACAAACCACCTTAGAGAAAGAACAAAGGTTATGGATGAGGGTTTAATTCTCATGTTCAATGCATTTTGATACTTGAGCAATCTTTCCCCTATCTCAAAGGGTAGGAAATAAAGACAGTCCAGACTAAAATGCCCCAAAATAAAAGCACTCAAAAAAATCAAACTTGAACATGGTTCAAAAGTGCCCGGTCGACTGCTTTTTACAGAGGGCTGAAATGAAATTGGTTCCTGGTTTTCCCTGGAGCATTCCAAATCTTGACCCGCCGGCACCATTATTGCATTTTAAGCACATTTACTGAAATATAGAAAACGCTTTTGCTCTTTAGGAGTTTAAACACACTCCAGACTAAATGGCTCTGAATGAATACCTGAAGTAGTGTCAGCAGAGCCAGATGTTTAGCATTTGCAGAAGTTAGTACAAAACAACTCAGTCTGTACTTTCCAAATGATCAGAAGCAAAATATCCCAAAATATTTCCAAACATATCAAAATCAGAAGTTCTTCATATGGGCTTTGTAGAGAGATTTTTATTTTAAAGTCAGCCTTATGGGTTTTTTTCCTAGGCCTGAATAATGATGCAAATCTGATGAGAATTAAGACAGTAAAGGAGCCTACAAAATCCTTTGGCTACACAGCAACAGAGAGGGGGTCTCCAGAGAAGGAAATTTCATCCGTCTGCTTCGCTGACAGGAGAAGGCTCAGCGTGATAAAAGAGATCCTGCCACTTGCTCTGAGAAACCCCAGCAAAACTCTGCACTGATACATCTCCTCTGACACCTGCTCCAGCTGATCCTTTGCAATTTGACAGGGCTGGAGGGCTGAGGGCTACAGAGGAGGTAGGCCAGGTCCTGAGAACAAGCATAACATTTCGTGTATCTGATCTGGCTCTTGGCTGTTGCAAAGGCAACAAAGGTTTGGGCACCCATTCTGTCATGTTGCCAAGGCTATGCAACCTATTCTCTGATGTTTATCTCCTACTTGAAGTTAATTTCGCAGTACAGTATTGCTAGACACTTTTTATTTTGCCTTTTTAATATTTTATCTTACAAATCAATCCTTTCAGCTCCCTATTCCTTATTCTCCTTGAACTTGTATCTGTGCAGGAGAGCACTGCATCGTTTATGCCTCTCCAGTCCTCTTGGGACTTCGCTGAAATCCTCACCTTGAGAACAATGTGAAAACATTAACTGCCCCTGGCTCTAGTGCACAGCCAAAAAGCCTCGGAGGTCACAGGAGACCTGAGGCAACGTTCCAGATGTGTAACACAACTTTCTCAATTTACACAAAACATATTCACTTGCAAATATTGATGACACGCAAACTCCTGATAATCTACATGCCACACATTACAGAACACATACACTTGCCACATCATGATGACATCAGCTAATGTAGCTTTTAGTAAGTCTTAGAGAAGAGCTTTCTTTCAAAAAGCTGGCTTTGTAGCTGTGTCTCCAGAGCTTATCCGTGAACATAACTGTTTGAGGCTATGATTTATCTCAGTTATTGACTGTGAGGAGAACAATGTAATGGTCTGAACCTCACAGAATTTCTCAATTCCATGTACCAGCACTGCTTTTCTTTCTGGACTGAAAGAGTGTTTAGTCTATTTAGCCTTTGTAATTCATGAAAAAATAAATAAACAGGCACTGGCTGTGTTGATCTTTCCTCCCTTTATAAACACATCATCCTGATATGTGTTACCTGCAGCAAAACCCAGCCAATTTGCTCTTTTCCTTTACAGATAAGATGAAGCAGCTTTTTCCAGTGATGAGTAACTGAGTCCACCACATTACCTGCAGTCAGGTTGCAGGTGCCAACCAGCTGCACATCCCCAGCCCCCTTCCCTTGCTACTGTGGTTTGCCCTTCTGTGAACTGGTCCCAGAAACTGCACAGAAACCAGGCGGGGGGGGGAGGCTGAATGCACTGTTTCCACTCATAGAAAGCATAAGCCTTACACAGCAGTGGCTCGCTGTGCCTCTCTTCCTGAAGGAGGATTCTGTATTTGGCCTCTGAAACTGGTGCACGGCCACAGCTTTATTCCCCAGCAGTGGTATGAAATTTCCTTCTGTTATAATTCAATTCTCATAAAGTAGTGCTATCACAGCAACAAAATATGCTGTTGTCCTTTCATTCCCTTTCAGTCCATCTGTGTTTACAGTCCATTCTGTAACCACTGAACTTGAGTTTCCTCTGGTAAAAAATCAGTAAGAGCAAAAATCAGGAAGGATTACACACCAGCAACAAACTAGTTATAAAACCCACTCTGATGGCATTTCTTAAACTGTGCCAGATGGAAGACTTTCAGCTAAGAGAAAAACTTGGAAAAGTCCCATGTCTTCTGGCTGAACTATGAGCAACTAAGTTCCATTGCACCGACACGAAAGGCAGTAAGAGGCAGTTCATAAATTACACTCTGCTGCTGCCATCATGAATTACCAATTTGTAATTTTGTAGAGATTACACCAAAGCCATGGGCAACATCAACCTGTCCTGAGCTCTCAAAAGCTCCAAAGCTTTATAATTGTCTGAGCTTTCTGCTCCTCCTGACCTTGCAGCAGGGTTTGTTGTTTGGCTCAGACCATGCTAACAGACAGAACATTTTTTTTTTAATGTCCTGTGCATTAAGACAGGACAGTCTCCTTCCTAGTGGCACAGGTAAAGCTATAGTGCATGTCCCCTCTTAAGGAAGCACAGTCCAGAGCAACACCAGCCACACTCCGAAACACAGAGCTCCCCTGTGCACAGAGCAGTGTGAGGTTTATGAGCTCACACATCATAACACACATCAATTCGCATGATTGCAAAGTGGATTTTCACCTATTTTGCAAAGTGAATCAAAAAAGCAGAAGTTTTTAACACTTTAGTCAAGTTTGATCCAATCACATATTTTTTTTTGGGGTAGTTGGTGACTTGCCAAATGAGCAAACATGGAATAGCTCCACAAACACAGAGCAGTTCACTGGAATTCAGAGGGAGCTTGGAGAAACTGCAAGACCCAAAGGTGTACGAGGCACAGCCCATCAATTCCTCCCTCTTTAGGTGGCATAGAGCACACCCATACTGAATTTTCTTCACGAAGGAAAGGAGAGAAGTGAGAGAGCTGGTGTCAGGTGAGGATTTCAGGGTCTGGCTCATCAAATTCCAGGGAAATGACCACCCTCGTAACCCAAAACAGCTGCTGTGTTTATAGTAAACATAAATGATAACTGGGTGGCCTTTGAAGCCACCATGTCCAGTCCTGGTAATTATGGACAAGTGGATACAGCAGTGATGATCCAGAGCATTTGTTTAATGTTCAGACATAATTAAGGCCATTATCAAATTTCTGCCCCTTCAGCAAAAAGGGGAAATGGGGTCAATCGCCTGATACCACAGGCAGAAAAGCAAGGGAGGAGTTTCTTCCCAGTGTAACTCACACTGGATAAAATTCCAGAGTACCACCTGGTGCAGAGGACACCTTCACTCGGACAAGAGGCAGGTGATGATGGAAGGCCCCTTGGGCACACCAGCCAAATGGATTCAACACCAGGGCCTCCCACAGAGCTGTCCCACAGAGCAGTCCCTTGGGTCCAGGAGACAGGGTAGTTCAAACACCAAATACATGTCTTGGAATGTCACTTCTTGAGTGAGGGGAGGGGGCAGTGGCAGCATTACTAATTGCAGGGAGGTATTGCTTGTGCACTGGGAAGCATTACCTCCCCCCACCCCCCAGTGCCACCCCTATCCTGACCCATGGTGACTAGCTTGTGAAGGATGCTCTCCTTTCCCAAACACTCCAGCTTTATGGCAGAGGGAAATACCTAGTTTGCAAAGGGTTATTCCAAACACCAGAGCTGATGAAAAGGTAACTACACAAGGCCTTTATGGTGGGAAATTGAAATGACCCATAGTGAGAATTATCAAACAAAATCTAATCAAGTATGACAGTGAGAAAGGCTGGAGGAATGGGGAATGAATTTTACCTTTTCAAAGTTGGCGACCTAATGCTAGGATCCATGTAGCATGTTTATTCCCTAAATAAAACCATATGATTATAGCACTTCTAAAAATTCTCCAGAAGCTGGCGGGAGCTGCAAATGCCCCAAGTGTCAAAACCACACTTTAGCCACACCTCAGTGAGATGGAAAGCACCATCCACAGATGCCTGGGTATCCCAAAGGCCTTTTTTATTGTGCTCTCACAGGATTAGCTTTCTTTCCCTCCTCGGAGGGAGAAGACTACATACTGGAGAGTGGACTGAGATGTCAAAGTGTGGCCTGGAGGACTTGGAGCAACACCCCTGCAGAGCTGCCCTGTACAAACACAGCTTGTTGCTGAGCAGTCTAGGTGTGGATCATCGTCTATCTCCTCACTTGCAGGAGTCCCTGGCACAGACTCATTCTGCCAGCAGCACCTCTTGCTCCATCCAAGGGGATGCAGCTCCAGTAGGCCAGAGGGGCTGGAGGGAAGGGGTAGCTGCTCTCTCGGGAGCTGCTCCCTAAGGTCAGGGCTGGGGCACAGTGCTGGAGCAGCACTGGGAATGCTTAGAGCTCTCTGCTCAGAGGATAAACAGAGGGCTGAAATCTCTGGGGTTGTTAATCTGTCACCTTTCCCCAGCACTGAATTAATTTTTTTAATGTGTTTTTAAAAGGAAAGTAAATAAAAAGAAAAAATAGAAGAGATGATAAATGGGTCCTTTTCTATTCCCTTCATCACTGGGCAATACCACCCAGATATCTGGCAGGGACAAAATATTAAAAGGTTTCCCTGCCTTGCCATCCCCAAGAACCATTTGGATTGACAGAAGTTCTAAAAACCTGTGTATCCCAGATCTCCCCTCCCCTCCCCTCTCCTCTCCCTGCTGCTACAGAAGCTGCAATGAAGTGGCCCTGCTTTTTCCAGTTCAAGAAACTCTGGACTGCATGAACAGTGCTGCTCAAGTACAAACCTGACTTAACACCATGCTAAGCTATTCCAAAAAGATCCTGAGTTTCCATTGTGCTGCCTGGATTTTCCTACTAAGAAGCTGGAAGAACACATCACATAACCTGAATCTATCCTGTGCAGAGCTTGCAGCTGTTAAAACAGCAAACTGTTTCCCAGAGTGTGTCTGTCTTTGCTGCAGAAGGGAGTGTGTGAGGCTGCTGGCCGCACTGGGCAGTGAATTGGCCTAGGACCCGCGGGACCCAGCCCAGCTCTGACCTGCTGCGTGACCTTGACCCTGTTACTCCACTTCTTTGTGCCTCTGCTCCCTTTGCAGTACTTTATCTGGCCTCCCTGTTTACCCTGTCAGCTCTCTGTGCTGGGTTTGTCTGCTGCAGCCTCGTACAGATGATACAGGCAGGGGCTGAGACTGTAATATTAACACTTGCTAGCCAGGTTCTGCACAACTCTTCACCATGGAACAAGGTATTTTTTCTGCAGCAGTGAAACATGGTAAGAGCTAGTACAGACCCTGCCATCACCCATGAACACAGACCAAATGACACACAAAGCCTGACAAATGTTGTCATCTATCTCTAAGAATCAATGCTTCCACCTCAGGGATGGCCTTCTCCTGAAACCCAGTGCCTCTGCAGCCAGGTGCTGTTGGCCTTTTAGGTGAGAGGTGCTTTAGGAAGCGTATTGCCACGGCAAAAATGTACAGTTTCTCTCATTCCATTCATCTTCCTTGAAAATATAACTGAAGTAAAGCAAGCACTTGGCAGCATGTAGCAGGGGAGGAATATTCTCCAGAGGCTGCTGGAGCGCACATGGTCCTGGTGACACCAGTTGTCTTTGGAACACAGGTCATCTCAGCTGGGTTGTCTTCTTTCTTCCTAACACAGCTGCCATTAACAAGGGTGGAGCAAAAAATAAACACCACTTCAACCCCTGCAAAGAGCACCTTCATGTGTGCACCATCTCTCCAACTGTCAGAGCCAAATGTTTACTTGAGGCTTGAGCCAATTACTGCTGAAGACACACCAACAAGAACTGGTTCAGTGGGAGACATGCAAATGCATGCTGGGGTTCCTGTGAGGGTTTGAAAGCTGCAGACCATGTGCTGCTCCTCTGAACACACCTGCAATTGCTTCCAGCCCAATATTTACCTTCCTGAAGAGAGCAGTGACCAACCACACAACAGCACCTGGCTGCTGTACAAAGCCCCAGTGGAACCGCTTCCTCTGTTTTGTGTGAAGGAGGAAGCAGGGGCAGCTAATAATTTCTTCTCTGTAGCTGTACCATACAAGTAATCAAACAACTGTTGAAAGTTGGGAAGGGAGGTGTTGGGGCAGCGTGGGGGGGGAAGGACCATGTGTTAACGTAGCTGATAGATAAGCTTTGCCCAGCCACAGCTCAGCCTGTCTTGAAGGTGGGGTGATGGGCATGTGGGTTTGTTCTTAGCAGTTCACCTGCTGCTGGCTTTCAGCACTTTTTATTCCGTTGTTTTGTTTACCTTACAGGCCTATTGTCATCACCTCCGTGCTGCCAGGGCGGGCCTCAGGTGCGAGCGAGCGAGCGGTCCGCGGGCGCTGGAGGCGCAGCCACCACGGGATCAGCGGCCACGCCGGGCGGGGCTCCCTGCTCCCGCTGCTTGTGAAAATTGCTTCCTTTGCTGATAGTGATAACACCAGGCAAACAAAAGCTGTGCGGACTATTTGAGCTTGTCTTTCTCCTCGGGACTTGAATTGCGTGGACCCTTCAAAGCAGTATAAATAGACCTAATATCCAGTAATGAAGCTGGAGCAGACACGAGCGGGTCTGAGTACCACTTGATGACAGGTCCTGTTGGGGGATTATTGGATGAATGGAGGTGCTAAGCATGGTCATTGTTTTCAAGTAAGATTCAAAAGGACTGCTTCCCATCTTTTGAGCTCCCATTTTCAGATGTAAAAATCCTGCCCAATAAAGCCCAATAAATTTGCATGGGATTTTTGTACCACTGTCACACACACAACACAGGCTCCATGCCCAGGGAAAAGCATCGTGCCTAACTCAATTTTGTAATTTTTCTGCAGATTGGTGGGGTGTAATTCAGAAGAACCAGTGGATGTGCCAGATTCTGACAAAAGTGCCCAAGAGGGTAAAAAAACCCCATCCAAGGGTCTGTCTCCAACTCACTTATGTGTCCTTAAGAAAACTTTCACTAAAATACAGAGCACCATCTTTCAGTGTTCATGAATCAGTTACTTCCCTTGAATTTACTCCCAAAGTACTGGCAGAGCACAGCCACCGCCCCATTATTTATTCTGCCAGACAAAACAAGACAAAATTTGTATATAAAATCCACAAACAGTACATTTTCCTGATCATTTTAGGTCTTCTCTGTACCTCCTATATTATCAACCTCTTCTGAGTACAGGTCAACCAATACTGAACACAGCACTAAACATGGGATTTCCCAGATCTCCTAGATGACATTGACACAGAGACAGTGCACCACCAAGCACAAGCATTCAGCATTGCAGTCATCACCAGCACCCTTAATGATACCTCCATCACCATTTGAGCTCTTCTCCTCCCTGCCCTAGGCACTTTCCCCATTCTGCTCACGAAGCACAAGGGTGGCTGGTTCTCAGGCCTCCTGCTCAGAATCCTGCAGCAGCCTAGTCCACAGCTGCTCAGCCACTCAGAGATAGCAGTGTGCAGCTGCCGAGCCTCAGAGCCAGTCTCCAACAGCCCTGACATGGATTTTAGTGGGATTTACTGCACTGAAATGCAGAAAATCTTGTTGCCTTTAGGATTAGCCCCCTCATTTGCACATAGAGCAGTGCATGCTGTCTGGGTCCGCTTCCTTGCACATGGTGCTCAGTCCTTCAGTTACCACCAAATGGACTTCTGCCTGCAGGACCCCCACAATTTCAATTCCTTCTGTCAGCAGTCATTGCAGCTGGGTGGCTTCCTAATGTTACTGGAACAAGGATCATCAGCAATTTTATCACAGTCAACCTAACTTGGGTTAATTTGTACTGATTATGAATGATCCCAGGTCATTAAATACAGATTAGTGTTACTGCAGTACAGGATTTTTACAGTGCTCTTGGAACTAAAATGTAGTTATTTCATTAGAAATGTTCTAATTTTCTAATTACAAATGGTAAATAACAAGGCTGGAGCAAGGTGGGCTGAGGAAAGGCTGCGGGGGCAGGAGCAGTGCAGCCCTCAGCCTCCACAGCCCCCAGTGCCTGCTCAGGGAGCAGAGCTGCACCACAGGGTAGCATCCTGCAAGAATAACAGATAAACACACTCGCTTCACAAGCCACTGGGCACTATATTTCTTCTGATGAGAACCATCCATTACTCTTCCATCCTCCTCTTTGTGTCACATTAGTGAGAGGTTTTACAAAGCAAGTCAGGGGACAGCTTTATTTACTTCCAGACGCACTGCACAGCACCCAGGTCCATCAGTATTGGTTACACATGACCTCGGGTCTTCCATTACGGGCTAATGTCTGCAGCCCTCTGACCTCCGGAAGTGCTTGAGGAAGAGCTGCAGTAAATCAGAGCAGCACTTAGTCGTGGAGGAAGAAAGTCCCTCCTTATCAATCTGCCAGCGGGAGAGGAAGGACTCTGGCTGGGCTGCTGAAGGGTGATGTGCTGTCGGCTGCTAGGAATACTCCACAGGCAGAAGCAGCCCTTGCACTGCATGTTGCCACCATGGACTCTAAGAGCAAAGGTGGAGCGGGGTGAGCCTGGCTGTGTTCATCTCTCAGCCTGGGCTGCCAGGGGGAATCCCAGCCACTCCATTCACAGGGCACGTACTGTCTATGAAGGCCCCTGCTTGGCACGGTCAGACTCTTCTACTGCTTTCTCTTGAAGGATGCCTGGTCTCACACACTGACTTCATGGTAAAGCAGGGGCTAACCAAACCCTAAACTCTAAGCCTGCACTAAGGTCAATGATCAATCCTTACCATTCAGCTTCTTACCAGAGGACATGAGCAGTTTGTGCAGTCTCAGGAAATTCATCATCGTGGAGTTAACCCAAGGATGCTATTAAACACCCTGTGTACCAGAGCATGAGAAATTACAGGTGGAAGTAATGATGTAAGCACAAAACACCACACTTGCAAATCATCATCAGTACAAGCAGTTCTTCCCGTGAGGATGGAAACAAACAAATTTGCCACATCCTCTGTGCCAACAGGTGGAGCCCCAGAAGGACACAGAGCAGGGAGAGCATTACAGAATAAAGTTCCCATCTCTTCTGGTCTTGCAGTCAGCAGGGGATTTCAAAACTAGTAACAAGTAGCTCTTGGGGAAGCCCAAAGAACATTGGGATGGGACCAGGCACTTCTCTGTTATGGATGGGGCCTGAAGGGGAGACAACAAAGATCTGCCAATGAAATGCATAACTTATCCCTTACAATCAAGGCAAGAGGATTACGGAGAACAAAAAAGCAAGGTGGCAATATCACTTTCCTTCCCCAGTTATCTCCTACACAGTTGCAGTCTTCATCTCTTTCTCAGAGTGCCTGGCTCAGTCAGGTCACAGGAGCTCCCTATCCCAAAGATAATCGTATACCTCTTATAGGAAAAAAAAAAAAAAAAAATTCTGCTGTCCTAGAAACAAATGAAAAAGCAGCTGATCAGGTTGCTCAGGTCTGGAGAAGGCTTGAAGATCCAACATCCTATCTCCATCCTTCACCCCTAGAGCAAGAATACTACCTAACATAAAGAGCAAGGGAAGAAAAGGGAACAAAAGTATTTTTAGTGTAATCAAATGTGTCATGTGCCTAAAAAGTATTCTGCTATGTCATATACATGTATACATAGACCGCTTTGTATGTGTTTTTTCCTTCTTGCCTGTCTCCAGAACAACCACTGCAATTTTACTGTCCTGTAACTGTTTCTTGGCTCCCTCCACACATTCCAGTACAGCAGCATCCCAGATTCTCTATAGGAAGGATTTGCTCCCTCAGCTGATGTAGCTCACTGCCAGACCAGCATTATCCTCTTTGTATGAGGACTGGCTCCTTGGGGAAAGACAGGATGTAACACCCAGCAAAGGGAGATGCTCTGCCCTTCAGGATATAGGAAATACTACCAGAAAGAATACATTTTTTTTCTGGCAGAGCTTAAGATTCATACAAGATTCTCCAAGGGTGGAGAATCACCTCCTAATGATAACTCATTAGGTCACCTGGAGAGGTTTTTTATGGTTTATGTGCTTCGGGGTTTTTGTATTCTATTGCAAAAGGAAGTTTACAGTGAGGAAGTTTTTGCTCAGCTACAATTAGAGACAGGCCCAGACCAAAACCTCCTAATTACAGAATCCCAGATCTCGGAAATGCCCACACATGTACTCACACTTCACAGTTCAGACCCAACTTTCCACTACATAAGGACCGGTAATTGGGTTTTTTTAACATATAAATATTAAAACCAGCCACACAAACGCAGAGACTGCAGAAGGAGCAGCATGTTTCCATACAAAGAACGCAGAAAAGATTTTTTAAAAGAATCTGTAGCACCCATTCCTGGGAGCCTGGATTCATGAAGACAGCAAATGTGACCACCCCTGTTCTCCTCACCTGTGTAACTATTTGCTTGCTGTTTACTTGGTGTTTCAGAAGTACTAAGGCACAAGATCCTGTCCTGTCAATTCTGTCACTTTACATGTGACAACTGTCCCTCTTCCACATGATGATAACGACTTTGAAATTCACTTGGCATTTCAGCTCCCTTCCTGCTTCTCTCAACAGCTACACAAATGATGTCAACACATACAGAACAATAGACCATCATGAGCTGATAAGCACAAAGTGCACAGGAGCCTGTTTCCAGAGGATGATCCCCAAAAAGAGACTTGCATGCATTAAAAAAGGTATAGAATCACTATTTCTCATGGATATAAGGGAGCCAGAATTTATTGCTGTTCATGTTGAAGGTCCCAGGTGTTGTTAAGCACTGATGCAGATGGATCTCACAAAACACAAAGCTAAGCCAAGCAGACCCGAGCTGTCTCAAACAGAAAACTGAGCTGTCCCACATGTGTGTCTCAGTTGTCACAGTCACCAGGGCTTTTACCTTCTGCTATGCCTGAAGGAAGGAGCAGGACCACAGCCCAGCTCACCACAACAAATACACATTATGTGACATTTACACTTCAAAGCAGAGTTTCTCAAGGACATACACTACCAAATCAATGTGTAATTATAGTTTATCACAGTTCTATAAAAACTTTCCCTACAAATCCCAGGATATCCTAGGATAAAACCCGGTGTATGGTGTTCTTCAGAGGTTTCTTGTTTTGTAGTTACTTCATCTTTTTCAGTGCAAAAGTTTATTCAAATCTTTCTCTAACAAAAAAAAACCAAAACCAAAAAACTAACCAACCAAACAAAAAGCCCCTAGAAACAAACAAAAAACCCCAACCAAAAACAAACCCACAAACAAAAAACAACAAAACAATAGCAAAATAAGGCACAAATGCAAATCCAATGTTATTTTTTTGTGGTGCAGACATTTAATGCCAGTTTCGTATTTTGGCTGCTTAAAATCCTGTGACTGCCCCCTAAGACACTATCTGAAATAAAATAAAAATAGTGACAAGTCTGTAGCAGAAGAAAAGGATCACCAAGGCAATAACTCCTGACACACTATCTTTGGCAGTGGAGATATCCTTGCCTTTCACTGCTTCAGCCTGCTCCCAGAGTGCTTTTATAGAGTGTTGTTTTAAAATGAGGATCATTCAATGACCAGATTTATAGCACAAGTGGAAAAGCCATGCCAAGGATCCCTTTGGTCCTGCTCCCTAAGCACTGCTTAAAGCTGCCTCCCGCCCCCGCTTATTTTTTAACTTTTTTTTTTTTTTTTTAAAGCAGTTTTCTGTCATGAACACACCTATCTATCAGCCATTAATAGTGAATGGTGGACAATTAACATGGGCTCTTCAAATAGCAGGACCATATCAGCTTGTGCTTAAATTTTACAAGTCTCTAAAACAGGAATAAATGCAACTCAAGTGTGCAAGGAAGCTTTTATATAAACATGAATAGACTAGATCTGAGAGCTTTGAAAACTTGATAGTGCCAGTGAAATCCTGCTACTATGAAGACAACCAGACTTTGCTCCCTTCGGTACTAAATCATTTTGAAACCTGTTTGCTGACTGTTTTTATAGTTACTGTAAAGTGAGAGAACTTCCAAATTCACACTTCCCCAAGTATTTTTTACCACAGAGAATCTTACTGCAATTAGTCTGGTTTGTAATGGAAAACAGATGAAAGGAGAAATTAAATCAAAACCTTGCCTCATATCTAAGGTGTTTTCATGCCATGCATCCCAAGAAGTTTTCCCAAAACCAACAACATTAAATTAAAAGCTCAAATATTTCTACCAGACCCAACAAATGCAGATTAAGCTTAAATTTAAATGGAAAGTGAAAAGATTTTTCCTTCCCCTCACCTGCCAAGTCTTCAAAGTTCAGGGCTCTGTGTTTCTCTTTCAACACTTAGCAGCAGAAACACCTAGGGTTGAGTGGAGAGATTTCCTCCTCACACTGGCATTATTCATTATTTCTGAAGTGTCGACAAATGTCTTCAACACTACACAATGCACACAAACAGAGAGTCCCTGCCCCAACAAATTTACAGTCTGAGGCTGTTATCTTTGTTCTGTTTTGGTATATCACCACAAATTTCAACAGGGTACCAAATGAGCCCAATCCACCTTCCACCAGCAGTTTTCCACTGCTTTTAATAGGAGTTGGAACAGCCCCAGTCAGACTAATTTATAGAATTAGCTGTTGCAGGAGAGAGCAGAGTTCTTGGCATGTCTGCAAACAGCAAAAAACCTGATTCTCAACAGTTTTGTTTGAAATTAAGTGTATATTTGAATGTTTTCACACATAATACATTTTGAGAACCTAAAGAGCTCCCTTTCACTGTGTCTTTCAACCCCAGCAGTGCTACAGATGAAGCAGCAGCAGGCAATTTCTGAACCAAGGCAGGCTGGCAGCTACAGTAACAGCTCCAGCTGGTGGAAGTTGGTGAAAGTTTTGGTTTAGTTTGTGCTAAGCTTTCTGCCAGGACATTTCACACACTGGGAAGTGTGTATTTTCTCTGACATTTTTGAGAGCCTCCAAGTGTTTCTGCAAATAGCTCCTCAAATTTATTTCAAGTTAAAATTGCAGCAATTTCTGCCTATGCAAAACTCTGCTCTGAGTCGTTATCCCTGCCTTTTCCCCGGCTGTACCCTGTGCAAGAGAATGCAGTCACACAGCCCTGTGCACTAACACACACAAGAGGCACATTCACCTATTTACACCCAAGAAGTCGTACAAGGGTAGTACCAGCTGCAGATGTTGCCCCTCTGGCTTGTGCTTTAGTTGGGGCATGGATCCTTGTCAACATTCCTATGTAAACCAGACTTGATTTTAAATGTTGTCATAATTAATTATTGCAGTTCAAGCAGCATTTCAAACCACAAGTGAAACACATTCCAGCTAAAGGCAGAAGGGACATTACTGGGAAAAGACTGGGAAAAGAAGCATCTTAAACCCACACCCACAACATGCCCTAGTTACTACTGATGCATGCTGTGCCAAAGCTCAGCACCAGCACAGCCAAATGCCACATGCCACAGCTCACAGCCTGACCCCACCACTGCATAAACCACACTGAGTTCAGACAAAGACGATGTGAAATGACTGAGAAAACTTCACAGTTCACAGAGCATCTTCAAAGTCCCACGCCAGCAGTGTCCCCACCCAAAGCCCTCTCCAGCATACCTGGTGCTGTCTTCTGGTAGAGAGGGATCCCAAAGGGCTTTCTTGCTTACAGCATTTTGCTGACTTGCTCTCCCTTCCCAACAGGACATGGCCAGTAACTGCTGTGAACATCCAGGCCAGATGCCAGGTGTTCCTCTCCTTCTATTTTCCAGCTTACAAGTGCTTCTTGCAGCTATCCCTGCTTAAAAACAGTATTTTCCTGATTTGCTCAGAGATCTCCTCCTCCCTCCAAAACAAGAAGTCCAAGGGGTTACCATCCTTTTTCCTCAACTGCTTGGCTCAGTCACTCAGCCACTGTGGAAAGCAACAATGCAGATCATGAGACTTGAGTGCAACAGAACAGACAACTTGTTTGCTGTAAGATGTGAAAGTACACTACAAAGGTTTGCTCTGACAATTCTTACATTCAACTCAAACAAATTGCTCTCTGATCATTTTTAATGGCATTTTTTAAATTTCTATTTCACTGATATTTCCAAAAGCTCCAAAACAAACATAGGCATAAATAGCTTTCATCAGAAAGTACTCAATCTACTTACCTAGAAACACTGCCTGGGGATTTAATAAGGTAACTACTTGTCTACAGTGCATCAAAATACTTAATTTCCTCAACAAAGCTTTTTAGTACTTATTAAAGTTTTAGCTTGTACTTAACTTCCTTCTTTTGAAAAGATTTCTCAGTTTCTTTCTCTGATGTAGCATCATCCCATTGATTACACACTTCATGAAGACCTGATAGGACCAAACACACTGCTCAGCTGTGTTCAGTGTATAATTCAAGATCAGCTCTTTCCATCCTAAACGGATCTGTTTACTGTGGAACCACTCTGGGATATAAGCCTAGTATCAAATCGCTTACTTGGCTAAGAAGGGCGTTTTTTGCCACGTCTCTCAGATGGAAATGGAGTGTTCCAAGATGCATTAGGTTTACGTTATTGCGAAAATGGGATCCACTGTGAAGATTACATGCAAGCTTAGTTTCTGAATGGTTATAAAATTTTGGATACCCAGGTTGAGAGCACAAGTCCACGTCTTATGTAGAAGCTGCCTTCAACCTGAAGGAAATAAGAACTCCCAGGGAACGAAAGACTAGCTGATTTCCTTTATAAACCCTGAAAATTCTTTGGGGAGAAGAGACTTGGTCTACACTTCTGACATCTAGAAATAACCTCCTCTTGCTCCCTGTCTCCTACCTTCCACTTGCCCATTTCCCATAAAGGTCGTTTCCAAACACAATTGATTTGAAAACTCCGATTATTCTGTTAAAATTGCTGACTTTGTACTTGGCACCCTGAGCCACATTGGGACTATCCCCTCAGGTCCTTTTTCCAGCTAATTTATAGCAATTTTTGTTGAGACAAGAAGTTATGGTCTGTAAAAGGCTTGCTGTCAGCCTCTCATAAAACCCCAGCACCCTGTCAGAGAAGCGACAGAGCCTGGGAAGAAAGTTTCAGCAGTGATCAGCTGGTTTCCAGATGGGTGGCCTTCTACACATTATCCAACCCCATGGGTCCAATAAACCAGCCCTGATTTTGCACTTTAGAAAAACAAAGATACAAACCCTCCTCTACTCTGCGATAGGGTTTTATAAACACGCTCCCAGTCTCTGTGTCAAATTTATTAGGAAGAAATTCATTCTGCTGTCTCTCTCTTTGCACGCATGTGGCCAGCCCCTTTTGCTCCAGTTTCTCACTTTTACATGGGGTGGAGAAAGTTTATCATGATTTACATCCTTCTGGGTTGTTTTCCCATCAGAAATAAAGAAGGGGGTAAACAAGTCAGAAAGTTGAGGCATTGGTCTCCAAGGTATAAAACCACCCACATGAGGCAATGTTTGTTCTCAGTCTGGCATAAATTCTCCTCTTGTTCTGTCCTCTGCACCTTAGCAAACCAGAAGAGCACATGATTCAGGAGGTAAAAGCCTGATCAGCAGGACCAGTAGTGAGAAAACAGCCCAGTTCTGAGCAGGAGAGCATCCTGCCTCTGGAACAGCACTGCCACAGCACCAGCACTGCTGCTGGGGAGCCTGGTTCTGCCTCAGCACACAAACCACACTACCTGCACCTACAGATCTTCAGTTCCCTTCTAAGTACAGAAATCTGTACCAGCCTCTAGACAACTATTTATTCAGCTAATATGTCTGTCTGTTTACATTAATTGTGGCATGCATCATTTTCCCTGTATTTAGCCCAAACTCCCCTTTTACTTTCAGCTCATTACTCTTACTGGCATTACTGATTTCAGCAGTGCAAAGATTTCAACTTGGCATTACCCTGAAGGGAGCCAGAAATGGCTGTTATCAGCCTTTTGCCTGGTAGATGCCTCAGGGCCAATATTCGGGCTTTGGACTTTCCTTATAAAGCTGCAACTTCAAAGCCAATTTTGTTCTTCTCTAAACTCAGTCCATAAACATTACTACTTCTACATAGGAACCATTAGGACTGCTCTCTCAACTGTCCCATCACGACGATGACCCTGACTACAACATACTCAGAGATTTTCAAATAGTGCAAAAACAGAAAACATAATTGTAGGGGGAGACTGATTGTCTTCACAAAGAGTGAGTAAATGTCATATTTAATCAAGATGTCGAGCTAAATTTTTAGGCATTATAAATGTCTGCTCACTAAAACACATAATTATGAATGATCCTGGAATTTGAGTATGTAGGCTTTGTACTGAGGAAATTAGTAGAAAATATGCTAAGGAACAGACTTAATTGTAAATATGTGATAATGATACCACTGATCCCTTAGAGCTTTCTGAAGGATTCACTGTGTATATGGGTAAGAATGAACCAGCTGATACTGTGTATATATATTATTTTTTTTAAAAACCCAACCTTTTATGAAGGTCCCTTATGGAAGTTTCATAATGGTGTGAGAAGGAGGCAACTGATAACCCCCATAATTTCTCTGATGTATCTATTAGAAAAAAAATCAGATTTGCTTGCTGTGACTTGCAACCCCCTGAAGGCTATAACCAGCTTCCCATGGACTTCACCATGGCCAGGATTTCATTCTAAGATATGACTAAACCTTAAATAAAAACAACATGTCCCACAAACAATTAGAGCACTTTTCAACACGAAACTCATCAACCTCAGCAGTACAGACAATCCTTGTTAGAACAATGAATTTTCAGTGGGGCCTACAGAAACCTCATGGTGTAGGATCAGGGTTATTATTACCTTTTTAGAGGTATAAAGGTCCCTTATTAGGTGCACTGAAAACCAGAGCTCCTTTGCAAAGAAAGAATGCTTCACATCCACTATTAAAAAGCTTTCACTGCTGACATTCAGGACAGCCACAAAAAGTTAATATCAATCTTTCCTGTGAAGCTCTGCCCATCTGCAGCATTTGGCACAGATTTTAAAATACAGTAGACTCGAGTTTTCCAGGGAGAAGCCATCATTCCTGTGCTCCCTCTAGAGTGACTACTGGAAGCCAAAAGCATTTAAGCAAAGCTAGATAAAATCAGCAGCGCCCAATGTGGGTTCTTTCTGGTTTCCTGCAAGTAAACAGACATGTTTACAAGGGGCTGTACATTCACATCAATCATAAGGTGACTTTGTTTACAGTAGAGGAATTTCCTGCAGGCTTTTGCTGTCCTGGTTTCTTTCTCTTTGTATTTACTTTTGTTCAAATGCAATTTAAAAAAGCCATAGGTACTCCAGCTCAATTCAAAACGTGACACGCTGAAATCTGAAGCAGGCTATAATTCATGCCCAGATTTAGTTGTTCTTTTTCTTGTTTGTTTGTTTAAGCTAACACACATCTCTGCATTAAAAAGCCACTTTTCTCTACCTATCCAATTCATCTACACCTGGAAGACGGCAGCTTTAATTTATCACCCCATAAAGAACTGCTTTTCTCACCAAACCTACACAACAGCAGAAGCCCACCTTACAAAGGGATTGGGCTTATACTTCAGGTATATAAGAGACAGATTGCTCAGAGGAATTAAAGTAAAAATGTTAGTGAATGCAACTGAAGACCGGTATTAATAGCAGCAGAGCAGCTGGGATTAAGGACTTCTGCTGCCATGAATCAGAGTGAACTATTTCTCCACCACTTCACTGAATGAAAATTTACTTCAGTGGGGATTTAATTTGAAGAAACACTACAGAATTTGGCTGCAAAGTTCAGAACTTGGACAGGGAACCATGTTGGTTGTTCCGACATACACATATGCTTTGATAAAAAGTCATGAACCAAAAGTTCACTCATGCTTAAGCTACTGGGTACAGATAAGAAAAGACTGCAGCACTCAGGCAGACATCTCACCCACTGTGATAGCACAGATCTTACAGTTGCTCCATCAGCCCCCTGAAGGGATGTGCTCACTCCAGCCTCCTCTGCCTGAGCTGTTTGCTCTCCACTCTGCTGCATGGTTCGACCACACTTTAGGCCACTCTGAATTATTATCCCTGAGTGCAAGTGAGCACTAAGAGGTCAAACACAGGAAGGGCCACGAAAGGACCCTCCTTTAATACACAAGTTTTAGGAGGCAAGGCGCATCTAACTCCCAAAGGCTACCAAAGAGAGATGTGCAAGAATATGAAGAGCAGAGCCAGAGATTTGCCAAGAAAGAAGCAGATTGGTGTTTATGAGTGGCAGAAGAGGGAAGTAGCCCCCGTTTGCTACTGAGAGGCTCAGTTGCACAAATAGGAGCAGGACCCACATGAATATAATTTCATGAATTTGGAATTTCTTTTCAGTAGTTTCCAATGCACAAGCCATGGTTCAGTATAAAAATCAGCCTAGTACAGGCTCTCTTTGTTAGCATCTGTTAGCAAGAATGTCAGCTAATCGATATATTTTTATTGCCAGATACCTACAGGGCTGGAACAGACACTATTTCTGACATTATTTTCAGTGTTCTTCTTACACCTCATATTCCTGGAAGCTGTTTTCCTTCATCTTGTGTGGCATCATTATTCATCTTCAGCGATGCTTATCTACCTCCATAAATTTGCAAAAGGCCATCCAGAGAGCTGAGTCCCTCTGGACAGGCTACCAAACTCATGCAGGTAACTCTCTCCTCCTCACAACTTGATGCTGTCAGACTGTCACCTGCAGTTGGATCGGGCCTTGGCTCTTCATGGTGGTGGGGACCCTTGTAGTTGACTTGCAATGTCCCCACAGAGCAGCTTCCCTGCTGTAGGTGATAAGAGGGAACAGCCAGGACTTGGCAATACACGACAAAAAATCTTCCCAAACCTGTAATCCAATTTACAAGCAGCTCCTCGTACCACATTGGTGTGTCACAGGTGAATAGAGCCATGAGCTATATCTGTTAGCAGCTCCTGCTGCAGCCACAAACTTCTGCAGAGCTATTTGGCACCCTGAAGAATACGTTAGCAAGCCTGGAACTGCCTCCTGGAAATTTCCCAGCCTCTCTGTTTGCTTCTCCAGACAGACAGCTCTTCTCCCATCCCAGGTATCTGCGTTTTTCTCTCCCATACACTGGCAGAGCCCTGTGTTCCTCAGTGCTTTGTGCTTTTGAGGAATCCTGGCTGCACACACACAGGGCAGAGATAAATTGGCACATGGTGCTTTTCTGTTCCACTAGTGCTGTGTCCCAGGAGGATGAGTAGCACAGAGAGCAGGGCACTCTGAACCAACTGGGGAGCCCTGTAATCGCTTCCTGTCTGATCTCTTGGCAAGTCACTCATCTCTCAGGATCCTGTCCTGCACCTCAGCTATTGAACTGTCTGAAACAACACCTTAAAGGCACAAGCTCCAAGCTATGCCTCTGCTCTGCTTTTCATATTTCCTTTGAGATTATGGCCAAGTCAGTCTTTGTGAAACTGTGTCTCAACCTGGATGTAGGGATTCTCCTTCACCAACAAAAACATGAAGTGTTGTGACACCACAGGGGGAACAGGAGGAGACAACACCAAAATTTTTCAGAGATGTCCATCGGCTTCATAGAAGCTACAGAGAGCAAGATCTGTCTCTTGTCACATGCTGGTAAAACCAAGCACCCTCCATGCTGTGTCTCTTTGCACTAATGCACCTCACTCCATAAATAATAGTGTATTGGTGTAGTCAGCAGAATAAGTACCAAGTATATAGGATATACCACCTCCAAGTTAGTGTCTGAAGGGAGTAAAATTAAGGTAAAATTCATCTACTCTCACTTCAAATCAAGTAAATAGGGCAATAACATTTAAAGGAAGGGGGACACAGTCAACTGTACCATGCACACTTTGGGAAACACATCAGTATCAACAGTATCTTGGAATAATATATGTAAGAGAATTATTTTAATTCTGAATACTGTCTTGCCTCAGGACCAGTTTCTATTTGTCCCAAGACATGTTGAAACAATAAGGAACATTTTCTCACCAAGCCCCTGCAAAAAATTTTCTCTTAAGGGTTTAAAAAATTGGCAAAAAGCCTTCTGCAAGAAAAATGGAAATACTCTTGATTGCAAAATCATCACACTCCCTCAAAATGTGCATACAGATATTGGCAACTTAGAAAAACTCACACGTTTAAAATAAGATCTTTTTCTGGTAAATACAAGTGACCACTCTGCCTTTAATTTTAGAAAGGGACAATATCAAGCAAAGCTTCTTAGCATAGTACACAAACAGATGATTTCTGTAACAGCTTACACTGATAGAGCATATGCTGTATTTTACTGGTAGGTTGTGAAATGTTTGTTTAGCTGCAGGACAACAAGATTCTGGAACTTCTACGTGCTAATACAATCCAAAGGATCACCAGGTATTTTGAAGGTTTAGAAATAACCAGGACATCACAATGAACACCCAAGTGTTTGGCATTTGCCTTACATTAGCTAACACAACAAATCGTCTGAATAAACCTGCATGTACATAAAGCTCAGATGAACTGATCAAAATGAGGAGCTGCTTTGCATCGTGTCTGGCTGCAGCTTTAAATTCTTCAAGGGAAACTTGCTGAAGTATAAGAAAAGAGTCTTACTTCTTCTGTGAACCTCTTTTGAGCAGTATCTGCCACTAAGAAGACACTGAGGGAGAAGAAACACATTCCTAGCATCCCATGTCCCAATATTTTGGATGGAAACACTAGGTGGTAGCCTGAAATTCATCAGATTTCAGAAGCAAAAATGCGAGTTACAGCAAGCTCTTTTCTAAATTACTCTTTTGCTGTAGAGGAGACCCTAATGGCTGTTGAGCAATATACAGGGGCACTATGGAACAGCAAAGGGTACAAGGACTTGCTGTGGGTCTCTTCAGCAGTGCCTGCCACAGTAGCTCAGAGCCAGCCAGCAGCGGGAGGAAGAAGAAAATGGATTTCAGTGGATCAAACAAAAGACCCTGCAGTTATTACCATCCTGAGGCATCCCTGACACAGAGTGGGCTCACTGCAGGAAAAGAAAAAGCAGCGCAGTGAACTGCCTCCCTTTGCATCGTGTACTCAAACCCTACACAGAGAACACAGACAAAGCCTCCATAGTTTGCAGGCTCCTGGAGGCACCCTGCATGCAAAGAGGAGGGGGTTCATCTATCCTATAGACAGGTGCAATGTGCACTAGGGATAGGGGTAATAAGGAAGAAAACTTATTGAACCCAAAGCAACGGAGTCACTGAGGAATGGCTTCCTTGTCTTCACACCCCCTGTGAGGATAAACAAAGTGTCTTCCTCCCTTTACTCACAAGTACCCTAGTGAGCCTGGGTTACTTATTTCATCAGAAAAGGCACAACCTATGCCATGAAGATAAATGAGCTGCAACTGGGGGTGTTTTTCATGTTTAAAGCACAGTGGGCAGCAGCAGACACCTAAATACTCGGTATTTCTCATCCCTGTAAGAAAAGAGTTTTACAACTTTTGAAGAAAAGCAGAGGAATCGTCAGCATTCCAATCTCCTTGACATTGTTCACGGTGAATATTTGCGTAACAAATCCTGCATACCTGAAATTTCCTTACCCAGGCTGTGTGCATGCTCACACCTGACAGCAGTTCTGCTGTATTTGCTGCCATAGAGATTGCTTGGCAAACATCAGAGATACAGCAGCAAACTCAACTATCATTCTGTTATAAGGAATCCAATCTATTCTAATGTAAAAATTAGGCAAGTGTTCTTCCTTTCCCCGTTCTGCTACTGATTAAAAGTTATAACAAGCTTCACAGACCTCCCATCCCTCCCCATCTCGTAAAACCATTTGTCTAATGCACAGGGGGTGTGGCATAACCATTTACACTGTCCTTCAGCATCAATTCAGGAAAGTGTTTCCGCATATGATTAAGGTCCTCTGAGCACAACACCAAAGCTAAGCAAATGTCCAAGGACACTGCTGAGCTGGCTGTACCAGTGAATCAAGATTTTTAGCTGTCAAGCTTTGAATGAGCATCTTGCTGGTACACCCTGGTCTCAGGGCATGGGCAGCAAACAGCAGCACTAGGGCAGAGCAGGGCTGATGAGCATAAAAGAATAGCATTAGAGCTAGGAAGGAAACACTTAAAGATTCAAATCACAGGATGAAATGTAGGTAGTAAGAGACATCACAGCTGTCTCATACATAACAGGAAATGTTTTAAAGCCTCCTCAGTATCAAGACAATTGGACCAGATGATCCACTATGGTCCCTTCCAACCAATACTGGGATTCTGAGAGAGTGAGGAAAGAAAGTGCTGCTGGCTTGCTCATCTCTCAGGTCTGTGATCCCTGAGCTCAGAAGGAAAACTGGAATGGAGCAGGGAACAACCAGTCCAGCGTTTTTCTAACCCTCACGTCCAGCTGTCCTGCTGCCACACAGCTGATGTGGCACAAAGACACAGTGGAGCACAATTCAGAGGCAGTGTTGGACTCCTGGGGGCAGAAGATGATCACTCGTGCTGTGCTGCCAACCATTCCTGGGATCACCTCCAGAACTCTGCTTGCCCTGTGGGACTAAGAAACTGATGTCTCTGGGCACTGCACACAATTCCCTCTGTGTTGGGGTGGTATGCCCTAGGAGAGCACACGCCTGCAAATACACTCCTTCAGGTGGCAAATAGAACAGGAAAGTGGATCTCCACTAGAAAGCAAAAAATCTCCTGATAATAAGCTGTGACTGAAGTGAAATTCTCTTTATGCATAGCCATGTGACATCCAAAACCAACCCAACTGTCCTTCATTTTGATCTTTACCAGGAATTATTAGCACCCCTCCAGGAGAAAATCCACCTCCTGTATTCTGTTTCCAGCTGGCTCCAATTCACTCATGTTCTAAATGTCCCACTGGATTCTTCTAACATTTTATAAGGTGTCAGCTTAAATTCCTGTAATCCGTGGCCCCAGCTATAGCTATTAGCATACAGTATGAAAAACAATATTTGGGAACAGGAGAGCCAAACTGTGAAAGTGCAGTCTCTAATTATGGCTGCAACTTCAGAAAGGAGTTTGCAAATGTCCAGAGATTGGGCTGCTCTGATGTGAACCAGGTCACTTAGACACCAAATCTCCTGATCTGATCACATGTGTTGGAGCTTAAAAGAAGTAGGGAGAAGGGGAATATGTAGAGCTACAAAAAGCCTCAATTTGCAACACTGCCAGTGTACATTTATCTTGAATGTGTCTCAAACAGAAGAAAATCAAAACAAATAATCTCCTGTGTCTGCTTGGCTTAGGACATAATAAAAAGTGACAACATTTCCCTCTATTAATACAGATTATTAGGTTTTTAGTCCCAAAGAAAATGGAGGATTCCCTGCTATGTAAATGCACATTTCTAATAGCAACTGGTCAGCTAAAAGATGGGGGGCTGATTTAAGAATTATTTAGTGAAATCTGGTGCTTTCTTTTCTGTTGGGTGCAGCCGAGGGCCAGCTGGCTGGTACCTTAACTCTCCCCTCCCTAAGCATCTTGACAAATGGGTTTTTAAACAGCTCTAGTCCCTCTGGAGGGAGACTTTTTACAAGAGTATGCAGTGATAGGACAAGAGGGAATGGCTCAAAACTGAGAGAGGGCATGTGTAGATTACATATTAGAAAGAAATTCTTCCCCATGAGTGTGATGAGGCACTGGCACAGGCTGCCCAGAGAAGCTGTGGCTGTCCCATCCGTTTTCAAAGTTACGTGGAATAGGGCTTGGAACAACCTGGTCTAGTGGAAGGTGTCCCTGCCCATGGCATGGTTAGAACCAGATGGTCTTTAAGGCCCAGTCCAACCCAAACCATTCTATGACTCTGTGATAATAAATTAAGAAACCTTGTCTCAATTAATAATCTCTCCAAATTGGAGGGGAGTGAGAATAGGGAGTATGTTTGAGTCTTGGAAAAGATTTAGGTATTACACACTGAGTGTAATACAACAAAGTGAAGAACTAGATAAAGCCAATAATGAAGTAATCATTAATAACAAATCTGTCGTACCCTAAGCAACAACATTTCATCTGCTATCAGCATCAGTTTAAAATGCCATGTGTACAAGCCCCTTCCACATGTGTCAGATTTTGATTTGTTCTCTTAGTCATGTTCAAATACAGCTGCCCCTGAAACTACCTTGTCCCAAAGGAAACCACAACTTCAAAGTGCAAGCCATGACTATCTCCATGGCTACAATGATTCTCAGCAGCATTTGACATTATAGCCAAGGTCATTTATTCACTAGCTAGTAAGGGATCGTTAGTGACCTATAAGTGCAAGTCTATTACAAACCTGTAGGTCTTAAATGAGCTAACAGCACATACCGTCTCCAACCTTTTAGGGTAAGTGTGAAGATACCTCTTAGATCAGATCCTCAAGATAGCCTGGGGATACTGATGCATTCAGGTCGGAAATTCATGCCAAAACAACCCCAAATAAAAATACTGTGAAAAAAATCCAGTGTCAGGGTGTCTAGTTGGGAAATGAGAGTGCCAAAATCACTTATTTTGCTGGGAACGGAGCTTTTAGAAATCACAGGCCTATTTAAGGGGTGTATATGGGTGTTTTGGTTTGAGACAAATTTGGAGGACAAATACAATATCATACAGTCACCCCAGGACATTGAGACACTTTACAGAAACACTCATATTACCAAACAGTAGAGAACTAATAGCTGTTTCATGTAAGATGAGCTTAAGCTTATGTCCATTTTTTTGCTGTTGTTGGGAACAACATGATACAGTGATCTTAATGGACACATTTCCCGTAAGCATCCTGGACTGCACCTTTATACTCCAGTGTATGGTTATTGATGAGCAGTATTGTATGTGCCGTTCTCCCCATCTGGGTGCAAAATCTGCTCTTGCTATATTTGGAAGCTGAATAGAAAGCCACTTGGCATCTCCCCTCTTTGCCCTCACAGGATGCCCCTTTATAGCCCAGCAATCACCAAGCACTAGATGATACCTTTAACCAGTCACTCATCTTGACTCAAGTGTTTGTAAAGGTTCACATTAGCCCATTTTCCTCTGTTTCACGCCACCAGCATTTGAGCTCCCATTAAACTGAACCAAAGGAGACATTCAAACATGACAGATCATCTCAGGATACTTTATATTTAGAAATCAGCCTCAGGCTACAACAGTTCCTGAGATTCCTAGCTCCCTTCAGACCCAAGTTTATATGTATCCCCCATGAATCACTTTAATTTCAAATTAGCACTGCATAGTCCCCAAAAGCCACAGAGAAGAATGAAGCTTCCACTGAGCCAAAAACCCCACAAATGTCAGGAAATGGAAGACATGGCCCTAATCATACATCAAATCCAATCAGAGTTGTTCTGGCCACTGGAAAACTGTTCTCACAAATACTTAGGTCTTTCCCCCCATACATTTTATAATTAGTTGCTTGCTTTTATTTAACCAAATACGTTTCTCACACACTGCCTTCAAGGTTGCCCTACTCCGGTCTAGCGTGAGCTGGCAAAAGATAAACACGAGCTGCCTACAAGATAAATCTAGAGAGGAACATACTCCATAGTAAAATCCTCCATTGCATCTGTTCACTTCACATGAACAACTGCTGCAATCTGGTATTTCTGTTCCAAGATATTTATGTGTTTCATACACCAGTGGGAAGCGATTAGGCAAAGCAGTCCTGACGCTGCAAAGTGCTCACCAGCTGAACCGTGCATGTGTGGGACGATCAGCTGTCAGTCTGAATCCACATGGATTTTGTTACCTGTTGCCCCTGTGCAACACAGTAATCAATATTAAGGGATTACACTCTAAGAACATGAGTGGGGTTCAGTTTTCTCTAAGTGACCCAAGCACATGCTCAACGTGTTTGTATGAGGAGATCAAGTGAAAGATCCATTAGACAATAAAGCAGCACAAGCCCACGTTCCTGTGGGCTGAAATCAAGGGCACATTTTCAAGCACTGAGTAGGCTAAAGAAACTTGATGCCATCTGAAACGGCCCTCAGCCAGTGTGTGCTGGCTGGATAGAAAATTCTTATTATCTTCTTATCCTGCTTTGTTCCTAGCTGGGTTTTTGCAGACTCAATAATAAAACAGCAAAGTAACATCCCAGACAGAGAAACTGAAGAGCTGCCCCATGTTTTCTTTATGAAGTGCTTCGTGTATTTGCCTCCGGTAGCTTTTTCATAGAAGCTAAGGATATTCATGGGGAGAGGCACAGCGAAACCAATCTGTGTCTGGAAAAGTTGATATGCTCCTTACTTGTTGTAACCTGAAGCCACTGCCTTCTTTTTTCTCCCTCTCTTTTTTTTTTTTTTTTTAAATTACTGGTACATATTTGAGATCTGAGCCAAAATGATATAAGAAGGAATCCTGCCGTGGCTTTGCTGATTACTTGAACGGGTCCTTTGACAGCAATAAACACCCATGCTGATAGCAGAGTATAATGCAATCTCAAATCAGGCCATAAACCAGGAAAAACGGATGACTGCTGAAAAAAAATTCCTGATGTAAGTGCATGTGGTGGTCTATTACACTGCAGTGTAACCCCAGGTGCTCTGGTAACTCCGTCTTGTCAAGGAGACTACAGTGCTTTAAAAAGTCTCATGAGCTAAACACTGCAACATCCCATGGAAACAGGGGGGAATCCTTCACTCTGCAATCTGGTAGAGAGCTGATATCTGCTCCCACCCCTGTGGGGCTGGGGAGTCTGATCCCAGCAGGACCACAAGATGCTCATCCAGGAAGCCATTGACAGCACTGAGAGTAAGCCTGCAAATCCCAGCCTTTTCCCTAACCAGGAACACAGTTCTTCCTCTGAGATGAAGGAAGAAAATAGACAAAGTTAGGTTGATAGCCTAATCTGATGATAGATGCTGTGTTGAATTCCTACATTAGATAGTGATGATAAGGACTTAATAATTTCTATACCGAATGCACAAAAAGTTTAATAATTAATTTCTTTTCATAAATATTGAAAGCACAGTCATATAGTGTCATACCCAAGCACTCAATTTTATGATTTTGTCCCCAAACCCATGGCATTAATATTAAGATATCATAACTTAGTGGGTTGTTGTTTCTTTTAAATTTGCCTTCTATTTCTGAACTTTAAGTCTTGTTTTCCAGCTATTACTTTTTTCCTATGACAAGGAGGGTTAGAAACTGCCTTGGTTTTCAAAGGCTGAGATTCTCCATTAATTACATGCATGGCTCTAGGAAATAGACCAAATATCACATAACCTGGCATTCTTACCATATTTCATGTTCAAAGCACTTAGCAAAATTCAGCTAATGGGTCCTGCTAGCACTGCTGTATTTGAGGTTAGTAAAAAATGGTTGCTCTGAGTAGGACTTGGGACCCCGATAAGGCTCTTTGGAGTATCAGGCCCTAAGGAAGGTTTCTCAGGGTCACTGGAGGACTCATAACTGGGATTACAGTTTTGGATTCCTCCTGTCCCAAAAGCACACTTCTCTTATTAAAGAAATCAGCACTCAAACAGAGCCACATCCACTCCTGAGCATCTGTTTACACAGTCTAGGTAATTTTTGCTTAGTTTGTTACTGACCTACCCCTCTAGCCAACCCTGCAGTAATACAGCAGTATACAACATCAATTAAAACAATGTACAAAAAAGTTTTTAAATTGAAATACCACACACATCTGTAAGATCTGGAAAGTAACAAAGCACAAAATGGCAGCTCTTGTTTCCACACCTGCCTTTCTTTCCCATCCACCCACCCAAAAAGTTAACAGGAGTGTTTATTTGAAGAAAGAAAAATTAAAAGCTAATAAGTAAGAGATGCACACTGGGGACTCAGAGGGCCCTGATCTAGGGACAGGGAAGATCTCATTACACCTGGAGAGCCCTTTTTCCTTTCACTGCTAAATCCCACTCGTGGTCGTCCCTTCTGGAAGGCTTTCTGAGGTTGGTAGTGTTTGCACTGCTTTGAAATGTAAGTCTCCCCGCTCTGTTTGTTTTTGAAATGGTTTGAAAGGGAGGAGCAGACGTCCTTGGCTACTAAAGCTGAGCTTTCCCAAAACACAAGCTGCTGCTCTTTGTTTGCTTCTCGTTAATTAGCTGTGTGTCTAATTAGTGACAGGTTCCCTTTGGCTTTCCTGAAACCAAAGCCGCTCCATGTCAGTAGAGGTCCATCAGGGGACTTGTCAGTGACCGAATGGTTTCCAGCTGCTCTGGGGCTCTCCTCAGGAGCACAGTGCACACACACTGCCACTTACCCCCGAGGGACTGCTGATAGCCAAAGGAGATACCAGTCCCTTTATCCACACTGAATCCCTGATTTCAGGCAGGTCCAATCTGTAATATCTTAATCCACATCACATCCTAATTCACATCACATCCTAATTCACCACAGAGACAGTTTCACAGCAGGATAGGAAACAGGGGCTCATTTTCTAACTCTCTGCTCTAATCCACTTTCCCTTCCCAGTGTTTTGCTCCAACACTTTGGTCAGGATTCACCTCAGTTACTGCAGTCCAATAACACTAAGTTCACCCGAGGGTGAAAAACTACTTTTCAGCTGCACAGTGCATCACTCAGCTTTCAGGGCACTCACTGTAGGATACTGTTATTGCAGTTTGTTTATTTAAACTGAGGTGAGCTTGGCCTGTTACCAGCTTTAAATTCACCTTTTTGGGGCTCATTGAAAAATCCCTTCAGCTGTACATGCTAGTGTGAGAAAGAGGAAGGACACAGACTTGCACCATCCCTGGGGACCGCTGAGACTGTTTCTCCCCCACGAACACGCTTCCTGCTCTTCTCTGCTCACTTCCCCCCTACGGGTTTCCATCAGCAGATCCCTAAAGAGAGAGGAGTTTATTTAATTCCCTACTGATGCCAGATCCTGTTGGTGCCAGAATGATTGATGGGCAAGCACCATGAGTGACGGGAAGATGCGCTTTCAATTAGCTGTGTGGGCCCCTTCCCTCTCCTGCTCTCGCTCCCCAAAGTCCCTCTGGGGCAGTGCCCTCATTGCAGGGTTTCCCTTTGTACCAGCATTCTGTATTCCCTACCCTCTCTTGTATCAGCAGCACCATTTTATACAAACATGGCTTATTTTAAACCGGGCAAAGCTGAACATGGAGTTTTCTTGGACATTAAACAACCCCCAAACCCATCAACCCCAGGCTACCAGAGAAGACATTTCTCCCAAAAGCCACAGAGTTCACAGCATTTAATTCAAAACCCCTCTGAAACCCAAGGTCTGTGATACATGGCAGATGACAGCTCCAGGGAGTCATGGAGCCAGGAGAAAAAGCATAATCTTTAGATGATTTTGACTCCTATTTTGCAATGACCACTCTAAGACTGGACTACATACAAAAACTGGGATTACTCCTACAAAACTCTATCAAAAGCAAGGAAGATGAAAATTCATCCTATTTGGTTTCTTGTTTCTGTAGAACATGTAATATCTTAGCTCTTGCTTTCATTCTTGGTTAACAAATCCAACCCCTGGTACAGCCATTTGTGCAAATACGATGGCATAAGAACATCAAAAGAGCATTTTCCTTTCACCTTTTCAAAGGTGATTTATTTGTGTTTCTTTCCAGGTTGCACTAGAAATAATACAGTTTCCTGGAAATATTTGCCTGCACCAAGATTTTCCATTAAGAACAAACAGTACAATCTAAACATTGACTGCAGCCCAGAAGACTGAAACCATTTTCCTGTGTCAGAGTTTTAGCAATAGCCAGGTGTGGATGAACAGCAGGTGCCAACAGAAAACATCAGATCTGAGCTGATATGCTCTTCACCAGCCAAGTCCCAAGCATGCAGCAAGGTTATTATTTCACTTTCCACAGTAAAGGTGATCAAGTCAGTAACAGTGGTGTGGAAATTAGAGAAATCAGGGCAGTAATGAAGAACTACACTATTCTGGGACAATTGACTCCAGAAACAAAAGCATTGGACTAAGAGTTGAAGAGATATGTAGAGAGACTTTGCTGGTGATGTACTGGAGATAAGAACATCTAAGACCTCCTCTACTGATCAAATAAAGCTGTTCTGAGGAACATATATGACATTAAATCATGGCCAGAGAAACTTATCTTAACCTAAAACCCCTGTAAATGCTTCTCTGTGCCCCATCTGCAAACAGGATTTGATCATTTCCAGTAGATCTACACAGACCACATTACAAAGCTCACTACTCCCAACCCACTGGCTTTATGTATTTCCAGAAGCACTGTTGTCTTCTGGAGTTTACAAAGCATCTTGGATTCAATTCTGGAAACACACATCTAGAGCTTGTCTAGAATATATATATGTAATCAACAAATTTGAGACAAACGCTTCTGTACTGGCTGGTACAAAGATTCCTTACTAACACAAACTAAACAGCATGCCAGTATCAACAGCAATTAAATACAGTTACAAAATCATCTCTCATTTCCAGCAATGAACCAAATCTTCCTTGTTTTAGACAGCCAACATAAGTCAAAGTCAGTAACACTATGCTTGTACTGTTGGAGGAACAACACTCCAGAAGACTGGAAAGAAATAGCCTCTAATAGAGATCCTTTCCCACATTTCCACATGGAAAAAGAAACCCCTAAGTATGTCTCTACCGCAGCCTTCCAGCTTCTGTTGCTTTTCTAGTTCAAGTTAAAAACATGCCACAGTCCATAGAAATGCATGGAAAAGAAATCAAGCACCTGACATACTTGTGACATGTATAAGCAGATGTATGAGACTTTCTTGTATGACTCATTGCTCATCCTTGGTCAACTACAATTAGGGAAACAACAGGAGGAATTAAAATGGGACAGAAAACCATGAAGGAACAAAAGCTGAGACATCAGTCAGCCTAACCCTAGCCTCAGTTACAGCATGTGAACCTGAAATAAGTCTGCTAAAATCAGGTCTATTCTTCCAGACTTACATACATGAAACAGAGATTAGGAGGTAGTTCTGACAATAAATCAGAAGATGTGCAGTATCATCACTAGTCTCACTGCAGCTGGTATACTGCAACACATGCCTCTGGTAGGGGGATGCTATAAACAATTGAAGCCTGACAGTCAGAACTGCTTTGGACTCCAAAGGTTGGACTGCTTCTTACGGGTTGCACACTGAGGGATGGCAGGCTTGTCTCCACACTGCCTGCTGAGCAGTCTGAAATGAAAAGGGAATCTGGCTTCACCCTCCACTGCTCATCTGTTGGGAAAAGAATTTCCAGGAAAAAAAAAAGAAAATAAAATATATTTCTTCTTCGCTTTCTCTCAACTTCCCCTGCAATTACACGTGGCTTAAATCTAGTGCAAAGGAGGGACCAGGGAAAAGGGAAATAGAGTTGTCTTTGGAGAAGCAACTTAATTATGTGCAGTGTGGAGCCAGATCCTACATTAAAAAGGCCATACTACAAAGAGTTCAGCAGTCCATGAGGGAAATAAGAATTTGAGATCTAACAAAAACAAGGAAAAAGGAATGTCTTTTTAGATATCCCATGCTTTCAAAACCAGGGCAAGAAGCTTATAAGGAATGCCATTAGTGCCAGTCACTGCAGCACGTCTGGCTTCAAAGCTGCCCTTGCAACTCTACGTGTTTTTTCATCTGTGTCAATAGAAAAGAGCAGTAAACAGTTCTAGCAGAGCTGTGATGGTCCGATTTGGGATGGAATTAGAAAAAGCCAAATGCAGGCTAAGTAGGGAGTGCTCACAGAGCCAGTACTAACTCCTAAATAGCTTGTCTCTTGATCTAATAGAAATTCACATTGGGAAATGCTGTGCTCTGTTCCAGAGATGTGTTCCCTGTCAACCACCACCAAGATCACCTGTAACATGAAGCAAAGGAAAGGCAGAAGGATCTGATCCTTTCACTGACCCTGCCAACAAGATTTGTTTCAGCCACCGCAACACAGGTGAGCAGGGCACAGTCCTGTCTGTGTGTGCAAGCCCCGTGGGCAGGTAATAGGATTCAGACAATCCTTTTGTGAAGCAGCCTCTTGACCCATTCCCCCAGTCTGGCTGGCTGGAATGAGCAACCGGGTGCATGTTCCGGCTGGGGACATTTCTATCCAAATGTCGGAGAATTCTGCCCCAGAGCAGGACGTCCCTTTTCCTCGCCCGCTGGCCGGTGGAAGCGGCAGAGCAAGCGCATCCCAAGGACTGTCTCCAGGTTACTGGTGCCCTCTGCCGACCAGCAGGAGGAGGAAAAGCCTGATGGGATAGCGGGGGGAGAAAGATCCCAGGCCTCCGCCAGTCTGCGTGGAAAGGCCTCAAACACAATGTACAGACCACACTTTGGTGTAAGATGCTCCTCCCCTCTCCCCAGTCTGACCGGGTACCCCACGCAGCAACACGTGTAAAGGGACCACGTGGTCACTGTAAAATCATGTGTACCAGATGATTGCCAGTGTCATTCTGAACCTCAGCCCTTCAGCCAGCAAAGGTATTTAAAAAATCACCAGCATCTGTGGGTTTGTCTTCAGTGAACAGCCCCCTCAGCAAACACTGAAGTGCATCAGCCCCTGCAGTCCTGCACCACAATGGGGCAGGGGAAGCGCAGTGTGGCCCAGGAGCACTTTGTTTGTTCTGAGTGAAAGAGGGGATTACCTGAGTGGGGCTAAACAAGTGCCTGAAGATTCAAGTGATGTCCAGAGCCAGCTGAAAACAAGCTGTACTGCAGCCACTCTGATGGCAAAAGATAAAGGGGCTGATGGCTTTAAGAAAAGGGCTCATTGCACAGGAGACATGGAGGGTAAATCGGTCTTTTTATTTCCTGCTCATGTCAGCTGGTGATGAATTAGGAACAGAAGAAGAACCCTGATGAAGAGCTCCCATAGGCCAACCAGCAGGCTGAGAATTTGGGAGGTTCAGGTCTGCAGGGACCCCATGGCTGCCTTGTCACACCTGCGCAGCTCTCTGTGGGCTTGGGGTTTGACTGCAGGGTGGGTGAAGAGGCTGGAGCTGCCTGGGGACTGCTGCTGTGACTGGCAGGACAGCTTCCCCCCTGAGGCTGATGAAGGGGCTGAGGAGAGATGAAGAAGAGCTCTTTGCTAAAGTGTACCAGCCTCTTGTGGCAGAGCCAGCCAAGCGAGAGGAGCTGCTGTAACTTTGCCCCTGGCCTGTCAGGGATTTTTACAGGACAGAAACATTGCTCTCTTAGCACAGCTTCAGGAGGGACAGAATACAGCTTTAATGCCCCACTAGCTCCAAAAAATAAGCACTTGTTGGCAACCCTTCAGCTCCAGCCTGTCCCTGTACCCAACAGCCCAGGAGCAGCTGGAGCAGGCTCAGAGCACCTGCACTAGAGGGTTGTGCAAAATCCCAAAGCCACATGACTGCCGCACAGAAAAGGGTGAATCAGCCCTTCCAGATTGATCTGCCACCCTCCAGCATATGACAGATTTAGCCCTTGGCCAACCACAGCAATCTTAGATCCACTTTGTTTCTTAGGGTGCCACTGGGCTGAAGGAGCCTTTTCCCTGACCTGTCTTGAAGCTAGCTGACCTCAGTAGGAGCCCTACTCCCCCACCTGCCTCAGTGCATGTAAGTGTGCACCATTCACTTCATCCCACACTTTAGGTGCCAAAGAAGAGCCCTGGCCTTGGCATCTGCTCTGCAGGGCCTCTGCAGGAGGTATGCACTGAAAGGCACCTGCTTTCAGGCTGTGGGAACAGCCCTCTCAGGTCTCCATTAGAGAAGGCGATGACAGTTGCACTTATACAGGTGACTAGGTTTCACCCGTAAGAGACAGGCAGAAGGATGCTTTAGCGAAGGGCACACCAAAGAAACGCATCTTCTCTTGGCTAACCTCTGCCCCCCTGGTCCTTGCCACTTACAATGAGCTAGGGGTGTTCCCTGAGGTAGAGCAACCAGTTCTGGTGGCAAGAGCTTGGCTTGTTGTCACAGAGCAAGAGCCAGAACTTGCAATAAACCATTCTTTATAAAAGCACTTTCCTGCATGTTTTCCCTTTGGTGGCACTGCAGCACCTCCCCTTCTCAGGTGCCCTCTCCTGGACTGGACCTCAATTAACTCACAGCCTCAGGCTATAAATCAAGTCAATAAAAGGGGCTGTAAAATAAACATGAACAGATCTTCCCCTTTCCATTCAAAGGTACTGAAGTGGCAAAGCCTTTTTCCAAGCAGAGCTTAGATACTCTGTACTTCACTGGCCTCACAAGAGGGAATCCAATGTGCTCATACATTAATAGAGGTGACCTGGTCACTGGGATGCAGGCAGTGCTAGGAAGTGCCCCATGGCTTGGAGGTCAGCCTCAGGTCACTTATTCAGAATTTCCATGGGGTGGACAGTTCCAATTTACAGCTCACAAGAGTTGGAAAATATTTTAGAGGGGGAGGTTAAATAAGCAACGTTGTTGTGTTTTATTAAAAGGCCTGGCCTACCAGAACATAAAAGCATACATTTCGTCCAGCAGACCTACCTGACACCTCAAATAAGGAAGAAAAGTAGATCTTCAGCACTGGAGCCAAAATCTGCTCCAAGGGATGCCCAGGAGGTCAGTAAAGTTGGCTGCGTGACACTGTCAACACGAAGGACTAAATTCTGCTGTCAAAGCAGCAGCCATGAGAACTGTGACCTTTTCGAATAATTTGCAAAGGAAGAGAACAAAGGATATATAAACCATTGTTATTTGTAGTGCTCCAGTGTCTAAAGCTTCCAGCTGAAAACAGGGCCACAGCATGCCAGGTGCTGTAAGCCAAAGTGAGAGAAATACCCTGCTTTGAAGTAGTGAAATCCCTGTAGGCATGAGGGGGTAAGAAGATAAAGCAAGGAGAACAGGGCTTTGGCCTGGTTGTCCTGATCCACCCAAGGCCCTGTATACCCTCACTGGGCAATAGAGCAGGATAACCCCTTCATAGGCTGTTGGGACCAGTCTTTTAAAGTAAGATGAGCCAATTTAGGGAAAGTTCTGCCTTTCAACCAACTCTCCACACTGTCCAGCAGCACAGCAGCCTCACTCATCTAGTCTACAGAAAAGAAATCAGCTTTATTACTCCAAATCACTGCCAGTTTCCTCCATGCTCCAGAGCCTGCATCAAACATTTTTATAGCCTTAAAAGCCATATGGAACCATGAAATACATTAACCACCTTCCTGGGTCAAAAACAGCAAAGTAACAGTAACTCCTCAAATCTTTGGACTACCACACCCTTTGGAAATCCTCCATCTCCCTTGTAGCTCATAATCCAGCCCCAGTGAGTGTCTAACTCATAAGGAGACTGTTTGCTTGGAGCTAAATCCTCTGCATATTATCATTAAGAAACGGATGAAGCAACTGTAGCCTGTTTTCATTAGCAAAGGGTCCAAAGCCTGTTCAGAATTCAGCTGCTCCTTGCATTAGGGAGCGAGTGAGCACATGCGCACACACCCACAGTGGAATGAGAAGGGTTAAAATCCTTGGGTCGATCCTTTTGTGGCCACTCTTTCTGTTATTGTTGGTTTGCAAAGAAGTGCTCGTTCAGAGAAGCAGGTGAGACATCTTTAGAGTCATGAGATGGGTCAGAAGATACAGAAAAAAAGAATTCAAGAGAGGAAGAAAAAGCTGAAGGGTACTGAAATCTTCCTTCAAGTCTTTGTCCCTCCTTTATAAATGGGGAACTATGACAATGCTCCTGTAGTTTGTCCAGTTAATTACAGAACAATACGAGGACCTGGGCCGTGATGGATTGGTGATTTACAAGATAGGAGTGTGAGAGCGGAGAATGGCAATTACATGAGCGCTTCCACACTGCCTATATAACAGTGTTTGACTAAGGAACAGAATCCCTCGTATCTGCCTTCCCCTGATGATAAGAGCCGAATGCCTCACAGGCCCAGGTAAACAACAGAGTTGGGCTTTACTCAATCTGGATGCCCGTTATCCTTCCCCCCCGCCCGGTCCTGGAGAGGCACCTAGGGAGAAGGTGCAGCACTGGCAACTGCTCACCTTCCCTGCAGGGAGTGGATGCCCAGGACCAAGATAAGAATCGCTGAAGTAAGGCCACAGGCAGGGGACAATGGCAGGGCTTGGGCCACAAAGCCATCCATCACTTGGGAAACAAAGCTGTTGTCAGCAGGGGCGGCTGCATCCTCCAGGCATGTCAGTTGTCAAGTGAGTTGGATGACAGGCACGTCAAGGGCTGAGGAGGCCTCCAGGGAGATGCCAGGAGGGGCAGAAAGACCATACAGATTGTCACTACTCCACACCCGTGCCAGGAAAGGCCACACTGCTTCATGGATTCCTTCCAGGTGAAGAAAGCATAAATCTCATGACAACAAGTTTGATTTTTCTTAACTGAAGTATTTCTCCAGTAGTTGAGGATGCAGCACTTTTCCTTGGCACAAGGAGTATTGTAATTGCACAAATTAAAGCCTTTCATATTTTCTGACCAAAAAACCCAGGCTCAAAATATTCAGGGATTTTTTTCCTCTTTTCTGAATGGTGTGAACCTTTCCCTACAAAGTACCCATACAAGAATCCCCACCTGCCTACAGCTCATTTTCCAGCTCTGTGGCTGGCAACTAGCTGATACAAGTTTGCTCCAGTTACCCCATCATAAAAGAGAGGAACATTGGAGAGTACTGATGGCTCCACAGAGGGGTTGCAAGGGAAGGGATCTGTAAGGTGGTATACACATCTCCTTCACACTTTATGCATATCCTACACCATTACTTAGGGTTTGTCTGAGGAATAGTTTTTTTGATGAGCCCCTTCAACAATTACTCTCATTACAGAGTAACAAAGTAGCTCAGTTTGACTTCCCAACCCACTCAAGCCTAACTGCCCCATGTAGACAGGCCCTTGCACAAGCAGCCTGGTATATAGGCAGTTCCACCAAATGATCCATCTTGAGGTAACAAGCAAATTTCCAACAGGTCTGCCTTCCACATGAAAGGGATACAAGAAGTGTCTTTCCGAGTTCAGTATTGGCCAGAAGACAAGAATGAAACACATGTTTCTGATCATTTCAGAAGCTCCAAAAGAAGTCTGGTTCAGAGAATGGGCAAGAGTTCGAAGGGGAAGACGGGGAACATGTGTCCTGTTTGAAGTGTAAGGTCTCATTTTTTTATTAAGCCATCTTAGCCACTCTTAACATATGCACGTGAAGTGTCAGCCCAGGGCAACGTGCAGAGTAGTTCATGATGCACATATTAGAAGTTAAGACATCCCAGAGCCTGGAAACTGCTGAATTCAGCAATGTGGTCTGAGCTCATTGTAAAGAAAGATTAAAATGAAGATGAGAGTCTGAACTTGGACTCACAAGTACCAAGGCTTAGAGCGGGGTACATCTCGAATTATAAGCTGCTCTCTCTCCTTTCTTTTTCCTTGCTGCAGCTCCTGGGACTTGCCTTCTCTGTGTCATGTTCGGTGACTTTTTGCTTATTTTTCTGCAGTCGGGAGAGATGCCACAAACCTGGAGCAGGGCCCTTCCACCCATTAATCAAAAGCTACAAGTGCTCTGCAGGGAGACAAAACCTCTGTGTGTTTTCTCTGATATTTCTGGAGCACGGCATGGAGGGCAGGGGGGCTGGGCCAAGGACCCCTAGTTAGATTAACATTTTATTCAGAGACCTATTAATCAAAGTCAGAAGTGGCGTGAAGCAGCACCAAGGGAGAAAAATAGCTGGACAATCGAGGCCCTTTCAAAAAAAAACCCCAACCAACCAACCACCCAACAAAAAAAACCTCTCAGCTTGTCCTGATTTACTGCAACTCACTCATGGAACTAGGTGGGAAAGGGGGGATTTGCAGCCTCTATCCAAACAGGAGTGGACCATACAGGTAAATTCTGGCTTTTTTCACTTTAAGCAAACAACTTTCTGTATCCTGCCCTCAGCACTAGTCAAAAAGGTCCCTATCTTTCTTTCTCCAGAGCATAACGTCCTTTCATGCAAGCTTATACTTTTTAATTATTATTTTTGGAAGACCGCACAATTACACTCCTTTTTCTTACAAGGAAAGACAGGCACAGTTAACGGGAACAGGTCTGGCCAGCGTTCTGCAGGGCCTTTTGGGGAGGAGATAAATGACCTTAACAGCACGATACAGACGGGAGTCAGGCATGTATGTGCTGGGAGCCGGAACAACCCCATATTTGTTCCCTCTGGCACCAGCACTAACTCATCACAAGACGAAGCACAGGAACACAGGTGGTACGAGCCTGAAAACACAAAGATGCACTGGGCACAGTGCAAAAGGGGTACTTTGTTTTAAGATAGAGATCAGCCAGGGAAGAATTCAACACTCAACTCTACAGTTTGCCCCAAGAACACAGCCACTGAAGCTCTGCATGTCTCGATGAGAGTCCAGTCCATCCATGACTTCTGTCTCCTCAGGTTATTGGAGGATGGTACCTCAAGGACCTCTGAAACCTCAAGGCACAGAAGGGAATTAGGCCCCATGACCCCAAAGGCTGATGGCATTAAGAACATTATTCTGTAGGGGCTCAGCCAGTAGAACCACACAAATTAAACAGTTTCCAAAGGAAAACCTTGTGCTTTCTTCTGAAAGTGGGGCGAGCCTCCTGGAAGATGGAGGGGAAGGACTAAGCTGGACAGCAACATGATGACCAGTCATGTCAAGCAGTTTGTGGGAACCTATAGCAGCTACCTTATACAAAGACAACTTTGCCACAAGGAAGAGGAGGTGGGGAAAACTGTATGAGCACATTCTCTGCCCAGGAAAAACCAAGGCATCTCCAGCAGCTTTGGGACAGTTTTCTCCCATGGCGAGTTCCTGGCAAGGAAACTTTGGGAACTTGATCCCTTCTCTCTTCCTCAGGCTTCTGCCCCCTCCAATCCCAAAACACAAGTATATGGAGGAAGAAAGAGATTTTTCCTGTACAGATACACAAGACGCCAGGCAAAGAGAGGCTTGTGGAATGCACAGCCCAATGGATCTAGTTTCCCAGAAAGTCTGGCCTGGCCTTAGCAGAGGGTTAATTAACTCTGGCAGCTCAGGGCTGGAAAATGTCCACTTCGTGTACTGGAGTGCCTGGCCACGGGTGAAGAGAGGGCCAGGCAAACCATGGGGGCAAAGGTCCATCTGCAGACATGTATAAAAAGTTTGGCTGGGCTTGTGCCTGGGTCCTGCGGGAGGAACACAAGAAAGATTTAGCTAATTGCTATAGCCAGTGTAGGGTTTTGTGGGTGCAAAGGGAGAACAACAAAACCACAAAAAAGCTAGAAAAACACAGCCATGCCAGGCGTAGGTGGAGATGTATTATCACATGAGGCAGGCGTGCACTCTGCCTTCCCTTCTCTGGGCATCACAAGTGTCTTTGTACCTCAGCCTCCAGAAGAATTGGCTGAGGGTTTGATGGGGCTTGGAGATACATTCCTCAGTGGGTGTTGGGGTTCACAAGTAGGGAAGCCAAGTGCATCACTGTGGCATAACAAAGAAATGAAGTTACTCCAAGGCCATGCAGACCTGATGAAAGCAGGATTTGGCTTCCCTTGCACACTGAAAGACGACACTGTCCCATATCTCTGGGCACGCTTGAGTGAAGTGTGTTCAAGACAGGAGACCTCTGTTCCCATTGCTAGCTTTGCACATTGCCAGACTGTAGGATACATTTCATGGTCAACAAGAGCAAAGTCAGAGAGATCTCTTCCCAGTGTAGCAGCTCCCAGCTGCACCACACATGAAAAAATGCCCTTGTTCCCTGTTATTCCTCTAAGCACCTAGGATCTGAGTATTTTAAGAAGACTCCTGGCAGCATTTTACAAGACTTCTGTGAGGTGGCAGCAGCTGTCTATGTAGGCCCAGGGTCTGGAGACAGACACTGCTTCCCAGACCCTGGTGCCAACCTGTAATGCCAACTTTTCCATCCTCTGACTTACTGAAACCTAGAGGGAGCTTGGCAATTAGCTTAACCATGAAGAACAGGAGAACATGGTTCCTCTTCTCCAGTGTGCCAGTTATTGAGCAGGAAGCAAGAAGAGCTACGTGCAAAAGATACACCTTGGGCTGCACATCCTTCGCTCTCACTTCTGAGGAAGGTGGTGTGAAATGCAGGGGTGTTCAGTCCCAGCTCTGCTGCTGATGTGTTCTGGGAGAGGAGGCTCTCTTTCCCAGCTTCAGTTTCTCCATCTTTACAATAGGTGTAACAACTGGTATCCAGCTTGGCAAAGCCATCCAAGATCCATTGATGAGAAGGATCTATGAGACAGCTGTTATTATTTTACTAACTATGTTCCTCACACTTCCTAAAACAGCAGGTTCATCACAGGGTAGGGAAAAGGATGAACAGTGCCTGGAGATATTTCAAAGTGTCGTACCAACCAAAAGACAAGAGACCAAATGCTGTGTTAGGATAGAATAAGGAGGAAGTGAGGAGCTTACCTATCTGCCTGGGGAAGCCGCTGTGTAGCAAAAGGAGGGTGAGAAATTAACACAGAATTTCTGTGATTCCTTGGCTTGCTACTCAAGATGAATATCACAGCCTTAAATATTTGAGGGAAATACTAAACCCAAACAAAGGAAAGTAAGGTTCAAATGGAATTGTTTGCAAAAAATAGGGAAGAAAAAGAGAAGGAACACAGGCCAGGAGGTATTGGACAAGCCAAGGAAAACATTTTGAGAACACCATGCCACTTAGTCCAGTCAAATGTATTTCAAAAGCAAAGAAATAGTTTTTCAGAAGTTACTGCATAGCCCAGCTGTAGGCAGGAGGTATACTGTTGCCCCTGCTTTGAACCAGACAGATCCTCTCCTTCTGCCCAGCATTTTTCACTCACAAATTTCAAAGCAATTGCAGATGTTCAAACTTAGCATGCTTCCGAGATTAACTTTCTAGATTAGGTTTCTTGATAACTCTACTCAATAAAATAGACTTCAGCTTTTTCCTTTTGCTCACAGAGGTCCTGGAAAAACTGCTTTGCTATGAAGTACTCATGGCAGCCCACAAGTTCTACTGCTTTCCCCTCCATTGCAAGTGCAGCAGCTCAAATATATTTTATGTTTTATTTTATGTACAACTTGGCATAGACTTGGGTACAGTGACTCCAATAGAAGATCCTTCCTTTCCTGTGCTCTGAAATAGGGCTGGATTAGCCAGAAAGGTAGGAGGGCAGGGTAAGAGGAGATAAAGTGAGCGCCAAGACAGGCAAGGGAATCCTGGCATTCCTCTCTGAGCCTGTAACCAGATCCTCCTTCCTCTGTTATTCTGGCCACTCATTCTCCATCTGTAGAAATTGCTGAGGAGACAACTAGGCCAGCTCGGTAGGCAACAAATGATTCAGCGTTTGTAAATACTAAGTAATTGGCCCAGATCAAGCTCTTGTTGCCAGGAAACTGCCCATCAGGTCTACTCCTTTTATCTGCTCACTCCTGGTCTTTTCCTGGTTGTGTGCACAGGCATCATCCTGAGGGCTGTTTGCTGTCAGCTCTGCAGTGAGGTTCTTCCTTAGCTGAGTGAGGAAACTTTTTCCAGGTAGCTCACAGCAGAAAATTAACAGCCAGCAGGGAATGCTTCCATACACCTGCCAGGGCCATCTTCATCTTTGTAGAGCTCAGGTCAGACCTTCCTGGCTCAGGGAAGCCAAGGGGAAACTGCCAGGTGGAGAGTGGCCCACTTCATTCCATATGAGGATCATGGGGGAATCCACTTGTGGCCCAAGGATGCTGGAGAACTGCTCTAGAGAAGACAGTGTCCCATGGCATAAGCCACCTCCCCTCAGCAGCAGGCCATGAGGGCACTGGTAGTTGTACTAACAAAGACCATTTACCCCATCCTCTTTTTTCTGTTCGCTCTCTCACCACATGCAGTGAAAGACACTTCAGCAGACAGAGCCTCCTCACTGTGTAAGATACAAAGCTGGTGGAAACCATTCATGAACTAATTTTCCAACATGAATGCTCAACTTGGCACGACTAAGGAACAGTTGGTATACGCATCTATTTTTAAGACACGGATAAAAAATACATAAATCAGTGGACTTGTTTAGATGTCTGTTTTCCAGTTAACAAATACTGAAGCTCCAATTTTTGGATTAGAGTTATTTTTCATTTAGAAAGTCAAATGTGTTGCTAGTAGGCAGGCAGATGAGCATGAAGATGAATGCACCAGTTGTATGCTCTGTGTTTCAGCTGAATCTCTTCCAAGATAGAATATTTTTTCCTCAAAGATGGGAAACATCCGAGATAATTTCCCATCCCACATGGATTTCACAATTTCCCATCCCTGGGAACATAGAGTGCCTAGTACACGGGGCCCTGCAGACATCTAAAGATAAAGGCAAGGCAAGGTAGGAATGCTGGAAACTCACAGACAAACAGGGATTGAAATTACATGCTAATTTTTCCACAGCTAATTAATCACTGGAACAAGTTTAGGGAATACAGTGCCCAACCTTCATCCCAATTTTCTTTCATTTTGACAGGACTCAGATGCTTTCTGTGGTTTTAGAAATACTTGCTTTACTGTACATAACTAATGTTACACTACCAAGACATGCATAATCCAGTGCTCTTGCCCCACAACTGGGCCTCCCTGCATGGGATCTTAAAGAGATTCCTGTTGGCAATTTGTGTGCACGGCCCAGCACACGCTTCAAAGGCTCCTTCAGTGAACCCTGGCTTTACTGAAGTCAATGGCACAACAGACCAGGGCTAGGATTTCACTCTACTGCCTTCAGGTTTCAGACATTTTCAGCAGTTGCATCTCCAAATTATTTTTTCCCTTCACATCTGGAACACAAAGTAGGCCACTGGATTATTGCAACACAGAGCAACTTACCCACAGCTGACTTCTCCCAGAGCGTGAATGCCACCACAGAGTTCTGCACTTACTGAAGAGCTTCCTTTCACATACAGACACAGGAAAATAAACCTCATTATATATTTTCAAATTACAGACAATACAATGTCCTGTCTCTCCACATTTACCTAATGTAAGCATATCTCTTTACTTGTCTCAACACAGAAACAGAAACCAATACAGTTGTTTTGGTTTTTTTCTCAGGCCAAATCCAGCAATGGACAGAATATAAAACACTACCTGATGTCCTGTAGGAAACTGCATGGGAATTTGCACACTGAAATTCACACACAGCACTTGGAGAGAGTTTTCCTTTATTTAGGTAGCACAGAAATTACAATGCTGCTTCTTGTGCTCTTTGAAGTCTCAGGGAAAAAAGAAAAGAAGCAAAGGGATCATTAAAATGCCATTTTTGATGGATAGTGGCAAGAGGGGATGACAGGAGAGGAAGTAATCAAGAACACCAAGGTCTTCCTTCCAAAGCCTCCTGCACTGGATGATCAAATTAATATGTGTGGTGGTTTTGGGTGCAGCTCGGCCATCAGAGAACCAAACATGGGAAAGCAGCAAGCTGTATTTTATGTACAACTTGGGAAATGCCAACAGCAGTGGGAAGGGTGTGGAAGAGCAGGTACCAACAGAATAGGCAGCAGCTCACAGCAGAACTGAGGACAAGGCAAGGACAACAGCAGTTTGATTAGAAGTAAGCAGCCAGCCCAGGCAGGAGGCTTTGGGCTGGACCTGGAGAGAAGTGTTTTAAGGCAGAAAAACACATACAACTGCACAGGGAAATTGCCCTCCACTTTGTAGGTTTTAATGTGCACAAATTCCCTGCAGCACATGGGGATTTATGGAAACTAAATATGAAGCCCAAGTCCCACTGACTGTCATTTTGTCTCATGTCCCCACAGAACAAAGATTTCGTGTTTTACTTCCCTTCTCTATCCCTGCAGGAATCAAGGCAGCTGACCTAATGTGAAGATTCACCTGTGAGAGGTACAAAACAGCCCGGGGAAAAGCCTTCATTTCACCAGCAGGTTCATTCACAGAGATCATGACACAGCACATAAGGGGGCCATTGTTTCTGGAATAAAATCTCCATTTGAGCTCTCTTCTTTGGCCATGATCAATGGGAGGGAATTAAAGTCTCATCCTGGGAAAAAAACCAGCTTGCTAACACTGTGTTGAAAGATCAGGTAATGGAGATTCAGAGCAAGTGTGGGCACCCACATAATCCCTTGGTGAGTTTGAGAATGCTGAAGGTAAAAGCTCCGGGTGAAAAAAGCTCCCCAAACACAGGCACATCCCTTGTCATACCCTGTGAGAGACAACCAAGTCAAGGGACAGGAGATGTTGGTGTTTCACAGTCCTTTGATCCAGATTTCAGCTCCCCACAGCTCCTCCCAGTGCAGGGGCATTTAAATTCCACGGGTGCTTTGCACAGCTCTTCAGCCTCTGCATTTTGTGTCCCACAGATGCACAGAGCCAACCCAAATAATTTTGAGCCCTCTGTCCTACATAGCCCTGGGGTATTCTGAGAGCATTTACCTCCCACCCATCCTCCAGGCACTTTCCCATCTTCAACAGGCATGTCAGTGGAAACCCACTGCTCTCACCACTCAGTGACAACGGACAAGGGCTTTTTCTACCACCTGCAAAAGGATGGATTTCCACCCTCCAAAGCTCATCAGACTAAATACCCACAGAGAACCAACCCTATTTCCACCACAGCCACAGCACCATAATGACCACCTTCCTCCCCCTCTCTGTTTCAGTCTGATGCTTTGAAGCATCAACAAGAAAACGAGCTTTTTACCTAGTAGTTCCTGGTTCAAGAAGCAATGTCTGCTGCTTGGGCAACTATGCAATGTCTTCTGCTTGGAGCATCACTGTCAGCCTCTGGGCAGACACCCATCACACTTGCCTTCATCCTCTCCCAGTCCCAAATCTTGTGTGTATTTTACTAGCCAAAGCAAACAGGAGATAAAAAGTGATTTGCTGCCCTCTCCCGAGCAAGCCCCAGTGACATGTCAGTCCTGTAGTGGCTCTGGAGACAGACTTTCCTTCAGTGAGCACAGCAGCTCCTCTGCAAAAGGAAAGGCGCTGATGTGGCACCAAACAGCTGTGGCAGGGCAGGTTAGAAGTGATCATCAGCTGGGACAGACGAGGACGGCAGATCAGCTACACGGCCTGAACCCATCATCCCACAGAGGGCATTCCTGGCATTTTGGTTTTGTAACTCTCAGGTTAATCTTCCCCTGTGGAAATACAAAGAAATACCTCCCAGCATATTCTGTTCTCAATAGTTATAAACATTTCAGAGCAGAAGCAGACCATGAGATATATAAAGAAATAGAAAAAAATCTTCTTGTAGATTTAAGAGGGTAATTTGAGGACTTTTTTTGGACTAAACCCACTTAAATCTTTTCTGTCCTCCAGTAGTGCTCTATCCTGTCCTTCCAGGGAGCATGTAAGTTTATGTAGAAAAAACAGTATGTAAACACACACTATCTTCAGGACAGAACTTAACCCTGCAACCTGCTGCTTTCAAGGTGCTTCCCCAAGATAACTAATCTTTTGCAGAAACTTGTTAAACTGTGCTCTCCATTAAAGCCCCCCAAAATCAGGCCTATGAACCTGAGGGAGCCTCTGTTTTCAGATGAAAACATACACATAAAAAAAGTAAAAGCTACTTCTAAACACTTCTAAAATATTTGTTTTCCTATGTACCCTAGGACAGATAAGATGCCCCATGATGTGGAATCAACACTGCTTTTCTTGGCACTCTCTCTGGGATACCCTTCATGCTTCAGTCCTGAAGAGAAATGAGGGGTTTGGCGAAGGCCAGGTAGCCTCATATTCACGACCATGAAATATGTCTCTTGCAATTTGTAAACAAGGCAACAAATCCCAGATCAGGCTGCCACCAAGGCATCCACTGAAAATTCTCACTTGGGCACAGGCACAGCACACAGCTCTGACTACATGGGAGAGGGATGTGCCGTGCTTCTCCAGCACTTTCCTCCACACTATCTCCAAGCACAGCCTAATCTCCAAGTGCTGCATGGAATTGGCCTGTCCCTGTGACCAAGCCTTGCAGTGGGTGATAATGAGTTGCTGCCTGTGTGTACAGATGTAATATTTTCATTGCATGCCTGAGGGTGCAGAACCTATGAAAGTGTAAGTAAAAGAACAGGGCCAGGTTCCCAAGGGTCACACGGACCCAGGCAATCTGGAAACAAGGGCCTGCAGCAATCCTGAAGCAAAACAGAACCACTATCACCATATGGTACAAGGACTGAAAAATGTGTTCTCTGTGGGATTATGGGTTAAAATTCTCTAGGCTCCAAAATTAGCTTGCTTTGCTTTCAAGCCTTCTTTTTCTCTGCAAAACATGCAGAACTCCCCATGAAGATAACTGAGAAACAAGGCATTTGGAAGAAGAAAGAAGCAGTGTGCCTTCCCCAGTGCCATCTACCAGCCATTTGATCCCTCACTTAGAAAGTGCTGACCTGCTTTTTAGACACTTCAGGTTTGAAGCTCTGCATCATGGAGGCTGCAATCACCTTGGTCTGGTCTCCCAGGCTTCTTTAACCTGGTAACTTTCAGAGAAAGGAGCTGCTTGGAAGCATCTGAACCTTTGGCAAGGCAGTTGCCTGTCCAGCAGGCCTGGCAGCCCAACCCTGCATGTCATGGGTTTGGATTGGCCTTGACACTAGAAAATTATTTGCAAAGCAGCTTAATAGCCTGTGTTTATCTTTGCCATATTTCACTGCTACTTCCCCTTCGAAGCATCTGTGCATTCTTGGACAGTGTCTCCCTTCAGAAAGAAAGCCAGTTCTCCCTTCAATGACATCCCAGCAGACCCTCCACTGGGTAGTGGAGCAAGAAAGCATCTGTGACATGCAGATTCCTGAGCCAGGAGAAGGCAAGATATGCAGGCTCTAGATTTATGGATTAGTCATGCTGCCATGGCACACAAATCACTCTGCACTCAGTGCAATTCATTATCACAGTGCCATGGCTGGTCACATTTTTCACAGGTGCAAATAATTCAAAGCCAAAAAGGCTTTTTAACTTTCATGTGCCAAGACTTAACAATGCAGAGTCAGGAGCCCTCTTGCCTGCCCAGGGAAGCAAAATCAAAGTCAGCAGTTGTTCTGTCTCTCTGGGTACACTGAGCCCTGAAGGTTTTCCAGCACCCCACGGCAGTGCTAACAGACTAAGCAGTCACAGGGCTGGGATTGTGCCTGCTCCCAGTCCAGCCTCTCCCAGCAACTGAACCTGTGCCTGTGGCACTGTCACTACTGCCCACATGCATCAGCAACATCCTCTAACCCAGGTAAGTTCAGCTAAAAATCTGCAGGCAAACCTGGGGATTCATTCTGTCATGCCAGCACACTCTGTAAAGTCTTGGGCAAGCAAAGGGTCTTTCATATCTCTTGCATGTATCAATAAAGGAAAGCAACAGGCATAAAATACTAAAATAACAGTATAATTGACCATCAGGAATGAGAAGGAAGGGATGAAGGGATGACAGTGGCTTGTGCTACTTCCTTACACAGCTGCATCTTCGTTCTGGAGAAAGGACAGTGGGGAGGAACAAGTCAGAAAATGGGCTCACTATTCCTGTGGAAAGTTAGTTCCTCAGGGGTAAAAAATAATTTAAAAGTACAACAGTACTTAAAAATCAGACTTGAGAGCATTTGGGGCCTCATGGAGCACCAATTTGGAGCTCTCCACAGAGGAGGCACCTCGGTGGACCAGTGTCCCTCCTTGGAGGTCATGGTCATGGTGATATTGCAGGGGATACTGGTTCAAGAGGTGCATTGGGCAAAGTCGAGCATGGTGCAATCCCCAGAAGAAAAAATAAATCTGAGCTGAACCTCCATTTCCTTAGGCGCCTTACTGCCACATCCAGTCAGGCCAATGCCACAGGGGTTAGTGCTGGAAGGACACGGGGCACAACAAGGAAATGGCAGAAGGAGCCCCCCAAGTCGGAGCCGCATGTCACTCACCTCGGTCAGGCCGGCCCCGGCACATACAGCATGGGGAAAGTCCTTCTCAGCCATCGACCCCACCCGCGCGCTGCCCGTGAGGGGACCCACGGGGCTCCATCTTCCCGCCTCAGCTCCAGCCGCACCCCGCCCGTGAGGGGACCCACGGGGCTCCATCTTCCCGCCTCGGCTCCAGCCGCACCCCGCCCGTGAGGGGACCCACGGGGCTCCATCTTCCCGCCTCAGCTCCAGCCGCACCCCGCCCGTGAGGGGACCCACGGGGCTCCATCTTCCCGCCTCAGCTCCAGCCGCATCCCGCCCGTGGCTCCATCTTCCCGCCTCGGCTCCAGCCGCACCCCGCCCGTGAGGGGACCCACAGGGCTCCATCTTCCCGCCTCAGCTCCAGCCGCACCCCGCCCGTGAGGAGACCCACAGAGCTCCATCTTCCCGCCTCAGCTCCAGCCGCATCCCCGAGCACCTGGGGCTTTTCACTGCAACACCTGGTGCGTTTGGGGCTAGCGCAGCCCCCTGGGCTGAGCTGAGCCGAGGTGAAGCAGCCTGAGGCAGAAGCCCTAGGACTCCCTTCTTCCCCTCAGGCGGCCCCGGAGCGCCCGCACCGGCTCCTTCAGCTCCTTTCCCCCCTCAGGGGCTCCCGCAGCGGCCATCGGGCCGCTAGGGGGCGCTCGGCCGCCACGGGGCAGCGCCGCCTGGCGGTGCTCGGTCCCTGCCCCGTGTCCCATCACTGCCCTCACCCGCCCCGGGTCCCGTCACTGCCCTCACCTTTCCCGGGTCCCGTCACTGCTCTCACCTTTCCCGTGTACCGTCACTGCCCTCACCTTTCCCGTGTACCGTCACTGCCCTCACCTTTCCCGGGTCCCGTCACTGCCCTCACCTTTCCCGTGTCCCATCACTGCCCTCACCCGCCCCGGGTCCCGTCACTGCCCTCACCTTTCCCGGGTCCCGTCACTGCCCTCACCTTTCCCGCGTCCCACGGCTGTCCTCACCTTTCCCGTGTCCCACGGCTGTCCCCCCCGTTCGGTCACTGTCCTCACCTTTTCCGTGTCCCACCGCTGTCCTCACCTTTCCCGGGTCCCATCACTGCCCTCACCCGCCCCGGGTCCCGTCACTGCCCTCACCTTTCCCATGTCCTGTCACTGTCCCCCCCCATTCGGTCACTGCCCCATCCCCTGCCACCAGCCGCCCCGTCACCACCACTGCCCACAGCCCACAGGCAAAGAGCTCTTCTCACGGCCAAGCTCCATTCATGCGTGAACTGAGTGGGGAATGGACCCCCCATGATTTGGGTTTGGGGGCTGAGGGGCACTGGTCATTCACCTGCCGGTCACCCCACAGCCCTGCTGGCCCAAACAAACGCCCTCTCCATTCCAGCTGCATCACAAAACAATAAGCAGCCACTCAGTGGTTTTAGTGGAAACTCCCTGTTTCTCCTGGCCCATGGTGGAAGCCAGCAGCTGCCAAAGTTTAACCCTACGGTGCACTCCAGTAATTTCTCCACCTGCCCTTGGGACTTGTTTTGCTTGGCACAAAATCTGAGGGTGAGGAACTCCAGGGAGCACAACAGCATGCAAGACACCCAGTGTAGAATAGAAAAAAAAAAAAAGGCCATTTAGATCATCATGCATCATTATTTTATTTCAATTTTGCTTCATTTCAAAAATAATTAAGGGACACCACAGACAGCAGTAGGCGTAAGTGGGGTTTGCAGTTTGAGTCTCTGAAGACCAGACCTCTCATGCCAGGTGCCATACAGGCACAGTCAAACAATTCTTGGCTTCAGGATGAATTTCTCATGAAGATTCAGAGCCCCAGTCTCACTCACTTGAAGTCAGTATTAAAACTACAAGTAGATTAAAAGAAATGCAGATAAGGTAAAATGAATGGGCTTCTTGACATTCCCTCCCTCCCCCAGAAGAACACTGGAAAGGATGCATCAAGCAGGAAGATATTTCCTTTCCCTTTTACTTGGGAAACCAAGGCAGGAGAAGACTAAAACACTAGTCCAAAGCTCTTAATGCAGTCTGTGGTAGCAGAAGGAAACTGTATTTCTCCATTATCCTAGCTCAGTACCTGAACAGCTCACTGCCCACCTCTCCTCGCCTGATCCAGCACAACCAGGAGCATCCTGGGAAATATGGCTGGAATACTGTAGGAGAAGAGGGATCAAGCACTGGAGCTCTTATGAGTTTATGAACTGTTTGAGTCAGTTCTGGTTGCTGTAATTCATTATTTCCTTAGTCTACCAAACCAGAACCACTTCCAGTTCAGACAAGCAGTCAAGATCATGCTAAAGAATTTAAAGCATTGAAAAAAACACAAGATTGATTCTTCAGGAACACAGCAAGTGTCTGATCAGCTCAAGTCCTGCTTCAGACTGCAGTCAGGATTAGATTCTGTACTGAATTCTCCCCTCTGGATATCACAAACTACAGGAGCTTGGCACAGCATCTCCCCAAGGGAGAATGGTCTTCTGTCTTGTGATGTTAATCATCATTGTAAGGGTTAATCGAAGAAGATGCCCAAGGGTCTACCTGCTGGTCTAGTTCTCGGATGGTGCTCCGGGCTTCAGCAGTCATTTTCCGAAATTTCTGCAGGTAGACAATGATGAAGATGACCAAGATACCCTGGAGGAAAAGGAGGACGAAGAGAGACACCTGAGAGAGGAGAGCCAGGCTGCAGTACCAGTGCTGGCACGTGGAGATGATCTCATCTTCTGTCAGGTAGGCGATGATGCGGCCCTCCAGGTGCGCCGGGGAGCTGCACCTCACATCCCTGTACAGGCTCCGGTTCTGCTGCCACTGGAGCCAGGAGCGCAAGTACAGGATGTCACAGGTGCATTCCCAAGGGTTGCCCTGCAGGTAGACTACCTGAAGGCTCCTCAGGTTGTCAAAGAGCCCATTGGGAATAGAGGTGAGCCTGTTGGAACCGAGGTGGATGATCTCAGCCGAAGGACGGAAAGCAACGGGCAGGTTTTCCACAGTCAGGTCTTTCGACGAGCAGTCAGTAATGTTGGTGGTGCACTTGCATGGCACAGGGCAGATGGGTGTCACGAGTGGGAGAAAGCCAAGGAGGGACAAGAGAATCCCACTGTTCATTTTCACCTGCAAACACTTTCCTGGTGAGACTGGATGAGGTGGAGACCAGACAAGTAGACACCACGCACTCTAGGACTGACACCACCGCCAAGGTCTTTTGTTGTTTTGTTCTGAGGATGAGTTTCTAAAGTAGGGTAGATTTGGTGTCCTTCACTGGAGACACGAGAGCTCTGAAAAGAACGGAGTTAAAAGAGAGCAAATTCTTGGTCTCTCACTATAGGAGAAGGGATTTTCATGGTCTTCCAACCCTGGATTTGAGGAGGGATATGAATACATGGCTACTGGAAGGTTTAGCTGCAGCCATCAAATACATTTTCACTAGTCCTCAGAAGCGTACATGAGCTGCTGGTGGTTTCAGCATTACTGGAGTGCATTACCAAGAAACTGTGTAGCCAAGAAAATTTCTGTCAGGGAATCAAAAACTAGAATATGAAATTGCTCATGCCTTATCATAACTCTGGATTACATCTGTAAGCAAAGCTTTGTTCATGCAAACTGCAGGAGATTCAGAAATAAATTTACTTTTACCACGAGTCAAAAATAGCCTTTCCAGTCTTGAAAAGAATAAACTGCTAATTGGCTGCAGAGAGGGTGCTGACCACTGAGGATGGAGGCCAGTGGAGTTTTTCATGCTAGACCCTGCTCCAGCAGGTGAATAATCACCTGTGCTGGGAGACATGGATCAACAAGCCTTTTTTATGTTACAGTCTTGTGCCAGTGCTGTAACTTCTCCAGAACAACTACCCACACCTGCAACAAGGCAGCATTTTTCTGTGCCTGACAAATTGTAATTGTCAATCAATTAAAAACTAAAAAAAGAATAGAAGTAGCATTGTTGACTTACCAGAGTAGTTCAATCCTTGCTTTCTTGCTGGCTTTACAACACAAGAGAAAGGTCTCAAGGCAGTCCAGCCAGTGCAAGAGCGTGTGCATAGCTGCATTCCCGGATAATCCCCTTGCAGCTGGCTGGCAAGATAAGGCTCAGGCTCATCCCAGGGACACCTCCCACATGAGGCCTTCCTACAAGTCTGCTGCATGTCACCGGAAGCTGAGGCTTCATTGAGCAAGTCTTCCAAGAAACGGGAGGGAGCTGACACTGCTCACAAGAACACATTTGCTGTGAGAGGTGCTGCCAGCACTGGTAACTGTGATTCTGGGCCCCCAGGCTCAGCCCAATAGAAACATCACCATGTCTCAATTGCAGAACTCAAAATGCACTTCAGACTGGAGGGTGATGTTCCTGGTTTGTACCAGACTCCCTGAGCACTGTGACCTTTGGCTTCCCATCTCATCAGGAAAACTTGGCAGAGTGGTGACACCTAGCACTTTCTGGGTGCTGACCCTCAGGTTTCTCTTGAAGCAGTGACACAAAATCTACACACTACTGAAAGATCTGCTGATAGAAATGGTCTTCCAATCCATCCATCTTTCCAGACAAAGATTCTTCAGACACTTGCATCATCTCATGATCGTTATAGGGCTAAAATGTAACTCTTGGCATTTCACTGTCTACATCAAAATAAAACTAGCTGGATTCACAGGAAGGCCAACAGACTTGGAAAGACAGTGCCCTGAGGAGCTGCCCTTCAGGCAGCCAGGGGAGCTCACAGCTCTTGAAAAGTGCAGTTACTGAGAAAGACTGACCACATGCTTTATTCAGAAGCTGCGTTACACAAATTCTTGAACAGGTAAGTCCAAGGGTCAAAACTACATTCAGGCAGAATCATGTCTTCTCATGGCCATCATATCTTCACAGACATTTCTCTGCCATCAGCCTGACCAGGCATACACTGCACTCCTTAGCCTAAGGCCATCAGAACTAAGTTGTGAAACTGTTGCCCCACTGCACTCAATTCTGCTACCTTGTACTGTGGACATCCTAGAGAAATGATGAATGCCCTGAATGTGCTCATGTTAAGAGAACTGAGGGTGCAAAAAATGGCAGAATGTGGCCCTAACCAAGGAAAATTTTTTATGCTCTAAAGGAAACAATTAAACTTTAAATTTCTACAAAATTAGAGCAGATCATTCCAGTTGTTTTCACTACTGTGGCCAGGCAGAGTGGGAAAGAGATCTTAGGCAACAAACTAACCCAGTCTTTCCTGCAGGGCCTGCTTTCCACTTGGGAGCAACTCAACTACTGCAGAGTAAGTTTGTTCAGCAAACTTACCTCGTCTCATACATTTGGTGCTTTGTTTATTCACAGACAGGTGTTCAGGCCAGGTGTGGCATGGAGCTGATCTGAGCCAGACCCGTTTTAGCTCTGCATGCAGCACAGACTTGGCAATGCTCTCCTGGCTACTTACAAACTGGATTTCCTGGGACTGGATCTTGCCCAGCTGACTATTGATGATTTAGACAGCACTGCTAGGGGAAGCCTGAATATAAAAGAACCTTTAAGATCATCCTGCTAGCTTCTAGAATAAACAGGCCAGAAATCCCATGCAGGAAGCCTGCCTGAAGCCTGCTCTGACTGAATTAGATAAAAGGAGAAACAGGGTCAGTTTTGCTCTCTCCTGCCCATAATGTATCACCAATGCTGCTCAAGGGGGTTGAAAATTAAACAGAAAGAGGTTGGATTTTTGAATGTATTTATTTCACTGATCAATTCAGGTAGTAAACATTAATAATAATAACAATAATCATTTAATAAAATGGGTATGTTTTAAAAGGTTTTGTTTTCTTTGTTCACAACGACAAAATGTTCAAACAGAAATTTACAAAAAAATATAATTATAATAACCCAACAGATGGACAGGAACAAAGAGCCTAGGAATGGAGCAGGGGGTGAGGAAGGTGCATGGCAGAAGCAAGCCAGCATTAAAGCACAGCGGAGGTTGTGAGGAAGAGCAGGGAATGCCATCGCAGAGCACGAGGAGTGGGACCCCTCCTTTGAGGGGAGGCATGCAGGGAGGCAGCAAGGACTGCACAGGCAGGACCAGCACAGCAGCGGCACACAAGGAGTTCATGCCATGGATCCATCCTGTCAGGCACAGGGGCCAAGATGTACCGACAGCCCCAGCTGCAGCCTGGGATAGCTGTGGAGTGGGACACCATCCCTGCAGCCACTCACTCAGCAGGGCGAAGCTTGGCAGAGGCATGGGAATGTGCCGGGGGTGCAGGGATCGCATGGGAGGCTGTGGAGGGTTGCATGAGGGGAGGTGTTAAATTACTTTCCTATCCACACTTCTCACTGCCAGAGCCACGTGGCCAAGCTCCATGTGTTCAGGAGTCTCTTCTCCACTTACTGTGAGAATCGATGCCACAGTATAACACACTCCTTAAATAAACAGATGCCACTTTCCAGGCCAGAATCTGAACCCCTGGTGTCCCCCAAAATCAGTCTCTAATCCCTTTCCAAGCAGTCCCCAAACTCTGGAACTCTGCGCAGGGAACCTCCTACACAGAGACATGATGTCAGTGGTACCACCACCCCTCTGTAGAAGCCATCTCTGGTGCCTCACTCCTATGTGTTTTTTCCTAACTGCAACTTGAACCATCTTTGCCAGCTGGTAGCCAAAGGCTTCAGCTCTCTGGAGAGGACAGGCTTGTGACTCTTGACTTGATGGAGGAGCCACGTGCACTGAGCTGATGGAGACTTCCCCACCTGCAGGGATGGGCAGATCCACCCTCAGCAACTCTGCCTGCCTGTGACCAGTGTACCCTGTGCTCTCACCAGCACACAGCACCTCTGTGCACAGCCCAACATGAAAGCTATCAGCTGTTCTCTGTCCAGGCTAAAGGGAAAAAGTCTCCTTTATCTTCTAGGAATGAATGTTTGAAGGAGGAAAATCTCCAAGTGGACAGGGCTCATTTGCAACAGAACATCCTCCTCACCAAGATTAATGTAAGAAAAGAGGGGACAGGTACTTCAAGATGCTTCCTGTTACGCTAGCACAGACAAAGCTGAGAACTCAGCTGTCCATCTTTTTGGAAAACCTGGAGGAAGCTCCTGTTTCAGACTACTCCACTGCTCAAGTAAGCACATCATGCAAAGAATGGCTATACTTCCTCTTAGGTGCCTTGGTCCTTCATGTTATTGAAGTCAAGCTGAATCCTTCTGCTCTCCTAGGATGGCACTGCCACTTACGAGCCCAGAATAGGAGAGCATGAAGAAAAAAACCCCAAACATTGTTGAACACTGCTCTTGCCCAGCTTGCACAGTTCTGTCAAAGGGCTTCCATCCTCACTTTGTCCTTCCACATGGTGCTAGGGTCTGTCCCCTGCCCCTACAGCCCATGCTGTGGCAAAGCAGAGGCTCTGTACAGTGGATAACTGGAACCAGCCAACCTACTCACCACCTGGACAAACCCTGACTGGGACTCTAAAGCCCCATGGAGGAATCAGACAAATGCAGTGCCTAGTAACAGAATCTAGGGCCTGGCTATTCCTGGCCATCACTGTGCTTCCTACCCAGGGAGATCTAGGGAGAGACAGAGATGGAGGAGCAGATACAAAAGGGGAAAGGGGACAGAGGAATCAGCCAAGGAGCAGAAGGGCCCAGCCCATGGCTACACTCCCTGGAGTCAGAAGGAAGAGCCAAGTGTCTCTCCCTCCAACAGCCCTGACTCCTGTGAGTATGGCAGTGTTGCTGGCAAGCGCTGCCCTGTCAGGCACATCACACTCCAGGGCTCTGCTCTGGCTGGACTCAAGTTAAAAATACTGCAGGAAGCAAGAACAGGACAGGAGCTGCTGCCCAAAGAGTGCTTTTATCTCTGCCCAGCAGACCCACCAGCCTTCCCAGCACTAGGACAGGAAGAGCCAAGGAATAAGGAGGGAGAGAAGGGCTGAGTGCCCGGGGGAAGGGCAGGGGAGCAAGAGCCAAGCCTGCTGGGCTGTGCTCAGCCCCATGCAGTGACAGTCCTGCACCTGCCAGGCTGAGCTGACACCTGCCCACACAGGCTGCCTGCAGACCTCGGGTACAGGCCTACAAAAACTGCCCCTTTCCCCAGGAGAAGCTCAGAGCCAGCAATGTGCTCGTGGGACTGCAAAGCCTGAGGGTAGAGGACAGGTCTGCATTTGGGGTTAGATTTCAGCCCTAGGGTTTCTACCCTCTCCAAAGCAGTCTTGGCCAAGCACTCTAAATGCCACAGTGCTTTTCAGAGCAGACACTGAAGACACACTGCAGCTGATGACCAGAGCTGAACCAGGAAACACCCTCACCCAGCTGCTGCAGGGCCTTGGGGTTCCTCCACCAACGCCTCCAGCCTGCTGTGGAAGGAAACCATGGCAGGGAAGGTGCTCACTCCCATCACCTCCTTGCAGGCAATAGTCAACAACTCAGCTTCTCTGCCAGAGAGATGTAACTGAGAGCAGTTTTCTTCTAACCAATCTCGAGGCACTCAGTCTCTTGCTGCTCAGTGCAAACATCCTGGAGTTTTCTTGATAGGAAGAACAAAACCAACCAACTAAACAAAAAACCCATAAAAACCTGGACAGGATACCAAGCAATCATCAGGACTCCTGAGCAGGTCAGTGCACAGAGAAACCACCAGCCCCATTTCTCTGGGCTAGCACTGTCCCCAGGCTGAGAAGCCCAGGCAGCACAGGTCAAACTCACAGGAGGGTATGGCTGCCTTTACAATGCTTGTGCTGGCCCCAGACAAGGGAAACAGGGACGGGGGCACAGCACCTCAGTTGGGAGTAAACACTTACGTGCATTGACACAGATACTGTTTAAGTTTGTACACCAGAGAAACCAGGACTTTAAATACCAGAGCATTCCCAAACAAGAGTACATAGGAAAGGGGGACCTTTTTCTTTTCTTTTTTTTAGGATGCCTTAGAGACTTCCCAGACTAGTTTCTTAAAAAAAAAAAAAAAAAAAAAAAAAAAGAAAAAGAAAAAGAAAAAAAAGAAATTAAAGAATAATTATTAAAAAGGAAATACACATCAGTAAACTGTTAAGTGAACAGCCTTCTCCACAATCCAGCTGGTCGAAAAGCCAGCACTGCTGCTAATAAATTAGAGGGTGCGGGTGCAGCTCTTGCCCACAAGTCTCAATACAACAGGAAACGTTTTCTAAATGTTCACAGCTCTTGCCAGGTCTCAGATGGTCACTGGGGGACTCCCTCTGCCCTCCGGGTACCTGCCTCTCACTGATCCTGCATCTGCTGCTGCATCTTCTGCAGCATCTCTTGCATCCGCCGTAACTGCAGGAGACACAGAAGAGAGAGTCAGAAAGAGACCAGGGGATCCACACTGGGGCAGCCCCTTGGAGCTGACAAGGGGATCTCTCAGGGAGTATTAACTCCTGCCTGAGCACAGAAGCACCTGTGTCTGGGGTGGAATGGAGCTATGTTTCCCTGACACAGGAAGCCATAGCTTTCACACCCTGTCCTCCACCCCACGAGCCCACAATGGTGGGACACAGGAGCAGGAAGCCTCAGGACTGCCTCTGTGGGGCAACCCTGGAGAAACTCCTTGGATTCCAGCTCCAACACCCAGGAGGCACAGGCAGAAATGCTACTCACCTCCTCATCCTTCATCTTGATCAGCTTCTCTGTCTCAGTGTCCGGTGTTGGGAGAGGCAGGATGGGAATGGGGCTTTCTATCCTGTTGTCCTGAGTCAGTTTGCTAGAGAGATGGAGAGAGGGGGGAAGAGCAGTCAGTCATGGTTCAGGATGGCTGGTTTTGGTGTCACCACACGGAGACTGTCACTCCCCATGACAGACCCACCAGCAATGCTGCACCACACAGCAGGCCTTGGGGGTGATGGGGCCATGGGGCAATCCATCCAGAGCTGTGGCATGCACTTGGATGGAGAATGAGACCTCCTGTTCAGGAGGTGGGAGGCATGAGACAGGCACAGCACAACAGCATTGCTCTCAGGGATGGGGTGCCCATGACTACAGTAGGGGACACAGGAAGGAAATGATTTTCTTATAAAAACAGGAGGTCTCAGCACATGAGGAGGGAATGTTAGTAGCCAAAGAAGTCAGGGCTGAAACCGGAACTACAAAACACCACTTGCAGGTGTTCACCACTTGGAGTCACCATTGGCTCATTATTGAGACAATTCCAGCCTTGGAGCTTAGGATCTACCAAAATTCTCTAGAAATGGCCCTGTGCTGGTTTTATGAAACTTGTTCACTGGCAAGGAACTAATCATGGCGTGAGAAACGGTACCAAACCAAAGCTTTCTCTAAGCTTAGCAACCACTTTTTCACTGTGCTCTTCTTTTAATAGACACACAGCCCACTTAAATAGCAGCTGTGACACTGCTCACCCAGCTCTAGCATTTAACATAGTTATTTTGGGACTCCATATACTTGCTGCTGAAAAAAACAGGCTTGTCTGCTATGCAAAAGTACTTGGATACACTGTGTGTCAGGAGGATGTGCCAACCTGCACGTCAGCACACATGCAGCACTGCTCCTTGCTGAAGCACAGCCATCCTGCTCTGCAACGTGGCAGCACAGAGCTACCCAGCCAGGGCTGGCAGGAAGTGAAGGGAATGGTTCACAACGGAGGAGCCAAGTCCTACCCAAACCCTAAATTTTTTCACCAGTATCTCAGTCATGGAAAGGAGAAGGAAAAATAGAGGTCTCAAATGAGAAGCCTGTGAATGTTCTCTCTTCTGTTTTCTGATCATTCTGACTAAAACCACAGCGCATCAAATGCAAAAGGAAGACAATGCAGAGAAGTCTTTGGAGATGTGCTGTCTTACTAATTGCCTGGGCCCTGTTGTCTGAGAAACAGCAGCATCCCAAGGGTCATGCTGCTATTTAGACATAACTGCAGACCACAGAATGCATTCCTCTTTGGCAATGCACACAGCTATCACTCACCAGAGAGATGGTTTATCCTGTTTTATTAGGCTGGATGTATTTCATCCACTGCTACAAACAGCTCTTCAAAAGAATCTCCAGGCCTAATTCTCTATATCTGCATGGGGAATCCTCAGACTGGAATGCGGATTCTCAAAAGCATTCCCACCTTGGGTTCAGGCTGTGGGAAACGTGCTTGGACTTGCTATTTTAGTTCCCAGTGCCATTCCTGAGGCTGCAGCCCAGCAAGTCCTCAGCAGATCCACAGCCTCCTGACCGATGACCTGTTGTGAGAGCAACCCCAGCTCCACAGAAGGTGAGAGACCCCTTCCACCAGAGGTGGGGACCCACCTGGTCATTTGCTGGATGCACTGAGCTCGATAGTTCTCGTAGTGGACATCGCAGGTGACGTCCTTCAGGTCGTGCATGTGTGTCCGGATCAGCATGTTCCGCAGCTTCACAAAGTCGCAGTGGGCCTGGTTTTCCACTGTGCAAGCAACAACAGGAGAGTGCTTGGGTATCACACCTCACCACGCCTCTCCAGGGAGCCCCTTCTCAGCCCCTGGACACCCAGACTGCACTAAAAGCCCACCCCAGGGCTCCTTCCTCATCCTCCCCCGCCACTGCCTTGGCACAGGCCTTGATGGTGCTCTGTAAAAAGTAGCACTTTTTAACACTGTGGCCAGGCTGCTGAAGGCATTCTGTCCCCAGGCCTTTTTCTGTGTAAAAGGATTAATTAAGCACGTACAGCAGAGCCCTGAGAGAGGATCCCATGTACATGGGATGTCACTGTTATAACCACAGTGAGCACAGCTAGTGCTGGAGGTAAATTGCTTGTCTCATCAGAATTTAGTACTTATCAAAAGGCCCCTGTAGACAAAATCAGCTCCTGAGGGGCAATGTCAAGAGCAGGCAATGGACAGCTGAAAGAGCTGCTGTTGCCATGAAGAGCCTGGCTCCAGACAGCGCTGTGGGAAGCACTGTGCTCCCATGATGATCTCCATTTGCCTCTCTGCAGGGCTGGGGAAAACCAGCTGTATCAGGCACAGAGGTTCACTAAGTTGATCCTACTGCCAAATGCCAGCATCCCGACAGGCACAGCCCCCTCTGGAGCCATTGAGGGAGCAGAGCCAACAGCTGAGCAGCCCAAGCAGCCAGCACCAGCCCATGAGTGCAAACACAAGCTTTTGGGATCTAAAGCTGCAAGGTCTTAAAGCAGCAAACCAGCAAGGGCAAATCAGCAACAGAAGCAAAAGCCATTCCAGGGTTATTCTGCCTAAGGGCTTTAAGAAATTTCTCCCTTTAGAAAGGAAGAAAGTTGGAGACAAACATTGTGCATCAGCACAGCCTCCAGCCCAGCAATTCCAGCACTTACAGGAGCAGCAGCAGAGGAGGGAGTGCACGAGGGTTTATGATTGTTTGGCTGAGGGCAACAGCTTCTCCCCAGAAAATAAATGGGCAGTGGCCTGCCTCCCCCACTTAATAAGAAGCCATGTCCTAGTGCACATTACAGCTCAGGCCTTCTTCCATTCACACTGGAGCCTCTCTTCCTCAGTCTGCAATGGGAGGGTTATGGATATACTCCCAGTAACAGACCTCCTGAACCAGACCCAGTGCCTCTGTCTTGTCCCGTGCCATGTGCCAAAGGTGGCACAGACAGTCCCAGCTCTCCCCTGCCATCCTTGTTGGAAATGCCTGTCTGTCCTTGCCCCATCCCTGCCTGCCTCTCCTCACAGTGCTCCCAGGCTCCATGCTTACCTTCCACAATGCCCCAGGGGTAGAGCCGTCCACGGACCCGCTGGCCTTTCGCCTCCACCACAGTGTTACTGCCGATGACGGCAAAGGGGGCGCTCTCCTGGAACGAGAGGCACCGCTGAGCCCAGCTCAGCCCGGGCTGCCCACGGATCCCTTCTCCGGGGGCCAAGCTCAGGCATAGCAGAACAGCAGGAGGAGGGTGCTGATAGGAAAGGCAAAGGGACATCCACACGTGCCACAGAGCAGGGCACCACAACCCAGCTGCAGAGAAAAGCCTAAGGCACTGGGATCTACAGGCAGCCTAGTTCCCAGCCTGGCCTCAGCTGTCCTGAGGGAAGCTGTGTTTCTGCAGACGCCTGCATCCCTTCATTAAGGGGAAGCTCTACAAGGAAGCCAAAGCAAAGATGCTGGGACACCAAGCAACTGGGACAATGTAGGCCAAGAGCAGGAATGTACAGGCTGTGCTCCACTCTGCTCAGAAGGGAGTCAAAGCCCAATGCCCCCCTCTGACAGGAGAAACAAGGCCGTACTGCATGCATACACAGGCTTGGGAGGCAGTCAGGACTGGGCTGCTGGGGCCTCCAAATATGCCTGTATGATCATGTTGTGGCCCCAGTGCAACAAATGTGTCACAGTGGTGCCTGATCACTCACAAATCTCTCCTCCTTGCTGATGGCATCACTCAGAAACAGGTGCTCAGAACTGCTGTACAACCCAGCTTTCATCTTAAACACACAAGCTGGGGCAGATGGAGGAAAGACTGACACTGCCTGGAGGGAGAGCAGAAGGGCCATGTGCTCATGCCACACTTGACTTCATGGCACCAGCAAGGACATCAGCACCTTCTCCAGGCCATCTACCACATGAGCCAAGGCTGCTCCCTAGGTAGCAGTAGCACAGGCCTTCAGCACAAGCAGGGCAGCTCTGGCTCCTTCTGGACTGACCCACATACCCATGAGCCTGACTTCGCAGACCCTGCAGTGCAGATTCCTTACCTTCAACTCTCTGTCTTGCTGCTTGAACTCCTCGTCTTCATCAGAGTCACACTCAGGAAACTGGTACACTTTAATGCCAAATTTGTCGATCTCTTCCCGGATCTGTGTCCATGCAAGACAAAACCAAAAGGATGTAAAATTGAACAATACAGAAATACTGGGTTTATTCTGTTTGTGCTACCATGCTTTGCTATAGCCTACAGATGGCAAAAGGATTTGATGTTTCTTCTAGAGTCAGCCTCTCTGCTGACTTCCCTTCTCACAGCAGAGCACAGCTGCAGCTGTATGTGCAGATACTGTGTATGCATGTGTATATATATATACACACACAAACACACTGTACAGACACATAAATACATATATATTTATCTCCCCTCCTTCCTCAGCCCATCCCTGCCACTACATCAGGTATAATTCTGTAGAGAAAGAACATCTCACCCTTTCTTTTAGCTTCCGGATCTCGGAGGGGATCAGGCAGTCGGCTTTGGCAATCAGGGGCACAATGTTGACCTTCTCATGCAGAGCCTTCATGAACTCAACATCCACAGGCCTCAGCCTGCAGCAGGGATGAGGGACACTGTTAGCAAAGACACACTGGGCAGCTCTCCCTCCAGCCTCTCTCACCCACAAAGGGAAAAGGACAGCACTGTCACAAGAGCCTGCAGCAGCACTGGGACAGCCCTCAGCTAGGGTTGTACCCTCAGGAAAGCTGTCTCCAATTTTAGCTGTTGAGTGTCTCATTCAGACACAAACTGGGTATTTGCTCCCTTGCAGGCCAAATACTGCCCAGGCCACAGCCTGGGGTCTCCCTCCAGCTGTCCTGTAACCACGGGCAGCCAACACAGCCCCTTTAGCTGCTCCAGGCTAGGCTGACGCATGAGCCAGCAAGGGGCAGGGACTGAAGGCAGCTTAAAACTCCCTTTCCTACACATCAGTCTGGCTTAGCTAGATAGGAACATACAAGTCTGAGTGACATTATTTCTCCTGATTTTCAAATCAGGCTGTAAGGCCTGAGGGAGATCTGCTCTGCCTGTTCACAGGCAGTCTGTCCTGCTAGTGAGGGGAAGGGAGTGCTGTGATACTTAGCAGAGGGAGAACATCCAGACAGCTCCTCTCCTGTGCCAACAGCCCTGGCAGTGTACAAGCTGCTACAGGGCAATCCTAGGGCACAAGGGTCTTCCCTCTGGACTGAGTCACCCCCAGGCCTGGAGTGTGGCTCTCACCCGTGCCCAAAGGGAGAGATGAAGTAGAGGCAGCAATGCACTCGGTTATCCTGGATGTTCTTCCGGTTCAGGCCACTCTCATCACGGAAATACTGTTCAAACTGCTGGTCAATGTAGTCAGTGATGGGCTTCCAGCTGGGAAGGGCAATTCAATCAAAACAAAATCATCAGTAGTGTCTCCTGTTTCCTAATGCCTGCAAGGTCAAGAACAAAAAGGAAGGCAGCAGTGCCCTGCTCACCACTCAGTGTTGTTAACAGCATCTCCAAAGCCTGGTGTGTCCACTATGGTCAGCTTCAGCTTGACACCCTTCTCCTCAATGTCCACCGTGTGCTTGATGATCTCCACTGTCTGGTTGATCCTCTCTTTGAACAGGAGCACATGAGTTAAAGCCAGGCAGTAATGCTGGGGGATCTCCACTGCACCCATGACCAGCCAGCTCCCCCTTATCACTGAGTACAGGGAGTAACACAGGTTTCAAAAACCCCAGATCATGCTCTAAGGAGCCTCAAGGGGGTGGTACTGCAGGAGGCCAGCAGCAGGCAGACAGACTCCAAGAAGATACACAAATCTCTGAAGTGCCAGTAGCCCAGCTGTTCTGAACATTTTGTCCAGTCACTGGGGAAGGAGAATCCCTATCACACTCCAGCATCCAAGATCAAAAGACAAATCTCAACATCTCATCCCAAAGGGCTCTGCAGCCTCCTCTTCTCTTCAAAGGGCAGAAGAGACCTACAGCCAAACCCTTTTTGTTCAATACTAGTGCCTTTGCAGACACAAAGGAGAGCAGAGCCACAAACAAGAGGGCTGGGATCCAGCCAAGCTTGTAGCTGCTGCTGAAGCAAGGAACCAAAGTACTAGTCCTTAGGACAGTCCCATTCACCCCGCTTTGCCCCCAGCTTACCCTCTGCATTGAGGAGCTTTCTGTCTTTGTAGAGGTCTGTCAGGAACAGGCTATTCACCAGCGTGGATTTGCCCAGACCCGACTCTCCTAATTGACAGAGTGCAGAGGGGAGGAGGAAAAAGCAAGAAACATGACCCACTAATTGACTTACAAATGAAACTGTGAACAAGGCTTTGAATCTTGAGCCAGAGGAAGCAAGAGAGATGAGCTGTCAGGAGCTGTTTACTGGCACTACATTTTTCCAGCAGTGGAAAGATTTTTGCTGCAAGATGTCTCAATCCTTGTACAAATGTGATCTCCCAGCTCCCCCATTCTCCCTCTCCTTCCTTTCCCTTGGTCCTCATTTGGCCCTGCCTTTACCAGCCAGGGTGGTCACTGCTGGAGGTAAAGCTTGCTCGAGAGGGTTACGAGGGGTCAGGAGGGGCCCATTCCTCCTGGGGGAACTGCCACAGGCTGGGGAGCAAAGCAAGGCCTGAGACAAGGACCAGAACAGAGTGAGGAGAGGATCCAGGCACTATGGGAGCACCTAAGGGAAGTGAGGACAGCTGGTTCCCTCTGCATACCCACCATGTGGCCCAGCCACCTCCATCCACGGGCAGTCTCACCTGCAACCATCAGGGTGAAGTCGAAGCCCTTCTTCACTGATTTCCGGTGGACCTGGTTCGGCAGAGTGGCAAAGCCCACGTACTGTTTCTCATGGTCCTGTGGGGCAGAGGTGGATGACAGCAGGTCAGGGTGTGACGCCCCTTCTGCTTGAGCCTCACACAGTGACAGGGAGTTGGACTCAAAAAGCCCCTGGAGCAGAGCCAAGGGCTGGAGCAGAGGCCGGTCCCTGCCCTAGCAGCAGTGCAGGGCAAGGCATACACCTCCTCTGGGCTCAGGGACTTGGCCCTTCCCAAAGGTGTGCACAAAGGGACATCTCCCAGCCACAGCCCTGCTTGGCTGCTCTCCCAGCAGCTTCCCAGCACAGACAGCACACGGGAAAAGGCACATCCCACCAGAAAGCTCATCCAGGGCTGCTGCTGACAGACAACCTTCTTAACTCTTTGCTTCTTCTGCACAGTCACAGGCTCCCTTCACAACAGGGTCACCAAATGCCACCTCTCCCCAGGTCTTTTCCACACCCCTCCCTCCAGAGGCACATGTGCTACACGATGGAGAGCTCTGTAATTAGCACCCCGGGGCTTGCACTGTCCTGAGCCATGTCTAGAGAAAGGTACAGTGGCTCAGCTTCTGCCTGACCTGAGAGGGGATTATTTCTTGCTGTGTCACAGCCACTCCTGGCTGAATAAGAGGAAATCCTGAGTAATCTCTTGTGTTATTTCTGAAGAGACCAAAGTTCAAGGAGCATGGGAAGTGGAAGGATGTGGAAATACTGATAACAGAACTAAGATGATTTTGATGAGGGTATTAAATTTAGTATTACTGGAGTGTTACCTATGCCCAACCACCCACCAGACAGAGTCCCTTGTCACTGAGTGTTCTCTGACAGCACAAAATCTACAGGCACCCCACAAGCATTGCACATGGTCTGTACAAGCAACAAATGCCTGAGCTAGAGACATGACAGAGTTCCCTTTTCAACATTGCTGGATATAATCATACCACTGGGATTCACACCACAGACATATCCATGGAGCCAGGAGTTCCTCAAAACTGGCCCTAGCTCCTGTTCCATGGATGCCTTCAAGCACACAATCCATTCTCCAGGCACAGCAGGGAACACCTCTGTTCATAAGTTTAACTATCTCCACTCCTGAGTTGCACACTCAAAGAAATACAAAGTATGATCCAGGGTGCTGAGCTTAGGGCAATGCTGACTCACACCTATTTCCACACTGCAGGTGGGCAAGGTTGTTCCCAAGCAGGTCCCTACAGTTACTTGTCCACCCGTGTGAGAATCCCTGGGCATCCTCAGTCGGACTGCAAAGTTCACTGGGGACATTGAGCAGGGAAGACAGAGTCTCCTCCTCCCAATTTACGGCTGCTCTGGAGCTGCCCGCTGAGATGGAAGAGATGCAGCTGACGGCCATTGTGGCCCAAGGATTCTGTTCTTTAGCACTGTCACTACCTTCCAGCAATTGAGGTTTGATTTGGGTCTGAAACCTGTTCATTTTAGCCCCAAGTGACTGTGGGTTCTGATCTCCCTCACCTCCCATAGCTGAAGCAATGTTGTTTCACCATCCCACAGTCCAGAAAGGCAGGAAGCAATAGAGAAAATGAAATTAGAGAAATGGGAAGAATTAGCGAGTGCCCAAAGTGCTGCACTGGCAGCTGGAATGACTGATCTAAAAGGCAGTGACATCCTGGGCAGCAGTGCAGCGAGCAGCAGCGAGACCCCCGGGTGATAAGTGATGGCAGCTCTGACGAGCTGCACGCAGCAAAGCAACGCCTGCCTGGGGGACACCACAAACTGCCACCCAAAGGGCTCAGTAAAGGGCAATGAGGTGTGCAAAGCAGAGTGAGAAACGTGATAATGGTAAGGTCACAAAAACAAGGAAGAAAAGACTGCTTCCAGCCTCTGTCCCTCAATACCAGAGCTGTCTCCCAGCTGCTTCACTTCCTGGTGAACACATCCATGAGCACAGCCAAAGTGGACACATAACAGCCAACATCTCACAGTAAAAGGTCCAGTGTTTCCCAGCAAGCCCCACAAACATACAGCATACTTCCCTTTTGTGCTTCTCCTGACCTGATCTTTACCAGACTTTGGAAAGAGAATGATCACCCGCTCTCCCCAGTGACTCGTTGTGTGAAATAGTACTAGTAATGTGCTAATGAAACCATAGCTGAGGCGTGGGGTGTGTTTCTCTTGTTTTGTTTGGTTTTTAACCTAGATGACTAAGGGCTGACAATGGAGACACTGGGGAGCTGCGCTCTGGTGCAACTCCACTTACTTCTGCCAGGTGTAACTGGCTGAACCTGATCTCTCATTTCTACTCAGCCCAACCAAGAGAGCGTGGATTTGCTGTACCTCTGGTTGCCTCCCCATAGCTCCGTGGAATCACGATATCCAATATGAGCAAATCCCAGCTGGTGCAGGACACTGCCCTTTACCCATGACCCATGCAGTCATTTCCCTCGCAGAAAGGAAGGTCAGTGCTGAGTGCAATACCAACAGAAGAGCTTCCCTCACTACGGGAGGCAGCCAGACCTGGGAGGGTCTGAGACCTGTCCCCAGCCATGTCTCCCTCTGACCAGCCATGGACACACTGCAGAGCCCTGTCAAGGGTGAAGGCAAGAGAAGCAAGTGGGACTTGTGAGGAGGGATCCCCTTCTTATAACAGCCCTCTCTCAGGAACGGCAGCGTGGTCTCTGCACCAGCCTTGACTCATGGTTCTTCACGTCTGCTTTGAGACAGTCAGTGTGTGCCCCTATCCCAGCCATATGTGGGCACTATGACAGGCACGTACCACCACCTCTGCCAGCATGGCAACATCAACATGATCCTTAAGGGGCCCAAGTAGCCTCCTGAGCCTAGTGTGTGCCTTGCTCAAAGCTCTACACCACTCACCACCTCCAGGTACTATCTGCAGAGCAATCGTGCATGGGGTGAAGAGGTCTGGGAGGGCTACTAACAGAGACAGGGGGCTTTCTGCGTTATGAAAAGCTAAAATCCATTAATTAGATGAAAGGCTTGAATGGAAGGAGTTCCTAAATGTACCACAGCCCCCTCCCTGTGCTCTTGACCCTCACAAGCCAGGTCCCATCAAGCTGACAAAAGCCAGGACAGCTGGTTCCTGCACTGCGCTTCCCTTGCCAGCTCCAGCTGTCAGGAAGGGCCTCAGCCAGCCAAGCCAGCCACACTCTGGCACAAGGAGCCCCTCTCCCACCGCCTGCTCCATGCTGCTGCCTTTGTTCCCGCTGGCATCCCACTACCACGTGCCTGGGAACGTGCCCCACACACCACTGCTGAAGCCACCAAGAGCTGTGGACAATCTTTGGGACCCTGTCACAAACCAAAGCACCCCAGCCCAAGCAAAACACACCCATACTCTCCTCTGGCACATGCCTGCTGGTTCACCAGACATTACAGCAACATGTCACATCCTCACATCCCCTAATACCCGGCTGAGGCAGCCAGTGCTCTCTCTGGGAGTTCAAGCCAAGCAACAAAGCCCTGGGTGGGTTCAAGCCCTGTTCCTGCTGGGGGTGTAGAAACATGCAGGATCTGTTGCACAGAGGAGAAGCTATCCTGGTACCGAGGCATTCACAGGGCTGTCTGTACCTCCAAGGCAGAGTACCGCCTCCATCACTCCTGTCCTTCCCAATTCCCCCCTCACATCTCTGGTGGATGTGCTGTTTAAATCAACCCAGATCTCACGTGACTTCACCATTCAGCCTGGGGATAAAAGGGGCCTTGCTGGGTATATTCAAAAGGGCTAAAATTAAACATCATGGGATCAAAGCAAATTTGAAGAATAATCCCTATCAAGGTCTGGAGCAAACCCCAGAAATGATGGAGCTGTGCTAGGACCCTGGCGCTTCTGCCTCTGCTTCTCCAGGGGGAAGGGGCCCTCTCGGTGTCACAGCATTCAGCACAAGCCATCCAGCTCCCTCCCAGGCAGCCCTTCCTCCAGCCTTTCCCCTACGGCCAGGCACGGCCCGGCCACATCCGCGTCTGCACGAACCAGCACAGCCCAGCCCTGGAGGAGAGGCAGACCCTTTGCTTCCTTTCATTGCAGAAAGCTGCATAAATTCGTAACACAAACAGCCTCCGAGGCATCTGCCACGGACATCTGCTCCTCGGGCCTGGGGCTGAGCACAGGACTATCGGCAAAACCACTCGCCCACCAGCATTTGCTGAAGAGAAGGAACGCGGCCAGCAAGGCACAGCATTAACACACTGTTAATTAACACAAATCGGACTGCGTGTGGGCACACACAGCGCTGACTCCTGCCCTGAGCCCCCCCAAGCAGGCACACGCCATTCAGACAGGGAATCAGCGCATCGCACAGCGCACAAAAGCGTCGCGCATCTCGCAGCTGCCCACCGCGCCCCTCGGCCCTGCGCCCGCGGGGGCTGCTCCCCTCCTTTTTGTGCCCGCCGTCCCTCCCTTACCGGCGTCTTTCCGCTCCTCTGCTCCTCAGAGGTCTCATCTTGTGCTGCGCGCGTCTTCTCGGGCACCATCCTCCCCCCTCCTGTCCCCGCTGCTCCCCGGATCGCGCAGCGCTATAAATACATCCCTGTACCTTCAGCTTGCCCGGGTGGCTTCGCTGTGCCTGCGTCCGGGGAGACAGCAGCCGCTCCACTAACCGCTCCTGAATAATGATCGAATCCATAACCGCGGCTGGCAGGACGGACGGACAGCCACCGCGGGCCAAAGGAAAAAACCCCGACCCATGTGTTCCCTCCCAGCCTTGGCGAAATCCATGCGGCAGCCCCCCCGCCTACGCGTGCACACACACGCAGGGCTGGCTCGGCTCGCCTCGGTGCCGAGGCGAGGAGGAGAGCCGAGGAGAGGCGAGGAAAGGCGAGCAGGCTCCCAGGCAGCTGCCCGGGATTTCCTGCCCCCGCCTGTGCCGCGGGAGGAGCCTGCCGGGGAGGACAGGACAAAGGCCACCGCGGCCGCAGGCCAGAGGCGATGTCTCGCCCCGCCGGTGTCCCGCGGAGAGGCCGCGCACGTACCGGATGCTGTCCCTGCCATGGGGCTGACTCCGCCTGACAGATGGGCCTATTCAGCTGAAGGATTTCTTATATATCCTGCCTGACGCAGCCGAGACAAAGGTTTGCTGGAGGAAACCTGCTCTCAGCAAAAATGTGCTGCTTCTGGCTGTGTGGGTGAAGGTCTCAAGGGTCCGCGAAGCCCCCCAAAAGCAGGGTTTAAATATAACCCCCAGGTCCTCGTCCTGGTTGACGTGGATCTGTCTCCACGTGGTGCAGGCTGATCTGTTGTCTAGTCCAGGCTCTATTGCAGCCTCATCTCTGAATCCAATTGGAATAGCAGCAGATGCATTCGGGATCTTACAGCAACCATTCAAGCTTTGAAGATGTTTCAGAATAAGGAAGTATCTGTGTGTTCATTAAGCAGACAAACCCAGCCCAGCAACAGCCCTTCATACCAAAAAAGTCATTCAAATCTCAAGTCTGGGTTCCAAGCCTTTCTCTAAAATTTGCCTTCCAGCTTTTCTGTGCAGCCATAGAAACTGAACAGGAACTTGTATAAAACAGACAAAAGCTGCTAATTTCATATAATCACACCATTCCAGAAACTGGGGGGTTAATACCACAGCATGTATAATGAAATGACAGTACTGGTGGTGCTGGAGGAACCTGTCCCTTGCCCCACAGGTTCCTGAGCAGCTTTCTGCTCACCAATGGGAAGGACACAGGCTGCAGCCATACTCCTGGTCTTGCACTCAGCCACAGCTCCTCCTGCTTCTCTGGGATCTGCAGGGCTCCAGCAGTGGCTCCACAGGGTGCCAGACCAGCAGGGCTTGCCCTGGTCACCTTGGGCCACAACCCAAGTACTCCAAGTCTGACTGACACCAGGTTCTGTTATAAGGTACTGAGTCACTATAAGGTCCAGTGGCCTGAAGTCGGGGAGCAGCTGTGAGAGTGGAAAGGTGAGAAGAGGGGAAAAAACCCCAGTGTTTTACCTATGCTGCCATCCTACAAGCTGATGGAAGGTGATGTCAGAAGTTGCAGGCATGAGGTCCTAAAAGGTGATGAAAATAAATGCAGAAGAACTGGGAAACACTCCCAGAGCAGGAAAACTCCTGTCATACCACATGTGTGAAACCCTTCTCCAAACCACCCTGCTCCACCAGCAGCATCCTTAATTATACCCACTGAGTTTTGTTCCCAGTTGTTCCTGTGTGTAGCAGTCAAATAGAAGGCCTGGACTGAGATCCAGGTGTGGCAGGAATTGCCACTGCTCAGAACACATCCCTGTTTAGCATCTCTGCCCTCACTCTGCAGCATTGCTCCATTCCCCAGGGAGCTGACAGCCCTACATTGGTCAGCCAGCTCAGTGGTAGGTCAGGCCATACTCATGACACCTCTTCTTCCTCCTAGATTCACCTAATCCTTGCTTTCCAGGACTCTCCCACCAGGGTCTGCAACTTGCACACAACCGAGGAGCAGTGACTGCACCACGCTACCTGCACTGGGCAGCAAGAGCAATGGCTTGTGGCACACCCAAGGCACATCCAAGCCTTCTTAAGATAACAGGAGGTTTCACCAGTCCTTCCACACCATAAACCACAATAGCTCCAAGCAAACCCTCTCCAACTCCCTTGAATTCTCATCGCTTGGAAAACCCTAGTCTGAGGGCCACAGGCCACATAGCCACCAACCACAAGCATCTTCCGAGGGCACATGGAGACATGCTGTATCCCCACCAGCCCACTGCACCAAATCAGAACATTTTTTTGAGCTGGGATCACAGATGAAGTCAACAATGGTTTGGTTGCGACAAAACCACAGTGTTGTTCATGGCCCCAGGAGCTGTGCTGACAGGGCATAGAGGAACAAGGAACTACTGTCTCCTGAGTGCCTTGAGCTCTCACACATCACACATGTTCTCAGGACTGGCAGCCAGGGAGGAATTCCAGTCAGAAGGCTAAGCCTGACAACTCTGAGAGCAGATTAGGAAAAGAAACAAAAGAGTGTATCTTGGCTACAGAGATCATCTCAAGGCTGAGTGGCCAATGCTATGGCTTCCAAAATACTAAAGGATGGTCGACTGGTCCCAGACTCAGCCTCTCCTGTCCCTCCTAGAGATGTTCATCTTGCATCCTCAGAGTCACCAAACCATAAGTGACAGACTTACTTGTGTCACTCAGATGTGCCATGTGACACACTCAGAGCTGTTGGCTCAGGCTGCTCAGTGTCCAAACTTCCCAAAGACAGCCAAGCCAATCTCATTTTGCCCCTGTCCTTTCTGATCACACTCCTCTGTCCACACAGCCCCTAGAAATGCCCAGTGTAAATCCTGGCCTGCTCCTCCAACAAGAAATCTAATGTACACCGTCCTTAAGAAAAACAGCACACAGGCCATCTCATGTGCAGTGTGCAGCAGAGCTCAGCAGGAAAGATCTTGGCACTTCCAAGATCTAGAGCAAATCCAAAGTGTTTTCTTCCACTGGCACCTCTAAGCTCCTGTCCAGGCAGGTGCCCGCAGCAGTGGCTCGGGGGTCAAACTGGCTGCAGGATGCAGGTTTCTGAGTGTCAGAGCAGAGCTCTGCCCAGCCCCAACCTGCCAAGCAGCCAGCAAGGGCAACACAGGCTTGGGGTGCACCAATCCTTCCCACCTCACAGGCCAGCTCTTCTTTGTCAAACTGTGACACCAGAGAAGTTCCCACCTGCAGGGGAGCTGTTTTCTGGCAGAGATGCTATGGCCTAGGGACTGCAGTGCTCAGGCTCCATCCTTGGTGAACAACCAGGAGCATATCAAGGAAGGAAAAATCTTCAGCCTGATCCAGACAGACACTCTTGAGCAGCACAGAGCCAGGCAACAGGGTCCCACAAGGGATGCACCAAGCCAGCCTGGCCTGCACGGAAGAGTGGTGAAACTGCATATCCGTGGCTTGGCAGGGTCAGTACAGTCATGTAACAACAGCATTTATGCTTTTTCCTCTGAAGCAAACTAAGCTATTTTCAGAATTCCCCACAGAAGTGAAATTTTCTTCCTGGCTGTTTTCTAGGACGAAAGGAAGGGCAGTTCCAGAGAAGCTCTTTGCTCAAGCTGAACAGGAGCAGCAGCAGACAGCAAACCCGTTCCCAGTGTGGACCAGGGCAATGGAAGCTGAGGAACAGCAGATATCCTTCATGCAGGTGCATAGCTGGGAACCTCCAGGGCTCAGTTACGACCTTCTTCTCCTGCTGCCTCCTCTCCCACTATAAGGAACATCAGTGCTGACTTCAGACAGATGAATCTCACAGGTACTGCAAGGTCTGGACTCTGCTGCTCCATCACCAGCAGAGCTGCACACTCACCCTGAGGCTCCTGCTGACCTGATCCAAGGGAAAAAGCCTTGCTGATCTAAACTCTAATGAATAATTTAACCTCAAACTTGCAAGCAAGGTTCCATGTAAGCGGCTTCTGGGAGCATCAGAGCCCTGATACTTTAGCATCAGGCTTCATTTAGGCTTCATCCTGTGATGCTCAGGAAAAAGCAAGATACCAGATGAGAAATGCAGAAATCCCAATGCAAAGGATTAATCCCGTTTGTTCAGTGCCACAAACACAATCTGCACAGCAGCCAGATATCATATTTTCTTTTACCTATCCCACAGGTCAAACTTTAATTTCCGCTCCAGGATCACTGCTGCTTTGTCACATAATCCCTCCAGAAATGTATCCAATTCCATTTCAAAGGTATTTATGCTCCCTGCTTCCACTTGAAGTGCCTCGTGCTTCCCAAGAAGCACTGTGTGACTCATGCCATGCCTCCACTTCCAGCTCTTAAAAAGGAGCGACGACCGTAATTTGCCTCTTGCTCGTTTAAACTCGTGACTTGCTCTGGAGCGAGTTCAGAGCACTTCTCACACCCAGCTCCTCATTTAGGATAATCTGCACGATTATAACAAAGCGGGCAGATGTGGAGCTGGCTGGATGCCTTCCGGCAGCCCCTCCGCGGGGGCAGCCCCTGCGGTACCGCCGCGTTCCGCGGGAGGGAGAAGCCGCCCCGCGCAAGGGCCGCGTCCGAGCGGGGAGCGCCCGGGCGGCTTCCCCAGCCAGGGCCACCCAGAAATCAACGTGCAGGTCAAACGTGCTGCCCTCGCTGCTTCCTCCGATTGCGAACGCATTCCTCAGCACAGGCCAGAGGTTTCCAAATTTAGCCCGTTAAGACAGAAGGAGAAACCCAGGTGGTGCAGGAAGGTCTGCGGCAGTCTCGGCACTACTGCTGCTCATCTCTCCCTCTGATTCATCCTCCAGCTCTGCAGCACAAATCAGGCTTAAATAGACGCCCGGCCTCTCATCTCAAAGCTACAGCTGGGAAACCCAGAGAGAGGCAGAGCAGAGCCCTGCCAGTCCTGAGAAGCCAGGAACAAAGTCTGGGAGACAAACAGGTACACATTGCTCTGGGGCACCAGAAGCTGGCTGGGCTGACAGTGGTTTGGTGGAAGAGAATGGAAAATATTGGTGATTTATCCTCTGAAATGGAAAGGCACTGCTTCTTCCAGCTCTCAGGTTCTCCATCCAAATGACAAGAACATCAGTTTTGGCAGCTCTTGATGCATGTCAACATACATGAATAGGAAAAGGCTGGGGACAGGATCCTACAGAAGATGCAGTTTAAGTTACAGGTAGTGGTCCCAATCCTGCGATCCTTACTCACCGAGTAGTCCCTTTGAAATAGAGACGACTGCTCACGTGAGTAAGGGATGCAGGATCAGGCCTGTCTACCAAAGAGGCTGAATCCTGAACCGGAGAGGACATCACGGCCTCTGAGCATTGTGAGACACCCACGCCTGGCCCAGCAGGAGCTAATCCAACGGCATCACAGGGGAAGACAGTCCAGGCTGGGGCACCACACCTGCAAACAGCACACTGAGCACAGACCATGGAGAGGAAGGCAGTGGACAAAATGATGCTCCACTCAAGCAGAAATTCTCCTGATTCATTCCCAGTTCACCCATCTCATGGATACTCCCAGGGTCTGCAAGGAGATCTTTCTTAACCCTGCTGTCCTCCCAGCAGGCTCCTGAAAACTGTATTGGGAGAATGAAAGCCAACTGTCTTGGGTGGACTCCCAACCTCCATCTTCCAGCTACAATTAACATAACTTTAGGAGTAGCTGATGCCCACGAGAGAGGAGAATAAGCCCACTTAGCTCACCAAATAATTTTAAAATCCATTAATTAAGGGGGGAAAGGCAGCTCTCTAAAGCAACCTTCAGTTCTGGGAGGCACCCAAGGAGAGAAAAGCCAGCCTCAGACTGTGAGCAATAACCCCAAAAAGCTCTGCAGAACAAGGAGATAGAGGCACCTTCTCCTTCCTAGGGGGTCTCCTGCAGGTCCCCCATCAAGCACGCAGAGGCCCAGGCTCCAGCCACACACCCTCCCTTCCCTGCTGTCAGCTGCCCCAGCACGCTCAGTAACATGAAGCAGAGTCCTTGTGCACATTAACATGGCAGAGGCACACAGGGACCTTCACCTTCCTTCCCTCCCTCATCCCTGGGCTTGCAGCCCCAGCCCACTTGACCAAGATGAGCCTGCTGAGAGGGAGCCGTGCACTCACCCTCCTCCCTTTGGACCAGCACAGCTCTGCCTGTGCTCCACCTCCATCTCCACACACCACAGCCGTACCTGGCTGCAAAGTGCCGTCCCTCAGAGCCTAGCACGGGCCAGTGCTCCTGGTGAAAGCAGCTGTGTGCCTTCCAGTCTCCCCCAGCTCACTGTGATGTGTGCTGGACCATCTGCTATCCCAGAGGGGACCCCCAGGAGCCCATTTCCCAGCCCCACCATAAAAACAGTCTGTGCAGACGTCACTGCCCACATCAGTCTGCCCAGGGCTGGGCCCTGTGTCGGGACTAGCATCTGTCTTTGCAGATGGATAATTAGATTCCGTTTCCATTTCCTTTCCCCTCCTGATGGTTTCTTTGGCTGGCAGTTCCCCCGCAGCCCTGCACAATCCAGCAGCATTAGTCAGAGGAAAATTCTGCTCCCTTCCTCCCCAGGATGTTGTTCTTGGTTCAACATGAACAGCAGAATGAACTGCACAATGATTCGAGTGCTTCACTGCAGTAGTATTTGTCCTTTTCAGCCTGGCAAACACAGGCTTCCCTCCCATACCTGCACCCTGCCCCTTTTCCCCAGGTGTGATGTTGTTGGCCATTGGAAGCAATTAGGTAATCACCAGGAATAAGCAATCAGCTGGACCGGGGTTGCAGCACACCTCCATTTATGAGCAATTGTGACAAACACTCCTTTTGGGCAGGGCCTAAAGAAGCGTACCTGATTCTCAGCCATGGTGTGAGATGCTCTCAGAAAAAGATCATAACACCCTCCTGCAGGAAACCTGAGAAAGAGATGGAGCAATGATGAAATTGGGGTAATTTAACACAGAGCTGTCTCTCAGAGCTCCCAAAGGAGGGGAGGATTGTGTGCCCAGATGAAGTATCCAGAGAGATCCTCACTGAGCATAAAAGATTGTCTGTCCTCCCCTGCCACTAAGAAGTGGCTTTCTGGGAAGCAGTACTGATACCTGAAGCCCTGATGGTTGCACAAGCATCCCCAGGACTGCAGAGATGCACAGACACATCAGCTCCACCTGACAGAGAGGACTTATCCTGCTGGGATCCACAACTTTCCCACAGTCTTCCCCTCACAGGAGATGTACAGACTGAAGTTTTCAGAGAAAATCTGTCAATTCTGTCCTCTTGTACCCTGTGACATCCTGTGTTCTCCATGGGCAATGTCCTGAATCCATGCAGAGCACAGACCTCACAGCCCTCCATCGCAAACCATTGAGACTTCCAGCAGCTCCACATCGCTGCCTGCACCCGGCTGCAAAATCCAAACTGCTGCCTGCGCCATGCAAGGGGCTTTGAAATGCCTTTCAGAAGATTCCAGGAGCTTGCAGCTGACTCTCTCCCCTGTGATCCATGCCAGCCCACTGCTGGCCACCCACCAAGAGCTGGGTGGAGCGTTACCCAGCTGTGCCAGCCTTGCAGGCCGCGAGGCTGAGACACTGCAGCCATTGAGCAGTCAGTGCCTCTTGCACCATTTGCAGCCTGGCCAGGCTTCCCAGGGCCTGGCACACACCGGTGCCCGTGCCGGATCACAGCAGCAGCGAGGCACAGCGTTCCCAAAGGGCATCGCTGCCTGAGGAGGTCCCCAGCACAGCTGTGGGACTGCCCAGGCAGATACAGAGCCTGGCAGTTTGCCACATGAACGAAGAAGAAAAGGTAAGGGCAGCAAGGCAGCTGGGGACCAGGATGGTTCCCCACTTGCCTGCGGTTGTGCAGCCAGCCAGCGTTCACATCAGCTCCTTGTACCCTGCCACTGCAGACACTGAGGCCGTGCCTGGGGGCAGCTGTCAGAATAATCAAAAACGGAATCAAGAAATGCTTTCCAACACCTTTCTCTCCCCTTCTCCATCACCTACTTGCTCCAGCAAACACCAAGCCTGGTTACACCTTTGCTGCACGGCTCACCACTTCCCCGTGCCCTGCAGTGTGACTGGAGATTCACATTTTATGTGATGATAGGAGAAAACTTCAAGTCACAGAACATCTAAATCAAACTGTGCTGTCAAAGGGAATTTAAACAAAGTTTCTTCCAAGCTTAAGAGTAATAGTCAGTAACTGCTGAGTGTTGCTTCTCCTTATCAGGGAGATGGTGACCAGTATGGCAAAAATAAGACTAGTTGGTCTGAGTTTGTAGTGAAACAGAGCAAAGGACCTTGGATGAAGAAGTATCTGGCTCAGAGTCTCAGCAGAGATTGTGTCAGATACTAGAGGGCTCCCCATGCCCTTCCGTAATATAGGTGTGAATTGCAAGGTCTGGAACCCACAGTAAGGAAGACCACACAGATCATTTACCAAGACTGATGGACACTGACAGGTCCCAGTGGCTCTGCAGTACCCAGATGAACACCCTGGCTGAGGCTGCTGCAGGACACAGCACAGTTTGCCAGGCTGGAGGGTCGGCTCAGCAATCTTGGTGCTCTTTTACAGAGGGGCAGTAACAGGCACCCCAGCACAGGGCTGAGAGCCAGCACACCCCACCAGCACAGCAGCCTTGTCTGCTTCAGCCCAGCCCCAAACTTCATTAGCAGTTTTGCAGCAGTGAGAGATTCCTACTAACCGCTGAGATGGAGCCATCTGTTTCCATTTATGTGCTGGCTCACAGGAGCAGCTACACAGCAAAGGACTCTAGAGAGGGTTTGCTCTCCTGAGCACACAGGGAGTGAACAGCCAGCCAGTTGGGACAGAGGCTGAATTCACCCTCCTCAGTGACCTAATACCTCCCTTCTGCAAAGTGAACACCTGAGAGGCACTGCAGCCCTCCCCCTTTGATTCTGTGACCAAGCTCCATCATATATCCACCCACAGGCCACTTCCCTGAAGGCACAGAGGACTTGCTCCCAAGTGCAACTACACCAAATTACTGCTCTGCATGGCACCACAGCAGAAGAGGGATTGATAAAGCTGCTCCCTTACCCCTTGGCCTGCCCTCTCAAAGCCAAAAGGAATCTGCCACTGATAAGCCAGGATCCCTAAATTAACAGCTACCAGCTCCTGTTTTTTTCTGTATCAGGGTCCTGCAGAAATCATGTTGTGCAAAGAAATATTTACCCAGACACCTTTTCCATGCATTCATTTTTATGTATGTGCTGCTTGAACCAACCATGTACCCAGCTGCAAAATGTGCTAGTGGTGCCTGTGCAGCACAAAAGCACAGAGAGTGGAGATGAAAATGGCAGCAGGTACCATGGGAGAGTCTAGGCAGCTTCCAAAAACAGTAGGAGGAAGAAAGGGAAAAAAACTGGGGATACCCTGTGTGAGGAGGGCTATGGAAGTATTGGTCCTGTCTGGCAGCTGAACTTTGGGACGACTTTGCCACCTTGTTTTACAAGTCACACCTGCTTTGGTAGGGCAAATAGTCTTCTTGCTCAACAGGAGGTTTCATACTATAAAAGATTGCTTAATTCTTGGCAGTTTGTGTTCAGCAACTACCCTTTTCCTGTGTTTGCTGCTTCCTCTCTGAGTACACATTTTTTCAAAGTCAGAAGAGACATTATGCTCCTCTCAGTCTGCCCATGGGCCCCACAAATCCCTTCAGAGATTCCTTCTGTTTGGAAGAGCTGGTGCCTGTGGTGGACTCACAATGACAGCAGAGAGCAGCAGAACATGTACTAAGTTCTGCTTTCCTTCACAATAAAATCTTCCAAGCCTTGACTGGAGAGAGCAGAACTGAGTGTTCCTGGAGGACAGTGCTCTTAGGTGAGAAAGGATGGAATACCAGGACATAGCATGAACAAAATACAGCAACAATAGCATCCTGTGATACTGCAGTAGCAGCAACCGGCTGGACAAAACTGCCACAAACCCCACATCCTAAAGCATCCCACACAGCTTCATGGAGAGATCCTTCCCAACATGATGTCCTACTGCCCCAATCCCATCACCAGCTTCTCTGCTCCATTGCGTTTCTCATCTCACCTCCAACCACACTCCCCTGGAGAGGGCAATTCTGGATCACTTGGCAGGCTCCACCATGGTTCAGCCCCACATCAACATGGCACTGATGCTGCAGCCAGAGCTGGGAAAGCAGCCAGACCTTAGGTCCATTCTCAATAGTTGGAAAAGAGCTTTCTCTAAAGTGTAACCTCCTGTAGCTCATGTGTCTGGTGTAACAGCCCGAGCACAGGAGCTTCCCTTGATTCTCCAATCTGTCTTTGCTTTGCTATCACATATTGTCAAGCTGTCCCACTCAGCCCTGAGCTCCTTCCTAGGAGTCATTTCTCCTCATAGCTCCAGAGAGAGTGACACTGCCATCCTGGTCCATTACAGTCCTGTCCCAGTCACCCTGAGGCCACTCCCAGGGACTTAGTACATTGCAGAGAGCACACACAGCTTCAGGCCACAGAGCACAGGGCTGCTGAACCTGAGACCAGGGGAGTCCTGCCTCCTGCAGTTCCCAGCCCACCGACCAAAGCTCTGCTCAGAAAGCAGCATCTGCTGCCAAGACCTCCCCCAGTGAAGGAAGAGCCTGTGACCCTGCCCTGATTTGGGGGAGGCCCTGAGCAGCACAGCAGGGCTGGGCACAGAGCCCTGCGTTACCATCCCAGCTCCAGAGCTGACAAACCTCCCACCAGAGGCAGCGCCTGGTACAAAGCCTCATTTATTCCCAACACACGAGCCCGCTCCAGGCTGCCGCCGGGACACATCTTTATTGTGCCCTCCTGACTTCAGCAACAGGCTTGGGGATAATGGTCCCTTTCTGGGATGCTGCTGGGGCTCACACACAGAGGCTGCAGATGCAGGGGGCTGCCAAGGTCCTGAGCCCTGCCAGGCAGTCAGAGCTAGCACCATGCATCCGTCACCACTGACAGCAGCACAAACCTCTCTTGGGGCTCCACTGACCCAAACTCCTTCTCAAAGACATGGCAGAGCTCCTCTGTCATCCAGCCAGCACCAGTCACCTGTCATTGCACTTCAGTGTTATGGGCACAGCTGTGGAATGCTGAGCAGAGGGGAAAAGAGGGACATTTTTAACACAAAATCCTTGTTTGTCCATGCACTTTGAGATTGTTTCATCACGTATAGGCATGGAGACAGTTCTGAGGGAGGAAGGAGAAAAGTGGGACTGCAAACTCTTGTCCTCACTGTGGCATAGTCACAACAGGATTTATTTTCAGTCCCTGCTCCCAGTGCAACAGGGTAGAGGGGCAGGAGGGCTGGAGAAAGTCTCTTGCTAGATCCCACGAATGGTTAAACTCTCCCTATTTAGCAGCGGTGGGAGGGCAATTTATCTCCAAGAGTCTTGATGCCACCTGGGACAAGGCCGAAAGAAAAGCAAATTCTTCCAGTCAATTTATCCCCCTCCAATACTGCCTACCCAGTTACAGGGAGTTTCTGCAGCCACACAGCCACAGAGACATGAGAAAAGACTGCTTTTATTTTCCCAGCCATAGCCTACCACAGCCCAGCATCTCTTCAGCTTGAGCTGGAGCCAGAAGACAACTAAGCTTAAGGGGAAGTGGCTGGACACTCCCACACATCTTGTGAGACAGCACTTGGAAGTTGTCCTTACTGAAAAATATGGATATTTACTGAAGTCCAGAGCTGCACCTGGCAGACCAGCTCCAGCATCCAGAATAGAGCTGGGCTTGCTGGACACCAGCAGAGTCCAAAGACTCCAGGCTCCAGCTGTGCAACAGAAAATTTTGGCCATCTCAAAATAGCAGACATCAAGGCAGGAGGAAGGGCCCTTTGCCATGTCAGGAAGCAGAATTATCTGGTAGCTTCTGCAAGTAGCATCTGTGGTCTCATGAGCCCCTCACCACTATCTGGACCTGCAGCTGACACCTCAGCTGGCTCCCACCCCATGCTCCAGATCCTCAGATCTCCCAGATTTCTCACTGACATCTTGGCTCCTAAAAAGCAAAGTCTCCAGGAGGGCTCTGATCCCCTTTTCCACTGATCCACGGGGCCCTCAGATTCTAAGAATCCAGCAGGGACTCTCATCCATGCACATACCTTCAGCACCTTTCCACACAGCTGTTTTCCAGCTGGGCACCCTGCAGGACAGGCCTGGACTTCTCATCAGAAACTAACTGCTCAAATACGTGACATGTCCAGCTGTGTTTTACAGACTCTGCTTCTCCTTCCCACTTCCCCCCACTCTAGCATGTAGAAAGATGATAACAGAAAGATAAAATCCCCCACATCCATCACTCACTTCCAACCCCCTCGCACAGCTGCACCCTTGGCCATGCCCAGAGCATCCCACTGGGCAGGAGGCACAGGGCTCTCCTGGAGTCTCAGCCCCTCGCCTGCATCATTCAAAGAGCATCATAAGCTCTGGCTGGGCCTCCAAACACTGCTCCACCTCAGAGCTGGAGACGGATGAGGTCACCTCCAGTCTGAAATCACTTCCGTTCTCAAACTGCTTCCAAGACTGTGCCACAGATTAAAAAGAGTGGGATGGGTGGGGAGGGAAACCCAAACCAATGGAGTATGTTCCCCATTAAGAGCTCAACACTTCATTTATCTCTGCCTCCCAGTCGACTGCCATCTGAGCCCTCCACCCTCCCTCCTTCCCCTGCAAGAACAAACCTGGCAGAAACTGCTTTGAGTTACCAGCAGAGTATGGCACAAACTGCATGGGACTGCACTCAACCCCCAACTCCCCAAATCCAAACCCAAGCAGAGCAATGGGGAGAAACCACACCTTGGTGTTGTCAGATGAGCTCAGCCTCACTGCTCTGCCTTGTGCCAGCTCCAACTGCTGACCTCCAACTGCAGCAGCCCGTTTCTATCTCCCCACACACACAGTGCAGGAAATGGTTTGTACTGGCAATGCAGCACTGAGCACCAGCACCACAACCCCTGTGGTTTTTCCAGCATAGCACCACTCTCCACTGTACAAGTGGCCACACTGGCCAAGGTGGCAGCAGGATTCTCCCACCTGGATCAGACAACACAAATGCCTGAGGAACCAGACTGAGAAAAGAAAATGAAAATTCAGGTCACCAGCATGGGGTAGTCCTAAGGAAAAGAGCCTTGCAGCGGTCACACTTGGCCAGGAGAAACCAGACTGACAGTTTAGTGGCATTCTTTTAAAAACACATTGACCACGGATGAATCAGTGTCTCATTCTTGGAAGCTCTAACCTGACCGCAGTACCCAGCAGTGCCTCAGGCAGTAACAGCCACCACACATCGCTGTCATACACACACACTCCCACACAGTCATGGGTTTTTCCCCTCACCCCAGACTTTGCTCAACACAGGAAGCTACCCAGGTTTTGTGGGTCTCTTCCAAAATTCCCAGTCTCACTGCAATAGCAGCCATTGGATGGGGCCATTTTGTGAGCAAATACAGCTGCTGTGATCCATTTGCTGTTTGGAAGCCAATCCAGCTACAGCCCATGCACAAGGCCTTGGCCTCACTGGTGACACAGCAGCCACTGGGCAAAGCAATGCTGGGCACGACCCCACAGGGTGACACGAGCTACTGCAAATGCAGTGGATAGAGGAACAAGGGGCAGAGCATGCTTGAGTACAGCTATGGATCACATGCTGCATCATTTTAGATTTCCTTCAAGCAGGTGGAAGACTGGATTGTGTGTGCTGCCAATCCTGTGATAATTTCTTTGGCTCACACAACAACCTTGGGGCTGAACAGCAGAAGTACAGCATGACTGCATCACCCAGAGAGCACTTTACTCCTCAGCCTCTTTCCAGAGGCCAGCCCTGGACAACAACCAGTCAAAACTGCAATGAAAGTGAGACCTTTCTTTCTTGTGAGCTTCAGCCCTTCTAGAAGCAGTGGGCACCAGAGAAAGGAACCTCTCTCAATCCCTGGCACCAGGCATGGACTTGGGCAGTGCAGGTAGCTCCTCTCCAGCATAGACTAGGAATAAATACACTGCAGGACAAACAGGTTTCAGCAGAGGAAGCAGCAGGCTGTTCCCACCTGGCTGCACTCCCACCTGCTTCTTTCTGAAGTTCTGGCTTCACACCTGTAACTCAGTAAGGTGCCAGCAGAAGTCATCAACACAGTGGGAACCTGGTGGGGAAGTGACTGCCCAGCAGACAGGCTGCTTTACTGGGGAGATGAGGAGCCACAGCCCTCCTACACAGCAGTGCCTGTGAGTTCCCAATGGGAGAGCTCCAACAGCAATGAGTGGAGCAGCATGTGCTTCACACCCACTGCCCGGAGAAACACCAACCACTACATGGAAGGAACAGGTCTGAAGTTGAACATTTGGGCTAAGGGGAATCCTGAGGCTCAAGTGCCTCTGGGAAGCTTTAGTTGTGGTGTGATTGACTCACAGGGGAGCAGAGCCACTCCTTCATCAAAGTATGCTGTGTATCCCTAAAAATCATGGCCTCCAGACAGAAATGCCTCTAGACAGAGCTGTTATATCCTGGGCTTCAGTTCTGCCACCTTTAGGTAGAGAGAACTTCACTGCAAACACCCACACCTGCCCTGGCTGGGCCAGTGATGTCTGCTGAGCCCTTAAGGATACAGGGCTGGAGAGCCCTGAAGAAGGGTCATGCTCTTCACCCTGCATCCAGACACCCTGGAGAGCTCCAAGCCATATTCTCTGTCCCCTGAAAAAGATATCAACACTGCAAAAGATAAGAAAAGATCTGCAAGAGCAAAGCCTGTGTGAGTTTTCCATGCTGTGACTAATCTGGGTGAAGCAGAGTCAGGCACGTGGGAGCATAAGGCCTCAGGGCAATGCACTGCCTAGCTCCTCAGCCCTGGATTTGTCATCCAGAGAGAGGACTGCAGTCAGCTCCATGCTCCCAGAGAGCACATCCCTATGTCAGGGTGTCTGGCCAGAGCACAGAGGCGATCCCAGCGACAGAGGGCTCGTGCTCAGCACACAAGACAACTGCCAGGCACACAGAGCAGTCAGAAAGCAGCACAGCCACTGCCATAAACAGGGACTATCCACTAGCCAGCTCCTGCCAGGGAGACACAGGAGTGCTTTAAGGAGAAGTCTGAAGGAAAATAAAGAGGACAATTTTCAAAAGAAGGTGGGATCATGTTAAGAGCATTAATCCACGCTGGAGCATTTCTGCTGAACAGATCCCTAAAATAGAAGCAGCATTGTAAAAGTTTCAGTTCCAATATTGGAACCAAAATGTTGGATGGCTCTGTCACTCCTGAGCACAGCCATGATCCTTTCACAGAGCTTCAACTCTCACTGATTTTGTTGAGACAAAGATGAAAGGGCCATTCAGAGCAGCCTGGAACATACCTCTTGCAGTATTTTCAGTTATTTTCCTTCACCAACCCCTTTCCTGGACCTAATCCATGGACCACAGCACATGAAAGGCAACTGTAAGCCTGGCACCAGGTGTGTAAATGCCGAGGCAGCAGCAGCCTCCTCATGGGAGATGGTGAGAGCGCCTGCTACACAGCAGCTTAGATCAGAGAGGGATGGTGGGGGGAGAGCAGTGACAAGGCTGCTCACCAGAGCCAAATTTATAAAAATACAGAAGGTATCTAGCTCCTCTCAGTTTCAAAGGAGTTGGGCACTTTCATCTGTATGAAAAGAGGGCTGGCCCTTGGTTCCTATTATTGCAAACTGCCTAAAAAATTTGCCTTTTAAATAACTACATTGTACAATGGCCTTTGTGGAAAAGCTCATGTTTCAGCCTATTGCCTTTCATCTCTACACCACCGACCCAGACCAGAGGAATGTGTCAGCTCCTTGGTTAATCCAGAATGTGCCGACAATTTCAGAGGCACTGCAAGCAGGATCACTTAATTTGTGGCAGGAACAGCCCACAGTTCTGGGCTGGCCCAGTGGGAAACTCTGAGGCTGTGGCACAGGAGAGGCTCCACAGACACCAATGCCATGCAAACACTCAATAACTCTGCCACCGTGTCACAAGGCCCCATTGAGCTTCATACTTGGAAGAAGATCAGAGGTGATGTTATGATCTTTCAAAAAAAAGGCACTGGGTTTACAACCCAACTCTGCAATTTTGGCAAATCTCACCACTGATAATTCAGTATAAAACACTGCAGCAAGACGGGCAACTCAATTTGACCAGGACAGATGTGGAATATGAGTCTTGTCCTGACAAGGTCTCAGGGATGGTACTTTCTACTGAATTCAAGACTGCCATTTTGCCTCTCTCCTCATCAAAAATTAGAGCCTTAGGAACAAACCTTAGCATCCAACTGGACTGCAGGAGACAGAGACTAAAGCCCCACATCTTGCAGGGGGTTATTAAAAGACAGACATTCAAAAGTGCATGCTCTACTCCTCCTAAAATCCTTTCCACCTTAAGATAACAATTTCTTCCCTGAACAACTGAGGAAGAAAGCAATCACAAAAGGTTAGTGCCCCAGGCTGAGTAACTACTGTCCTTGCACCAGGACCACAGCCCAATCATTGAAAAAACAGGGCTCTCCATAAAATCTGTTCTTTGCAGATAATATCACTGTGACACTGGTCTTTACTGCTATTTCAGTCTTGATTTCCACTGTAGAGTTTATCCAGTCAGAATCATCAATATATGCTCTACTTGCCCTGTAGCAAAACTGTTATCAGCAACTCACTAATACAGTCCTGATTGTAAGGAACAGATAATTGTGGAATCTTCCCTCCTGAGAATTTTTCTGTGGTATTGCCAATTTCATAAATTTCTTCCTGGGCTCATCTGAAAATAACAAAAATGGTAAAGTACATGCGATGTAAGATGAGAGATGCTAACATAGCAGGCACTGGAATACCAGAGTTCACGAAGATGTCACCTTTGGAATGATTGCAGTGTATTTCTAGAAGTCAGAATGAAACCAGATTAAAAAGATATTAGAGAAGACAGAAAGTCATTTGACTGTAAATGCTGTGGCTGTTGGACACACAAGGGGCAGCAACACACAATGTTAGAAAGAACTTGGAAGCAATGGAGTGGAAAAAATCGCATTTGCTAGACTGTGTTTTCCTACGAGGCAACCCAAAGGAAATGGAAACAATGTAGGTAAGGCAGAGCAGTGAGGCAGGGTGGGGAATGCTCCTCTCAGTCGATGGGTTAGCAGAGAGCCAGCACCCCCATGCAATGTCAGCTCAAGTGACAGCCACAACAGGCCAAGAGTAATTTGTCACTCGCAGCCCTTTAACGTGAACTGGGTGCAAAATCAGATTAGATACCCACGAATAGCTCTTGGGACTTGCAGCACAGCGTGAAATCAAACCTTTGTATGTTTTAAGAATCCAAAGATAACTATCTTCAAGCAAAGCCTGGAACCAATGTCACATGCAAAATGAGGAGGGGCTCTCTTGGGCTCCCAGGCTGGGCTCTGACTTGCCAGGCCAAACAGCAATCTCTTGGGATGTATTTTCTGGGATTTATTTTCTCAGATTTATTCTCTGTGTGGGTTCTCATCCCACTGCCCCTCGCAGGCTTTTCAGTCTCATTTATAAACCACTGCCTTGCAAAGGCAAAGCAAGACCTGCTTCCTCTTCTGAAGAAAACACATGCTGGCCTATTACTGCAGGATGCCAGCCAAGAGGTGGGTGGATGCCCTAATTATTTTATTTTTTGAAAAATAATGAAGAAAAATAGTTATTTGTCATGAAGGAAAATCCCTAATCAGCTAAGGGACAAGCTCTAGGTACCCAATACACATGGATTCACTGGAGCCACAAATAATCTCAGCCCTCGAGCATACGCAGGCTGTCTGAGGAAATGAGAGCAGCGGTCTCATCCAGGTATTTCCTGGACATCCACTGTCATTAATGTCATGATAAATGGGATGTGAGTCCTCCAAAATACCCAGTATGTGCTGTGAGCTCTACCTCGCAGGGACACACTTCAGTACCAAACACACCTAAGTGCAAGATGCAGCACAGGAACAGCTCATGGGAAGAAGCATCCACACACTTCACAAAGAACCAGAAGATGGCTCATTATGCTTTCAGACTAACAAGCCCCATGATATCCCTCATTAGCAACCCCATGCACACACTGCACTGCTGCCACATGAGGGGCAGCTCCAATAACACCATCACTTGTTTACCAAGAGAACAATTCTGCTATTGCCTGACACCTGCCCATGACAGTGCAACCACGGCAGGAGCAGGGAGATGTTCAGAGGACACTGGGCATTCAAACAAGGCAGCAGAACGCCTGGCACTGGCTGGAACGTCAGAGCAGCTGCTGAGGACCAGCCCTGCCACCTCAAACAGAAAGGCTTTCACTGACATTAATGAGAGCTGCAGCAGATAATGCCATCCCACAGCTCTGAGATGGCAGGCAGCCTCTCCATTCGGGGACTGGCAGGCTGAACAGAGCAGGAACTGAGGGACGGGAATGCTGGGCTCCATCCAGTTGCTTCTGGTTTACCCAAATTTCTGTGAGGTCCAGTGCTGTGAACCTGGTGTGAGCCAAGCACGGTGGGGCAGGGCAGATGAGGCTTATCCAGGTGACAAGAGGACATGCTCCTGCATGTGATGGTCATCAGGGTCCCAAGCAGGTGCATGTGGCACTACTGGGGCATACAGAGCAAACAAGCCTCTAACTCACTGACCTCCGTGGGCCTGCTCTGAGCCTCTGAAGTCTGAGCCCCAGGGCTGTTGGCAGACTAGAGCTGATCTAGAGGGTCCAGCTGCTCAGTGAACCTGGAGTGCTTCCCAAGCACATGCCTGCACTAACTGCTCTGTAAAAGCACCAAGTTCTGCTAAATTACTGTCTTCCCCAATACCCACTTCCCTCATAAACACACACTCTGCCAAAGGCTCCTTTCAAGAGGAGGGGAGCTCTTTAAAGCAGCTGAACAGCACAGGTATAAACCCCAGGACAAGACATGAGCAGTTTCTCTTCTGCTTGCTACAGCTTCAGTGAACTGCTCCAGCTGCATCACAGAAACCATCTCTGAGAGTCAGGACTGCAAGAACAACTGCTAGGAGACAAGAGATCATCCCTGACAGCATCTCTCACTGCCCAAATGACACATTCCTGCTCATCTTGGCCCTGTGCAATCACAGCGAGGCTTTGTTGCAGACCAGCTCCATCTCTTGGATTAACTCCTGCTGCCTTGATTCAGCCTACTGCCTACAAAACAGGGCAAATCCCAGCTCCTGAAGGCTCTGATGCTTCTTCCATTACTGTCTGATCCCAGCTGGCACCAGACTCCCTAAGCAGCAGAAACCTCTGAGAATCTACAGGATCTTAAAAGCCATAAATCTCCCTGACATTTTTTACAGCAGGTCTTGGGCAGAGGGAAATTACTATTGGTCCAGATGGGCATTTCCAGTACTGCCTACCCACATTTCCAGGACTTCATATCACTTGCAGAGACTCAGGAGAGCTTTAAACTAAACAGAAAGCATAGCCAAGGGGACTGTGCATAGGGCAGGCAGATGCCTTTGTGACTCACAATTCACCTAAATATATAATTAATGTAGTATGTAATTTATTTGGAAACAAAAGTGGATGTAAGACTGCAGGATCTAAAGAGACTACATGTGTGTACGTATCACAGCAAGAATGAGCTCAGTGCGTCAGGAAGGATTAAAATAGTTCCCACACTGAGGAAACAGCCAGGAGACATTACAAAAAGCTGAAAGCAAAGTGACTTGCCTGGGAAGTAATCTTAAAAATAATTGTAATACAAACATTAATTGTAAAACAAACTATAGCAGTAAAAGGCCTGGCTTGTGCTCTCACGTGTGTTCACACAGCTTCATGTACCAGGGGTCTGCAAGGAAAGATGAAACAATCACTGGAGCCACATCTGTACTTCCACAGGCTTTGCATCACAGAACGCAGAAGGAAGATGTTAAGCCCTTGGAGCCTCTTTTCCCACAAGCTGAGTGCATCTCTTTCCCCTGCCTTGCTTCTGCACTGAGAACGTCCAGAGGTCAGTGGGCCGGGCTCACTCCTCATGGCCAGTCTCCAGCAGCTAGCACTCATGATCCTGTGGTTTATTTGCTCAGCCTGCACTCCCAGCTCCGTTTCCCTGCCAGGAGTCATTCTGGGAGAACGGCACCAACTGCCTCGGGTGGGGTCAGGCAGAGACGGGCCATCCCAGCTCCATACACACACCCTGGACACACTGGATAACAAGCTTCAAGACAAACAGGGCACTCCCAAAGATCCCCGGAAGAGCAAAGGTCTGAGGTGCACAAAGCTCAGGTCTCCCTCTCCTTGGCACGGAGTGGCCGCACAGCACAGGCAGGGTCAGGCAGCCGCTGCCCCTCTCTCCCCAGCAGGAGTCAGGGCAGGACGGGCACACGGCTGTCACTGCCCTCAGCCACCGCCGCTGTGCAGAGAAACAGCCCACATCTAAGAGCTGAGAGAACAACTGGAGTTAACTTCTAGCAAGGGCTTCCCACCTCTGACTGACTTACAACTACACTGGCTCACACCCCACAGAGCCCCAGGCTTGCATGAACCACAGCCCAAGATCCTCCACTGCTACATTTCCAAGTGTTAACCTGAGTCTCCCTCGGCCCTGGCTGCGAGGTCTCTGCCACCCGGAGCATCCCTGCACTGCCCTGCCCAGCACAGCTACGTCCCTCTTCCAGAGCTCAACTTCAGCCTCAACTTCTCTTATTTCTTTTGACTTCAGGAGTGGACAGCTGTACTCAAGCCAGAACTAAACAATTCTCCTCCCCCTCTTGGCGTTACACCCTTGCAGATGCTTGTGCAGGGTTTCACTTCCTCTTCAGCTCTTGGCCAACACTTAGCCAAGCTTTGCTCATTAGCAAAACAGTCCCTGCATCTTCTCAGCACCCTCTCCTTTCAGCCACCCCCAGCACTTGGCTGCTGTGATGCTGCTGGGGTACCAGCCTCGTGGGCAGGGAGTGAGGACTGAGGGAAGGGATAGCAGTGTAGAGCCGAATGTTAGCAGGTCATAACAGATTTCAATTAATGCACTGAAAATACAAAAGAGAAGGAATGAAGAATATCACCCCATTCAGTCCTAAAACAAAGACAGCTCTAACTTAAGTCAGGAGCAACAGATCTGTTCCACTTCCTGCAGCCCAGCCCCTATGGTCAGCACTGTACATCCAAATCTTCCCTCTCAGCATGCAGTGCCGCCTTCCACTGTTCAGCATGAACAGTGTTTCTGGAAGACCAAGTCATGGATGAACAGCAGCACACACACATACTGATGAGGAGCATATGTTCTGGCATCTGATCCCAGCACCACACACAAATCCAGATCCTGAACACTTTTGTGGGAACAAGATGACTGCAAACCTCTTCACAGCTCCAGGGACAAATCTCTGGGAGAAAAGGAATGTGTAATAGCAGACAAACATTTTTTCCTGTGCTTCAAGGCTAACCACACTGTAGACATGCACACACACAAATTCTAGCCCTTATGGGAATGATTCCAGTATGCTATGAAACAACTTGCATACGCTTCACAAACATCTGAAGTCACACAAGTATTAGAGGTGCCACACATTTCTTTTATGAGTAGAGCATTATCCTGTGTGGTTTCACCGTCACAGGGAAACCTCTGCCTTGCGCAAGGAGACAAAGACTTAAGTGTTGGTCAGGCAAGAAAACGCTACAGATAAGCAAAGAATGCGCCCTCCAGCTCATACTCTGCTATCCAAGAAAAAAGGTAACGCAGAGGCCACTTGAACTGGAACAGAAATGGGAATGGGAGAGGAACCCTCTCGACTCAGCCAAGAGGTACCTCAGCAAAAAGTACCCGAAGTATTGAGGATGGAGCTAAGCTCCCCAGGCTTGGTTTCAGCACATATGAGCAGTAACTGCAGCATGTTCATAGGAGCCACCACTGCGGGGCGTCCCAAAACGGCTGGGGAAACTCCTTGGACTGAACGTTTAAAACTAATTTGGCAAAGCTCTAGAGAAACACAGCAGGCACCCAGCCTGGCCTGGTACAGTGACCAACCAACTGGCTGAGATGCAATCTCCTCTGGATTTCCAAGATGTCCATTTTATTGGGTATTTAATGAACAGCACCTTAGATTGAAACTGGGCAATATGGGTTCTAGAAGACACTGAACTCCACCAGTTGTTTCTCTCTCTTGACTTGCCTTTCCTCAGCTTTCCCAGGGAGCTGTCGTAACACAAGCCCCTTACATTTATTGCTACAACCATCAAATGAAGAACAGCATCAGCATGAAGCCAGTAACATTTTTGAGAGCATAAGTGGTTGTAAGAGAATCCTTGACTTTGGAGACTAAAAGCACCCAGGGACTGTGTTTCCCCTTTGTTCAAATGGCAGCAACACTTTCCCCTCTGCAATTGCAAGCTGTCTTTTGCAAAGCTGCAGCAGTCTGCAACCCAGCAGCTGAACAAGTGTCACCAGCATCTCTTGGGGTTAAATAAAGGTTGTTCCTACATCCTTAACACCTGCAAGGATCATGTCCTAACATCTGTTGAACTTACACGTTTGGTTAGTGTGCCTGGAACAGCCCTGCACAACTCTTACAAGTGCAGCAGAATTTTGGAGTTGTGCACAAGTAGCTGGGCAGGGAAACTGAAGTGACAAAAATCCTGTGCAGGAAGCACTTACTTCTCCTTTCCATAAACTGCAGATTGATACTTGCACTGAGAGGGCTGAACCTCTCCCCTGCCCTGTACTCACAACTGTTTCATCCATTTGGAGCATAAATAATTGAAGAGAGACAGCAGCAGCAGGAGGAGACAGAATCTGTGCCCAGCTCTCCAGTGGTTCTGTCTCGCCATGAAGTCCATGCACTGACCTCTTTTAAAACCCTTTTACCAAGTAGCCAAGCAGACAAAGAATGGGAAAAAAAAAAAGTCCAAGTGCCCAGGATGAACTTTGCTTCCCAGCCCAGAACAACCCATCTGTGATACAGGGCCTCCTGCAGCCAGGCTGTTTAGACAGATGCACAGCAGAAAGACAGGCAGGGCTGAACCTCCTGACCTGCTGCAGTCCCAGCCCACTCCCAACACACTGTTCTGAGCACTGAGCCTCTGCCCAGCTCGGAGGGCAAGGGACCAACGTTGTCTTTTGAAATGGGCCAAAAAAAATGAATGAAACACACAAGGCTTTTCACAGAGAAGTAAAAGCTTCCACTCCTATGCAACATCTGGCCAAGATACACTGGGACATCAGAAAAACAAGCAGGGATGTGCTGCTTTAAGAGTGTTTCCAGTATTTACCTCCAGATTCTGTGACTAATTTGCTACTCCCTTTCTGGCAGGCACATCTTGGTAGCCAGGATGCATGACCAGGGATGGAAAACACAGAGGTTGGAAGAGACATTAATGTGGGGAGTCAAAGAGAAACAGCCTCACCCAGGGCAAGCTATGACACAGTGAGAGACTATCCAGCTGTGGTGAAATATCCCATTAGACAGCTGCAAATATAATTTTGCTTTCTCCAAGGGGAAAAAAAAGCCACCTCACCACAACCACCTCAAATTGATACAGAGCAGGAACACAGATCCATACTGCTGCTCCCAGTGATTCAAAGAATCACAATTATAAAATAATTGGTTTAATTCTGAGAAAATTAAAAAGTCAGTGGTAGTCTGTTCTCCTTCCAGGTTCCAAACTTTTCTGCACAAGCAAGAACTTTCCTCTAGTCAAAAGACTACAAGAACTGTAAGAAAAACATTTAGGTGAAAGATGGCAATGCCACAAAGGTACAGTGCAGGTACAAACCCTCCAGCCTACTCCAGAAGAGACTTTGGGGAGATTGTGTAAAGACTAAGCTCTGCTTGTGGTCTTTGTTGTACAGTTGCTGTACAAGAGAACCTACCACTCTGACTATACTTCCCATCATGTTTCACAAAACTCAGCTAATCAATTTTCCCCACATAGGTATCTACATAGAAATTGAGGGTCACACTGGGTCCTGTTCAGCCAGCTCAAGGCACAAGGAAACACCACTTTTCCCTCCTCTTAATCTGCTCTTGGTCATCAGTAGCTGCCTGCAGTGGAGTTGTCCTCAGTGTGACACAGGCAGTATCTACAACTACCTGGGGTGCCTCAGCTCTACCCAGAGTGCAGCTTTCCAGGAGATACACTTTCCTGTAAGCCCACCTGGGCTTATTTCTCCATAAGCACAGTAGAGAAAAGGAGAAGGCAGTTCAGCACACTTAAACAGGGAACTGGGGGATTTCCACCAGCCAGTGTTCTCTGGTAGGCAAGGCTGGGGTTGAAAGCTGACCTTAAAAATGATGCTCTGTGTTGGCACAGTTGCTATTTTAGATAGAAGACATCTCTGCTGTTGCATTATCTGCTGTTCCAGGAACAGATAGAAATCTCTGCTCCATTTTTTATATGGAAAAAACCAAAGGAATCTGTAATGTAAGTTTTTAACATATAAAACCCAGATTCTCAAAAACTGAAACACAAAGGCAATGAATTCAGTTCTCAATGACTTGCACTGAAACCACTCCTCCAATCAAACTACCTTTTGCACACCATCTTCTCTATACACAGCCCCCCACATATAATTTTACTGACAAGCAGACCACTTCAAAATATGTTCAAGTAGAAAAAAAGGGCTAAGCTGAATGCAAAAGGCACAGCCCTGTAATTTCAAACCCACTGAAAGAACTGGATCCACCAGATAGTCTCTGCTTCCACACCCAAACAACTTTGCAAGTTGATGGGGTGGGGAGAGATCAACTTGGGAAGGAGAGGTTCCCATCCTCCTGATCTAAAAAGAAACAATGACTTCAAAGAACATTAGAGACATGAGCCTGAATGAGCAGGAGCCAGCTTCAGAGACACAGCGAGGTAACACCCCAACACACACACGCCAACAACACGAGCTAGGAGCCATGTTCTGGAGGAGTGTGCCAGGAGACTCCAGTTGAACCAGGTACTTAGGAGGTTTCACCTTTACTCCTCCCACAGCAACACCTCCGGCTTTGGCAGAGCATCCATCTGCTGCACTTGCTCTGTTTGGTTCTCAAGTCAATACTCTTGACAAATTGCTGGGTTTCCCTACCCGGGGCCTATTCTTCTGCACATGGGACGTTAGTCATTGCTTCATTTCCTACCCAGCTTCACCATGAGAATCCCTCTTAGTGATCCAGTGGTAAATAAATTGCTAGGAGAGAAACCATCCCTCTCCAAGAGGTGCTGAACTGAGATACAATAAAACTGAGCAGCTGGGTGTCACCAGGCAACCTGCCACAGAGCTCCACATCAGCCCAAGCTCTTAAACAACAACCCTTCCCTGGGAATACTGGATGCTCTGCACACAGAGACCGGTATGAAACCTCCACTGACTTCAATAATTAAGAGGTCATTCCATGGAAATCAGAGAGGTGGAGAATCTACCGTTATTTTTTCCTGATGAAAGGTAGTAATTAGGAGCCCAGCCTGCAAATCAGAGTACCCTGAACCCAGACAATGCATCAGCCCTGACCATGCTGTGAGGGAGGATGGAGACATATTCTTTGTTCCATTCTATGGACTCAGTAAGTCATGAATATTATTAAGACTTCACCAAAGGTAACCCTACTTACATGCAATCTATTGTACTGCCCTCTCAGAAGCTCACTTCATTTCCCAAATATTCATTAAAAAATAGCTCTTATAATAATTTTTGAAAAATTAATTCAGACAAGAACCACAGCTTTAGTAAATCCATTAAATTGTTATCTGCTGTCACATGCAAGAAGATTGGAAAAAAGCGGCACAGGAAGAAAAATCCTGCTCTTAAAAAATGCTAAATAAAAATCATTTATGCTTTTGCATGTTCACTTTAATTTTAACAGATTGCTTTGTGTTCACAGCTTGGTTTCCCCTTGCCATCCACAAGTACCAGGGCTGGCCCAAATCCATAATGAACTGTGCTCTGCCATGCAGGACCCACTCTACACTCAATATAAGACACACACAAACGCACACACCCCCTCCACACTGCAGGAAAGAGCTCCTCTGACCCAGCAGTAACTGCACTGTCCTGCACACACAGACTCTTTGGGGTACAGACTCCAGCCCACTTTTGCCTATGCAGTGTGACAAGGGCCTTCAGGAGTTATGATAATATCTACAACAGACTCCTCTGATCTCCACTGCACTTCTTCCCCTGGGGAATGCACAGAAAGGAGCCTTATACATAACCTGCTTCCCTCTTAATTTAAAAACATGAACTGAGGAACAGCATGTTTTTGGGGAGGTTACAAAGCTTCTCCCCAGTTCACAGCTTACACTAGATGTTCCACAATGTCAGAACACATTCTGGATTACTTTCATCCAGAAATAAAACAAGAATTAACAGCAATACTCACAAATAACTATGAAATACTAGCAAAATTTCAAGTACCTTGGGAAAAATGCAACTGGTGATCCCCTTATCCCATTACTCCTTCATTTACTTTGTTCTTCTCATCACTGCCATCAGCAGCTCACAAAAATGCACAGTGCCAAGTCTGCATTATGTAGGGAAACACCATCTCTTGCCATCACCAGGTGAATACCCAAGCTGCTACAATGCCAGTTTGCTTTTCTGTGGCCCGAAAAGGCTGTGCAGTACTAGGGTCTTAGCAGGCAAGGTGTTTGCTTCATACAGAATTGGAGCCTCAGAGAGACTGGACCTAAAGGCAAGTGTAAGGCAGGCTGGGAATGGGTGAGATTCTTCCCATGCACTGCTCTGCTGTGTTAACCATCACCTCCATCCCCACCCTTGTGAGACCAAAAGGCTCTTCCATTTACAGCAGATGTTGCCTATATGATGATGATGGGTGCTGAGGAACACACAGGACCCTGATAACCTCTTACCTAAGCATTCAAGCTCTACAGAGAAGGATTCTTCTTTTCAAAAACCCTAAATCCCTCCAAGTACCAAACAGACAACAAAAAAAACTGTCGATGTCATCTGATTGCATCACCCCTCCTCTCTCTCCAGCACTCAAAGGCATGTCTCCAAATAGCTATTAGCTTCGCAAAGCAAAACAGATGTTCCCTAACACCCAAATCCTGGCCGCCTGCGAGGTGCCGATCGGCTGCAGCACCAAGGAGCGGCAGGACCGGGGCTGTGTCTGCGCATCTGTGCTGCGGAGGGCAGACGGATGGGAGACGTGCTCCCAATACCCAAACGCCTCTGCCAGCCCCGCGCTGCCTTTCTCCATCCGAACCCGCTCGACACACCCAAAGGCAGCGACAAAAAAGAAACCCAAGCCAAAACCCGGGGGGATGCGGCAGGCAAAGCGCCTATTTCCCGGATGAACGCAGCCAAGCCGCCGCTGTGCCCAGGTAGCCGCCGCATCCCCGCGGAGAGCCGTGCCCGGCGGCAGCCCACCTACCTGCTTCTCCTCTGCGGGGCGGCGCGGCCAGGGCGGGATGCCCGCGGCGGGGACCGGCAGCGGGGAGAGAAAAGGAGACACCGTGAGGCGAGAGGGACGCGCCGGGCCGCGGGGCGGAGCGGCCGCGCGTCCCCGCCGCCTCACCTGGGTTGACCAGCTTGCTCTTGTACCGCATGCCCGTGCTCATGGTGCCTCCCCGGAGCGACAGCCGTGCCCGTGTGTGCGAGGCTGGGCGGGGGACTGAGGGAGTGCGAGCGGCGGGGCCGCCCCGCGCCGCCGCCGAGGGGCCGGGGCCGCCCGGGGCCGCCAATCCCGGGAGCCGAGCCCGCCCCGGGCCCGCCCCCGCCGGGTGACAGCCGGGCCGGGGGCTGCCGGGGCCGGGCCGGGGGCTGCCGGGGCCGGGCAGGGCGGCGGGACCGCCGGCAGGAGCACCGGAGCCATCCCGCTCCGGCCCCGCCCGTGCCAGCGGCTGGAGAACGCAGCCCCGGGCCGCGGTGATGTGCGGCGATAATCCCCCCGCAGCCACCCGGAGCCCGGCGGGCTACACCTCCCTGAAGGTTTATACACTATAAAAGGCTGCGCTCCCTGCTCTCGAACAGAAACACAGCAGCGAGGAGGAGGAATACAGTATTAAAAAAAAAAAAAAAAACAAAACCCAAACACAAATGGAATAAATAGGAAATGTGTTTCCAGATTTGGCATCTCAAAATACAGTGGGAAGTCCTGAATCATACTGCAACCATGCTGTGTGAAGCAGGAATGTGTGCTCCGTTTCCATTAAAAATTTTTAAAGAGGTTATATGGAAAGTTATTTTAGGTAAAAGCTGTCAGCGTAACTCTTTAAGACAAGGCAAGAGAGAACTTAAATGAAAAGCAGCAGTTGCACATGACATGAGAACAGCTCACAGAAAACTCAACAGCAGAGAAGGAAGGAGAGTGGGATGTGAAGACTAAGGACACCCGGATCCTTCCCCTGACTTCCACGGCTGCAGGGAGGGGTCGTGTGTTCCCCATTTCAAGGACAGGCAAATTATCAGACCTGAAACTCTTCTGAATACAGGACAGGATACGCTTGGCAGGGTGATGGCTGCATAACTGAAGGGCACTGCCCTGCCGGGGAACAAATCTGACACTGATGCCACAATACCAACTTTTCAAATCCTTGTAGTCATCACAGCATTTATCTTGGCATTTCTTCCACCTTCTCATTCAAAACATCCCTCATAACAAAACAAGGAGACACTTCCAAGGCACAGACATTTTAAAACCACGTTAGCTCATCCTGAGTTCACTTTTAGCCATTGATTCAAAGCATCAGAAAAAAATAGATCAGGTAGTTGTCAGCAAATTTCCTTGTTTTTAAATGCTAGAGAGCCACAGACCATTAGAGACTCTGCACCACAATTAAAGGCACCAACAAGCCAATCAGCTTTTCATGAGTTGTTTTATAGTCTGCCACAGTGTTTTAAAACTAATGAAGGCTGAAAGGACTGCAGTCAAATGCTCTTTGATCCTGCTGAACAGTCATTAAAAAAGTTACATGTGGGCACTTTGTCCCAGTGCTGGAAAATGTCAGTCTGGAGAAGGCCAGGATGAAATTCAGAGAAAGGGACTTGTCTTCCAAGGCCCTGGCACTGCCAACACCTATGGGAGTTGAAATGCAAAGTCAGAGAGTAGGCTCCAGCCAGCGTCCTCTATCCAAAGAGCTCCACAGTACAAAGACTTGGCTTAACAACTATATATATTCTCCCAGTAAGCTGTTAAGTATTTTAACAAAACCAAGTTCAAATGTAACTGAAAACTAACATCAGTCAACATCAAAGAAGTGGCAGAAAGCATAAAAAATAAAACTACATTGAAAGGAAAGTACTCACATATGGAATCAGCAGCTCTGCAAGCCCTTCTTGCACAATTATTGAAATAGATCTCAAATTTTGAGCCGAAATGCTCCATCTGGAATCCACAAACCCAAAGAAAGTACAGACTATCAATCAGTACTCGGTATCCCCTAGTAAAAATCTTTTCACTGAGGCTTCCCAGACAAGAACTGTGACAGTGACTTTAGGTGCCTTGCTTTAAAGAGAAAGAAAAAAAATACCCTGTTTTTAATAAAATTAAAGACTAGATGCTTTTGATTGTCTGTTTCACCACTGTCCTAGCTGGCTTAGAAAGATGAAGCTTTCATGCCACCTTTGCTCAGAGAGCTAATCCATCTTGTAACTAATGTCTCCAACTGAAGTCTGGGCTTCTCAGGAGGGGTGTGGCTGCCCTGACTTTCACAAGCACAAACGGACAGCACATAATTAAGAGTCTTGCAAAATATGATACAAAATCCTGGAAGAAAAACAACAAGAAAGGTGCATATAACAGCAAACAAATGAAGAGAGAAAGTTTGCCATTGTATCTCTCACCTCGGCCCTCTGGACAGACACAGTTAAATTCAAATCTTCATAAAAACAGTAGAAAATTTGTGTGAATGCAAATCTGTTACTCCATTTCTTCTTTCAACTTTGTTATAGCAGCCAATGAAGTAATAATGTAACATCTATTTTATGCAATTAAGCTTCAAACAAGCCAAATATGCATCCCTGTGATGCCAATCATTTGTGAATCCTGATGAAACACTCATAGCTAGACAGCAAAATTAGGGGTAATCATTACATGAAAGACACCTCAATTTAGGACAGAAGACAAAGTGTCTCAATTCCATATTTGGAAAATAATTTACACTTGTGCATATATAACATGCACAAGACTACAAAAGCATGCAGAAGAGAGCTATAACTCAGCAATGACATAAAGGAAATAGCAACATTCATGAACTTAAGGTGTGTGATCAGATTTTCTAAGATACTCAGCCACCTAAATACATCACTAGATGCCTAAAGAACTTCGGAAAAAAGTGGATGTGAAGCTTTGCTACCTAACTTACACAACTTTTAAAGTTGTTTTGAAATGAAATCAAAGCAGTTTGCAGGTAGACAAATTTTAGAAAATACCTTCATACCCCAGGGTAAACATCACAATTCCTCTGAATATGCACTGTGCACAACACCATTACAGCATTTCATACATTAGCTTGAAAAAGCAAAATAAAATCAAACAACAAAAACAACCCCAAAAAGAAAATCAACATTTTCCACATTCATACAATTTATTACAAAACTTCAATGAAAAGTAGTGCTATGGTATATATAAAAATTCAGTACATGCCATCACTCAGCTGACAGATAGAAATGCCTGTGACAAATTTTTGCCATCAATACTTGAGACCTGAAGCCAAAGCTCCAGACATCCACACAAGTTGTTGGTGTGTGGAGTGTTTATGGTGTGTTAAGGCACGGCGATTTAGAAAAGTCAGCTTTTTCAAATCACTGGTGAATCATCGGCGTTTTTGTACATTTTCTCATACATCACACAAATGCAAATCACCAGAGATGAGGCTTCAAATGCAACAAAAGCACAGAGGAAGTTCTGAAAAACTGATACGATACATAATAACCTAAAATGGCAGGTGAAAGTTATAATACTGTGCAAACACACATACGTTTACTGTAAACAGGCCACATAGTCTTAGTATTAACCACGAAACCGTTCAGAACAGCCTAGCAGATAAATGATTAATTCCTTAAACCCACCACAATGACTAGTCCACACATTGTACTCTTGGCAGTTTCTGAATAAAAAGATATAGGAAGGATAATAAAACCACATTGGTAAGTATGAAGACAGTGTTACCAAAAGAATCAAAAGAGATACACTATAAGTTCAATAACATTGAGTATATAAAACAAGCAGTTTTACAACACGATCTTCAGACTTTGTGTTTGTTTTAACGCAGGTCTTGGTCTGTGGCATCCAGCTTTTGCATTTGAACGTTACCACTCGGGCAAAGAAAAGAGAGCACCCATCCACTTAGAGAACCGTATGCTGCTGGGAACAAAAGTGGAAAACAGAGCATTAGAAAGGACAAACTCTCAGCACTGTCAGAGCACTGGGGGCAGTTGGAGCCCCTCCGAGCAAAGCAGCATAATCCAGGGAACAGGGAGTTTCAATTCCTGCATCACAGGGACCTGCATTACAACTAGATCAGCTGAGCAGTTTGGTCCCACATATTTATCACAAATGTCTAATAAGAGCTTATAAATGAGAATTTATTTTTAGCTACATAGTTTCTTAGGCACCCACACCCCCCCTCAGCCTGCAAGAACACAAGAAGCACATTACGGCTCCTCTCAAGAGTCCTGCAAACAACACATCGACCTTGGCCTGTTCTGTGGAGCATTATTGCTGCTGAGGGAAACAAACCACTCAGCTAAACAGAGCTAGCAGCAGGCAGCAAGTTCAACATCCTGCACCAACACTGCTAAGGTAAAGCAGGAAAGCAGACATTTTTTCAAGCATTCATTCAAGCACTGTTCCTGTGGCTGAAAAAGAAGGGATACTGGTCTGTAATTTCAAAAATAACTGTCAGTTTTTTGATATTTCTACAGTTACTTGCCAATCAAAAAGGCTGCTACAAAGAAAGCAGAATCCCAGCTTTCCCTGAAAGTTGGATCCTGCTTAAGAAGTTGTGTCCGATTTGGAACTCAGGGGAAACACCTCAAATTCTTCAGTCCCAAAACTACTCATTCCTGACAGAAAAAAATAGCTTAATCTAAATGCTCATCTAGATGGAAAAATAAAAATAACCTAGAAAACACTGTTGTACCAACTTACTTGTAAAATACAGTGCAACACTAATCCATACTACAGTGGGGATAAGGAGCAACATGCTTTGCTCTTTGCCATTCTCACTGTGGGAATTCTGTTCAATACACAATTTCTTCTCATTTTAAGGAGCCCATCACTTCTAATAACAACTAAAACATGCAAGCTAGCAATAAGGCTTTAAAGCTAGAGTCCATAAATTGCTAAGCAAATTCAATATCCAAATTCAAAATCAACCTATTGTCCTACACTGCTACTTCAAATTTGAAAGAGAAACTTGATTTCTGCCACTGGCTGCCCAACTCTAATCTGTTACAGAAGATACCTCAAGAAGAAACTGTAACTCATGTTTCAGACTCACAAAAAGACTGGAATTTCCAATAAACATGAAGGCTTGGGTTCTAAGCACAGCTGTGCATTGATGTTAGCAGCATTAGCTACACAATATCTACACTTTATAAGCTCGTAGAACTCACTTGGGCAAAGCGTGTTTGTGTAGTTTTAATGTGGATTCATTTCACCGCTCTTTCTTCCTCATCTCCTTGCAAGGCTATATTTTATGATACGATTAGGTTGATACTATTCTTGACAAGTTTGACCTCCAACTTTACTAGACCAACCTTATAGTCCCCCATGCTCACTTCACCAACACACAAGTTAACAAATGCCTCCATCTGCAATGTGAGTTCATACCAACATTTAACACAGGGTATTTCTCCAGTGTGCCATTAAACCAGAGCTCTCTCAGTAAGCAGCATAACTAGCAAGCACTGCATGCACCTGCACCCTGATTGTGTGGTCACATAGCTCACAATCCTGTATTTGTAAAGATTTTGAAAACCTTGTAAAGGAAATGGGTTTGCCTCCCCCTCAGCTCTTCCAAGAACACCACTGAAATGCAGGGTGACTTGACACCTCTATGTGTTCATTTCAGAGCTCCCAATGAGAGAAATTTGCTTTATAAGCAGCTGCACTCTCTCACTCACCTCAACTGTTTTTCTTCAAATAGCACCCGCTATTATAACTACAACCCTTTGTGTGCCCCATCATCAGCAAGAACGTTGAGAAATGGCATCTTTCCAAAAGGCAGAGGAGTAGTGGATGATACCAGTGCCCTGCTGCAGGTTTTGACTCATTTTGTCACCACACCCCAAACATTTTGGTTTTCTGCTGTTTCAGTCACCCTCTGTTGACTTCACTGCTTCAAGTTTGTTCCCTTTCCTTTGTTACTCTGTAGCAAGACCTCATACTTCCCCACCGCAAACATCATCAGCCGAGTTCACAGTAAGTTACAAAACTGGCCTTTGAACTGATTTCCAATGCTCATCAGTTAAATATGTTAATAGGGTTGATAACCACAGAGGCACATCTACATAGCAGGATCCGAGCTTCAAAACTATCAGAAATGTTCCTCTGTTTCTTGGCAAAAAGTGGCCCTCACACATTTTCAGGCTCCCCATTATACCATACAATTTCCAACTGAAGTCTGTTCTCTAAGGGTGAAAAAACTTGTGCCAGCCCATCAATGCAGGGTTTTTTGAACAACTCCACAGTCAGAAGAGCTGAGGGGAGCTGGACACTGACAGCACTCTCCTGGTCTAGCTTCTAGCCAGAGAAACATCCACTGGCAGTGCCAGGCAGCTGTTCCAAATACTACAAATTTGCCCAAGCTTCACATTCTCTAGGCTCTCAATTTCAGCTGCCAAAAACTACAACATCATCTCTGCTGCCTCAAATGACATTTCTCATCAGATCAATTCAGCATTCAGCAGCATCATTTTAGAAGGCTGGTTGCTATGACAATGCTTTGTGTTGTTCTGTTAAATGATGTCAATTCACTGGTAGAAAGAAGAAGCTGTTTGGTGTCTTTAGCACTGTTCTTAGCAAGAACCAGAACAGTGTTAATGGGCTCAGGAGGTTTTAAAATACTTGTGGAAATCGCAAGCTATACTAAAAGAATTTTCAACATCCTACAGATATTTTAAGTGCAAGATGCTTGGGTTTCTTTTTTGTCTGAATATGTTTCCCTGACTATAACTACATTTCCAGATGGCTATATTAGCGTTCCACAGCCTGGCTTCTGTTACTGATTTGTCCCAGTATGATCTTGAAACTGAGTGAAGACAGACAAACCAGATTTGTTAAAACAGCAAGAGGAAAACAGATTGCAAAGAGATACGCTGTGAGAAACAGAAGCAAAGGGAAGAAACAACAACTAATAACCATTTCATTTGGTACAATTATTCCAGCTTTTCATAATAATTGCTCATCTGAGATGGACAAGTTCAGAAATTAGTAAATGAGCTATTGGAGTTACTGTAGGCTTATTTCAAAAGAATTTCATATTTGAGCACCCAAATAAAACGAAACCTGTTTTAGGTTTTGGTACCTTTCACCCTTCCATCTTTCTCTTCAATCCTTCATGTGAACTGTCAAATACAAGAACCAATAAGCTCCTACACTTTACAGCAGTATCTTGTGTTTTACAAGGAAAAAAAAAAATCTAAGGAAGATTAGTAAGGTGAGTATATCAAAAGTCAGGGTAAAAAAAATTGTTACTGCTTATTCTAAGAATATTCTCATGTCTAGCTGTGCTCTCATTGCCTGTTCCACCTGCACTGGTTGCACACAGAAGCTATTAAATGTTTAGAGGAAAGAGACAAAAGTGTAGCTCAACACACCTTTGTTAGAGCTGCACTCAAAAGATCTTAATCACCATCATCTGTTCTCACAGGCTTTTGTCAGAAACTGCAGCTGGAAACAGGAATGACCAGTATGCCAAAATCATCTTCCTTTCCTACCTCTAACCCAGTCTCCACCAGCATTCATCTTCATTCCCTTTCAGGATTCTACTTCACAGCAAGAAATCTGTCCACCCTCTTTGGAAACCTTGAACTGCATCTCATCTTTGCCTTTGCCACTCCCCTCATTCTTCTCTTATTCCAGCCTTGAAAGTAAAGGAAACTGCTTGAAGTAAACTCTCCCTTTGCTCTTTCCATAAAACCTTTAAAGATGGTCCTATTCAAAAGGGATCAGGCAAACCAGACCTTCCAGTCATCCCATCTGTGTAGCACTTTCTGGTAACACAGACTTGTCAGTCTTTTTGGCAAGGATTTGAGCTTAGCACTTCTTAATCATTATGCAATGCTCCTCCTAGAACACCCCAAAGCATTCAGTAATCTCCTCCCCACCCCAAAATACATCTGAAATCAGAAGTGAGTATTTCACATATTTGGATATTAACACATTTCATTACCCTACTGTTTATTCTCCAGCTCCTACCTTGGAAAGTCTTCACACTATACCCCACCCCTCTTTTCCCAAAATACCTGAAAACATCTTTACATCTGTGCTTTATGTATGGAGAATATTTTAATGGACTTTTGAAGAAAACACAAGAAGTAGGTATGTATCCAAAATAAAGAGAGTGAAAATATTAATTTTTACATAAACTGTTATAAAGTCATATTTTTCTCAGCACAAAGTAAGGGTGCAAAAGAGCAATGGGAGGAGAGACTGTGTTTTCAGTAGCACAGGTGATTCTTTAAAGTTCTTGTAAAACTAGAACCTGAGAGATGTTCAAGATAAACTGTGACAGAACAAAAAGATTAATACCAACTACATTTAAATTTGCTGGCAGTTTGGTTCTGTTAACCACTGTGTTAATTACAAGTTTCCTGGTTTCTCTAGAAATAGCGAGTTCAGTAAAATACAGCATGATGGGAATGGTGGAGGTTGAACACATCACTCCTCCTAAGCTGCAAAGTCAGTTAACATGCATAAGAGAAACTTCCCTAAGGCTAAGCTCTGGATGAGGATTCCCTTCATTATGCTGCCAGGATCATACCGCAACACCCTGGCTGAGGAGGACTGTATCTGCAGTTCTGACTGTGCATACTGGCCAACAAACTACACTAAAAATCAATCTATCTCTCACTCTCTCTTTCTCAAGGGTAACAAAACCCAGAGTTCAAAAGTCTTTCCTGAAAGCAATCTGTCAAACATGATTTCCACAGCAGCTGCAGAAATGTAGCTTAGTAAATTCCAAAGTAACAGCAGGACCTCCATGTATGAGGATCTCATTCAAATCCTTCTCAAAATCATCCATACTCAGTACTTCAGCCCAATTAACGTGACCTCAAGACTTAGTTCAAATCACAACAAGATCATGGGAACACTCAGTTAAATCTGCAAAGTCTCCTTAACACACAGAGTGGTCCAAGCTGCACTCCAGATTAGCAGTGTGAGGTATCTGCAGAAGAACATTTCCCCTGGACAGACATGGGCATGCTCACAACTCTGTTTACTTATGTAGCCATGGCTGCAAATTCAGCCTGGGACAAACCATGCTCCAGTTCCTTTTTATAAAGGCCACATCCAGTAGTGCCAGAAGCTGTGAAACACAGGGGATCTGGGGCCATTTCTGGCTAACCATTAGTGGGAATACTACCCACTAATACTACTCCCATCAGCCCTCAGACACTGATTTCACAGCATTTAGGAACTGGAGAAAGAACTTTGAATATATTTTTACTCCTTGCCATCTTCTGCTCTGCCAACAATTGTGGACAAGGTTAGGTTTATGGTGGTTTTTTCTTACTATCAGTTTTAAGGTGTCATGTAACTGAACATGATTTCTAACTCCTACAAAGAACTGAGCTCCTTAGCAAAAAACAGTAACAATAATTTACACTAAAAAAGCTTTCCTGCACCAAATAACCACTTCCACAAGTGGTCAGAATTTGGCCATATGACAACAAAGTCACTGTGAAAACTTGGAACCTTCAATTCAGACTATAATATTTAACAATATTGAACAGGCTGCAAAATGACCAGCTCCTGTCCAGGGAATGAGAGCTTTCTGTCAGACACTGCCATCACATACACCGTGTGGTCAGCCACAAAATTATCCTCAGTGCTTAGATTTCCAGCTCTGGGAGAACATATCTTAGTATGGAAGTTGGAAGACGTGATGTGAAGACTCCTCTATCTGCCACAGTTGAAACTGTGACAGTAAGAAACCTGAGACTGAGTTGCTTATTTCCCCTTAAGTACTTCACTCAAAGATAACAGTGCACATACTAGTAAAACCATCAACTTCTGCTTAAGTGAGAATCCAGTGAATAAGTTTATTTCTTAATTTTTTTTCTTCTTTTTATGTAAACAGGAAGACTGAAGGTTCAAATAAAGGCAACAAAAAATCTCCTTATTTTAGGCTTGGAATGTTGGCAGCTGACACAAGGTCATAAGGGATAATATAATCCATTTTATTCAAGCTTTACATTCCACAAGATCAGCAATCACAACTGGAGTATTAAACTGAAGTATTAAGCAACAAGACTCCTCATATCCTTCCATTTTTTGTTCTTGCATTTAAAGGATGAATTCTACCAGAAGAAAGAGTGAGTATGTGCAGCACAGATTTTCTTCTTCACTCACTCTGATCCCACCTAATACATCACATATACCATCAAAGGAGTCTGTATTCAGTACACCTGACCAAAACTGTCTGGCTCTTTGAGAAAACTGTTGAAAACTCAGCAGCCTACATACCCCAAAACACTCTAACTTTTGGTTACATATCAAATTAACTTTCTGAGCATCTTGTGCTAACAGAAGCAAAGCCTGATGGTCCAAAAATAAGGCACTAAAGAGAAGGATTTACAGTTCTCAAAAACAGCTGGAAAGGTAACATTGACATATATCTTTTCTAGTCTACTCATGACATCACTTTTATTTCCTGTTAAGTACTGTAAATGGAAGTCCAAGGTCCAAAATTAACAATAGTCACTGCCAAAATCTTATGTAAGAGGTGAAAACAAGTCAGAAAAGCAATACCTGATGCATCCAGATGTTAAGCACCTTAATCATCACCAGGCTTCATCCTCATTTGGGCTTGCATCTGGGCAATCATCTCCTGCATGCGGCGCAGCTGGAAGAGAAAGACACCCAAATGTTTACAACAATTTCACGAGAAGCCCAAAAATCCAGGAAACCTTAAAACTTTTTCTTGCATGGTAGGACACATCCTATTTTCCTCTTCACAGACTGGAAATGTTCAATAATTCATGTAACTGAATACTTTGGTTTTTCCCATCTCCTATTCTTCAATTCAGTACACCTAACTTTCACAAAAGATTTGTAAGAATACTTATAATGAAAATTAAGCAATGGAATCCAAATCTTTTGAAGCCAGCTACATTTGCAGACTTGTGAATCAGCATTTAATTCATAATAAGGGAAGCAAGTCCTTTGGGTGTGCACAGAGTGCACCTGAGTGAGCTGAAGCAGCTTTGTTCTGATACAGGTGCTCAAAGCACAGCATCAGGTAGGAGCACTCATTCTGTGACTATCAAGGAACTCTGCAAACTTTTAGCAGCACTAACAGCCAAACACGAAGACAAGATTTAAAAACTATTTCAAAAGAGAAATAGATGTTTATAAAATTTGGAAAGCCAGACTAAACATATTAAGCACCGATACTTTTTACATCTAAACAATGACTTTTCCTGGAAATAACTGTTTTCTTTAGGCATTTTCTTATAACACTTAAAAGTTAGTTTCCATCTCATAAAAGGCCAGTTATATATAATGCTTTGTTGCTGGTTGTTTTTTCAAAAAAAAAAATTAGTTGGAACAAATGTTCCTAAGAAAGAGGAAAGAGCACTAATATGGATTTTCAAAGTATACATGCAAATACCTCTAATTTGCTTTACAAACGACTTGGTACTTCCTTCCAAATGTAGGTGGGGAAGCTCCACATACAGAGCTACAAGTGCCCCATTTTACAAAGTGGGAAGGAAATAGTCTGCTCTTTCCATGCACATTGTACAACCTGTGAGTCCATCTCAAACCAGAGATCATGTAAAAATCTGAGGCTTGTATAGAAAGTTCTCTTTTTTTTAACTATGTAGAAAACTGCTTTCATTTATTTTCAGGGGGGGAACGAACTGAAAAAGCACTGTCTAAACAATTATACTGTATTTTCATCCAGTCAGCCACATTAACTATTGTGACACTTGTTACTCCACCAGGTTCAATACAAAAGAACCTGAGACAAATACTTGAATAAATGCATGTGGTGTTGAGCTGTTGTTCTGTTTTCTTAAAAACAAACAAATAAACAAACAAACAAAAAAAAAACCCCAAAACCCAAAAAACCATACCGAAAGAAACATCACAGAACAAGAAAAATTAACTGCAGCTGCCTGTATCACTTTTCTTTTCCTGCTTTCAGATACATATTTAGGAAAGAGTAAAATACTGAAGATTAGCTACAGAGTAAAAAAGATTGCAACACAGCCAGCAGTAACAGAGCTTGCCCAAAACTAGCTGGCTTATGTACTTATCCTCTTGCTGCAGCAGCACAGGGTTCAGGAGAGGCTAATTCAGGTTCCTGTGACTGCTGCAGAGATGCCCTGTGACAAAAGGAGAGTCCCACAGGAACAGCATGAGATGCAGCTAAGTTGGTGAGGATTATTATAAACCCATCTACATCTTTCTGCTAAATACTTAAAGCAAAAAGCTTCTGATCAAGAAGATGGCATAACGTTGCAGGAAGGAGGAAAAAAAAGCAGAAAGTTCCCAAAATGAGTGTTGCATTGATTTCATGATACAAGAAAAGAGAAAAGCTTCAAAGATCAACTTGTAAAAATGTAAGACACCTGGTCTTTTGAACTGCCTGTCTGCAGATTTACCATCAGAATAAAACTAGCTTTTTGGAAGCTCTCCTACTTGAGCTTTCCCAAGAGCACTCCAAGCTGAGCCATGAAACATTCCCAAAATAGAAACCATTCAGCAATTGCAGGGAGAGATACTGCTGCACACGTATTGCTCAAACTCAGAATTCTGCTAATAGCCAACATCATATTTTAAGACTTAAATACAGCACTGAGAATTGCATTTTCTTAACTTCAACTGATAAAAATATGGCCATAGCACAAAATAAATCAGACGCTGCATATGACACAAATATAAGGTAGCACAGAAGTCCCAGGATACCTACTCTGCTCTAATGTTAAGACTGTAAAAGATTTTCCTTTTCCATTCTCATGTGGTGTTTTTGAGACCTACTGGTGAAGTCTCAGTCTTTTCCATTAGGTAAGTAAAGGCAAGTTTCTGAAGCTATTTTAGAATAATTCAGTAGAAAAACTTTCAGGCACAAGGCCTGTGAAAAAACTAGGCACACTGCTGTAAAATTAAAAAAGATAATTGAGTTGTATTGTGCTCAAGTGGTAACCATGCCAGTCTCTTCAACAATTCCTCTTCAAGCAGAGGACAGGACCCAAGAGCCGTTCCTCCACATTACAATACAAACCAAAACCAGCTCACGTTCACCTTACTGGAACTACTGAATAGACAGAAAAAAACTCTGATCTTAATAAAGGTGAATGTAATAAAAAATCACACCAAAGACTGAAATTGATGTCACATCAACATCTGCATCCCCTTAGCTGCTGGGGACTGCAAGCATCAAGGGCAGAAAATGACTTTGATCCTGCTCAGCAGCAAGTCCTCTCACTTGCAAGAGCAGCATTGACATATTTGTGTTCATCCCCTAAAGAACGGATGCTACAACATGACAGCATAGGGCCAAGGCATATCATGAAAAGGAAGCCAGCAAACAATGTTTGGAAATCTGTTAAAACAAATAATTCCTGTGAATTCTCAGATAACAAAAGGCAAAAGAATAAACGTAACCTTGGTATAAATGCCCCTTAGTTTACTTATGTCAGGTCTACAATTTAGTTCAAACGATCATGTAACTGCTACAGCAAAACAGAAAGGAAACAAACATTTAAAACGAGAGCTAAGGTTACAGAGCTAAAAGTGAACCATACATCTTGTTCATAGCTTCCATGCCCTTAACAGAAACCACAGACACAGCTCTGCTGTACCTACAGGATTTCATCACAATACCAACAAATACTACTCCTGTTTAAACAATGTGAATGGCTTCTCAGTGACCAGCATGCAGGTATCACAGGAGGAGAAATATTAAGAAACAGACAATATTTACTTCCCACTGATATGTTTCCCCTCTGCCAAGTCCGATTGTTTCTACACATGCCTTTACATAAGAAAGGTGTAAGTGAAGAGGTTGCAAGAACAGGGCAAGATGGAAAACTGGAAAGAGTGGATTTTTCTAGTGAATGGTCCTGTAAGAGTTCTTTTGATTAAAAATACCTCCAATACCAAAGAACACAAATAATTTTGTTAACTGAAGACAATAAAAATACTCGTGGTAAATTTGAAATGGAGCTACCATTGAGATAAATGTCTTCCACAGGACATGCTGACAAAGAGCAGAGGTCACTCTGGCCACAGCCATTGCAGTACATGAGCAGTATGCACTGTTCCTTCAAAAATGGCTCACAAGGACCAAAAAAAAAAAGCAATTACTCAAAAAAAGAAAAAAATTTTACATTATAATTCCTCAGGGATTCCCAGTGCTAACTGGTTACTACAGGTTTTCTACTTAGGAAGTCCCCAGGACTAAGACTGCACACTTCACAGGGCAAGGCTGAAGCATTCTGCCCCCTGCACTGGGCAGTAACATCCCACAAAATAAATTAAACTTCAGACCTGTTTTTATTTCCCTCAGGTCTGCAGGTCTTCCATCAGCAGTCATGCTGTCTCTTACCATAAAAGTTTTCCCCTTATCCTTCAAGACAATGCTTTCCCAAACCCCAGCAGCAGGCAGTTAGTTACCTGGTCGTGTCCTCACTCGCCACGGGGCCACTGCTGGCCCCCACCTGGCAGCCCCCACACTGCTGATCCCCTCTCCTGACTCCCACACCAACCCACGGCTCTTTATCTCATCTGCCAAAGGGTTACACACGTTCAGAAAGTGGAAAGACAGAGAGAAAACAATTTCAACTTGTTTCATTCTACTATGTAACAGCCCATTGCTGACCAACTCCACTGAAAGCAGCAGCATGGAGGGCTTTGCCCAAAGTCTCAGGGTAGCTCACTAGAGAAACCAAAGGAGTTTATTCCTTCCTGTTTTCATGTAATCACAGCCCTAACATTTTTCTGGAAGTACTACCACTCAAAACTTTGAGAGGTTTTTATTAACAAGATGTTTTCGGAGTAGGAGAAATATGGCACAAAACTAAGTTTGTGTCCACTTACACTACAACATCAAAACAATCTGTTCTGCATCATATTTACAGAAAGGAACAAGAATATCTTTATGCCTATTTTCATTTTTCAGCGCTTAAAATCAGGTTGTCACTTGCAAATGAGCAAAAGCACAACCAGACTAAGCAACAAATCCAAAATGACAGATTAGCAATTCCAAATTGGCTGAAGTGGGGACCACATCCTTTGGCATAATAAAAGACCATTTAGCAAAAGTGATGCCTTGATAAAGACGATCCTGGCACTAGTTCAAGTATTCATTCCTTCCAAGGTTATATAAACCTCACAAAACTGTAAATAGAACATCAAGCACCGTTACTGATGGGAATGCAGAACAGGAGGGGAAATGGATATTTGTTTTCTCTGTGAAGGCCATGGAATGCAAGCCCATTTCCTCTGTGCCTCTTTCCTCTACAGATTTTTCCCAGTCTGAACCTTAGGGATGATTTGGAGATGAAGGGACTTCATACCGGCTTATCTACAGAAGATTCAGCAAAGCCTCTTGATCTCTTTGAAACAATAGAATGCAGAAGTTAAAAATGCATTTGTTTTTTCAAGTTCTAACCTAATCCCCTGCAACTTCAGCAGCAATTATTCAGAGATGATTAGCCCCAGAGGAAACTTTCAGAGACTGTCCCCTGAGAAATTCAAAATTTCATTCCTTTAGCCATGTTATATAAAAGGCACATTACATATTTATATACTGGTCTATTTTGACCACTCTGTGTCAATGCATAAATAGAAATTTTATATATATATATGTATGTGTATATATATATAAATTTTATATATATATACATACATATATACACATATATATATATGTAATATGCCTGTCATATCAACAGTTTCCAGGGAAAATATTTATAGAGACTTTTTTCAGACATAAGTCTTAAAACAAATAGTTCTACAAGGATACCCAAGATTCCACTTAACTACTAGGCATATACAATTTACATAGTTCAAATAACAGGAGAAACAGTTATGACTTAAATTCTCTAAGTCTACTTGTCTGCTTGGAAGCATTAAGGAAAAAAAACAAAAATAATTTTCAAAAAATGCTCTTGACATTTTCAAAGCATCCAGTACTGCTGGCTATCAGCTGATGGGCCACTGCTGCTTTGCACATGCCCCAGTTAAATGGGAGGCAGTTAATTTGTATACAGAACTTGCAGAAGTTCCACTCTTGTATGTGCACAGCCATCAAGTGTGCTTATGCTGCTGAAATGACGTTATATAGTGATAAATATGCAGCTCACTCAATCTGCAGTAATTTATATTATTAACTACTAATTATGGTGATAATCAGCTGCTTCTGCATTTCCTCTTAGGAAAATTTTTTACTATTTATATCAACATGCCAGAGTTAGCCAATAGCTAACCAGGGTTAGCTATTTTTAAATATGGATGCTATAAGGGAAAAAGGAAATGCACAGACCAATCTAAATTTCAAAAATTTCCATGTATGGGAGTCTATTTTCCACCTCAGAAACACACAAAACTGCTTGTAGTTTTGCATTTCTTATTCCAATGCTGCACATAAGCAATGATCTTTCCAATCATGCTTTCCTGCAGTTATGGACATGGATCCAAGATGAACTGGATAAAAGAAGGATAAAGAGAAAAAGCCCCACTATCTTACAATTGGCAGCAAGTCTTCAGTTTTCCCACTGCATGTAGGATAAGCACTGGCAGCGTACTGCTAGAATTTAAATACCAGGCTAAAAATTTCTGAGTCTTTACAACTCGAACATAAAAATATTAAGTTAAAAGGCCTAGCAATAACTTGGAAACAGAGTGAGAAATCAGAGTATGAAAACACCAAATCCATAAATTGACAGGTGCAACAAAAATACTATGATTGATGTCAAGGCTGAGATGAAAAAACATGTATTAACTATATTATCGGATTTTTAAGATTCAAAAGCTTATTTCTACTCCATAGCCACAAGACATAAAAAAAAATTTACTGGTAACATGCTTGCAGTAAGCACATGCACATCTGAAGTGACATTAGACTGTCAGTCTATCCCACCACAGTATGCTCAAGGCAGCATATGCAGCTGACAAACATAAATTGATTTCAATACTGAAAATAGCAAATATCCTTATGGAAAATGAGCACCCCAAGGGGAAGTGATAAACATTCTGCCCACAACCAGGAGTGCACACACTACTTCCCATCCACAATGCAAATGACTATAAACAAAATACTGTAAGGGCAACTTGTATGTTCAGGTTAGGTCTCTCATTTTGCACAACTCCAATCCTACCTGCCATAGGCAGCAGCTGATGCAGAAAACTGAAAATGGAACATTATCATGTTATATTAAAGAACAAGTTTTAGAAAGTCCCTCTTACCTCAGCCTCTTTCTGCTGGAGGATTCTATCCTTGTCTACCACTTCCTCTTCAACAGGCCTATTGAAGAAAAGAAGGCATTGATAGTATAAAATATAGAAGTAAAAATCTCCAAGAACAGATTCAAGACTCGTTTTTCAACTAATATAACATCAACCAAGTCTACATGCTTTCACACAGGGGAAATTAGGACATTTTTAGATCATGTCTCCCTTTTGTAAAAGGCCATCTTTACCTCACAGACTCCTGCTATTCACTTAGTCCATTTCTTAAACTTTGATTTCTTTACTGCTATGTGGACCTTTATTGAAGAGATTTCCTCCACTATCTATCCACGGTACAAAAATCAACCACTAAAAAGCTGTGTAGGCTATTTCCTTTCTTCTTTAACATCAAAATGATTTGCTGAATACTTAAAGAACAAGTGGAGTGTGGGCAAGAGCAAGTTGTATCCAAAAAGATGCAGCAAAGGTAGATGTGGATTTTTTGCATTAAGTTGCCAAGGACAACTTTGTCAAGAATTCAAAAAGAGATAATAAACTCCATAAAAAACACACAAATTATCAGAAAAGATTGTTTGGTCTAAACTTCTCTCTTTAGCTATACATGAAGGAGCAAGAGAAGCAACACCTCCCTAAGCAGATAGACTGGGGCCTATTTAAATGTGCCCACTAGTGTTCATTTTCTCCAAGCAGACATCATTGCATAAAACCTATCTTGCTTGCAGGCATCTTCTTTCTGCACATTCCAATTAAAAGCATAGAGAAAAGGGGATGGATACAGAACACACAGCTGCTTATAAGCACAGCACTTTGCTGTATATCAAAGCAGAGCATTTCATACACATTTCAAAATGCCATAGATGGAAATCTCATCAGAAATAACTGTTTACAGGTGGGATCAGTTAGGAGGAAGAGCAAGCCCCATGTCAGTGGGCAATAGGAGCAGCAGAGCCCACGGGCAGCACACACTTACTTGCCAGTGCGTTTTAGCCTCTCGGAACGGAAGTTCTCATAGTGCAAGTCTTGGGTCACCTCCTGCAGGTCCTGCATGTGTGTTCTAGAACAAGCAAAGGGCTATTGAACACTCTGTCATTCTCAGCAAAACAAAGAAAAACACCCTTTTATCTTCTGCTTCTGTTTTATCTAATGGATCTAAATAAATCCTTACAGATCAAGCCAGCCAGAAAGCCAACCAGAACTCTCCTTTCATCGATCTTTAATTCATTCCTAATTGCCCCCACCAATATTATTCAAAGAACCAAAATATGCTGTCCTCCTCTTGATCATTAATTACTTCAGACAAGCTGTTTATACCTGTTTTTGTAGTGTTAAGAACCTTCCAAAGACAGTTATTCAGAAAGATACTTTAATTCCTGAAGTATTTTATTACTCTTAAGTGCTGTCAAATATAATTTGTAACTGGGAACTAGGTGGAGCTGCTTGGCTCACACAACAGCTGACACTGATTAACAATTGCCAATTACAAAAAAAAAAAGGAAAACCCGCTTGCTCCCAATGCCCAGCAGAGGGCAATCCCTGCCCAGTGCAGACTGAATTTGGAATGACACAACGGAATTCATTTCCAACAATAGCAAAACATCGTTTTTAAAAAATCCCTTAAAACCATTTACGCAGGCAGAATATCCGTATCGGCTAAAATCATAACGGGTGGGGTATCGTATTTAACAAAGGATTTCCCATACTGCCAAGAAAATTATCCTTTGCTTTTAGAATACTCTTCACTTAGTAGAGTATTTTAAAAGCCTCTCTGCCCCACCAGCTGCACCATAACAAAACTTCAGTGGGTATGTAAAGCCATCAAATCAGTTCACTTAAGACATAAAACCATCACATACATTTGGCAACATAACTCATGTATATTTCTATAAAATACAGAAAATATTCTGAATTCAGAGAGCAGAGGATACAGCAGGAAAACAAGCTGCAGGGGACTAAAATGTCACTCTACACTGCCATCAGGGCTAGTTTTAAATTAAGGCATTAACATTGCTATAGGTCTTTAGTCATTGTGGCAGTTACGTCACCACAGGAGATGGGATCATTTTACCATTACTCACACCAGCATTGTGCGCAGCTTGAGGAAATCATTGTGCTCTGGATTTTCAACTTCAACAACTCCCCAGGGATACAGGCGGCCTCTGATTTTTTTCCCCTTCACCTCAATAAGTTGATTGGATCCAATAACAGCGAAGGGAATGCTAGCCTAGTTTGAGACAGAGAAAAAACAAGTTACTGTTTCAATTTTTTGGTTAGTTCGTTTTTGTATTTTGCTTTGTCTTTCTTTTAAAGAAAGGACAAAGATTCAAGTAACAGGCAGGAGAGGGGGGGAAAGAAATGTTGACAAACACTACTAAAATCCTTTCACATCAGAAAACCAACAAATCCCATTCTAGACAAGGAACCTCTCCTTATGAGCACCTGCAGCTTTGCTAGGATCAGTTTGTTTGAACAGAGGCACAGAAGGAAATGACGCGTCACTTTAGGAACACTTGACTGTTGTTCAAGTACAGTTTGGGCATAATGTGTCATCTGACATAACATCATGCATGGAGAACAGCCAACAGAAACATACTTCAGATACAGACTGAAGTAGCTAGAAAGAGAATTTCAGACACATTCTTCAAACACCTTTGCAAGCACAAAGAGGAAATTACTTCAGTAAAATCCTGATTATCTGCTTTAACAAGAGGCAAGTTGTTAATTAGTACAGCAACCATAACACACACAATCTCTTTCCTTGCTCTCATGTTAAAATGTTTGAGTCAGAAAATAGATGGCAAATAGTTCATGGTTAACAGTGGTTTACACTTAAAAGAGAAAAGAAGAGAAAGTCATGATACACTACACTTGGAATTCTGATGAAGCACAGACTGGAATAAAAGCGATTATAATTCAGAGTCAACATACAAAGGAAACTGAAATTTTCAACATATTGTAAAAGTAATAAAGTACCTTCAGGCATATTGCAGAGTGAAGAATTACAGCAGCAAAATGATAAACTAAGAGTGTAACTTGCCTTTAAAACTCTAGTTTGTTCTTTAAACTCCTCATCTTCATCAGAATCTGCATCAGGGAGCTGATAAATCCTAATGCCATGTTCAGAAATCTCATCCAGAACCTGAAAGTTTGCAAAAAAGAAGCAATAATATTCTTATTTCATTGAAGAGGTATTCAGTTAAAAATACGTAACATTGATTTACTAGTCTGTCACCAATATTCACTTGATTCAGTGTCCAAACTGCAAAATAACATAGCCTTGAAGATTTTTTAAAAGGCACAAAAGATAAATGTATTTTTAGAAAACATGGCAAGTAAATCATTAAATAGTGCCAGAAGATTCACAAAGCAAATACAGAAGCAAAGTGAGGTTAATATGAAAAATAGAGTAAAAGTAATAGGAAGGAATTCATTAGTTACAGCATCAAAACCATTCACCCCATGTCATTTTTGTGCATTTGATATGTTCAAAAATTTAGAAGACAGTGCCTATTGCCTCTTGAATCAAAAAAAATAAAAGCTTATTATCCACTTAAACTGCAGAAAATCCTTAAAAATCCACTAAGAAAAAGACCCTGTTCTTGAACAGTTTTCTTTGTCATTAATGTCTGAAGTTAACATAAAAAATACAGTATCTGTATTCCTGGGCACATTCTTTTCCTAATGAAATCACTGCAGGGGTGAGCAGCCAGCATAACTCCAGGCCTCTGGCAGTTTCAAAAGGTGGCACAAGTCAATCCTTTTTTCAAAACCAAAGAGAACGTTTCTGCTGCCACACTACTGAATATACTTAAGTCAGCTCTTGTGAGAGCATCAAATGCACTGACAAGAGTTACTTTCAGTAAAGGAAGTGTGGTGGTACAAAGACAGCACGAGGAATGCTGAGACTCCACAACGATTCTCTCCAAAGGGATCTCGGATGTTTCAGCAGAAAAGGGAAACTGTGCAAACTTCCTAGAGCAGCAATTGTAACCCTACAAACAGCACCTGAACCCAGCAGCTGCACTGCTGAATGAACTCTCAGCATAGACAAAGTTTGGGCAAATTCACAGAGGGCTCTGAAGTAATTGTAAAAATATTCAGAAGAGCCTATGTAAGGACTTGTGATGGCACTACTACGTATACAACTGGAGATTAACTTGGTAGCACAAAAACAAATAGACCTCAAATACAGAGGCCTTAATGAGCCTTCCCTGAGCATTGCTGGCTTCCTCGACCCTCTGTCATCATGGCAACCAACAGCTACAGTATAAATGAGAACTGTCCAACCAGAACTTGGTTATTAAACAGGTGTTTAAAAGAAAACAATTCTCCAGACCATTAGCAGAGGAAGGACCATGTATGAGCCACAGCTGTTCCCCTGACAGTGTTTTCCTGCCAGGTACATAAACATCCCCCGCACTCACACACTGACTAAAGCACTACGAGCCCCCACCTACACAGAGAGCAATATTTTATAAAGAGAAAAGACATTTGGGAATACGTGCTGCCAATAAGCATTTCATACATTCACACAATGACATTTAAATCAAAGCCTGTTGTTACTGTTTTGCAAAATGGAAGAGACCTGAACTGTCACCAAGTGACAGTAAAAGATGCACAGCTGGGATGGGTGGGGCAGTGCTGCAGTTCGATGCCTTCAAGCAGTTGCATAAAACAAGAAAGCACATTTAACCTGGCTGAGATCTTCAAGATAAAATGCAAGTGGAACAATAACGGGAAAGCCGACAGCAAGGGGTGCTAGAATAATATATTACAGCTGTTAAACCTAGTGCTTTCCTGAAAGGAAAAAGAATTGCAATAAAAACAAACTGTATTTTATGCTCCTAACAATGAAACAGCATTTTGCTTCTTCAAATCTGAATTTTATTGGCCTCAGAGGATTCTGTGTTCCTAAAGATTAGCCTTCCCATGGGAAATTAAAAAAAAAGTCAAAATATTAGTTCCCCTCTCATGAAGTCATTCTTTTGAGCATGTTTCCTTAGCAGCCTTGCATGGCACAGCTTGTGAAAATGTCTTGCATTTCTTCCCACTCAAGAGTTTTAAAAAATAACTTTGAATTCCAGAAAGCCCAAACAGGAATTACTCCAAGCTGAGTTTCCTTTGCAAGCACCACAAGCTAATCTCACTGCTTAGCCCATAGTGGCAAAACAAAAACATTTTACTTCAGATTGACGGCCAAATGGCAGAAACATCTAAAAAAAGTAAGACTTCAAGCTGCGTCAGCAAAGCAGGACTTTGATTCCTACTCTTGATTAGAGACTCTGTTGGCCAAGATGCTTTGAGCTAGAACAATATACAGTAGCTTTGATTTTCAAAGCTTTGGAAGCACATTATACATTTGACTTAATATAAACTCAGTTTGCAGACTGACCTTTGCCAGCAGTATAAAAATAATGAAAACTTGTTTACCTGCTTCCTAACCACTCCCTCAGACTACAGATGCCCTTTATCTTGTTGTACTTAGCCAGTGTATAAATGTGGTGTCCATATGTCAAGACTGTTTTAAAGATTAGTTAGTTAAAAGTTTGTTAAATTCCCAGTGAATTATATTTTAAAATAATTAATGTTCCACTTAAATGCCTCCTTCAAATCTTTCAACATCATTCTGCTCCCAAATGCTGAACCAAAAAGTAAACAACTATGAACACTGAGCCTGAAGTACACTGCCCAAAGGGTGAATACAGGGGCTTTTATAAAAGTAGCAGCTCCACAACGTGAGATAAAAATCTTCCACCAAGTTAGTACAGCAACAGAAAAGGAAAAGCAATAAAACCTACACCATCAGCCACATTTTTGCTTTATTATTTCCCTATGAGTTCTTTCAATTTGCATGCAGTGCACCTGTCGTTACCTTATAGTATTTGTGGAGGAAAAAAATTAAAGCTCAAGAGCCTGGACAGAATTTCTCCCAGCAAGATCTAAAGGTCCTTCTTGTCTCAACAAACAGACTTTTTTTTTATTTCTTTCCTCCTTTCACCCGGTTCAGCGTAAAGCTGCTCATTTCTGTACAAACATCTCTTCCCCTCTTCAGTGGATGTTTGTCTGCATTGCAGACAAGGTTCATACAGTCACAACTGTCCCCACTTTTAACTTCCTCAGCTACAAAGGATTCATTCCATTTCTTGGGCAAGTTTTCTTACATCACTGAACTTTATAAAACACAACAGCAATGCCAGCAGTGTCTCACTTTGTTGAACTGTAGTTCTTTACATGCCCACACAAACCATGGCCACCCCTGTCACTGTGGCACTGGTTCACACTAAAGAGCCCCACACAAATCCTCTGCATTTAGGTGCAGTTCAGCTACTGTGCTGCTTTGCAAGTATGATTTTATCTACACTGTTTTCCCAGTTAAATAAAACTGTAGTCCCTCTTCAAGAAAATTTAAAAATACTCCCAACACGAACACCCTTGGAATAAAGATCCAATAACCACTCTAAAGGCTTACAGGAAGTCACAGGGTCACAATTAAACAACTGTCATGCCCTGCATGAAAATGTAATATAAAAGATATTTTACCATGAAAAGGTTTACTCTGGTGTAAAATACAGACTGCATTTTAGAAGTACTGATTATCTCTACGTTACTCAAGTCATTAAATTTGTAAAAATTCACAGGCTTTATAGGGTTCAAACCCATTAAGACTTTACAAATTATTGCACTTGTTTATAGTCAATTGAACCTGACAAAGCTTGTGATCTCAATAAATTTTACTGTGCCACCTCTAAGCATACATAATACAATCACCCCACCTACCCATTCCTTTAACAAGGTGCATGAAGCCATTCTCAAAGAAGATAAACCATAACAGATTAAATATTTACATTCATTGCCCAAATGATGCAATAAAATGGAAATTTGATTTAAGGTTAAAGACTAGTACAACCACAAATATTGACATTATTCCATTTTATTCACTACAATGTCATATTTGGCAAAAGCTGGGCCATCTTGGAAAGGTTTGTCAGAAAACAAAATTTCAAGATGCTAAGTAAACCTTCCAAAGCAAAAGAAAGATTTTAGTACCACTGTCTGAAAAGACAGACAGTCTCCACTGCAACCCTGAGTATGTCCTGGTGTTTCAGATGAACAGATAACCCAGCAGGAAAAATGTTCACACAATGACATGCATTTATGTGTAACAACAGAGCTACAAAAGCATCCTGCTCATATATTAACCCAAATGTCCTGTCTCTGTATTAGTGCTTTAGCTTGTATCATGGGTGCACTCATTTAATAAGTTTCCAACCACATTTTGCTACAAACCATGCAGCAGAGTGCACAACCCAAGCACCTTTTGGACGAAACTGAAGGTATGCCCTCAGAACAGACCTAATGCACTCCCAGCACTAATGGGCACGCAGGTCACTGCTCTACGAGAGCCAGTCTGAAACATCTCCACTTCTTTCAGGATTGTCTGAACCCTTGTTACAAACCATGTTGCTCAAAACCTGCCCTAGTGGGTGCACTGCTTGCTAAGATACATGAAGCCAGTAACAGCCATACCTTAGCAAGTGTAACTGGTAAAGCACATCAGACTTCAGTGAAGATTTCCCACCTCACACTTCCCGAAGATTAGGTCCTTGGCCAATACCATTCACCCCCCCTCTTCAGTTTGAAATTACTTCATATTTGGCTTTAATATTGTATGGGTTGCTCTGCTCTCATGACCAAGTGTTAGACCTACTCTTCTCTTCAGCCTCTCCCTCTCCTTCAGCGTCAGGGTGTCAGCCTTGGCAATCACAGGGACAATGTTCACTTTTCCATGAAGAGCCTTCATGAACTCTACATCTAATGGCTTCAGTCTGCCAACAAGCAGGAAAAAGAAAAAGAAGAAGATTTAAAATAGGCATGGGGTCTTGTGTTGTTTTGTTTTTTAACAGACCAAATGTATTAAAAATTATTTATTTCAAGTGTCCACATAAAAAATATTTTCATATAAATTAAGTCAGCTTAATGCCCTTGCTTATTAACTTGGCTGTGTGAAGTTTAAGTTGTAATTAAAACTGTCACTATAAAATGAATTGGATATTAAAAACACTTATGTTTCTGGGTGATAAACAATGCAGTACTGACTGCCTTGAAACAGTATTAAATGCCAAAAAGGCGACAAGGTAAAGGAGAGCATTAATCCCCAAAGACTGTTTTAATTGCATAGGCTAACTGACAGGTTGGGAAGTAACTCAATTAATATTACTGCTACGTTACCAGTTCAAGTAATGAACAGCCAAGGTACAACACCCTAAAATACAAAAGCTCAAGTTTTTTCTTACCCATGGCCAAAAGGAGAGATGAAGTAGAAGCAGCAGTGGACTCTGTTGTCTATGATGTGGCGCCTGTTCAGACCACTCTCATCATGTAGGTATCGCTCAAACTGGTTGTCAATGTAGTGGATAATTGTTTTGAAGCTGTGGTATGGGAGGGGGGAGAAAGAGAGGCATCTTACATCAGCTTTCAATAATAAGGAAAGAATCACAAAAAGATAAGAACAGAAGGAGAAACACACTTTTATTAAAAACATTACTGTTACAAAAAATTCAACTTCCTAGCATTTTATCTAGTACTGAGGAAAAATATTTTGATAATGCAAAAGGGTGTTTTCATAACAACCACCAAGTGTCAACTTATGCCTAGAGCCAATTTCAAGTCTTACTCTGTTCACTGGATAAAAAGTTCAAGTGCAAGCTCAGAAAAAACCACTTGGTGCTGAGACAACACACGAACAGAAGACTGAGGATTTTTCTGCCTTTTTTTCTGGGGATAGGGGCTGAAGATTTGTTTTTAAACCAGTCAACAAACGACATATCCCAGATATCCTCTTGACTTACAACCCTGACCCCAGAGCCAGGTTTCTATAGTTACCTATGAAAATTCTGGTATTCCAGTCTGTTTGAATTAAGTACAAATACATTTGTAAGTCATGCACTCAAGCATCACATGATTTATTAAGCTATTTTTGTTACCTTACAGAATTCTTTTCTGTTGGCAAAGAAAATAATTCCTACTTAGCTCAAGGTAACGCAAAATATTCCCTACAAAGAAGTAAATGAGCACAAAATCTGATCAAATAAATTAATCAGACACAGAGAGCAGTGACTAGAGAGAGAAAACACAATGCATAACTAAGAAGATCATTTTAAGCTGTTCTAGAGCATGCAGACACCTGCAAACACCATTAATATAAAAGAACACTTTATATTAGGTACTGCAGGGGAAGGGAAATGAACAGCTGACGTAGATAAGATTAGGCAGATGATTGTGCATCATGAACATGTCTTAAACTACTTGAGAAAAAACTAAGCAGAAAGCTTAACTTGAGAAATAGGAACGTCCATATTTCTGTTGCTGAGAAAGCACAAATTTGATGAGATACATTTAAGGAGGAAATAGAGCAGGTAACAGAACAGAAAATTAGTAATTTGGAAAATGAACACAGAATGCTGGCAAATACTGCAACAGGCAGCGAGGTTTGACCCAGGGCTGCATGGCTGCAACGGAGATAATGAAAGAAAGTAACAAGAATGATGGAAGAGATCCTGGAGGGAATTTGATTCTCCAAAGCTAGGCTTTTGGATTGAGAAGGAATAAATCCACAGTAGAATACACATACACATGTTTACATCTTTGCAAGATTCAGCTAAGTCATACTACAGAAGACAACACAGCAAAAGATGGAATTTATTGGGTTTTGACCTTAGTGTTACTCATTAGGAACCAGCATCTTAATACCTAAACGTGCTGAAACACATCAATATGGTTTTTGTTCCTGCTGATCTTCAATACTTCTCTTAGTTGGTAAAAGGTAACGAGACTGAAGACATACAAATATTAGGACAGAAACCAAACACTAACAATGGGAAAGAACTATCACACATTTCTCTGGCAATGTAATCAGTTTACGTGCAGTTTCCTAGCTCTAACAGCTATCATTTTCCCTATAAATATGGTGTTAGTGTCCTGTACCTCCTGACTTCCGGGAAACACCTGGCTTATGCCACAGTGCTGTCATTACTTAGGAGACAGCACATCCTGTATTGTAACAGCAAACAACACAAATGCTGCATTTAAGCCCACTGGGGGAAAATGAACAATATCATCAAGCTGCTAAAACCCACAAAATATAACCTTAGTTTAAAAAAAAAAAAGAAAGAAAGAAAAAAAGAATTTAGCAATAGCCAAAGAGCAGAGAGCAGCTATTAAAGAATGACCTGCGACACCACAAGCAAGATGAAATAAAGCGTGTGATCAGCAATATCTAACAAGTTCACCTGTAGTCTGCTTTTGTCAACCACTTTTTTGAGGCCAAGTATCAAAGCAAATCTGTGCATCAAGCAATTTTTTCCTCCCCTGATTAGAACCTCTCTCTTCTCATGAAAGATGTTATTTTAAGGACATGCTTCTCTCATGATCCCAATGTAGTTACACATGGAAAAGATGTCAAATGCATCAAACCTCCCACCATAAGGAATTTTGCTGTTCTCCGAACACACCCCTAAACTGATGCCATGAGCAATCCTAGGAGTGGGTCTGATTCTAAAATACAGAAATCCAGCCAGCACTAAAACTTCACACAGAATCTAAAAAATTATCACTATGATTAACTGTGGCTCACCTCCACCTCTCCTTACATACTGTTTTAAGTACCATAGCATCCAGAAAACAAGAATTACTCTACTTCAGAAAATGCGTCGTACTAAATCTGTAACAAACCATTTCCCAATCCAACACTGTTGTTCTTCCAACCCAGCAGACCTCCTGGACACACTCCTGGTAGCACAAAATCCTTATCAGTCCTTCTTCTGTGACACAAAATACATAAAAATTTACCTCGGCTCCCACCCGTTGGACTCTAAAATTCAGCCCTTTCATCAATGCACAGACAGAGACTAAAAGCCACTAGGGAACCCCCTCAGGAGAAAGCTACTTGAAACACTCCCAGAGATTGTTGCCTCCTAGAGACACCATGCCAGTTTGGTTTACCTATGTTCAAAAACAGCCTTAGTAAAATTCATCAGCCTGAAAAACAAACAGTCTGCACAAACTGCAGCCTTCCCCTTTATAAACCTTGGATCATGATCAGCACTATCTACAAGTGAACCACAACTACAGTAAATGCTGCTGAACACAAATGTGAGTTCAAGAACATGAACTTGCTCCTTCCTCTGAACTACCAAGGAAGGAAGGTGGCTGCACTGGGCTAGTCTTCACTACAGCTCAGAACAAAGAGTCTGTCCATCCAAGTCCCAGAGACATCCTGTAAAGATTAACAGACTTTGTCAAAATGACACTTGCCATGGCTGAAAGGCTTTTCATGTGACATAAGCAGACTAAAGAGATACCATTAACTGCATCTTTTTATTTTGTAGGATGTGAGTACTATTTGTTCCTGTAGCATATTTGATGTTCCAGATTTGTCACAGAAAATTACGCATAAATTGTTCTACTCGGGTCTGAATCACCACGGAATGATTCTATTCAGAAAACCTCCAAAAGGAACGGGGAAAATCTGAACACGTAGGTCTCCAAGAAACATCTAAGCAGAATAAACAAAGGGCATTAGAACACAATCAACAGGAAGAGCTCTCTATAACACAATGCACAGGCTGCAGAGCTCTCAGCTCCAGCGGAAGGAAGCTCTAGTCAACAGTGCACAAAAAGGCTAGATCATGATGCAGCCCAGAAAGATGCCTTTGTGTTATTCCAAAAGTTCAATTTTTTTCAACTTACTGAAGTAGGAAAAGTGGGAGGAAAATAAAAACCTCACTAAAGCTTCACTTTCAGACTTTCATTTAGTGCATTACAGAACTTCACTGCCTTCACTTTTGCTGTGTTCCCACATCTACACCGTAGAAAGAAAAGAAAAACCCTGTCTGATAATAAGAACACTGCAGATACATCATTCTGTCAATGAAAGATTGCAAAACATTCTATTAGCATTATATATGTTTATTTTATTTGTTATTTGTCTCTTTTCTGGTCTTTAACTTCCAGTGAAGGACTCAAATCAACCTGTATTAGCTTTATGTTCCATTTCTCTGCATAGTGTCCCTTGTTTGCCTTGGGATTACCACCACCACCAATAAAGCATCAACAAAATTAACAACTAAGTAAAATAAATATTGTTAGCACTTCTTAAAAGACAACCACATGAAAATTCAAAGTTTTACTCCAATGCAACTAGAAGCATCCCAGGAAGGATAGCTCATCTTTATTTGAAAAAAGTTATCAGCTTTCCACAGTTAGTGAGAATTGCCTGAGTGTGATTATTTGGAAATTACGTTTATGAACTTATTAATTCTAACTTTGCTACAAATTGCCCAGTTCCTTCCTAGCTACTTTATAAACTTCTCTCTTCACAATCATTATGCTAAAGCAATTATGTATGTTTTCCAGTGTATTTGCTGACAATTACTTCATCAATTAAAGATTGCCAGTGATATTTAGGCCAGAGAGAGCCAAGTGCTAACTGCACCATAAAAAAACACCAGTTCTACACAAATTGCTAGTAGTACATATAGAAGACAGGGAATGAAAAGAACTGTCTTAAAAACATGGAAACTGGATGGGCCAGAGACACAGAAAGTAAAAGACAAAAAGTTTCCCCCCACCAGAATTTTGTCCTATTGGAATGGCCATAGAGACAAAAAGCTGACTGCAGAGCTCAGAGAAACTTTTTGAAGGAGAGGCTGTTCATTTTGAGGCAGAATCATAAGACACAGCCTACAAAACTTTTAAAAACATCAAAAGTGGTTAGAAAATTGAAACTGGAAGTTGTAGAAAGTAACAGACACACTGAAGTAGTGTTTGTGTACGACACACACTTTATTAACAAAGCAGTATTTCCACACATACCAGTCCTGGCTGTTAATGGCATCTCCATATCCTGGTGTGTCAACTACAGTTAAACGCAGCTTCACCCCTCGCTCCTCTATCTCTACTGTAGAAGCTTCAATTTGAACTGTTCTCTCTATTTTCTCTAAAATAAAGGAACATTTGGATTGTTATTTGCCTATCAGTCGCTGCAGAGACCCCCACAGGAGAGAGCAATAGAGGGGGAACTGAAAGCTGGAGTGTGTTGTAACCTGCATGACATAAAATATTTTATCAAAATACACAGAGCAGTAAGCAAAATTTAACACCATGTTTTTGTAAGTGAACAAGAAACAAGGAACAAAAATGTAGGCTTATTATGACGATATGCAAAAATAAAAACATAATACTCAAAAGCACAACAGATTCTTTGTCAAAAGGTTATTTACACCTCTAACCAGGTTTTAAGGCACTAGAGACAAAAAGCAGTAAGAAGAAATGGGGATTAGAGCAAAACCACATTTAGGTATTTGATACCTAAAAGGTTTGGGAGGTGGTTTTTTTAATAACAACTGATAAAGAAACAAAAGCTGAGTCTTTGAAAGGAAATCTAAATAAGAAGATGACAGCTCAGCAAAACATAATTTAGAAAATTTAAATACAGCATGACAAAGTGGTGCAATGGGTGAAGAATGAAGCAACACTAACTGAAAGAACATGAAGTTTTATAGGGTGGAGTGTGCTGGAGGAACTGCAAAACCACATTTACCTGCAGCTCCAGGAATATAACGTTCTGGATAAAGATCAGTCAGGAACAGACTGTTAATTAAAGTGGATTTTCCTAAGCCAGACTCACCTACAAACAAAATAATTCAGGTTATTAGGCATATACACTTTTTACTCCAAGATTTTTAAAGCACCTTGTCTTTCTCCAAGCCCACATTATGGAGGAAAAATAATTTGTTCATCAGGATCCACCCGAGCTTTTGATATAAAAACATCAAAGGTTCAGCTAAGCACTTTGAAAACACCGGAAAAACAAGCCTCCAATGTTTTCATAACAGTTACATGAAAATTGTAAGTTTACTGTAAGAGATGTCACAATAAAAGCTGAAAGGTCATACAGCACTTGGACTATAGATCTAGAGATAGTTCAGTTACTTGCAGGGAAATCACAGCTTTTATCATTGAAGCTTACAAAATCAGGAGCTGTAACTCTCCTGCTGAGAATTTCTGAGAGCTTGAAGGTTTTTCTAAGCCAGAAATTGAACCTGGAACACTGCTGGGAAGAAAAATGAGTGAAGCAATCCCAAACTAACAGTCAAGTTTTGTACCCTTACAGTTAAGCCCATATATGTTCTATGAAACTGAAAATCATAAAGCAAATTATTCAAAATTCACATGAGAAGTTTCATAATTCTGTAACTTCAAATGATACAAATTATGTCCTACATCTAAGCAATATAGTTCAACGTGTAAATTAAGTACTAAATCTGAGTTTCAAAAAATCACTTGTTTCCTAACCCAAGGAATCAAAGGAGTCAGCATTTAGACCAGCTAGCCATATTATTTTAGATCCTACTAACCTGATCTTAGAGCTGAAAAAGTTATCTGCATTTCTCATCACAAACTACGTGACACAAGAACTTCGTAATTATCATAAATTACCTATTTATCTCACAAACACTGCTGAATACTGTCACCAAGTAACCCCAAATGGTACTACAGAGCACATTTTCATTTTTCACTAGGTGCTACAAAAGGGTGACAGTTCTGTGGACTCCCTTTGCACATGAACAGCATTAAACTGATTTAATGTAATCATAATTCAACATCACTGGGAAGAGCTTTGTGCCTAAAGGACCCTCCATCAAAGAGACTGAGAGGTGCTCATTGACAGAACACACAAATTACAGGTTTATCTCTGACACCAGAGTGAGTCAGTAGGGAACAGCAGAAAACACAACAGCAGCATCACCATTTCAACAGCAAGATACTCACCATGAGCATTCATGCCTTCAACGGGGAAACAAGAGTCTAAGAAAGATTAAACAACTACCCCTATCATCTGACGATGAATCAGGACTACAAAAATGTCCTGTTGGCTCCAAGGCATCATCTTTAATCATTATAAATACTCCCTCCTACTAAACATGACAAAATAGGAACAGATTTAATTAGAAAGTGTATAGAGGTTCAAAGCTTTTTCCTCCATGTAACAGTCAAACGCTAAGTAGGAAGATGTATATGTCTATCTGAAAGAAATGCTGTTGTTGTTGTGTAACAACCAAAAATACTTAAAGAAGTCACTTACCAACCACCATCAGTGTGAATTCAAAGCCCTTCTTCACAGATTTCCTGTGAACTTGGTTGGGCAGATTAGCAAATCCCACATAGCCTGCCGAGTCGGAAAACTGACAAGAAAACAAAGGTTGAATATAAATGAGACCCCTTTCCCCCTAAAAAGCTGAAAAAGAGTTTACTTGATTCTACACAATAAAGTGCAGGGGTATATAAAGCACAAGGAAGAACAGAGAATTAAACATTTTTTGCTGCAATAGCAAGGCAGACCTTGAAAAGGTTCACTTACGAAGCGGGAGGATATAAATAGAAATCAGATAAGTACCTTGGGCTACACAAACAAAAGTCTTCCCTTGGATAAAATAAAAATCTGCAAGCTTGCAAGAAGACACTATTAATAATCTTAAGAAATAACTACAGCTAAAAAAAAAAACACCTGTTCAAATTTGGTGTCTGCTGCTACTATCTTCTATAAAAAGAATGTATATGCTTACAGGTAAAAAAACAAGAACATTGTACTAAGGGGAGGCTACTGAGATACAATCACACAGAGATGTATCTTTTGCTTGTTAAGTTGTTCACCTATCTTCACAATCTTTAACTTCTAACACAAAAGCAGGAAAAAGAAACATGCCTGAAAAACTTATCAAAGAAATGTGGGCTATAAACAGGGCAGTCTGCTTCACCATCTGTTATCCATTGACTGAAAACTTAATAGAAGCCTAAATAAGAACCGCAGCCACCTGATTTAGGGACCTAAGGGCTACCTGGAACCAGGTGTTTTCTGCACAGATGAGTTTATGATGAGAACAGATTTTTTACAATGCCATACATTTCCAGTGGTGTGGGGGGATACAAGGGAAATCACTTAAAAGGTAATTATTTATTTGCTAACAATCCTTTTAAAGCCTATCCACGTGGGCAAAAACATTAGAAATGAAGGTTTGTCATACGAAATTTCCTTAGGTGAAGGTACCATTTTCACTTTGTAAGCAGAGACTGAATGTCTGCTGAACTCCAGAAAGCCTATCATTAGGATCACATGCAATCTCTGTCTATACTAAGTTGTTCCTTTTAAGAAACACATTTGAAGCAATAAAGTATCATTTATTCACAATTTTAGCACTTCAGTAAAACCACAAGTATTTCAGAAGTTGAACAGATTCTAGATAAAATTTTGGCTATGCAGCCATCTCTTTACCTTTACTTTTTCACCTGATTGAGACATGTTTCTTCCCTTCAAGCTTCAGACACTGGAAAAAAAGTCAGAGTGCGTGTTAGCTGACTTGAAGCTCACAATACTTTTAATTTTGAACTGATCAATTGCATGTAATAATCACATTTTATTCCAGTGGAATGAAATGTCACATACTTAAGGATTACCAGAACAAACAAGCCATAATCAAAATGTCTTGCTTCTGAAATGAATCACAGGAGTACTTAATTTAACTACTTAAACATTTCAAAACAGAAATATTCCTTTAAAATGCGAAATATTAAAATTTAGTATCACAACAAACTTTCACCCATCCTGTCTTCATAAAAGGATGGTTCACAGATAGGCGAATGTAATGCAAATATTGTCCAAACATTACATTTGAGAATTAATACCACATCCAGAAATTCTCATGAGAACAGGACACCTACATGATTCCCAGGTGAGGGTCAGAACATAACATCATTTTCAGTGACTTCAAAGTGCTATTGCTGAATAGGACACTACACTTGGCTAACGCATGCTGGACACAAAAATTCACCCCGGTGTGAAGGACTATCAGAAAAGATTTGTTCTTTAGTTTCAGACACCCTGAACAGCTGGATTCTGGCAAGCCCTTATCTCTTTATTCAAGGATGTTAGCTGTGCTATAGATTAGTTATCAGGGCAATAGCAAGGCCCTTTCATTTAGAGCAGCCCCAGAGTAGGGACAGGAAACACAGAAGTGGCAGGAGCACTTCACAGCTTGGTTTGTTGACAATGCAGCTCCTGGCCTGGGAAAGCAGGGAAGTGACCTATGCAGGCACCTGTGTGTTCAGACTTTCCTGTTGGGTAGCAGGAGTCGTTTTAGCAGGATACAGTCCAGTTTCTGACACTGGCAGTTTGACAGTCAAATCCTGGCAGAGACACACTGAACTCTGGACTGAAGGAAACGTCGAAGTTAGCATAATTGCCACTTGGGTGTTTTGAAGAAAACAGGTCTTCAGCTCCCATGGTTATTTCATTTGCCCTGCAGCAGGCACTTAAAATCCTGGCAGCTGTGCAGGTACCAGCTACCCTATAAGCAAGGAAAGTTGGTTTTTCCTCCTCCGACCACTTTTCCCCCATACCCAGCTCATTTGCATACTAATGAAAGCCCAATGCATCCACTGCCTGGAAAATAGGGAGGTCCTGATTCTAATAATCTTCTGTCAGTCTCTAATTGTGTATTCCTCAAAACATTCTGGAAAACATCCCTTAAGAATGGTTTTGAAAACACAGAGCTTATTTTTCTTTGACCAATATTCAAAGGCTCATTTCCAGCCTCCAGCCAACCATTGTCACAGATCCTTAAAGACAGTCACAATCCCACTGACAGAAGTAACTCATTGCTCTGTCCACATCTTGTTTCTAAGTTTGGAAACCTCTGTTGTCACCTTGTCAATAAAATTAGTAACACAGTTCAAGAGTTTAGAAAAGCTCATCACTACTGAGTGCCAATGTAGATATACCTGACCCATTTCTCACAGTAATGCCAGGGGAGAAGCCACTCAGGCCAGCTGTCCATAGATAAAGAAGAGATGGGGAAACAATTCAGGTTTCAACACATACAGCAAATTCTCTAACCAATTCTACCTTAAATAGACAGTATAGTCACATCCCTTGTGGCATTACTAAAGTTACTTGACTAAAAAGCAGAAGAGGCAAAATTGTTGTCAACTGATTATGACACATTCAGCTTCGAAATTAGTCTGTCATCTCATAAAAGAACATTTTTCCATAAAATCATCTGTTCCACAAATACAGCTAGCAAAACCTGTTTCCTACAAGGCAAACCACATTCACCTTGTGCCTTACTCTGACTGAAAAGTTGCTGTAGCCAAAGCAGCAGCCCAGCTGCTCTGATCACATCATGACTGCAGCTCACACTTCCAGTACACTTCCAGTTAGTCATTTCCCAATGTCTTCTGTTAGAACAGAAACGTGCTAGCTAAAAGTTACCTCAACAACAACAAAAAAACCCACAGAAACACCTGCTGTTCTACAACGCTTCAGGCACCGAGGTTCCTTTGGGAGCTCAGCTGTGACATTTTGCAATTCCTAATACTGCCCTCATGAGGTTTCCCCGAAAATCATTCCACCAAACAACTTCCCCGGATGACCATGTGCTGTCTTCCCAAAGCTCTACCACACGCTCCAAATCAAAACCTCAGAATGAACAAAATGCCATACGTTGAATCTTCTTCCAGCACCAAACACCCGCAGCACTCTCAGCACTGCTCACAAGTGAGAGCTTGGCGCTGCACCAGCCCACACTGCACACCAGTGACTGCAGAATCCCACAGCTCTGGCTGCACACAGCTGACTCAAACATCAAAACAACGTCAAGCTGAGTCTCTAACAACAGTCTGGGTAGTCCTACACCTGGAAATTGTAACATCTAATTTCTTATCAATTGTCCAGAACTAAATGTATAAAAAAACCCCACAACTAAGGCAAATCAGAGCAAGAACTGTATCTGTTCTGTTTTCTTTACATTTTCAAAGTACTCTTTCAATCAGTATGAGATAAGCAAAGCAGCACATACAAAACAGTTCAAGGAGGAAGGAATAGATAAGATACATTTGCAACAACTTGAAAATAGCAGTGAAACTTTATTTGTAAATAATGCTGGGCCCTATTTAGCAGGCCTAGCAGAAAAAAAGGGACACTGTGCTACAGCATAGGAACGTCCAAATCTGGTTTTGAACAGTGGCTAACATAATAAAGTTTCATTTTGGATCCCAACAAATTCTTATCCTGAACAACACGATGTTGGCAATCTAAAGGAGCAAAGTGTGACCAGGTTCAGCTGCAGCTGGAACGTGCCATCCCAGCATCCTCTGCTAAGGGCAGTATTCCGGTGAGAGAGAAAGAGAGGGGAAGGAAAATGGGTCATTTCCTTTGTTCCTGTCAGGATGCAAGAAGTAAACTGTGAGGAACAGGCAAACTGGGAGCTTCTTAATAGGAACCAGCACAAAGAAAGCAGTACCAAACATGTACAAAGAGCGTTTCCATATAAGGGTATCAAACAGCACTTTCAAACGACCACTTTGGAGGGACCTTACAACCATCTGGACAAGCAGAACAGCTCTCCTGATTTCTCAGATGAGGCTTCTTTCTTTCCATCAGAGGCTATATAACTCAGATACTTTTTTGGCAGTATTTAATAACCACAGAAAGCAGTGAAGACTTAAAAAGGTTTCCCAGTGCTGGAAATGGTCTCAACAACATCAGCATTCTGAAGTCACTTTTCAGACTTAAAGCAGACAGAAACACCGAGAATATGTCAGTAAAAAACCAGTAGTTGTGGTTTCTCACTAAATGAACTAAAAAACCCAAGGAAGAAATGTCAAATACTGAATCACACCAATAATAATAGAAAAAATTACATAAATCTGTGAATCACTGAGTTCTAACAAGTGTGTCCAGCAGAGCCTGTTCTGTGTGCCATGCTTTGCTCCTGGCACGTCCTCACCTCCACTGTGGGAAACCCCCTTCCCCCACTCCCTCTAGATCAACAATCCCAGGTGATGTCATTTGTCCTCATTAGAAATAGATATTATCAGTAGAAGGAATCATCTTTTACGCACTAACAATTCTGCTTTATTCTTATTCAGGAAAATGACTGTATCACTTTCACCAAATACAGAATTACCAGAAAATGCAAGAACCCAGCTGTGACCTTTGCAGACAGACTACGCTAAGTGTGACCCACATCTCTGGCTTGGAACTGATGTTCAGTGCTCATAAGTTCTACAGACTTCCTTCTGCTATTGTATTTGAACCAAGGAAACTGTACAGGAATTACTACCGGGAATGCATCAAAATTTGGAACGTGCGTGTGGCCTAACAGCACACATGCACAGCAAAGGGAACAAGGACTAAGCAAGAGTCCAACCACCTGTACGAGCACTATTCTTAGAAGGTCAAGAAAAAGTAATGCATAAACCCAAAGCTCTAATCCTAAATATTTTATTTGAAGTTCAATTTCACTGCTAACATATGACCCTAAACAACTTCTTTTCGTAGTCTTTTTTCAATTAATACAGTCACTTGGAACGCACAAAGGAGGCAGTGATACCGTTCTTGTAAATGATCAGTTTTAGGGATGATGCTGTCCGTACGCAAGGAGCTTTTGACAGTATTTTTACAGAGTTACTGTGTCACAAAAATACTTCTAAATAGACCTGTAATTGTGAAAAGCAGGGGCTTTTTTAAATTAAAAAGCTAAATATATCAGCCACGATCACTCATCAGGGAATAGGCAGCTCTGCCTCACACCCACAGAGCGCAAATATAATTGCGGACATACTGACAACGCACAGCAAACTGGTAAGTTTGTATTTAAATCACTTCCACGTCATGCTTAAGTCTCACGATACCATCAAGTCTCTGACCTATACGTGAACAATAATTAAAGACAAAAAACCCAAAAAAAAACCACCGGAAAAAGAAAACCCAGCCAAGTGAAGCACAGGTTCGGTCTGTCGATGCAGGCACGCGTCGCCCAGCGCAGCCCCGGCTCCCGGCAGCGGCGATCCCACCGCGGGGGCTGCAATGCTAAAAGCATCCCAGGAATGCCCAGCGGAGACAGCACTTCCTGCTCCATCCTCTCCTCGCATCTCCGGCCACCCCAGCACCGCGGCCTTGTCCACATCTCAGCTTAATCTCTGCCTCGCTTTAAAAACAGACCAAGGTGTGCGCGAAGCGGCCCGACCGCAGCGTCCCGGGGCTCTGCCGCGGCGCGCCTCTCGCATCCCCGCACACCGGCTGCACACACCTCGCCGCGAGCGGCGGCGGGAGGCCGGGCCGAGGCCGTGCCGTGCAGGGGGCGAGCCCCGGAGCGCTGTGGGGCGGAGGCGCCGCCGGCGCGGGGGACGCGGCCCCTTCCCGGCGCTCACCTGAGGCCGCGGCCGCTCCCGCCGCCAGGCCGCGATCCGCCGCTCCCGCCCCGCAGCCCTCCCGCATCCCACAACCCACCGCGGCGGAGCGCCCGCCTACCGCGCGCCACTCTATGGTCCGGGCCGTGCCGGAGACAGCAGCGAGGGGCGGCTCCGGGAGCAGCGAGAGGAGGGACAGAGCGTCCCCCGCCCGCCCCGGCGGGTGCGGCCATGGCGGCCCGCGGGCCGAGGCCGCCGCCAAACCGAGTCCTCAAGTGCCACATCGACACGGAATGGTTTAGTTTCTGTTTTCTACCCAAACATCGTTGAGCTTTGAAATTGCTCCACCTACAGCGGGTTTTAGCGATACTCCTCAGTGGAAAACCTGGCTGGTGTGATAACCGGGGAAATCGAGCTCAAACTTTGTGCTCTTTGATTGTAATGCAGTAATACAAGCTTGTTTGGTTTTCAGAAGCTCATTCACACATGAAGCAAATTCCTCTCCCGAACATTGTGCAAAACATCCAATGTACTTGTTTTACTTACCCTATTTCCTGACGGCTTTCCCTGTGGTTCTGTGAGAGCCTTGGTCGCTGCCATCGCTGAAGCGCTGAGGGGGAATCTCACCTGCGGGTTCTCTGAGGTGTCATGGTACCAGCAGACATAAACCTGGAGAGTAAATGATACCTACAGCCACATTACAGAAACAGATCCCTTTCTCCTGGGGAAACACTGTTACATAGCCCAAACTCTAACTGCAACACTGTCAAAACTAAAACACTATTAGCAGAAGTGCAGGAAAGGTTTTTTTCCAACTTTCCCACCGCAAGAACTGTTCAGGAAAGTTTCTAGAAATCCATTCACACATTTTGAGTAGGCAAATGTGGCCTAGCAGCAGATATTTTGATTTAAAATTCTGAATACCAAGAAGCACGTACCTGTTTTGCCTGTATTCCCATCCATTAAGCAAACAGGGTTGCAGCTCACAACAGGAAAATGTGGAAGTGAAACAAATGCTGCTGAAGGCAGACTGGCATTATTTGCAATTCACATTGTGCTTATATTATCAACAGAGCATTGATGTGGTCTGAGTAAGAACAAGATAAAAGCCAGTGAAAGTGCAAGCAATTTCCACTTCCTAGGACAAAACATAATGTTGTAACTCAAAGTTCTGATACCCACCTCTTTCCTGGAGGAGTTAAAAGATGCCATTTCAGTCTTCTTTAGAAACTGAGGTTTTATTTTAAATTATTCAATGGATTTCCATATAGGTGTTTTGTACTATGGCAGTTTTTCTTTCACTAAATTAGAGCACTGTGGTGGACACAAGATTTTGCACACATGCACTGCTATTACAAACAGCTGTTTAGTATTTGCAGAAATTATAAGAAGTTAGCACAGACAATGCCAAACTACAGCCTGCCATGTGCACACAGTCAGGTGGGAGTTAGTGCTTTCCCATGACTGTCACTCCTTTCCTTTGGCAGGATTTAGTGCAAAAGGGGTGAAATAGCCTCCAGAAATTCCAAACCCTTTGCTATTGAGGTATACCAATATTCTTCCCAAGTCATGTCTGAGTCAGATCGCTGACCAATTGTCACACAAAATGTTCAGGGAAGCCACAATCCTCCCCAAAAGGTCCCATTAGGCCAGAAAGTGACTAAGGAAGGGCACTTGGGGTAAGAGCAGAGGTCAGTCCTAGCCAGTGCCCTGCCTCTGCAGTGCCCAGGAGCAGATGCTTGGGAAAAGATAAAAGCAGCACTGTGCCTGTGTATCCTTCCAGCTTCCTGCAATCTGGAGCTCAGCAGCTTCCTGAGCCAGAAGTTTTATCTTGATAGTTCTCTCTTCCATGAATTTTTCTTCTTGCTTTTTGAACCCGTCCCAGCTTCTGGCATTAAAGAGCATCCTGTGACAATGAGTGTTACAGTGCATTACACACTTGATGAAAATGTACTTTTGTTACTTTTGAAACCTGTCATGAGACTCGTTATGAAACTGCAGTTCACAGGAATGCCAGGCAGCAGAACTGGAACTATCTGGGATGTGTGACTGAGAAATGCTGCACTGCAGACACCTACAGCAAATGCAGGGCCCCCCAAACACATACTGCATGTTTGTTATTTCTCACACCAGTATCAGCAGAGGTGCAAACAGAAGAAACGGTTGTACTGAAGAACACTGGTTAAATAGTCTAGAAATGTTCATGCTGTGAACAGCAGTCTGACTGTGAATTACTCATTGCCAGAATTACTATTTTTAAAATAATTCTGTTTTATTTTTCCCTTGGAAATTCCAATGCCTCTTATTAAAGTTCCTGATACATCTGAGTTTACACTATCAAAAGCACAAAAGTCCTTCCTTGAATTCAAATCTCAACTTCGTGTAGAGTCACATCTTAGTCAGAAATACCTCATGCATTCAGCAAAAGACATTATATGCCTTTTGTTCCAGTCCTTACCAGAGAAAATGGTCATATTGAGTATAATAAAATAAATACAGCCAGAAACTGAAACCTAAATTGAGTTTTAATAGATAAACCAACTCCACGCTCTTTGGCATTACTTCCCTTAAGGTGTGCTGCTTAAAACTGTCCTTTTCAGTTGTGAGATCCCTTTTAACTTGATTTTCTTTCAGTGCAGTCTTTTCCTCACATAGATGAATGTTTGGATTTGAGCCTAAAATTCTGTGTGATTGCTGTAATGGCTGCACTATGAGAGCAATTCATGGAGATATTGGCTCACTACTGTAAGACACTGAGCATCTTGAACTCTCCCAATCCTCCCTGGAGATAAAATTGCCCAAGGCCTGATTAAACAACTTAATCATATACATAAATCCTTTTCATTTCCATAAGATTTCAGTTTGTGTTTGATTCAAAATATTTGTGTATGCTTTGCCAAGTTACAGTGCCTGGCTCCAGGTCCAAACCTTTTAGAAATAAATCTGCTGCACACTGTGGGTGACATCCTCTTTTAAAGGATTACCAGAGAAAAAAGTACTTTGAATGTAGCTAGTGTGAATGTCAAATACCAGAATTTAGATATTCCCCAGGTTAATTTGTAGGCTTTGGGTGTGCTGAAAGACAGAAATTTAAGGGTGAAATTCCCATTGTCTGTTAGTACTTGGTAAACTGCTGATTTGATCAAAATACTCTTCTGTGTAGGGCTTTATCTATGGAATCACCAACGGGTGATTCCCATTTATCTATGGAATAACCATTCTAACATCTCAAATTTCCTCTGCTTTTGCAGACATGCCGCATCAGGAATCAGAGATGTCAGGCCCACAGAAGGCTGGTCTCACTGCTGAGCCCTTCTGAGGTCTGCAGCTCAGAGCTGGAGCTCAGGCAGGGTATGAACAGGAAGCCACTATCTGTGCATGCACCAGGATTTACTGACACAAGCTACTTTACAAGTAGAAATCCATAAGAAAATCTGTAGCAGATAAGTATTTTCCCTTGCTTCAAAAAACGCTCAAGCTTCATTTTCAGTGACACACTACAGGAAATGAAGACTGATTTATAGTAGTCTCAGAGGAACAGAAGTGTTTCTTTTGCATTTACAAGCACGTACAAGCCCTCCTTTTCAAGATGCTACTTATGGCAATGAAGAAGCAATAAGAAAAGTCTACAAATATTCTCCAGTATAAGAGACATTTTGCATCTTTTCACCAATAACAGCCATCCTTTCCTCTTACTGAAAACAAACTTCCCTTTTAAGAAGGAAATCAGGATTGACCAAACAGATGTGTGTTATTCCCGAAAGCAGAGCTCGTCTAAGGCGCTGCACTGCCGAGAAGAGGGGTCCCAAACCTCCCAAACTTCTTCTCAGCAATGCACATTTCCTGGGACACTTGATAAATGTAGTACCTTTCCCATCACTAACCCTGAATAGTGTTCAGTAACTTCATGGTCATGTCTTTACTTTCAACATCTGCAAAGTATATTTAAAACAATGGCATTTCTCTTTGCTGACGCTGCTCTTTACAAACTGACATCTGATGTGATTTCCCAAGAATTACATGGGAAAGAGATCTACCAGGATCCTGGTACACCACAATCTGTGGAAGGAGGCTAACTCTGGAAGAGGACAAAATTAAACTACTGTTGTCCTGAAGGAAACACGATGTAGAATGAACCATTAGGCATGAAACAATGTGTATTTCCTATAGCTTCCCCCCACACCCTGCCTATCCAGGCTTTAATATGTTATGTTCTCAAGATCTGTCCATAGCATTAAAGAGAAATATTTGAAGTGGCATGGCCTAAGCATATATTTAGTGTGATCTTCTGATGAGCAGGATGACCAAACTGTTTATATGCTTACCTGCATGACATTCTAAACTTTGGGAAAGGGCCTTCATTGCCCATATTAACTGCCCTGGAACATCATTAACTTAGGGTTATGGCTGTCCAGTGACACCACAGTGTTCTCTGGAAAGCTAAATGCAGAAAACAAGGTGCTGAAGGGCTGGCTGCACAGCAGCTCACCAGTGCAGCCCAGCTGGTCCTGACTGTGGTGGCTGGAAATGTTCTCAGCAGGGCATGCTTTAATGGAGAGACATTAGGATCAATTCCAACACTGGGAAGTTTCAAGTGCTGCTCCAGAAGTTTGTGTGTAAAGAAATTCAAGCAGGGGGATGTGGAACTTAATTCTAATGATGGTTTACCACTGTTGTTTTCCTCATTCAGTGAGGAAAGCACTGTAACACTGTCTCAGCATTCCCACCTTCATCCAGGGAGAGGGTGTGTGTAAAGAGCAGAGGCTGATAAAGGGCTGGGGCTACTGTATCTGGAAGGGGATATACAGCAGCAAATATATGAAGGCTGGAAGCACATTTATTGTTCTTTTGGTGTTTTTCCAGCTATATATATATATCTGTTTCATTCCTTTCTTTTACCTGAGTCTAGTCACATCACCACTGAGGGGGAGCAGGGCATGCATTCCTCAATCCCAAAGGGCAGCAGCAACACTTGTACTAAAAAAAAGTGTTGGATTCTACATCATTAGCACCAGTCATTGAGAACACGACTTGTTCTTGCAAAATTTTGGTCAGGCTTTCTCTTTGCTCAAAAGATGATCTAAGAGAAAAAGTGACAATTTAATGTTAACCACTTCAGCTTGTTTCCAAAATAAATGATCTTGAAATAAATCCTGTGGTGAAATTGATACTCTCATTTTGTAATAACCTGCTCATTTGACAAGAACTCATTTCCTATGTGCCAGCCATCTGATGTGTCACACTGAAGACACATTGGCACTGCTGACATGTGTCTGGAGCCCTATCCTAGTATGGAATCTCTTCTGTTGGGAAAAGAATTGCATTTTAAATGATAATTCAGAAAGAAGTAATCTTTGCTGAGAAACCCCAGGCTTTCTAAATAAAGAACAGCCTTTGCCTAACCTGTCTGTATTTGTAAATCTCCCTGCCTTTATTTTGGCACTAATTAGAATACAAAATATGGCACAAAATCTATCTCTAATAGGATTCCTAATTCTTCACCTTTCCTTATGTCTGATCCAAAAGTTATGGTAAGCTGTCTCGAGATTGTTGGGCTTTTAATTAGTCTTTTGACTCATACTCCATCTTATTCACACAAACAATACAAGGTTTGTGCATAAGATTGATCCCAAATGTCATTTTCCCTCTGTCTTCCAGATGCTTAATACTTTAGGTATTAGAAAGAGCAGAAGCACTTAGGTGAGGGACACTCCACAAATTATAAACCAAGTGTGCTGTGCACGCTACATTTCAGGTCCAAAGGCAAATCTATCCAAACATTGCTGGTGGGAGGCCTCGGGGCTGGCAAGGCTGGAGGGCTGGGCACAGCAGGTCTGTACCATGGGACAGGGCTCATACACCAGGACAAGCAATGCTGGTGAGAGCCTGGACCCCCCCATTAGCAGCCCTCCCAACAACTCTGTGTCTGGTGTTTGTCCTGATTGTCAGGAAAGGAGCAAAAACACAATCACCTCTAATCCCAAAGCCCCTCTTGCTGTAGTATGGCTCCTGTGCAATTGTTCTCAGCTTGAATACCACTTCCGCCCATTTTCACAGGCTGTAAAGCCCCCATGTATCCCCCTAGAATAATTCAATTAATACATAGCTGAAGCAGTAATAGATGTAATGACAGGAATGGTCATTTGTTAAAGAGCCACTTTGCTGCAAAAACATTGTGCCTTTGAGTTTAAAGGAATCCAGACTTTTCCAGCAAGGGTTTAACTTACAAGGAGGGATTTTCTTTACTTAATACCCCAAATAAAACATCATGCTGATTTGTACTTCCGTTTAAGAAAGCAGAACCTTTTCATTTCTGGGAACTCAATTTCCAGTGTTTTGACATTAACACCATCAGAAACCACAACATGCTGATGCTGACGGGGTCCTCAGGCCCTCCAGCAGCTCTGTCAGTCAAGGTACCAGTAAGTCCAGTAAGCAAACCTGTGAGCACCTTGCACTGGTGGTCTCATTAAAGGCAGTCTGTGCAACAGACTTTTAGGATCAGGGAATTGAGTAATTAAAAATGAAGGTTGTTGCCAGTAACCAGGATAAAAGTTAATATCTGGAGTAATGAAAAGAAACAGACAAAAGGGAAATACCAGAAATGGAAATGCCTCTAAGCAGAAAGGTTCAGTTGCTCTGTGATTATTAAGCATGTATTTCTCCAGACAAATAATTGCTGTGGATTAAGTGATTTGTAGGAATCAGTTGCTGGGTTACAGGTAGCAAGGGAAGGTGGGGTGAGGGTTGCAGAGGTAAAACAAGCCATGGGCTGGTTTCCTTTCTCAGCCCAAGGACCCAGACATCTGCACCAGCCCCATGAGTGCCTCCCAGCCAGCACAGGAGCACACACAAGCCATGTATCAGAGGAAACTCAGAGTTCCGTGCTCCCGGGCAAGTGGCAGGGGTGGGGCTTTCCTGTGCTTATGGGCTAAGATAACTGGCATTTCTCCCCCCTTTCTTAATTGTTCTTCTGTGCTGTTTTCTATATAATCATTATTATCATCATAAATACAGATGTTATTCAGTTTCAGTCTGTGTTCTGGGCTTCTTCCTGTTCACCTCTGAGATATCTCTGTCTCTTTGGATGGTTCTTTTTCACATTCTCCTCTCCCTGACACGAGGGACTCCTCTGAGTGATTGTAAGCAGCCTCAGTTTGACAGATTGCACAGGCCCAGTCACACATTCCTCCTGGACTTGCACACTGGAATTTGCAGTTTTGAATAATTGAAGTAAACTGTACGTATTTTATATACAACTGGAAGAGGAGATAAATCCTCTGAACTCCATTTACCAGGCAGTCTTTGTTAGGAAGACATTTTCCATGCTAGAAATGTTTACAGCTCCTCAGGCAGAGATAATCAAAAGGCTGCAGTCATCATGTGTCAGCGTGTCCAACTCCATGACAGTCCTGATGTTCTTGTATTTCTTTTTTTGGGTGTCTTGTGGCTAAAGTTCATCTTCTGGTTATTAAAAAAAGGAAGTGAAAGGCCATATCTAGTGTGCTGTGACGTTGTTGTCATCCTCCTGTTACTACACTGGGGTCCTGTGCTGAAGTCACCTGTCAGGATGTGCGCAGGGCATTGCTCCTTGCTACCTCAGCAGTCACATCCTCAGCTGTCAATCCATGTGATTCCTTTAACCTTTGCTTCTTCTTTCTTCTGCTGCTTCTGCTTCACATGTGGACCTTTCCATTAATGCTGCATTCATATCAGTCTTAAGATTTGGATCACAAACCTCTGCATGCAACAATATGTGCTGTACATTTTTGTGCAACAGAGAAAACCGCTTACATAGGGGCAGGAAATGTGTTCTTTTCAACTCTGTGATCTCCTCTACACTGGAAGGACACTTTTGGCTAACTGAAACTGAATCTAGTCAAACCAATTCATAAGTCACTGTGAACATAACTTTCAATTTTGTCTAAAACATTTAAACTTACTGCAATCAGAACAAGCCTATCTCAGGACACCCAGTGCAAAGCCACTGGGACACAGCTCCCCGTGACTGCTGTGAGGCAGCTGGTGAGGTCTGTTCTCTTTCTCCAGCTGCTGTGACTGCAGCATTCACACCACAAACACTCCCTGCATCTGCCAGCCTGGGGGGCTGAGACCTGCTGCTGGCTGCAGGGGCTGAACCAAGGCTACTTTGCAAGAACAATCCAGGACACCAGCAGTCCATGAAGAGACTGTAGCAATTACAGTCATGCCCGGCCTGATGATAAAACTTCTTGTAACTACAGCGTTTTTGACAGGGGCATGTAACTCATTAACATACCATGAAGATTCAAAATGTACTCGAACAATTAAAACACTAAAGTCAAGTTTGGAGTCTTTGTGAAAACCTGTATAAATTGTATGCCTTGCTCACTTGGCTCCAGGATCAGAGCAAACAGTTTCATGCCTGGTGTAAGCTAAGAGCAGTTATTCTTCCTGGACCAAACTAAGAATCTGTCTGCTGGTACTGACAGGTGACATGCAGATCCCATATTCAAAGCTCTTCCATTTTCAGGGTGGTTCCTAAGCGTTTGACAGTGTTTTCTTAACTTTTGCCTGACAGAGTGTGCAGGAGAGAGCTGTGCCTGTCCGTCAGTGCTCAGTCTTCTGAAAAATGATCAATTAGACTTTGATAACCAGGACTTCCACACTGCTGGGTGCCTGTATTGAGAAAACCTCTCCGAAGGTCTGGCTGCGGACCTTATCAGTAAATGGGAAATACACAGATAACGGCACTGAAAGGAATTTGAGCAGCCGAAATCCGAGACAAGATGCCTCCCGCCCCACGCTTAACTGGGAACGGGCAGCGTCCCTGCGAGCTCCTCCCGGAGCAGGGTGCCGGGGAGAGCCGAGCGAAGTTCCCCGGCTCCGGCGGGACCCCTCGAGCAGCAGGGAGGGCCGGACACCCGCCCCTGGCCCCGGCCCCGGCCCCGGCGGGCGGTGCTGCTGCCCGGTAGGGCAGGGCAGGGCCGGGCCGGGCGGGACGGGGGCGGAGGGCGGGCGCCCCGCGGCTCCTCATAAAGCGCTGCCCGCGGCCGCGCCGCTGACACCGGGCTCGGCACCGCCTGGGGCAGCGCAGCGGAGCCGCCGCGCCCTCCTTCCTGCGGAGCCCGTGGGACAGCGGTGCCGGCAGCATGACTTCGGCGGCGGTGGAAATTTTGGGACTGGGACTGGGCATCCTGGGCTGGGTGGGGGTGATCCTGGCCTGCGGGTTGCCCATGTGGCAGGTGTCGGCCTTCATCGACGTGAACATCGTGGTGGCGCAGACCATCTGGGAAGGGCTGTGGATGAACTGCGTGGTGCAGAGCACGGGGCAGATGCAGTGCAAGGTGTACGACTCCATCCTGGCGCTGCCGCCCGAGGTGCAGGCGGGCCGGGCGCTCACTGTCATCGTGGCGCTGCTGGGGCTGGTGGCGCTGATGGTGACCGTGGTGGGCGCGCAGTGCACCAACTGCATCCGGCCCGGCAAGATGAAATCCCGCATCGTGATCGCCGGCGGGGCCATCTACATCCTCTGCGGGGTCCTGGTCCTCATCCCGCTCTGCTGGTTTGCCAACATCGTCATCAGCGACTTCTACGACCCCACCGTGCCGTCGTCCAAGAAGCGGGAGATGGGGGCCGCGCTCTACATCGGCTGGGCGGCCACGGCCCTGCTGCTCTTCGGGGGCTGCCTCATCTGCTGCTGCTCCTGCTCCCAGCGCGACGAGACCTCCTTCCCCGTCAAGTACTCGGCGCCGCGGCGGCCCACGTCCAACGGCGAGTACGACAAGAAGAACTACGTCTGAGCGGGGCCGGCCCGCTCCGCGGCCCCGCGGGGCACGGACAGACGGCCGTGGGCCGGGAGCGTCTGCGGGGAGCTCCAGCGCTCCCCTGCCTGGAGGCTTTTCTTAACGGGGACCCCCGTGAAGCGGCGGCCCTAGGCAGGGCAGCGCCCCGCTGCCCTCCAGCCCGGCTCCCCGGCGGGTCCGGCCGCCGGCTCCCGGTACTGACGGCCCGCGCTGCCGGGCGAGCAGAGCCCTCCGCGGCCGCGCAGAGCAGCCGAGCCGGCGTCTCCCCCGCCCAGGGCGGCCGGGGGAACCGAGGAGCCCGGGCGAGTCACGGTGGCGTTTACCGGGACGCTCCGTCCGCGCTTCGCCGCCGCCGCCTGCCCGCCCGGCTCCTGCCGCAGGCCCCGGCCCTTCCCCGGCGTTACCGGGACACTTGTGAGTACTTTGCTGTCCCCGCCGGTGCCTCGGGGCACCGCCTGGCTGCTGGCACCGGGGTCGGGTGCGCGCTGTAGCCGAGGAGCAGCTTCCCATCTCCGTCATCTCTCTCAAAAGGCTGCATCTGGCAGCTCCCGCTCGGACTGATAAAGGGGGTTTTGATCTTTTTGGGCAAATAATATAGGGATTCTGTCCGAAGCCTGACACTAACCTTGGCCCTTAATCCCGCAAGCAGTAACTGTTTGGAGAAAGTTAGTTGACTTTCTTCAGTTGTTTCAGTCCCTCAGTGAAATGTATTGGTCTGTGTGTATTTGAAACCTTGAAAGAGATTTCAGGTAGTTGCTGTTCTTTAGTGGAGTACAAATCAGATAACACTGGGTTGTCCCTTGAGGTTCTTCATCCCTTCTCCTTCTTCAGCTTATGCTCTGTTTTTACTTGAATATGAACTCATTGCCAGAATTATTCGAGGACTAGATTAAGAAATCCAGGAAATCACTGTATGTCCTGGCTCCAGCAGAGCCTCTGCTCCTCTCATCTGCACTACAGGAGACTGGAAACATAAAAACTGCCCCAGATACTGATGGCTGGGGGGAATGATGCCTTTGTGGCCTTCTTGCCAAGCTCTGTTTGCTGCCAGTTTTGAAATGTGTGTTCAGCTGGACATGTGCTTGGTTGGCTCCCCACCATGGTTTTGTTAACACGTGCTTTCCTTCATTTACCAAATCAAGCAAAAAATTTCTAGAAGAATTTTACCAAAAATATCTTGACTGAGACTTTATGCCAGGTGACTGGTTATAGAGTCATGACTCTTACAGCTCTCAGCTCCTCTGCATTGCCCTGGTAACACGCTGCAGACTGGAAGGAAGATGGTTTGGGCAACATAACTATTTTTTCTGAGCTCAGCACCTCCTGAACTTCACCACAGCCTGAAATACTAGCTTACACTTCTTCATTTTACACTGCAGAGACAAACTTTTTTAAGGGAGGGGCTTAAGGTGATGGTGTGATACTCCTTCAGTCTAATTACTTGTAAATCCACACAGGATTATGCTACTGACTGTGGCAGCATCTGCGTTGCCATAAGATTTCTGCCAAGAGTTAGCAAGGAAATGTGCTGTTCATACTCCTCAGAGAGCAACATTACGACCTCATAGGTCCTCACAATCACGTAGCAATACAGTGCACACCTGACCTGAGCATTAAGTCTTGCAGCTTTCTGATAACACCAAACTTATGGACTAACCATAGCTGTGGGTCTGGCAGATTGATATTGACTCTGTTCTTGCCTTGCTTAACAAACTTAAAACTCTGGACGTATCAACAATTCACAAACTGGAATAAAAGACTAGAGCCTTGCCCCTGCAAATTTTGATGTTGAATATTGAGCACGTGATTCACCCTTTGGAAGATAACTGCTTTTGTTTTTTAAACACATAAATAACAGGGTCTGTTTTATCAGACAATACAAAAACAGAGCAGTGTGTCTACAACTACTTCTCTATAAAGAGGTGCAGTTCTAATGCTGTCTCCCTTTAAAGAAAAGCTGTAATATTGTTTTTATGATGTGATATGTAGTTTTGGTACAAGAATGGAATATTCTGTATTTCATTATTGCAACTTTTTAAAAACAGTATAACCTTGTCAACTGTAAATGTATTTAAATGCATCTATTTTGCAAGAAATCTACCAAAGTTGTCTTGTTATATGGTTTGGTGCCTTTATTTGTTTCATGACTACTTTATTTTAAGTTGTAACATCCAACTGTATTTGTCACCCACCCTCACTCTCGCTCAGCTCTCTGGTGTCTTGCAAATGACTCCACAGATATTAGCCCAAATCCTGGACCTCACTCTCTTTTCTCTCAAGTTAAAGAACTAAGCCCCACTGACGAACATGTCTGCATGTCTCTGAACAGTAGAGCCTTCAGAAGTGCTGCAGAATTTGTGGTCTGACCAAAAAATGAAATCTTTCTGGACAGTGCAACACTAGTATTTCAAATCAAAACTGGTGTCTTTGGGAGGGGGAGGGAAACCCATGCCTTAGAAGGGAATTTTAACAAGCCAAATTTCTTGTATCAAGGCAGGGCTGGATCCTCTTATAACCAAAATCTGAAAAAATGACACAGAAAGATCCCTTGGAAGAAGCCAGTGCTAACTGTGCATGTGCTACTAAACATAGCATCATCCTACCAAAACCATAACTTGTGGCTGAGGTCAGTGGGGCTGCACCCAACAATACTTGCAGGAAGTGGGGTCTGCTGAAAAAACTATTTTTGTATTGAATCTCATCCTTCAGTGTCCTTAGCTGTTGCTGTGCTTTAAAAGATAACCTGAGAGAATGCTGTTACTGATATCACTGGCTTCGGGGTAAAAGTCTAAGTTGGTTTTTGCTATGATTTATTTTCTAAGAACAAAGATCTAGTCCTGAACTTAAAAACTTGGAAGTGCTCAGGATCAGGCCTGAACCTCATCCCAATGAAAAGATAAACCTACAGCACTTGTTTACTATTTTTATTTTGTATTTATGATTTCGCATAAAAATAAAAACATGTAAACCAATCCCTGAACAGGGTCACTGTGCTTTGTGAAAGCCACTGGATTGTTTGGGCTCAGGAAGGTGGGGTGTGGTATTGGTGCCCAGAGGGAAATTACCTGGGCTACCTTTGGGCAGGAGAGCTGGGTCACCTCTGGGAAAAAGGAAGGGCTGCTCCCTTGCAGGGCAGGGCAGTCAGCATCTCAGCTCTCCACTGCAGCCTCAGACAAAAGAGAATAAGTAGCAGCAGTCGGTCTTGTGATGTGAGCACATTAGGAAGTGGAGTGTGAGTCCCAGCTATTTTGGGAACAGCTCTAAGCATGAAGCTTTTAAAGCTTCCAATTTCTACATGTTTAAACTAAAAGGAAAAAAATCCCGCTGCTTGGATCAGCCCCAACCTGACCTGATACCCTAATTCCTTCTGCCAACCATTTCTTTTTTTTTCAAAAGTGCATTCAAGCTGGGGAAAAACATTTTCACAGATGCGGCAGAACAGAATCTAAAAAAAAACCCCAAAGCCAATAAAGACTGGTAAAGTAAACTATACAGACTAATTGCTAGTGGAGAAATCTGCCGAAGTTATATGACTGCCAGGGAGGACATTCGATATTTTGCAGAATTTTTTTATTTGCAAAATTTTTAAACTTTGTTCTAACAAACTGTTGCTTTAAAAATGAAGAAAAAACATCTTCAAAGCCTTCATTTTGCAGCATTCTTGCCAGCTCGGTTGAGATTAACAAAAGCTCCTTGCCACCCTCCCATTGCTATGCACATGCTGAGCTGGAAAAAGGGTGTCTGTCGGCTTGGCCTTTGTCCTGCTAAACGAACCATTTCATAGTTATGAATTTGGAAGTAACCTGCAGTTCATACCCTGCAAATCTGGTTAGATCCTGTCTGTGCAAAGAAGGGAAATGCACCAGGCAAAAGGAAAAGGAAGCTCAATCAGTCACGTTTGCTGCAGGATGTTTAAGGAAATATTTCCTTTTCCTGTCCAGAGATGTTTGTTGGGCATCTGCTCTTTGGAACGTATGAAAACATTTTACTCTTGAAGTGAGAAAGCAGTGTAACTTCAGATTTTTATTTAAAATCTATTCTCTGATCAGATATTATGCAAGGAATTTGTTCTCTTTCCTTGGCCGTCTTTCAAACCCCAAATGCAGGTATCCTCCAACTCATCCATATATCTGTAATGCTAGAAGATAATCCTGCCTGTCAGGAGCCATGTGCCACACGTAAGAGTGCCAAATTCATGCATATATTCAACAATATATTAATGCAGTATTCAGCATCAGATGGTACCCACAATACATCCCTTCTTGTGTGTGCACCAAAGAAGAAAATCATTAATTAAGTACACGTGTTTGAGGATTTGCTTTTATAAGTCTGCTTGGTAAAACATAACAAATATTCCTGCTGTATTAGATTAACTGGGAGAGACCAGGTGAATTCTCTTTTCAGGTCAAATACTGCATTTGTTTTACTTGTAGCCCAATTGTGATAAGACAAATCATTCCAAAAGCAAAGCCTCAAGAAGGTCTTATATTTCTATTTTGGACATGACTGATTTCTATTATCCTTATTTTGATCAGACCTTTGTTTGTGTCTGTGTGTGTGTGACTGCTCCAGGCTGTTCCTTGCTGGCTCTGCAGCAATAGGCTCTCTGTCTAGAAACCCCCTTCTACCTACTAGAACCCTCAGTTAGAAGCAAAGGAGAACTTCAACCACCGCGTCACTGATAAAACCTCCCATGGCAACAGCAAAGGCTTTACAGTTGCTTGGATACACAAGACTTGCTTCACCTTTTCTTTTTCTTAAACACAGATTGAGACATCATGAATCAATTTAACAGTGTCCTTTGTCTATGGCATTTGGGGATTTTGTTTAGAACACTGAGCTTCCTCCTCCTTCCAAAGCTCACCATGGGAATTCAACCCAAAATCGGACAGAGAAAGGTAGGGAGTAGTAGGACCCAGCATGGAAACAAATGTTGTGCTGAAGGCATCTGCCCAGGGCTCGTGCCAGTCTTCTCATCATGCTTGAGCCCAGCTGCACCCTGGCCACTCATCTATTGCCCTGGGCAAGAACTTTGCCTCTCTGAAGCTGGCACCCTTGGTTTGGGTTGCTGATCACTGTTGCCAAATAAGCTCAGGATAATGGGGGATCATATCAGACAAATGTTACCACTTAAACTATGAAAATACTCATCAGCATCAGAGCGTGTTTTAAAAGTGATACAGGAAAATGGATGTCAGCCATCCTGACTAGAATTAATTGGTGCATTAACTGAACTACTGGCTTTAGCTTTTTGATTTGAGAGCAATGGAATCATACAGCATGGGGAACTGTACATACAGCACTGATTAAAGCAAAAGAAGAATGAGCCTTGAAACTACTATCCAGCTGTTTTGGTCTCAGGCTACAAAAGGAAAAAAAAATGAAAACACCTCACTCCACAAGCCACAGCCTTTTCAACAAGGCACACAAATCTCATTACATTAATAATGGAGAGTAAATGACAAGACCACCTCTGATACCTAGTACAGAACAGCACAGAAGGACTTTGACCGTCTAGAAAACCAGGCAGAAAATAAAATAAGCTGCATCTTCTACTCTGATCCTCCTTGAATGGCAAAACCCACTCAAATTTACTAAAGCCCTGGCAGCAGCTGGCAGGATATTCATAGCATGTACAGGGTGTTCCTGAAGCCCAGTTGATATGTGATCCCCACAAGTTACTCTTTCTTTTGGAAAGAATAGCCTTAGTTTAGGCATGATGAAGTGCCCCAGTGCTATTATGTACAGCAATAGCAATGGATCCATTCCTTATTACACCTCAGCTCCAAATCCAGGGATGTTCCCTTCTGGTGGATCCTCCAGGCTGCACCAGCCAGGCAGAGAGTTTGCATGGCCCAGGGAGGTGCTCTGGTGTACACAAACAAAACAGATGAGATGAAGCCTGTTCATGTTTATTTACAGTGAAGAGCAAAAGTAAATGTTTAAAATAGCTGATTTTCCCAGGCAAACAAAAGATAATCCTCTCAAAAGTGACTCTGATCCTGTGAGCAAGCTGTGAACTCTGTGCTAGTTGTATCATCCTGTGCATCTCCCATTGCTGGCTACGTCCTGCAAGGAGGTAAATTACACATGCACATTTTAGGTCCTACACCTTCTAGCACCAGCTGTGCCAGCTGTGGAACATTTTGGGGTTTTTTGAGGTAAGCAGAAGATTTTCACCAGTTGAACAAATGCTCTAAAAGCTAGGAGATGCACAAAACCAGATCCTACACAACAATTTTAATCTGGTAGCAAAAATAGTTTGCCATGTTAAATGCATTTTTGGGTTTCAGTTGTGTATGTTCCTAAAATTTCAACCAAGCAGGTTGGCTGACAGAGCTCTGAGTGACATTCCTCTAGATCCCATGCCAGGTACTGTGACAATTAATCTGACCATACGTGGGTACCTCTGGGCTCTGTTCCCACTTTCAAACACATTCAGAGCTGAATCGATTCCCCTCTGTACACTCATACATAACTCATTAGCATTAACTGTCCTTGTTATCAGAACTCTTCCACAGAAGGTTAAACCTTAAGAGAATTTAGGTTTGGGCACAAAAGATTGCTCAGGAAAGAAAAACAGGCACTGCTTGACAAGAATATATGTGAAATCTCAAAATGGTATGATCCAGTTTCAATATACCTTCACATATTTGAAGGATTGGGGCAAAAAACAACAATCACCAATTCTTCTTAGCTCTAATAAGTGCCTAGCATGGCAGAATTCTTGCACTATGTATATTTTTAGATTACTCTTCCAGTTATAATGTTCTGTCCTTACTGTATATCTTTTGTTAGAATTAGGATATCTGCTGCAGCAGCCTGGATAACCTTTAGCCTGAGCTACAAAACCTTTAACAGTTTCCAATTATAACAGCAATCTTTCATTCTATAATACAAATAAACCCAAGTGTTATCTCCACACAGAAGACTCACATGAATACCCAATGACTACAGAATGATTTCACCATTTTTTTCCTCTATAATTTCCTGCCATTATTTCATTGGAAGTGACTGCCAAGATCCAAGCAACATAATACATTTCACTGTTTACATCTACTTTATTTTTGTTATACTGTTGACATTTCAAAATGTTGACATGCAAGGCAAGTTTTAAAAATTGAACATCTACTTGAATTCCATTATGTACTTGAACCCTTACATTATTTTTAGGCTGTCCTGTTTTCTTCTGATGTTTTTGTCTTGTCCAGCTGAGAATATCTATGCATACAAATACCTGCCAGTTTTATAAAATCTTAACTCCCACAGCTTGTGCCATGGAAGAGGAGTTTCTATTTTTCAGAAAGGTATAAGACACATTAATGTCCCTTTTCAGACATATGGAACTAGTTTCCCCATAAATATAATCTTTGTCTACTGTAACAACGTGGATTAAGCAGCAGTTTGGAGAGAGTTCCATTGGGTGGGTTAGGAAGAAATTAAACAAAGGCATCATTAAAGCAGTTATTCTGCAACTACAGATAGTGGATATTCCCAGAAGTCAATATCATACTAAGATTCTAGGGCTATTAAAAGAGACTTCTTGTCTACCTGGGGTTATTAATGACCACAACTATTTAAGACATCCATACCATCATTATAGTGTCCCTCCTAAAAGGAAAGCTATTATCTATGGCATCCTGCCCAGATTCCTGCAGAGCTGATTACATTCTTTAGAACCTGCACTTTTAGTTCAGTACAGCAATCCTGACTTCATACCTGGATGCTGTATGGGCTCATTTCACACTCTGAAGCCATTAGTGACACCTGTCCTAAAGGCTGATGATAGGTGGTGGGAAGAGCAATCCATTTTTCTCCTGCCTCTCTCACAAGGTTGTAGATTTTTTTGCTTTCTGTCTGCAAGGTGTATTCACAGCCTTGCAGAAATGGCCTCTGGCAGATTGCAGTGCAAGCGTTGAACTCCACTGGTGTGTAGAAAACAAGCCCATTTCAAAGGCAGGAGAGGAGGGGGCGCTAAACTGTAAGACAGAGTTTTTTCTCCTCGATAGAGTTACTGAAGTTTGAGTCATGTCACAATATGAAATTGAGATTTTCAGTTTTAGTACCTGTTGCTACACAGGAATTTGGTTTGTGAAGGGAAGGGCAAACTGCAATCCTCCTCCTGAACCAAAATGTCTTAGTCTGTGCTGCCTCATAACACGGGCAGGCAGGAGGCAGGAGCACTTAAGCTGCTGTGGAACTTCACTTTGCGACCTTGCAAGTATCAAAGAAGAAGAAGACCCTTCTTCTGAATCAAACAGAAGGGTCTTAACTGCGAGGGAGAAGAAGGAAAGACATAATGATAGTGCTTTACAATGAGCAAAGTCAGGTAAGGCCCCACCCTGCTGTAGGCACCATGCTGAGTGTCTGAGGTGGCAGAGAAAGCACAGACACTGTACACTGATAAACAGTTAACAGGAATGAGAGCCTGGAAACGGAAATGAGCATATCCAGGGCAGAAGCAAAAACTGAAGAGCTCAATTAACTTAAAATGTAAATGTAGAACTACAGTTAACTTTGTTTCAGATTGTACCCAAGTTGAAAGTACAATAGGAAAGGACTTTTTTAACAGACTAGAAAATAGCACCCTTAACATGTATGTAGGTAAGGTGGTGAATGCCCTGGACAGTGGGAGGGTTTAAAACTGATCTCAGCAATGTACAAGTTTTTTAGTTCTAAAAACAAAAGGATAGAACTAATATGAGTAATTGGACACTGGATAAAAACCAGCAGGAGTTACTAAATATAAAGGCATGAGATGAGACTAGATACTGCTTAGCTAATAACTAATTACCCTGTCACAGTAATGTCCTTTTGGGTCTCCCTGTCCATTTCAATGAGAGACTCTCTGACATCCATCCTGATGAAGGAAGAAGGTGAGGCAAAGAGGAAATACAAAGTTTAATGAAAGAAAAGACCACAAAAATGTGCTGAATAACAAAAAAATGAGGGGTCATCACATTTTTTTTCCTAAGGGCTGTTATCAGAGAGGAGGAGGAGTAGCAGCAGTGATTCTTAAATAGTTTCTGCCAAGTCAGTGCAGTACTCTTGGAACCATGCACTGTATTTGTATCTTTGAAAGGCTCAGACAAGATACTCCTTCTGAAAAGGAAACATTTATTGGTTTTTTGGAGAAAATGGAACAGATGAGTAAGCAGATATATACACACATGGAGACTTGTCAGAATGGTATATCAGCCCAGAACACAAGCACTATCTACATTTATTGGCAAAAATTCCCCATGAAGAATTTAGAGGGCTGAGAGTTTATTAGATAATACGAGTTTAAAAAAAAAGAAGACAAGTTTTTAAGGCAAACAATGCTAGCTTCAGCTTCTAAGCTTTCCAAAAAGGTATATCTCTTCCAAACAGATCTTGTTGCCTCCTATCACCTCTTTGTGGAACGAGATGAGGGTTTTCAGACTGGGTAGATGACCCCTGTGCAGCTGTGCTACATTTCATTCCCCCTTTTGTTGCACAGACAGTTTAGTGGGACACACTCCCATATCCTATTCCCTTTCCCTCATTATTCACAGCAGAACCTTTCACTTAGCATTTTTAATAGCACCATGTAGTGCTGTCGTTTCAGGAAATGCCTGGCTGTATTCACTGCTAAATCAAGCAGGAGTCGTGCTGGCAATTCAAGGAACACCTCATCATAGGGAAAAAAGCAATTGCTGCTGAGCTATTGTTTTCCATTTCATTTCACACACTCAAAGAGCTCTGGCGACCACCCAGTGGGTGCCCTGAAATACAGATTCCAAGACACCTTCCTGAGCTAGAAAGGCAAACCGGATTTACTGCTTACCCTCTATTGTTTCTCAGTTTCTCTTTTCCTCTTAGTTCTTTATTTCCTATTTTTGTACTTCACCCTGTCATTTTCAGTCCTTTTCAGGTCCCCTTCTCAGTTTTGTATGCAACAGTTGGAAAGCTCTGTCCCTTTGACACAGTGTGCTATGCTCAGGGACTTTACTAAGGGGATATTCTACAACAGGAGCCAGCAATTCTGTATGAGTCAGAAAAATGAGTCAGAATTCAGTAGCTTTTGCAAGGAAAAAGTCTCATAAAAAGGATATGTTCATTAAGTTATTGTTTTAACTACCCTGTCCTTAACACTGATATCAGCTAATCTACTTACATGACTACACAGCAAGTGGAACCAGCTGAAACAACAATACTCTTCCCCTTCTCCGTGTTCATGAAACAGCACACAGTGGATTTGCAAAGCAGGTAACCAAATCCAACACCCATGTATGCTGTTTTTGTGGGTGTGAACAAACTGCAGCCCAATAACAGGATAAAGAAACCTAAACACGGGAGGGAGATTCAGCCCTTTGTTAGGAAGAATGGGAGGCAGTTTAACTTAACGTTAGAAGCAGATAACAGAGGCAGAAAAATCTCACAAGGAGAGAAAACAGGCAGGCAGAGAGGGAAAAACTGCAGGGTGGTTTAGGTTTTCCTTAGAATGTTTTAGGGGGACAGTTTTTCCCTCCCTAGAACAGACATGTCTGGGAAATTCCATGAGTGCTTTACAATATGTGCATACAGGTCTTTAAAGGATTGTGCTTAATTTTTCAAAATGTAACTTTTACACAGTCCAGAAATGGTGCTGTTCTGATAGCACACACTTGAAGAGCCATTAACCCTGGAGGGCAATGCATTTTACTGACAAGAGCTATAAATAATGAAGAGCCTACCAGGTTTTATATTTTTCAAGTAGAAAATGTTTTCAGCCATGAAGATTTTGGCAAGTGAGAAAGTAAAGCTTGAGATGACAGATAACATCTTAAACTTCCCACGGAAAATACCACAATCAGTGTTGGGTGGTAATCTGGTCTGGTGATAGATAGTTACCTGAACTCTCAATTGTAGACAAAATTTGATTTTGTCTATAATCTGGACGTATCTAAAAACTGGGTATTGATTTAACCTAGTAAGCAATGACTGTGTAATTGAGGCAAACATGGACAGTGTAAATTAAACTGTAAACAACCTCTGGCTGTGTTTAGAAGGCAATTATTTGAGCAGTGTGGCACATACCAAATTGCACCATGAAACACCACAGTTCTCAGCTAAAGTATCAGGTTGCAGAATCATATTACAGCACAAGTTCTGCAGCTGTTGAGATCTTGTTTCCATTGCAAGGCAACAGTTTTTCAAACTTGAGATCTTGTAAAAAAAAAAAACTCCCAAGACAGTCTGCCCCACACAAGTGGTTAGCTGGACATTGCCAAAGGCTCTTCTGAGTTTCTTTGCACTTGGCAGTTACCACTGGAAAAGCCCAGAACTGTTGGGAGAGCGTCTCTCTTTTATTTTTTTTTTTTAATTTATTAATTTTAACAGCTTCCATATGATGTAACAAAGCCATTTCCAATTAAAAGAGACTTCCCTGAAGGAAGCACAGCAGCTTCAGGAAAAGATTTATAATGCTAATATTTTTAAAGATGAATGTCATCCTGTACAATACAGAGGGGACATTGGTCAGTGCATGTGTCTCAGAAGAGGAACTTAGCCAGGGTCCAAGAAGGTCATCTCAGACCTCCCAGCATGCTTGATCCAGTGCATGCTGTATTCTTGCTATTTGAGTCCTGAATTACTGCACTGACCAATTTACATGCCCTTTCCTTTTAGGCTAATGATCCAGCTAGACTTTCAGATCAGACAGTAGATCATTATTAACGGCATATTTATTTCAGGAGCCCCTTGGTGACTTCTTTCAGCAAATAAAAACATACTAAGAGCTGACTGTCCCAGTGAATTCTTTCCAATTCAATGGCAGGTACCTCCGATTTTCCACTGACATGCTGCAAATGAATGATTAAATGAAAGTAAATTCCACTGAGCTAAACAGTGGAAAAAGACACCAACACCACAAGGGACTGGAAACACAGACAAGCTGCAGCAATGAGAAGAGGTGACTCTAAGTGCTATATCCAGTTAAAAAGACAGCACCCTTTTGTTGTAAGGGAGTATTATCTCTTTTGCAAGGGCCAGAAAGGAATCATCTCAATTAAAACTGGTTTTGAAAAGAAAACAAAGGACCCAGAATGTCATGGTACTTGTCTAACACAGGCAACCTAGCCATTAACATGAAGGAATACCCAGAGAAGTCATCTACAGTTCTTAAGCAAGTGGCAAAGACTTCAGAGAATGATGTTGAACCAGAGAATAAAAAAATCCCCAGATCTCTTAATAAAATAAACCCAGATCCAGCACAGGAAGGAACTATGTTGTGATACAGCTTGTGTATACATTTTATCTTAGTTTAGTTCATGAGGTATGATTAGGCTTGCCCATCAATTTCTATGGGATTGATTCTAATTCTGATTTAAGAGTGACTTGTGAGCCTTCAGCTCATTGAGAATAGCATGCATCAGCAACTCTGCTAAATAATTTTTGTGATATCAAAATACCAGACAAGTCTTTATCTCTCATTATTAAGATCTCAGTGTATTGCCCAGGTACACGCCACAGGAGCAGACAGCAAGCCAAGGTAACACATGCCAGGGTAACAACCCAGCAGCCACAACTGCCTTGAGGGGGCAGAGGAAGCCAAAATTATTCTGTCACACAGCAGCAGTGACTGGGAAACCCACATTCTCTGCTCTGTCAGACCCAGGGATGTCATGAGTTTGGCCACCATGAAGTAAAGGATCTCTTGCCTATTTTCAACATGTTTGACCTTTGCATTGCTTCTCTAATCCTGCCACCTTCTGAATGACAAAAATCAAAACTCAAATGCTTTAAGAGAATGGGAGTCCAGCCTGAAATAAAAAGCTCACATAAATTTCTTTCCCTAGTGAATGTTCTGCAGTATTTCCTGCTAAGTAAGTGTTTATAACCCAAAGGCTTGTACATTAAGGTGGCATTTTTGAGCTCCACCCTGGGCAGCATATTTTTCAGTTCTTGAATCTGCTCCAAGGGAACTTTTAGTACCACCTTGAAGCCAACAATGGTACACGAGTGCCAAGAGGGATTTCAATTTTTCCATTTAAAGAAACAAGCATTTCACTGCTTTCTTTCCCTCAAGGCAGACAAAGGAACTTTCAGAGGAATGTTTTCAAGAACATTCCTTCTATGAGGGAATCAAAACCATCAAAACCATTGATTGACAGATGTACACATAAAATCAACAAATGGTGCTGTTTATTGCCCTGAGAACAGTCCTGGTGGTTTATGTTTTGATTCCTCCTCAGTTGTGATTACTCCATTTCCCTTTTAATAAATACTGCTCTGTGCTACTCCCCTCTTTACAAGTTAGCACACCCTGAGAGGCCAATTCAACCCAACAAAATCATCTTCAAAGAACTCCTGCACAAAAGAGACTGATTTTAAAACTTCCTCTTCTGGACCTTACAACTGGGGTACTCCAGACTAGTGATTAGACTGATGTAAAGTTTTATTTCTCTCGTATTTCTGGACAGGTTAGCAATGGAAAAGTTGTCCTGAAAACAGGAGTGGAAAAAGTGAAACTGAAGCATAAAAGATGTCAAACATGTCAATTGTAAGGTACTTTTCCTACCCGAGTTCTCTAGAGTACATGGGATTTAACTAAACAATCAAACAGCTCTCCTGCAATTCAGCATTTTAAGACTGCAATGGCTCTCTCAGATCCTGTCAGGTTTACAAGTGATGATTGCTATCTACTAATATAAACTCAAACTGCTGATAGAAATAGCTCTGATTTATTGCTTCTGTCATAAAAGCAGAGCAGTAGGCTCTAGGAGAGTAGTCACAGGGAATAGTGGGAAGAAACATCAGATACTGTAGCTAAATTTGATATGGCTCATGAACTAGAGCTCCTATTGTTGTAGGATCAACTATATTTTCATTTAAGTACCAAAGCATAAAAGACAGTTATGATAAACATATATAGTCCTGTAGATCAAGGCAAAACCTGCTAATATCTCCAAATATTCAACCCAGGAATATTTTCTGTCCTTTATAATAAAAAGTTCTACGATAGCAAGTAAAAATAATGATTATTTGCAAAATAATTAGCTTAGAAATCACGGAAGAGATTTTAACTTCCATTAATAAGAACCATCAGCACTATAATATTGTTCCATAGGGTTGTAGTTTTTCATACAATACCTAGCTAGGCTGCAGATCTACTCACCACAAAATACTGCACAGGCTAGAATTTTGCAAGGATCTGGGAGGAAGTGAATCCAGATTCCCAGATAACGACTGACAGTGACCAAACACACACAAACCACACCTGGCTCAGGATGTCCTTGAGCACAAGCACTGGGACAGCACTTGTTTGTATCTGGAAGGAAGCACCATATGCAACTGCTTTGTTTCTCTACCCTTCCCTAGCACCTGCTTCTGACATTAGAGAGGCCAAGGCACTGACCAAAGCCCACTGGCCTCCCCCTGTGGCTGTTACTGCCACAATCAGACTGGCACAGACCATGTAGGTCTTTCACACAAGGAAGTTGTGACACCCCTTAATTTTTTTTTTTTCCTCCTAAAGAGAAGTAGGAAAGGAGGTAAGAATTAATTCTTACCCACTATGCAACCTTGACATTGGTAAGTACAAGTCTATTAAGTCACCGCAATTCTTTTGTGGAAAGGAATTCACTTCAATTCCAATCAAATCAGGTCCTCACTGTGCAATTTCAATGACACGTGAATTTATCACCCCATAAAGAAAACAGCCATCAATTACTGAGCAGGAATGGTATAAATCAGCTTGTTCAGTCGCTTCAGTACTTTGGTATTTAAGGTTTTTCATAATTTTATTTTGTTAAAAAAATGTAAAACGTTTTAAAGGATTTGTTTCATACTGCTATTGTTCTCAGATTAGCAGCAGCAGAAATATTTAAAGAACTGATTAGGAGGCTACTATTACAGCAAGCAAACATGTTGGAAGAGTTACTGCAGCTTCAATATAATCCTTAGGGAATGTTTCTATTTGCATTCAGACGTGGCTAGGTGGAATATGATTGTAACTATAAGAGGCTTAGTTGATTTCTTAGTGCTCTGTTTATTTTAAAATTACTCATTAGAGCCACAATTTCTGTTTGGGACAATCAATCAAAAGCATAATTATCTCTTCAGGCAGAGATGTCAAGTGACCATTTTACCCAACCTCCACAAATTTCAATGAGCCCCTCAAAACACCAAGTTACTGCTGCTGAATGAAACTGTTCCACAATTTCCTCATACAATTATTCTCCAGGTAGTATTAACATATTAATCTACAAATTCTAGAGCCTAAAATAAACTACATAAGGAGCATTGGATTCTGCTGCACACATTGTAAAATGCTGACATGCAAAATCTTTTCTCTATTGGCAGAGACTCCTACCTTTTGCATATTAATTGGCCTGTTCAAAAGACAGCAGAAACTTCTGTGTTTCCATTTCCAGAGACCTGAAGCCCAGGAAGGCACTTCAGAAAAGTGATAGAATTACTGTATGCTGTGTAAAACCCAAAGTGTGCTGGTAAGGGGCAATATCATTTATTGCCAGTACTACCTAGTAAGCATGCAAAACCAAAACTGATAAAGCACTGCTTTATATTAGAAACCACAATTTTTTGGCCATCCCAGCTTGGCACAGGGATTTTATTCAGATAAGATGACAACATATAAAAATTTTTTAAAAAAACTCAAACCAGCTTTTTTTTGAATAAAAATAGATAGTTTAATTAGGTTTCTGTTGGCTACATTTAAATCACATTTAATATTAAATTAATCTGTATTAAAATATGTACAAAGAATGATGTAATAATACATAAACTCTATGTATTCATTATAATACATGAAAACATTGAAGTCACAGTGAATTCAAGCAAACACTTCAAGTAGAAAAGCATTCCACATGTACACATATACACACCCACCAATGCACAGCAGGGTAAGGCTGAAATAACCCATTTCATATGACCAAAGCAAAATGAAGTCTGTTATGGAACAGGATAAGCTGCTCTGTCAATATTTATAGTGCTACAGTCTACACAGAATTATCATAATATTTCAGCCTCCTTCCAGGAAAATTATTCTCAGAGTCAAGCTACAAGCGACAATACAGTATCACAATGCATGTCTAAAAAGGCTTTATTGACACTGGCATTCCCCAGATTTTTCATTTGGTATTTGGCAGTTATTCAGTATTTGGATTTTAAAAAACTAAAATCTTAAAACTCCTCTCACAAAACAAGTCTTTCAATTAAACTACAAGACTTCAACCTGATGGCATTAAAAAATAGTTTCAATATTCTAAAACTTCAAGGAGAGTTTCAAATAGTTTGTACAAAAAAATAAAAAGCATTCAAGACAATTTTAAAAGCACATTTGAATGGTAATATAAATATGGAACTTCAAAACCTATTTTTTGTTATCGGTCAACAACTGAACATCACAAGAGTATAGTCTGCTAATAAAAGCAGGCCTGATAACTAGAAATCCAATGTACAAATACCAGGTGACAGCGTTTGCCCTTACAAGGGTGGGATGTTCAGAAAATGAAGTGTTCAGTATCTCTGTGCTGAGATCAAAATCCTTTTGACCTCCCAAAAGGCATAAAAACACCAGTCCAGGCCTGTACCGGTACTTAAGACACACCAAAACTGCAGCACCATGAACTTTGGAACATCCAAAAGAATTTCAAAGGGTCTCATCCTCAGCTTCCAGCACAAGGAGCCAAAAGGCACCACTGCATAACAAGAGCAGAAGACAAAACAATCAGTAGTCAGAGTGTAAAGAAAGAAACAAATGGATGTAGAAATCCTGTAAGCCATGCATGACTCTGCTGCCCAACAAGCAGCTTTGAACTAGTGTGAAGCTACTTGTCACAACTACAAACAAAGTCTTATATCCCCATCTCTGTTCCAGGTAAAAGCCACACACCAACACAGGCTACAACCCTAACACTGTGAAAGAAAAATGCAAATTCTGCATTAACATCAAAGCCAGTGGCACTGCTGTGGCCAAAATTCCATCCTGAGCTCAAACAAGCCATCAGAATTAAATGTCAGTAACAGTATCAGCTACTATTAGCTAATACTGCCATTTCTCTCACTACACAAACAGATGCTCCTTTTCCACCCTAAGATAAAAAGCCACAAAAAGTTAAGAACAATCATGGATGACGAAACTTAAATCTCTTAAGGAGGAAAAAATTTCACTCGTATGTTGTCTGCCTCCTCCTCCTCCAAATGAAAACAGTTATCTTTGTAAGAAACTCCTAGCTTCAATTTATATTTTCACTAAAAGTTGCCACATTTTAAAAAAATATTCTACAGATAGTAGCAGGCTACTTGATTTGCAATAATTTTTAAATTAATCCTTACAGTGCCTTACCTTTAGGACAAGAGAGAAATGAGTGCATCCAGAAATTTGCTCCGATCTTCTGTTTTCAGTTCAATTACTAAAATAGGAAATATTTTATTACAAGATGCAAATAAGTGAAAGACATACCAGATGTCACACTTGAACAACAATAAGCCTGAGTATACCAATTTATATTCTTACTCAACTTTAAGCAGAAGCTTTCTGGACAAAATACAGAGGAGATTGTTCACTTTATGTTTAGATCTTAGCAAACTAATTTCCAGGTGCTCACTACACAATATAGCAGGCACTTCTTAATTCTAAGAATATTTCTTTGTATGTTCAACATGCACAGATAAATATATATCGTTTAAAAAGCCTGTCTGTTTTTTAAGCATGTGCAAGTTGGGCTGATTTCACTGCCTAAGTCTCATCAATACCATGCTTGGTTTGGCTGCTAAATTTACACCCTTCACACGTAACATTATGGACTGTAAAGTGAAGTGCAAATGTGAGAACCGTTACTGCGTGCAAAATGCATACTGCCTCGAAAAGATAAGCTGGGTAGTTTGTGGTTTCTGTGCCGGGAGGCAGCGCTTTGAGCCCGGGCCGAGCCCTCCCGTGGGCTGTGCTCGCAGCTCAGACCCGCACGGAGGAGCCGCGCCAGCACCGCCCCCTGCGGGCCCCGGAGCGGGGCAGCGCCACTCACTCGACATCTCGAAGTGGTTGTGCAGCGTCCGGGAGTTGGTGCTCTCCGCAGCCTTCTCGAAGGCTCTTCCGAAAAAGCTGAGGCAGAAGCAGAAATGCAAATAAGCGTCACAGGAAAGGATGTTTACTAAGGTAGAAGCATGGAACTCTTTCCTGGCTGAGAGGTGGAAATGTTTTTCCAGATGTTTTTCCAGGTGTGTTCAACACACACCTCACTTACACACGTGCAAGAATTTTTACATTGGAGGCTTTTAGAAATGAAGTCAGGGGACATATAGTGAACTATTTCCCTCTTTTAAGAAGGAAGGAAAAGAAAAAGCCTTGTAGAGAAAGTCTTGAAGACCTGTATCCTCTCTCAAAGTATCTCATGCACACTGTATGCAAAAGGTGTTTCTGAGGATATAATTCAAGTCAACATAATCAGTGTTAAATAAGTACAGGAAAGATACATTTGCTTGTAAACATTATGCTTACTTCTTTTTGTCTGAGCTTTCTGTCTCTGGAGGAATCCCCACCATGATCACAGTTCCCTGTTCAACATCCATGGGTGCAGCCATAACCAGGGGCAGCAGCTTGCAGCGCTTGTTTTTTGTCTGGAAGTCAGAAAGCCTCTTTGTTACACAAAACTCAGAAAGCAATTTAATATCACTTCTCCATGTGAGATAGTATTACAAATAGCCACCTAAGGATACAGCTATTCCACAGTTCAACAGAAGGTGGTTTCTTTACAGGATCTCTTAATCTACTTCTTCCTTACAGTAAAAGTCACTTTAAAGACTAATAGAAATTTCAGTGATGTACTCCCTCAAAACGTACAAAATTACACAAATGTTTAGATTGTAATTATCTTACTAATGAAAACTCAGTGCTATGAAGTGTCCCAAATAGGTATCTTCCCTAGAGCAGCATTCACTAATATGCTAAAATCATCCAATCAATCAGCAGAAAAACATTATTAATAGTTTCATATAATGCTTTTAATAATCAGCTGCAAGTATCTGACAGAACAATAAGTACTACCCCAGCCAGAAGGTTGTGAGTCAAAAGCTTTTGATTTACTTACAGAGCAAACAAAGGATTTCAGTAAGTATTTACTAAGCAGACACAGAGACACTGGTTTGGAAAACAGTTTCACATCTGGTGTGCCCTAGGAAAAGAAGAATTTCAATTACAGTCCAAGCTGATTCTTACACTAACTTAATTTTATTATCTACTGACAAGTCCAGAAGCTTTGTGTGGCTCAAAGAACACTAATAGGAGCCATTACAATACAGCAGAGTTCACCCAGCTTTGCAGTGAAGCCCTCTCCCCTCTGTGAGGGCTGATTCTGCCGTAGGGAAGTTCAGAGCAATGTCGATATTGACCCATCAGAGGACAGGACAGTACAGAGAAATAGGTTCTTTCTTACAGAGTAATTCTTACTGTGCCAAGCAGTTAGGGAAACTGTTATTCAAGGATGATACAGTCAAAAAGGAGAGTCAAATGAGAAGCCAAACACAGGATTCTGACCTCCATGAGGGAGCAGTAGAGAAAGGGCCCCTGAGAAATGACAAGGTTGGTGCAAATACAGCTGGCCACTGTCTGCTGAATGGCACGTAACTGCTTTTTGGCTAGGTCCAGTCCTTGGTGCAGCTTGTCCAGGTTACCCCTGCAACAAAAAGAATAAAAATAGACACTTTCTTATTAAAATAAAGTTTTTCACATAAACACTATTCACAGGATATTTTTATTTCTTCCTTCGATAGCTTATGAAGCAACAATTCATATTTTAGATCCACAATCCCAATACATTTCCCTAAATAAAATTGCAAAATACTGAAGAGGCATGTTTCAGTACCTGGAGAGACTGTCCAAAGCCTTAATGAAATTAGTTGTTTCAGGCCCCTCTTTCTCTATATTCTCCATGAGAGAAGTTGTTGCATAAACTATGTCACTTGCTGAGAACTTGTTCTTAAAGCCAAAGTGAATGCTGAAGGTCTGAACTCGTAAATCTTTCATTCTGCAAAATGAAATAAACCCAGGAAAGTTTATTAACATTATCAACACTGACCAGCTGTCTCCTGAGTATGTTAATTTTAAGAACATGTAGAAAAACCTTATCCTAATATTTGCAACAAGTCTAGCGTTACTTTGTCAATCTAAGAACCATATTTTTTAAAACAACATATTAGATCTTCTTCATACAAAAATATTTGAACTTAATTTAAAAGTATTTTGAGATAAAGCCTTTGTATTTAAAACAATTTACCCAAACTTGTTTGCAGATTCTTCAATCATCTCCCGAAGATTTTCTTTCAAAGATATGTCCATGGAATTAAATTTCTGTTTCACTTGCTTCAAAGGCAAACTAAGAACAGAAGGAAAAAATCCATTGACAGGTATGCCAGAGGAAACAGGTATTTTGCCTTTTTCTCAAAGGACTTTTAAAATTATTAGATAATTTAGTAAGGTTAAGTCTGACTAAACTTGCATGCATTCATTTTTTCAGTCATTGAAAAGCGGATGTGAGGAAGCAGAGGTTACTTTACTGATCTGCCATTCCATAGAGGCATAGAGCCAGTGTTCCTTGTAAACCAACACACAAGCTGTGTAACTCAGAGATGCTGCCACCTACTCAGAGCCCCACAAGCATATTTAAAAATCAACAGCTTGACTACTTGCAAGCTGTATTTTCCTGTAAGTCATTGAAAAAAATGATCCAGATTTTTATAACTCACCCCATGTCTGCCAAAAACTCCTGGAGCCTCTTCTGCCCTTGTACAGACCAGAGCTTAAGGCTAGCAGAGGTGTATGAGGTGTTACAGAGACTCTCGTAGAGAGACCAGTGCTGATACAGCGCCAGGCGCAGGCTGAGCAGGAGTTAGGGCAAATAACTGCAAGCACAAATCCTCTGACCCTACAAACCCCACAACAGGTAAGTATTCAGCTGCCCTTACACATTGCATGTCTGTGCTGCATGAGATGCAGTGAGAAGCTCAGGTGATGTAACACAAGAGGAGCAACACTGAGCTGTAACCAGTTCTGAAAGGTTAAGCTGAACTGAAGCTCCACAAGCTTCTGAAAGAGGGATTCATGCACAACAAACACTCGGATTTCCCTTTATTTTATTTCCATTCTCAGCAGAGATGGTGCTGGGATTTTTCTTTCCCTAGGTAAAAACTCCAGAGGGGTTCACCAGAGAGGGGTAGTGTGCATTTCCCCCAGACCTTCTTTAAGGATACTCATATTCAAATGCAATTCTCATGCAGTCAATGGACAGAGAATTCTCTTCATCCTCGTTGCGGTGGTTGTGGCGGGACACGTGGCGCTGCAGGATCCCAATGTCAGTCACATATTTCATTCTTAAACAAAAACAACTTTGTCACTTCACTTTCTGCCTGGGAATTTTCGTTCTTGATAACAAGAACACAAAATTGCTTCCTAAAACCAGCAGAAAAACTGTAGATACATTTTTAACCCCCCCACCCCCCCCCCAGCTTGTTAAATAATGTTTTTTCAGTATTCATCTATACACCCATGCAACTACAACAAAAAAAACCAACAGATTGACCAATGAAATCAGTTACTTATTACATTTATCTCTTTAAAAAAGTCCATGTATTAGTAATAATAGAACACCAGAATTAATGTCAACACATGTAACACTAGAATTCTGATCATATCTAGTAGAAAACAACAAAAAAAGAGGAAAAATATCTGAAACTTGTTAACTAAAACTGTAAAGGAAGCTGGAGGATACAGAACATACAAATTTTTCCTTTAATAAAACTGTATCAAGTTCATGCTTATGTAAACTACTATTAAACACCATTTCTTCCCAGAACAGAGATGATTGATTTATAATTTTGTAAAAAACAAAGTAAGCTTAAAAATTCTAAATAATAGAAAGAAATTTTTTAAGAGATAAATGTTATTTTTCGAAGGCAACAGATCACATTCAGGCATTAATATATTTAATAGCACTGTTAATTAATTACATCTGTTATAATAATACCCTTACGCTTCCTGATCACTACTAATTGCTGTTAGTTTTTCCCAAAACCAAAATTTTAAAAAATAGACAAATAAATAAGGAATAATAATAATAATAATAATAAAAAAGATAAATTTAAGAAAAAAAAATTCTTACTGAGTGATTTTATCTTGGACCCATTGATCTGTCAGACCAACAATAGCCCACCTAAAATTTTTTTTGAAAAAAAGAAATAGAAAAAAAAAGGTTAAATCCACAAATATTCCAATAGTGTGCATTATATTTAACCCTCTTAGTATGTAACAGAACAAATCAGAAACATTGTTTATTAGCAGTACACAGAAGTTAATAACAAGGTTATCTACGATCATTCCCTTTTTTGCAGACATGCACACACAGTACCATTCTCCCTTTTTCCTTTTAATTAGTTTACACAGAGGCATCCTCTAGCTGAGGACAAGTACAAAAGAAACTGGAATCTCATACTGAAACCAAGTAATTCTGGGAAATCTTGCCTGTCTTTGTGACAGGTTTAAGCTTCCAATCTCTACAAAAAATGATGATAGAAACCTACCACAACATGTCATTCAAGTCCTTAGACATTATCCATGCCAGATCAAACATCACCATTGCAGACTACAAAAGGGAGAAGCAAAAAGACAGGATAAATGAGCACAAGACACAGTTCACTAAACAAATAGAACAGTTAAATCTGCCAAGTACTAGCACGTGTTATTAAAGCTCTAGAAATCACACTGGAGTCTGACAATCTGCCAGCTGCTTCTTAAGATACTAAGTAGAAAGAAAAATATTCTAGAGAGCTCTGTAAATCTGCATTATATATAAAGCACACACTTAATAAAATAGAATCAGAGAGGCCAAATGACAGAAGGAACAGTTTGATGTCCTAAGTGCTATGTTTAGGATATCCTGACACTTTGAAAGACAAGCAACCTCCCTACATGCTCAAGTCTTTCAGACAGTATTTTGTAAATGATAGATACCCTTGTAAAGATCTAAAAAAATCCCATAAAACATTAAACTAAGTTAAACTACTCATATATATATATATCATGTAGCTTATATATATAACAATAAGATACAAAAATAGCAAGATGTAATAATATTATTATATTGAATAGTATTATTAGGTAACAGTAATTAGGTAATAATTGTAATAGGTAATTATAACATTGGATATTGCCCAATTACCTTCACATTCTCACCTTGAAGTTTTACGGCAAACAAAGTTTATACTTACTGAGGTCCCATGGTATTCATATTGCTCGTAATCAAAAAGAATTTCTCGTCTAAAATGGGGAAAAAAACCACATTTGACTAAGTGCTGAACTGGTCATTGGATCCAATTAAAAATATAAGCCAGAAATCGTGATTAATATTTAAATTCCATTTTAGCAATTAAAAACATTAAACTCGGGATAGGAGTTACCTGCAAGGCAATTAGTCTTTAGTAACAATGTAGAAGCCACAATGAAATGCACTCAAAGCAAAAAGGAAAAATATTTTACAGCATTATTCCTCAAATACCATTTTATCTGATTTACTTCTGCTCATTCCTATTGACTACAGTGGAACTGTAAAAGTAGAAAACATAAGCACAAATTTCACCCCAAGACAGACAAGATAAGAATATTACAGCTATTTGAAGTGAGCCAATCCAACTCTTGGTACTCAAATTTTAAATTACTGTTTACAATTTCCTCCATTTAAACACTTTTTTATATACTAAATATCTCTCTCAGCTTTCAAAACAGAATTTTAACTAAAGCACCTTGCAAATCACAGCCTAGTATCTTGTGTTTGTATTCTTAACACAATTTTAATCAAAGAATGAAAGAAAAACATAGAAGCAACAGAAGTATTTACACACCTGCGGGCTTCCCATTCTCGCCTTTGTCGCCTTTTCATTGTCCTCTCTATTACCTCCTGTAAATTAATTTACAGCATGTTAAAAAGCTAGAAAAAAATCGAATAGATTAGTATTCAAATACCTCAATTATTAACACTTAATTTAAAAAATGTAATTAAAATTTTCATTTAAAAGCTGTCTTAAAAAAAAAAAAGGGATATTGTCATTAACAACATCTAACAAGAAAAGTATCACCAAAAATATTTCCAAGGAACACACATAAGATCTTTGTGAAATATTTAATAGATTTGAGAAAAGTTTTTTTGTATTTGTAATTTTCCTTTGAATTTGGTATCTTCTTTTGCTAAGATAGTGCCCTTTTTAAATTAGCAGTAAAAAACATACAATGTTTATGGGAAGATAACATGAAATATATATGAAATCTAAGGATGTCTTTATATTTAGTTGCCCCTTAATGTTGCTGGTCTCATGCCTTTGCTTGCTTCTATAATATAAATAGAAAACATGCTACAAATAACAAGGCAAATTTGATTTCATGTGTACACTTAATATACTTCTGTTAGTTTACTGCTACAAGCACAGACAAAATGCATTGCTAAACTGTTTGTGAGCTTGTACCTTCTCAAACACTTCCTTTTAGAGGGAGTTCATATCTAAACAAGTTCTATTGCTAGACTGCCAAGCCCACAGCACATATTAGGAGATAAATCTCTCCAGTTCACTGATTATACAAAGAATTATGCGTAAGTAAGTTCAAAACAGGGGTTTTTTTATTCGGAGAAAATATTTCTGTGTAGTTCAGACAAATAAATACTTTTTCATGTGAAGCTCTACCTGTTGTAGTAGATTATTTTTAAATTGTACACTTGGATTTGTGATCTAATGGAACACAATTTTTAAACTCAAATATTATTATGATGTAAAATATATGTAATAGAGTTATTTTTATTTCCTTTCACAAGGCAGCAGTGAAACAAACCTCTTCAAAACGTCTGCGCTTCTCTAAGGGTTCTGAGCCCTCACTTTCATTCTCTGAGTCCTCTTCTTCATCCTCTTCATCTCTGAAGATGTCATCATAAGCAGGAACATCGAGATCATCGTCTTGCTTGACTAACAGCTTAATCTAGCAAGAAGAAAACTGTGTTTTAGAGTAAGTATCTTATTTAGTGAGCAAAATGGACTCTTACTTAGTAAAAGAAACTAAAAATTAATTTAGGCTGTGGTTGATTCCTGGCATAAAAAAATACTGGTTTTTAATACAAATACCGTAGTGATTTATAGAAAATAAGAGTAAAAATCCATATTCCTTTGTTACAGCATTACTGAAAGAATTATAATTTTAATGCTTGTTAAAATCAAATAATTTGTGCTTAATACTTCAAATTCTATGTGTTGCTAGATACTGAGAGATAATACATGTTAAATTCTGGAGGATGTTTACACTCTGATTTATGGCAGTTTGATTTATAGCAATAAGGTTAACAGGTGCTTACTACTGACAACTACCACATTGTTAACATTAGAGATTTTACTGCTGGATAAAGGATTTTTTCTGACCACGTACATTACTACTACAAATATTTATTTACTAATGCTGCTTTCTGACCTACAAGCTAATGCTCTAAACAGTCTTGCAAACACAGAAAAGCACTACACTGCTCACCACCACACTGTGGGGAGGTTTTTATTATGAAAGAAAAGCTTTTACCTGTGTGTCATTATAAACATTCACTACATTGATTGGTCTGTGACTGTCACATACAAAAAAAAGTGTATCTTCTTCAGGCTGCAAGATTTCTAGGAGGTCAACATTGGCACCACAATTAATAAGAACAAAATGTTTGAACTGCAAACAAAAGCAGAAAAAAAAAAGCAGCATGTTACTTAAATTGTCAGGAAACACAGAAAACTATAACATGTTTACAAAACCTCCAAAGCACTCATACCAAAATACCAAAACTTGTATTTACTTCCTGATATTTGATGTCTCTGGGGCAGAAAAGAATTTTTAAGGTGAAACCTACAATTCAGGGATGTTGGACATCCAGTATCACCACCTTTGTATCTCAAAATGTGTGCAAACTTCATTTGACTCTATCAACATTACAGCACATTTGTTCAAGGTCCTGTTAAAAACTTGACAAGTTTATTACTGGTATGTTAAAATGCAACCACAGTTTTGAAGTAACAACTAAAAAAAATGAGCTTAAGAGCTGACATTTTAAATTGGGGAAGAGAAGAAGTTTATCTTTACAAAAGATGATCTGCAGCTTAAAAATTTTCCAGTATTTTTTCACCTGATCTTTATGCTCGAGAAAGGCAGTTTCAAGTTCTTGCCACCCAGACACTGGCACGAGTGTGTATTGCACATGGTCACATTGAAACAAAGCCTGCAAGGAAGCAACAGCTGTTAGCAAAGGGGAGGGGAAACAGCCTCTCCTGCAGTGCTGCACCACGCTGTGGTTTGATTCCTTAAAAATCTTTAAAATAAAAACATCCAATATCACAAATCTACACGAACTCTGAGAGTATGACTCACCAGATTTCCGTGCCATAACTCATGGTAAGGAGCGTTACAAAAGCAGATTAAACCTCCCCCCTTTCCCCAGTTCAAACCCATTTATAGGATCCCAGAGCACACAGATTTTCTCGTGTGTTCAGCTTCAAACAGTTCTCAGTGGGTTCAGCAGCAATAATGAACCAAGACTTACTTGGAGTATTTTACAGGCACATAATGCATCAACATCTGAAGCAACAAGAAGAAGAACACGCTGCAAAAACAACAAAATAATAGCATTAATATATTTATATAGGTGCCAAATAGAGCCTGCTGGTACATGAAATGCATAGAACACTGAGACAGCAGAAATTCAGATAGACATTGTCACAAGCATAAAACGGGATTGCTTCTGAATGGACACTGCACCCAAAATTAACCAGTTTGGATCCCTGTCAATATTAAAAATAAGCATCTCCACATACCCAAAATATGTCAGCTGCTTTAGGGAAATGTAACTACTCAGACTCCTCTGAACCTCACATACTTTTTAAGTTTCACAAATAGTCCAGCCCTACAATTATTTTCATTGTGTCTAGAATGGCATTCATTTGCAGCACAGATCTGCAACAATTTTGCCTAAAGAAAATCTGTAGCAAAAGCAAGAGCAAGGCAACTCAGGAAGTAAGTTCTTTCACCTAAATCAAGGTTGGCTGGTATGTTTTTTTTGTTTGTTTCGTGAGAGTGTTGTTTTTTGTCTGGGGGGGAGGAGGGCGCTTCGAGATTTTGCTCATAGCTAGAGAAATTAAGATAAATAAAGAAATTAAGATAAAATTTCATTAGCACAATCCAAATCATTTCACTGGTAGACATGCCAAAAGACTGTCCAACAAAAGCTTCACCACCTCAGTGTACACATCCACTGTGAACGGAGTTAAGCAAACGTGAGTTAAAAATAAAAGTAGCAGAGAGATGTGCCAGGAGAAAAGACTGCAAGATGACAGAAAACAGTATTTAGCGTCTGGGCAAATAACACCGAAAGGATTGGAAAGATATTTTAAAAAGTAGTTCGGAGATGTCATGGTTAAGCATGAGATCCAGAACACACAAAACCACTGAGAGGAAGGAGGTGAACTGTAAGTGAAATGCCTGGCGCGACCTTACCGAGCTGACGCCGCTTTGTCTCAAGTTCCCATGGGTAGAGAAGGGGAAAAATGCCCGGGAAAGGGATTTCTACCACCCGGGTGACTGCCAAGCCCACCGCCCTCAGCGCGGCCGCCCGCCCGGTGCTCCACACCGCCGCCCCCCGCCCCGCAGCCCCCGGAGCGAGGCCACCACCGCCCCAGAGCCGGGGACGGCCCGCACCAACCCCGCGCCGTGAGGCGGCGGCAACCGCGGCAGCCCTGAGGGGAGAGCGCCGTGAGCAGGGAGAGCCGTGAGGGGAGAGAGCCGTGAGGGGAGAGAGCCCTGAGGGGAAGCCGCTCCGCCCGCCCCCGGGGCGCTCGGGGTGCGGCTCCCGGCCCCGGCCAGGGCCCGCTGCCCGCACCTGGGTGACGATCAGGTCGTAGAAATCCCGGCGGCAGTCGGAGACGAACATGGCGGGAGCGGCGCGCGGCGGGAACGGGCAGCAGCCGGGGGCCGCCCCCGCTCAAACTGGGCGCCAAAGCAGCGCCGCGCCCCATTGGTCCGCGCCTCACCCAGCGCTGCCCAATAGGAACGCGCCCGCCCCACCTCCTTTGCAGAGCTGCCCAACCCCTTCCCGGGAATCCGCCAATGGCATGCGGAGAGGGCGGTGACGATGCGCGCTGCTGGCCAATCCCGGGAGGGTCTCGGCCGGAAGCAACCGCCTGGGTCCTGTCGCCGCGTCCGCCATCTTTGCTGCGGGCGAAGCGTTCATTTAGCCCCTACCGGGGGCCCGGCGGCGCGGCGGCAGGGCCGCACCGACACCCGCTGACCGAAGAGGAGCCCAGCGCGTAGAAGGGGCTCCCGGTGGTGGCCGCCCCGCAGGGCGCGAGGGCGCGCGTTCCGCCCTCAGCCGCAATGGCCGCGCGGGAGGCCGGCGCCGAGCGGCACTGTGGGAGGGGCGGGGCCCGGCACAGCCCGTGAGGCGAACGAGCGGCTCTGGCCCGGCCCGGCCCGGCCCGGCTGCCCCGAGGGAGCGCCCGCCGCCGCCGCCGCCATGGTGAGGCCCGGGGACGGCCGGGGAGGTGCCGCGTCACGGCGGCGACACTTCAGGAGCCCTCAGTGGGTGCTGTGACACTCTGTGTGCGGTAGATACTGATTACTGCGTTCTTCTTTGTGTGTTGTTTTTTTTCCTCTCTAGTTCTCTTTTAATATGTTTGACCACCCCATCCCTCGGGTGTTCCAGAACCGCTTCTCAACCCAGTACCGCTGCTTCTCGGTATCTATGCTTGCCGGACCTAATGACAGGTCAGATGTGGAGAAAGGCGGGAAGAGTATGTGCATGTTTTATTTTGACTAATAAACCTGTTGGAAGAGTGTTTTTGAATAGTGTCAAGTAATGCAGCTTTTGGCCAAGACAGCAGAAGCACTGAAAACATGGTGACAGAGTGCTGAGCACCCTGGGTGGGGCTTTCAGGAAGGAGGAGGGGTCATCTTCCGTTGCGTTACTCGGTAATTAAAAATGTTTACCAAGTGAATCGGGGTTTACGAGCATTAGAAGGAGACAGTCGTCTTTTATAAAGTTTCTTTTTACAGTGTTGGGTCTAGTGTAAGCCATGGAAGTTTATGATTGAGGACTCTGCCCCCATCGTGTTGTACCTCACTTAATTTGGACGAAGTAATATAGATTGGCCAGCTTCATTTTCAGGCTGTCAGACTAATACTGTGTTGTTTTGAGTTGGTATGGATTGAAGAGCACCTGTGAGCCCAAACAAATAAAATCAGCTGTGGGAAAAATTTTCTGTAGTAATAGTATTGTAAAACCTTGTCTCCTCTTTTATTTTTCCCCGATTATAGTTCTGAAATCAGGGATATTTGTCATGACTGATTGTACTGAAGTCTCTGTCTAAAAATCGATTTGCAGGGTTTAGAATCTGCCCTTTTTTAAAAGGAGATCTTAGAGAAAGGAAGGATAAAATTGTATGTTATGTACACTCGTAGAGATGTGCTTTTCCTAATTTTACATTCTTATTCATTTCTGCAGTAATTATGCCACCATCAGCTTTGGATCAACTCAGTAAGTGGATACTTTATTCTGGAATAGCAACATTAGAAATAGAAGCAAATGTGTAGGCAAATACCACACTATTTTAGTTATCTATTCAAGTCTTAAATAGAGTCTGTGAGACTAATTAGTTTTAAAAAATGTATTTTGAAGGTATTTTTTTCTGTCAGAATTAATGGGACTTGTCTGTCTTCAAGTACAGACATCTGAAGTGTTGGGTTACTTGAGCATTTAAAGTTCTGAGTGTGATGCCAACACCACATTTGTGTATCTGCTTTCTCTGTCGTTTTGAGCAGTTGGAATAATGGTGTGAGGGGAATCCTCTCCTATAGTCTGGCTCATTCTCTTGGTGATGTTCAATCTCTGAAAGCTTCAGAAATGTGCTAGTGGCTTATAACAAAGAAAACTTTTTTCTCCTTTCTCCCCAGGCCGCCTTAATATTACTTACCCCATGCTGTTCAAGCTGACCAACAAAAACTCAGACCGAATGACACACTGTGGGGTGCTCGAGTTTGTGGCTGATGAGGGCATATGTTACCTTCCACACTGGGTGAGTTGCCTCCTGCTGGACTGTCAGAACCTGAAAAGTAGGATTAGCAGGTTGCCAAGGTTAATATTAGAGAGGTGGAACGTTTCCTGACAGTGCCTGTCTCTGCTGGTCATGTTCAACAGCATGTTCAACAACAGCATTCAGTTCTGGCTCAGGCTTCCCTCCAGAAAAGTTTAACTGAGCAAAGCAGACTGCTTTTTAACATGCACCTGACTGTTCTTCCTGAAACTGGATATACACGAGAACTGATAAACACAGGAGAGAGATTTGAAAACATCAGGCATGCTGATAGGGCTTTGTGTGTTTGTTTCCATTCTTGCAGATGATGCAGAATTTGCTGCTGGAAGAAGGAGGCCTGGTGCAAGTGGAGAGTGTTAATCTGCAAGTTGCTACTTACTCAAAATTTCAGCCACAGAGTCCAGATTTTCTTGACATCACCAATCCCAAAGCTGTGTATCCTTCCTATTCAATTATGGAGTAAGGGGAAAAAACTTCTCTTCCAAATTGGAATGATCAAACAGAGCTAGTTTTTCACTACTACACTTCCAGTAGTAGGTGGCCACTGCTGCTCCTTCTGAAAATAAAAGGGATGGAGAGCTGATGTACAGAGATGTGGTCAGCTGTTGGTACAAAGTGTGGTCTGGAGTGAAGAAGGAGGAGTGTTGGCTTAAAATCCAATGAGTTTTGAGTGTCCCTTTGAAGAACTTGTACACCCTAATATTTAGTAAAATCCTATCTGCAGTACTGATGGCTTTTAAACCATGTTTGAGAAACCAGGGATTAGAGGTCTACAGTATGGTAACTTTAAAGCTTTGATGTTTCACTGAAAACAAATATTTCATCTTAACATACTCCAAAGACTGGAAAATGCATTGAGAAACTTTGCCTGTCTAACTACTGGGGACGTTATTGCCATCAACTACAATGAAAAGGTACAGTACAGGGTTGAGGGTTATAGACTGAGTTCAGTTGTTGGATGTTGGTGCTAAAACAATCAACACAGAGCTGTGCAGTGTTTTGGACAAGTAATCCCATGTGGCAGATTCCACAGCTGGTTTTCTATTGGAGGGAAAAAGGAGTCAGCTAAGTCTTACTCTGAGCTGCTGTTTAAACTTTTTTGGACTCACAAGAAAATAAATGTTTGTGCTGTTGAAGGTTTTACAAGTTAAGAGAAAGAATTTATCCTAAATTCAGAATTTGTTTTTAAAAATGCAGATTGAAGTACAGTAGGAGTGCAGCAAGGTACAGTAATAGGTACAGTAATAGGTTCAGTAATAGGTTCTCTGGCTTCTAAGTTAAAAACTTTTGCTTTTAAGTTCTGCAGAGACCCTGAAGTGTATAGTCCTCAACCTAAAGAGCACTTACTTCAGTTTCCTTCAGGCTGTCTGAAGGGAAAGGTTTAGGTATGCTTTTGTTATACATAATGCAATCTTAAAATATCTATTCCTGTTTCAGATCTATGAGCTTCGGGTAATGGAGACCAAACCAGATAAGGCTGTGTCCATCATAGAGTGTGATATGAACGTAAGTTAAAGCTGATGTGGAAGGTTTGCCCTAACTGTGGCCTCCCAAGAGGAGAGGGTACTTGTGTAGTGGTAGCTCTGCACCCCCAGCCCCTGTGATGCTGCAAGAACCGTGCAATCCATGGGATAGGGAAGATGGCTCATTTGGGAGTACTCATGTGCCTTTGTAACCCCATCTGTGATTTTGGTTAGCACCTCATGTGCCATCAGGTGACTGCAGTGTCTAGAATTTAATGTTTGGCTTCAGCATGTTTTGTCTGAGTTTTATTTAATAGCCTTGTCTTGACTCATACTCCAGTGATATTGTGATGCTGTTTTTCTGCTCTGTTTCAATTACATGCTAAGGCTTATTCCTAGGAGGCTTGGTATTTTTTAGTTCTGAGTTAAAACATTTAACAAGCAAACATTAGTTCTTTTTAGAGCAAATGTAGTGATAATAGTTCATGGAGTTTTTAGGAATAGTAGTACAAAGCTTATGATATAAAGAAAAATATTCATCATGTTTTTCTCATGCTTTTTCTGTAAATAGGTGGATTTTGATGCTCCTTTGGGATACAAAGAACCAGAAAGAAGTGCACAACATGAAGAGACCACAGTAGGTTAAGCTTCTGTTCTTCCAAAATGTATTCCCTAGAAGTCAGCATTGCTTGTGGAGGGGAGCAGTGAGTGCCAACATAATGTTTTTTCTTTAAACAAGTTCTTAAGGTCAAATTTTACTTACCAGAAGCTTTTGCATGTGTTACTTAGGAGATTGTTGTTTACCAGCTGTTGTTTTTGGAAATGGATTGTTCTGAAGTTTTGTTTGGTCAGAAATACTTGTAACTGTTTTCATGGCATATACATGTCAGAACATGAACACAAACTTGCTTTTCCCCCTCACAGGATGTGGAAGCAGACCACAGTGGATATGTGAGTGACATAGGATTTCGTGTAAGTTCCCTATTTCTGCTGGTTTCTGAATGCTGTAAAATGGTGAGGGAAAGTTGTTTTGAACAACTGCAAAATATTAGTACCTGTTCTTAGAGGGGCTTGTTATTTAACTGGCGAGTGCCTGTGAATGTTATGTGATCACAGCCAGGAACAGCATGACTTGCTCTCTGCAAAGGGCAGATGGGAGACTGAAACAGATTCCTACACCCACAATTCATCAGTTTATATGTACCAAAAAGAAGCATGCTGAAATAAATAACTAAATAAAAATTGCTGTAAGCTTTTACAGAATATAGTGTCCTTGTGCAGTGGGGTTTCAAATGCCAGGAGTTAAATTAAAAACTCATTATGTTATCCACAGGCATTCTCTGGATCTGGAAACAGGTTGGATGGCAAGAAGAAAGGTGTGGAGCCCAGTCCCTCACCAATTAAACCAGGAGACATCCGAAGGTATGTCTGTTTCATTCAGTTGTCAGCAAGTGAAGGATCGAGCAGAGTTTTAGTTTTTATCCCTGCTCCTGCAGTATAAACAAACTAATTTCATCATGAGCTTGCCTTTAGAAAAAAAATAGTTTTATCCACAGGCTAGTGGAAAGGTTCCTTTGGCCAAGCTTCCACAACAACTCCAGTATTTGATTATTTACTTATGCAATTGATGCCTACCTTCAGAAGATAATTCCTTGGTTTAACTGTGGAGTTACTTAGAAATGAAAATGTACAGTCAGTGTTGGTACTACACAGGCAGACACAGAATAGGTCTCTCTGTGTTCAATTCAATGGTAGGTATAAAACTTATTTCATAATATTTTTATGCTTCTTTTCCAGAGGAATTCCCAACTATGACTTCAAGATCGGTAGAATCACATTCATCAGGAATTCACGTCCCCTGGTTAAGAAAGTGGAAGAGGTAAATAAAGTTGAATCCTCCCCAGTTCTTCATCCAAGTTTGTGGCTCCTCTCTCTCTCCTCTTGATTATTTTACAGCATGCTTCTGTTAAAAAGTGGCAGTACTTTAGAATGGTTTGAGTTAACATGAAGCAACCTCTGGTGTCCTTGTTACTGATGGAAATAGACTGGCCTATTGTCAATTTAATAAGCCAGTGCACACTCCTTCCAGTTGGCTGAAAGGTCAACAAAATACTATTTTATTTTTAGGAAGAAAGTGTTTTTTATCTACATTAGGGATGTGAAATGTCTGCAGTCAGTGGCTGCTCTGATGGAGTATTCTTGCTAACAATTGTTCAGCTTTCATCACATAAAAGTGAGCAAAGTGAGCAAAGTGAGCAATGAGGTAACAACGTTTTTTCCCTCTTTCCTTTTCCAGGATGAATCTGGAAGCCGGTTTATTGCCTTTTCAGGAGAAGGCCAGTCCCTGCGCAAGAAAGGAAGAAAGCCCTAAGCTGTGGCACCTTCAGCTAGTTAGGGGGAAAATAAAATAACAGTTGCAGCATCCTGGATCTTAGTTACTGCAGTTGAGAGATCGTTTTGCAACACAGGAACGCTTAATAGGTGTTTTGGTTTCAGTTTCATGTTTAGAGCTGGAGGTCTCAGACTGTCTTAATTTTCAGTTGAAAATTAAGTTGTGGGAATTTGGAAGAAGCTTTTTGTATGTGTTGTAAAGGTGGGAACATAGATTTCTGATAAACCTGAGAAGCAAAACTAACAAGCTCTACCTTACTAAGGGTCCGGTTCTTAGACTACATCCTCCCCTCATCTCCCGAGTGATGATGGTCTCATGTTGCTCTGTGCTTGGTATTTTCCTCCCTCTATATATATTTTGCCACAACTTCGGCTCAGCTCTTTGGTGTGGTGCAAATGAAGGGTGACTTTGGTGTTTAGGACTTTTGTGCAGGGAGTCTCTTTGAGCTTAGCTTCAGGTGTTGGGTTATTAATCATTCTAAGCAAACCCTCTGTAATTGCTTTTTATATTTATAATTAATAACATGCCTTTTAATAGTTCAGATACTATAACGTAGTGTAGCAATCCCATGGCACGTGTAGGGAGAGGAGAGGCCCAGCGGCAGTGCGCGGGGCCGCTTTGGAACGGCGCGGGTGTATCGTGTGCTTCGTGTCTGCCGCGGAGCGTACCCGGGTGCGGCCCCTGCGGTTCCGTGCGAGTCCCAGTAAAGGCTGCTCCTGCCCAGCCGCGTCCGTGTGTGGTGATTTCGGAAAGGCCGGGAGCGGGGGCTGCGGCCGCCCCTCAGCCTCAGCCGGCCGCGGTTATCACGTGCGGGCCGCCGCGCCGCCATTGGCTGGCGGGCCCGGGGCCGCTTTGTGCCGCCCCTCGCCATTGGCCGCGCCCGCGGGTACAGCCGTAAGCGCGGCGGCCATTGGCGGCGGCGCAGCATGGCGGGGACGGGCGGCTCCTGGCGGGTGAGGGGCGCGGGGCCGGGGCCGGGGGCGGCGGGGCTGGGAGCGGCACCGGGCGGGCGGCGCGGCTCGGCCCGGCTCGGCTCGGCTCGGCTCGGCTCAGCTCAGCCCGGCCGTGTCCGTCCGCAGCCGCCGCGGTCGTGCGAAGACTACTGGGGGGAGTGGAAGCACTGCCGTGGGCTGCGCCACGCCTTCCACCACTACTACGCGCACGGGGAGCTGCCGGACTGCGGCCGCTGGCGGGAGGACTACGAGGCCTGCCGCGCCTGGGAGAGGCACCGCGCCGCCGCCGCGCAGGTACCGGCCCCGCTCCCGGCCCGGCCGCGGCTGCTGGGACTGAAACCCCGCCGCCGCGGGGCTTGGGGAGGGTATGGAAAAGCAGGCGCTGGCTCGGAGCGGAGCTGGGTAGGATTGTCTTAAAATCCAGTGAAGGATCCGGGGAGTATTTTCAGTTTTCAGCTGTAAAAGTTCTTGGTTTCTGTTACTCTGACGTTTCCTTCCTAATAAGAAAAGCCGGCACGGTACAGGCAGGAGTCATTGCCGGGGTGTCCAGAACCCCTGGCTCCAGCCCCGCGGACACTGGAGGACACGAGCCCTGCAGCACAGGCTACAGCGGAACTCCTCCCTCCAGGACAGCTCCTGGCGGGCACGGTTCCGCAGGAGTGGTACTTTCCTTCATAACCTAGGAGCCAGGGGCAAAATATAAATATGACTTAGTTAAAAACTTGTATCCTGGCTTGCTTAGATAGCACTTAGCACTTCTGCTTAAGCATGATAAATTTCTATTTCTCCTTTTACCTCAAATATTCACAGCAGGAAATCAGCTCTGTGTGAGTGGAACATCCAAAACTACTACGGTAATATTTTTTTTCCTGTATTTCAGGAAGCTTTGTGCAAGAGTGAAAGAGCTCGAGTTATGGAAAAACAGAAATATGCTCCAGTGTGGAAGCTCAGGAAGAGCCCACCACCTGACTGGTATCTACCACTTGATCACGACAAATCAAATTAATAAGACTGTTATCTGTGTTGGTCAGTAACATAATACATAATTCAGAATTATGCTGGCTTTTTTTTTTCCTTCCACATCATGTTGAAGTTCCACAACTGTAGCTCTACCTTGCAATACTTCAGCACTCACTAAAAAATAATAAAATTTTATTTAAACACAGAGTACATTTAAAGGGAGATATGAGGTGCTCAGTTTGATTGTGGTCTTTTACTGCTGTCTTACACTTTAGGATTTCATCTCAGCAGGCAACTCCCAAATTAATGCATACATGACCTAGCTCTGAGGGCCTCTTGCCCTGCAAGCTGGCATTGAGTGCTTTTGGAACAAGGTACCCACCCCAGGCCTGCCAGATGGGGGAAAAGAAACCAAGCTGGGACTCTCCCCTGCCAGCTCAGGACAATCCCAAACACTGGCATTTAAAAGACATTTCCCAGAATCAGAATTGTGGTGGTTCAAGAGCTTCTCACCTGGGGAGAAGTTGCTGCACACCCTGAAACTGCCCCTTTGTGGAACTGCTCTTGAGTGGTGGTGTGTGTTGGGGCAGTATTCAAAACTACTGAAAAATAAAGGTTTAAACGAATGTAGAGAGAGATCTGGTTTGTTTTAGGGCAAACTCATGGAAACTTAGTTACAACAGTTACATGGCAATATAAGATTAAAACTTTGGCTTTGCCACTGTGTAAGGTCATGTAGCTTTGCTAGGTGTGTTATTACCTGCATAGTCATTAAAAAACCCCAAATACAGAGATACTTCATTTATTTTTTTTTACAGTCACGTCCTGCAGTGTTGTAACCTGCAGGAAAAATTGTTTCTTCTTATTCCAATCTTTCTTCCTTCAGTGGGCTGAGCACCTCGGGGCAGCTGAAGCAGGAGCTCCTCCATCACTGTGTGTACACCTTGGTGATGTCAACGCACTTCCCTTCGGGGGGGTCATAGCCAGGAAGGGGAGGGGTGTAACTGGGTCCATCCCTCTCGAAGGGGAAGAGCCCCTCATCCCTTCGGATTGCTGCCTGGTACAGCTCCTCAGACTCCAGGCGCAGCTCCTTCAGTGCCTCTTGCTGAGATTCTACAAGGGCCTTAATTGCTTTCTTCTCTGCCTCATCTTGTTTCTGCTTAAACAAACACCACTTCTTCAAAAGTAAAACTCTTCTCTCAGACTCTTCAGGAGAAAGAGCAGGGAGACTTCGCACCCTGATGAAGAGAAGGATAACATGGGTAATAAATAGCTTGACTCCAAAGGCCAAAATCCCACCACCAAGCAAAAAAAAAAAAAAAAGCCCACCAAACCCAGAGAATACATTGAATTCACTAATAATTTAGTCAGTCTGTGAGGTCTTCCAGTCAATTTAACAGGAAATGCACATTACTGTGTTTTCATTACTTTTAGCAAGAACAATTAAGATTTCCTTTCCACGTTTTTGTCCTGATGGAAGTGGGTAAGGTTTTGTGCTAAGGTTGGCACTGTGTATTAAGGAAATTCACTGTGAGTGCAGGTGCATGGTGAAAGACCCACTGACCTGTTGCTCTCTGAGTACTTAAGTGGTGTTATAAAATCCTCAATTGGAATCAGTTCTGGGGCAGCTTTTTCCAACTTTTTAATCCTTTTCTTCATACGCTCCTTCTGTGCTTGCTCTTTCTTCACATCCACTTTCTTCTTCTTCTTTGGTTGTGCTCTACAAGGGAAATAGTAAATGAAAGAAGATATTTTGTCCTTTAATTCAACACCAACAACTTTCACTTTCCTTTCCCGTGCTTAATTTGGTCCCTGACACACGTTCCAGCCATTAGCTTTATTCAGGTAATGTAATTTCCAGGAGCCAGTGACCTGTCTGCTGAGATTTTCTGCAGAGAGAACTGTAACTGCCTTGGAAAAGCCATTCTGTGCTGAACATCAGAATGACCTGAGGAGGTTCCACAAAAATTGGATTAGAATTGTTTTCACTGGCTCAAAGTGCAGCATAGCAGGTTCATCATACAGGGGCTTGTGTTGGAAAGGACCTTAAACCTCATGTGGTTCTCACCCCCTGCCATGGGCAGGGAAACCTTTCACTAGACCAGGCTGCTCTAAGCCCCATCCAGCCTGGCCTTGAACAAATATTCCTGTTATTTCACATTAAAGAATGCAAGTGGTTTTACACATGCTTCTAAAATTTCTGCATTTGGAGCCAAGTTGAGGCTGTAATGTTACTTCTCCATGCAGATCCAAGATATCATTGCACATTCCACAAACACAAACTGACCCTCATCCCTGCTTTGCAGACTGAACAAACAACCTTTATGGTGTGAAACAGTCCCTCTCCAGTAGTACTTAAGAGCTACCTGAGTATTTTAAATCCAGCTGCATCAAACCAAAAACACAGACACTGAAATGTGGCACAGAAATACACATGGGCTGCCTCTGCCTTCACAGCAAAGCATTTCTGGTTCAGCCAGGCTTTCATTGGTGTTGCCCAGCAGGGAATTCTGGAGTATTGAATCCCAACATTTCCAGCTGCCTTCCGTGGTTGTGCTACCCAAAAACACAAAGTGATAATTGTATCACCTCTGAACTCTCCACAAGAGGTCAACAGTTCCTAACTGCTTTGGCATATAGCGACTCAAACAGGCACAGTTAAAGGGTAAATCTGGACTTGGGAAAATTTGTGTTCCCCCAATGGATGAGAACACTTCTATGTAACTCCAAAAAAGCTGCACTCACCTGACAGGGAGGGATGTCCTGAACTCCAGCAATGAGCTCTGCCAGTGACTCCCTCGGAGCAGGGCGCTCTGGGGCAGCCAGGAGCTGCAGGAGGAAAAGGAACATAAAACATGAGGAGAAAGTGACTCTGGTATCACTGATTCTGCACAAAAGCTGTTTGTTATTCCTATATTACAGTGATGAGTTTTGAACCATCTTCGGCCACTTCATTCACGGCAGGATACAGAGTTTGCCCAGAGATGACCTCAAAAGCTTGAGCTAGGTAACTGATCCCAAATACGGACTGGTTGGGGTGAGCCCACAAGGTACCGAGGGGTGAAACAGATGCAGTTTTTGGATAGGTTATAGCAGTTTTATTTTTACGCTCTGACAATGACCCCTTTGAGGAGCTGGTATGGAAGAGGTCAGACCACCGCCGTTCAGATTAGGAGAGCGAGGCCCACGGTCATATCTCTGCGGGTGTCCCGGGAGGCCGAACCGGCCCGGGTGCCAAGGCACCGACTTTTCCAGGCGCGGGGGCCCAGCGCAGCCCGGCCCACCGGGGGAACCCGGGCGGGGAACGAGCCCCAGGAACGGGCGTGAGCGGGCTGGGCAGGCACCGCGGCTGAAGGGCGCTTCCCGGGCTCCTTCCCCGCGGTGCCGGGGCGGGGCGGCCCCAGCCCTACCTGAGCCGGGCCCCCCGGAGCCGCGGTGCCGGGGCGGGGCGGCCCCAGCCCTACCTGAGCCGGGCCCCCCGGAGCCGCGGTGCCGGGGCGGGGCGGCCCCAGCCCTACCTGAGCCGGAGCCGCGGTGCCGGGGCGGGGCGGCCCCAGCCCTACCTGAGCCGGAGCCGCGGTGCCGGGGCGGGGCGGCCCCAGCCCTACCTGAGCCGGAGCCGCGCTGCCGCCGCCGCCGCCGCCCACATGGCCCCGCTGTGCTCTGCGGCCCCGCCGGCCGCGCCCCGGCCCCGCGCGCTCCGTTCCGGCGCACAAACGTTCCGCGGGGAGGCCCCGCCCCGCCCCGCTCCGCCCGCCAGGGGGCGCCCGCCCGGGCTGTGGCGGGGGCGGCGGCCGGCGGGGGAACGGCGGGGTCGGGGGCGCTGTTTCCCGCCGGGCCGGTTAGGCGGTTGCCAGGCGCCGAGTTCCGGCGGTGCCGGATCGCCGGCGGCGCCGGGCGGGGGATGCGGCGGGGCGGCGGCGGCACCGGGACATGGAGCGGCGCTGAGGCGGCTCGGGCCGGCCGGGGGCGCGGGCACTGCGGCGCCGGGCGCGGGCCCATGGTGGCCGGCGGCCGCTGAGCGCCGCGGCCGCGGAGGCAGCCCGGGCGGAGCCGCCCTGGGGTCCCGAGGGCGGAGGCCGGCGGGGGCCCCGGGCGGGGAACAATGAAGCTGCTGAAGCCGACCTGGGTCAACCACAATGGTGAGGGTCGGGCGGGCGGCAGGTGCCGCGGGCCGGGCGGGCGGCAGGTGCGGCGGGCCGGGCGGGCAGGTGCGGCGGGCGGCGGGCGGGAGGCGCGGGCGGGGGGCGCGGGGCGGGCGGAGCCTCGGGCCGCTGCCGAGCGCTGCCCCGGCGGCCGCGGGTGCCGGAGCCCCGCCGGCCCGGGAACGGCGGCTGCGGGCGGGGGCAGCGGCAGCAACAAGTCCCCACCCTCGGTGTCCCGGCGAGGAGCGGAGCCCGGTCCCTGGAGCCGGCCGGGCTCCCAAAGGCCGTGCGGGGAGAGCTCGTCCCCCGGGAGGCGGCGGGAGGCGGCCGTGCCGCGGCAGCCCCTGGGACCCGTCCCGCCGGGCACGGCGTGTTCGCTGGGGACTGCCGGGCACAGCCTTGCCCGGGCTCTGCAGGGAGGGCTGCAGGCTCTGAGTGAGCGCCGAGCTGCTTCCGCCGGCCAGGCACGGCCCCTGGGCCACTTGGTGCTTGAGAAGGTGCGGAGGGATAGTTTGAATCGAGTATAGCCCGTGCAGAAGAGAGAAGTAGTTTTGTGGAGAGATCGAGGTGGCCCTCGGGATGAGTGTGCAGGGATGAGTGTCCCGGTGCCCCTCGGGGTGAGTGGGTGTCCCGTGCACTGCACTGACCACACGGCTCTCACGTTGCTCAGGCAAGTACAGTACTAAAGTCCCCAAATGTACTGAGCTGTGCTATCATTTTCCGTGGAGGGAAAAGTTTCTTCCAAGAGTTCTTTCAAAACAACTCCCTGAATTTATATATTATCCTGCCTGCCAGTCCTCTGGTGATGTTGAAGAGATGTGTGAGCTAAAACAGTTTAGAGTGAAGTGTTGATATTGACAGAAGGCTCTGTGCTTTCCTTGTGTGGCAAATACAGGACAGCATCAGTGTTTATGTAGTATTTACACTGCTTAGGATGAATTTCCAGGTTATTACCTGTACTGTTCCTGGTGAAGCAGTGAGAAGAAATCTAACATGAAGATCTCACTTCTGTTTATGCAAGTTTTGCCCTCAGATTCGTGGGTAGAGCTTTATTTCAACTCCAAATTTTATACTCTGTCAATGTATAAATGTCACTAGCTGGGCTCATGTAGGTGATTGGTATCTAGAATAAAACTAAGCTGGAGACCAGCTTATTCAAGCTGGAAAAGTGTGCTTTGAGTTAAAAACCCCAGGTACAACTTCACAGCTGCTTTTCTGCATGTGTTGTGTTCTTTGTGTTCATGCTGCAGATTTTGTGAGCAGTAACTTAAGCCTCGAGTTGCCATTCGTGTGTCTTTACTTGGCCTGCTCTCCAGGGACTCTATAGGCAGCAGATGGACTCAACCTTGTAACCAGAGGTTGCAGTGAACTGAAGAAATGTGGAAGTGCTTTATTTGAGATGTTTTTTTACATTTCTGCTTGGTTACTCTAAACAAATGTAGCATTTACATCTTAATCTCTGGCTGCCTGTGGTCAGACTGTCCTGTGCCTCTCTGTATCCTCAGTTGGGAGCACAGGAGCAGCTGAATAAAAACTTCCAGCCTAAGTCCTTGCAGATCACAGAGATTAGATCTGTAACTTCTTTCCTTATTTCTTTAATGGGTGCACCTTTTGATATGGGTATGTATTTGAAATCTCTTAGCAATTTAGAACACATCCAACCATTGCAGAGCACAGGCTTCAGCCGAGCAGGGCTTCATTTATAGAGCCCTGTGATACTTTGTCTGGTGGATAATGCACTAAGCAGGGCCTTCATAGTCCTGAATTTTACTCCCATTTCTGCTGCTGACCTTTTGGGATGAGTTTGGCCAAGATGCTTCGTTGTAATTTCTCCACCTGCAGACATTGACCACCAACTCCATTTGTGAGGTGCTGTCGGGGCTGCAGAGGTGTGCAGGACTGTGTGACAGTCACACATTCCTGTCCTTGGGGCAGGGAGTGCAGGATAAAAACCGGTGAGTTTAGTCAGCCTCTTCTAATGCACCCAGGTTCCGGATCCTCCAGGCATCGCTGCATGTGAGGAGCCTCCATCACTCCTAATGGGCCTCCCTCCTGGCTCTGAAACCTCATCAGAAACAGGGTGAAGAGAATTTACACTGTGTATGCTGGATACTCTGATAATTCTTATTCCTTTGATTTCTGCACAGGCACATGGGGCTGCCTCACTGTTCTTATTTGTGAGTGAGTCCTGACAGCAGGGCTGGCCCTTCCACACAGCAGATTCAGGTGCTGTCATTCCAGTCTTTTCCTCTTCCCGCTCAGTTTTGGGAGTTTTGTTTTACTGAATGGACTTGAAGGATGCTCACAGGCATTCAGGAGATGATAGACACTAGAAGTGAGTGTTGTAGCCAGGAAATGCAGCACACCTGGGAATTGCACGCTGCACAGCCGAGATGCTGCGTGCTTACGGTAAAAGCACTTCAGCACATTTTGGCTCTACAGGTTTTTGCCTTGGAGTTCCTAATGTCACTTTTCCTGAGTGCTTATTGGAATTATTTCTTGCTCATGCATTTTCTGTAAGGTTTTCTCACACTTAATGTGGGTTTATTAGATTTTTGCATGAAATTCTCATTATTGTTGTGTTCTTCTCTTCTGCGTGTCTTTGACTTAGAGCAAGGAAGAATATTCAAAAGTGCAGTCTAATGGTGGGGGCAGGAGCAGATGACTGTAAGATACAAGTGATGTGATTGGCTTCTCCTTCCCAGTGTTTCATTCAGTACCTCCATACAGATGCATCATGATCCAGCAGTTGCCTGTACATATTCAAAAGACAGGGCTTTGAGAGCCCTGGTGCTTAAAGACAACTCATGCAGGCAAACACTGATCCCTGTGGGAAAGGAAGTCCCTTGCTGTTCCAAGAAACCCTTGCAAGCCCCAAAGAGCTGTTCATGTATAACAGCTTGTGGAGACTGGAGCCTGCTGTTGTTTAAATATAGGTATGGAGTTTATCTCTCCAAGCTGTAATGGTGGAATGTAAATATTTGAATTGATTTGTGAGTCATATTGAAGGTTACGTATTAGATGGGCTGGAAGCAAATTGAGTGGAAACTCATTCATTCTGAGGTAGAAATTCACCTGAAACTGTTTTTATATTTCATTGATTATTGCATAAAGTTAAACAACAAACAAAAATGATGCAATATTTAAAATTACTTTTATTCTTCACTGGTGTATTTTTTTTAAAGATGGGACCTTCTCCTTGAGTTTCAATTATCTTACTTGGATCTTTTTGTTCCAAGCTTATTTCATTATCAGTATTTCTTTAAGCACATAATGTGTATTTGGGTTCTTTAAACCAATAAGCCCACAGGACATCTGGTATATCATAAGGTGTTCTGTTTTTAATGAACCTGGTTTGCCTCCTCCTGCAATGTGATGCTGGGAGCTTCAATAATTTAAGCTTATCTTTTTTTAGAAATTATTGGAAGAGGTCAGAATGTCTTAAAACACTCTGTGTTAGATTTTAGTGTTACTGCTTAAATATCACATTTTGTTTTAGTGCATCATTACTGTTAGGAAACTCAACACATCTCCAATTAGGAGCATGAGAAAGCTTCAGTCACTTTGAAGCAGGGACCTTGTGCCTTTTGGCTTGTTTCAACAGGCTCTAACAACATAATCTGATAAAGACATGAACCCAGGGAAGAAGGTGATTGCTATCAAATAATGGCTTCTTCATTATTTTGAGATATCGAAGGAAGTGAAGAAAAACCCAGTATCTGTACTCAATTTATAAACCACAAGTAGTATGGAACAAGTCTTACAGCTTTAACCTGTTACAGTTATCCAGCACTGTAAATGGCATTCTCTGGATAATGGTACCCTGGAGGAAAGAGCAGCCTGACAATGACTTTGTCATGCTGAATTTCTGTCCTGTGATCACTTCATCTGTTCTTTTCTTTTTTTTATTCTTTTTTTTTTTTCTTTTCAGTAGTTGGACATTAGGTGCTGGGTAGATCATTGTGTATGATTAGTTACCTGTGGAATAAGATCCCTTCCTGGATCATGGTTGAGCTGTGTAGGAGACTTTGTTGTGCAGGGCTTCATTTATTACTGCTGCCTTTCCTGGGTGCAAAGTCCATACCCTCTTTAAACTTCACAACTGAAATAATGCCCTGCGACCTGACAACTTCCACTGAGGTCTGAGTTTTTAGGATTATAATAATTTATGGAAGTATCTGCTCAGTGCTTATTTGATTGAACCCCAAATTTATGCCAGGAAAAACCTAAAAATGAAATGTTATCCTGCTGTGTAAATATATGGATAGTTTGTGTTTGAACACATGGTCTTCAATGCCAGTTCCCATTCATGTCATAAGATAGAGGAGAACTGAAAGTGGCTTGGAGTGACCAGAATGATCAGAAGTGTGAGACAGCTTTTCTACAAGGAGCAACTGAGTAGAGTAGGACTCTTTGGGCAGAGGAGTGGGATCATTGGGGTGGGGATGTGATGAACACAGTTGTGAGAGGCGGAAGAGGGATGAGTGTTGAGTGATTTTCATTCATTGCCATTCTGTTCAAGAATAAATTGGGTTAAAGTAACAAATAGCTGGTGCAGATCCGTGGAGTAAGAGGTTCCTCACAGAGTCTGTGGCTGAGCAGTGGATCCGTTTGGGTAGGGGCTGTTGACAGTAATTATGGATCTGAGAAATGGCTGATTGAATTTAAAGAAGAAAGTCCATTGAGGGCCCCTGATTCAAGAAGTCAGAACTGTAATTTCTTTGGAGTTGGAAGATCATCTTCATAAGAAGCATTGTGTGCTTACCATTGTACAGATCCCTAGGGACTTACCTAGTGCTGATTTCTGAACACAGAGTACTGGGCCTGGTGGACATTTTCCCTGGTGTGGCTAATTTTAAGCTTTTATGGTGAATTTGTAGCTAAGTTACCTCTGGCTTTCTAAGCAAAGTAATTTGCTGAGTTTCTTCAACCCCATATGTGGATTTGTGAAAAATCTTTGCCCAGGAGAAGGGAGGGAGCTGATGTTACTGCTCCTGTAGAGTTGTGCTCTTAAGATAAGACAGCAATTGGAGAGGCTGTGGTAGTTTTAAACATGTAGTAAAGGAAAGGAAAATTGTATCATGTCAGTAATTTCTGCAAAGCAACGGGTGCAATGGCAATGAAGTTTTTGGGATGTGTAGCAGATCCACTTTGCCTGAATAGTAATGGTAGAGGTTGCTGGGTCGCTGTTCTTTCTGATTTCCTGGGAAAGTTTTCTCTTGGTGTGAATGATACAGAGGCAAAATGAGCCAGATTATTAGAATTCAAAGGTCTTTAACATCTGGCTTCCTACTCTCCCCATCACATCTAATGGCAAATACCAGAGTGTATGAGCTCTTCTTGCCCAAGACTTCATGCAGGTTGAAAAGGTCACCTCTTCCACCTCTAAGGTCTCCAGAGCAGCCTTTTCAGTAAGTGTCAGTGGGCTCAACTATTTCAATTGATGCTTTGGTTTAATTTAAGGGAACTTTCACATTTTGGGAAGGGTAAAATAAATGTTTGTTTCTTGCTTGTGCTTTTCTGAATATTCAGCTTAGCCCCAAATGTTGCATTTGCGTTAATAGAATAGAGAGAATCAGGCACAACGAGCTGAAGAAAAGCCACAGCTCATGTGTGTCTCAGCTCATGTGTTCTGTGTGGTCTGAAGGACTTGGAAGGAATGTAAGTTGAGTGCCATCTTTCTGTGCTTAAGGTCTTTGCTTGGCTGCCTGTAAAAATTTTAACGGAAATCACATGTCAGAGTTGCAATATAAATCCAAATAAAACAAACCCTAAAACAAGTCAACATAAAGAATACAAAAGTTGAAATGAAGCCGAATGTATATCCCTCAAAAAGTAAGAAGTAGTGGGTATTTGGATGAGGACTTTATTAGGAGTTTACTATCAAGGATTTCAGTTGCTACAGTTGGACATAAAACTTGCTGTTGGATAAAATCTCCAGGTTTTATCATTTATGTCTTAACATTTCATGAAGACACAGTGCAAGATTGACACACATGGGAAATTTATCAACTAATCTTGGTGTGTGGGTACTGGTACTTTTGGCTGTCTGATAAATTGCTTTATTTTATAGTGGCATATATGTGATCTTGCTTGCAGAGGCATTCCAGTTTGAAAGGGTTGGAAGTGCTGCCAGAAATTCTTTGGATGTGGAAATCGCCTGCGTGTTCTTTCAAATAATCCTTGGTGGTAGCTCTTTGAGCATCCCTGAAAGGCAGGAAGTTTGCTGCTCCCCTCTTCCTTTTCCTCCTGCAAAGGTTAAAACAACTGTGAATATAAAGAGAGCGTGTATGAGCCAGTGGTTGGAGCAGAACAGGTTGGAAGTGAGGAACTTTTTGGTTTCCAAAGCTGTTCCTCAACTATGTTAGTTATTTGTTACAGAGTTTGCATTCTAGTAAAATTATTGGCTTTCTTATGAAAGATGTAGCCTATGGAGAATTGAAGGATTTAAGAGTAATACTGTTGTTGGTTAGTCCTCCTCTTTCTATATGGAAGCCATAAAATCGAAGCTAGTCTTTGGGTAGAAGAGTTTCATTGACAGAATTTAAATTTGAGACAGGTAATTGTGTGACCAACAGATGCAGCCTGAGACTGGGGATGATTTTAAAGAAACAAAAACAGAAACCAAAAGAAGACTTGCTTCAGGTCATCAGCTAATGAACTGTAGAAACGTGGAAGAAATTCGATATTCAAATACAGTTTTGCCTTGTTGGCACTTGCTTTGTGTGGTGTTACTTTGCTTTGAGGTATTTGGCATATCCTGCTGGATTAAATGTCCTCGGTTATCGCTGGTTTTTGTGGCATGATAACTTCCATATAGGCTTTTAATAGGCTGCCATTTCTGTCAGCAAGCTGCTCTCAGCCCTTGTAGTCAGCTGGGATTCTTACAACTCGAGCCTTTAGAAGAGGAAAGTCACTTGCCAGCCAGAAGAGTCATGGTGGTTCTGGCGTTGCTGCATTCTCTTGACTGTAAAACAATTCAGTATGTTGCTGCTTGTTCTCTAATTCCAGGAAAGCCAATATTTTCAGTGGACATTCACCCAGATGGGACCAAGTTTGCAACAGGAGGACAAGGTAAGTCTGTGTACTGATAGAAGGCAGAATTTTGGGTAATAATAATAATAATAGTTATTATTATTATATTGTGCCTTCACAGCACTTGAATTGACCCTCTTAAAAAGACATCACTTTTATCTCTAAGAAAAAGTTAATTATGTAATCTATTAAAATATATTGAGAAGTGCTGTTGTTCCTGCAGAAGGCAGGGTTATGTGTTCTGATGTCCTCATCCTCTTGGATATCATTGAAATAGTAGCTGCTATCAAGGATTGAGTTGTGGCCATGTGGGCCAAATTTCTGTTTTATGTGAAGAGGAGCTGGATGTGCAGTTGGGCTTTTTCAGTTGCTAAATAGTACAGCTATTGGGACAGAAAAATCCAATTATATAAATAGAATAGCTTAAGAAATATATGCAAAAATATTATTTGGTTCACAATAGTGAATAATTTTATGTTGGCTACAGTAATTGCAATTTAGTGTTTGAATGTATCTTTTCTCTTTTAAAATATATTTTATTACAAGTAGTTGTCCTTATAGTTGGTATCAGTTATGTACAGTATGACTTTTGAGCAAGTCTGTATAAATTTATTTTTAATAGCTTCAAGAAAAATAAAGCACTTCTGAATTGGTGTAATTACATCAAAGCAGCATCTGTATCCAAATGTTTCCAAAGTCCCTACTGCCTGCATTTTCACATCTGTTCTGGAACTGAGATTAATTTGAAAATCTTTTTTGCATATATTTAGAAGGGGGGACTTTTTGTTCTCTTACAGGTCAGGATTCTGGCAAAGTTGTGATCTGGAATATGGCTCCTGTCCTGAAAGAGGAAGATGAAAAGAATGAAAATATTCCCAAGATGCTTTGTCAGATGGACAATCACTTAGGTAACAGAGTTGGCTGTTTGGTTTTTTCAGTACTGACTATGGGTAATTTGCCAAAGCTTAAGACTTACATCTCTGTAATTGTAAAAATCATGCCTGTCCAGTGGTGAAGAATCAATAAAATACAGCAGAGTAGTCTCATACTTTGGCTGTACACTTTTCAAGATATCCAGCACAAAATGTTGTTAAAATGTGAGGAAATGTGCAGAGGGCTATAGGTACTTCTGGAAATCTCCTCCCTATAAGCTTTTTTCAGCTGTGGCCATAAAGTATTTGATAATAAACATTCTGAGAAACTGGAGAGCTCTGAAGGAAAGGACAGGAGAAGAAGTAAGTGTAAAAGGTACATCATATGAAGTATATTGGTTATAGTTATAAATTATGACATTTATTACATTATAAATCATTACATTTGGAATTAGTATGGTCACCTGACAAGTTGTCCCTTCTTTTCTTCAAAATATACCTTTCCTTCTTTGCCCTCTTAATCCCACTTTATTTACCAGAATAGGTTTCCTTCATTAGTGGAATATTCATCTTTCTTCCTTCAAGCCTCTTTTGGTGAAGCTTTTTTAGATAAGGAATAGGGTTTTTTAAGTAAGAAATTCCTCAACTGCTACTGAAAGATAAGTACCAATTCATTTATCTAAAGCAGACAGAGTAACTGCTTTGAGTGGAAAAAGCCCACTTAAATCCTAAATGTCTCCTGTCAAGTTTTGCTTATTTATATTATAAATCCTCTCTGCAGTCCAGAACCACTTATTCACGTATTTCATCTCACAGACTTTCTTTTCTGCATTTCAGCTTGTGTGAACTGTGTTCGATGGTCAAACAATGGAGTTTACTTGGCTTCAGGGGGAGATGACAAGCTGATTATGGTGTGGAAACGAGCTGCGTAAGCATGTTTCTTCCTTCAGCTTTGTATTTCATTTCAAGTGGTTTCTCTGTGACATCTTAGTGCTTCCTCCCTGTGCTGGCCTTTGGTGAGCTCAGTGCTCCACCTGGGGTGTGAGGAGCTGGAAGCTGTGACCCCAAAGCACTGGGGGTGGAGATGTGACCTCCTGGCCTTTGGGCTGGAGTGTGTCTGCATGGGCAGTCTCTCTCCTCTAAAGGAGTTGAGACATTTTCTTCTGCCCTTGAAGAAAGCTTCCTGGTGAGATTTGAAGACTCACCTTAAATGTTACCATTTTATGCTATCTATAGAAATTGTCCATTTTATTGAAGCTAATTTTTTAATAACTGGAATTACTTTCTCTAAAAAAACACTTTTTTTTTCTTCTGTATTGTAGTGACTATAAAATAGAAGTGTGCTGTGCAGCTGATATTCTTTAAAAATAAAGTGGAGAGCTTGTGGTGGTCCTTTTTATAACTGTTTATATTTTAATTAGGTACATTGGACCTAGCACTGTGTTTGGTTCTAGTAGCAAACTTACTAATGTTGAGCAGTGGAGGTGTGTCTCGATTCTCAGAAGCCATTCAGGGGGTAAGTTTAAAGATGTTGAATGAAGATAATTTGCATGTATTTGGAAAAAAATTGCTTTTCAGTACCACGTTTTTTGTTTGAAATACATATATTTGGTGGCAAGTCAGTAATTAATTTTAAGAGCAACAATGAAAATTAAAAAATATATAATTTTTAATGAAATACAATTTTCATACAAGTAACTTCTGGCAAGTATGTAGGAGAAAAATTAACAACTAAGGAACTTATTTTGCTATTTTCTAGCTTAAAAATGAATCTGAAGGAAACTAAACTGTATTTTTGATTAAATAAATGTTCACACTAGCCGTGAATAATCTGATTGGCAAAAGACCAAGTTTTTGTAAACCAAAGATTATAAATGTTGATTTGGAAGAAAAATAACGAAAGAGCAATGCAGAAGTTGAATAAAAAATAATTTCAAATGCATTTTTGCATCTGCTGACATGAGCTATGATTAAAATCAAGATGGAAATCACTTTGATCACTCCATGTGTGTTGGAACAAAGTGAGTGCATTGTAATAGCTTCTGTTACTTTTTCATTCAAAACAAGACAAAGTTCTTTGTGCAGGTGTTAGTACTTCCTGCCATCACTAAACATTGCATTCTTTCCCTTTGGGTTATTTTTTTGATCCTCATTGAACATTGGAAGTTGGGGAGTCTCACTCCCAATGAGTGTTGCTATGTTCTTTCTTACCTTCCACTTTGGTGAGGTGATAATCATTTCTCAGTGGTAGCAAAATACTGCCAGACAAGTTGTTTGTAAATAGACTTTTTGGTTTTCTGTTTACCATCAGTCTCTTACCTGGAAACTTCTTCCCAAACAGATGTGATGGATGTAGCGTGGTCTCCGCATGATGCCTGGCTGGCATCCTGTAGTGTTGATAACACTGTTGTCATCTGGAATGCTGTCAAATTCCCAGGTGAGAACTCTTAACATGTGCCAGTATCTTTGCTTTGTGACAAACTCTTCCCTCCTTGGGTGTATTTCACTGACTCTTCAAACCTCTGGGTGGGAATGGGCTGTCTGTCCTTTGAGGTGGAACCCCTGCAGTCTGGCAGTCAGTCCTCCTTGCAGGTTTGGATGGCTATGAGCAGTGGATCCCACACTGCTGCAGACAGCAGCTGCATTCAGGTTGTGCTGCTGCTTTTGCATGAAAGTCGCGATTGCCTGCGTTTTATTTACACGCTTTTTATTTTAAGCTGGCTTCCAATACTGATACCAGAGTTTCTAGACTTTGAAGCTAATTGTGCACCCTCTCAGCCTCTCCTCCCACAGTCTGATAAGCAAGAGTGTGACTGAAAGTAGGTTACCAGGTCTGCCAACCTTGTGTGTCTGTTGAGTCACGACTTTGACTTGGTTCACACTTGCTGCACAAAGCTGAATTAGTTGTGATAATCTTTGGGTGTGGAGGAAAGGGTGAATGTTTAACTGAAATTCCAGTTCAAGTGCTGCTTTTCACAGCTTCAAAGTGCTGCTCTGAAGTGCTGGGACTCTGCTGCTCTTCCTCCTCTGTTCTATGTCTTCTAAAGAGTTTTGCACTCCTTATTCTGGCCAGAGTTCTCTTTACGACTTTTTTAGATGAGTTTTTTCTTAAGTACAGGTTCCAGTTTGGTTGATATGTTGTTTTGACAGTAAAGGAGGTTATACTTAATATGCTGTTTCAAAAAGATCGTCAATTTTCTCAACACTGTCCTGAAGGAGATAGCAGTAACTACTCTCTATTCTCAATTTTTGTGTGTGCAGAAATTCTTGCCACTTTGAAGGGTCATTCAGGCTTGGTGAAAGGGCTGACCTGGGATCCTGTTGGGAAATACATTGCCTCTCAGGCTGATGATCGAAGTTTAAAGGTGTGGCGGACCATGGACTGGCAGCTGGAAACCAGCATCACAAAACCCTTTGATGAGGTACTTCAGAGTGTCTGACTATTCAAAGTGAATTCCCTTAGAATGAATGAAAGCTAGAAGAATAACTCTGATTCTGCACAAATATTAATTAATTGAACAGTGCTGAATCAAATGAAGCTTTCAGATAGCAGCTTCAAAAGAGGGGAAAAAAAGAATTACTTCCTCATACGAAATGTAATTGACTAGAGACTCTTACTGCCATTGATTATTGTGGATGTCTAAGGTTTACATGGGTTATGTAAACAATTAAGTAAACTTCTGGAAATGCAGTGATTATCCTGGGGAAGTATTGGCACACTGATTAAAATAGTCTGACATTCTTCCCTACACATCTTCTATTGGCCAGTATCAGAAATGAGGTAAGTACTTAGGGATCTTTGGTCTGGCATCATAGGGCTGTTATGTGATGACTTTGATCAAGAGATCAAATTTCTGGGGACAGAAGCTGGTGCTTGGTGCTATGGTATTGTGATTAGTGCAATTACTCTTTGTAGCAGACCTGATCTGATGTGGTAGTGAGCTGGTGTGGCAAGCTAAGTCTCATCCTTAGTTGTTGCTGTGTTGCAGCCCTGTCACTAACTAGGACTGTAGTAAATACTGAGGAAACAGTATCCAAAAAGATGTAACATCTGTGTTTCTTTTTGAAAAGTTCTCTTGAGTTCCATTTCTCCCTCTTAATAGGGCTTCTTAAGTTACACATCACCTGTGTAAGTATGTCCAAGTGCTGAGAGTTGTTTGTGAGGTCATTCTTTATATTCACAACAAACTTACTTTGTAATAATTTTCCCTAAATCTGAAATTTCAATAGTTTGCATTTCAAACCCTTTGTTTGCTGAACACTTTTAAAGCTCTGGTATGTTTCTTTTGTCAGTGTGGAGGGACAACTCATGTGCTGCGCCTTAGCTGGTCGCCTGATGGTCATTATCTTGTTTCTGCTCATGCCATGAATAATTCTGGACCCACTGCTCAGATCATTGAGAGGGATGGATGGAAAACCAACATGGATTTTGTAGGGCATCGGAAGGCAGTTACAGTAGTGGTGAGTGAGTGATAGTAATTTATCCCTGCAGTTAAAACTTGTATGTGCTTTTTGATAATTTTATGTGTAAATGAGCCAAGAGGTGAAGATGGGTGTCAAGATTAGTAAAGCAAATGCATGGTGGTGATTTGAAATTGTCAACTTTACATGTTGGAAACAATCAGGTTGCTCTTGTGATCAGAGAACTGGATGTAGATGAACAAGACAAGGGAGAATACAGGAGCATGTTAGGAATGTCAAATATCAGCTTTGTTGGTTGTTCAGTGACTTGATTAAAATGATTTAGGTTTCTAGTGGATTTCTGATCCCTAGTAAAATTAATATAGTTTGCCTTTCCTGTTAAGGCATTCAGAAAGCCCCTTAAGAAAGCCTCTGCAGCTTTTGTCAGTGCTCTTATAGAGTCTGGTTCGGGACTTTATTTCTGTGAAATGTTGCTTTTTCACTCTTAAGTGGAAAATTTGCTTTTAAAGCAGATCTCCTGCTAAAATGTAATTACTGTGATAAAATTTGAGCATCTCATTTGTTCAGAAATTCAATCCAAAAATCTTCAAAAAGAAACAAAAGAATGGGAGCTCCACCAAGTCAAGTTGTCCCTACTGCTGTTGTGCTGTTGGTAGTAAAGATCGGTCTCTTTCTGTCTGGGTAAGTGGTTTCTTTGCTGCCTTTGAACTGCTGTGGTCATTGGATAACTTGGGGGTTTAGCACAGAGGTCACGTGTACAGCATTAGGTCTTACATTTAGTTTCATGTCTAGGGGTTTTTTTTGGCTCTGTTGTTACAGGTTTAGCTGAGGGGGAAGGAAGTGGATTGGTATTAGTTCATTTCTCTAAAGGCAAGAGCAGTTAGAACCCAGTGGCAGAGTGTGTGCCCTGGTGGTAGGGAGCAGCAGTTTTGGGATAAAACATGTCACCACAGTTAATAAATGCAACCTTGTTTTCTTCCTTTTACTTGTCTTCTGTCTTTGTAAAGGAAAAGGATGTGAAAATGAATGAGCTTTTTAAGTATTTCAAGTTTTTCATATCTAGTTTGGGTTTTACTTTAAAATCTGCACTAAAATTTTTACTCTGGCTAGAGAATATTCTGGCTACTAGAGAGGAGTTGCTATTTTTCTCATTTTTAAATGCAACTGGAAAATACAGGGAATCAATTTAACTGATTTGTAAAGCTTTGTGATGAGAACTTGTGCCAGAACATACCAGTTGCTAACTGCAATCTGCTATTTATAGATTCCAGTGTGATATTTATCCATCAATCTCTGGATACATAACTAAATCTGTTTCTGGTAATGGCTACCAGTGCATACCCATATCAAAGTATCACTCAGTATGTTTTACTTTCTATTTATACTATGAAGATTTCATTTGGGGTGGCTGTTTAGGTTACAGAAGGTGGTACAGAGATGCAAAGTTATAGGTTGTCTTTGCCCTGAGGAGCCTAATAAACACATATAGAGCACAGGCCTATGGAAGCATAAATAACTACTGAAGATGACAGTGACACTGCATCTGGGAATCTGTGAGCATAAAACTTCCTTGACCATATCAACTTCCGCTTCATTTCAGTTGTACTATACACTAGAGATATTAAATCCATTGGTTTGACATTAAAGAGCTTAGAATGTCTGATTTAGAGCAGGTTATTGGGAGTTTTCATATTCAGTTCTTTATTACTAAGCTGATTCTTAAGTGCAGAGGAATTCTCTTTAAGGGTAATTGTGAGTCAAATTCCCTTTGCTTTTGATAGGTTTCACTTTCTCAGACAAGTAGTCTGAGTGAGGACATGGAAACCTAATCTGTTTTCTGTCTTCATGTGCTGGCAGTTTGCAACATCCTTGTCTCAGTACAGCTTAGAATAGAAGCTGTCTTTTGCATCTGTGGAATTGCTTTTGGAGTGGCAGAGAGTGTTTTACGACTGCAGTGTAAAGGCAAAGTTGATTAAGAAATTCAGTCTGTTTCAGAGCAGAGAGTTGAATGTCAGCTATTCTTCTCCAGAGCTGTTCTGTCCCAGCAGTGGAACGGGTGCCTTGGTGCCTCAGATGCACCATGCAGCTGTTTCCTGCCCAGGTCTTGTTTGCTGTATATTGTGAGGCTCTGGGAGAGTGTTAATGTGGTACTATCTGTGGTAGTGTAAAACTTCTACATTTCTGAGTGTTGTTTCTTGTTTCCTTAAGCTCACGTGTCTGAAACGACCCTTAGTTGTCATACATGAGCTGTTTGACAAGTCAATCATGGACATCTCCTGGTAAGTTGATTTCTGCTGTTTGTTATGGAGGTCAAAACATTGCTATCAACTTTAGGTGTACTTATTAGCTGGAAATGCCTCAAAACAGTACAGACTGGGGTTGTTGGAACACAAGTAATTGGTTGCTGAAGGTTTTGTTTCTGCTGCAACATCTTTGGTAGTAATATTAGCAGCAAGCACATGGTCACTCGAGATTATTAACTGAACAAAAAGTAGTGTATTTAGAGCATGATACAGTAAAATAGCTGTGGAATGAGTTCCTACATGTTATGATTCTCTGACATTTTTTCATAAAACGTGTGTTTTGGAACATGACTTGGTGAACTTGGTTCACTTGTTGAGTTTCATGTGCATTACATCTAATGAAAAGTTGGTTGGACAATCCACTTTCTCAGCAGTCTACTGTCCCTAGTCTTGTTTTCCTCTTTCTGCAGTGAGTGGTGCTCTCTATTCTCCTGCTTTCTTCCTAAGGCCTGGTCATAAAAATGCAGAAGTTAAAAGTAGTTTTAAATTAACTGCAAGTCTTAACTAATAAAAGAAAAATAACTGTGATACCATTCACTAAATGGTATAGAAAATATTCTTCATCTATGCATCAGACGATTCAGAGAGTTAAGGGGTTATGTACAAGAAAAAGCTCAATATTTTTTATATGGTAGGCACACAGCTGATTACATAGGTTATCTTAATTCTATCACTTCCTCACTTCTGAAATTCTCCCTTAATAGTTACAACAAAGTCTTGGTACATTTATACTGTGAATTTTCAGGCTTACAATTGTGTAACTTCCTGGTTTCTACGTGCCGTGTGGATTTTGCCATGAAGCTCAGTGAACTACAATAAAAAGTTTTCCAAACCAAAACATTTTTCTTTCATTAACAGATTCAGGCTATAAAGCCAGCAAGTGGAATATTTCATGACAAGTACTGCTATTGTTATAGTACAATAGCTTTGAATAGTTTTGTTTTCCTCTAGTGTTTTTTATTTCTCCATCTGCAATTTGCACATTTTTCATGGCATGAAGTCATTGGGAGTAATAGCTGGTTAACATTTTGCAGTTTCTGAGGAAATGGTTTTGTGGGATATTTGAGAGACAAAGGATCATCAGGCAGCTTGGTATTTTATATCCTGTTTACAAATTGAAACGGATGGCTAAGATGTCTGTAATATGGAGTGTTCCCAGAAACGTGCTCCATTCTGAAAACAGACCGAGTAAATTCAGAGAAACCTGGTACTATTATATTGTTATATCTGTATCATTTCTGGTTTAGAATTTTAGACTTGGATCCATCAACATAATTATCTGTGAATGGTTATGTTTTTATGGAACAATTGCTTGGATTCAGAGGTCAACAGGAGCTCAGCAATTTTCTCTGCTAAGCAAGCAGAAAACTCTCAACATGATTTGACTGTTTTCTAATTTGGAGTACTGTTGGTGTGCCTTGTTTCGTGGTGCTGAGGCTGTTTTCTCTGGATGTGATGCTATCAGGGCACCAGCCACCACAAAAACAGGGCCTATAGCCATGGTACATGTATAGATTTTTAATAACTTGGTTAGGCCTTTGGAGTTCTGCCAGCTTTCCTTTCCTCTTCCCTTCTGTGTAACAATCTGTAAGGCACTGTGTTGCTGTCTCTGTGAGCTCTGTACTTGGAAGTGTCTGGGATAGCAGTCAAAATTCATCAAGTATTTTTTCAAATGTGCAGTAATAGGTTATATGTGCAAGATTATAATTCTATTAAGACTAGAATGTATAGTTTCTCCTCTCTGTCTTTGCTAAGGAAACCTTTTGAGGCCTCCAGAAGAGGGTTACTATATATCCTCTCATATAATCACATGTGCAGTTTGCTGAAAAACCCAAATAATGAACAATAACAAAATTAAACCTGAGTTCTTGCCTAGTACCAAGATTTTTGGACTGCTTGTCAGCTGAGGGCCCCTTTCTTCACCCACTTGCATTAGCACAAAAATTTTGTTCCATCATTGAAGGAAATACATTTATAATTTTCTCTCCCTGTTCATTGTGAACACTATTCTGGTTTACCCCCTCAGGAAAGTTTTCATGGTGCTGCTCATGCCATGGGCAGGTGTATTGTCCCAATGCCACCATCCTTGTGCAAGGATGCCTTGGCACAGGGACTCTGCTGCCTGTCATCCTGTCTCCTCACTGTCCCACTCCTTTGGTTCCATCGGTTATTGCTGTGATAATAAATCTTAAACTGAGATTTTTATTGAAAAATCCATTCTATTGCTACTTTGCATGAATGAAAGAGATGAAAAACAAAGTTGGACCTTTATTTCCTTCAGGACTCTCAATGGACTTGGTATCCTGGTGTGTTCCATGGATGGATCAGTGGCATTTTTGGACTTTTCCCAGGATGAACTTGGGGATCCACTCAGCGAGGAGGAAAAGGTACAGCAAGCACTTAGAGAACCTGTGATCATATTTCAGGGATGTATTGATTCAATTAAAATATTGGCCTATTTATAGAAGTATGTAGTAACTGACTTCCATATTACAGAAAATGTGCTCTTGTTTGCTTTACAAATCATTAAAAAAGAGTAGTCAAGAAATTGATTTGTGGTATTAGTTTCTGTTTTGGAAAGAAAGAATTTGGAAAACATCCACTTGCTTACACATCGTTATACATCTGAAGTAATTATTTGGCCAAGGAAACAAGAAGTGGGTGCTTCAAACCACTGTAAAATTACTCTTTCACTTGCCTATATGCAAGTCTTTTAAAACTGATTGCTCTTGGCTGTTTTTCCTCATTGCTATTAGCAACTAGAGCTTTGAATTTCATTTATTTTACATATTGATTTAGTGTTAGTTGAAAAATATCTGGTGTATAAATGACACAGAGGGCAGCTGCATTTTATGGATTCCATTAGATTTGTGTGATTCCACTGTATTATAATCAGTGATGTCATGGTAGCACTGGTAGTCACTCACATCTTTAACACCCACAGAGCAACATTCACCAGTCCACCTATGGCAAAAGCCTGGCTATCATGACTGAAGCTCAGTTGTCCACCACCATTATTGAGAATCCAGAGATGCTCAAGTACCAGCAGAGACAGCAGCAGCAGGCGGATCAGAAGAACGCATCCATTCGGGAAGGCTCTGGGAATGCCCCAGCTCCCAAAGTGGCAAGCATGGTTAATGGGGAGAGCCTGGAGGACATCAGAAAGGTAGGTGCTCTTGGGCACTGTCAAGTACTGAGCCAATAAATATCAAACTGCTTGGAAAGAGCCAATCTCTGTGCCCTTATTTATATTGAATGGCACCTTTCAGCCTGTGTATGGCCCAGGTGACCAATTTAGTGGGTCATTTACTGGGACTTGTTGATAAGTTAAATGCTTTCAAGCAGAAGTAAGGCTATATGGAAACAGGCTTGTGGATATTTCTGTGATGGGTGCAAAATTCTTGGTGTGCAGAAAGGAAACCAAGAGTAACTAATGGCAGAGAAGATGTAGAACTTTGTTTCAGTTTCTCAGTGACAGATGTTGGAAGCATTTTTTAATTCTCTCCTAAACATAGAACACAACTTGTAATTAAAGATTTGATATGCACAATGTTTTAGACTTGATTCTAAAGTGGAGAGCAGATGACATTCTCCACAAATGCCTTTTCTACAGATGGATAGATTGAAAATTGGAAATTCGTGTGGTTTTGGGAAAAAGTCTTTGCTAACAGATTTTTAATTGAAGCACTTTTTCTAATATACCTATTCTTATCAGTTTGAAAAAAAATTAAAATAGCATTTTCCATTTATCAGAAATTATGATAAAATGTATTTCCCAACAGAATCTCTTAAAAAAACAAGTTGAAACACGAACAGCAGATGGTCGGAGAAGGATCACACCTCTCTGCATAGCTCAACTGGACACTGGGTATGTTTGAAAGTAGTCTTTAAAATCCTTCTTTACCTTCCTATCTTTTTGTTTTTTGTTTTTTTCCTGTTCCAAACTTGGCATTTTGTATTAGGGCATTGCACAGCACTTATTGGAATTAAATGTGTATTCTTATGAAATAGAGTTTCAACCTGTGTTCTTTGGCCATAAGATCTCACTTCTAATAGATCAGGCTAACTCTCATTATTTACTGTTATAGATGAACAATGCTCTAATGTACTGTTGATACATATCTATATCAGTACCCGCTTTAATATCCTTTGGAGATGAGAAATTACTCTGGAAAGGTACTGGGGATTTATTTAGGTTGTACATGACTATCCACATGGGGAAAAAGGAAGAATGGAATAAATATTCTAGCTAAAGATACTATTTTTCAATTACTTTTTAAGTGTCTTTAAGAAATATATTTGTTGTTTGTCTCTTTGTTTAGGGATTTTTCTACAGCATTTTTCAATAGCATCCCAATATCTGGAACTCTGTCTGGCTCAATGATGTCTTCTCAAAGTAACCAGCAGCTCATGTCACTAGATTCTAACGCAGCAAATTCCCTTAATACTTCAAAGCCTTCTGTAGAGCCAACAGCAGCCAGTATAAAACCAACAGATGATGCAGCCAATAAAGATGGGTCAGTATTTGCTGTTTCGTTTTTTTACTTACGTGAGTCTGTTTAGTTTTTAATTCTTGTTTATGGTTTTGTAACGAAGAAATTATTAAAGTGGTTTCCTTACTGCAAAACCCCAAGAATCTAACCTTCCTGAAAACATTGAGATTATATTAGTATTTGGTTACTTTAAATAGTGATAAATCGGGAATGAATAAATCCAGATGCATAGTTCTGGCAGTGAGATTCAGTGCAATGAAGTACACAGCTGATTGCTAATGCTTGAACAAAATGACTTGCTTATAGGTTGGTGGGTTGCTATTGGTAAACAATAGAAGGTTTTTCCAGTAGTGTAAGTAATGAAACCTATTTTACAATGAATTCTGACCTGTGTCCTCTCTTCACACATGGTGATCCTTCTTTCCTGTATAACACCCCCATCAGAGCACAGTGACATTGACTTGTCAGTGCACATGTGCTGATTGGCCAGTGTGTCTTTCAAATTAATTACAGAGCAACTGAACTTTACTTGCTTTTTGCTCGGTGGTAGCACTGACCTGACTACTTCTCAGTGTGTTTTTGTAGCATTTGTAACAGCATAGTATCATTGAAACCTCTACTTCTCCATCAAATTTGGATGAAATTGGCCACAGATTAAAAAGTGAGCGGGTGGACTATGAGAAATGATTGACAGATGAAACTATTAAATATCCTTTTCTTTGTAAATTGTACTTCTGGCAGCTTTTTAGTACAAGCATCAGTTATTTTAGAGCCGTTCATTCTCTGAATTCATTCTCTGAATGAATTGAAAAATCTCTAAAGTAAACAGCTATTGAAATAACAGATCCCTGGAATGCTTTAGTGTGGGGAAAACACATTCCTTTGCCCTAGGGTTATGCTTGGAAAGGCCTAATAATCAGTTTGGATTTTTCAACAACAAATTCTAAACCTGGCACGAATTGTTTCATCCCAAATTGATTGATAAACAGTAAAATATAATATTGTAATGGAAATATTTGGTAACCTGAACAAGGGGTAAAAGCAGGAATCCCTGTGATCATTTTAAAAAGTAATCCTTTCCCTTTGGGTATGTAAGTACCAGCTGAAAGTATAATTTCCTTCTTGAATTTAAAATACATAATAAATGAGTTAGGGTCTTTTAATCTTGATATGCAGCCACATGAAGCTCTGAGCTTTGAGGTGTATCATAGACAGCTTTTGAGAGTAGGCAAAGCTTGCAAAACACTGACGCATGAAAGAGTGGAAAAAGAATATCATAACTGAAGATGTACTTGAGTGAAAGGCTTTCAGCATGGTTTCTAGCCAGTAGCATGAATGCTGGTTGTTATGAGCAATGCAGGTTACCAGTACCAAATTTCTTTCAATCCTTTTTTGCTGTCTCTTTCCTTGACAGTGTAAATGCTACCTCTGCCTCAGCTGCTCCTTCTGCATCGTCTTCCTCTGTGTTGACAACTCCATCCAAGATTGAACCTATGAAAGCATTTGATTCCAGATTCACAGAACGATCCAAAGCCACCTCAGGGACTGCTGTTGTAACGAACACGAATCAGACTGTTGTGGACAGGTGAGACATAGCCTGGGGAGCGAGGAAGATAATGCAGAGTTGAAACACTAATTCTCTGTGGTGTGGATGTCACAGTGCTGACACTCTAGAAGCTGTCTTGGGTTTCTTCTGCTATTGGAGGGAAGGGGGCAGCTATAAATAGGTAAATTCTGTGCTGGTGTTATCCCTTTGTACATTTGCCCCTGGCATTTTGGTATTAAGCAGATTCTTCAAGATTTTCCAAGTTAAAACTATTGTTGTAAGAGGCTGTTTGTGCACATGCCTGTGTGGCTGAGTGCAGCTGGGCTCCTTAGAAGACAAAACCAGCCAAAAATAGCCAGCCTGCAACTCAGTTCAAGAGATTTACTTCAAGATAAATTACCATACATGTCAGCAGACAACCTCTCATCATCATAGCTGCAGTTGTATTTCAGTTTTATGCCTTGAAGGCATGTAGAGAAGATTCTCTGATTTTAAAGGGTTTTGGCTCTGGATCCACATGATTTAAAAAAAAAAAAAAAAAAAAAAAAGAAAGCATAGTGTTATGGCATAAATATTCCTGTTTCACCAAAACAAATGATAAAAAAATAGCAATCTTGAGAAAGAAGTATGTCATTCCCCAGTTATTATTGATAAAACATTTTTTTATACATCAATATTTTTATGTCAAAGAGCTTAACCATGTGATGCAGAAGCAAGAGGTGTTAAATTACTCTCATAATTGCTTCTGATGTGTCAGTCAGTGAAATATAGATAAAAGTGTATTGTTTGGCATAATTCAGATGCCAGAGAAAAAGGGTTTGGATTATGCAAGATGTTTCTCTGAAGCCAAGTAGTTAAGGAATAAGTGGCAAAACAGTGTGTGAGTTAATAACCAGTTACTGGAGGGAAGAGTATGATTAAATTACCTATTTTAGGGTGTATTGGTTAACAAGAGTTCACAGGGGTCGTACTTTGCATTGGTTATATTATATTTAGTTATGTGGGGACATGGATCTGTGGGACCCAAGTCCAGAGGAGGCCACAAAGATGATGAGAGGGCTGGAGCACCTCTGCTGTGAAGACAGGCTGAGAGCTGAGGCTGTACAGCCTGGAGAAGAGAAGGCTCCAGGGTGACCTTATTGCAGCTTTCCAGTGCCTAAAGGGGCTGCAAAAGAGCTGGAGAGGGACTTTTCATGGGGACATGTAATTACAGGACTAGGAGGAATGGCTTCAAACTGAAAAAGGGCAGGTTTAGATGAGATATTAGTAAAAAATCCCTTACTGTGAGGGTGGTAGACACTGGAACAGGTTGCCCAGAGAAGATGTTGATGTCTCATTTGTGGAAGTGTTCAAGGCCAGGTGGGATGGGGCTTGGAGCAGCCTGGCCTAGTGGAAGGTGTCCCTGCCCATGGCACAGGGTGTGAATAAGATGGTCTTTAAGGTCTCTTCCAATCCAAACCATACAGTGGTTCCATAGTTATGTTTCCTGAAATGGGAGCTGGAGCAGTGAAGTCGTTTGTATGGTTTGCAGATACACGTTTTGCAGTAGTCAGAACTGGACAGAACTTCTGGGGATAGACAACAGAGTGATGGAAGTTCTCCATGAATAAGCAGAAAGCCTAATGTCCACTGAAGGGGAAAAGATGAACTGCTCTTGCATCTTAGAGTGCTGAATTATTTGTATCAGCTCAGGGAAAGAGAACTGATCGTAATTGGAACTGAATGCTAAAATATAGTTGCTATTTCCAGCTTTATCCCGTGGCTAACTGCTGGTTTGATTAATTTTTTTTTAAAGGGGAGAATATATCTGGTTGGTTTACATATATATTGAACATTGTACTTCTGGAAAGGGTTTGCCATACCTCTTCAGCTTCCTACTCCTGCCTTTGTGCATTTTGGAATACACTCAAGGAGGGCTAGGAAATGTCATCTTACCTGCAAGAAGGCAATGTGTAGGATACATGGCAGCTTTTGGAATCAGCTTTTTTTTACAGACTCTTCTTTTACAGACTGAAGGATCAGAATTTAATTAAAGACAATAAGCCCAAGGATATTCTGGAGAGCAGCAGTGACAGTGAAGAGAAGATTCCAGCTGTTAAACCACTCAGTGTACCCAAACGGAAACTGGAACTTGAGGGAGAAACAGTAGAAAAGAAGAAGAAAGGAAGGCCTCGGAAAGACTCCAGACTTGTTCCAGTAACTTTAACTGTTCAGGTAAAATAAATAAGATTTGTTGTGGCTTTCAAAGCTCATTTAATTAATTCAGTCCCATGTTGACTTGTTGCATCAACTCAGGGAAACACAAATAGTATCAGCCCCTCAGAATTTTTAGTCATCCCTCCTCCATGCCTTTAAACTTATTGGTTTTAGGATTTAAGCTTAGAAAAAGCAGGTGCACATGGTGTGGCAAATGTGCTTATTTTTTACATGGATACGTAGCTACTTACTAAAGGTCCCAGCATGCTAAGTAGTGATAGTCTGCCAAATGACTGTATAGAATACAATGAAATGCCATCAGTTTTTGCTGGTGTATGATGGAGAGGGGTCCAAGAACAAGAAACTTGACTTGGATATGATATCTTAAATGGTTATGAATTTCCTGAGAACCCTAAATTAGTTGCATTAGTGTCCATCATTTTAGGGTCATTTATCTATCATATAGATACCTGTGTTTTCAGTATCTAGAGCTTAGATTTTCCATGTAATATACCAGAATTTTCATGAATTAGTTGCAGCTGAAAATACCTTTGTTTAAAAAAAGAAAAAGAGACCACTTCAAGTTTGTTTTGTTTTTCTTTAATTCTTAGAAGCTATATTAAAAAACTTGTATTCATACAACTAATTGGAACAAGACTAATATTTGCAATTGAAATTACTTGGAATTTTAAGAAAATTCTTTTTCAAATCAATTTATTTCGTTGAATATATTTGGTTTTAACTTTTCTTAATAGAAAAATTTAACTATTTCTGCCATTTTTTCCAGGCCCCAGCTACACTGGCCTCTGAGAAGGATGCTGCTTGCATCTCTGCACCAGCATTAGCACTTAAACTGCCAACCCCAATCCCACAGAAATCATTTACTTTGCAAGTAAGTGGGCTATAAGGAAAAAAACTTAATACTTTAAAAACAAACAAAAATTCCTTCTTTCTTTTAAATATTCTAAGGTTACTCACATCCTTTGATAAGTTAACGTTTGAATGCGTGTATTTGTTGAAGTAAGCAAGATGGTAACACTTCAGCTTCTAAGAGTATGTCTGTATGAGTAAAGATAATGGCAAACCAGCTAAAAGTAGGACACTTCTGACCCAGCTAAACTTCAAGGAGGAGTGAGTACCTGTGGTTCATGAGTGCCTCCTCCTGGTCAGCCCGAGTGTGTGGTGGAGGTAAGAGGCTCTGATGGGAGTAGCTGCTGCACTGTTGCTGCAGTGGTGCTGGGAGTACACCACTGAAGAATGAAACCAAGGGTTTTCTGAGAGCTCCCTGGAGGTGCTCTGCATGTGAACAGGCTGGCAAATAGGAATGCTTTAGGTATCTATGAAATAGTTTTTATGTGTGTTTAGGCTGTGGTAGTCTGGTTCCAATTGCAAGACTGTGGGGAGACTGGGCACATACAGACTTGATCTGGTGCCCATAATTAGAGACAGACTAGAACAACCTTTCCTTACGTTTGCGCTTCAAATACAAAGAAATTATTTGTGTTTTAGCCTAGGCCAATTTTCAGAGGTCTGCTCTTTTGAAGTGTCATGGTATATTTTGAAGCCACATTAAACAGAGAATGCCATACTTCAATCTGTTCTTAAAGACATTGTTTTGGATCTAATAGTAGTTGCTGCTTTTTGGAGTAGCTTTTTTCCTCTTCCAAAAATGATTTTATTTTTTGTATTTCAGATAAGTTCAGATCCATCCATGTACCTTGAAGTGGAGAATGAAATGACCACAGTGGGGGGCTCAAAGTTGAGCAGGTTAAAGTGTAATCGAGAAGGAAAGGAATGGGAGACAGTTCTCACCAGTCGAATCCTCGCTGCAGCAGGAAGCTGGTAAGAGAGTATCTTTTGGAGGAAGGGCGTCCTGAAGGCCAGAAGACATTTCTAGGTGTACAAAAGTACAGTTTACAGTTATTTTTCATAATAAATGTTTATGGATAGAAGTGGGCACTGCTCTTAGTCTCAGGTTTTGCTTCAAGTATTAATTCTGTGCAGTCTTAAAACATCACAAATTCTCATTAGCCAGTTACAACTATTTTCCTGTGCTTTTACATTTCTCCTTTAAATTTCTTCATTAAAGTTGACTAAATCATAAGTGACAGGTTTTCAAGTGCTAACTACTAAAGAATGAAAAATTTGAAATGGTATGTTTTTGTCATATCAAAGTATTTTTCTGAGTCTTTTGCTATTTTTTCTCTAAATTTTTCTCAATTTTGCCTAGTTCCAACTTCACAGTTTAAACTGAAAGTGTATTTCTGAAGTCTGAGTCCTGTCCAGGTCTGAAAAAGAAGCAGCAGATTTTAAAGCTAAATACAAGTATAGGCTTGAAGGAGAGCTTGTGTATAACCAAAAGCTTTGCTGATATTTCCAGCTATGCCCCTTGGTCTGTTTAGTTTGTAACTTTTCCTCTTGGTATTGAAAATTTTTTCTTAAAGCTGCAATAGTTACTTTTTGGGGAATTTACCCAAGCTGTATGACAGCTTAAGAATTCAGCCTGTTTTTATGCTACTTGCATTTGACAACATGCAAATGTTTCTTCTTTGTTTTTCTTTTTTTCAGTGAGATTGTAACCGTGGCCTGTGAGAAACGAACATTGTCAGTATTTTCAGCTTGTGGTCGTCGCCTTCTTCCTCCTATAATATTGAATACCCCCATTTCCACCCTGCATTGCACAGGTTCTTGCATCATGGCTCTCACCACTGCTGCTACGCTCTCTGTTTGGTAAGGGCCACGTTTGGCTGCAGCAGCTGGCTCAGGCTGTGTTCATAGGTACCTTCAGTTGTGTCACTGCACTGCTGTTGAAATTGGAGCTTAAACCACATCAGGTCTGAACACAAGTCCACTTTTGACTGGAATATGTAGGGTTAACTGGGCAGGACTGTTTCTGTTTCAGCAGAATCCTGCTTCTGTTCTAGGACAGTCCATAATATTGAACTTCATTCTAGAGCAAAGATAAAGAATCAGCTAGAATTCACTAGTTTAGGTGTTTGTGATGCATGTGGAATGGAATGGGGGGGAGGGGAAAGAGAAGTAGGGATACTTCCATCTTCCATCACGCTTAACCAAGAAAGTACATGAGTTTCAGAGTTAAGCTACTCCAGCTATTTTCAAGATGCCAAGATAAAAACAGTGGTAACTCATTTACAGTTGTTGAATTCAATCTAATGTCTCAGGCAAGTCAGAGCTCCTAAAGGAGTTATTTGGATCCTCAGTGTTTGCTTTGCTGTAATGAGATTTCCTGATAAAGAGCCATAAAAATTGCTTTCTGCTATTAACTTCTGTCTTATTATAAGGGGTTTGATTTTGCCAAAGTAATTTTGTCTAAGCAATGAAGAAAATGTCAAAGCAAAAAAAAAAAAAAAAACCAAACAAAAAACCCAAACAAACTCCCCAACCCCCCCACTTTGTCATGAATAATGAAGAAGTGCATTTGTTAAGAGATTTTGGAGTTTTCAGTTGTTTGTTCACTGCAGACTTGTCCTTTTGTCTTTTTCAGGGATGTTCACAAGCAGACAGCCATTGTTAGAGATGAGTCTTTGCAAACAATATTTTCAGGTAATAAAAAAGTCCTTTAATTACCAACCTTTGAGCCCACCTGTACTATTTAGTGCCACTTATCAATATGCTGAAATTTTATGAAACCTGGAAAGCCTAAACAAATAATTTCCCTTCATTATTGTGTAGTAAAGGGAAGTTCTTGAAATAACAGTGATGACAATATCAGTGAGTAGCAAACTTACGTGAGATTCTGTAGCTTATAATCTGCCTTGCTTCTGAATGTAGAAATTCAGTGTTGTGAAGATCATGAAATAAATATTTAATGTGACGCTACTATTACAGCAATTTTTCTGTGTAATTTCCATGTTTATTGTCTCAGTGATGAACAACAACTGATTATCTTCTGATTCATTACTTAAAAATCTTCAGTTTCAATCACTGCAGTATCCGGCACAACACAAATCATCACAAAAGCAGTGTCTCAGGGTACATTAGCTTCTGTTTTAGAACAGTACTGATCCAAACTAGCTAGAGAAGCAGTCGTATTAGCAGTTTGCAAATGTCATCATTAGAAGTTACAGGCACAAGCCCTGGGCTTGGAATATGCTGGGAAATGAGACTCCAGCTATCCCACTTACACTGTGCTCTTAGAGAGCACACTGTTCTAAATATGCTGGGGTTTGTCATTTTAACTTAATGGGAAAAAGAAAGCTAAAGGCTTCTTGGGTTACAAAAGACATAGCAGAATTGCTGAAGATTTTCCCTAGGTAAGGAGAATGTTCCTCATTAAGCCCATGTTCTGTATAAATTGCAGCATCAACATTGATAATGTATTTTGCAAAATTGATGTTAATGCTACTACATTGAGCCTGGTGCTTGCCATCATTAGCTTGTGCCTTGACCTTCCTATCAGTGCTTGAGAACAACACTGAACCTTTTTCTGTTGGTTGCTGTAACTGATAGTTAATGGTGGATACAATTTCTGACCATTATGAATCTTAGGCAAGACTCCAAAAGAAACACTTTGGTCTGATTTGACTTGTAGGAAGTGATGCAACTGTCTCTCAGATCTTGCTGACTCAGCATGGAATTCCTGTCATGAGCATGTCTGATGGGAAGGCATACTGCTTTAATCCTTCTCTTTCTACATGGTAAGTCATGTACTGTTTGCTGCTTTTGCAACTCAGAGGAACGTGTGTTCAGATTTACTGGGGAGAAATCATTCTACCTCAGAGTTGTGGAAGAGTCATTACTAAACACAAGAAGAAGCTACACAAGAGTCTGGGTCTTGTTGGGGATCAGATAGGCTTTCCTCATGGAAAGACATAAGTTCCTATAAAAAAATTCCATGGTTAAATTATTTACAGTGTCTTTCCAAAACAGGTTCTTTGTTGTCCTCCTAAGAGAAAAAAACCCATGTTGTAGTCCTAATATAATTGTTGTAATTAGTGTAATGAGCCTGCTTGATGAAAGGGCTTATTTTAACTCCTCCTTAGAATAATTGTTGTTATTCAACTACTTGAGGCAAATCCTCTGGAAAAGGAAAAATACCTTATTTGTTCTTTGTGTCAAGGGAGTAAGGAGCAGAGGACAGGCTCTCAGCCATAATTCTGAATTTGCTGCCATTTCTCAGTTTGTACCACAGTTTGGCAGATATATGAAAGAGCGATGCCTTTAGCCATCACACAGATTTAAACATGATAAAGCAGCAAAGGGTATTTTAAATATTTGTACCATTTTACCCCTGTGCTGTGTGAAGTCTAAACTTAGCATTGGTTTGAGCCACTCTTTCTTCTGGCATCTCAAGCCAGTGAAGATGATATCCTTAGTTAGGTGTGGGCATGGCAGCTGTAATATGTGAAGCATATGAAGGGATAGCTGTAATTATGGAAAAGATGGTCAATGTGTGTGTCTGGTGGTGGGGGGTCACCTGACATAAGGTAAAATCAAGTTCTAAATGAGAAAGTTATTACCTGTGTTCACTCCAGGCTTCATTCTGGGTCATGGCTTCTTATTAGATTGTAAAATGGCAAGTAGAAAGTTCATTTCTTTCCAAACAAATGGTAAACTATGTTATACAATTAATATTTTGAACTTTGGGGGTAGGAGGGACACAGCACAAGCAGAGTTTGGATGTGTAGTGGGAATAATCAGGGTCCATGGAATTCCTGAGCATGACAGTGATATTTTTTGGTTATCTGTGAAAACACAAATCAGCCTTTGAGGCAGAATGGAGCTGGATCTGCTGACATTGCTGTTTGCACTCCTCAGTCTTCTTTTTTGGTTGTTTGCTTTTTTCAGGAATCTTGTTTCTGACAAACAGGACTCTCTAGCACAATGTGCAGACTTCAGGACTAGTTTGCCATCCCAAGAAGCCATGCTGTGTTCTGGGCCCTTGGCTGTAATACAGGGACGGACATCCAAGTACGCACTCGCTGCCTTCGTGTCACCAGCGTGTTTGTCTGGGTTTGGTCATGTCATTTATCCCCATGCCTGAATCACTGAGTTACTTCCTGAAATGCCAATGGCTCTGAAATAATCAGTCGTTCATACAGTGGTTTTTTAAGCCTTTGCGTGCTTATAGTCTGTATCTTAATGTTGTTATGAGATTGTCTGGGGGCAGGAAAGCACGCTCTAAGTGTCATCATTTTAAGGCTCCTCTTTATTGGATGGGTAAGGTATTGGACAACTTTGTGTATGTAATACTTTTATTACCTAAACCAAATTATTTACATTTTGCATTTTAATTTTTAGTTGACCAGCTTTCTGGAGTAGGCCTACAATCCTTGAGCAGTTCAGTTGGCCTCAAGGAATCTATTTAATGAATTCTTTGAGAAAGTTGAGATATTAGTCATCTAGTGAGTATTTTTAACATGTGAAAATATCACCAAGGAATTGTGTGAGCCAGAGCAGATTCCTGTAGGTAGTTTAACAGCCCATCCTCACTTGGATTTGAATTAGATTTCCCAGGCAGATTTATTTGCTATTTCTGCCTTTCACATCCAAATTTTTTTTTTTCTGGAGAGAAACTGTGTAGAGTTGTATGATTTTATTGCTCTTCTCTTGAGGGGAAGGGGAATTAATTGTGAAAAGCATTTGAAATCCAAAAAAACAACACTCTCTTTTTGAGAGAGAGAGACAATAACAGAATGAAAAATTCCCTGTTTGAAAAAAATTCTAATAACTGGTTACTTTTTTCAAATTAGCTTTCTTATGACAATACATTTATATACAAGAAATCCTTTAAATGCTTTATCTTGTGTACCTCTGAAAGATCAATGCAGTATGACTAGTGCTGCAAAAAGATATATTCCTTAAACTTGTATCTGATTTTATGGCACGTTAATCTTTTTGGTTTTGCAGTTCAGGAAGGCAAGCTGCAAGATTGTTCTCCATGCCTCATTTAGTGCAACAAGAAACAACACTTGCATACCTGGAGAACCAGATAGCAGCAGCACTTATGTTACAATCCAGTCACGAATATCACCACTGGCTCCTTATCTATGCACGGTACCTAGTTAATGAAGGTGAGACCTGCCAGGCTCTGGTGCTTCTCTGCAGCTCTGATGGGCTTTTAAGAAACACTGTTCATGTCATGTGTATGTATGATTGCCCTTAACGTCCTCCTTTCAGCATTTGGCTTCTGGACTCGGAGTTTGCTTAAAAACAAAACAAATTGGAGTTTCTTCTGCAGTGCTCAGTCCTCAGGAATCCTGTTTTGAACCAGTGAGTGGGAGCAGACCATGGTCTGGGGAAGCAGTGCCATCTGTAGACTCCAGTAATGGCAACTGCATTGTAAAAAAGCCCAGTGGTCTGTGAGGCACGTCCTAGGTGTTGTCTGGCAGCAGCTACAGATGTTTCAGGAAAACCAGCAGCACCTTGCAAAATACCTAATGTTCCTCAGCCAGCTGGGAATTGCTGCCTGATGTGAGATGGAGGGGTTGCTCGTCTATGACACTTTGTACCAGAGCCCATAAAACTGCAGAGAATTTGCTTGTATTGCTTGCACTTTATTCTTTTACAGTCTAAAATTTCAACTGCCTGTACTGGTGAATTCCATGTGTTAAATTCTGTGAGAAAAAAAACACACAAGAAAGGTTCTGTGTGTCTGTTTTATATTTGAATACACTTTATCTCTATGCTATTATGTTAAATAAGGTTAACCAACTGACTTTATACTTTTTGGATTCTAAAGATCCCTGTTGTATCTCTGCCTGTCTGCATTCATAATTTAGTAGTTCGCATTGATTAATTCAGCCTTACTCCTCACCTTGCATAATCATTCTTCACAGAGGGAAATGAAGTGGTTCATGTTAGGCCACCTAATAGGTGTCGCCAGAATTAAAATCAAACTCATTAATTCTTGCCTTTTGACCCTTACCTTATTTAACAAGAGAGCTTACTGAACTGCATGTGGTTCTCTCTGTCCTTCCCCAGCTGAAATTAAAATATTCATCTCGGGTCATATGTTATAGAGATGGTTGTACTTTTAAAAGCCTTCACTAATTGAGATCCTCTGCTGCATGCACTGGGTTCCTCTGGCACCTCCAAATGTTGCCATGGATGGATGGATGGATGGCTGTCACAAAAACTGTGCTTTGCCAGATGTGTATTGCTGCTTCACTTGTTTTTTAGAGCTGCTGAACTTTGAGAATTGCACATTCTATTATTAACCCTTTATTCTTATGATTATTTCAATGTCTGCTGAATTCTAATCCATTAAAAGACTCGATCTATTATATCTTGATTGACAAGTTACTCTTGCATAGACTTTGCTTCTTGCAAGGGAATTCCCCCCTCTGATTTTTGGGTGAATAAAGGTGGCCTGGAAACTGTGTGGTTTTATTAAATGTGTTTTGGTTTTTTAACAGCTGGTATGTTTATGGAGAGGGGAGGCAGGGGGGAGAGGTTGAGATCAGGGCAGCTCTTAAAACAAGCTGGAGTAATTACTTCAGACTTCAATTTTTCTCCCTGTTGTAGATAATTTTTAGTAGTGGTTTTGGTTTTGAGAACCTTAAATAAGGCCCTTCAGAGCTCTAAAAATCATCTTGTATTTCCAAATATTTGCTGTAAGAGTAGTAATATAACTTTACAGAAATCAATGTTTTGGGCTTTATTTTATTCCAGATACTTGTAATTCTTTCCTGAACGTTGTCTGCTACATTTTAGAGTGGTTATATGTGGTGAAATGCTTACGAATGTGATTTTATTTCTGGTTATCTCCAGGGTTTGAATATCGTTTGCGAGAATTATGCAAGGATTTACTGGGTCCAGTCCATTACTCAGCTGGAAGTCAGTGGGAATCAACAGTTATGGTAAGTCCTGATAATAGTTTATTGAAGAACAAGGAAGAGCTTCCCATAAAAATGACAGGGTATTACCCTTTCCATACTCTGCTCTGATCACACAAGCAGGCTTTCTCCCATGGCACTGAGATTTATTCCTTGTGAAACCACAGGCAAATGCTTGTTGACCCAGTGTCAGCTCTGGTGCTGTCTTCAGTATCACACAGATGAAGGAAAGTTGCATGTTCAGCTCTCCACATTGTACAGACAGCAGCTTTTTAACAGGGACATGCCAAAGACACGTCTTCCCTCTCAGAACACAGCCTGGAGTCTGGAACTGCAGAGGCTGCTCCAGCTTCTTGAGTGTGTAAATGTAAAGGCAGTTTTTATTCTGGGATTCATGGAAGCAGAGTGAGAACTGACACTGCTAGTGCCATAAATCAGCCTCTCTTGCTGGGAGAGGCCCTTTAAAGTTCTTAGAGTCCTTGCAAGGAATTTGATAGACGGACGAGGCAAACTCGCAGTAACTGCTTCTTCAGATAGTTGTTTATTCTAGTGTTATCAGCTTAGAAAGACACAGTAGAACAGAACATGACAAGAGAAGGCGAGAAAATGGCTGCTTATCAAGATTCCAAAGCCTTTTTATAGGTAAATTATCCAATTAAAAATTGAAACGACAGATATTTTTACTTTTCATCCAATGCTCAGTAAATCACTCCGACACGCAGGCCGGAACTGCGGCATTTTTCATCCAATCATCCTAAACTACCTTTGCTGCAGAATATGGAGGACTAGAAGAAAAAGGAAGGAGATAAAAACTACAAGGGTTCCTCCATCTTGGAACTTTTACTATTTATCTATTTACTACATTAATAAACCTAAAACTTCTAAATTCTTCACCCTGTGACATCCTTACATCATATTCTACCACCTAGTTCACATCTGTGTAGATTTTAGCTCCTCCCAGATAGTAGGGAGTTTTCTCCATGGATAAAGGTCAAAAACCATGCTGTCCAGGGGGGTTTTTCTCTCCAAAACAGGCAGAGAAATATTCCCTGTACTCTGGATTCCCACATCGAACATAAAATACACAGCTCTCTCTAGACAGGAAAAAGGGCATGAATCTTAGAGAGCTCTATGGAACATGTTAATGGTAACAAATAATAGATTCTGAGGATGCTTTTCTGTTTCCTGTGCAGGGTTTACAAAAGAGAGAACTATTGAAAGAGCTTCTTCCTGTTATTGGACAGAACCTCCGCTTCCAGAGGCTTTTCACAGAGTATCAAGAGCAGCTAGACATCTTGAGAGACAAGTAGCACGTCCCCAGATTTTCCCTGTGGGGCCTGGTCCGAGAGAAACTGCTGAACAGCATTAACCAGAGACAGAAGAGGAGCGAGAGCCCGGCCACTGGGGACACTCCTGAAGAAGGGCTGTGCCGCAGAGGTCCCAGTGATTCCTGGAAATGATGAGTGGAGGAGCTAGACAGTTTCCCTAGTGAAACTTGACCATTGAAGCTGTGGCCTCTGTTTCTATGGAAAGTCATGGATATGTACTTCAGGGGGATCCTTTTGGATCTGGATCTCATTTAATATTAAAACAAGCTGAGAACTGTTTGTGCGGTTTCTTGGATGTCCTGTGAAAAGCACAGTACTTCAGAGTACACTGAACAGCATATTTAACCCTGTTTAGGGTTTTTTGCCTGAGGATTTATTGAGGCTCAACACTATATTAAATTAGATGAATGAGCCACGTAAAAAGAAATTTCATAAATATTAAGGTATTATGCAGCCAATAGACTCTTTCCTGTGAATATAATAATAAGAGGCTGTTCTAACACATGGACTATTTTTGTACTAGAATTTGCTAACTTGTAATATGGAGTTTTATTTGGCCAATAATCAGGCTATCACTACAAAGTCACCTTGTAGGAGTTTAATTACAAAGGCTATGTTTCAAAGTAATTCTACCAAATTAACATGTCATCATCAGGTTTTTAATTTTTCAATGTTTGTAAAAGGCATTTTGGGGGGAGGGGGAGGGATACAATGGGGTGGCTCTTTTTGTAAGTACAAAATAAAAGAACATTGCATTGGTTTAAAAAAAAACGAAAAGCAAAAACATGGTCTTGAATTATTACAAAGGGCACAGGCATCTTCAGAAATGTCAACACAGGCTCAATCACGTTGATGTGTCTAGAAATAAATAATTCTGTCTGGATGATCTTTCCTCTGGAAGCGTGATCAGGCAAATGCTGGTGGTGCCTGTGGACAGCCACAGCCTTTGCCCCCAGAGCCCCATCTCGGCCAGGGGAGCAGGAGCTGTGTGGGAGTGCTCATCTCAGCCAGAGCCAAAGAGGCTCCCTTCACCTCTGGCCAGAGTGGCCTGCAAGCAAGGAGCTTCATGCACTTCTGGCCATGTTCCTTGTGCAGTGCTTTTGGAATTCCACTGAAAACAAATCAAGTTGTTTTCTTTTCCCAGAGTGTGCTTGGTGGTGGGAAAGGAGCAAGTGAAGGTGTTGGTTCTTTGCAGGCCCTGCTCTTTGGGTGTGCCTCAGTTTATGCCTTGCTTTGAAATGTTTCTGAGTAAGAGAATTGAAATGAGTAAGTGTATTTAAACCCTTGTAAAAGGGCAGTTTCTCCCCATAGCATCTTAAAAACCAATATCCTTCACTCTCAGCCAGGACAAGGAGTAGCTGTGCTGCTGTGGCCAAAGAGTCTGATAGTGAGAACCAGTTGTAATGTTGTAAATAATTCATATGCTGTTGCCAATTAGACTACACTCATGGGAACAACTATTCTATTCCTCAGAGGAGAACTGTGACAACATAGAATCATGGAATATTTGAGTTGGAAGGGACTTTAAGAAGTCCTTTAGCCTAACTCGCTGCAAGCAGAGCAGGTTGTGCTCACCTTGTGCTCATGGATGCAGCCAAGGGCCAGCTGGTGGGATTTAAAACAGCAGCTGAACACCATCTGGGGAGAAAAGGAGCCTGGTCAAAGCCTGGTGCAGTCGGTGGGAGTCTGGCTGTCCACCTTCATGGATTTCACTCCAGTGGCTCTGTAGACAGCTGCCAGGTTGATGGTTTAACAAGGAAAGAACAAGGCATGAATGGATTGGGAGGTGTTTGATAAGTGAAAGCTCCAGGACACCAGGCTGTTTCCAGGTCTCTGCACTCTGACCATCCTCTATACAGCCTTGTGCTGTTCGTACCCGTCTTGTAATGAAGGCTCTTTAATGGGACTTAAAGGTAATTAGCTAAGAGACAGTAAATTCTTTGTCGTTAAGTCTTTGAAGAGACACTGAAATACTTTTAGTGAAGAGCTGTGTTATAAATGAGCCAATTAATACTATAATTAAAGAGAATTTATTACTAATCAAAGTACAAAATACGGAAAGAGCCACAAAGCAAAGCAACACTGAGCCAGGCCATCGGTGCTGGGTGAGCCCAGTTCTGACCTCTATCGGTTCCAATCTCGCTGGTTCACAACTGCAGTTTCTCTGAGGTGTCTTTTTATACCTTTTTTTCTTCTTTGTTTAGCTTTATCTTTTCAATGCAACAATGTGATTTTCCTGTTTTTTCCACCACGTCTGACAGCAGTTCCTGCAATCAATATTCGATTTTTGCTGTTGAAATCAGTTTCTGGTGCAAGTATATTATTGTTGTTCATATATACATCCTGGGACTCCATTTCTGTACAAACATACACATCCTGGAGCTCTGCCACACGAGGAAATCCCAGCAAATGCTTATTTCTGGAATGTACCTTCTCAGGGCTTATTCAGACAGAGATCTTTAAACCGCACATTTTTGCAGCCACCTGTTTCACTTTTCTCAGCCTCAGCAAAATGCTGTAACTTTTAAAATTTTAGCACGAATTATTTTGCATCATATACTACAGCTGTATCCATATTAAGACACCAAGTAGTTTTTTCTACCCATTTTTTCATGGGCGGTTCTGTCACTGCCCAACAGACCAGGAACACGGTGATTTAAAATTCCCTGCAAGAAAACATATTTTAGTGAACCAGAAGCCCTGGCAGGCCGCTCTGAGGTCCCACCAACCTTCTCCAGGCTGAGCACCCCCGGCTCTCCCAGCCCATTCCCCCTGATGCCATGATGAATTTTGTCTTTTCTTTTATACCCCTGTTATACCTTTTTGCAACTTCTGTATTCTTGCTGCTTTTTTGCCTACATTCTTGGACTTGTTTGTTAAGCTAAGAGACTAAACATTTTGGAGGTTTCGTAGTTAGGGTGCCAGGGTGCCCAGACCCCAAGGTCCTCTCCAGAACACATTTTGTAAACTAAGCTAGAACCATCCAGGGGAAGGTTCCTTGGGAGGTGGGGCTCATTTGAGCCTCTCATTAGGGAATATTTGATAGATATGCTAATTAGTAAGACCTAGAATGTAAGACCAGATCTAGAAGAGGGGGACTTTGCGGTGGCGATGGGGGGGGGGGGTGCACAGAAGTGTATTCGACCCGTTCGTGGTGCACCTAAGGATCCTTACAATAAATACCAAGGTAAAACCCTTTTTCCCCTTCTAACCGTGTTCGCCTCTTGATTTTTAAGACCAGGAAAGGCATCACCCCGGAACGCGCCTGCCCCGCCGGTGTTTCCGCGCCGCGGCCGTTCCCCGCCGCACCCGGCGGAAGGCGCGGGCAGCGCGGGCCGGGCGGGCCGAGGCCGCCGCCATGGGCAAGCGGCAGCACCAGAAGGACAAAATGTGAGCGGGGGGCGCGGGGCGGGGGCCGGGCGGGGCGGGGCCGTGTCCGTGCTGTGCCTCAGTGACCCCCCTGTCTCGCAGGTACATCACGTGCGCCGAGTACACGCAGTTCTACGGCGGCAAGAAAGCAGGTAAGGGCGGCCGGGCCCGGCCCTCAGCTCCCCGGCACGGCGGGTGCTGAGCTCCGAGCCCCGGGCTGCGGCCCGAGCTCGCCGTGCTGCTCGGAAACGCCGCGTTCGTGGCCTCATGGGCGTCCCCGCCCTCCGCCGGCTCTGTGCCCGCTGGTGGGGCAGAGCCTGAGCGTTAATTGTCGGATTTAAATTCAGCGCTGCCGGTCTGGCGGAGCTCTGCTGTGACCTTTTTCCGGCGTTGTAATTTCAGTTCGGAAATTTTAGTTACAGTTTTGCGCGCCCTGGTGTGTTTATCCTTGTCATCTGTAAATTGCCACGGTTTATGTAGCAAAATGTAACTGTTAAATGTTTCTTTGTTATCTGGAATACCATGTATTTATTAAAATTCTGTTGTGTGGGTTTTCTTTTTCCATAAACAGACCTTCCACGAACCAATTTTAGACGTTTATCATTTGATCACTGCAGGTAAGACAACAAATTTACATTATCATTATAAAATGACACATCTGTTTATCAGGCTGTTGACACTGAACTGAAGCCATGCTCTTCTGAGGCAGTTGCTTTCATTGACTTGTGCCTGCTGTGGCAGTAGGGTGGCAAGAAAAAGTTCAGTAAGAGCTGAAACCGAGTCTGTGTGACCCATGATGTGTCTGCAGAGGTTGGAGATGATGGCTGAAAGAATACACAAGTGATAAAATAATGCAGAACAATTACTGTGTGCATCCCAGTCTTTCAAATCTGTGTAATCAGGGGTCAAATCTACTTGTCCCTGCTCAGAATGTGCTTGGTCAAGTCTCTTATCTTGCTGAGACAGTGATTAAGGTGGCTTGAAGAATATTTCTGCTGTTTTTTTCTGTTTGGAGTTTACTGCTTGAAGTGCAGGAGTGAAGGAAGAGAGTTGATAGAAGTGAGTTAGAAATCCTTGTTACTTGGGTAGTTCAGGAAGTTGCCTTCCATGTCTATGAGCTAACAGCTGCCAGGATGATGGAAGCATCCCTAACAAGGGATGCTGAATGTGATTGCCAGTTACATGGTGATTTCCAGCTGATATTTGCTAACAAGGGTGTGTTCTCTTTTTTCTAGTTTGTCTCTGCAGCCATTTGAATACCCAGTTTGCACACCAGATGGGACAGTCTTTGACATCCTGTAAGTTCCTGTCTGTACTTAGCTTCATTTTTCTGTTGTTGAGCTGGTTTCAGCTGTGTAATCATCATTTGGTTTTAGCAAGTTAGCAGAAACAGTCACGACCATCAGTAGAGGTTTCTGATGGTGCTTGTCACAAATTACTTTACCCCTTCTCTTTTCAGGAGCATTGTTCCTTGGATAAAGAAATACGGAACCAACCCAATCACAGGAGAAGTAAGTAATGATGGGTGCATTCATATCATGTCTTTGCTTTCTCTATGCTCAGTTTTTAATTTAATGTGTTGGAGAAACCAAAATGCCCTAGTGAAAGCAGAAGAGGTTGGATGGGAGCACAGTTTTGAAGACGTGCAGAAGAAAGGAGGGCATTACATCTGTTTATTTGTTGTAATTGGATTGTAAATAGGGCAGAGGTGAGTGGTTCATTTATATGAACTCCCGGGGCATCTTGCCTGCCTTCCAGCTGTGGCATAATGAGCATCTGTATAGATGGAAATACAAACTGTCATGCTGGTGCTGCCCAGAAAGCCTAACTGGTCATTGATGGAAAAGACTCTACTGCTGCCTCATATAAGCAGAATTCTGGTCTCTGCAGGGCAAGGGGCTGGCACCTCTCCATCTGGGATTAAACTTGCAGCAATGTTTCCTAACCCAAAGGATATTCGGCATCATGCAGATTAAGGAGATTAATAGATGATATTACGAATGGAAAGCTTACACTACAAAATCTTTTGAGTTGTCCTGACAGTATATTTCAGAAAGCTTCTGTCATGAGAGAAAACTTTGTAGGTTTCTCCCCCCTTTTTCTGCATAAATGATAATTATGAAGGGATTACTTTCTGTAGTAGCATGAAGTTGTAAAACACTGAATAATCAGGAAGTACAGGAAATATTTCCCTGTTGGAATTAATTTTTTTTCTGATGTGTTAGAATCCGTTGTTTATGAGGGCATAGAGGAAAATTTTAAGCAGAAACTGTTACTTGAGCAACTGAGATTTGTCTTTTCCTTCAGTACGTGCAGTTACTTTTCCAGGCACTGGGTGGCAGCCATTGCCCAGGATTGCCGATGGCTCTGGGCTGTGAGATTCCTTCTGAAGCATCGTGTGTTTCATTAAAGATCTTCCTGTCAGACAGACACGAGGAAAAGCTAAATACAGATGCAACATTCCAAACTCTAAACATGAACAGCCTGTCTGAGACTTAATATTTTCCTGCAGGTGTGTTTGTGCAATGGTGAGATGACTGAAGGTCTTTCTTCACACGTGAAGAGGCCAGTGTGTTGTTGAGAAGGAATGAAATTACAGCTATTTCATTTGTTTTCACCAGCCTCTCACCACCTTGCTGCTCTCTGCATTGGTTTGGAGTTTTGGGATGTTACCAGATCATTTTTTGTCACTCAGAGCAGCCCACTGCAGACTGTGAACCATGATGTGGTTTAAAATTGCTTCGAGTAAATGCTAAGCAAGAAGTGTAATGTACCTGATTGTGTTGTGTAATGGAGAGAGAGGGAGACTGTGCAGAATATGCTTGGTGAACCATAAATGTTTCAATGAAGTCATTGAAACCTTGAGACCTGTTAGTTTACCAGACTTGAGCCTTTGTAGTTGATGTGCAGTGCACTTCCAGCTCTCCTCAGTGTGCATCCCCCCCTTTTCCTCTCTATCTTTCCTCTGAGGAGCCCTTTCTTCCCCCCTTTTGTTCTGTAGTGGACTGGTGCTCTACAGCTCTCTCCTCCACAGGACCAAGGTGTTCCAGATCAGTTGGAAGAAAAAGGAGCCACTTTTTCTCCAGAATAGCACACAGCCCTGCTGAATCCAGCCCTGTGGAGCTCTAAGTTGAAGAGTGGGGTTGAAAGAAGGATTGTAATTGAGACTTTGTTTCCCAGAGGGATAGCTCAGGTTTTGGGAAGGGGAGGATGGCATTGGGCAGGAATGGGATAGGAGTGCAGGGATAAGGCAGGGTAGGTGGCAGAGGAAATCAGTGAATTGAGCTTGTGCATCTCTGGACTGCTCTGTCCCCTGTTGAATCTGTCACTGTGCATGTGCCCTCTGTTCCCTGTGCAGCTTGTTCATGGCAACCAGAAACTGTCTTTTGTAGTGAATTGGTGTCTTAGAGAAACTCAGGACTCTGAGTTTATTTAGAAAGGAATTGAGCCAGATTACCTGCAATGCCATGTTGTGTACAGTGACTTATGAAGTTACTTTGCACAGGTTGGTGATGGGGCTCTGGAGAATTTTTCCATTTATTTGTCTTGAAGTAAAAAATAGTAATGAAACCCTTTGTGGCTTGTACTTCTCTAGTTGTGGTTTGCTACAGGACAGATACTTTAGAGAAGTCAATAGACTACTTGGAAATGGGGTGTTAATGGTGCACTCCTGGCACTCACTGGTTCTGTCCAGCTGTCTTATTTCTGAAGTGGAGCCCTTAGTGGAGAACTGGAGAGCCTTGCAGTCATTGATATATTAATCTTTGCTGTGCTCCAGGGGGTAGGAGAGTGCAAGCCTTTTGTTAATTGGATGTTTGTGAACTGGTCTACAAGGGACTTCTCTGATTGTTCTGAATCCTAAACTATTGGACTAGCCTTTGTTTTTAAAGAAATGCTGCAGTGCAAATCACCATTGACCTTTGTCTAGAATTTATCATGAGCTATTCTAGAAAGTAACTTTAGATTTATCCCCCCCACACCCCTTTTTCAGAATGCATTGGTGTAAAAAATGCTTGTTTTACTGCTACACCAATAATTTTGGAAGAAGCAGTGCATTTCTTGCAGCTGAACTACAGTCTGTCAGTTGGCATTGGCTCACTTACTTTTTTTTGTCAGCTTTGTCAGGACACTGCCCTGGCTTATCCTTACACTAAAATTGCATAAAATAAAGAGGAAAGTGATAGTTAGCTCATTCCTTTTTACTGACAACAGCACTTGAACGTCTTGGGCTTGCAGAGTGTTGCAGGCTTGCCAGAATGTTTCATGTAGTGACATTCTGACAGCCTGACCAGTGTGCCCACAGGAAGCAGCCAGCTGGGATCAGGATACCTGTTTGAAGGAGTGAGATTGGCCAGAGCATGTCTGGTTGGTTGGAATCTCAAATAGGAACAGATGACAGATCAGCGTGCCTTTTGACAGGAATTTCAGGGAAATTGTTCTTCTTTGTTGCGTGGATATGTTACATGTGGGCTGAGCTATTTTTCCTCCTGTGCATTGTAATGTGTCTGATGTCAATACCTATTTTTTCCACTCTGGTTCAGTGACATTGTGACTGTGTGTGGGCAGCCCAAATTGTTGTGGCTGTACTTTCAGCCCCTATCGAGGCTCTGTAACCTTGGGCAAATATCTCTGTTCCCTTGTCTCAGAAGTAGCTACTGTCTTTGTCCCTTGTTCCCCCTTTTCTGTGGGCATTTAATTCTTTTGGACACTGGAAAGCCAGTAAATTCAATTCAGTCCAGTTAATTTAGCCTGGCCTAAGAGTCAGGTTAGGAGACCTGAAGATGCTGTGTGGTGGATTTATGAGACTGGGAGTCACATTTCTGGTCTGAATGAGGCAGAACAGAATTTGTGCTGTGCCCCATCTCATGCAAGGTTAAGATCCAGACCTGCAGGCCAGAGAGGGTGTTTTCTTAAGCATCACAAGGTTTTAGCTTCTCACTAGGTTAAGGAGGAAACTTTTTATAAATTCTGAGGGTTTTTTACAGGTTAGAAAAACCTTTTGCTTGGGCTGCCTCTGAAGATAACCATAAAGAGAAGTCTGGTGCATATGAAGAAGTAATAGAAGGCAGAGCCACTGACATGGAAAATGAGAGCCAGCTTTGGAGTCAGAAGGCTAAAAATCCCTGACTTTTCCCAGTGAGACAACTGCCTTTTAAAAAGAGTGAGCTGGACACAAAGCTTTGCTCTGTGTACAATATAAATATTTGCTATTTTTCTCCCACACTCTTTAATCCTGTATTTACCAAATAAAGCTGACTTGGGGTGAAATTATGACTAACATGATCAAATAATTGTGGCAGTACAGGTGCGTGGCTCCTGCAATAAGCCTGTCTGATCCAGGCTTTGGAAGCACCAAAGAGCTTGTACCTGCAATGCCCTGCAGCAGTGACAGCCTGCAGTGGACACCTCCTCCCTCCAGCACTGCTCACTAGGAATGAAAACAGTGCCCTTTTTATCAATCATTTGTTTGAAGTAAGGTTGGTAAGATGATGCTTGCAATAATAATTACAGGCACTTTCAAAACCTGTAACTTCTTACCCTCAAAAGAAAAAATTGCAGCTCAATCTGTTATTTCAAAACTTGGAAAATCATTCTCACATACATTCCTTAAATATATTGATCTTCCAAATGTTGGTGGCTGTTGTTACTTCTTTTTATTGTTGAAATCATGATTTCTTTTCAATTTGGTCAGCTAGATTTCAGTGAGTCTCACAGACCCCACAGAAATCAGTTGCTGGTTTTGCAATGTAGCTTGCTGACCTGGTTTAATGAAGAGGATATGAAGAAGATTACTTCTTTTACTGTTGATTTGTTAATCCCACTTAAAAAAGGAACAAACAACCTTACAACACTGGTTTTTTTAATGCACTAAAAAGTCTTTGGCTATCTAAATAAGGGAAATCCTGTCTGAAAAGGATGCAGAAATTGGAGCAAAGGTGAAACTTCCTTAAACATAAAAGTATTTTTACCATGTTTGTATTTTGAAAGCGTAGAGATAGAAACAGAAAGCATTGATAATTTTTTCTTCACCCGGGGAGTGAACATAATGAGAAAGAGGCCTTAGGTATTTTTTTCTGCTTTTTCAATATTCTGAATAAAGAAGCTGCAGTGTGTGAGCAATGTGGGAAATACCATGTACTGTAGGAACAGGTGTTAAAGTACAGTTTAAGTTCCAAGCAGGAGTTTATGGTTCACTACAAGTTTCTTTCCACCTCTGTCACATAATCAGTGCAGGGTCCCTGTGTTTCAGGAATGGATTCCTGAAAGTGGGTTGGATGAGCTTCACACATTACTGAGTCAGAGGTGTCAAGATCACAGTCACAGACAAAACTCATCCAACCCTGAGTCAAGTGGAACAACTCTCAGGCCTAAACTGGGGAGAGGACGAGTTCAAATTTCATGTGACCCTTACTGGTTAAATCAGCAGTGACAATGGCTTCTAACTCAGTTCATATGGTCTGTGAGGTAATTTACTGCAGATTGCTGCTTTAATTGTGTTGTTCCAGGTGTGTTTCTAGATAATGAGCAGCAAATAATGGATGTCATCAGACAAAAACCTGTGGTTTGAAGGTGCCCCCTTTCAGGCCGGTGTAGCAGTGTACGTTGTCAGGCAAATGCAATAGCTGTAGATAATGTTCAGTGAGATGCATTCTCAGAGTGTTTGTTGAGACCTTTCTGTAACCTGGTGGTAATGTTACCTGAGCATTCTGATGATCATCTAAAAATGGCACATTGAAGCTGGAGTCAGATTTTCCTTGTGCTTTTTCATCTCTTTGTCTTGTAAAAGTTTTCTTCACTTACTGTTCCCAAAGAGATTGTGCTTACTTTGGGCATTTTCATCTTTTGTCTAGATACAAAATACCAGCAGGAAAATGCTGTGCAGACTTCCACAGGCAGGCTATGTCTGCATCAGTTTTCCATATCTAGAGTGCTGGGACTGTCTAATTAAGAGCTAAATAGGTTGACCAGCTGAGATAATTTTCATTATGTAGAATTCAGGAGTGACTCATATCCCTCTCACATTTTTTCCTCAACATTAGAGTGCAGCACCTGAAATCCAAGTAGTCTGCTGTGTTTTCTCCTTGGGGCTTTGGAAATGAGTGATCATTTAGGTGGATCAGTAACTTCAGGTCTCATTTGGATGTAATATGAGTGATGTATAACTGAGAATTTAAATTTTTCTCTAGAGAACTCCTTTCACATGCATGTCAAAAGAAGTCGGCACATCTTCAGTTTTGAAATTCAAAGTATATTTTTAATTTGTCTGATGCAACTCAGGTCTTCAGATATTGCAGAAGTTTAAATGTCAATTGCCCCCTTTTTTCCCCTTTTGTTAAACTTACCATAATTTTCCTATATATTTGAAGTGAGATTTTTTTCTTGTTTATTTGTAAAAAAAGTTTCAGTGCAGGGTGGGAATACAGTTTTGTTCTGGGTGAGTAACAGCTTATTACAGAGCAGAGAACAAAGCTTACAGAAATGTAGCCAAGGGAAGCTTTGTTGTTGAAAAATGATTCAGACAAATCGAGCTTGGTTTTCATGTGTAGCAGAAAGAGGAGTGAAATGATCAGGAACAGAAAACTGGAAGACTGTCTGAGGTCTTCAGCTCTCTCAGTCTGCTTTGCAAACTGCATGCTCTGTCTTGAACCAGTGTTTGCTTTCTGCCTGCTATGGCTGCTGAGAGCTTCTGCTGATGGTTTTTCATCTGATACATATCTTCTGTAAATTTTGGGTTTGACCAGCTTAGTCTTGTTTGTATTCGTGCCAAAATTGTGCTTCTCTCTGTTAGTGTTTACAGCTGTGTATTTGGCATGAAGGAATTTAATGCTTTCTTGACATTTTGTTGTTGAGACTTGTATTTTCCTCTTAGATGTTCTTCATGCCTTTAAGTTCTCCATACCCTACATGGTCACAGTTCTCCTCCACATCTCTTAAATTTGAATATATCTTCTTTGAACAGAGTTAATCTTAATTATACACAGTAAATGCTGTGTGAATGCCTGCTATAGTGGTGGGAATACTTTCTAATCTCTTCCTGAAATACTTTGATAATACTTTGATAATACTTTGATATCTTACACATGATAGTGTAAAACCAAAAACGATTTCAGTGTATGTGTTGAGAGAGGAAAGGTGCTTTGAGAAAATGGTAATTTATTGCATTTTATTTTGGTAGGCTGGGTCATTTCAGAAGCAGGTATTTATTTATAAGTTAGCCAGGATGAGCAGTAGTTCTTCCTTTTCTCTTTCTTTTGTTGTTTCCAGCTGAGTGTTGCTGCCTGTATTTCTGTGGGCAGCAGCAGCCTTTCAGACACGGGTGGTTACAGCTGTCATCGTTAAGCATCTCTCTCCAGGTGCAGTTTTGTCTGGGGCAGCAGACACAGGCTGCTGCTCAAATGCCCAGAATCCACTTTGAACGAGATGAACTCTTCAATATGCAGCAACTGAGCCGTGTCGTCTTACCTCATTGGCCTCAGAAATTATTAGCTTTTACTCAACAGTCTAAATGAGTTAATATTTGACTAATGACCATAAATTTTCAAGGCCCCTGGATAGAAACATACGAGGACATGATTCCTGCCCTGAGGAATGACCAGGAAGTCATGTGTCATAACTGGAAATGGTCATAAAATACAGGGGTGATCAAGGGGATGAAAATCCCACTGAGTTGTATCCTGACAGATAACTCCTTCTTTGTTGGGTTTTCTGAAAATTTCCCACTCTCCTTTGTTGCTGACAAACATGGATAGCTGGTTCTTTCTTTACCACAGTTGTTCGTGTGTTTTACAGCAGTGTACCCAGCACTACTGAGAGTTAGCCTTTATCTGTCCTAAAAAGGGGATTTATTTTTCAATTCCCTGTATCTTTGGGAAACAGCGAGGGCAAAGAAGATGAGATTTGCCTCTACTTACTGTTGAAGTGCTTTATCAGAAAAAGACATTTAAAACCTTTCAGTATCATGAGTCACTGGCCAAGCTGCTGTTCCTCCTTCACACCTTGCTGACTGTGGTGGTGGTGGGCAGTGTTTGATCCAGTAACCTGCCTCTGGACACAGGCAGATAAATGTCTACCATTATTTCTAATGCATTATGTCCCTTACAGCAAAAAAGTATTTACATCTAGGTTTTACAGACTGAACAGATGGTCTCTTCTTTTCCTTTTCTGTGTTTTGGTGTAAGTGTGCACATTGGATGGGATTTTGTGACTGTGACACTTGAAAAACTAGCAGCTGTGAAGTGCTCTAGCCTTAAATGAGATGCAGCATGAGGTTTCCCACAGATCTTTACTTGCCTGTTTTTCACTAAAATTGGAAACTAGATTTTTGGTGCTTCTGCAAACCTTTATTTTCTTTGAACTGTGCTGTATTTCGCTGTGGGTCTCTGGATTGGTAGAATTCTGACTGCATTAAGACTGCAGGTTTGATCTTGCAATGCAGCTACACATCTTTTTCTCATGGTAATTTCTGTTAATGTGCTCTTTGATAGAGCAGCATTATTGCTGGTATCTGTGAGCCATGTGTGTTATCAACCGTATCTTTATGGTTCTCTGGACAAGGCTTTGGTGACCATATGGTGTCAGTTTAATTAACTTTTAAATATGTAAATACAGAGGTCTAGAAGTGTGTAATGAAGGATCTTCTGTGTCCATTTCCATTCTAGCTCAGCAGTACATGAAAACTGCAGTTAAACAGCAGCTTCATCCAAGAACGTGAATTGAGGGTATCTTTTTAGCATCAGGTAGGCAGCTGTGATAAATATGGAGCATTTTTGTTGTTGAATTGAACACAGAAATGATGCCTTGAGTTGTGAGGCTGTTCTGGCCTCTTGGCTGCTGAGCCCAAATTTTTCATGCAGTGTTAAACTACATATAGATGGCTTATCTTGTTAAAACAGTGCTGCTGTTTCCAATTGTAAACACTAATGTGTAGACTTGAGGATTTCCAACGCCCTTTATCATCATTAAATCCATTTACAAGATCTGAAATAAGTAACATTATACATGGAATTATTCCAGTACTGTTCATTGAATTAATGTCCTCATTTTTTGTGAAGATTTTACAGCAAGAAAAGTGGCAAGAGGGCTTCTTAAAATGGGAAGTTGTATGCAAAGTTATCTGTAACAGGTCTTGTCTTTAAAGGAGCTAAAGCATGTAATACAAAATTCATTTGCTGTTGTTAAGCTAAGCTTGGCACTTGGTAGGCAACACTGCATTTCAATACTAATGTTTGTTCTGGCTTTCTCTTCTGCTTGAGGTAACTCTGTGTTTCTTGTTCTGGTGGGATGAAAAACCATCAAATGGCCATGCCAGCTCTGAGTGATTTTTGACCTCATGTTGTGAGCCAGTTCAGATGTGACACGTTAATTTTTCCCCATGTGGTGTGTTGGCCCTGGCTGGACCCCAGGCACTGCCAAAGCCCCTGGTCCTCCACAACTGGACAGGGGAGAGAAAATGTGACTGGGGGTTCATGGGTTGAGATAAGGACAAGGAGAGATTTTCTTCTTAGATATGTTATCCCAGAGGCCTTAGCACCATTTCTGATTGTCCCAGCCTTGGCCAGCAGCATGTCCATCCTGGAGCCAGCTGGACACAGCAGAAGCTTCCAGCAGCTTCTCACAGAAGCCACCCTTGTAGCCTCCCACTACAAAAACCTGGCCACACAACCCCAGTACTAGCTTCCCTGGATTTTTGTGTGTTCCTGACAGGGGCCATTCAGTGTGTCCGAGCAGGGGGTCCAGTCCCCAAGTGCTGACCATTTGAACACTTACTCAGTTCCTGTTGGTAGGATGGGAAGGTCTGTCTTTGCTAAACGCAGCTCTTGCTGCACGTCACCAACTGTGCCCATGTGTGGGTAGAGAGTCAGTGGAGCCCTTTTTGATTGCTTTTCAGGCTGGTGCATATCCAACAGGGTCAGAGCCTCATTAACAAGAAGAACGTGCAGCCAGAGACCAAAGAGATTCAGCGAGTGTAACTAATTGATGCGCGGGGATTGTAGGTCATATCTGCATGAGACAGCCAGCGATGACAGAGAGTGATTTAATTGGGAACCATCGGCGTGTTCCATCCGCGAGCTGCCACAGTGCCCCACTAACCTCCGTGGCGTCATCACCTCTGCCGGGGTATCAATAAAGGATGCTGCCCTTTGGGATCCCGCAGGAGCCACTGCTGTCAGCTGACAGATGAGAGCGTGCGGGGCGCTGGGGCTTCTCGCTGCCGCAGGAAAGTAGGTCATGGCCAAAAGTAGCCTTGGCTGCCTTTGTGGAAGTGTGCCTGCGAGAGAGGAGTCAGCTGAGAAAAGAGCTCGCACGGTTTTGCATTTGTTTTTTTTTAGCCCTTCCTTGCTGTGGAGCAGCTGGCACTACGTGCCGTGAAATGCGTCTGCTTTCCAGTATTTCTGCATAAAATATTTTTAGAAGGGAATATGCGGCTCTTATTTCTGCTTAAGGGAAGTGGCAGATGCTTGTGGCCTTTTCATTTTCATTAGGAATTTAGAATTTAATTAGATCAAGTGTTTTTAATAAACACTTTTTTTCCTCTTGCTTTCTTAACTGGAGCGTGGCTGAAACTGGGTGGTGGGTGTGTGTCAGGGAAGCTCAGGTTGAAAATAGTTTTGAACTTGAGCTATGTATGCAACATTTGTTCTCTCTTAAGCCTTATTAATAATAAAAGCTACATGAAAACAAGTACTTTAACTCATTTTAGGATTCATTCACTCCTGCTGTCTCTTCCCGTGAAGATCGGCGCCTGTTTGTGGCATAACGGTCATTTCCATGGCAACAAACTGTGTGATGGTGCTTGGAAAGCTTTGACTTTTCATGGAGAATAAATAAAAGGAGATTCACCCACATGCAAGATAATCCTGTTTTCGTGTGAAATTAAGAACTTGAGAGGAAAAAAATGATATTACACAGGTGGCCTATAGCATGTCCTTTTACACTTTCCTGGGTAATGTGTAGGTGTTTCAAAACCGGACCTCCTGGAAGTCCTGATGTGTGGACTCCCTCCTTTGTGGCTGCTCTGTGCAGTTGCCAGATCCTGTAGCCTGATCTTGGGTACAGGGCAATCCTTTGTAGCAGCACATCACCTGGTTTTGCTGTTCTGAGGCTCCAGGGATTTCCTTTGACGAAACACTAAATCCCCCTCTTGCCTTGCCACGCAAGCCAAAGCACAGAGCTACTCCAAAGGGCATGAGTTGACATGCCAAGGTCACTTCTTCAAGAGAAGCCTGATAGAAGGCCAGCCTGTGGCAATAAAAGCTTGTAATATTCATACAGCACTTCACTACAGAGTTCTCACTCCAGGCAGTATTTCAACTCCTGTATAGCAATCATTGTTTTTTATTTACTGTTGACATAAGAATGTGTGAGTGCTGGTCTCTGTGGGGAGCAGATCCAGCACGAGCAGCTGATGCATCATGAGTAACTGATGCTGAAAAATAACCTTTTTCCATATTATGGAAAGATATGACCTGAAATCCCATACTATTTCCCTGGGTGCGGAGTGAGAGTCCGAGGACTTGGCAGCACTTCTAACAATACATCATACGGTGACAGATGAAACAGTGCACTGCAGCTTTTGCTACCTTTAAAGTCTGCACAGCAGTTTAGTCTGTCTTTTCTACTAAATTTCTGTCAAGGTATAAATCTGAGTCTTTAATCATGCTAAACTGTTTCTTAGGGAACTGTTTCCATTTTTCTTTAAAGATGCTCATATGTTTCAGGCATACCTCAGGTCTGCCAGGAGGATAATTTAAGGACCTTTCTTGAAATTATCAATGTTTCCAGTGGTTGTATTGCTAAAGAGTCTTTCTCTGAAACATAATTTTTGGGCTGTTGCACAACATGTGCACAGATGGATGCTGCTTTGTGTTAATAGTTGTTTAGGTTGAACATATCTGTCCAGGATCAGATGATAATTTTGGCAACTCTGCAGTTCCCCTACTACTTCTTGATAAATTTATTCTTGTAAGAAGATAAATAAATAAATCTCTGCATTCAGTTAGTCATTTCAGAAGCTGCCATTGCCTTTGCTGTCCTTCTCTGGACCCCAGCAGTGGGCACATATTGGAGTGTTGTGGGTGGTTTTTTGAGAATCCACTTAAGAAAAAGCAGCAGTAGTGGTCTTCCATCACATAACTAAATATAACCAAACCTGGCCTCTTTTTTCCATTCCCACCTTATTCTTACTAGCTCTCATTGCTCTTCCTGCTAATAAATTAGAGAGATAGTTACCTTTCTGGCAGCAAATGAGCCTGCCAGTTGGTTGAGAGCAATTTGAGAAGCACCTTCTATAAACGAATGAGTCCAGCTGTCATAACATGTACTCTGTAAACCAAGAATATGAATTTTGATTAGGCACAGAAAGCCCACTAACTTAGTTTCACACGATTTCTTTATTGCTCTTTGCCATAATGATTGAAGTAGCAGTGTCGGCACCGGGGCTGGCAGATCTCCACTCATAGCTGTTTATAAAGAGCTGTCTGGGTTATAAAAACCTCCCTAATCTCTTCAGGTGCGTGTTTTGAGAAGAGAACCGATTGTTTCTTTTAAAAGGCCTGTGCTGTGTGTGCTTTTAAGGATCCATTTGGCAGTGAAACTGTCTCTGATAGCTGATACAATCAAAGGGTTTGTTTTTTTCTAAGTCTCAGATCCTGGCTCAGCCCTGCAGCTCGTTGGACTGGTCTTTTGTCTCCAGCTGGGTGCCCCAGTCGAGCCCTACCTGGGCATCCCGGAGGGCTGTGCTGGTGGGGTCACCCAGGCTGTGATATGCCCTGTCTTGCCAGTGATGTACCCAAATCACATACCGACCCCGTGGAATGACTGGCATACGTGGGCCTGTCATGTTACTGAAGGCTCACTGTTATTCTGGGTGTGTTTGCAGCTTCCATGTCTTAGGGAAGGCTGCAGGACAGGAGCAGCCTGATTGTCCAGAAATGTTTGCCAGCCCAACAGCTCTTCTTTTCCCATGTCAGAAAACCCTTCCAGAGAGAGGGCAGCAGAAGAATGCCATCGACATCCTTCTGATGAAGCATGGGAGAGCAGGAGTAGCTTGGTTTGCACTGTCCTCTCTAGAGCTGGAGAACATTATCCCAACCTTGGCTGTCATCTCGGTTCCCTGTTCAGTGGAATTGTTACCTGGGGATTAAGTGGCTGAAAATCCCTCCTGGGACTCCCTCTGTGACCCCAAGTGCCTCTCCTGAGAACCTGTGCCTCCGTTTCTCTTTATTATTGCTGGCTGTCATGTGGGCTCCGCTGCACATTTCCTGAGTAAAGGGAAAATTACGGTTATTTCAGAAAAGGCATCGAGCTTGATTGCCAAAATGATTTGCTGGCTTTATGACTTTCATCAGAGGTCCCTGCTGAATTGCCCTTTCTTATCAGCAGCAATGATCTTTGCCTCTTAGCTTTTCATGCAAACTCCCTTTTCAGTCTGTGCTAAGAGTTGTGCAACTCCTCGAGCTGATTCCCCATGGTTAGCACTGTACTGTGTCAAATACAGCCCTGTAAACAAATGTATCCCAGTTCTCAGGCTCCCTGAGCCTTGTTTTTGTGGGCTGTCTGTGACTTGAATTCCCAGGGATCTGATGATTCAGACAACTTGCAATATATTATTAATAAATTATGTACTATTAAAGTCCTAACAGTGATGTTACAGTTTCCATTTATTTCCATGGTTACATTCCGTTGTGATTAATCTTTTTAATGCTTTATTTTCTTTAGAAACTAGATGCCAAATCACTTATAAAGCTGAATTTTGCTAAAAACAGTGAAGGTAAGTGCAGTCATTTTCTGTGGTGGTGTTTTGTTGGTTTTTTTTCCTTAATGAGTGCTTCAGTAAATTCTGGTTTGTCTTACTCATGGTGAACTTAAGTAGTTTGTGTTCTCTATCATGATTTTTATTTTTTGAGTAGAGTAATTGCTTCTTGTGAGTGATATGTTTACCTTCAAAGTTCCATTTCTGTTTTTCTTTACACTGGGGAGCTGTAAATTATTCAGCAATTTCACTTTACTATAGCTGCTACTGCACTAAGGTACTGTTTACTTTAAGGAAAGAATCAAAAAAAGCGAAATTTCTGTAATGTTATCTCATTTCTAACTTGCCTGTGGCAATATTTGCTGTTCACTTGGTTTTGAACAGCTTTTTGTTTATAAAAGGGATTAGACTTAAATGAACACGTGGGATTTTATGAATAGAAGCACACAAGACAGCCGCCTCGAGTTTTATTTCTGCAAGATATAAAATCTGCCTCCTAAGAGAGCATGGTAGGAACAAAAGAGAAGAGTGGAGATGAATTCATCTTCTACAAAGCAGATAATGATTTCTTTGAAACGAGAATGGCAAAGATTAGGTGGGGATAAGATTCTGGAGTGTCTGTCTCCTTATCTTACCAAAATCTATGGATTACAAGCTCTTTTCTGTAGCTGATGGATTTCTTCTGCACCTTGTGTTCCATCTGTCTCAAGAGCAGGGTGTTAAAAATTGATCAATAGTCAGTGTGGCCAAGGCTTTTGAAAGATACTATGACGTTGTGCTTTCCCTAAAGAAGTCGAGTTCATAATGCTGGGGTGGAATAACAACAGCCATACAGTCTTAGAAGCCTTTTCCTTAAAAAGGTGCATTCTGTGTCATTAACCAATCACAGCAAAATGCAACGAAAGACAAAAATTAAATGTTGCATTTCTGCCTATCAGCAAACTTTTCTTTAAATTCTTTAAAGATATGGAATGGTTGCTACATGTGTAGGAGCCTCTCTGTTCGCACAGAAATATGATGTAAAAGGTCCTTGGACATTTAGTGATCACTTAGGAGTTCTATCCAGATCAACCTGTGTGTGCCCTCAGCAGTTCTGCTTGTGCTAGAACTGAGAATGTGGTGACTTGCTCTTTTTTAGGAAGCTGGAACAAGGCCTCACATTTTACCAGAGTGTTTCAGTCAGTTGGGCCATACCCAGATGCCACTTCCAAAAATCCCTTTCTAAACTTCTTGAGTTTCAGTCCCTTGTGGCAATGGCTTTCCTTCAGCCCTGGTGGCATTAACAAAAGTGTCTTCAGCTTTGACTTATGCAGGGAGGCAGAGCTGCCTCTGATGGCACAGTGAGCACAGTCTCTGTAGGTGTTTGCCTCCCCTGTCCTCACAGGTGCTGTGAGCAGCCTGTTCTGGCCTCCCTGCTGGTTTTGATTTTCAAATGGTAATTTGAAAAAAAAGAACCAAATAGGCCCAACTTTGATTTTCAAATGGTAATTAGGAAAAAAAGAACCAAATAGGCTCAACTTATTTCAAAAATGTCACCCAAACCCCCAGGTCTAGCAAACTGATCAAGTATTAATAACCTTCTTCTAATTGCTTTCTGCTGAGATTATCCAGACATTTTTCTTTTTCCTCCTACATTGCCTCCCATCAGTTTGCTTGCTGTTGACTTGCTTAATATTTATGCTGACCCTCCTGGGAAAATTCACAGCTTGATTAGAGCAGAAGCTGGGTACCTTATTGAGTAACGTGTTCAGATTTAATGGCATTCTGCTTGCCACGTTTGAATACAAAATGCTCCCCCTGCTTAAAGCACAACAGCTGTTGTGAACTTTTCTGTAGGCTGTAAGCTAAACTTTTATTCCTGGGTGCAAAAGTGATACAGAGCACTGGACTCATTACAAGGTACAGGCTCATGTTATCAATAGATCTTTGATTACAACAGCAACAATTGTATTGTGCTATTTCATAAATATCAAGCAAGTTGGACAAAGTTCTGCATTGGGGGATTGAAGGCAGTAGATTGCAGAACTGCATTTTCCTTGCTTGTTTTATAGTTCTCTTAACTGTTACTTTTTCTAGCACTTTTTCTGTCACTGGAGAATTAAAACGTGGTTGAAACCCCATTGAATACACACTGAAGTTACACTTTATATTAAAAATTAATGTCAATATCATCCACAGAGATCAGAGAAATTAGCTATTTCAAAACAGCTACAGGTCTTCATGTGAAATTTAAACTTTTTTCCCTCCATCAGGCAAGTATCACTGTCCAGTGCTGTTTACTGTATTTACCAATAACTCCCATATTGTGGCCATCAAGACTACTGGAAATGTGTTTGCCTATGAGGTATGTTCTCTGTTGCATTTCATTATTAATATTTTATACTTGATGCATTTCAGTCAAGATCACAAAATGTTTTAGAAAGACAGGTAAATTTTATTCTTGTTTTACAGCCAGGGAAATTAAAGGACAGGGAGATGAACTAACTTCACAAATTGTTGTCCAACTTTAGCCTTCAAAATAGAAACAACTTTAGAATATGAATTAAATAATATTTCTAAAACCTTTTCTTAAGTTAATCTGCATGTACTGAGTCTTGTATTTCAAAATGAGTAGCTCTTACATGCTCCTCAGTTGAATTAATTGACAAATTTTCTGTTGTCTTCTTTCTGATACAGTGTCATCGCAAAAACACAAATTGCCTCATTTCTATTCATATCAGTGAATAAAAAAGAGCATTTTAGCTGGAGCTGGAGGAATAGGAGAAAGAATGCCTTAATGGACACTTAAAGTGAATTTTTATTCGTGATTTGTGAACATTTATGTGAACCCAAGTGGAATTTTAATCATGACTTCTTTGCATAATCCTTACTGTAAAAGCAAGGTTTATTTATTTTTTCAGTAGCAAAGAAATCCTTCAATTAATGAACCCATATCCAGTGTTGTTTTCTTAGTGATATGTACTTTAGGATTTTGTTGATATCACATATTTACTTGTAACATTTACACACGAGTTTTGCTGTCTGTGTCTTTGCCTGGCTGTTAGGCAGTGGAGCAGCTGAACATAAAACCAAAGAGCTACAAGGATCTCCTGACAGATGAGCCCTTCACTCGGCAAGACATCGTCACACTGCAGGTAAACTCTTCTCTCTGTTACACCTCACACCAAACAGCTGTGTTTTTTGCAGAGGGTGAAATGCTGCTATGTCCATTGTTCTAGCAGGAAACTAGAGAAACTGAACAGAAAAACTTTGCTGTATTTTCTTTGTTATCCAGATGAGTCACAAAAATGCCATATAACAATCTGGAAGAGTAGTAAGTTGCCCCACATGGCCTGTGGTATCAAAAGAGACAATGTTTAGAATGTAAAGTATTTAAACTTTTAGGAACTTGATGTGTTACATTAAGACTGAAGTGGATTGTCCATCTTACTCTTTCAAAGATGTATAAAAGAGTCAAAGCTTCAGAAAAGTGTTTTCCATGGAATGTTTCTCTAAATGTAGAGTAAAACAAGCAGCAAACCACAGGATTTTCTCTAATTACTTGTTTGGAATGTTTTTCTTCTTAATAGATACCAATGTTGGTTCTTTGCTGATTTTAAGAAAATTAAAACCTAAATTAAAAGAGCATTATAAATTTTACAGTGTAAAAGATAGTTATTTACAGAGGAAGTTTCGTATCAAAAGATCTAAAACTTTTGTTTAAAAGTGGGTGCTTTTAAGCTTGCATGATTTCAAAACAGGGGAAAAAAGATTCCAGGATCATTATTATTGAAATAATTAGTATGCATCTCATGAACACTTAATTGCCACTAGCCAAGACTAATACAGTCTAATTCAAATAGAAAAATATTTTTCATTTATATCTAAATGTAAATAAAGTGTAGCCCTTCTTCCCTACTCCCAGTGCTTAACAGCATGTTTTTAAATATTTTTCCTCTGTTCCTTTGGGCTTGTTGCTGTTCAAGCCAATGCAACAAAGTAAAATGTTTTTATTCCAATGCATGCAAAAAATACAGCTTTCTTTTCAGATTGAAAGCTCCCAACAGAATGTTATTTCTGTGTAACTGCATGGTTGCTAATGGATTTGGAAAAGTAAAAAAAGATGAGTGTCTAAAAATGTGTCTGTGTACCCATATGGAAAACCAAGTTATTTTGAACAAATAATTGAAATGTGCAGTCACTAAAAGAATATTTTGGTGTGTTGTGTAGGGTTGGAATTGAATGTGTGTATAAAGAGTGTGTTCCTGTTACTTGCCTAGCTTTGATTTTTCACAGCTGCTCTAGTCCTCTACATCTCAAAGTGCAACATCTAAAACTTTAGTCGTTCCCCATGTGAGTTTTTATCAATATTTTTCATCTTCATTGTTGACTTGTTGGGCTTCTGTCTTGTTTGGAGGAATATGTCTAATAGGAAACGAAGTAGATTCTGATAGTTGTGCAGTCCAAGGTCAGGGTCACACATTGCCTGCACCTCTCCCACCTCCACTTAGGGTGGTGTTCATAATGTGTGAGTAGATTTGATCCTCTTAAGTAAACAGTTCATTATGGATTGGTGTTAACTTCTGCAGTGTACAGTCTTGTGCTACACTCTTCTTCAACAAGTTTAGAAATAGCACAGACACCCCCATCTTGAGGCTGGACTGCAAGAGATTTGACCATCTGAATGCTGTTGACTAGATAAAGTTTGACCTTTTACCAGATCAGTTTTTAAATATGTTTTTCAGAGTTATTTTTAACAAACGGTCTAAAATGGCTTCAGGCTGTTGAAGGAGAAGTAAGAGCCATTTACTGCACTGCACAACACCCGCTGCAAACTTGCACATGTAACTTGGTTTTTCTATTCAAATGCTGCCTTACCCTGACTTGCTCTGTTGAGGCCAGGATTCAACCTGAAGTGGCATGACTAGCCTGGGTATTAGAATTTCTTAAGTATATGTGGAAGAGAAATGTGTTGTTATTTTCTCACAGTGTTTTCTTCATATAAATTATTGAAAGACAGACTGATGTCTCCTCTACAAGCTCTCTTGTTGACAACACTGCAGGCAGCGTGGTGGCTTCAGGCTTCACACTGCCAAGCTCCACCACCTGTGGCTCTGTTTCTTAGCCAGAGTTCATGACTGCAATCTGTTGTGTTTCAGAGCTCTACCTCAATTCCTCCTTCTCTTAAAAACCTTTCAGTTCTGTGTTGAAATTTATCACTTTGTTGTTTTCTCATTCCCCCATGTAAATTGTGTGCTGTGGTATCCAGGGGAGCTGGAATTGAGAGTGAGTTGGTATCACTGACCCTGCTGTTTGGCAAAAAAGTAGATATAAAGGAAGTTGCTATAAAAACCATTCTTTACTTTGCAAAGAACAGCTGAATAGGGCTGTCTGTAATAGCTGTGTTTAGCAATAGAAAATAGCATTTCCAGAGGCTGACTCTGACTGACCTAGGAAACAGATGGGGTACCTGTGTTTGGTAGTGAAATACAACATGATAAGTGGAAAATAGGAATGATGTATCTTTACAGATTATTTGTATGATCACATTTTTCCTTACCGATACATAAAGGGCAATCCTACATCTGCTTGGATTTTACCAGAATAGCAATTGACCTCAAACTTGGCTTTTCTCTCCTAATATATATAATTAAAAACAAAACAAAACAGATTTGCTCTTTTTGGAGGAAATAGAATTGCATAATATGCTTTTCCTGTTCTTGGTGCTAAACATTATTCAAACACGAGTCATAATCCACCCTGTTATCTTTTCTGCTAAGCACCATCTCATCTGGTCGCTTTGAATTTAGTAGCAGTTATTTATGTGCTATTTACTTGTTAAAAAGGACAACTTTTTTTTTAAAATTTGAAACTATAAAAAGCAGAATCACAACTTTAGTTGTTAATAATACTGCCTCAGGTCTATGATGTGCTTCTCTTCGTAAAGGAATCCGCAGTGCTTCCTACACGTAGTCCATATACAGAAATTGCTTTTTTCCCTGTTGAAATGCAAATGTCCTGGGGTGGAGCATGGCAGTTTTTCATCAGCATATGGCCATATTATCCAGCCAGTCAGGGCAGGAGGTAAAGAGTAATACCATACCCTGGTGTGCAAGATACATTACCAGTACTGGAATGGAGTTATTCAGGCGGAAGAAGTCATGGATTCTAGTTTAGTATCTTGCTGATGATGACAGACATGCACATGACATTATTCCATATGATACCCTTTCTAGATACTAGCACTAGCACTCCCAGTATGACTGGGTTTTTTAGACTGTAGCTCTTTACACTAAAATTCAAATTTCCTTTTCTTAGCTTTGTGATCTTGCTACAAACTCGAGTCACGTTTTCCATCTTCTGCAGTGCAAGTCTTACATTTTTCCAAGTTTCTCTCTCCTTGCAGTTTATCATTATTTCAGATAATTTTTCTCCCAACTGTACTGGTTCATATCTCTTTTAAATGGAATATGCTGTCTGTATGTTGTCTATGTTTCTCATAACTTTAAACCCACTTATATTCTTTACCTTGAAAGATGATCAGCTCAGCCTAACTCAGCATCCCTTGAAAACATCAGGAATGTGTTCCCAGCTGACAGACAACTTGAGTACTGTAAGATTAATTAGTTACACTTAATGGGTAAAGCAGGATGTAAAGGCCTTGGAGATCTGTGGGGACAGGGTGGCTGTAATGGAAAAGCTGATACTGTTAACACTTGTTTGCAGTGTTCTTACCTCCCTCTTCTGCTTGCCATTCTGGTTCATTGTTGTTCATCATTTCACTTCGCAATTGGTTTCAAGGTAGGATTGAGCACAGCTTTTGAAATAATATTGCATTAGACCTCAGTTCAGAACTAGGTGATTGTTCCAGTCCTATGTTTTACAGGTTTTCAGCTATTATTCAGTTTAAATGTTTAACCTAATTTGAAATTGTCTTCCAAGTAAATTTTTGAGGGATTGAGTGCTAGATCTCAATATCTGTTGTCAAATCTTTATGACAAAATCTGGTCAACAGTCTGGTAGAAATTATTTTTAATTAGTGTGAATGTAAATTGCATTGTGTTTCAATCCTATATCATACAAATTATTCTTTGTGTAATGATGTGGAACTTAATGGCAAGCACATAAATACCTGTCATCTGAATTCCCCTGTATAAAACCAGGAAGGCTGAAGCAAGTGTCTGTCCCAGCTCAGTGTGGAGAGAGGAACAGGGTCAGGTAGTGCTTTGCTGGACACGTTGGTGGACTTCCCATCCCAGCAAGTGTGAGAGGTCCTGAGGAGAGCAAAGTAAGAATGCTGAAATACCCAGCTTTCACATCCCATTTGGTAGGAAGTGTTCAGAGGAGTGAAGAACAATTTCCCCTTTAGCACCCTGTCAATTTGTCATCCTCCACTGTGGCACTGTTCACAAACGAGACAAACTGAAGTTTGTGAGGATACAGCAGAAATTATTCCTGCTCTGGAAACTCTTGGAAGCTATTGCTGAGCTGTGAGCTGGCAGGGGATTTAATGACAAGTGTGGCTGTGCTCAGTGGCAGTGCTGCAGGTGAGGCAGAGGCACACGTGGGGGGTTCCTCCTTGCTGAAGGAATTGCAATAAAGCCCCTGCCCTGCTGTGCCAGGGGTAGCAGGCACAGTGCTCTGGTGGCAGCCTGCAGAGAGCCTTCCCTGGTAGATGCAGGCTAACAAATGCATCTTCTTTGTACCACAGAAATGGGGGGGGGAGAGAAGAAAACACCAAGTCAGGGTAAATGCTAGCAGGTTTGTTGCTGTTGTAGGGCAAAAAAAGCCTCATACTGTTATGTGCTTCCTTATGTCAGTTCTGTTGTTTCTGTATAACCTAATCAGCTGTGGACAAGACATGGCTCCCAACAAGCTGTTAAACACCACTGACATTTGTGGCAGGAAGCACATAATGAGCAGAGCTGGAGGTAGCTGAGCTGCACACTGTTAATTGATATTTCACTCCTCAGCTACTCCTCGTTTGCTCTTTGTGTGACAGAAGGTCAGAGCAGATTTCCTCACGGCTGTGGGTGAGGTCTCTGTGAGGGAGAATCCTGCACCAATGGATGTGCAGGGTAGCAGGTGAAGAAGTGGGACATGGTGGGCGTATGAGGGTGACAGTCCTGAGGATAATTAGGGATTGCAGCATGGCCAGCCAACTGGTAAGAGAGAAACTGGGACTCAAAGACATCACACAGTCTAAACTTGCTAGTTTTAACCTGCTTTTTGGGGGTTTGTATGTGGTACTTAAGATTAGCAGAGTTCAAGCTGTTTCCATAAGTAGGTAAAACCAGAAAATTACTGGAAAAAAACAAGTGGAATAAAACTTGAGATTAACTGTTTTCAGAGCTCAGCTTTCAGGAAAACATTAAATAGGAGATTTCTAACAGTGATGATAGTTAGCAGCCCTTTGAAGTCTATATCTGTGCTAGTAATTTGCTAAACTAAAGTTTATGGTTCGTAACCTTAGTAAGAAAAACCCTGAGACTGCCAACCATGGTGTTTTGAATATGTATTTTTAAACATGCTAAGACAAACAAAAGTAGGCCATGGTTCATCTTCCTTTCTGGTTTCTGTGCACTTACACAGAAATTATTTCTTTAGGTCTTTGGGCCCCAGGCCTTAATCTTAGCAGGACTGGGAACATCCCCATGAGTCCAGCCTTTCTCTGACCAGGAGAGGCAATTAATTCCTTAGAGCTTGAGGCTTTGACAATGTGAGTATGTCTGTCTGCCCATCCCTGTGGTATCTTGTTCGGACTGCTCTGATTTTGTGCCCAGTAACTGTCATGGATGCAACGAGAGGAGCTTGGCAGGCTAATTATTAGTGTTTAGACAGTTTTCTTCCTGAAGTGATATGTCTAAAGACTGTGCAAAATTACAAAATTTTCATAGTCTTGCCTTAAAAAACTGTGTATCTTGTGTTGTAGGACTTTGTTAGGAAATGGTTTGTGTCTTCTGCAGCACGGGTTGGACTGGTCAGATGTGTTTGTGCTCTTGGGGTCAGGTAGAAGCAACTGGTGTCTTGTGTTTGACTTAATATTCACTGCAGTTCTTTCACAGTATGCTAATTCAAATTCACACTAATTCTAATCAAACTAATTCTGATCGAACTTCTCTTAGTATATCAAGATGCTGTATTTTAGAGGGAGAAATAAACATGTCCTAGGTGTCCTGTACAAGATGATACTCAAATTTCAATTTGAGGAGCCATTTTCAAGAGACTCTTCCACTGCCAGAGGGAAATCTCTTCTGGGGTAGGAATGTGGGTTGTCCCCCTTCTGGATGTGTAGTAAGACTCTTGCTTTGAAGAACCAGGAATACAAGGGACAACACTGGAAACCAAACCTTTGTCAAGGTTTCCATTGGAACAGATGGCCCACTGGATGTGATGGAAGGACCTTGTGCAAAGGACCTGGGTCACAGTTCTGGGGTTTGGGGTTCAGATCTCCCAGAGGGCAGATGGACAGCTGGGCTGCAAGGAGGAGCTGCCCTTAGGCCTCTGCTGTCCTTCATACCATAATGGATGCATTGCCCAAGCAGGGGCTGGGGGTGATTTGGAGAGCCCTGAGATACCCCTGCAAGGAAAGAGGCTGTGAACATTTTGCTGGAGTTGCTCAATGACTGTGATTTGGCTGGTTAAGCCACGTAGATGTTTGAATGAACTGTGCCTGTGAAACTGTGAACTAATCTGATTTGTGGCACCCTGAGCACAAGCCCCTGGCTTTTGTAAGCCACTGGCAGTTGTGATGTCCTTTATTTATTTTTGAACAACCAGTAAATCAATAAATGAAGAAGCTTTATTTAGAAGAACATCATGAAGGTGTTTTCTGTTTCATTTTTACTGCTGCCTTTCCTCCTGTCCATGAAAAATTGGTTTCAGGAGTCAGTCTTGCCCTTCAGCTTTGCCATGAACTGCAGACATGGATTGCTATAAATCCATTTATCTCTATTAATATTAATACACAGATTTTTTTTCCCTTTCCTGAAAGGGTAAGCAGTTCTTCCTTCCTTTACCTTTTGAGGTAGTACTTTTATGTGCAGGGCAATGATTGCTGTCTTGGAAAGCTGCAGCTCATCATTGCTGCAGAGTATTTGGGAGTGAAATCATCTTGTGAAAACGCACTGAGTTCTTTCTCCAGACTTTCTCCATGCATCTTGTTGACTGTCAGAAATCATCTCTATTCACACATATATAAATATATATGTAAAGTAATAAATAATAAATACACCTGAGTGCTGGTGTCAGAGGACACAAAAATGGCTAAAAACTGGATCCAAATTTCCTATCTCTTAGTAGTTTTATTTAAAGATTGTCTGTTTCTAAAGCAAGATTTTAAAGATGTGATTTTTTGGGTGGGTTTTTTGTCTTGATGAAGATCTATTGGAGTGGTATAATGGAACAGGAAACAATAGAAAATTATTATCTGGTGGTTAGGAAAGGGGACAGCAGAAAGCCAGGAGGCCACACTGAGGTGCAGAATCACACAGCTTGATTTCATAAATGTGTTTTGGTTTTACTACCAGCAATAAAACTAAAAATGTACTCTCTGGTGGAAGCATACCATTTCAGGGTTGAATGAAAGGCATAATTAGATCATTTTATAAATTATGGAGCTAGCAGTTCAGCTTGTATTAAGCATTACTTCTGGCAGAGATGAAATTCTCAAACTTTTTATCAACTGGTTGTGGGCTGAGAAGCTTTGTTAAATTTTTTAGGATAATATATATAATACTTTTCATGTTAGGACATAGTTCTTTGCATAATATGTCACATTATTTTATCCTGAACTAGAAACTATTGCATATTATTTTGTTACTTTGGTATTTGAAAGTTTCAATTGCTTTCTGTAAGATAGACTTTCCGTAAGTGACTGGGTGTCCTGGGCTGATGTTTTGACCTTTCTGTGCTGCAGAGGAGCTTGAGGAGAAAACCTTGAAGTCATCGTGAGGAGAGGATTAAAGACTGTTTAATAATAGTATAAAGTAACCTAGATCACCAGTAGGCATTCCTTGTCTCACTCTCTCTAACAAAAGGTCAGAGTTCTGCAGGAAGTTGCCTAGAGATAGCATAAAGAATCACAGTTAATGGACTGTGTGTTTCTGCTGTTTTCCTCCAGTGGTCACTAACTTGAATTTTCATAATAACATTTTTTTTCATGATTTTTAAACATAGTTCTGTAAGAACTAGTGAGAAAAACAACTGTCAAAGCAGTTGTTACTGCAGAGACTTGCTCTGAGGTTTTATTTGTATTTTGAAATGCATTGCAAAAGTTCACAGAGCATGAGCAAATCAGGCCCAGGGTTATAAATAGCAGGACATTGCTGATGTGCATTTGCATAGATCTTGAACCAAAGCTCAGAACAAAGGAAAGAACCAGGGGATTGCATTGTTCTTGCTTCTCACTAGGATAGGGTAGACTCAGCTGAGTTCTGGCAGTAACTTCTGTGGGTGATGTATGTGGAATATTATGTTTGGAACTGAATTCCAGATCCCTAAGGAATCTGCTGTGAACAGACTCATTGCTGATGTTGGTTGGGGTTGATTGCTTTATATTTTTTCCATCTTGCTGTGGTTTGGGGAGTATGAAAGTTATTCTGTCTCTCCCTGTTTATTTATTATGGTGGTGTCTGCCCTTTGGACTAGTCTGTTGCTTGGAATAGGTGCCTACCAAGGTCTCTGGTATTCGTTTTTAAAATTATTATTATTTTCAGGATCCAACAAACCTGGATAAGTTCAACGTCTCAAACTTCTTCCATGTTAAGAACAACATAAAAGTGGTTGATCCAGGTAAGGATGAATTGAAGGTAGGCTGAGAAAACACCAACCCAATATGCAAAATCTGAAGATGATGTTATGGAATTGACTCTGTTTTCTGGAAGGACAGCTCTCAGTGGTTGGCTTATTATGCTCATATCTGGTTTTTGGGTTTTTTAAATCTACTGTTGTGGAAGCAAGCATCTCTTTCTATTTACCTGGTCAGAATAAGGGATTTTTGCATCACAGGCCGGCCATTCAGTGAGGAGATGAAGGACAGAAGTTTATATTGTACTCAACTGTAGTTTGTCTTTATTGTTCTATAAAAATTTTACAAGACTTGAATGGACTTAGATCATTTCTAGTGGTTTCAAATAAATTTTCATGCTAGTTGGTTTGATTTTTTTTCTTATACATCATATATTTATTGTGCTGTATTTTGGGTTACACTGTCATTAGTGTTATGCATTGCTATTTGTCACTGTGTCTGTAGGAATAAATACAGTTGCTAGACCTTTTTATTTTTTAAAAAAGTAGAATTAAAAAAAAAATGTGTGATTAGATATGTAATAAGCTGAAGGAGAACAAAATACAGTGTTTCTTTTAATTCTGAGTGATTTAACTTTGTCTTACCTAGATGAAGAAAAAGCAAAATTAGATCCATCTTACTATTTGAAAAATACAAATACAGAGACCCGAGAGACTTTACTGGAGCTTTATAAGGAATTCAAAGGCGATGATATTTTAGCAGCTACTATGAAGGCTCCTGAAAAGAAGAAAGTGGATAAGCTGAATGCAGTAAGTTGACTCAATTTGTAGTTTGGTACTGATTGACTTCTTCAAGAATGGTAATAGTTGTTTTTCTTCTTAGAGGCTGTATTGCAGTATAAACAAACATTGCTCCTTCTGTTTTCTCTCACACAGAAATTTGTCATAGATGAAAATATGAGAATCATATCAGGATTCCTTAGACATGCATAGTATAAGTCAGTGAGTTTCTATTTGTTAAATCATTGCAAATAAACCTAAACATTTGAGAAGTGGAGCACAATAAGAAGGAATAATCCTTATGAAGTGGTTATGTATGTGTTGGCAGAACCTTTTTCCCAGGTTGTAATCTCTCACTCTGAGTTTGTTTATCATTGCTTCCTGCATTTGTTGGCAGAGAGAGCACACCTTAAGGGTAGTGCAAGTGAATAATTTCTAGTGTGGGCAAATACATAAGTCATCCACAGCTGCTCCTCCATTTTTTTTTTCCACTGGAATGCAGGGGTTTAGTGGAATATTTTAAAGGATGTTCTTCCAGGTGCATGTTCATGGTTGTCAAGAGAAACAATTCATCTGCATCTAGATTTCCTACATCAAAGGCTGTTTGAAATGGGCAAGAGAGAGTATTCTTCTGTCCTTTAACAATTCTGGGATGTGTGTGCCTACTGGCTTTGATTGCCCTTACATGAAAACTAATAGCAGTGCATCACACAGCTTTTAATGAGAGGGCTTAGGGACAGATTAGGGAATGTATGTGACCAAGGAGTGGGATGACAAATGCCCCTTTTTTTGGGACATTGTAGTGTTACAGTAAAAAAAAATAAGTAAGGAGAAGGAAAAAGAGGGCAGAGACAAGGATGAGCTCTACACATGTTGGGGAGTTGGATTGTCAGCTTATGACGTGGATGGGCATAGCTGTAAACTTGCTTAGGATGCAGTGAAACCTTATGGAATGAGCACTGACCTGGCCTGGACTCTTTACAGGCATTTCCCTGGAACTGCTAAACTTATCTCTGGGTTTATTAGCTCTTTGTAATTTACTCCCAAATCTATGTGTGACATTAACATCTCCCTTCTGCAGAATTACAGAGCTCAAAATAGACCTTGGGAGCCAGGGGACGGTGCCTCTGCATGCAGCAGGGCCAGCTGTGGGAGGGGGCTGGTTTGCTCTCCCCCACAGTATCTCTGTGGTTCACTGGATTTTCCTTCCACTCACTCAGCAGCACTGGAGACTTCCACAGATGTCTTGGCAGAAGTACTCTTTGCCTATCTCCACCCATGGATGTACAAATAAATTCTGATAATAGAATCTTTGCAAAGCAATGTATTAAACTGTAGTGGAAGCATTAAGCCCCTTTGGCTCAGCGCATGAGCAGCCTTAACTACAGTTCCATCAGAGCAAATGTAGGCAGCAGATGGAGAATTATCACTGCACTGGGTATTTGTTTCTTTCAGCAGGAGCTAGAGCAGAAAGTCTGCCTTCAGAAGGATGACATTGTCTCTAATGCTTGTATAGTATCTTCGGTAGCCAAATTCTAAGATCTAATGTCTTTTTCTCTTGCTTTTTCCTCTGCAAACAGGCTCACTATTCCACTGGAGCTGTAAGTGCTTCCTTCACCTCCACTGCAATGGTGCCTGAAACGACGCACGAAGCAGGTACCAGAACTGCCTACCTACAAGCTGTTTATTTACTTCCCAGTTTTAAAGTGTGCTCCTTAGCACCCATACATTTATGAGGACTGAAGGAATGCATTGGTAATTGGTCAGTACTGATGCCATGGAAATGTATTCCTTGACCAGATATATCCTTACTTTCCAGTGAGCTTATTCTGAAAATAATGGAGCAATTATGATCTAGCTTTGGCTTTGAATGACAGTTACTTCTTTTGAACTGAAATTAATGAGACATTTTTTATGCCCAGGAATGACAAAGTGACATCTCCCCTTTTCTAAGTTAGGAATGAAATATAATCTCTCCTCAAATATGATAAAAAATCTTGCCCACCTTTTTGGCCTACCCCAGTATTGGTTAGGACAACAGCAAATTCTGTAGTGGTAACTTTTAGTTTACTGCTTTTCAAATTTACATGAAAATGCATTTTAATACATTAAAGTTTCCCTTTTATTCTCCGGCCTAAACACAAATGTATAAGATTTACTTAGTTTGGATATTGATTAAATAAATGAGTCATTAGTATTTCCAGCTGAGAAAATTGGGCACTAAAATTTAGATGTCACATACTTAGGCAAAGACTGAATGCATTGTTTAAACTGCGTTTACCAAATTCAGTTCCTTTACTTGGTAAGTTACAGTGATTTGCAGGTGGCTGAGTATAGAAAATATCTGTCTAACTGGACATTTTGACAAAATGGGAATGGAAACACCATAGATTGATCCTTTGGTTTGACTTACCAATAATGTCTCCAGTAACAGCTTCAGTTGTTTTCAGAACTGGGTAGGTCTCTGTATGTCAGCAGTTTGTGGCTGACTGATGACTACTTGCTTGGCTTCCAGGATTGACAAGAAGCAATTTGGTTTCAAAGCTTGTGGTTGATAGATGTTACTTGAAAATTATGGTGTGTAATACTGAATGCTTCTGGGATTTAAAATATAGATTATTTCGTTGGTTCTTAAAGAGTTGGTGATTTACTATAATGGAAAGTGGTTTGCACAGAGATTAATGCAAGGATCTCATAGATGAATTGCAGAGCAGGATCCCTCAAGACCCAGTACCTCAGGAGAAGAGGTCAGACAGTAGAATCTATGAACTGTTTACTGATGATTTCTAAAGATCAATGAGTAAGCTTACAGAGAGCTAATTACTGTCTTTTGCTTTGATGTAGCTGCTATTGAAGAAGATGTTGTGAGATACCAATATGTGAAGAAGAAGGGATATGTGCGACTTCACACTAATAAAGGAGACCTAAACTTGGAGCTGCACTGTGATATGGTACTGTGCCCCATGCTATGAATCTCTGTAGATAACAACCAGAACTGGAGCTGCACTGTGATATGGTACTGTGCCCCATATGATGAATGTCTGTATGTAACAGCCAGAGCTGGAGCTGCACTGTGATATGGTACTGTGCCCCATATGATGAATGTCTGTATGTAACAGCCAGAGCTGGAGCTGACAGCGGAAATGTCCAAAGAAAGGAATAATGTGTAGTTGCAGTAGATACAGATAGATAACTAGCTTTTAGTTCTTTTGGTGTATTTTCATACATACACAAAACTATGTTGTTAAACCTCTATTTAATTTTATTTATAAGACTATATATAAAAAGTATATATATGTTTAAAAATTAGTTGACTATATATATTTACACTATATGTGTAAATGTTCTCTGTAAGTAGTCCCATCATTTTATTGGACTACCTGCAATATGCCAAAGTACATGTTTAGAGCTTCAAAGGGTCATGATTAATGACCCAAACAATGACAAGGAAGGAAGAGAGAAAAGAGAAGGCAGAGCACAGTGAGACAGTGAGGAGGGAATAATCCAAGGTTACACAGCAGCTTCAGAACCTCACAGAAACCAAGAGCAGTCTGTCAGTCTGCGTCCATGTAGTTAAGATCCCTAGAAATGGTTAAATTTGTTTCTAAAGCCTGAGCTTTATAAAACAAACGTAAATGAAAACCTTAGAATATGTTTTTACTTCCTGTTGTCCCAGTTCCTAAAGTTCAAGTTTTCAAACACCTTCCCTTTGCCATTAAGAGAAGTTCATTTTAAAAACAACAGGCTGGAGTTTTTTATAGTATATACAGTCTGATTCTGGGGGAAATCAGTGGCTCTTAAAATAATAAACATGGCAAGACTTCTGATAGATGGATGAGTTGTGGCGACAGTGATGTCTCAGACGTCACTGCTTGGGTAGTGTGTTTGCTTGTTTATTTGTACAGCCACTTCTATAAAAGGAAAAAAGTTTTCAAACCTTCGATTGTTTACTGAGATTTTTGCCTCAGGACATTATAGGCCTGAAAGTTGATATTTTAAAAAGTTGAAGGATATGAATAAGGGTTTAAATGGTAAAACTTCTGTTTCTCGTGAGCCTCACAAAGTTAAGGGCAGTGATGCTGGGTAGGAGCTGGGGTTCCTGGTGTGAAATCCAGATATACTGGGAGAATGCATTCATTGTTGTGTGCAAGAAAGATAAAGGAGCAAACCACATAAGCCTTCTGGCTTTCCCTTTTCTTCCTTTGTCTCACATGAGTAAGAAGCAAGATATGTGTAAACATCTCAAGCTGATCTATGCAAACAGCAAGAGAATCTCCACAGCAGCGTATCGTGTTAGTAATTCTGTAGGTCTCTGTCATCCCTACAGGTGTTTTCCATGCTCTTAAATAGTTACACTGTAATAAGGCAAAAAGCAGAGGATGTTAGTACAGCAATATTTAGGGGAAGCAGCAGAACGAGCAGCTTGCATTGAATCATTTGTTTTGCCATATGTTCTCAAACTGGCTCCTGGCTAAAGCAGGCTGACTGCAGCTATTCTTATCAGTGTGGGCTTGGCCACGTGTGTGACCAGTGTCACTCAGTCCTGAGGACCCAGGCTCAACTGCTCATTATAAACTTCCTGTATGATACCCATTGTGTTTCCCTTTTTCCAGATGAATTCCTATTTACCTACCTTTCACACACAAAGCTCCTTCACGTGCACACTGGAAGTGCACACTGTTTTACACAACCAGACATGCTTGAGCACTGGCCTCCAGCCATCTGTTCCTTCGTGTCGATTGAATCTCTGAATTAAGCAGATCTTTGGCACTGCAGAGGGGAAAAAGATATATATTTAGAATAAAGAGGGAAAAACTTGCTGCTTTAGGGAGGTTTTCACAACATCCACCTTAGGTCATCATCCTAGGTCTGTGAAATCAGTTCTTTCCAGGAGGCACTTGTTTTTCTCCCTTTACTAAATAAGGATTTTGTGCTTCTAACTTTGGTTTTCCTGAATCACACTGAGGTTAGCTCAGTGCAGACAGAGCAAACATCTTACAAACATATAGCACATACAGAGGTCACAAATATATACACAAATCAGCTACAATGAACCTATTGAGACTGAAAAATGAAGAAAGTGGGGAAGTGCCAAAATCTAAACATTGTTAAACACTTCCAGTTCGCCCTGCTTGTGAATATGCATGGCAATAGTCTTAATTAATCATATGCCAAGTTTTTATCAACTTCTCTGCTTTATCCAGTGCACAGGCTGGACCAGTCCTGGGAACTAATTGGAGTTGGTTTATACACAGAATTTTGTTTTCCTGTCAAAGTGTAGAATGTGGGTATGGTCCCCCTGAATGCAGTCAGGGGGAGCAGGACTGTACTGTAATGCTCACTCAAATTAAAGTGCACAGGGTTTTTTTTTTAATTGCTCAGGGATATCCTATACTCTGGTTGTTATGGAAGCCACCCTTGCAGTGATCATATTTTCACAGTACTGGAAGTATATGATTGTGAAATGCTTGAGGAAGCTTGAGGATGAAGTTGCTATATAAATATGACAGATAAATACCTGTGTCCAGAGGTAGGACTTGCAACATTCAAATTACATTTTAAAATAGTCTTATATTTAGATTTCAATATATACTTTGAGGTGAAGTCTCTTCACTAAAATAGACAGCAGCAAGTGACATACTTGCTGTCTTAAATGGTATGTGTACTGAGTCTTCAATTGGATTTTCATGCCTCTTGTCTGTATTTAAGCAAAATATTCTTGCAGTTGTGCTGTCAGCACTCTGTACTGCTTCTGAAATCTGCCCAGTGTCTGTTGCCTTCAATGCTCTCCTTGGGTGTTCATTCCCTGTCCCTTCACAGCTTTGTTGTCTCCTTTCTTTCCCATTTTTTGTGAGCTATTTGGCAGTATGGATTGTTTGTAGCTCAGTCTATATGTACATGTGGAAACCTTTGTTTAAAAATAAATACAGTGTTCTTCATATACTAGTACTTTAAGGTGCCAGTCAATAAGATTGATAGTGATGAAATTCTTCCTAGCACCAAAAACCTAATCAAGAAATGTTTTGTATTGATCCAGGGCAGGAAATCAGTGTTGCAGTGTGATTGAAGTCATCAGTTACTTTGTGACAGGATTCAGAAAGAGCATGAAATAAGACTAGAATCCAGATATTTTCAGTGTTTGAAATCACTTGTTCAGAGCACCAGAAAACTTCACTTAGGTTCCAGAAGGGTGATGTGTGGTTTAAATCATAGACCTGAAAAAAGGCAATAAAAACACTTTGGAAGATAAGCTGGATTTTTTCCCACCCTTTTGAATTTGTGCCTCAGGATGAGCAAAGATAGTTCCATTCTCTCTTGGGATCATTGCAGTGTGCCTACTGCTTTTTTTTGGTCATTTGTTTTTCTCCCAATCCTCCTATTCAGATACAGTATGTTCCTCCTGATGGGGACTAATCAGATGGCCATTTGTAGGGATGGTTTCCAGGAAGCTGAGTTCAGCTGTGCATAAGCAACATTTGTTGTATATACTAATTGGATAAAAATTTACAGAAATTTTACTTGCCAGAAGTAATTCTGGCAACTACAAAAGTTGTAACAACATCCAGCAAGTGTTATTCTTTCAGTTTCAGTCTTAGGCATGTCAAACACATAAATTCTGAAGAAATAACTGATGAAAGGCAATTAATACGATTTCTTGTATTTTATTTACTGTGATTTTTGTAGTCTCCTCAAGTTCTTTTAGCTGCTTTAATCAGGGTGCATATTATCCATGTGTATTCTGCTGTATTAGTCACTATAGTGATGGAGTTATACCTTGTAGGTGGTAGAGCAGCCATTTTTTAAAGTCTATGTCTACATATAAATAAATATGTAAATGTAATGCTCCCAAAGATCCTGTCAAAAAGATGGACACGTGGTTTGATGTTCTAGCTCCCTTCTCTACTGCATGAGTCCTCTGCATACAAGTGGTCACTGGGGTGATGATCTGGTGATTCAGCACATGCCAAGAGCTGTAATCAAATACTTTATCTGTAGCTGCCACGGCAGGTTTTATAAATTCACATGTCTCCCTCAGGCTTAATACTTTAAGGTTTAAGGGCAAGATGGCAGAACAAAGAATATGAGATGGATTTCAAATCTATCTGACACTCCACAAATGCTTCTTGAGGTTTTAGGGCCTGGCAAACTCTGCTTAATGATGATGTCTTGGAATAGCTTTCCGAAGAAGCCGTTACTCTACAAACATTGATGTTTTAATCTTTATAGGCCCTCTGACCTGTTAAATATGCCTGTGATCTCTAAATGTGTAATCCAGCTCCTGTTCTTTGAAATCGTCTCTCCTTTTGTGTGAGGGACTGTTCTGAAGATCAGAATCATGTAAACTTCTTATCCATTTCCTGTGGCAAAGAAGTGAGTTGCTGAAAAAATCCTTTGACCTCCTGGCATGATGAGGTTCTCCAGTCTTCCCAAAGCTCTCATTTTCTTTCTGATTTAAACCTCCATTCTACTTGCTTTTTGTCAACATGATAATGGCCCTGTCTGGGAAATAACTGGCTGATGTTTCACCAGTATCTGTTCACTCAACAATAGGATTGGAGGGATGAAATACAGTGGTCTTGGCATGGTTGTAATGGCTTATTTAATATTTTTGCATCAAAATAGGCAATTACAGGAGGAGCTGCAATTCTCAACTTTGAGAGTTCTTGTCTCTAGAATCTAAGAACAAACAAAGCTGTGCTCTTCCAGTAGAAGAGCTGGATAAAAATGTTTGTTGGAGAGGATATTGCTACTTCTTGGTGTGTTTTTTCCTCAAAGTGGTACAATAGCAGGCAGATCTGTTGCTCTTTGGGGCTGAGAGTAGGATGGCTCTGCACAGCCATCTTGATGAACAGGTCACTTCTAGGTTGTTCTAAGTGATTGGAAGCTGATATTTTAATAGTTTAAACTTTGGGGGCATAACACCCTGTCCTGGTTTAACTCCAGTCAGCAACTAAGCCCCACACAGCCACTCACTCACTCCCCAACCAGTGGGATGGGGGAGAGGATCAGAAAATGGCAACACTTGTGGCCTGAGGTAAAGGCAGTTTAACAAGTAAAGCAAAAGCTGCACACACAAGCAGAGCAAAATAAGGAATTAATTCACCACTTCCCAAGGGCAGGCAGGTGTTCAGCCATCCCCAAGAAAGCTGGGCTCCATCACCATAATGTTTACTTGGAAAGACAAACATCATCCTTTTGAATGTCCCCCGCTTCCTCCTTATTCCCACAGCTTTATATGCTGAGCCACCTCCCCATGAACCTGTCCCTGCTGCCCCGGGCTGTCTGTGTGTTTGCCTGGCAGCCTTTGGCACTGAGTAAGTGGTGCAAAGGCATTTTGCACATTTGGACCCTTTCTGCCTTCCCAGCTGCCCTGGCAAGCTGGTTTTGGGAAAGGAATTGATTGTTATTGGATCGTGCCCCTTGATTTTTGACATTTGCAGACATGAGGTGCAGACATCCCATGCCAGCTGTGTCTGCCACTTAGTGATCCCAAACCCCAAGCATGAGGTGCATGGTTTGGAGTTCACAGCTGCTGCTCTTCATCTTTCTCTGACGTGTTTCTCGTTTGTACCTTGGCTGCTCTGATGAGAGTGTGGTGACCTTGGGAGGTTGACAGCTACCAGAGCTTCTCTGTCTAGTGTGGAAATTGTAACAAGTTGCATCTTCTGAAAAGGTGGAATTTATGTGCAAGCAGTTGTAAATTGATGAAATGCCAGGGAGCTGCCGTGGGACCTGCATTATTCCCAGTTTTAAGCTGCTGGAGGTTGCTTGAGTGCATCCTCATTTAGACTGTACCTACTTGTGCTGTCCTGCTTACCAGTCCATCCTCACATCCTCATCAGCACCCAGCCCTGCACTGTGCTCTCTGACAAGCTCCTCAACCTTGCGTGATGACAAATTTGGAGGGGGCAGTGGGGTGGGGAGAAGATTGTTTTCTTTTGTACCACTGCAGTAAATATAAGTTAAAGTAGTAGCTGTGGCTGACTCTGCCTCTGGAGAACTAGTAGTTAACATTGACAAATTAGATGAGTGAATTAGATGCCTTGTTTAATTTGAGTTGTGCTCAGCTAAACTGATTGATTGTCCCTGTGTTTGCAAAAATGTGAGAAGTAAAACTGAAGTGTGTCATCTTTTTACTGGCATCTTGTCTAAGCTGAGCGTCTTGCTTAGACTTTGAAAAAGTTTTCAGTAGCATCATGAATGTCAGTACTGTGGAAGAAATGCCTTTTAAAAGTGAAATTTAGCTATCTGCTGAAGTCTTTGCTAAATAGCTGATTAAATTACAGTGGGTTTCTGCGTAATGAGAATGCATTAATTCTGCTCTTTGTTCTAAGCGAACTTGGAGGCTTTGAGGTAGCAAAATAGGCAAATATTTGCTATCAAGTCAGCAATCTCTTACCCAAGGCATAGTTAGCTTGTTCTGATTCTTTTTTATTATCAGTAGGAGTCTGGCTGAGTGTTTTACCCCACAGTGCCCCAATGCTTTCATGTTTTCCAGTGCTCACTCTCTGGAACTGTGCTCTTCTGATCACAGATCACAAATTGCCTGAACACGTTTGCTCGTGGTATAACCAGACTGAGAATTGTGTCCCTTAGATGAACTGTGGCTTTCTTGAACTGAACCACCATAGGCAGCTGTAGTTTGCCACCATCACCTGTCACTGGCTCAGTCCCTCTCGCACACTGGGGAACTGTTAGCAGGGAAGTGGAGCTGGCAGGGAGTGGTGTTTAGGTCTGGAGTAAATGTTTCTCCTCTAGGAAATGTCATGGGCTTCCCACAGTGAAATTCTTCCTATGCTCTTGCAATGGGCTTTGTGGAGTTTTGGGTTTTCTTGTCCCTCTTGCTGTGAAACAAATGAAATGTGCTCATTGGTGCAAAGTGAAACAGGGTGTTTTAACTGGCCTTCCAGAACAGTGTTGGACACTGAAACATTCATTTGTCCAGTTTCTTTCCATGGCTTGGAGGAGGGAACAGACACTTGCACCTGATAGATGGTGATTCCTGAAATTGTACCTTTACAGCTAGCTCTGACTAAGCCCCAAATAAAGCCAAGCTTTTATTGCTGAGTTCTTTTCTGTGTGATGGGTAGGCTGAGTACTACGGATCGAAAGGTAGGGGGGAAACTGAGTTTAAACCTTACCAAATCTCCTCTTCATGGGCTCACGCATTAGGAGAGTTGCTGAATGAACAATTACAAGATTGAAAATGCTCTGTGTAAGAGTGTGTAAATGGATTAAAGCAAAACAAAATCCACCTTGCATTTTAAAGGAGATCTATGTTAAGAAAACGGAAGGCTTTGTTTGAAGCTTTAGAAGTTCCCCTCACTAGTTCATGCCTCCTAGTAGAAGGATTCTGGCATTTGTGTGATAAGATAAAGGCTGTAGAATGCAATTTTAATTTGAGAGGAATGAGCTTTTCATTGTTTCCTGCTTTGAAACATAGGGTTAATGAGCATATAGCAAGGCTCTGTAGTTTAGTGCCACTACTACAGTTCATCCAATTTAGAGAGAAAAAATGAAATAAAAGGGAAGTGGAATTAGCGCAAGAAAATTATACAGATGTGCGAATGACAGCTTCTGAATGCTTAGTGTGAAATTTCCCTTCAAGGTTCATGCACATCCTCAAGGGATGGAGCATTTTGAAATGATTAGCTCTTCACATAGTAAAGCCTTTTTCCTTGCAGTCATGGCAACAACTCAGGAGCTCTCCCCTGTTTTCCCATCTCCTGCACCTTGGCAACAGGAGTGCTGCAGGTTTTTCATCTCCTCCTGTTTGTCTCTTCACTGCCCAATACAGATTCTGAGTGAAGGTAACTTTTACAAATGTAATGACCCATTGTAACTAATGAGAAAGGACAGCTGCAGACTGGGAAATCAGATAGGGACCTGGCGTGGTTGGTCCCACCCTACAGGTCTCAGGATGCAGCAGGAGAGATGAATTTTACCTGGCTTGGAGCCACCCTTGCTGGCAAAATGGAAACTGAAATTGGCTCGGATAAAATCTGCATTTATCCTAGAAGTTTGTAGTAAGCAGTCAGGGGTTTTTTTCTGTTTTGCTTTGGTTTTCTAAATTGTATATTCCTTTCTTCAGTGTTCACCCAGTATTGTGATTTCACAGTCTCCTGTCACTGCTATTTTTGCAGGGTCATTCTTTGTAGCAATCTCTTTAACTCTGAAATTTGTCTGGGCATACTGGTAGAGTGCTGGTGTTTCTATGCAGGGTTACCTACTAAGTGTGTTAGCTAAATGGAGAATTAAACCTACTTAGAAAACCATTGGGCTGTGGCCCCATTAAATATATATATCTGTGAGCCAAGCAAAGCATTTGTGGCATCTTCTGGGATAAGTACTCTTCTGGATTCCTGTCTCAAAGCATTTATTAAAATTTTACTGCTTGTCTTGGGTGTGAATTTTCAGCAGTTGAAAGACAGTTATCTGGCATCTACAAAATAAATAGGGAGCACAGTTGGAGCAGGTGACTCATTTTTGGTATAAATAAGATTTTTCTTCTTACTATTTGTCATTTGGAAAGAGAAGTGTCTTTAAGCTGAAGGATATCAGAGACATTGCATTCACTTACATGATCCCAACCTGACCTAAGAAAAGGAGGATTTCTCAGGGCTGTCCTGCCACACTCTTTGGTCAGAAACCTTCCACAATTTTAAAATTTTCCTTTTTAGGACTGTCACTGCATCATTCTGAGAAGGTATTGCAGTAGGTTTAAAACAATGTTTTCTGTTGGTGGGTTTCAGATCAGGTTGACAAGGTGGCATTTTTCCCTCAACTTCCTTGCATATAGGTCTAAGTCACAGTCAGCAGCATAAAATCATTTAAGTCATTTCCTGCGTAATGTAAAAGGGATAGAGGGAAAAGTTAGCTGTTGCTGTTGAGGCCAGTTTAAGACAAAACCAACCAGAACTAAACAGAGAGCCTGGAGCACACAGTCAGTGCTGAGACAGCAAGAAACCTCCTGCATTTCCAGGTGCCTTGACCATCCTTCAGAATTGGTGTGAGGCAGGTGGTGTGCAGGAAGTTTCTGAAGATAGAGACAGCTTTGCATTCAGAGTCTGGGAGTCTGACATCTGCCACAAGATCTTACATCAAATAACAAAGTCAGGTTTGTTTATGTGCATTTGTCATCAGTCTTTGTAGCTGGAACAAAGACTTCAAAGACTGGCCTTGTTTGTAGGGTCAATGCAGAACACAACTTCATTACTGAGGATCTGCACCTTCCCCATAAACCTCAAGCCTTTTTCTCCAGGATGCTCCTTTAAAAAAATCCCTGAAATGTGCTTGGCAGTGTGGATTTGGCAAGAACATTAACTGCTTTGAATAAATCAGATAATCTGAGCCAGATATTCTAGACCTACTGCATGACTGAAACTGGGGTTTATTACTGATTGAATACAAACCTTTTTATTTGTGTCCACTAAAAAGCACTATAAAAGGTAGTGGTAATGTTGCTAAGGAACTGTTTACCTGCCAAATGCATCTCTGTGATACATGAGGTGACCATGGGAACTAATTTGGTGGCAATTATTTAAAGAAAACCTTGCAGTGGAGTGATTATTGCATGTATACTAAATATTTCTGAAGTTGCATTTGAAAAGCTTATTTCTGGGAAATGGTATAATAGCAGAAATCCATTTAGAGAGAAGGGTCAGCACAGGTCCTGCATGAAAAATACATTACTAGAGCCAGGTTTTTTGATGTATATTTTATAAATCATGTTTTGAAAATAAATAGGAAATCTGTATTGGGTTATCAACTTTGTGCAAATTTAAAATGGTTTGGTGTCTATTCCTAGGGGACTCAGTCTTTTGCCTGGTTTCATTTTTTTTAAAAAATTAATTACAGGTTGCTGGATTCCCCCTCAAGAACTTATTAACTATGTCTCTCTCTCCAAAGAGTGCTTGGCTCTCATGAGATAAAGTGCCTTAGGCTAAAAGTTGCTGATTCCATTTCTGATTCATAAAGAAAATTTTTTAACTTATTTTTATCCTTACTGACATTTTTCACAAGTAATAACTCATAGCAAAACACTAGGATCAAGGCTGTTATGATATTGTCTTACAAAGGAAGCATGTGCTGCACAAGTGGTTCTTCAGGGGTTGAATTGTACTAGAAAGGTTAAGTACAAATATTATTTTAAGGCATATATGTTGAATTCAAAGGGAAAAAAAATCACATTGACTATAAACATTGATACTGTAGGAAAACCTCTTGTCACTTGATACAATTTTAATGGAATATAGTTACTTATGAGTTGCCCTCAGGATGCCACCAAAATACATGTCTTGGTGACATTGTACCATAAAGCCATTATGGTACCACTACCAGTTAACTCAGTAATGAATTCTGTAGGAAATCTGAAATAATGGCTGGTGTAAGACTAGAATTTGCTAATTTTTTCACTTATGGCCCAGCTGACAACTGCCATCTGAGTAGAGTAATTAAGAAGGAATCAATATAGAGAATTTATAATGACGGGTACAGTTTGTTTGGAAAATTAAGAGACATTTCAGTGTAAATAAAGAGGGATAAGAATGATAGTGTTTCAGATGAGAAAATACAGGAGACTGAAGTTCTTTCAGGTTCCAGATGAATACTTGTATGGACTGGCTTTTCAAGAGATAGAGATTATTTCATCCTTGAATTATTATAATCAGGCTGGCCTTGGATTTTTTGCTTTTAAGTCACTTCAGGTTGCATGGCTCAGTCTCTGTCTCTCAGCAGCTCCCAGACCAAGAGTGATGTCACACCAGTGCAAAGTGAATCAGTGCCTTTCACAAAGACAAGTCTTGTGTGTGTTCACTTACAGCCATTGCAGCTCGTGCTGGGGCTTTACTCGCCCCTATACAACAATAAGGGTATTTTTAAGGCCTGTATGAACTCAGTTAGATGTATTCTTTTGTAAAACTGGAATAGATTTATGCACATAATCCACAGTGGGGCTGGAAAACATGTCCAAGTATAGAAAACAGGCTGTTTCTGGACTTGTGTTTGTATGTTTGAAGGTATTTTAGTATTGCAGGGAAGAAAATCCATACAATTACAGTGGAGGGATGATTAGGTGGACAGTAAAGTTTTTCAGAAGGTACTGGTTGAATATCATGGCTAATAAATTCACTAAATAACTTTAATTTGCACTGTAAAAGTGAATTAGAAGTTAGCAGTATATTTAGCGTGTTTTTTTTTTTATTTAGAGTTTTGAAAATGATTTGGTTTTTTTATTTTTCCTGTGTTCCAGTGACTTGGGTCAGTCCCATTGTTACTTCCAAGTGGTGAAAAGGACCAAATGCTTCTCTCCCAATTAGCTTCAATGTGCTCACTTTGAAATAGTGGAGCAGAGAAGTTAGGTTTTTTCTCCCTCTGCTAAATTAACATTTTTCAGTGCTAGAAACACCCATTTGGAACAGGATTGTCATGCACTGCTGGAACTAAGTTACTTGCAAGTATCTGAGCTTACCTGTGTTCACCATCATGATGTCAACTGGGAACTCCCATTATCTGAGCTAGTGTTCAACACTTCTTTGTGCTAATTGGAAGGTCTGGGTTTAATTTATTTAACACAGTGTGTGTCTCTCCAGTGTACCTTAAAAGAACATATATTACAGGCTTTTTTCTGTAGACCGAGCCTCTGTCCTCCTTGAGTCCTGCATGGTTGTTTCTTTGTAAGGCACAAAAGAAAAGTGATTCTTGTAACCACTGTCATCATTGTTTAAAAGCTGTGCTTAATTAAAACTTCCTGTTGTCTTTCAGACACCCCGAACATGTGAAAACTTTATCAAGTTGTGCAAGAAGAACTATTATGATGGAACAATTTTTCACCGATCAATTCGGAATTTTGTGGTGAGTATTAAAAAACTCCTGTGTAATGCACAATATGTGGTGTACTCGAAATATCAGATATATTTAATTCACCTCAGGTTTAGGTTTTTCCATGCATGACAACTTGCACTAGATGTATATTAAATATACCACCAGAATTAGGGTTGTCATAACCTGTGCCGTGTGTCCTTACTAACAATTGTCTCTGACTAATGTTGGCACTTGGAACATCACTGCATTCAGCACTGCATTTGCTGGTGTTCCAGACAAAGCCTTGAAGAGTCACTGCCTTGGCTCTTGTTATCTTCCCCAAGATGTGGGTGGGTGGTTAATGAACAGAAGGAGAGAGAGGGAAATGCTAATTTGAATAAGTAATTCTGTGGCCTGTTGAAATCCCATTCAGATGAAACTTAAGCAAGCATCTGAATTTCTATTTCCTTTCCTAGTGTGCTCCAGCACTGGGTGCCCAGGCTTTCTTGTGAAGGAGTTAAAGAGCACCTTGTGTTCCAGAATGTGTCTTTGGAAGCCAAAGATCTTTATTTACAGAGTTACAGTCCAGGCAGCTTAGGATATTGTAGCTGCCCTGTAACTTCCTTTCAGAAGAATTAACAACCTGATCCTGAAGACAGAGCACATCTCACAGAGAACATCACTGGATGTTACATTCCATCCTGTCATCCTACAAAAAGCTTTTTTTCTTTTGACAGCCCTGCATATCTCAGTCATAGTTAAACTCCCAACTAAAATTGTGCTTGTGTGCTATTACTTTGAAACTGGTTGTGTCACGCTCCCTCCACTGGCATTAGAGTATTGAATATTATTTCTGTAGGTACTGCATGTACAGTGATTAATACACGTAATTAATTTTGTTACTGAAAGATTGGTTTCACATGAGGATTTTTCCTACTGAAGATAGTGAGAGGGATACAGATTCAGATACAAAAAATATTCCATATTCCCTCTTTTCTTGCCTTGCCATTATGTGGAGGGTTGGTAGCAAAACAAAAAGCCTTTTCAGTTCCAAAAGCAGTGCATCCAAAAGCAGTTAAAAAGCAGGTTCTGATTCAGCACATAATAAAAAGGATGATCTGGTTAACTCATTTGAGACTGGTTATTTTCCCTATTTACTCATAAAAGACCTATTATTTTTATAAAACTGCCATTCTACTTATGGATAAGCAATGTTGGGGATGACAATGTTGGGATGATAAAGGCAGGTCCAAATAAGTAGTAATGGTTTCCTTGTTGCTGACTTGTCAACATGACACAGTATAGAAGGCAGAAAATTGAGCAGAATTGGTTTTTATGGTTTGTATTTGATGTCTTTCACAGAGACACATATGTAAACTTGATTTAATTTTAATTCTGCAGATCCAAGGAGGTGATCCAACTGGAACAGGAACAGGTGAGGTTAAGTTTGAATCAAGTAAACTGTTGTCACTTCATGGGCTGGGTTGTTCCATTTACTTCCAGACAATTTTAAATTAAAATTCTCTAAATTATGATATGTGGTACATTGTGTTTACTTTAAAACAGAGGTTTCATTGATATATTTTTGTGACATGTTGACTATGTTCAAAATTTCATCCGAAATATTCTTAGTCTAAAGCTCGGGCACTCTTCCATGCAGAATTCTTGTGGTTTTTGCTTCCTTTTTCCTTCAGAAAATAAATAAATGAAAATTATAATGATTTTACAGCTGGTCTTCCAGGGCAAAGAACAAAGGAAGAAACACATTCATGCAAAGTTGCTTTCAAATTCAGTGTTAATGGAATACTCGAGACCTGCCCTGGAACTGGTGATTGGCCAGACACCATCTGCTATCCCAGCTAGCTGCCTTGTCCAGCCCAAGCTGCTCTTTTTCTAACTTTCAGGGATCACTGTTACAAAATCCTTCCGCCTGTTCTTCCTCCCTTAGCTGGAGATCTGGTAACAGTCGTACCAGGAATGGTCAGGGGGCAGAGCAGCTGAAAGGTGTCAGAGCACTGCCTACCACAGGAGATGTGTCATGTAATACCTCTGGTCACTGCTGTAAATTTGCTCATTTTCCACTTGCACCTTCTGTCTGCCCATTTGAGGCTGTCACCAGCATACCCAGCTCCTCACCTGCTTAAATACTTTAGCTCTATTTGCTTTGTAAATAATGTTAGTGTGAGTTGCCCAACAGCTTTTCTTGCAGTGTATGTGATAATCAGCAGTTGCAGGATTTGAGATTAGTTGAAAGTTCAGTGTTTCGATGGCAAAAACCCATTAACAAGAATTGTTACCATCTATGCTTGGACTGTCAAATGCGATTTGATTTTTTTATAAGGAAAGCTTTGGTTCAAATCCCAAAAGACGTAATTAGGAACATCTTTTGAAATGAGAAATTAAAGAGGTGTCAGGAGACAGGAGAGATTTAATGGGTTGACTCAGACACCTCTCACCCTTGCAGGGTGGAGTTCAGATCCTGCTGTGGAATGAAAATTAACTTGCTGGTGTCATTCCTGTTTCTGTTTGTGCAAATGGCAGAAGTGCTGTGAGACAGCAGAGTTCACAGAGGCAGAGGAGTGGCATCACTGCTGCACTGAAGGGCAGGACTCAGCTCCACTGGCTTTGCCAGTAGGAAGTGAAATGCTAATAAGCACATAGGATGAAAATCCTCCTATGTAAATTCTTTCACTTAAAAAAGGGTGTCTAATGACCTCTAGTATTTTCCATCTTGTTTTCCTCCTTGTCATTCTTAATTAAATATGAATATATCACAGGCAAGATGTCTCGCAAACATCTGTCAGGACTATTAAAGTTCTAATAGAATGAACAGTGTGCACTCAAATAGACACAAGTCTTGCAGATTTTTAGAGACTGGCTGCAATTAATGTAGAGTCCAAACGGTGCAAATGTCTTCTTTGTACCTGAATGGTTTTTATTTTTTGAAGACAGTTGAATTTTATATGCCCTTACCTAATCGCTTGTTGAATATGATAATATCACAAGAAAATCTAAGTGGAGAGCCTGGTGGGCTGCTAGATTGCTCTTGAACTGTCATGTCTTTGTGTTTAATACTTCAGTGAAGCTGCTCAGACAGTTCACAGAGTGCAAGTAGTCTGTCAGGATTTGTTCCTGACTGCCGGATAGATCCAGGGCACTTGACTGTGAGGCAGAAATTCCACTTGTGTGTCTCAAGCTGTAAGAAGGTGGCCAGATCTGAGGCTTGATGTTCTGTTGGCAGCAGGGCAGCCAGAGGAGGGTTCAGCTCAGGAGCACTGCTCGAGCAGGGCAGATGGACTGATGCTTTCTTGGGTTCCCATGCTGTAAAAATGTTGCTCCATTGGTTTATGCATTATTAATGTGATTGCAGGCATTCGCTTTAGGAAAGCTCTGGAGTGAAGCACTGGGATTCAGTACTTTGTACCTTTTTTGCCTGTGGCCTGTTTGTTATTTGCAGGATAAATTCCCTTTTTATTTCTTCTCCTGGAAGGGATTTCAGTATTTCTTTGACTCACTGCTTCTTAGAAGGGAAAAAAAAAGATGCACCTTTGAAAGCTAGAAAAGTCTGTAAGATTAAACGGGCTTTAGAAGTAAATAACTTGACTTCTGTAATATCAGAGAAGCATATGAGAACAGAACAGGGCTTTCTTCCCAGATATTTCAATTGGCAATGGGGAGAACTATTTGGAGGTTACCCTTTAAATGTCAATATTATAAACTGTTTCTATTAGAGCCTTTTGTAGGAAGACTTCAGAACAAAAAGAACATATTTTGTTTCCTCATCCACACAGAACCTTCTGCTTTAACTGATGGTTTCTAGCTAAGATATTTGGCCTTTTTGTTTGTTTTTGGAAAAGAAAAACCCTTTTCCAAACCTATACGTGGAAGATGCATCAAGCCTGTATATATTTTTCTTCTATTTATTTAATTATTCCTGTTCATTAGTTCAGGAAGTAGAACAGACTTGTTCAAATATCTTCCCACCATTTGGTTTGTGTCATCTGACATTCATCCCATGTGTCAGGGTGTCAGGCTTATGGCTGCAGCCCCCAGATCCTGAGATGATCACCCACTCCATTGCTAACTAAGCCCAGGACTGTTCATCTTCTGGGTGGATTTGGGCACAATTAGTACAACATGACATAAGGTTACTTGTAATATGTACACAGACTGCAGCTGTGCTCTTGGCTCACCTGGATTAAGTTTGCTCGTGTTTTGGAAACAGTTCACAGAGGTAAAAGCCAAGCTGGCTGTCACTGACCATCCTCTGCCATGGCTACTCTAGCTGAACTGTTTTCTCTGTAAGCAGCACTGACCCTTACTTCGTTGTTTGTTATTCAGCTTCCCAATATGTCCTGTTTGAGTCTCTTTTGGACTGTCATAAAAGTAAATGTGACCCAGCAGACATGTGAAGGACAACTAATTCCTGGTACTCAGCAGTTAACCTTGGAATGGAGAAGGGTGGAAATTACCATTATGGCATCTGGGAGCTGAGATACCACCCTGGGAAAAGAGTGGGGAGCAGAGTTTTACCTTAGCATAGCTGTCAGACCTGCACTGCCAGAGCAGTCAGATACAGTCCTGCAAGGCTGACACTGGTTTGGAGGACCAGACTCATTTTCCTACAGCCTTCAACTTAACGTTTCACAACACTACTGGGAGAAATTTTATTGTGGTGCAGCAGCTTATTTCTTTTCCAACAAAATAACCACCCATAGAGGCAGTATTCAGAGCAATAAGCTGAGTCATGGTCATTCTTTGTAACGATTAATTATTTGAAAATGAATTTTAGATTTGTGATGTATCTCTTTTCCTGCTGTTCATAACAAGTAAGTGGTTGAACATTGTGAGTAATTCTAACTCATGGTCGTGCAAGTGGAGCAGCTGCTCTGTATTTTCAGTGTTCCAAATAATAGAAGAAAATTTGCATGTAGAAAAAATAGGTTTAATATCTTAACCCTTTTGTATGAAAAAGGGAAAACTATATGCAAAGCATCACATTTTCAAAGCAGCACAGGCATTTTTCAGCTACTCTTTCTTGCAACCTGTTGGAAGGTCTCATGAATCAGCCTGTGATTTATGAATCCAGGAGGGCACAAAGGAGGCACATTATAGCTGTAAAAGTCCAGGATGAAATACCTCTGGTAGATGGGAATTGCATTTTGGTTGGCAGCAAGAAGAGCTCCTCTGAAATGTCAATAGCAAAGGACTCTGGACAAACTTGATCAATGCAATGTGATTTCCTAAGATTGCAAGTTCCTAAACTGTACCACTTTTAGAGTCCCTTTTCTTGCATGATTGAAGCTCAGCAAAAGAACAAGAGGAAGACCTTTTTATCCAGAATATACTCCTTTTAATCCGCAGCCCCTCTGCAAATCCACTCTCAGGTTTGTGGGGTTGAGTACCATGTCCTCTTATCTGAGAGGAGAGAAGCACTTACTGCCTGAGCTAAGGCTTTCATATTTGCAAAATGATTCCAGAATCTCACTTGGAAAGCTCTACAGAAGTGTCAGATGTTATTATGTACCTCGTTGTTCCAAATGACAAGATGAAAATTACAGAAAGTAAGCCATCATTTTTGTGAATCAGAACCCTCCCACTTCCTTACCACTGCTTAGCAATTTTTAAGCCAGAAAAAGGAAGGATTTATTTAAAATCACAACTGTCATGAATGATGATTCCCAGCCCACACCTGGCTTTTGGAATGCCACATTTCTGAAGCTTTAGATGCATCTCTCAGCTCTTTGCAAGAAAGTTGTACAAATTCTGTGATTGTACCTCAAAAAAAAATTTAAATGCTCTTAGTAGGAACAAAGACTACCAAAGAGTAATCTGGTTTAGTTCAAAAGACAATCTGAAAATGTGGCTTTTTTTTGTATCGTTGCTAATGTGTGATTGCTTCAGATGTCAGTTTAGGTGTGTTCACCTGTTTACTATCAGCACAGGGTGCAGATAAAAGACTGAATAACTAACCATGCTTCAGTACAGCTAAATATATCTTGCCACTCTGGATAGCCACAGAAATTATTAATGTTCTTTTCTAAGAGCTGTGTGGTCTGTTTCATTTCACCTTTTTGTGAGAATGAGTTAAACACGTCTTTAATTTGAGAGAATTTTTTAAAATAGAGAATGTGTGGAATTGTCTCCCAGCTTCCTTCAGCTTTGAATCATGTGTGTCTGAGTAGGCATGTGATTTTTATGATACAGACTTGTACAAAAACTCTTTCTAGCTCCGAAAGGCTTTGACACTGTGCAGGTTAAATGCTGTTGAATGCCAGTGTATTTTTGTGGCCAATCCTGAGTACATTTCCTTTTGCAAGCTTTGTGCAAGCAAAGCCCATGAGCCCAGGTGTAGGCTGGAATTATTCCCAACACCAATCCAGCCAGTGGCAGTACGTGCTTGGGCCATGGCTGCTGCCATGTGAACTGATTTTTAGCACAGAAGCCCACAGAAGTTTTTTCCAGCACTTTTTGTAATAGGATCTGAGAAACATTTGCAAGTCCAGTAGGCACACAGCTCCACTTGGAGGGAAGATAAGCTGAGAGGGAGGTGAAGTGACAGGCAGTGCTGCCAGCCGTGAATCCAACACCCAGAGTCAATTCTTGTTTTCCGTGGGCTTTGCTTGTAGGCTGGTACATCAGCACTGGGGTGAGGGGTTTGCATCATCGTGACTCCAAATATAGCCAGCAGAGATCTGTGTGCACTCTGAGGAAGATTTGGGGAGTATAAGGAGGAGCCTCCTCTCTTTATGGCACATACAGGGAGTGTAATGTGAAAAGACTGGAGCCAGACACTGCCATGCTCCCACCTCTTCTGTCTGCATCCATTCTGCTTTCAAAAAATGTACAGCCACACCTCCCATCTGTGTTGAGAATAAACACAGTAAAATATGCTAGGTACTTACAAACACCTCATAATTATTACTAGGTTTGGAACCTGTGAGTGGTTTTCCCAAGTTCACGTTGAGCTCTAATGCAGAGAGTAAAATGTAAGAATGTAAAATCCCTGTTCCAGCTGAGCATTAGGTACTGCGCTGCCATGGCCTTAGATGGATGAGGGGTCTGTACTTAATCTTCACAGAGAAAGTCATGCTGGGTTTAGTAATTAAAAAAAATGTATAGATGTAACTTGCCATCTTCTGACTTGTTCTGTCTAGTCCTGCTTCAAGCACATACTTGAAGCCTGGAACAATTCCAGAGGTTAGCAGGAGTTTGACGAAAAGCACATTCAGGCTATTTTTAATTTAAGGAGAATACTTTGAGGTTTTCCTTGAAAAAGAAAAAAAAAGTATTCCCTTTAAATTATTAAAGAAACCCAAACCAAAACAACAACAAAAACCCCCAAGCCGTGCCTGCTCTGCTGTCTGAGTGCCTTTGCAGCATCTCTACTGCCCTTTGCCAGTCTGTGCTGCCAGGTCTCCACAGACACTTCAGTTATGTCCTTCACAGGACGTCTGGCCTTTTAGGCAAATGCTGCACAGGCCATTCCCTGTTCCTGCTGCAGCTCCCAGGCAGACAGAATTAGCCTTGGGAACAGCTGTATGGCAGACAGAGCAGGGGCTGTAACTATCTGCTAAAATATTAGTGCTTATTTCCAGAGAACCAGAATGAGCCAAACTTAGCTTTCATACATATGAGATTAATTCTGACCTGCAGTGCATGATCCCAAATGAAACCATACAAAAATAAATATTCCAAAACCTAAAGATCATGGCTCATTGCTCCTGTCTGCAAGCTCTTGGGTCTGGTTGTTTGCTGTGCCAGAGAGTCTCTCTGTCATTCACAATTTTTCTCTTTCCTTTTGAATTATTTTTCTGACCAGTGAAGGCTTCAGGCTTGATTCCACTCTCTTTCAGCAGCTTCACTGTAATTCCAGCATCAGCTGGAAGCACATGAAGGGTGTAGTAGACTCATGGGTTTGGCCACTTGCTGCTGTGTCCCATCTCAACAGACTGGGATCATGTTCTGTATCCTCTGAAGACCTTAGCACAAACTCCTCTAGAGCTGGCTGCAACTGTACCATATCCCTGTCACCCACTACTGGAAAGGATTGGCATATGGGATCAAGCTGATGTAATTTAGCTGATCTTAAAACATTCAATAGCCAGAGATTGCTGAAGTACACTGCTGTACTCCTGATTACAGAAAATCCCTACAGGGTTTGTCCACTTTTGCCACCTCTTGTCAAACTGCAGAGCAGGCAACGCTCAACTCTATTAATAGGTCTTTTGAATATGATTAATTGGGTTTTTAAGTGGGTCAGCTTCTTCCAGAATTTCTTACTTAGTTCCACTTGCAGCTGTCCATATGTGATGCTTTGTTTTCACAGTATCATCTGGAACTCTTTCCTCATTTAATGCACTCTTGTGATTTTTTGGGTAAGGTTTTCAGTAGGAGCCTGATTCATTCCTTGGTTTTATTTGCTCCTTGTATGTGCAGCCATATCATCAAATTGCTTTCTGTGCTATGTGTGCACATGGCTGTGGAGCACCACAGATCCCTCCCTGACCTCCTGCTTCTCCAGTGATACACTTACACTTACTCTGAAGGGCTCTTGAGCCAGTTCTGCAGATGGACAAGTCTTGCTGCCTGTTTGGATACTTCTGTTTGTTTTATTTTTAATACTGTCCTAAGGTGAAATATTTTTTCATGGTTTGTCAAACAAGATTATGGATTTGACTGTAAAACTATGACTCATCTCAGCCTTCGTTTTTCTTATTAAGAATGATCCTGGAGGAAAGTGCAAATGAAAATGTCAGCTCTGTCATAAATAATGTAAAAATGACAGCCAGAAGGAGAGCTCTCACGGACCCTCTTTCTGGCCAGTCACAGAAAAGAAATCAGTTTTGGAGGGCTGAGGCTGGTATTTGTGCAATTTTATCACCCTTTTACCTTCACATTTAAGTGTTCACATCATCCAGGTATCTAGTCCAAATGTCTGAGTTTTGCCTTTTATTTTGGAGCACTGTATATCGTCGTTCTTCATTGTTTAGTCTGGAATTAAGCATTTGAGCTTATAGCTCCTATTCTTAGTTGATTCTATGAATGTGTTTCATCTCCCTGATATTTATTTCTGGAAGCAGCGCTATATCCAGAGTGCAATTAAACTGGTAACTCTTTGCTCTGTGTTTTGTCATTAAGTCAATTTTTAAAGATTTAATGTCTCAAAGGAGAAAAATTATGGTGGACCAGCAGTAAAAAATTAAATCCTTGACTGTTCTTCAGCACAGGATACATAAAGCTGTTGATGAAGTGTGGTCTGTTGCAGCTGATAGTGTGAGGGCACAGAAATGTGTTGCCAGTTGCAAACATCAGATTTCAAGGTCATGCTCAAATACTGGCCTATTGATAGGGGTGAGGTAACAATGTATTAACACATAGTGACTGGAAGTCCTGGAAACCTTGAATTTAATGTCAGTGCCTGCTACAAAACACAGTGGGAAACTAATGAAAACAAACATTATTTTTCTATCATTTTTTTCTCTTTTAAGGAGGAGAATCTTACTGGGGAAAACCTTTCAAAGATGAATTCAAGCCAAATTTGTCCCACACAGGACGTGGTGTTCTTAGTATGGCAAATTCGGGACCCAACACAAACAAATCACAGTTGTAAGTAGTCACTTGCTTTTTTGTGCTTTACTGTTTCCCTCTGGACATTGTGTCTCACTCTGTTAAGAAGAAAAATGACATTCTATGAGCTACTCTTTAAAGTTCAGTCAAGTGAAATATTCTGTCGAGTGCTGCATATTGCAATCAGGGCTACAGCTGCTCTTAGCCAATCTAAGAGCAAAGTGAAGCACAGCAAGAAAACCTGTAGGTTTATTATATCAGCAATAATTTGTCTTTTTGGTTGTTATGATTTGAAGTTTTTGTTTGTTTTTGTCAGTGTCCCTTCCCAGTGTAACCCCTATAAGATAATTCATCACATCTTTTCAGTCTGTTTAAATTTAGCCCCATGTTTAACTTTTTGAAGGAATGAAATGAAACATAAACTCTATGGGAATATTACTTCTTTTTAGTCACCTGATTTTAAATAAATGAGAACAGTTCTGCTCTGTTGAAATGTGTAGACCCAGACGTGGCAGAGTGTACAATCTGGGATTGAGAATAACTTGTTTTCCAATGTACAAAAGCAGAATGAGGACTGAAATGAGGGAAAATTTAAAGATTCTGGAGTTGCAATGGCCTTGTTCATGTGTAACATTAATATGGGTGTTTGCCTGCAGTCCTTTCAAAATGTTCTGTGTCACTTTGAGCCAGCTATTTCTTGGTTGCTCTGTAAGTACTGCAGTATAAAAAAGTTGTTCTTTTATTGGGAGCCCCAGCATAGCGTGTGTGTGTGTGCAGTACTGTGTCTTGGCACTGAGGAGGGAGGGAGGGAGGGAGGGAGGGATGGGGTCTTGGTGTTCATGATGCTGTGTTATGATGGCTTGTAAACTCTGCAGCAGTGTGCTTTGCTTTAATTAAACACAAGTGCTTGTCTCAGGGCCTCACATTCTTAGGCTTACTCACATTCTTAAGCCTAAGCACGTGTGGGGCAGTTTGCTGGATCGAGTTGCTGTACAACTTATTTTGGATTTGAATGTTACTGCCAGCTCTCACGTGCTAAGTTAGGGGAGAGTAGAGGCTTCTTTCCTCTTTTTTTTTGTTTTAAAAAGAGGATTCTAATAACAAGTTACAGAGACCATAAGTGATGTGCCATTTTGAGTCACATCATCTGCTGCTGTAAATGTGATTGTATATTCTCCTAAAATTTGCAAATGAAATACAAAATTCCTTTATATGTAAGTCCTTAAGGGAGTCCAGCTGCCCATATTTATAAAGGTTCCTAGGCAGCACTTAGACACATCTAGCAACTGCTCTAGCCTTAAGGACTCTGTGAATAGCTCTCCCCATGGGTGACAGGCACTGCAGGGCAGAGGGAGCTGGGTCCCCTCTGCAAGGTGATGCTTGAATAATGCTCAGGACTTTTCTGGGACCATCTGAGTTATGTTAATTCTGTTGTCCTTAATTTTATTTTGACTGCAGTGACAGATGAAGAGCTTTCCCTGTATATTTGCTACTTCTCGGGGGTTTTTTATCACAATGCTACATAAATGACCGTGTGATGATCTTAAGTACTGGATAGCCAGGAATAAAGTGGTACCCCATGTAGGAGTTTGCAATCTGCACAGCATCCCAGTGCTTTCCTAGGGCAAGCTACATCTTAGTAGACTGTCTGGCACATTGCAGCTGCTCCTATTTCCAATCATATAACTTCCTGAGGCAGTTGCTTATATGGAAAAGTGCTTTTGGAATGCTTATATATTTTTAGCTGTCTCCTATGTAGTGTAACAGATGGAGACAGGGAGGAGAGCCAGCACTGCATGTCCAGCCAAGACAGGCCATCGTGGTCTGCAGACCACAGTGTGGAAACCTTTGTCTCATACATTTGTAGTCCAAGACTTCCAAAGAAGCATCAAGCTTTAGAGAAAAGCTTTAGTAGTAAAGGTTGCTTTGGATTAGTGTTTTAGTTCCCATGTTTAAGTTTAAAAGTACAGCCCCCAAGTTAAAAGCCCAGTTAATTACTTTTGACACTTCCAAGTATTCTTCTGGGATCTGAAGCATGAGTGTGCTCTGTCCAGAGGAGAAATAGATCACCAACAGGCCAGTTTAAGGGAAGAGAAATGCAAAAAATAAATATCCAGTAAATACAAGTTTACACTGGCAGAGACTGTTGTGTCCTGTAACTTTATTTGCTGGATACAAGCTGCCTGTTGTGCACGAGAAATGTTCTTCCCTAGCAGGACACGTCTGCCTGCCCTGCATGAGCTTCCCAGAGCCTGCATGGCAAGGAGGCAGATGGTCAGATTAATTTTGGACTTGCTGCAAGGCCCCACTCTTGGAGTACTGTTTAAGAATGTTAGTAAGGTGAAAAGTGAGAAGTCAAAACTCCAGAAATCCAGGATGGAACTCAAAAAACTGAGGAGTTGAAGAACGTTTGGTCCACAGGCCTTCCAGAGAGGAGCCAGAGAAGGAGAGGGGCTTGGCTTCTCTCCAAAAGCTTTTGCAGACACTTTGTGTTTTTAAGCATTACTGGCTGTTGTTGAGGGTCAGTGGGACAATGTAGTAACTGTTATGTCTTTGTTCTTCCCAGCTTCATCACATTCCGCTCTTGTGCATATCTGGACAAGAAGCATACAGTTTTTGGAAGGTAAGTGAAGGATATTTTGGGCAGCAGCATAGCAGACATTCTCCCCTGTGTGTCTGAAGCATAAAGAGAAGAATCTAGTGACTCTTGTAATTGAACTGGAGCAAAATCACAATCCAGTTCTTCTGGTCATGAGTAGGTGGGCAACATTGCACCAGTGCCAGTCAGCAGACCCTGCCTTTTTTTTCCTCCTTCCATCACTGTAAATTGCCTCACTTCCCTTCTGTGGGTGGCCCTCCAGGAGTCATGAATAAAGTAATCATCGTCATGTAATGAACCATGTTAATATTTGTGCATGTTAATTGCTGAGACACAAGAGATTAGCTCTTCAATACTGCTTTCATCCTCTTATGAGCCATCAACTGAAAAATTAGTCATGACAGGACTGCTCTTCATCGTGGCATAGACCTTCTGCATAGATGAGGTCTTTTGGCCCTGCTTATTCTTTTTAATTTTATTCTTCTTTTCTTTTATTCCTTACAATTATCACTGGCATCAAATCTGTGTATTTATGTGCCTGTGTGTATGTACATACATACAGGCTTATGCACACATCTATAAAGATACTACCAATGCCCAGACAGGGAGAGAACTTAATTCCTTATAAAGAAGTCTCTTCTGAAAGTCTTTTCCAGTCAAGTCTTCACATGATAAAGATTAAGGTATTTATTGCAGAAGAAGGTACGAAGTCTTTGTTATGGTTTGTTCTTTGCTTCCTCTGCTGCAGGTACTTGGTATTTACCAAGTCGAGCAGAGCTGTTCTCAAACATCCCTCGTGCGTGGCAGGAGGGGGAGTGCTACTAGCCTGCTGCAGTGGTAGTTCCTGAGAATCTTACAGTCTTCTTTACTTGTAGTTTTGGGGTTTTATTCTTTTCATAGTTTTATTCATTTGGAAGTCAGCAATGGAAAATAAAACCATGTGCTGTTTACTTTGATTGAATGTCATGCAATTGTGCTGTACAGTGAAAGTGATATATTTAATCCATCTTCCCTGCCTGCGAGTTCTTGAGGCAGAAACTGCTTCATTTTAATGGCACTTTATTTTAGTGCTGTTAGTTCCAATACTGATTCTTCAATAATTGCACTCTTGGAAATGTATTTTTTTCTTTCTCAGGTTTGCCCTAGAAAAATTCTTTGTCCTTTAGTGAAAGCAGATAATAAAACAAATTCTAATACTAAAAGCTGAGAGTCGGTATATTCTTGGAGGACTTACCTTATCCAGGTCTTAGGACTATTTCACCTAAGCTACACTTTGAGTCCACCTTGCAAAAACCTTTTCAAATCCCTTACAGTAATGCTGTTAACCTGAGCTGGCCACCTCATCAAATAATGTCTGTGTTAGGACAGCTCAGCTGAAAATGTGCCCGTTCTTCAGTTCTGGGTGCAGCCTGGCCTCAGTGAGCATCCTGTGTAGTCCTCCAGTGTCTTTGCTGTGGTTCCCCAGTGCCCTCCAGTTTCACCAGAGTTCACCAGGACAGAATTTGGAGAGAAGCTGAGCTTGCTGTGGTGCAGTAAGTGTGCTTCCCAAAGCCTTCACTATGTGCTGAGTATCTCAAGTACCTTGTGAGCAAAATAGCTCAGATGATGTTTCACACTGTATGTTGCCCTTTGGAGAGGAATTACTTCCAGGTAAATCTGGTTAAGTGTATACAGCAGAGATTTTTGCAGTTTTAGCAAAGACTGTCTTAATTTGTGAACTGTCTTTGCTGCTACAGAAATCTGAGCTTAGGTGCCAGAGTGAAGAAGTGGTGCTGCTTATATTTTTAGCTGAAATACAATGGAAAAACTTTATAAAAAGTGTTGGTTTAGAATCATATTTGGCTTCCTGCATGAAAACTGAGTGACATCTTCATATGAAGGCAGAGCAGGGAAATTTTACTCTGATCTGTCTTGCATGTAAATGAAGATCAATTCAAAGAAGGTAAAAATGAAGATGCTGGGATATATGTATCCCAGCCAGTCTGTATTAATCTACAAATTGAATTATTGAATGATTGAATTTACCTACAAATTTAATAATAAAAGGTTGATGTGTGTAGCTCTTAAGATCTATATTTTGTTATCAAAATCCTTCAGCTGTTTTTACCTGCATTGTTTTTAAAAGTCAGATAAGCCAGAAGATGCCAGAGATTGTACCTCTAGTAAAATTCCAGCTTCAGTCTGCTATTTTAGATCCTGAGTGGTTCCAGGATTTGGTGACTATATCTGAGCTGATTATAGCATAATAATACCTGGGAAGCATATCTAGGAATAATATCTAGGTTTAAGAGCAGAATGAACCCATGATATCAGGATTCTTTGTTTCCATCAATGTTTAATTGTATTGTTAATTGGATGCTTACTGGCTTGTTGTGACTTTCATATAGATTTGAGGATTAGTTATTTCAGTTAATATAAAAACCTGAATACTCTGATCTGAACTGTACTCTCAGCTACTCCTGTGTGCCTCTGGTTCATATTAGTGCCACACAATTATCCTGGAAAGCACAATTTGACCTGTTTGTAATTTGTATAGAACTTTTCAGCAGGCTTTCCATAGTTTGGAGAACAAAAAAGAGTGAAAGGGCAACCATTCCCTATTCCTTTCTTTGTTTCTTTGGTCATGTGTAGGATGCAATATTGAAAAGATCCTTCTCTGGAAATGCATCTTATTCATGTCCCCACTGGTTTGAAACACAATTTTTTATGTAGGAGAATCTATCAATGCCCAAACCTGGGCAGTGGGACTGTGAAGAGGTGACATGTGTCTGCCTTAGGCATTGGAATTTTCAAGTCTCAGGAGACAGGTGTGGCTGGAGGACAGGGAAGGGCTCATCATGGTTGTGCTGCCCACCATGGCAGTGATGAGGATGCAGGTACTGAAAAGAAAGAAGATAATCTGGCATGGCTGGGGAGCAAAAAGAGAGAGTGAGGTAAGAATGCCTTCCCTTGGAGGTGTGTTGCAGGCTGCATGGATTTCCTGCTCCAACAGAGCTGCCTAGATTAAATTAGTAATTACCATTTCTAGTCATTACTATTTCTTCTGACTTAGAGAATGATGTAATTAACACAAAAACCAACTGGTGGCTTTTGTGGGCTTTTAGCTTGCTGGTAAGAGGTTTAATTTAGAAACTGAGATAATGTAAACCAACTGACATGCATTTGCTCTGCACAGAGGGGATGAGAAGCATTTGCAGGGGGCTGCTGCCTGGGGAGGGTCCTGCCTGCTGCTGCCCTGGGTTGTGCCTGGCATCTCCCTCCTACCAGTGCTCCAAGGAGGGCCTCAGCTGTGCTGTGACCTGCAGCAGCTACAGGAACACTGCAGCCAGAACAGCAGACAGGCTCAGGTTCCTGCTTGGTGTGCTTTGTGAAATTTAGATGCAATCCATACTGTTACTATGTTTTCTGTTGCAATGGTTCACAGCTCCTGTGGATCAGAGACCTGGTACATTTGCACTTTATAAGCAGAAATAGGAACAGTCTCTGTCCCTGAGAGCTGTGTAAGTAGAAAAGAGATTGCATATAAATACAAGGAAGTTGTGGCAGTGACCCATTTCAACTTACCTTCCACCACCTTTGGGAAAAGAAAGCCCCAGGAAAAAACAAAATTGCTTCATTGATGTTTTTGGGAGCCTGTTCCAAAGCTAAAGGCACACATTAAAAAGTGCATGTTTAAAATAGTAGTGGAAAGTGATCAACAGAAGGAGAGAAATGCTTTCAGAATTTTGGGTGAGATTGAGGACAAGCAGAGCACAGTGGGTTTGAAAATGAGGGCATTTGCAGATATGTGATGTGATAAAATGAAGGGCAATAAAGGGAGCAGAGAGAAAAGTGTTGTGGTCAGAGTGGCAAAGCTGGAAATTATCTGTGCAGCAGTTCTGTGTGTTTATTAGAGCATCACTTGTGTTTGTCAAGAGCTGAGAAAAGAAAGTGGCAATTGAGTATGTCAAGGACAGTTTTCTTGTTTGTATGAGGCTGCATATATCTGTTTACATGCATAACTTTTACTGTCTCTTGAGGTTTCTGCTGCTTATTCTTCAATTCTCTTGTTCCCAAAAATAATGAACAAGGTGGTTTGGGAAACCTCAGACTTGGTCAGATTGGAGGCATTAGTCAGTCAGTAGCTGACATGCACCCAGCTTATTCTTCTCCTTTTTTTCCCTTCTCCCCTTGCCAGATGCTTTTGTGGAAGAGTTCTTCCCTTGGATCAGTATCACTCTGTATGAAGTATTCCTTAACCTGTTTAGTGCTTTCTACTGCAGTTCTGTAGACGGGGGCAATGAAAGTAACTCTTGTACTCTAAAGTAATTAGCTACATAAAGCAACTATCAGGCATTATTCAGCTATCCACTGTTAAATGACACAGTGTCTGTTTCCACTTGCAACATTCCCTGTATGATTTGGATCAGTGAATCCCAGTTGCTTCTAAGCTGGAAAACTCATGTTCTTGTGGCTCTTCTGCTTTAGTACATCTGAAGATCAGAGAAATTGTGTGACAGCAGAAGAGCTGATTCTTCGTAGGGAGAGTGACCTAATTTTGCACTGCAGAGTCTGCTCCCCAAACACTGGGATGGGAGCAAAGAGAAGCTGGGAAAATGAGCCAGCCCTCCCTGTGGAGACCAGGGCTTTGGTGTCCTGCAGCACATGAGCACTGGGCTGTTGGAGCTGCATGAGGGCTGCTGTCGTTTCCAAAACAGTTGTATGATCTCTGAAGAGGGACCTGTGCCAAGGCAGGGAAGTCCTTTCATGCCAGGTTCATCTGTTGAGTCTAGTTTCACTAAGCTTTTTTCCAAGTTGTTTTAGTTTTTCAGCACCTTTTATTACCCTGTCTCGCCTGCTAGATGAAGCCCTTATCTAGCAGAGAGATGGAGATGTTTTGGCTGCATCCTTGTTGCACATTGGAATTGCTCACTCCATTGCACATTGGGTGTATGCATAGAAAACATTTTGTCCTGAGTGTACGTGTTTGAGCACGTATGTGTTCTCTCTGTTTGTATATATAAATGTATGTTCTCCTTTTTATAAAAATAACCTTCGGGGCAGAATGTGTTTACAAAAGAGCAATTTTTCTTTCTGGTTTCTGTTTGTAGTTTAAAGCTTTTCTTAAAAAAAAAAAAGTCCAGACATTGTTCTTGTATCATCTTCTGACCAGGAAACTCTATCATGTTGGCCCACTGCCATCCCCAGCATTGCATAAGGCTTAATTCCTATAATTCTTCCAAACAAAAGTAAGAGAAATAGGTTCATGTGTGAATGTCTCTGGGACTGCAGGGGAGATGCAGTTTTCTTTGGGGGCAGCACTAACTAAGGTACAGTGAGACCTTCACTGGCATGTTGCAAAGGGATAAAGCCTGCTCCGGGTGTTTCACTTCTGCATCATGCAAAGGCATAGGCAGTGGTTATGAAGCAAGGTTACTAGTTTACATAAAGGAGCCTTAACAGGAAGTGAAATTTTAATAACACATCTAAATGTGAAATGCAAAGATTTCCAGTGGTAACTTACCCAGCTTTCAAGAAAACAGAATTGCATGAGTAAGGGCACATTTTTGTTTTCATTCCTATGCCAACAGAAAAAAAACTCCCTAAATGTACCTGCCTTGTCGTTCATGCTTAAATGTAATGCAACATTTATCAAGCTCCTCTAAAAATACAGGCTGTCTCAGGGATGCTGAGCTAAATATATAGTTGAGATCATCATTTCTCTGTTCAACATCTACTGGAAGCACACAGCAAGTCCTTGGTTTCACTGGTTGTTCTAATGTGAATGGTGTCTTGAAAGTGTCACCCTTTCCAGTGTTGGATGTCACCTGAACATCTTCTTAAACCTCAGTCAATTTAGGACAAAGCACGTGTGACACCTTATAAAAGGAATAGAGCCAGAAGCAGTGGAAAAGGTTAAACTTGTTTATCCCTTCTCCCTTCCCTTCCCTGCTGGCTCCCCACTTGGCACAAGTGGCACTGCATGGGACCGGCCAGCACCGTGTGAACGCTCACTGTCTGTGTCACACATTCAGCACGTGTCAAGAGTATAAGGGGATGTTAGTCTGAACTTCTGCAATCTGCATTTTCTGTTACTGAAAGTTATGTACAGATTTCCTTGAATATTGTAATAATATTAAGTAGTGGCTCCCTCTTTAGAGGATCTTTTCGTACTATTTTCATGTACTGATCTGATGGACTTTTCTACATTTGATCTGTATGGGTTTTTTTCTTGGCCCAAAATATGTGTTGTTAGGCAGCCAAAGAATCCCAAAAACTTCTCTGATGTGTTGGTTTCCTCATTCTGTGAGGAGCAGTTGCTGTAAGGGATGCCGGTGCATGGCTTTGACACATTATATCTCATCGAACTGATTTTAGTGATGCAATGTAACATCACGAGATTTGATAAAGCCAACATGTAACGTTTCAAGGGCCTGCATGTACCTTGTGCTTCTTAGATCAGAGGAAAGCTTGCAAAAGCCTTTACAGTTTAGAATATTCAAATTTTTTTGCATCCAGCTCTGACTGCCAGGTTAGTGTGTAGTTCAGTTTTTACTGGATGGGTGATGTTTGCAATCAGATTTTATCCTTTTTGGATGTTAACTTTTAGTGGTGAGATACCAGCCTCAGCCAGGCCTGACCCTGACAAAGCTCCCAAGTGTTCCCTGAACAAAAGTGACTCATGGATTATTTCCTCTCTCTCTGGTCAGAGCTCTCTCCTCTAAGCTGGTGGTTTGTATTCAAATTAGTTTTTATTTTTTATCAGTATTGCAGCAGTGTCCTTATTAAGACAAAAACATATATTGAGAGCTGACTGTGCTGACAGTGTCATACATAGAGATACTCTGTGCAAAATGTTGGAGGATGCAAGGGAGAAAAAAGGAAGCAATTTTCCATTTGAGAGACAAGAAGTGAAGAAGAAAAGAGAATTACATGCTCTGCAGGCATAACAACTTCGTCTTCTTCCCCCTTAGCTCTTTACAATCATGTCAAAATAGACTATTTAGGTCATTTACTGATGACCTGTGAATGCCATGTCTATCATAGCCTTTCAAAATGTACAAGTGACAAAATATTACCAATAAAGTTAAATTAGCAGAGCAACTGAAGATCTGGTAGCATCCATAAAATGCATTAGGGCCAATATTGTGGGTGGTCTAGCTATGGGCTAAGGGATTACTCAGCTGAGATTGCCAGTGCACAGCTGATCTGGCCATTTCAAATTATCAGAAACCTAATTAAATGAAAACATACAATCAGATAATGAGTGAGCTGTTGGCTAGAAAATCCTCTGATATTAAATCAGAAGTTTCCTTTGGGGCAGTTAAAATACAGTGAATATATCTTGGGCTGGGTGTTAATCACCAGTATTATAAGTGAGTCTGATACTGGCCTGGAGAGAGATTTTAAAATTGCATTTTTATTATGAACTTTCCAAAGTTCATACAGGGTCTTCAAGCCCTGTGCAGCCTCCCCCAGTCTGCTCCCTCCAGTCACAAATGACTGAGGCTGTTCTAGCCTGCATGCATGGGTTTTAATTGCACCCAGAAGTCACAGCCTGATTACAGAATACCAGCAGGCCCTTGGGGAATAAAGTTTGGAGCAGCACTGACACATGAGCAAGCACAGCTGTGCTGGGGCAGGTGCTGAGAGCACCCTCTCTGACTCGGTTCCTTCTCTGTGATGGGGTCTGTCCTTTAGGTTGTGGTTGCAGCCTGTCCCAGCCCATGGGGTGGCAGTGAGGGCACTGGGCAGTGGTGCAGAGGGTGTATTCTCCATTGGATCAGCTGAGACCGTGGCAGGTGAGCATCAGAGGCCTCTTCTGGTGCTGGCCAGGCAGCTCTGCCATGCTGGGACTGACAGATGCCTTGGGAGGGAAATACCCTGGTATGAGTGTATAAAATGTATAAAGGTGACTGTGAATACCATGTGTTTTGCTCGAGGCATTGCTTACTTCTCTGATATGAAAGCAGAGTTAGGTGATAAAATGCTCCACATAGTCCACCAGTTTGGTATCTTTTTCCCCACCAGTTCCATTTAATTTGATTTTCCCCCATTTCATCTGCCCATCCCTTGGCAGCCTACTCATGCTCATGCTGTTGTCCCAGTAACAATCAGGCTTCAAAACAGTTTTTCCCCTGTGAAAGCTGGGGAATTGCTGGCTCTTGGGGTAGCCCTGTCCCATGGGCAGCCCTGGACTCCTCAGTGGCCAGTTCCTGCCCTTGCTGCTGATCTCCTGGCCCCAAACTCCCCTGGCTCCTGGAGCAGTGTTTTTGAGAACTAGGGCTGCTTCTCATTGTCCCATAGCCATTAATATGGGTTGTATTTTTGGTTCCTGGCCATGTGGCTTGGCTCTGTTAAAACAGATGTTGTCCAGCTACAGCCTGCTTTGCTAATGGATTTAGATCACTCTGCATCAACAGCCTGTCTTCCTCTTTATTTACTGCTCTTCTAAGAATAGCTGTTTTCAAATTTAATTGTGGATGATGATGTGCATAAAAGTGTTAAATACCCTGGGACCAAGAGCTGATCCCAGCAGGACCCCTCTGAAAACACACTGACTCAGTGGTTCCTGTTTAAAATTAGATTTTGACACCTGTCAGCCGATTTTTTATTTAATGTGTGCTGTATTCACTTTATTTCATTCTGGTTCCTCAATCAAAATATCAGCCGCCTTCCAGAAGTCTGTTCCATGGACACTGTTATCCCTGTTAACCACATCTGTTGTCTCAAAGATAGAAGGTTGTTTGACAGACACTTTTCCACAAAACCTTGTTGATTGCTGTTACTTATTTCCTTTCTTTCTTAATCATGTCCTGTCTCCGCTATTCCATTATTTTGCTGGGACAAATGACAGGATGACAGAATTATAATTATCTGGGTTTCCCCATTTATCCTTTCTAAATATGCTTTTCTAGAATGTTCCCATTGTTCCACACTTTTTTTGAAAATAAACATGCAACAGTCCAGAAAGCCTTCAGCCTTAAACATTTTCAAGCAAGTGTTTGGATATGTTGACTTGAAAAGTGAGAACCCAGGGATCTAAGGCCCTCCTAGGTGAAAACTGCTTTGAAAAGTGTCCTGGCCTTACCCTGTGGCTGTGACTCGATGTTCTGCTGCCTTCCCAGAGCCCTCACGAGCTCAGTCATGATATTCTTCTGGAGGAATCCTGTGCTTTCTGTGTTACTGGTGTTAGTGCAGACAGCTCTGCCACTGCTCTCCTGTACTGCTGTAGTTACCATTCTCTTCCTGATAACACTCTTAGGTTTCATATACAATTTAAAAACAAAGAAAAACAAAAGACTTGTTCTTCATCTGGGTGGTTTGTGTGGCTCCCAGGTTTTGGGTTTTGCTTTGCCTCTGTTTGACTTTTCCATGTTCTGTTTAATTTTAAATTCAAACCCCATATTTGAGGAAAAGTTTCTTATCTTCCATGGTAAGAATGGCACTATCTTAGGTCTTCCAAACACAGTTGCTGATTCCCTTCTCCCCAGACATGATGATTTAAAAATCTGCTAGAGTAATGGGCATAAATCAGATATATTTAAGGTAAGGGTGCAGGAGTATTTTGAGTATGTTGTGACAGCTGGATAACATGACCTTCCTCTTTTAGGGTGGTTGGTGGCTTTGAGACTCTGACTGCTATGGAGAACGTGGAAAGTGACCCAAAAACAGACCGTCCCAAGGTACGCATGAAGCACTGGGGGCAGTGGCCTCACACGCCAGTGCTGGTCACTCTGCTGACACTTCTTGAAACCAAAATAGGGGGAGATGACACAACTTAATCAGCAGATGGAATTACTGTTCTTCTCTTCTGCTTCCAGGAGGAAATAAGAATTGAGACAACAACTGTTTTTGTTGATCCCTATGAAGAGGCAGATGCGCAGGTGAGGTTGCTTGCTTGGTTGGTTGAGGCTTTTTCTGAAAGGCCAAAGCTTTTCTGTAGAGAACTTTGCAACTTAATGCCTCTTCTTTGCACATGGGCAGCCCCCTGGCCCATCTGGTTGCCAGCTAAGATTAAGCAGCTGCCATTCAACACTGCCTTTTTGCTAGGATCCCAGTCGCTCTTTCAGTGGAGAGTTACTCTTGTAACTGAGTCTGGCACAGCTCCCAGTCCATCACGCTTCTGATGGTTCCCTTTCAAATGCTCCCAGTAGCTGTGGGTAGCTGCAGGTGAGAAGAAAGGAGTCTTGCTGTAATAGCTGCAGACAGCCTGTTTGTAGTGGCCCTTGAGGGCTGTCTCATAAAGCCTGCCCTGTAATCTCAGTGGTGCTGATTGCTGGTTTAGAGTGCTTTAAAGCTTCAAAGAATCGTAGATGTTTTCTCTGTATTTTGCACTATCTCTTGCAACAGATTGCACCCTTTGCTTCCCATAGGTCGCTGCTGAAAGAGAGAAGTTCCAGGAGGAAGAAGAAGCAGCCAAAATAAAGGCTGAGGTAGTCCCACCAAAGAAAGAGGTTCAGACTCCTAAAACTTACCGGCAGGGGATTGGAAAATACATCAACATGGCTGCAGCGTGAGTTCTCTGTCCATCTGATTTTTGCTGAATATTTTAGGTGCCTTTCCTGCTGGATGCTGGCCCCATCCAGTGCCATTGCTCAGATGTTTGGTTTGGCCAGCAAAGGCACCCTCATGTAGTCCTAACAGTCAAGAGTTTACTTTACTCCTGTTGTTTTTCAAGGTCACACGTTAACTGAACTTCTCTTTTAGCCCTTTAACATGACCAAGTTGGTCTTTAAAAGTGTTTGCTGACTTCAGAACTGTAGATACATTTCCAGAACTCAGAAATCTTTGAGGAACTGTACTGTGTCACTTCCTACACCGTCTTTTATTGTCTTCCTTTTCTGCAGCTATTTCTGAAGGCCATGGTCCCACAGATGTTTCTCTTTAAGCAACTTCTGCCCTGCCCCAGGCCCCTGTCAGTTTGCTGCTCTGGTTCCCTGTTCAGCCACACAAACAGCTGTACCAGCACAGCTGAAATGGCTGGAAAGGAGAGCAGGTTCCCAGGCTTGCTGTGGGAGCACAGGGCAGCTGGGTAGCTCCAGGGTACCTGGCTGGTTGGACAGGCTTATCCTAAAGCACCCTCTCCCAGACACCCTTTGTACCCCTGTTGGGATTGGCAGCACTGCTTTCTTTCCTAAGGACAGCACAGAATCCTGGCTGAGCAGCAGCTTAGCATGTGTTTTGGAAAAATTAAAATAAATGCCTTCCACTTGATTTTTAGCAGACTTCTCTAAAAGCATTTGCAAAAATGCTGTTGTCTGTCTGCTACATAAATGCCTGTATTCATGCATACACAGATCTGGGCAGCCATTTAATCAGCTTGTGTGTGTGCCTCTGTGACTTACAGGCATTGACATAAGTGTGAGAACAGAAATATGTTAGCTCAGGTAGGTCAGTTTAGTGTGTCAGTAAAATTTTTCAGTTGCAAAATATTGCTTGTGCCTTAAAATACATGTCCAGCTTAAAACTGCTGACACGGTGCACTCCTATTTACAGAGGAAATCCAGCAGTTTGTGGCTCTGTGAAAAAGACCAGGTAGTAGAGAAGGGACCTTCAGTTGCTGCAGCCTGCTCTCACAGCTTTAGGGTTCTGTGTTCTCCCTATCAGCTACTGATATCTGACAATAAAACCACAGCACGTGAGCTGGCTGCACAGCGTTCCCTGGGGTTGCAAGCTCTGCTCAAGAGAGACTGATAATAGCAGCAGCAACTGCAACAGGCTGGGCTCAAGAAACAGGAAGGGATCTGAAAAGCTCTCCCAGCTGCTTTATACCTAATTCCCCATAAATTCTTTTTCTGCCACAAGTGCAGGTGAGAAGGTGTGCAGAGAACTCATGGCTCATGTTTTCGTGACCATGCTAAAAAGGTACAGCTGTTAAATCTTCAGCTCTGGCCTGGAGAACTTACTGTGCTTTGAACACATTCCTGGGAGTGTTCAAAGCTTGATCCAAACCATCCCCATGGACTCATTCTCCCTCTTTTTGGGCATGCCAAAGGCCCCCATCCCCAACCTCTGCAGTCCCCATGTTGGCATAGAGCTTGCACCCCTGTCTAGTTGACAAGGGATGGGCTGGCTCCAGAACAGCTGGTGCTGGGAGAGAACAGGCAGAACAGGCATCCGAGCTGCCCTGGTCCCACTGGCAGTACAGACTCCCTAAGAGCTGTTTTCATTCTGGCTGCAGGAAGCGCAGTGTGGAGGATGACGGGCCCTCAACCAGCACAGCTGTGAAGAAAGAGAAGAAGAGCACAGGCTTCGGGGACTTCAGCTCCTGGTAGCAGCATGGGGAGCCCAGCACTGGGGCACCACAGCGCAAACAGGAGCCTCCCACGTGGCCCCAGAGAGCCCAAAAGACAGTCTGTCCTGGGGAGGGAAGGCACCGGCCTGCCCTTCCACTGGCAAAGAAAACTGCTGCTTTGTTGAGGCTGGTTAATGTGGCTTTGTTTTCTAGAGAGCACATTCCCCCACTGCATCTTCCTCGAAGGCCGTTTTGTTGTTGTTTTGCAAAGCAGGGAGCAGGCAGCCCAGCTCCCCGGGGATCAGCTGGAGCCTTTCTCTGCGTGGCTGGCAGCAGACCAGGCAGAGCCCAGCCTGGCAGGGCACTGCTGCAGTGAACAGCTCGGGTGGTGAAAGAGCTCCTTTTACAGGTAATCGTTTCCAGACCAGCCAAGTGTGCCAAGCAAGGGAATGAATTAATGTGCTGGGAAGCGCCTGTGCTGCTGGAGAGCTCTGTGGAGGGCCTTCAGCCTGTCCTACCCTTACCTTCCAGCTGCCTCCTGCTGGTTCTCAACAAGGACCAATTTTGTCTCCTCTTTGCCAGGATCCTGTCTGGACTGACTGCTGTCAGTCTCTGAAGGGTCGCACTCACTCCAAAACGAGCCTTCTCTGTACCTGTTAAAGCATCCAACAGCCTGGGAAGCTGCAAATCTACATGGGGAGCCTGGGGCAGCTGCACCACTTACTCCTCCCAGTGGCTGCCCTTCCCTGAGCCACTGGACAGCCAGAGGTGTGAGGATGCACCAGTTCACACCTGCCCTCAGGTCCCAGAAACTACAGCCTTGAGCAACTGAGCAGGAATAGAAACAACTCTCTTGTTTGTTTTTTTTAACACCCTTACATTCCTAAAGCCTGGTCCTTGCAGGGTAACACATGCCATAGTCTGCTCTGACATCAGGCTTCCCATCATTAGGAAAAACCACATAATATAGCTGACAGGCATCCCAGATATTTCCATTACATACCCACAAATTATTAGGAATCTTAATAAAGGCCTTATGGGGTAAAGATATATCAGCCTGTGAAGTTTTAATCCCAAAGCATCTGTGTGGTACCGTCACTTAGACACAGCAGGCTAGATCCTGAATATCACTTTTCAGTTCATCTTAGATGTTTTCAGATAAGAGAAATGCCCTCCCTACCTCCTGTGTGGCTGAGGAGAAAGTTTTGTAATCCCCTTTGGAACAATATATTTGTATCGGTGGTTTCATTCTTTAAGAAAATACTCCATTTATAGGAAAGTGCTGTAAAAACTTTTGGAAAATATTTTGCATTAAATGCTTTTATTTTCTTTCGAGTGCTTGACTTTGACTGTTTGACTGTTATTTCCAAGATCACAGCATTGCAAAGTTGATTGTTGTACAAGGAAATGATTCATTCCTGCTTTTTAAGATGCCCATAAGGAATTCTGGGATTTCTGCGGATATGATTACATCTTTGTTAAATCATAGGAAGTCTAAACTAATTTGAAAGAATAATAGGGGGAGTTTGTTTTGCAAATGTCTAAGTTTGAAATAACACATTTGATTACTGCAACAGGGGATTTGATGGTACTTTCCTAAAGCTGAGTTTCTTCTGTCTTACTGGAACCTCTTGTTTCTCCTGTGCTGCCCCTTCCATGATAGATTGTTACTGATCCCCTTTACCTAACTCGTACTTCAGCACACTTTTGAGTAGTCAAGTTCACAGCATTGCTAGAGCTGGGATAGGCAATTTTATGAATCCATAAGGATAAAATGCTGGTTTTGTACTAGATTAAAATGGAGACTATTATGAAAGAAAGGAGCTTTTGATTACAAGGAAGGCAGCAGAGGTGTGGCAAGGGCTCCCATTTCAGCAAGTCCTTGCTGCAGATTGATCCGAGGGGCAGTTTCCTGTTGTGGCAGCAGGCTCTAGAGATAACTGCCCACTTTCCCTTTCTGTTCCAGCTTTTTGGCAGAGCTCACTGCAGTCCCTGAAGGACCACTGCTGTGCACAGTGCAGAGGGACTGCTGCCCTTCCAAGCACTGCCTTTGCACTGCCCCTTTCCTCACCATTTCCCACTGCAGCATCGGAGACAAAAGAGAGAACAATTTCCTGGCTTCTAGGAAGGGCTGAGTGTGACCCTTTCAGTTTTGCTCCAAGCAGGGGTGAAGCTCTCCAGCCATGGTTCACTCTCTGGCCTGCTGGTGCTCCCAGCTGCTCTTGGTGGCTCCCAGGCTGGGGGATGCTGGCTCTGGCCCATCCCCAGCGTGCTGCAGTGGCCCAGGGGTTTGGCCAGTGCCCAGTGCTGAGTCAGCAGCCAGACTGGGCTTTGCAAGAGCTCTGAGGGGCCAGCACTGTCACTGTTCCACCACAGCCAGATCCTACCGTGGAGTTTTGTCCTGCAGAGCCCCACCTCTGCTCTCTCCCACACTTATAATTCTGTGTATTCAAGTCAATTTCTTTTTAATTTCACCTTCCCTTCTGGTCATTGGAATCCACAGGGCCAGTGTGACACAAGCTCTTCTCTGAAAGATGGCAGGGACACAGAGAATGGGGCAGTGTGCTATATCCCTCATTTTTCCAAAACCTGGCTCTTTGCAGGGTGACTTGCAGTTTCCACTACCTGAGCCAGGAAAGGGCAGGAAGGAGGCTGTACTGAAATCTTTTTTCCCCCCTTTCATCACTTGGTTTTCCAGCAAAGATGGTGTGTTAAGGGAATACCCAACCAGCTCCTGCTATGGCCAGAGGGATCAGCAGAAACTGTGCAGCCTTACTACAGGAACTCACTCCTGGGAACCACTGTGCTGTTTGTAAGCACATTTTTACATTCTTTCACACTTTTCCAGTAAATGTACTTCGAGAGAAAAAGTAGGATTTTGACCAGGGGCTGAAGAAGCTTTTGTTTGGCTTTGACTAGAGTAACACCAGCCCTCTCATGTTTCGAACTGCTCCATACCTGAGTTGCTCTGCTGAAAGGCACTGGGTGACCAGTGAATTCATTGTTTCCTGAGATCTGGCACCATTGCAGAGAGCAAAAGCACAAAACACCCTTGAGAAGGCAGGGGTGTGTGGTGGGGCTGGGAGCCGGGGCCAGTTGTTTCCATACACAAAGAGGGGGCTCACGGGGGACTCAGCTCTTCACCTCTGCTTTTTCTGGTATGAATTCAGCCTGGCCCCTCAAGGAGCAAGTATTGTCTGTGTGGGAAACAGCACAGATTAAACAGTTTTTCAAGCCAAGTAGCTGCAACTCTGTTACCATATTTACCAAGAGAAAAAGCCAAAAATATTATTGTTCAGTTTAATTTTGCCTGTTTCCTGCTGGTTTGAATGGCTGCAGCCCAGGAGTTCAGACTACCAGTTGCTCTGCTTCAGCATCACATGGTTGATCATGGTGGTACCCATCTCATGTGGGGCCACGAACTGTGAGAACTGTGTTTGAAGGTCTCCAAGGAAATCCTGCTTTTCCCCCCAGCCCCTTTCAAGCTGAGCCCAGCATGGGTTGTGGGTCCCTCGGCTGTTGGTGGAGTCACAGGCATGGCCATGGCCACCCTGCAGGTGGAAGGAGCAGCTGGCAGATAAACCACTGCGTTCTAAGCATCAAATACTTCTGGGATCCCCCTGCCACCCATTGCCAGCAACGTTGGGAAGGAACAGGATGTCGGAAGCCTGGCACAGGAAGCATCTTTTATAAGCAAGAGGAGGGGATTTGCCAAAACACCCCCCAGGTTTCCACACTGTTTGCTTTGGAGGAGGCAAACAAACGCCCTCAGACGGCAGCGGAAGCGGCGGCAGCGCCGGGCCCGGCCGGGTTACACCGCGGCGGCGCGGCCGGGCAGCGCTCGCTTCCTCTCTGTCTTTGGGAAGCGTATTTGTTGTCCCAGCCGTGTGGAGGATTTACCCAGTCTGTGCTGGGACTGTGGGGAAGGGGCCAGAGCCTTGGCCCCGGGAGGGGCATTCCCTGAAGGGGCACGCAGCTGTTTGGGACAGAGCTGGTGGTGGCGGGCCGATAGCGGCAGAGCTGAGGGCAGGGACCCGCGGCGCTGAAGCCGTGTGGGGCTGGCGGCCTGGCGCCATTTTGCTCCAAAGCCTGAGGCCCTCGGCCCTGAGGCACCGACCATGAGGGGCTGCTGTGGAGCGGGGGCTGCGCACGGAGCCTCGGCAGGGCCGGCACTGACTCAGCCTCCAGGGAGCTCAGGCACTGCAGCCCGGTGACTTCATCCTCTGGAAATAGCAACCGAGGAGGAACCATCTCTGTCACCACCGTACCCATACAGACACAGGCACTGGCTGCTGCCTGCACGGCTGCCTGCACCCGGCCCCAGCGCGGTAGCTGGGTGAGCTCCAGGGCAGGAGCAGCCCCTCCGTTCTCGCCCCCAGCACGGACACGGCTGGAGCTGCTCCACACAGGACACCACAGGATCGGGCTCCGTGTCTGTGCAGGGCTGGTGGCGTTTGGCAGCTGGCAGCCCCACGGGCCACAGTGCACGATGCTGCTGCAGGAGCCGGTGAAGTCAAAGTGTGTGAGGCCAGCGAGGTCACAGCTGTATCACCCCCCTGCTCATACAGCAAAGACAATACAATTTGCACTCAGCCAATAGTGGCTCCTTGCCTAAAATGTGTATTCCTGAAAAGGCACCTGATTGCCTGCAAAGGCTTCAAGGGAAAACGACTCCTGCAGTTCCCCTGGTTGCAAGTAAAGCAAAGCCATAGTAGCAGCTGGCAGTGGCTGTCTCAGGTAACAGGGGCTCTCACTCATCACTGGTGAGCTGAGTCTTCCTCAGGTTTGTGCTGGGGCAGCACAGAGCAACCCCTGAACATCCTAACTATGGCTCTGCCACAATGGCCAGGGATGTTGGAGCTCCCATGGAGGCACCCTGGGGGTGTCCAGTCTGGGGTTTTCCAGGGGAACAGTGCAGGAACAGGACTTGCAGCATGGGGGCCAGTGTGAAGGGCTGGTGTGGGCACAAGGCAGGTGTCCCACAGGCACCAGTCCCTGCATCCACCTGTCTCATCAGTCATGGCAGCCCTGTGCTGGCCACTGCAGGACAGGCTAGCAGGAGCTGCTGCCAGCACCATGCCTCAACTGTGGTGAGAAAAATCGTCCCCAGCCCCACATCCCCAGGCTGGGGCAAGCCCATGGCACAGGCCAACACCTGCCCCCTCCATCACTGCTGTGGAGCTTTCATGGATTAAAGCATCTCTCCAGGAAGGTTTGAAGAAGGGCTGTAGGACTTTACTGCATTGTGAGGGGCAGAGAAGGCACAGAGAGCTCCAGGAGGGGCTGGCATTGATCAATCTGCCCAAGGGAGGAGGAAGCGGAGTCAGGGGGATCAGGGGATCAGGGCAGTTTCCTAGGCCTCTGTACCATTCCTGACATCACAAAGAGGCCAAATCTTCCCTTTTTTACAGAAAAAAAGGCTCATCAGCAATCACAGCAGGCTGGGTTTGACAGCTCATAACTTAATGGCTTTTAAAAAATAGCCACAGCCTGTTTTAAACGCTGGTCAAGGTCTCCTCTGCCCTTCCCCCTGGAAAGCCTTCCCAGCTCTCACTTCTCTGATATTAGATACCTTCCCTAATCTTTGGCCTTCATTTATTAATGGCTAATTATATCTATTTGCTTTAGTGCCAGCATTGTCCTTTAGCTTGAATAGCTTTTTTGCCTCCCTAATGTTTGCTTCCCAGCGCTATTTATAGGCAGCAATTGTATCCCCCTGCAGCCACTGTTGTGTTTGGCTACTCAGGCTCTGAGCCTTTGGCCTCCTCAAGCAGCTCTCCTGCCTCCCTCAGTGTCCCCTTCACGAGTGGAGGGGGTCAGATGGGCCCCCAGCCAGTGCCTGACTCTGGGAGAAACCAGTTGGGTGTCAGCACTGGCTGTGATGCTTTTGGGGCAGGAACCTGGGGGCAGAGCTGTGTGTCCCCAGGGAGTCCTGTGGGGTTGTTTTTTTAGGCAAAGGCAGGAATCACTCCAGGCTCCTGTTTGCCTTCCCTGTTCCTCCTTCCACATTTCTGTGGGGGGAGAGGAGCCCCCGGCAGCACGGCCCACCAAGGCAGCGGGAAGGCGTGTGATTCCTCGCTGCACTTTCATCCCGGGATGAAAGGGATGATAGAAAACATTTGTTTTTGTGATAAAAGCAATTGACCCGGGAGGAATCCACTTCCCCAGGGTGGCCTGCAGCAAATTGCGGAGATAAGGCACAACAGGCAGCAAACACCAAGTGCTTCCAAGCCTTGGAGCAGCTGCTGAGCAAATCCCTCCCTACGTGGAAGGAAACCCACACTGGGCTTCCACAGCTGCTCCCAAACCCAGACAACACAGCCAGGGTTGGTTTTAGTGGATTTTGTTGGGAACAGGAAGGTCTGCAGAGAAGGACACTGTTTATTTATTTTTTTTTTAATGAATGGCCAGATTTTTTTATTGGAGACATCTTCACCACAGATCTCAGCTGAGCTTTTAATAGATGGGTTCCTTGCCAGCAGCAATTGCAAATTGATTGCAGCAGAAATGGCAAGTGAAGACAAATATAGTGCAGGCTGCCTGCAGGGAGAGTGCGCGGAGGAAACTTTGGATGCTATTTTTGGTGTTTTGTCTCCACTACTTACAGTATTTCTAATCTTTGGTTTTCCTTAAAAAACTGTTTGGGGTGAGGATTTTTTTTTTTCTTTTTTTCTTTTTTTTTTTTGAGAGGTTAAAAAAAGTTCCATTCTCTGGAGAAAGTGTTGGGTGCCATGTCCATGCCCAGCTCTGTGGAGCTGCTGGGGTCTGGCAGGAGGGTGAACTGGCACTGCTGCTGCCTCCATCCCCTCCACTGGGACCAGAACCGGGCCTGTCTCACTCCCAGGCGCTGTGCAAGGGCTGACATGGAGCCAAACCCTGATTTCACCCCGATCCATGGAACCTCGTGGGGGGTGCAGGAAAGTACAGCACTCTGGCTCATAAAGAAAAGAAAATCTCCCACGCTGCTGAGCCATGGCTGCACCACAGGGGCTGGCAGCAGCAGCCCCAGCACTGCAGTGGTCTGCCCTGCTCAGCACCAATGCACCGAGTTGCCCTTGGTCCCAGACAGCTCCAGGAGCTCCAGCAGCCAGAGGCTCCTGAAACACAAGGAGACCCAGGAGGGTGCTGCAGGTGAAGCGCTTGACCTGGAGGGTGTCAGCTGAGGACTGCAAAATCATAAATCTAGGTGTGACCAAGAGTGTGTGTGCACTCTTGGAGTCCAACTGCAGGGACACCAGGAGGAGGGTGCTGGGAGTCACTCAGGTTAATTGGCAGAGCAGGAAAACACTCCAAGTTATTGCTGGGCTTGGGGAGCCACAGCTGGGTGACACTGGAGTGATGTTAAAGGATGATAGCCTGACCTTCTCAGAGCCGGGGGTAGTCAGGACATGGTGGCAGATTGAGGCACAGTCCAAGGACGAAAAGCAGAGGTTTCTCGCTGACACGTTGTGTCCATGGCTGTTAGAGATAAGGCTATGGTTAGAAATAAAGCAGCAGAAATGCACATAAAAGTGATAAGCAAGAAAGGGGAAAATCTGGGTTTAACTACAGAACAGTGAAATAAAAGCAGCTCACAGCAGGGCTGGCTGTGACCACATGGCCAGTGTCCACCTGGCAGTCTGGGATGTTTGCAGCAGCAGCTCAGGGGAGACCATCAGCATCTGGCAGCATTTTTTACCATGGGATAGGGTTTATTTGCTGCATAGGAGGCTTTCTGGTATGAGAAGCCCCAGATGTTCTTTTGCCATCTTTTTAAACATCCCTATTTGTGCAGACTCTGTTTTGCCTCGGTTTGACCAAGGTGCAATCTGGCATTCACTAAAAAAATCCCCCTATTTCCCATGCTTGCCTTTAAACAATGTAAAAGGCCCCTCTCCGCCAGCATGCTGCATGATGCTGGCATTGGAATAGAGACAGCAAAAATGGGAAAATGAAATTGTTCATCAGTGGCTCAGTGAGCCCTTTAGCAGAGGGCTCCTGTGGCCCTGTCACACCTAGCCAGGCTGAGGTTGCATGTCCAGCACAGCTCAAGGCTTGTACCCAGATGCTCAGCATTGCCCACCATGAACCAGGGTGGGCTGAGGCTGCTGACCACCCCTGGGAAGAAAAAAATTTTTTTTTTAATTTAAAAAAACTTTTAAAAAAATTTTAAGGCAGTCACTATCATCCACGTCTGATAACTCTGTACCAGCCACCCAGCCTGCAGTGCTGCACCCTCCGCCCTGCTGCAGGCAGGATCAGGATCCCAGTGCCCCACAGTGCTGCCTGTCCTGCCCCGCTGGGCACCTCTGGGAGAAGGGGCTGAGTGCCAGAGCAGGCACAAACCCCACCTCTGCCTGGGGTTTCCCAGCTGGGAGGATTTTCAGCTGGCCTTGCTAGGGCTGGAATGTGCAGATGTACCAGGGAGAAGTGCAGCAGTGCTTGGGAGCAGTCCAAGGTAAATGCATTTGGTGCCACACGCTTCTGCCCAGCTCTGCCACTGGCACAGGCACTGGCACTGGAACTGCATCACTGCAGGGTGAGGCTGTTGACCAGACCAGACAAACCCCTTTTTGGGGCTGCAAAGGTCTCAGGGGCAGCACACGCCAGCTCAGCCTCCCCAAGGGGGTTGTTTCACAAGAGAAGGTAGCTTGTGGAGGAGGTTTTCGTGGCTGGGGATCAAAGTCCTTGGCAGGCGCCCAGATTCCCAGTATTTAGCTGTTTCACAGCCTGGGTCTGCAGCTGGGTTTGTGTGCCAGGCCGCAGCAGGAGGTGGCAGGGAGGAGGAGCCCAGGGCTTGCAGGGGGAGGAGGGCTTGGCTATCCCTGTGCTGGGATGCTGGGGTCAGCTTTCTTACCTCTACCCTGGAAACATGGAAGTGGTGGTCAGACCCCATGGCCACCCCTGGGAAGGGCAGGTGGGAGGCAGGAATGCTTGGGAAAGGGGCTGATGGTAAACAGGATTCCCAATCTCCAACGGTCACAAGGAAGCCGCTTTTTCTTTGTCCAGAAATGGAGGCATCATGTCCAGGTCCTGCAGCATCCCAGCTAGTGGGAGCATGGCTGGACTTTCCCTGTCCTGATTTGGGCAATGCCAGCCTCACCCCAGGTGATAATCCTGCTTTCTCCATCCTGCTCCATATCTGTCAGTCCTGGGCTGTCTCCCGGTCCCCAGTGTTCCCAGGGTCTCAGCTGAATAAGCACATTTTTCACCATGTTTGTGGCTGCAGACCTTGTGGAGCTCTGGGAGGAGGCAGGCAGGGACACAAGGAAGACGTCAACTGACTTTTACAGCTTTGATTAGTTAAGAGCATATATTTACATAGTCAATAACCTAGAGGGTCACATTTTAAGACACTGATGTATTTCCCCCTCCCAGGCAAACAGCGTGCTTATCCCAGCCAGGTCTGTGGGGTGGGACACAGAGCTTGGCTCCCTTGCCAGCCCCACTCCCAGTGCAGACAAGGAAACCATAACACCACCCACCCCACCTTGCCAGGACTAAGTAAATGTTCCTGGTTTCTCCTCTGCCCATCACAGTGAGGCTTTTCCCAGGTCTGGTCTTGCAGGGGAGTAGTCGGTGCTCCCTCCCTTGCCTGTCTCTGTTGGTTTTCCATTTCATCCAGCCGTATTCCATAGCCGGCTGTTTGGGGTGGGGGGGTGTCAGCTGTCACCTCCCAGTGGCTGTAAGTGGCAGCAGAGGGCTGAGTGTCACCCACCGTTCCCGTCGCAATCCGGGGCTGAGGGAGCACGGCTTGCCCACACTATCGCTAATCCCGCCCCTGTCGCTGCTGGACACTGTCAGCAGACACTGGGCTGGCAAGAAACCAGGCTGGCACTTGCCACAAAAAAGGGTAGAAAACTGTCAGGTTTGGAGCCAGGAGCTGTTCCTGCTGTATTATTATTGGCAACCTCTGTTATAAGGAAAAACAACAAAATTAAGAATAGATGTAAAGAGCAATGTGGTGTTTTCTCTGTCCAGCTGAGCTGTCAAGAATAAATCACTGGGTATTTTTGCAAACACTTGGCGAGGCTGAGGAAATCTGCTGGGAGCTGGAGCGCTCAGGTCAGGGCTGTCCTGCCAAGAGATGATTACAGCCTGTCTTGGGGACAGAGGAGCGAGGAACTGGGCCAAGAGGTGTCTCAAGTCCAGAAGTAAGATTACAGGCTGCGGGGTCAGCAAAACCCTCCTGTGCTCTGGGCGGCACCTAAACCATTTCCAGAAAGGAAACCACCCAGGGCACCACTGGGCCTGGCAAAGGGCCTTTGGTGGGGGGCAGGGGGCCTGCAGCAGCCCTGCCAGGAGATGGCAGATGCTCAGGGGAGAATTAATCAGTCAATAAGTGGCATTTCTGCCCAGCATTGAGATGAAGGGTCTTGGCTCCTGCCATCACAGGGGGCAGGGTGCTCCCCAGATCCACACCAGGCTGTGTCCCACAGTCCTGGGGTTGGAGTGCTTAGAAGTGGAGCCCCTGCTCCGGACCCCCTGCCTGGAGTTGCACAGAGGCAAGGTGAACATCTTTGCAGACTGTGACCTCCCCATCAAGGCACAGATGAAATTTGTAATGTTCCTGTCTTAAAAAACAGAGTGGCAAGAGTAGGTTAAACATCCAGCTCAGCACAGTGTGCCTGGAGTCTATTGGAGCGGTTAATCTATAACAAAACAAGTTACACGTTGCTAGAGCTTGGCCTGTTGGGGTTTTTTAGCATCCGTATGTTTTTTCCAAGGGAGCGGGCTCGCACACCGCCGCTCACAGGGCACGGCTGCTCTGTCGAGGGATTAGTGCCAGTCTGAGCTTCATTCAGCCCAACGCCCAGCTCTGCCGCCTCCACACTCCTGCCACACTTTCACCCTCCCTTAAAATCAAGCCCACAGAGCAACAAGGCCCCAGGGAGCAACAGCAGAGCCAAACCAGAGCCACTCAGAGCTTGTACCAAAGGGGACACCGTTGGAGGTGGTGCAGGGGTGGTGGCAGAGTGCTGAGGGATAGGGAGCAGGGGGATAGTCCTCTGGTCCCCATCCCTGCCCATCCAGTAAGTGCAGCATCCATCCCATAACCTCCTTTCATACAGGCAGGTTCCTGCCAGCCCCCCACATCCCAACAGGCTGCAGTACGTCCAGGCACAGGCATTTTCTGCCAGGTTTAGGCAGTGGTGGAGCTGGCAGTGCTGACCATAGGGAGACTTCCCTGGGAGACCAGCAGCAACCTTCACTTCTCTATCCAATGTCTGAGGGAATCAAAGATTTGTGTAGTTCAGCTTCATATAAATGTGGGAAGAAGAGAGGAAAATGGGGAAAAATGCGGAAGAGGGGTAACTACGATCTCTACTGATACTGCTGCTGGTTCCCAGGGCAGATCTCATTGATCCGTGATGTGAGGGGTGGAGATCCTCACACAGCCCAGCTGCTGTCCTTGCCTCTTGGACAGAATTCAAGTGTGGGACCTGCTGCCTGGCTCGGAGGAGATGAGCTTGGTTTTCAGAGCTGACATGCAGAAACCAGAGACGTTTCCATGAAGCCCTTCACACTGACAGCATTAGGTAAAGCCCTGGCTCTTGTTACAACTACTGGGATTTTGGAGTGGCAAAACCATGGCGTGTTAATGCTCACAAACACGCGCCAGAACAACAGTTTGTGTGGGCAGAGGGCTCAGATGTTGCATCTTGAACCAGCCAGGCTCCCTCCCAGGCACCAGCACCAATCCTGCCCCCAGGAAGGAATTACATCCCAGCCAGCATAGTCAGGCCATGGTATTGCTGGACATGAGCAGCTCACAAAGCTAGTAACTGTTTCTAGCTGTCAGGCTTTGTCTGATTGTGGGACAGCAGAAAGGAAGAGCCAAGGAGAAGAGAGGAAAGGAGAAAAAAAAGGAAAAAATAGAAGAAAAGAGAGAAAAGAAGAAAAAAAGAAGGACGGAGAGAAAAGCCAAAAGATGCAAAGGAAAGCAATGGCAAGAGGCAGCACTGCTGCATGACCAGGACAAGGCTGGAAAAAGTCTTGGGGGGCTCTCACCTCCTGAGAAGGACAGCTGGGCATGCTGCCCATGTCCCATTGCTGGAGCTGCATGTCAGATTATGTTCATTGCACTGAAATAATTTTTCCTTTCAATGCCACAAGCCTGAGCATCGAACAGGCCCAGAGCAGTGCTCAGCAGTGCATGTCCCTGGGTTGGGGCTGGTTTCCAGCAGCAGCTCCCGACTCCATCGCCTGCTGCCCTGGGCAATGCCTGGCAGCCAAGGAGCTCGGCAGCCAGGGAGCTGTGCCCAGGCACTGCTGGTCTCAGGCAAGGCAACCCCTGGGCTCCAGCAGCTGGCCACAGCTCCAAACACCCCACCTGTGTGTGCAGGCTGTGTCCCACTGCACTGTTCCGAAGGGCTGTTTTGCATCCATAGTGCAAATGGGAAAAGCAAAGATTTAAAACACTTCCCCCACCCTCTGGCATAGCTGCAAACACTTTGTCATGCAAACCTCTGCGTAATGGTCACTGCTGTGCTGATTTAACCAGCCCTGTGGGCTGGGTGTCTGCTTGCCAGGCCAGCTGCTGGATTTCTAGGAAACCAAGGGATGAGGCAGGTACTTTTAATGCAGGTTTGTGGGCTGATGTGATCAGATGCAGAGCAGCAGACCAGGACCATGAGTGCTTGGCCACCACCCTGTGCTGTGCTGGGCAGGAGCAGAAGCCCTTGAGCAGGAGAAGCTGCTGCTGCCAAGGCCAGACGTGAGTGAGACATCCACACCCAGAGTCCCGAGGGGCAAAATGAGTCACTGCTCTGTGCCGGCAGCATCCAGCACCGGGACACGCTGGCTCCACACCCCCATGGGCCTGCTCAGTCCAGGATGGGTGGCTGAGCAAGGTGGGGGCTCTGCTCTTGGCTACACTACTCAGGATTTCAGGCAGCAGGACCTATGATGTGGGGTGAATCATGATGCCAGCCCCACGTCTGCCCTGCCCACTTGCATTAGCCTTTGGGTAACAAGCCCTGGGGCACAGAAAGCACTGCCTACCAGCCTGAGCTCCCCACTGCCTACCTGCCCCTCGGCATCCTCTCCCAGCTGGGCAGGGACACTGAGCTGCACGACACGGTCCTATGGACCAGGAACCACCAAGGCAAATCCCCGGGTGGGGCTCAGCCGCAGCATCCCCTCCATGAGCAGTCAAGACACTGCTGAGCATCAGGACAGCCCCCACCGACCCCACAGCATACTCCACCCAAGCCCCTGTGGGACCTGGATCTCTCCAGCCAGCGCCTCAGTGTCTAAATATCACCGTGGGCCGCAGGGAACCTCTAGAGTTCCTGTGGCAGGAGGAGATTTAGCAGCCCATTGCCTCGGTAACACCCCCGGCCTGAGCTCAGCCGTGCCCGGGGATGCTGCAGCACTTTGTGAGCGATGGGTTTGCATTTGTACAGCGCCTTTTGCCAGAGGGATCTCCATAAATGCTGCAAATGTCACATACTTGTGTGGAGGCTGCACACATCAGTCACATCACCCCACCTCCGCAACACATCAGGTCGTCCGAGATGGAATCACCCGGGGAATGGTGGAGAAGAGGCACATGCCATTACCCCAGCTGCAGTTTAGTCAATATGTGGGCAAAACCCCTGCTCTTCTGAAGTTATCCAGAAAGTTTTGACTGTCACATATCTTCAGGACATTCCTTTCTGATCTGAGAGCAATCAGACAGGACCAGGTATTGCGTTTTTTCTCCAGAAAAGCAGAGATTACTCTTAAATCTTCAGGAATTACCAAATTTGAGCTGACGTTAGGATGTATTTCTATGCAGATAAGCCTTTGGTAAGTCCAGCACTCACAAGTAAGGTGCAGCCAGGTCTTGGCATCAACCACTATCACAGATCTGTCTCACAAAATACATGCAGCTATTCCTGCCCAGACAAACCTGACAATCAGTCCCCTGACCCAGTAAATGCTGTGACCAAGAGGGGTTTCTAATAAAGGCCTGGGGATCACAGCCTGTACAGTACGGACAGCTTTGCTGGATTAGAAACCTGATTAATGGCCTCAGGGGAGATTAGAAATGGCTATTTTGAGAGGGGGTTTTCATAGCAGGCTCTGTGTAATCGCCAGTGCCAGCGGGACAGCCTTATCCTGGCTGTTTCCTGGGGGAGCTGACACTTCTGGGAGCCCTGGGAGGCCAGGCCAGGGAGAAACATTTGTCTGTGCTAATAGCTGTGTTTATGTTTGCTGCAGAGCTCATCGCTGGCTGACCACCGCAATTACACGGGGGAGGCATATTTACATGTTTTAACTCTGAAACACTGAGCAAACAAGGCAAGATAATCATTAACTTCGGGAGCTGTTAACCTTCAGCGTGAGTTTTGGCCAGTAAAGGAGAGATCTGCCAGAGCAAGGTCTCTATTTTAGTAAACATTGAAAGAATGACGTGAGAAAGCTTTTGGTTTTGTGTATTATGAATAGGTAATTAAAGGGCATTAATTTGTGTCTCCAGCCTCGATGCTGTGAGAAACTTTTCATTGCAGAAGAAAGGGATAAAGGAGAGGAAAAAGCACTGTTTAAAAAAAAAATCCATTTGCTCCATCAGCTTGGAAGCAGGAGGAGTAGGGGCAGTAAAACACAGCACTGCTGGAAGGCTGTGGGTCTGCAGCTCATACATGCTCATTTGCTGTTGATTATCACGCCAAAGAAATTGTATTTAGACCTAAAACTTGCCGCAGGAGCTTAATCAGTAAAGCAGCGATAGTTGAGGAGCAAAGAGCAGCACCTTGTCCTCTGCCCTTGAGGTTCAGGTCCTGGCCATGCTGGCTGCCAGCACAGGGCTGCACACAGCCAGGCAGGGTGGGAGCACTGCGGCTCCCTCGGGTTGGTTCGGCACTGGATCAAACACCCTGAAATATCCGTCTCATGCCTGACCACAAATCGTTATTGCTGCCCCTTGGGTAACACATTCTGTGGGGGAAAGAAGAGGAACAACAAAAAAACCAAAATTCTGCAGACTTTGGACTATTATGGGTATAATTAAAAAAGTGGGGAACTGAGGAAGGGAGAAGATAAAACAGGAAGAAGGAAGATAATTTAAGTGGACAAGCAGAAGCAGATTTTCAATCTTATCAGTTATACTTGGTAACAAAGTGGAGCGTGCCAGCCAGTCAATAGTGCTTGTTTGACCATCAGTGGGAAACAGATGACGAATTCATCTATAAGGAGATTATGGCCAGAAACAGCCTCCTGCCCCAAGGAGCAGCTGCTGGGAGCTGTGGGTTGCCAGCCCGGCCTGACCTCGGGCAGTGCACAGGAGGCTCCGCTCGCTGCCCAGCACAGGCTGTTCGGGCAGGGGCACATCCTTCTCCGCAGGGCACACAAAGAGCAGTGTCATTTGCCATTTAACTCAAGGCATGGAGAGGGAGAGTTTTGGGAGGGGCCTGAAGTGTCACAAAATGTCACCTTTTCCCACGGATTTGCACTTGGGCTTGGTCTGCAGGGCAGGCTGTCAGAGCCTGAGCGATTCGGCTTTTTCCTAGGCAGAGCCACCCTCGCAGCACTCCGCAGCCGATCCTCACCCTCCTGTCCCAGTGCCCCACATGCCTTTCACACGCGGGGCTTTATGGCACTCAGCACGTGCCCCTCTAAGTGGTTTCACGGTGTTCAGCAGTTCCAGTTTAACAGAATGAAGGTTCACCGTGATAACATCAGCAGGTTTCCCCTGCGCATGGCAGAGAATCTATTAATATTTGTTTGGGAAATATATTTGTTTAGGAAAGCCCCCCCAGTCCTCAAAGGCACGTGTTTTACAGCTTCAACCCAGCCCCAAGATGTAGCAATTTCCCCAGGGCCCAATTGCAAAACAAGCTGCTCTGGCCCTTGGCAGCCCTGCTCCCTGTCACAAGATTCCGGAGTTCTAGTGGGCTTTTAAAGAAAGTTTTGGAAAAAAGTTTGTTTGCACAGGCAATGCACAGAGCTCCTGCAGTCGGGGTTTGTTTTTTTTTTCCTTTTAGTGTTGCACCTCTGTGGGAGTGGTTTTATATGATCCTGTGCTGAAATATTTTGAATAATCTTTTCTGCAGAATAAAGCTTATTTGATTTAGCTTTAGATGGACTAATACCTCAACTCACAATTCAAGCACAGCTATTAATGCCACTCAACTAACAGCTAAAAAAATCCCAAAACTTCTACCATAATCAAGCAGTTTAATCCACTGGAGTTTTAACTCTACAACATTTGAAACATAAGAAAAACATTTCAGATGCCCTATACAGCATTGCTGCTCTGTCGTCAGCTCCAGGTCCCAAACTGGAAGATTTTGCTCATGTTGTAAAACTAATTTAACTTCCATCAGGTGTAAAAGAAAGCAGATGATCATAGCTAATCATGTCAAAAAGATGTTCTGAAAATTAAATAACATTCACAACCCTTCCTGCAGGTACAGGATAAGCCATGATATTCCATGCCATAATGGACTTTGCCTACATATACATGTTTTAATGTCAGGATGCAAACTCCATTTTAAATAAAGGGCTAGTTTGGTCCTGCCAGTTTTTTTGCTTGAGCTAGAGAGAAATCACTGAAGTCTATTTGGGCAAGAAAGAAAGTTAAGATATGCTTCCTATTAAAATACAGAAATCAGACCATGAAAAATCTACTCATTAATTCATTAAACAATGACAAACTTGTATTGTCTGCTTTCCAGAGTGATCTTTACTAAGTAAAAACTTCAGGCAATCAGGTTAGCATAGATTAAACTGCTTCCAGGATCACAGAGCACCTCAGAGCTCCTCAGCTCAAATCTTAATTCAGCAATACTATAGAAATGAATGAGTCAAACCCTGAGAACAGCTCAGCCTGTGCTAGAGGAGAAACAGTTAATGCTCATCAGTGCCATGGCTCAGCAGAGCTGCTTCCCAGCCAGCAGCTTTGTCTGGCCTCAGCCAAGCCGCAGCTGCTGTGCCTGCTGGAGGTGAGTGCCAGCAGCAGCGCAGGTGCTCGGCCCCTGCTCGGACCCACCTGGGGCAGAGCCAAGGGCAGGCAGCAGAGGCAGAGACAGAAGTGGAAAGAACCTCACGTGGGCAGTGGCCCAAGTGGAGCCCTGTGCAGAGGATAAGCTCAGCTCTAGCTGTGGCTGTTTCCTGGTTCAGGCTGCCTGGACTCTGCAGTACAGACCTATTGCTGTGCCCCAGACCCAGCCACAGTGCTTTGGGCTACTAAACCTAGAACCCTAAACTACACCACTGCCCAGTTATTTAAATTTAACAGGGGCAAAAAGACCTCTAATGGAAAGTTCTCAAACTTTAAATGAATCACCTGCCCATCCTTGTCTATTTGGAAGTCAGATATCCTGGTGTTTTCCAGCTGGTAAGACAGAACACTGGAGTTCACATTTCCAAAGTTACTCTGGTAACCCAGTTGCTGGCAATTGGTGTTTTTATAGTCCCTCCAATACACCAAAATGTAACGGGATGTTACTATGAACATCTCAAATCTGAAAGATACTTGTTATTTGAATGTTTATGACTTCAATTATATCCTGTCAGAAATTAAAATTTTTATACAATGAAGACCATACACCTCACGAAAAATGCCATTTTATCCCGAGGGTTTGGGGTTTTTTCCAGATCTGCAAAGATCATTATTACATGCCCCTAAGACAGCACTTGAATAAGAGAAAGGGTAGCTGGCTATCTTCCATTTTCTCAAGATGGAAATAATATGTTTGATCTTGCATGAAGAGCATCCCTATCCCTTTGTGAGATGAAATGATGGATTATTGAAGATGCTGCGTAAGTGTGCACTGAATGACTTCATTCTGAGCCTCAGGCAGTCCAGAGGGATCATATCACTGACAAGACCAATAATCTGATCAGAGCAGTTACAGGAGTTCCTCCCAGCCAAAGCAGAATGAACAGTGCTCACAGTGCTCCTCTGGTCTACAGCTGATAACAAAAAGTACACCCACACTTCTTCAATTCCTCTCAAAATTAGTTTTGGGGGGTGTGCAGACTGACTCTCACTGTGCAGAGGTCCCACAATTGGCCCAAAATAGGCAAAAGTCATAACTGTAGCATCCAAAATTTCTGTATTTTGGAAAGATTTGTGAAAGGAAAAAACCTCAAATGCTTTGTGGCAGTCCTAAAACTACATAAAAATCAGATTCAACCCATTTACAAGTTTTTAAGAGCAACTAAGAGCACTGTCTTCTCTCTCTGGCCCTACCAGAGGATAAAGCCTGAGAACTCAATTAGCAAGAAAAGAGCACAAAACCAACACAGGTAACCCAACAAAACAACTGAAAGCTTTTATTGTGATACCTTGAATAGATACAATATAGTGAAACAACAAATGATGTACAGTATTGCTAAGACAAAACAGCAACACAGCCATGTCACCTGTAAAAGAAAGCATTTTAAAGAGTTTAAGAAACGAGGCACAACTCAACTGCCATTTATGACTCATGCCTTAGACCTTAAACCACTTGTAACAGTCCTTTAAAAGAAACCTCTGAAGCATCTGTTTCTTTTCCATTAAGTGTTTGTACTGCTGGTTGGCTTAACATGAGTCTCAGTGAAGTCCAATGAAGTGTCCAAGAAGTTTAACAATAATTTGACAGTTTCATCCTTTCATGGCCAATACCCAAGGCTGGAGATGACTGAAGTTTGGTGTGTGAGGCTGGAGGTCAGTGCTGCTGCAGTCTGGCTGCTGGGATGGGCGGGCAGGAGGAGCCCTGCGAGCGTCACTCAGGGAAGTGCACGGCCACCAAAGCTGGTGCTGCCTTGGGCAACTCCTGCACTGATCCACCAGTGGAAAATACAGATGACCTTTGGTTATGGGCGCAGTGGGGACTTGCTCAGAACCTCTGAGGCCAGTTTTTAACTCAAAGAAATGTCATAAGCCATATTCCCCCTCCTCTCCCATGGACTGCAAGCACACAGGTACACCACCCACACTGGTGATTATGCTGGGCCTTGCTACTGAGACATTAAGATGGAGCCATAACAATCTTCCTTCCCACAGTTTGCCATTGTACAGCTTACAATCAACAGGGGAAATTCATATCCTGGCCCTTTTATCTGGCAGATAAAATTAAGATTACCAGGCTGCTAAAAGCATAGAGCAGGAGCGGTTAGGTTGAGGAGTCAGCAATCCCTCACCAAATTCTGCAGCTGATTTCACAGCAAGTTTGCAATGTGACAGAATTTTTATACATGGCAGCATTGCCTTTTAGTAATCAAAAAGGTACTTAAAGTAACCAGCCAAAGAAGACCTCTAGGGTTCAGAGGCAGACTCAGTCCTGAAACACCATTGTTACAACCATTATTTTGGACCTAGACTGAGAATGTGTGGTCAGATTACTAAAGTCACACCAAATTATGATGAATTACTTTAGGACAGGCGTGGCTTTAGAGGTTCAGTGGAAAGAAAACTTTCAATACATGTACATTTTTGCTAGCAAATTCCTATGCATCCCAAAGAACATTTCTTCTAAGCCAGCTCATAGTCAGTTCATTTGGTCCAAGAAAGAGCCAGCAAGAAACAAAGGTTCACAAAAGCTTTTTGTTACAGTTTATAAAAAACAAAATACAAAATAAATGTTAAGACCAACAATAAAAATAACCAGTACAAGTAACAAAAGTGCTCAAGTTGGAGGGGAAGTAAACTTGCCCAGAGCAAACACATACAAACTTTAAATATAATCTTCAATATATTACAAAAATTGGTTAGAGGGAAAATGCTTTAGTAAAATTTTTTTTCAAGTAAGTTTATTTTTCTTTCAAATGACTGCTGGAGGGTTCAGTGACCAGACTGACCTCTTCACATCAGCCAGCAGTCATTGCTATCTGGATTCAACTTTCACCAAAACCAGTAACAAGAACTCTCTATATCTTTATGAGGGGAGAAAATAATCATTGATGCTGCCAAACAACACGGGAAGAAAATTCACATATTCCCTCAATAGAATGAGCCTCAAGAATTGTTACATGGCAGCATAAAATAGTGATTCTGTACTAGTTCTACTCTTTACTCCTTCTAAGCATCCACTCTTAATAAAAGACCAAAAATAATATTGCTTTGTTTGGGTCTTTTAAAAGCCATAAACATCACATATAGGTCATTAACTCTTTATGCCAGTAGTCTGAAGTTCTATGTGCTAAGCACTTGAAGTCCCAACCTTTGGCATCAAAGTTAATTAAGGTTTTGGTGAAAATGTCCAGTTTGAAATATAAATAATGCACTGAAGAAAGAGGTTGAATTTCTAAGAATCAGACTGTATTACAGACAGCATTAGCTTACTAACAAGAGCTAGCCAAACCCCCAATTTTGGAGAGAAAAATCTTTAATACTTTGCATATTTTCTGTAATTTCAACTCTCTCTGGAAAAGCAGCCATTGCTTTTGCCTTCAGTCCAGTGCACTGCCTCAGCAAGTCTGTAGCCAGGAAATAAGAAAAGCCCAAAGATACACAAACCTCACACAAGCTGTTCACAAGTATCAACATTGCAGCAAGACTTAGAAGCCAACACAAACTTTTTGCTGATAGAAGTTTTAGCGCCTTCCTTGTTGGCAACATACATTGCAATGGTGGAAAACAAAATCCCACGGATTCCAGGTCAAAAGAAGCACGAGACAGGCAACACCCAAGCCCATCTTACATCAATGACATTGTTAAAAATGAGACCTGATGTGAACACAAAGTAGCAACGTGTAAGCCACAAAATCCAGGTTGAACATGACTGTACTTACTACCTCAGGCCTCTGGACTGAAACCCAACAGCCTGAACTACTTCTCTAATTCTTACATTTTTAATTCATGGGTATCAGTCATGACAACATCGGGCAGCCAGTTCAGCCAGCCTGCACCACAAAGGATGTGTACACCTGGGAGAATGCTCTTCTCACTCCTCCTCTCCACAAAAACACTGGAAAGCTGGTTTTAAAGATTTGTATTGCCCCTACCCATTGGCATAATTTTTCATGTCTGACAATTTCTAAAGTGCAGCAGAGTTCAGAAAGCCTATGAGAGATTCCCAAAAATGGAACAGCAGCAGCAACACCTGTGACTAATTTCACAGGTGCCATATTAGAATTGTTACTGAGAGAAAGGGATTTTGTATTGCAAGGCTTCTGTATTGTTCAGTTATAGGACTTATGTAGTGTTAAAGGGGTTTTTTTTCCAAACATTTTGTCCTCGAGCATTAAAAGGATTAACATACAAAAAGAGACAGTTTAAGAGACTGTCTCTTTAGAGACAGTTTAATTTGAAAATTAAGTTAGCAAATTTATGTAGAGCGTTTCTTTCACAGTTGCTCAGTTTGCATACACAGATACCAACAGCTCATATTGTGCATACACTTTCCAGAAGTTTCTCTCATTAACTGATTCCATTAAAGAAACAGCATGAGAACAAAAGAGAAGGTGAGTTTCATATAAAGTTTTATTATAAAAAGATACTTGGGGATGATTTAGCCAGCAAACCAGGAAACTCTTTCCCCACCCCCAAATTTTAAAAACTATCTTGCTATTTTATTTTATGAAAAAACAAGTCAAACTTCCCTTCCCCCTTATTACTCCTCCTTTTCCTACAGGTACTATATTAATTTTCCTGTCATAGGCTCTGGCCATTTCTCACAAAAATAAATATTTTGTTCAAATGTAGCAGAAGCAGAAGACTTCAACAAGTTTCCTTGACATCAACCTCTTTGTCCAGTGCATTAGGACTATACAGTTACATGGAACCAGCCATAAAACTTTACTGATGCACAAGTCCCTGTTACTGGCAAAGGTACAGTACCAAAACTTTGTTTTTTCCTAATATACCAACTAATTTTTTTTCCAAAATAGAAGATGCATATATTTTTCTGTCTTTTTAATCTTGTAAGCTATAGTTTTATAAATTTTTTTATCCAGCAAACTCCTTAGGGAATATGTTGGTCTTAAAGGAACATATTCTATAGCATTATTGATTTTAAATCTTTCTGTGTTATTTCATTAAGATACCAAACCTCTGGCATAACCTTTCCTAACAACTTGAGACCTGCTAACTTCAGTCAGTGCAATTGAAATATTTTTTGAAGTGAGCACTGTACCTTTAACCAATTCACCTACAAGATGTACATAGGTTGTGGTACACTCAAATTTAAAAAAGAAATTAATAACTACAATACTGCATCCTCTTCACTGCCAAACACATCAGAAATTGCTACATATAAAAAAGCACCCCATCCCATACATTCTTTTAGACTGCTCAGGTACAGAACCTCTACAGGACTGGAGTGTAGGTGTTTAGGCAAGAAGCATGCACAGCAGAAGTAGCATTAAAGGCATAGGTCAGAGAGAGATGCTAACCAGTAAAATCCGTTTTCAATTAGTGAACTGTTTCTCTAGACTGAGAGAGTTTAGAAAAAGGTCATCCAAAATGTTCCAAAACAACTGTTCACACAATAATACACGTACAAAAAGGGAACTTACACAAGGAGAAAAGGCAAACATGGCCTGAAATAGCCACTTACACTACACTACTCATTTGTGAGGTTTCAGAGTTCAGTGATATTCTCAGGGCCACTCTAGCCAAGCTCTTCCTTTACTTTGCATTAGTCTTTGTAAAGCCTGTTCCACAGATTATAGTCCAAAGAGAAGGAAAAAGGTTGTGGTTCACTCCCAGCCATTGTCTTTTATCATGTGGGCAAGTTCAATGATAAATTTTCCTTCTTTGTATTTCTGACTGCTCTCAAAAGCATGTTCCTGAAAAGGAAAAAAAAACCAAAAAATCAAGACAACACTGAATTAAGCTGGGGAAATTATTTTAAACATCACACTTGCATTAAAAATACAAACCAGGAGCCGTTACAGTTAACAATCCATATTGATTACACCGAGTGAGGGGCGGGAGGGAAGAAAAAGAGGTTGGAGAGCATTGAGAAGGAAACAGAAGCAAACTTGTCCTACGTGGAATCACCAGATCTACTGCACAGATCTTGCTGTGGAACTGTCCATGTTCTCTCTCTGCATAGAGAATTTGAATACTTTTTTAAGTGAAGGTTAGGAAATGGCATGTTATGTGTGTTATTTTCTTTTTCCCAGAAGTAATGAAAAGAGGGAATGCAAACCTCTGTATTCATAATCACAGGGAAGGCATTAGGAAAACTTCTAAGATCTGAAGCTACACTGAATCAGTCAAAATCCTACATGCAACACCCAGAATCTAGTATTTTCAAAACATCAAACCTGCAACACATCTGCAAGTGCACAGGTAAATTTTCAAACAACAGAATTGAACCCACACTATTTGTAAACAGTGTAATATGCTCCATTATTTATTGTAATTAATATTACAATATAAATTACTATTTATATTAATAAATAATACCATTTATTGTAATTAATATTTTTTCTGTATAACCAACTTTTGCAATCCAAGACATTACAGACTCATTTTGACAATTTCTCCCACCTGGTTTAGTGCATTGTAGTGTTGGTAGTGTGCATGTGTGCTTGGTAGTGTTGCAAAAAGATTACCAAAGAAAGAAATATCAAATAGCTGTAATAGCACCCATAGCTCATGCTTGATTTGCAGTCGAGAATAAAGTTACTGTCTGCTACAGCATTTCTGCAGATGCAAGGAAGCAAGACTACATTAGTGCCTGATGTATACAAAAGCACCAGAGCTAACTCACCTAACTATCAGCAAAGGTGCAACTCAATGGCCAGCTCAAACATCTGTGCTTCAACATACAAACATTTGAGGATTTAAGTCTATTACTTACATATTTCCATCCAAGAGTGGTTTTACAGTTTTCACAATAGATATCTGCTACAGCATGTAAACCTGTCAGAAGAACTCTCTCCTCTGCTGGACCACAGCCCACATTTACCCTGAAAAAAACGGAGAAATTATATTAACAGCATGAGTGTGTTTCTTTTTTTATTGTTCCCTGCCTTTTGTTCAGCAGACAAAAAACAGGTTAAAGAAAGTGCCTAACTTATTCAATGCTGCAAAAGTAACTTCCTCTGTTACACTGAGCAGAGGGACAGAAAGAAAAAAAGGGGCTTGTTTTTTGTTTTTAAGTGGCTGTGTTGTCACTGTTGGTGATACCACTTACTCCCAGCAACAAAGACAAAGGAAGTTTAAATAGTTAAACTTCCAGAGAACAGAACACTACACAGTAACTGGACACTTCTACAGTTTCAGGCTTTTCTTCAAAAACAATTTGAGACCTCTGTAATGGAAGTCTGTACCAGTGAATCAGCACCAACAGCTGAATTTAGAACCAGCTCCAAAATAGCAGCAAGAAAAAAGCCTCATAAATATTTCTTTGCTACAGATCAGCAGACTAAGCTCTGATGAACAAACAGCAATTTCAAAACAAAACATCCCATGAAGTACTGCATCAAGCCAGTTTTTCCACAAACAAGTCTATGCAGAAAACATGAGGCAAGACTAAACCAAGTTATTAAGACAGTTTTAAACAAGAGCAAAATTTTGCCATTTTTGCTGTTGTAGTACCAGATTCTTACAATAAGATTTATAGCAGAAATCCCAAGTCACCACTGAATGACTACATATTAAAAGAATTTCAAGGATCTGCAATCAAATCCTTTGCAGTTACAGTTCCATTATCCTGGTCAAAAATAGACCAGGACACTCAACTGCATCTCTTTTTCAAAATGCTGCAACACAACTGCTGAAAAATAAAGACAAAAATGCAATCCTGCATATTAAAAACTCAAAATACACCCATTAACAAATGCAAAGAGCCTTTCATCAAGAGAAGGACGTGCCTAAGATGGCAAATATTAGGCTTGATAAGATCAGAGAGCCCTTTTGCCTCTAGCACATTTGCAATATTCAAGGTCATTTAAGATGTACCAGGTTTACTGAAACATTAACCTGTAAATGTATCCAACTATCAGACTGGGAAAATCTTTAGACCACAGCAGAGATGTCTAAAGAAAATTTACAGTCACTCAATATATTGTGATTTCTGGAGTATCTCAGAATTGGCAAATCCCATTCAAGAGAGTTACCATTACCTACACAGAAAGAATTTCACATTAATACACTCCCCTAATCTTTCAGCTCTTAGCAGAATTACTTAAAATATAAGATAAACTCATATATGTGCAAAGGAATGCTTCAGAATCAACCCAGTAGCTCTTTAATAACTATTGCTGGTGAGTAAACCCAGCATTTAAAAGAACAGGGCAAAGTACAGCTACATTAATTCCTACTGTTTTCCACTTTGGAAGCATAAAGTTACACTCTGCAGGAGGTGTGCAGAACCATAACCACATACTTACACAGAATTGAAGAGGTAGGCTCGTCCCTGGCTTCCCTGGAAGGACTGCATTAAAAAAAAGAAAGAAATTGCACTTGTTAAACATGAAGACCCTCCAAAAAAAAAAAAAAAAAAAACAAGTTCCAGAAGGGTATGTTAGTAAACATAAAATGACAATACAAAGTATTTCAGATCAATTACTTTATACCTGTTCTTTATATCAAAGTCTGGTCAGATAAGTTTTCACCTACATTAGATTTTTAACAATGATTTTATTTTACTTTGCCAAGTGCTATTGCTCAAAATCAGACATCCATAATGCAAGCAAAACATAGTTTTTTCCTACCCCTCTGCAAGATATCAATTCTCATTTTCCTAGACATCCTTCATGCTAATTGAAATAATCTGCTTTTAACTCAAAGGGAATTACTCCCATCTCCTCTGTCTTCCCCTGCTGCAGCCAAAAGATGATTTATTTCAATTTCATTGCATCATTGGATACAAGACCAGTGAAATTCTGGACCAAGCATAAAACCAGCATACTGCACTCAGGAAATGCATCTGATCAGTTTATAATTCACAGATAAGCTCAGCTTCATCTTACTAAGACAACTGTTACCATGAAATGCCTGAGCACAGGCATATGCTTTCAAATCTCCCACATTCCTGATGGATTATGGATGAATGATCACTGTTAGATTTTCTTGGCTGGGTCTAAATGAATGTTTTAGTTCAGAGCAGTAGCACAGTTGTGAATTAAAACCCCTAATCAGCCACACTTACTGGGGGCTGGTTTGGGGAGCAGTTTCAGTGCCTGGAAACTTCACCCTTGATCCTCCTGCACCAACTAAACCAGCAGCTCCTCCATGCACTCAGCAATGTTAGTGCAGACACAGACCTGAGCCTGTGATCAGGCAGTGAGGTGCAGACATCCCGGGAGAACTTGTGAGCAGACCAGAGCCAGCCACAGGTAAAACACTCAAAACCTGTGTCAGACACATCACTGCTTTCAGCTGGTTCCCTCTGCATTGAATTACTTGGTAATTTAGACACAGCCATTATTTCCCATTCAAACTGGATCACACTGGAACTTAGGTTTTTTCTCTCTTCCATACTGAATTCCATTTTTAAAAAAATCTGTAAACTGTCTTGATTTCTTTTTTCTTCCAGCCCATCCATTCTCTACCCTACTTTCAAAGAAAATTAACTATTTTATCCATGATGCAGAGGAAGTACAATTGTTTTTAAGAATCCCTGTGGTTCTAGTGTTGAACATCACAGACCAACTTTTCAGAAGCCTGCATTAGATCAACATGGAAGGTTTTTGGAAGGAAAATATCAACCTGAATACTTTTGCATGGTTTTAGTATCATCAGGCATGAAACCATAGGCAGAAGGTCCTTTCTGTAATGGATTCTTCTTCTGACATGTATTTAGTTATATCATTACAAGTCATTTGACACTAAAATAGGTATTTTGCCAGTCTACCAACTACCAACACAACAGCAGTAATTGTTGTCTTTTAATTACTTAGAACAGTTTGCCAAAAAAAAAAACCCCAACAAACCTTGTAAAAGGAAAATGCATATAAATGAACCCTTTTTGATCAGCATTAACCAGATTACATACTTCAATAAAGAATTGTTTAAAGAAATCCATGCCTCTGGACTACTCTAGGCAGCAACAGTGGCAGAGTAGTTACACACAGCCCTTACATACTTGTAAAATCTTATATAAAGATGAGAAATTCTACTTAACAGTTTATAGCACTACTATTTTATTATTTTAGCAGCCATTTCAAAGAAGTATTGAGAGAATATCATTCTCCACAACTACTTGAAGGGAGGCTGTAGCAAGATAGGGTCAGTCTCTTCCCTCACCTAACAAGTGACACCAGCAGAGGAAATGGCCTCAGGTTGCACCAGGGGAGGTTTAGGTTGGATACCAGGAAACATTTCTTCTCCAAAAGGATTGTCAAGCATTGGAACAGGCTACCCAGGGCAGTGGTGGAGTCACCATAGACACAGATGTGGCACTTGGGAACATGGTTTAGTGTGGACTTGTCACTGTTGGGTTTGTGGTTGGACTTATGACCTTACAAGTCTTTTCCAACCTCAGTGATTCTAAGGAGGTTCTAACTTTGGCAAAGACAAAAGAGAAAGTACTGTCTCCACCAGCCAGAACTGCAAGTCTTATTTTTCACCAGGCAAGGAAAACCAGATAGGCTGTGCAGGACAGTGAAAGCTGAAACTTCAGATGGGACTGACCCTGAAAATGGGAGACCTGGTTGAGGACAGGACTCAAGAGTCTGAACTGCTCTGTCAGAAAGTAATTTATCCTTACACCTGCCTTTAAAACAAACAAACAAAAACCCCAGCAGTAGTTCAGTTCTCCTGAGATACTTAAACACAAAACTGGCAGAATGGTGCAGACCTACAGTCTGCAGTTCCTACAGAATAACCAGGACTTTCTAGACTAGAGCCAGTAACAAACAGAGAATGCTTACTGCGGGTGAAAACAAAAACTCTTCACACATATACTCTTAAAAACTGCCCAGTAACAAATTAGTAACTAGCCTGGGTAGACCATGCACTAATTTAGAGAAAACTACAGATGTGCAACTCCAAAATTTAAGAAAAAACAAAGGAAACACTTTAAAAATCCTCTTATTCAGTGAGAAGTAAATGTAAAACTAGAACTTCCTTGTTTCACATACCTGGAATTATTAAAAAGAACTTCCAAAGCTATGATGACCATGGTATTTGGTTAAGCTACTGTAAAAATTCTTAAAATTAAAAAAGTTGCAGCCATTTCCCCTTGCTTTAAAAACTCCATGTTGTCAATTAGAATTCACAACTCCTTTATCGAACTGCACCAAGAACTCTTTATTAATCATGTGCTAGTTTCTCTATTTATAGGTAATTACACATGGCAATCATATACAAATTAATGTGGTGGGTAGGGGGTTTTTTTGTCTGGTCCTATATAATAATTGTTAAACTACTTATATGCCATACCTGAAGCTCCCCAGCAGGCTGGGGAAGAAAAAAAGACTCCAGAACAAAATAAAGAGTCAAGAGACCTTCTGAACAATCTTATGAAATTATTTCTGCCAAGTTTATGTTTAGTCTTGACTTAGTATCACCTAATAAAAGCTCTCCTTTGACCCTGCATTTTTCAAAATTAAACAGAGGGCAGTAACAGGATGCCAAGAATAGCACAAAAAGCAGCTCTTCCCCTCTCTTGTTTCATAAGCTGAAAAAAAATTCAGGCCAAATGAAATACAAACCACAGGTTGGAAAGCACTGCTTTAGTTGTTTTTCTTTTCCTAATATATTTTTAAAGATGACTTGACTTCTCTTGCACCCTTCGCTTTGTTGCCCTAGACATCCTGTACTCTCCTGGGTTTATTTTCCCTCAGAAATGGCTATTACCTTCTAATTTTCAGGGTTATCAAGGTAGAGTGGAGGGAGAAGCAACCCAGAACCTTTTCCTGTGACAGTGATTTTAGTAAGGAAGTCTGTTCACAAACATCTCACTGTGAAAAGCTCTGCCCTGCCAGCCTTGCTTCCTGTTCCCAGAGCACGACTGATTCATTTGATACCATCTTTTCCTCCCTACACTCATGTTTAGAGGCTAAGGCTGTATTTACATGCCTCAGAACACTTGTTTCCTTGCCCAGCTGCAACGAGCAAGTTCCTCCGTGTTTACATCACTCAGAGAACTCAACAGGAACCTGTAGCAACTTGAGCAACTGCATTCTGGAACACAGAACGTGGGTCCAGGCAACTCAGACTTCCCTTTAAAACCAGTGTCCAACACATCATCTGTGTTTCCCTGAGCACTGAACGGTCTGCAGTCCAGCCATGCAGAACTCTTATACACCCACTGGAATAAAAGCACTGCAAAGACACCCATTTTTAAATTCCTATGCTTTTTAATTTTTACTGTGAATCTCTTGTCAGCACTTGGCAGTCATAGTTTCTTATTCACATGAACAGCTGAGATTTTTTTCCCCAAAAACTGTATTCAAACACCACAGAAAGGTATACATCTGTCACACATGCATTCTCTTAATCACAGAATATTAGTATGTAGGGTTCCACACCACTACCAAAAGGTGTAAGAAAGATTTATTATCAGAGTTCTACTTTCTGATGCATCCTACTGCTAGAAATGGGAAGAGGACAACTCAGTTAGGCACTTGAGCTGCTCGCTAAGCTTGTAACTTGGCATAACGAGAAAAATAATTAATACTGAACATTTGTTTCTAGCAGCACTAGGTTTCTCACACTCTGCACTGTATGATTCAGTTACACTGATACGAATTTTAAGAGACTGACAGGTTAAACACCTTGTGTGTCAACTCCTCAAAGGAAATGAAAGAAAGTATTTTAAATAGCAGTGTCAAGGACTAACAGGCATAACTGTTCAAACCAGTCTCCAGACAAACTGCTCTTCAATAGAATAAACATCACCTATGCAAACACAAACTTTAACTTTGCAACAGTTGTTCAGCACTCCCAAGATCACAAGCACTACACATAAATCAAAACTAAAGCAGAATATTCTACTCAAACTGAGTCTTAAATATGTCTTGCCCAGTAGAGAGGAATTAGAACAGAGTGGCAAGTGTGTTCATCAATAATGACTCACAGCAACCAGGATTTTTTACTTAGAAGCTGGGCAATTAATCAGTTCAACTAATATCTGCAGTTGAACTTTAAACTTGCTATAAGGCTGATTTTTCATGGTCCTCAATTAATAATACTGGATTGATTTATGAGTTAACTTATTCCTTAGAAAATGCCCATCTTTGACCAGCTGCCCATTTATACAGAAGGATGTACAAGATCTATCATGTCTTCTTGTTCCAGCACAGCTGAAAGTACCTAGAATGTCTAATACTATCAGCAATAATGTCCAACTGTGCTCACAAACTACCGCAAAGTCAACTGCAAGAATAGTTTGGAGCTTGGATCTTTCCAAGTCATCTGACAGACCTCTGTCACCAATATATTATGTAATAAAGATATACACGTTTCACTTGCACACTTGTACATACCTGCAGAATTAGGTATGATCTATGCTTGTAAGTTAAACCCACCCTTACCTCTAACACCAGGATTAGCTGTTTTACCCAGGAGGAAAGGAAGTATCAGTCAAGCAGAACATGTATTTGCTGCCCTAAGGCACAGCTGAAGGCATGGGTGGGGGAAGGGATGCTACTGAAAAGCTTATGCCATCAATTATTCCCCACAGATGGGATTAGATTGCATGGCTAGAGATCATGCTCCACAGCAAACATCCAGAGAAACTGCAATCTTAGCATGCACTGGGGGCAAGGCAGGCATTATTCTGAGCAAGTCAGTGGCATTAACAGTGTCTGCAAGCGACTCGAAACACAGAAATAAAATATTAAAGAATGAAAATGAAGGAAGTCCATAGGTTTTTGTTCAGTTTCATTTTCTTGAGTTTCCTTTCATTTTCTGGAATTCCCTTTACAAGCTAAGATAGATAAAGCTGAATTACTTCTCTGAAAAAAGAAGCAAATTAGCGGAATACAGAAAATTTTATTTGTAGGAGCAGGATTCCTAAAGTAAATCAGAAACACAAGTGCTCTGATGTCTGAAATTATCTCCTCAGCAAGATGCATCAGAGACTGTAAGGATATCCTCTCACTTCAAGACTTGCAGCATAAATTCAGAAAACTGAATTCAACACAAGCTACAGACAAAAAATTTCATCAGGGGAAAAAACCCCACATTTGTTCCATTTGGTATTTCCCTCACATCCAACTCCTTGATAATGCAGACCACCAGACATGCTCCTACTCAGCTGCTTCCTAGGCAAGTTCTGGGAGACTCCATGATAAATATTAATTTTTTTTTAAAAGTTCATTTCCATTCACTTATTTACTGAATTGAATAAAGCGAGTTATAAAGTTTGATATGTAGAGAATAACCTTAAAAAATTCTACCCCAAAAACTGCATGCCTGCAAACCTAGCAAATGATATTTCTCCAAAGTGAAGACTTTGTCAGGCAGGACAAGTTACCTTGACCCATGCAGCATCTTGAATAGATTTCAGAAATAATTATGTCAAAATACGCAGAGTAGAACACTTCCCTTGCACTTTCCAACTCCTTTAAGCCTTCAAATCTATTCTTGGAAGTTTTCCAAAGATTGCTTCAGAAAAAAGTGAACCCAGAAAACTAGAAGCCTCTTGGGGAAAAAAATTATTACCAGAATATTTACGAAATTAATGAGGGAATGAAAATGGCCTTCAAGCATACATAAAACAGGCCCAACTATCTTTCCAAATACTCACTGTGTCATAAGCAAAGGAGGATTACAAATTGAACCAAGCTAAGCACAGCATATTTACTTAAAGACAATAAACCCTTTAAAAAATTCCTCTTGATCTCATCAGTTAAGCAGTGGAGGACAAAACCACAGATTGCTAAGCAAGGCTAAAAATATTTTAGCATCTATTTAGACTGAAGACTCTTCCTTCTCATCAATAATAGAAGAGCAGTCATACTGAAAGCCTTGGAGAACTAAATTTAACCACCAAGATCATTCTTTCACCCACAAGGTGCAAGGATTTCCCAGTGCAGTTAATGACACTTACATATATATATATTTGTATATTCCTTTATGTAGAACTCATTCTTGAAAATATTGACACAGCTACTCTTGTCTGTGACTTCACATGACTTTTTTCCCCTGTGGTCAGATATGCTTTGCAATGAATGAGACAGAAGAAAGTGACAGTATTTATACAGACATCTATACAAAGTAATCCAAATTCTCTCCATTCCCAGAATTAAGGCACACTGTAAAATGCCTTAGCAGTCTTTCAGGCAGGTCAACCTTGAGTAACAAAACATCATCCTTTGCAGTATATCCACTAGGTTCCAAGATTTCTATTAAGTATTTCTATTTCTTTGTAATTTGCTGGATCATACCTGAAGTTCTAAACAATTATTGGAACTTAGTAGGTACAAGCCATTCTCAAGTGCTTTGGAACTTATGCTTTTCAAGTAACATTTGTCTCCTGTAAAATTAACTGCTCCTAATAATCCCTGCATGTTTCCTACTATTACATAACAAATCAAAAGAAAGCTCTTTCATTTAGGCCTTTCACAAAACTTATTCCAGAATTGCTCCAAGAGCAGCAAATAGATAACATTTTATTCAGGCCACACAAGTGACCACCTCCCCCTTTACTTCAAGGAGTCTTGTAGAAGCTCTCTCAAAATTAAATTATGTTTGGATTCCTTAAATTATTATTATTAACATATAGTGTTTGGTCACTTTTTATGTGCTATTTGAACATCTTAAATCCACGAAGTGCCTCCTATGGTATCAATTTTAAATCCACTAAGTGCTTCCTATGGCATCAGCTCCTTGGCTTACTCTTCATTAAGTGCTGTGGTTGTTTGCTCATAGTTTATTTCTCTTCTGTGCCTACAGTCATGGTAGGGTATGACTCTAAAAATATTTGCCTCTTTAAAGAAATTTTAAAAAGCCATAGATTTTCCCTGTCTTGTGAACATACCCCAGTGTAGTGATGACTGCTTTATTCCTTCTCATAGCATTTAAAAAATACTTTAACATCCACTTTGAAGTCTTCACCAAAGAAAGACAAATCCAGCACTCGCAGACCTGTTAGCAATGCAAATCAGTCATGTCTAAGATGCACCTGACACCACCTCAAACTTACTTCAATTAAAAGTCACCTACAGTTTATTAGTTCTCTTACTGTGTAGCCTTCAAATCAATGGCTTCCCCAAGATAACTTGGGGAGTTATAAATTTCTATGGCAAGTATTCATACATGTGTGCATGTGTCCAGCTGCACAGACTAATGTTTGTCATTATCTCTACTGCCAATGACCTCCCAGTTTGAGGCTCCTAATCTCAACCAGTCTTTTTTCCACACCTTCCCCAAGTTCCTCCCCAGCTGCAGAAAACATAAGGTTCTTATAGAGTGAAAACCTCTAGAAATATATGTTCTAACCACTAACATCAAGTTGATTTCAACACCAGGCAACACACAGAGTCCTTTCAGAGCTGAGAAAACTAAAACCACAACTGAATTCACTTGAGCAGGTAACATTTTTGTCCTGTCTCATTAATCTGTGTTCTTACTTCTAAGCCACCACCAAGACTCTTGGCTGCCATTTTACTACCAGCAAGGGCACAAGAGAGCTTTGTGATTCATTCCAGGGCAAGAAAGAGATCCTGCTGCTCAAACAGAACAGAAATAAAATGAAAAGGTGATTCGTGTATGCTGCCATCCTTGTCAGACAACTGACATCAACAGTTCTCAGAAGCAGAAGAATTGCAAATCTGTATTGAAGTCGGGTATTCTGAGGATCAGAATCAAATGGATGATTGACAGAAATATGCAGCACTTTTTGCTTTTCCATGACAGACCAACATTTAAGAGAAACACCACCCATTTCACAGCACAGCTTATCTTTTCATCTTCAAGTCAAAAAACACTACAGTGTCAGGTATAATAAATCCCTATACCACATAAGAAAGCCAGTTAGAGCTGCTTTAAACTAGAAGTGCAGCATGTATTTTGGTTCATTTTTCCTGACCACAAATGAGGAAGAAACAATCCCCATGTACCCAGGAAAGATGGGGGGAGGGACAATCCCCAAAGGAAGCAGCTACAGCCAGGCATTAAATAAATACTGTTAGCCTTTATCTGCTGCAGAGGACCTGTGGCACTGGGGTTCTGGAGTGAGATGGTAAAGGAAGCATTTGGAAGAAAAGTGATAATCTGCAACCAAAAATTGTATTTAGAGAATGTAACAAAGATTCAGCTTTGAACTAGGCCTTCAAAGTGAGGCAGCGGGGGGAAGTCAGGTTGAACAGTCTAAGTCTCTACTCCATCAATAAATCCAAACCAGCCCAGGAACCACTCTGTTCTTAATTAACTTTAGACGGTTTAGAATCAACTTGCTACACTTCAGGTTGGTTTGTGTTTGTTTGGGGTTTTTTCCTGTATCTGAGTAGTTACAGTAACTAGGATTCTAGATACGTTAAAAAACTATCTCTCACTGACCCAAGTTCATTGCACATAATGTGCCTCAATGAAGGCACTTTGAGAGTTCAGAACAAAATAAATCAGATTTTATTTGCACCCCCCACCCTCCCCAGGGCCAGCTGTACTTATTTTTAACAAACCAAGTCTATCTATTGCTTTGCAGTTGTTTCCATCAGAAGAACTTCTCCAATGTCCCATTATGTAAAGCTTCAGCCTAAGGAGGATGGGTTTTCCAAAGCTATGTCCCAAATACAAGTACAATACATGACAATTGTTCTTTTTATTTCAAAAAACATACAAAAATATATCTCACATTTAAATGCATTTCTCTTTTACCATACAGATTTAGACAATAAAATATGGTTAAGAAATCTTAAATTGACAAAATATGGATTAGCTGTCAAATAAGCACATGGTCAACCTGCAGGTACAAATACTTTTGTAACATGTCTTCACCAAAAATTAAGGAAGCCAGAAATAAAGCAGAATCCACCTCTAATGCCCTTCCCAACACCATCAGAAACAACTTAGAAGTAATTACTTGCATTTACTATAGATTTTTGAAGTCCTCTATGTTTACTTTGAATTGAAAATTTGACTCTTAATGTTTGAAATTATTTACGAAGCTGTAAGATGAACACATGATTTGCTTAACATATTCAAAGTATTCTGTTGACCAAAGCTCCCAAACCCTTGGAGTAAACTGGCTCATGTGGCAACTGTGGCCACTTAAGTCAACATGCAAAAAATCTAAGTCCACAAAAAGAAGAGCTTCCTATTAACTATGTGTTTGGATTGCATTTTCTCAATGAATTAATACATCTCAAGAGACACAGCAAAAAAGTTCCTTTCTTCTTGTAGGTATCTACAACCTGAAGTTCTGGAAAGATGAACCCCTCCCAGTATTTTTTGGCCCAGAACACAATGTGAATAATGAAACTATGAGTGCTTGCAATTTAGAATCCAGTGGTGCCAAAAAGGCCTCTTAGATTCTGAAATCAACATGGAAAAAAATTAAATTCAAGTAAAAGGAAAAAATTGTATGGGGAAAACCCATTATTGCCTGATAGCCCCTGGATAAACAAGCAGGTACAGTTTCTCCTCACCCAAAGAAAACCTAAATTCAGAAGCAGCAGCATTCTCAACCCCTCCCATCTCTTCAGCACTGAAGAGCAGCATCACCTTAGTGTTGCTGAACACACAGACAGGAGCAACAGAGAGAATTTTTAGTGGCAAACCCTTCATAGCTAACTTTATTTGACAAAATAGTTATATAGAGAACATTTTGTATTAAAAAGTTTGAAAAGCAACTGAAGTGTTTTCTCTGGGACAGAATAAAGAGTAACTTAATCAGGAGTTTGTCTGAAGCAAAGAATGAACCAGTCTGTCAAGTATTTATCGCAAACTTCAAGCTTTCCTACATATTTCATGCACCACAAGCTTGGTTTCTTCTAGCAACAGGGAAGAAGGGCAGGCCTAGCCTGTTACAAGGTTCCACCTATTTTTTAAGCTTAGACAACTATTCTGAACATCTCTGTCTAATCCTATTCCTTAGGAGCTGGTAGACAGCAAAAGTGTGTTTACAGATTCCATAACACAAGTGGGACACTCTGGAAACAGACAGTTTTGTGACCTTCAGTCCAACAGAGTCAAAAATAATCTCTGTCTGGAATAACCATAACCAGAATAATTTCCCTACCCAGAGATCCATGCTTTCTTCTTAGCTGACTTTTCAGATACAGCAGCTCACAAACAGTACCCACCTGACAGCAGACACAGGTTGTTAACATGGGGAATGTATTAGATTAACCTTTATGTCACATTCAGAAGCTTCCAGAATATATCCAGTTCTCAGTACACAACATGTATGACCCAAGAGTGAACCCAGGAAAGATACTTTGAAGTATGCATAATTTGCATCCCTTATCTACTGGGAGTGGTGTCACAGTGACAACCATTTTGGTTAAGAAATAATTCATGAGGTCTCTAAAGAAACCACTTGCCTTGGAGATCAATTCATCGTGATTGGCGAGATGGGCTCTGCAGTGGATACAGCTGTAGGTTCGATGACAGTTTGGCAGGTAAGCCTGGAACGTTTTTGATTTTGTCATTTTTACCATCTCTGCTGGTGGCTCCTCACTCAGCTCAGGGCTGGCACTTGAAGAATTACAACTTTGCTGAACTCGCTGACAAAAGAAACACTGGAATATGCAAGCAAAAGCCGTTGTTGTTCTGGAGTGTGTGTGGCACTTTCCACACAAATGACAGAAGAGAAACAGTCACAACCTGTAGGTGAAAAGAGCAGAACAATTAGCAGCTTACAACAAGGCCAGAGTTAACTTGTTATTCAACAAGTCCAGCCATAAAGCAAAGTGTTATTTGGAGCAAATGCCTGGCTGCACTACAGGCCCCTTTTTCTAAGGAGCTGCGCAGTTCAAGTTCCATTCAACACAGCAAAAAGCAGTTCTGTTCCACTAATGGCTTCTACTCCATCACACTTCTAATGAGGGACGAGATTCAAACAGTTCTCCACAAAACACAAACACTTTCTACATTATACCAGGTGTACTCTTTAAGACATCCATGCAGAAAACCACACTAAAAATGTAGGGAATGAGAGAAAATTAATTGTCTTTGAAGTTCTAGTGGTCAGTTCCAATATAGCAAGCAACAAGGCATCATGGAAAACACTTGCTCTGTCCAATAATAAATATATTTTGTATATTTGCACTTCAGTTTTCAGCAAAAATCTTGCAGTATCACATCTGGCTTTGAGTCAAATACCAAGTAAAATGCTGCCACCCTCTTCAGGGATCCGTGTCTACTCCTCTTTCAAGCTCTGCAGAATTATGCCTTCAGGCAAAGACCTTCTTGACTGGTGTCCTGATCAAAGCTAATTAGGTACTTCCTCACTGTACCAGAATAGCCTTAATGGAAGCTACCAAACCCACAATCTGATACTGAAGCTAAATTCTGCACAGAGAACACCCAACTGCATCCTTAATCCTCAGAGTGCATTTCAGAGACATTACATGTCAGAGCACGCCAGACCCTCCTGCTGTGCTGGAAAGCAAACCTTTTCAGTTTGCCTGAAAACCAAAGAGATTCTGAACACTGATAACATCTACTGGTCTGTCAGAGGCCAGCAGCTCCCAGGCTATGCATGCACCGTGCTAATGAGCCCTCCAAACACTGCACAGTCACTTATGTCATCAGCTGTCAGGTGACTGCCAGAGTAGGTCAATAGCACAAACAGAAATGAGAGACAATATAAGGAATTTGCAGTATGTTGATCCAGCTAAGAGCATGCAAATGACTTATCACAGTTGTAAACTGCGTGCAGGGCAGCACTAACCACTCTTCCAGCAGTAGGACACTGGGAATACAGCTAGAGCAGACAATGAAAGCCACATAAATTGAAGACCGTTTATAGGAAGCAGGGACTGTGCTTCAATAGAAGCCTTGAGAAAACAACCTGTACAGCAGGCCTAGCACATGAGACAACCAGAGAAAAACGTAAAGAGGCTTTTGGTTTAGATATATTTTTTTAAATCCTAAGCAGGAGAAAACTCAAACTACTGAAGGACCTGCTAAAAGAAAATTTCTTACACAAACATATGATGGCAGAAATAAGCCACAAACAAGACACATAACACAGCACAGGCAATCAAAAAAAATAAACAATGGGAACAACCTGTCATCCAAAGCATGGCTCTACACATGAGAATGACTGGGAAAACACTTGATAAGGAATACATTTATATGTTTGAAGTATTAATCCATTTGGCATGAAGAGCAGGACTTAAATATTAATAGTCACTTAAACAGATATTATATACTTAGTGTCCCAAGATAATTTAATTACAACTGCACAGGGAAGAATAATGACATTATTTGCAGAAAACAGCTTGCTCTCGTAGAACAGCTAGATACGAAGCCACATTTATTAGAAGTAAGATATACAAGAAAAGCAACCTAAGAACATGAGCTTCCTATTAAATTCCCTGTTTGAACTCAATGTTAGATACAGATCCTATGTAGGTTCACAGAAATAGACAAACCCAGAAAAAAAAAAAAACAAGGTTTCAGAATGAAAGGCAGCACATGCTAAGATGTTTTGACTTTGGCTTAAATGAAACCCTTTCCATCAGTAACTGAAACACGAGTTCAATCCTTGTAAAAATTCAGTAGGTGTAAATGCGGCACTTGGGGATGTGGGTTAGGGGTGGCCTTGGCGGTCCTGGGTTAATGGCTGAACTCGATCATCTTAGAGGTCTTTTCTAACGTTAACAACTCTGTGATCCCGAATCTAAAAGGAAAAAAAAAATTCTTCAAGGCATTCCTAGAAGTGTTTTTAATTCACACTTCTAAAGGCAATCTGGACTCTCCCAGATTCAATTTACCAGGTTCTTCCACTACAGAAATTAAAATAAATCCAAAGCTCACTTGACAATTCTGTATTTGATATTGCTGTCTTCGAAAAGACGCCTGTTTGATATAAACCATAGGAACCACAGACTTGTGCCGTTAAAGGCGCAATTCAAACAAACCATTTCCTACCTCGCACTAACAACGGTAAATAAATCCAGTCTCACTTCCCTCTCACAGTTACGAGCAGTTCCTAGGGCTGCCGCTCATTATTCCGCACTGAAGAGAGTCAAAACCTGAACCAACTACTTCTCTCACTCTTTTTGGCCACGGCACAGTCCGTGCTTTGGCTCTGCGCAGACAGGTGTGTCCCCTGAAGCTCTACTCGTGCCCGCACCTACCAGCGCAGCACCCGGGGCTGTGGGGCCGCAGGGGCCGTGGGGGCGCAGGAGCTGTGGGGGCCGCAGGGGCCGGGGGGCCGCAGGGGCCGGGGGGCCGCGGGGGCTGTGGGGCCGCGGGGGGCTGTGGGGCCGCGGGGGCTGTGGGGCCGCGGGGGCTGTGGGGCCGGGGGGGGCCGCAGGAGCTGTGGGGCCGCGGGGGCCGTGGGGGCCGCAGGGGGCTGTGGGGCCGCAGGGGCCGGGGGGGGCCGCAGGAGCTGTGGGGCCGCGGGGGCCGCAGGGGGCTGTGGGGCCGCAGGGGCCGGGCCCGGCGCTGTCCGCGCTCCCGCCCGGGGCCGCCCCCGAGCCCCGAACTCCCCCGGGCCCAGCGAGGAGCGGCCCCGGCCCGCCGCCCGTGACGTCACCGGGGCGGGACGCGCCGCGGCCAATGGGGCGGGGCGGCCCCGCCCCGCGCGGGCCCCGGATGTGTAAACAAACACCCGGTGAGCGTGGCGGGGGGGCGGCCCCGCACGGGCCCCGCACACCGCGGCCGCCCCCGCGCTGGGACGGCGGCGCGTGCGGCAGGAGCCGGCCCCTCCGGCCTTCCTACGGGGCTCCAAGCGAGGAGCGGCACTGAAACACGCCTAAAGAGTCTCTGGGCAGCTGCACAGAGCCGGACACACAGTCTGTGCACGCACTCTCAGTGACCGTCGGGGAGCTTACTCCAGCAAGGAAAAAAATCTCCAAGTTAAAGACTAAGCCACAGGAGTCTCGTTTTCATCTTTGCACACGGGGAAATAACAGAAGAAAAGAAGCGCGGAGAAAGTTACCGACTGACTCCCCGCCGGCAGCGCGCCGCTGGCCGTGCGCCTTTGAGCCGTTTCCTCTCTCACGCCGGAGCACGAAGCGGCCGCGGCGGGTGACGCCGTTGCCTTTTCTCTCCCCACCGCAGCGATTCCCGCAGGACAGCGGCTCGTTCCCCCCCTCTGCCCGAGCGCGGCCCCGCACCGCTCCGGCCGCCGGCTCCGAGCAGGGACCCGCCGTGCCCGGCCCCGCGGGGGAAAGCGCGGGGGGACCCCAGCGGCCCCGGCTCGCCGAGCCCTGCCTCGCCCCCCCTCAGTTATGTAAACCGCCCTTACCCGCCCCGCACCGAGGAGGCTGCGAGCAGACAGCGCTGCCGTCATTTCCAGGCGCTATAAATAGCGCCCGAGCCTCCTCCCGCCACCAAAGTTGCCTCGGCGGCCCCGCGCACACGGGAGACCGCGGCCCCCCCGGCCGGGGCGCACCACGGGGCTCCTCCAGCAGCCGCCTTCCGCCCGTTCCCCCCCCGCGCCTTTGAAGAAAAAAAAACAAAAAAAACCCAGTATAGGGAAGAAGGGCCGCTTCTCGCCCCCTCGGTACTCACCGCTGCGCCCCGCCGACTCCGCTCCCAGCCCGGGCTCCGAGCAGCCCCCGGGCCCCTTTCTCTTAGGGGGCACGGGTAGGAGGGGAGGCGGGACCCCCGGTCCTCTCGCGGCGGGCAGCGAGAGCTCCGCGCGGGGCCTTCACCGAAAAACAAAGAGGGGGGATCAGGGGAGGGGGGGCGACACGACGGCTTCCCTCGCTTCCAAGGTACCGTCTCGGCGGCGGCCGTCGGGAGGTCATAGACGGGGAACGCCGGGCGCGCGTGTGCCGCGCTGAGGGCCGAGGAGCGGCCGAGGCATGGTGCCGTGCCGGTGCCGTGCCGTGCCCGTGCCGTGCCCGTGCCGCGCGCTCCGCCCGTGCCGCCGCCGCCGCCGCCTTTGTTTTGCTGTGGCGGCCCGGGGGCGCAGCGGCCGTTAAACGCGCTCCCCCCGCCGCCGCCAGCCAATCCCCGCGCCCGCCCGCGCGCGCGCGCCCCCCGCGCCCGGCCCCGCCCCTCCCGGGGGGGCGGGCAGAAGCGGCGCGCGCCCCTCCCCACCCCTGCCCCGGCTTTGTGGAGGCGGGCAGGGGCTCGCGGCGGGGGGCGGGGCCAGAGCGCGACCCGGGGGGTGGTGGGCGTGTCCGGGGAGTCGGCTCCGCCCCCCTGCTTGGCCCCGCCCCCAGCCGGGCGCTGCGCGCGGCGGGCGGGGGGAGCGCGCGTGCCGGCGGGCGCGTGCCGCGAGCGCCCCCTGCCCCTGCTGCCCCGCCCCCGGCGCGCGCTCCCTGAGGGCTGGGGCGGGCCCGGCCCTGAGGGGCAGAAGCGGCGCGGCGGGAGCGGGAGCGGGAGCGGGAGCGGAACGAACGCGAGGTAATAAATAAAGCCCCTGCCGAAGCAGCCGGCTCGGTTTACGGTTTCATCGCCGGGTGCGTTTTCCACGTGAAGGCGCTGCAGTCGGCAATGTCGGATTGCTCAGAGTTTGTTTTCACACCAGAAAGTATTTGTCCTCCGCGTTTCTGCAGGAATTAGTTAAAACCCTGGGAGGTGGCACTGGTCCGGTAAAACTTGAGTGCTGTAGAAAAAACATTAAGGAAAAAAAGGCCAGTTGGAGGCTGAAAGTCAAGTAGGGTCGGTTGGAGGACTTGATTCTAGAGAGAGAGTTTGGAAAAAGCTTATCGCTTATAAAGAAAAAACACAGATTTTATGGTGTAAAAGAACAATTTTCAACCCTAGGGTACCAAAACAACTCACATACAAGTAGTTTCCCAAGTATTTGAAGTCTGTTGGCAATGATTGTGTTTTTCTTTAAAAAATCAATAAAAGCCAGCCCCTGGTTTATTTTGGCTGTACCCTTCTATTTCCACAGACGAAGAGTGTAGGGACACAAACTGCTGGAGCCTGTGACGAAGTTGTCATTTGCACTGTACCCCCAGGCAGGGCTCTGCTGCCATGCTACCAACACACACAATCAATAACATGTTTGTTGCTTCCTTTTCTTGTCAGTCCTGACATATTTTTCTTTTTTCCTAATCTTTATCAAGCGGTTTGTTTTCTTTACCCAAGGGGCTTTGGTACTTTGCGGAATACTAGAGAGAGGGAATCCATTACAATTCAGCTCGTGGCTATGATCAATAAACCATGTGCTAGCTGACTTTATTCTGCCTCTCCATTTTTTAATATCATTCACATGTTTATGTGGGGTTTTTGTCATATCCTTCTTCCTTCTTAATGGCAAAATAGCAGCCAGTCTTGAACAGTACAAGAAAGCCACACTTCCACAGTAAAGAAGAAATATGCTTTGTTGAAACAACAGGAAACAAAACTCTGTGAGAGTATTTCCAGTAGGGCTTTTATTGCAATTTTCCTATCATCTCTCCAGCTCTGGTGCTGGTAGCTGTAGTCTTGTAAAAACAGGAGAAAGGTGATAATCCTTTGGATTTACTTAGCTACACTTCAGAGTGCACCAAATCTAGCTTCCTAATCCAGTTCCCACAAGATGAGTTAGATGAGGCAAATGCTAAAGATGAACAAGATAATAATTGGAACAGAAAAAGCAGCAGGGATGTAGCATAGTTTGATAGAGAAATTCCATTAAATCTGATACACCGCATGTTTAGCAATGAGCAGAAAGCCACAGTACAAACAGTGTTGATCTGTGCATTGTCCTTCTAACCCACGCAGGGAGGTGTCAGTCCAGCCAAGCCGTGACTGACACCTCTCACCTGACTAAAACCAGAGGGGTGCCAGTCACGGCTTACATGGCCTGGCATCTCCCTGCTTCCCTGCAATTGGTGGCAAAGCTCCCACACAACCCACGGCCCTCCAAGGCCTTCAGGGATCACGGCTGCAGGGGCTCCTGATGCTGGAGTGCAGCAAATGCTGTCATACCCCTCATGCTCTCTGAAGTCCTGATGATGCTCTGATTCTGTGCAAACTCAAAGCAGCGCAGACCTGGAACTGTTAGTGCTGCTGTGTCTGCTTTTATACGGGTATGAACACAACATCAGGGTTCTCTCTTCTGTTTCCCTCAAGAGACTGCTGTGATCTTGGTTTAGGTGTTAGGAATTGATCAGGTTACACAGAATCGGGGGTTAAAGTCTACATGAGGAATAAAAAAATAACCAGCAGTCCAGTTGGAATGTAGAAATGACTCTCCTTTTCAGAGCTGACAAGATGGACAAGCGGGAGAAAGAAGTGTCTGTCATTCAGCAAGGACAGCAAAGGATCCTGAAAGCTGAACAGTGTTTCCATTGTTTTAACACAAGCTCTGCTTCTCTACTGAAAGATCCAAATGACAAGGACACTGAGGGTTTCTTTCTTTTCGCTGTTTGTTTCCCTAGTAACAAATACACAAGCTGCACTGTTAGATATCATCCTTTTCTCTTTCTTTCTTTCTTTTTTTTTTTAAGATAAAGACGTATCAAGGATGTGTTCAGTGCTTTCAGTGGTAGCAGGTTAAGGTTGCTGGTATGAATGAACCTCTGATACAGCGTGATGTACTTGAGAGCACTGCATGTAGTCAGTGGCTGAGAGTGAAATAACTTTAAAAGAATGGAAGAAATATACTTGTATCTCAATGTCTGGATCATTACTTCCTTTGCTTCTTCAGGATATGTTAAGTCTCAAAAGTCTGGAGACTTTAACCAAATTTTAAAAATCAATTGGTCTTAGAATTTCAAACTCTAGATTGTCTGTGTTAGCTGAAAGAAAACCACTGAAAGAAGGAAGAACTATTTTTTTAAACTAATTTAACTGCTTTCCTATATGTTTGCCATAAACGCAAGCTTAGTAATGAGAAACAAAATATCTTATCTTCTCGGTTACTCAGGTTTGTAACATTGTGTTTTCCAAAGTTCTCCAAGGAAAAGAAAAAGGCATCTTTTTTCTCAGGATATGGCAGCAACTGGTCTAAAGAGTGTAATGTAGAAATAACTGACAAAATTAATATCACACTTCTGATTATATAATATGAAAATACAACATTATGCATTAATTGTAAACCAGCTTGTTGCTAGGTCATAAATTATACTGATATTTGTCACAGTGTATTTTAGTTACCTGTCTGGAACTGCCTGTTTAGGGAGGTGTTTCAGGTGAACAAATAAATTAGTATCCTTTCATTTGGGATGCTTTCTGAAATCAGTAGAAGTATTAAATTGTACCACTTATGCTGACAGAAAACCTGCAAACCTCGAAAACATGTGCAGTGAAGCTGCATCTTCAGTGGATCAGGGAATATCAAGCGATGTGATCAGCTGTCCTGAGACACTTTGATGTTTCAAGCTATTCTCAAGTGGAGAATAGGCAGAGGAATTTTTTGGGGGGCTATGAATCAAACAAATCTGTATCATGATTTTTATGTGATGTAGACATCTGTTCATATACATATAAATGGACGTGATGTGGAAAAAAAGTCAGAATCACTCAGAGCTCCAGATACCTAATTTAGGAGAATATATGTTCTCTCTATTAAAGGGGTGAAATATACACCACTGGAGGGCAATTTGTCATCTGCAAAATCTGAATTGCTCTGCTTATGCCCACCATCACTGTGAAAGATCTACTTTATCTCTTGTGTGACTTTTGAAATAGCAAAACCAGATGTTAATTAAACTTTTCTAATATTCAGACTGACAGATATACAAGTGTCCTACCTGGAGCAGACAGGTTCGCCAGGGAATTAGCCAGCACTCATGCCCTTCAAGCCTCAGCATGCTTTAGTAGCTAGGTTAAATGTTATTATTCTTTTTCCCTTGAATTTGTTTTTTTAATAATTTAGTATCGACTTTCAGTAGAAAATCTAGACCTTTCTCTGCATGATAACAGTAAGAGTTGAGTTTTGGTTTATACATCTTTTGGTCTTTAAACAAAAATATAAGGCAAACAAAAGAATCATCATGTTATAAGCACAGTAATGAAAATGGTGATCTTAAGAACAAGTGACAGCTGTATTTATTGTTGAAATTTGGTTTTTGTACTAACCAAGTTGTGGAGAGATGAAGTTTTGTCTGTCCTCAAAAGCAGAGGCAACTGTGACCAGGTTGTGTAAGTGGGGAAACCTGCAACTGGTTGTGTCTGCTTCTCCTGATGGCTTTGGTTGTTGGCTTTGCAGAAAGTCTGTCAAGAGACTCAAGTGCAGAACAGACAATTGCAGTATGTAAATACATGTGTGTATCTCTAAAACTTTCAACACTGTTTTTCTAATGGGAGACTTTGTAACTGTTCCTTTTGTGTTTATATTTGGCACAATTGATTACAACCTCTGGAACTGCAGGATTCACAGATCAAGACCCAAAGGTGAGATACAGTAGAAATGAAGTCCTAAAAGTGGGTGAAGTCCAAACACAAGTGTTTTGACTCCTCTACAATGCTTTAGACTGTTACAAAAGAAGATTTAGGACCAAAAAGCAGTGCTAAAAATATACATTAAAAGTTCTTTCTGTTTTCATTAAAACTGTGGATATAAGCAATGATATGAGCTGTACATTATATCTCTCTCAACTCTCAAATTCCACACCTTACTGTCTATGGGCAATTTACCCCAGGTATCTGTTTATGGGAAATAAGCATAAGCATTTTATGTATCAAATACAGACTCGTTCTGATAGTTAACATTATGAAAGCTTAATACAGATGGAAAACAGGATGAAAATGGTGGGCAGTCTTTACATTTGTCTGTGACCTGCTTCAGAATTCAGTATTTGGATTTAATTTCTGATGATGAAAGTGCACTGGAATAAATGACTGAACTGGACGAAACCTGTCAGCAAACTAGAGCCCTGCCCTGTTAGTTCTGTAACTTCCCCCTCATCTCTGAAAAAGAAGCAGTAGTTCTTTTAAGCTATCTCCAGCTTCTTTGCAAGGGGTGACGTCTAGATCATCTCCAGGGACTGAAAAGACAGAACTGTTCTGAATCCCTCCCTGATAGTGGCTGTGTGATTCTGAATGCAGAGACGGCCTCCAGCACAAAGCACTGAGATTGTAGACAAGGATCAGACTGCACTTTACTAGGAGACTGGAAACGGCATCATCAGTTTTCCAGCTGTTCACTCCTGGTAAGTAAATTACACAGTACAGTGGAATATTTAGCATGCAAACAGGAGTGGCAGCACAGTAAACGAGCACTACAACACGTAGAAACTAATTGCACTTGATGAGTACCATAGCATTTAAATCACAAAATCAGATGCTAGCAGGGATTGTCTGTATTTAGCAGAAGAGAAAGCAGATGTGTTTTTCCGAGGCAAAAGGAAAAGGTAGTAGAATAAAGAGGACTACATAAGCTTTTCAATATATACATACATTTTAAAAACTCCACCTTAGTGTAGGATTGTCATCTATTTCATGCAGCTATCGACTCCTTGGCTGATTGTTGGCCAGCTGTTGCTTATCTGGGAAGTTAAACCTGTGTTTTGTGAGCCATAGAAAAGCAGAGATTAAATTTCTGTTTATGTGTGTTTTGTAAAAACACATTTTGCATATGCTTGCCTATATATGCAAAACAGTTGGCTAGAGGCAGGGATTCAAGCTTTTTTTATGTTGGGATTGTTCAGTTTCCTTTTTTTTCCTTTCTTCTAAGAGATGTGTTTCTCATTTTAAAACCTAGACTTATATTCCATCTTCATTTTCTATCCTGCCCAGATTAGGACATCCAGCACAAGCATATTCTGTCATTTCACAGAAAAATAGAGGCAGGGGATTACTGTAATCATGTGGTACAACCCACTGCGGGACAGAAGCCATGTTACTGGTGATATTACTTGTCATTTAGACCAGAAAATCCCTTAGGGAAACATCCTAGTACATCCTGTCTCTACAAATTGTTAATCCCTTGTTCCAGTCATTAATTACTCTCATTGACAGATATCTATAGATTTTATTTCTCCCTTGAATGTGTTTAATTTTACCTTTCAGCTGCTGTTTCATCCATCTCTGTAAGATGGAGGAGACAGTAGGACTCACTATAGACATAAGGGCATCCTTTTAAGTAATAGCATTTTATAAAGCACATTTTTCAAGTTCTAAGTTGTTTCTCTTCTCAGATCCTTTTCCAAGGTATCAAATGATTTCTAGAGCTGTGGATTCCAGCAGTGATTTTTGTTCCTGCCAAGCATGGGACTGTCCTTTTCCTATTTAGACAGTCAGATGATCATATCTATCTGTTCTATTAATTGCCAATTCAACTGATTCTTCACTGGGATCCCCAAAGGGAATTGCTGTTCCCACTTCAAAACTAGGAATATCTTAATAAGGGGAAAGCAAACCCGAAGTTAGCTAATTGATGGTAAAAACATTTTCAGCTTGTTAGTGTTTTCTCATGAATGAGGCAAGACACACCACACAAATTAAAAGCTTGGCCACATTCAGAAGGCCTCTGTTATCAAGAATGGCCAGCAGGTCACCTGGAGTTTTTCACAGAAAGTGAATTTCATTTCGTTTCAGAGGTGAATTACAGGTTTCCATAGCAAAGCAATACTCTAGGAAAAATTAAAACAGATTTTGATTAGGATTGACTTCCTGTGGTAGCCAGCCCATTGTTTACAAAGCAAAATGCAACAGGGCATCAAATTATTCTCTGGAACTATATGAAGATAGATATTATTAAAGAGCTGATTCTTTCTGCAATGTTGAGGTAAATATACAAAGTAAAGAGTAATGTTGGCCATGGAAATTTCCTGAGATGGACAAAAATAAAAGCTTTTATTGTAATTAATATGAGTCTAGTGTAACTTTGAAACTGAGTGAGAAGGAGACAAGAGAAGAACAGGAATAACAAGAAAAAACATAGATGTTCTGTGACTATGAGAGCACAGGGTTGTACACTGTAACTTGACACTTGACATGTATTCTTTTTAGTAACTTATCTAAAAAGTGCCTACAAAGATTGCTGGAAGGAGAACATACAAAGCAACCCCTGTCTTCCTATCCTTCACACTGGGGCTTTTGAATTCACTGTGGCAACTGCTAGAGCTGCCTCTGCTGATTTATTACTTGTATTGATACACCTGATTCTGTAAGATTAACTCAAAGGGCTTATTTTCCACCCTGTGTTTTTTTCTCCTCTTAATCTTTCCTTCTTTTTTTCCCTTAGGTCATTTAATTCCATAAACCCCTGGAGAATGAAACTGAGTCTAAAGACTAGTTTTATTCAGAGTCACGAAAAAGCATCACTGATTTTTATTTTTTGTGGTCAGATTACCTGTATGTTTCATTTGTAGGTTGGAACAAGTTATGTATGAATTCTGTACCCTAAATACTAGATATTGCTGATTTTTCTCCAATGGATTTTTATTTTCTCTCAAGGCTACCTCAGTAACTGAGAAGTGAACAATCCTATTAAAACTGCTGAAGGATTCAGAGACAAAACAGCCTAACACTTTGTTCCGCTGGGAAGGTGTGCCTGGTACTGTACTGGCTCCATCTTGTGGCTGAACCTGCACTGATTCTTTGTCACAGGTTGACCCTTCTTGCCATCACTCTTATATAAATATTGATAAATAAGTATGCGAACTTCCTTTATAATTATTAGGACAAATGGCTCAAATGTTTCTGGCAACAGAAAAATGGGGATACAGGTTGAAGACAAGACTAACCCAAGCAAGCATTGCCTTGTTTCCCTGTGTAGCACTATCAATCACAGTATTTGGTTACATCCTCCTGGTGACTGTCAGAGGAGCGTCCACCAGGCAGAGGAAGAACAGGCAAATACCAGCACTTTTTGACTCCAACATGCACTAATGTTGCTGTTCATTATCAACTTGGTGTGGCCAGTAAAGCAATTTACCTTCAAGAGCAGCCTCGAGTTTCTACCAAAACACAAACACAGGTCAGTGTTGTTTATTTTGGCAGCATTTTTTTTCTTTTCTAAAACAAATATTTTTCCACATGGTTGTAATTAAACAGTGCTAGCATTTGAACAGAAGACAAAAGCAGATACCTTTCAATTAACCTTTTCCTACCATCCCTGAACTGTGTTCAGTAAGTGCCTCGACCTGACTGCTCAACCACCCAAACCATGAACTCAGCATAGGAAAGGACAAAACACACAGCAGGAATTACAGAAGGCTGCCAACACCCCAGCTCACTGACCACATGGCTCAGCTAGTGCCTGCTTCATATCCCAGTTATGTAAATTCATATTTTGGTGTGTAGCACAACTATATATTTTCTTCAGAGTGCAAAAAAGTAAATGGTTCACTTTTAGCACTTTCAGTGTTGGCAGCAGGAAGGCAGTGAACTGCCAGGGCATGCTGGATGTTCTGTTCTGTTGTGTATCAGCTTGAGTGTTACTGGATAGAGCTTCTAGCAGGCACAGTAGAAACAGCATTCAGCTCTAAAAATATTGCCACAGTTGCAAGATTGCAGAGATGAAGAGAATACAAATTATGTTCGCAGAAACTGGAAGAGGGTTGGTTACTGGGTATGAGGCAGGATAAGGCTGGCTGCACCCATATTTTGGCAGTCTTAATATGAAAGACATATCCCTGATCCACATGATGTGGAAACAAAGAAAATGCCTGTTTCCAAGGAGTCACAGGCCCCACAAAATATGTATGGCAAGAACAGTCTCTCTTGCTATGTCATGCAGAGCATCCATGATATCCAAGCGTGAGTGACAAAGCAGCTTTACCTTATGATGTAGCTGCCAAGCTGGAAAACATTCCGTATCTAGAATTGCATTTTCTATCTCCTGCAGACATGTTCAGAAATCTGAAAATAAATACAGGTTTGCAAGACTGCCACAGTGAGCTAATAGTGTCAAAGCCTCACTCTCTCTGCTGTACATAATACCCATTTCATAAAGCAAATTTGCTCAGAGCTGCACTACAGTTTTATGTGAAGAATTCCTTGCTAGATTTTGTACAAGGAAAAAAATCTTTGCATTAAGTGTGTCACTTGGTCAGGAGGCACTATGCACACAGTACATACCTGCTGTGCCACACGGCTGCTGAATGCTCCCTCTGTTCTGCTCTGGTACTGACATGTCTGTCAGAATGTTTTCTGAGCCTGGCACAGGGACTGCTGCAGCTTGTGGCCCAGGGAGGCAGCACAGGAGAGGAACAGGGTGGCCAGGCTGCTGCAACCACAGCATGATTAGTGATTGAAATGACTGGAACAAGGGTGGGAGGAAGCTATAAAAGACTCTCTTGCCTCTGCTCAAGACAGCAGCATCCAGCACTACATATAAAAGTTACCAGGATGTGTCATAGAATGTAATAAGAATTACTTAAAATAAAGACAGAGGTAATGCTGCTGCTTCATGCTCCGCAGTGTGCCAGGTCAGAAGGTTGTCTGGCAACAGAAGGGTGAAATGCAAATACTGCAATGCCATCTCAGCTGGTATCTAAGTTTTGGAGAGGCCGGCGCTCAGGTGGATCTTACCCACACCAGCTGGAGGCTACAGTCTTCAACATCCTTCTCTGCATCCATATATTCCAGAAAAGTAGCGCTGATGCTGGTGTACCATACAAAGGAACTGTCACAGGTGCCTTTGTCCTTTGCTTTTCTGAAACCCATTTTGCATCCTAGGTTTTGCTTTTGTACTCCCCAGTATCCTTGAGAAGACCCTGTTCAGCCAGAAATATCCAAATTCCAGTGCCTTTCTGGGGTATCTTAGACTTTTAGGTTCTGAAAAAAAGCCACCCGAGATCTCTGCGTGGCTCAGGGGGCACAGGACACAACCAAATCAGCTGCTCTGGCAGGAGGACACAAGCACAAGTCAACGTAACTCACATTTGATCAGAAAACTGATACCTGCTCTTGTGTGAGCTAAAGAATTACAGAGCAGAGCAGACAACATAACTGTGTGAGCAGGGTGTGAAGCAGGGCATGGAAACTGTCAGAAAAGCTACTGGAACAGCAAAATCCCCTGAGCATCAATATCCAGAAACTTCCTGCAAGACACTTTGCTGCTGCTACAAACAAGATTCTGCAATCTCTTGGATATTGTTACAAGAAAGAAGTAAGTGTCATCTAAGCTGGGGGTATAAAACACAGCAACAGGATAGTAAAGTTAATTTTTCATGTTATGAGCTATAATACTGTTCTCTCAGTCCTCTGTTGAATTGCTCTTTTGATACTTCTGCCAGTAGGTATGGAACGGGTGGATGGGAACAGAGATGAGAAGAACAGATTGTACAAAGTTCGGCAATCATAACTAGCATAATCATAATCATTAATATTCATATTTTAAAAGTTCCCAATGCCTCACCTTGCTTCTGTGCTTCATTCCCTAGCACGGTGGTGTGCTTTATTCATAGGTGGTTGGAATTGCTTGGAACCACACCAGAAACTGGGGGAAAAAAGGAAGAATAATCACATCAGTCCCATGCAACAAAATTTTCTTTAAATCCTCATTTCTGCTGCCTTGACCAGTCATATTGTACATCCACTGTGAGACTAAGACTGCTTTAAAAAAACACAACTACACAAACAACCAAACCCAAAACAAAAGAACCCCCAAACCTACCATACAATAGAAATTATTCACTTACAGTTTCAGAGGTGTGCTTGTGTTGTACCCTGTCACTAGGTTAGCCTTTGACAAACACTGGAGCTATAAATCTAGAAGACTTATGTGATATTTTTCTAGACAGTCTGGGTATTATTATTATAAATTCTGATTATAATGATTGTGGTAGACTGTCATCAGCAAGGTTTTTATTTGTATAACGCTGTTCATGGCAGCTTTCCCCCGGCAGATGGCACGAGCACAGCCCGTGAGCATCCCGACAGCTCTGCAGGACCAGGCCAGGCAGGAGCGCTTTGCAGCACAGAACTCTGAGATAGTTATGCTTTCTAATTTATTTTGAAAGCTTTTGTTTGGATTTTAATGGAGGCAATGTTTCTACTGTGAGGCTGAATAAAAAGTGTGGGGGCACGCATCTTCACTGTTGAAGGGTGTAGAGGCAAATAAAAAGTGTCATTACATCATTTCTAGGGCCAGTTTTATCTCTGTTCTTGTTACTTTCTAGAGACTAGGCTGCCGTTGCTGAAAAACTTGACCCACAGACAAAATGAATAGAAAACGTTACACAAAATGGGTTTTGATCTGTAGAAAATATGTGTAAAATCCAGTGCTTGAAACATGCAAGGTGGCACAAGAAGGAAAGCTCAGCCCGGGAGCAGGAACAGCACAAACCCTGGTGGTGCCAGGAAGGGCAGCCTGTGCAGCAAGGAGGGGCTCAGGCTTTGCATCTCTGTGGTGGCTGAAGGCTCTGTACAAATGGGAATCACATCCTTTGCTGCCAGTGTCTGCCAGTCAAAACAGAAAAAAGGATGTGAGGGGTAGCCCCCTTTATACCTGACACCCAGTGTGACTGAAGTAGGGGTGAAAGTGATTAAAGGATAAATTCCATGCCTAAATCTCTGTCTTGATCACTGTATTTCTTAAAAACTGCAAAGTTTAGCAGTATAAGGCATTAGCAAGTATGAACTAAAGATCCACTTTTCTGCTCCCTTGAGCAGGTCCTCTTCAGCCCCATGCAGCCCAGAGGTGTCCAGGTCACCACATCTGCACTGTCAGCGGGGCTGGGCCAGGTGACCTTCAGAGGTTCCTTCCAGCAGAATTTTTCTATGGTTGTCTTCAGGAGCTTGGCTACGTTTGACAACAGCTACCTCTAATTGCACTGAATTACAAAAAGATCTTGAGATGGACTGCCTGTTATCCAGGAGGGCCAGGCATTCATCTGACCCCATCACAGCCTTTAAGTGTAAGAGGACTAAAGAGAAGAGTAAAACAGCAAGAAAACAACTGATTGTACAAGACAACAAATGGAAACAAAATCATTGCAAGAAGATACCAGGCAGGACACCTCTGGCTGAGCCCATTACTTCCTGAGGGAGATTGGGCACCACATCAATCCAGTTTTGGGCCTGGTGTAAGAAAACCCACATGGCATTGGAAAAACCACCCAGCAGTATTGTAGCAGCTGCTAATTACCAAGCCCTGGAAGCTGACAGCCCGTGGTGTAGTCTCCAGCAGGGTATAGGAATTGTGCTTATAGTAAGAGAGCATGAGCTGGGTTTACATTCTCTATTTCCCTCAAGCTTTTCAGGAATTAGTTAGCTCTTCACTGCCTGAGTAGGTGCAAAGGGTATACAGATGTATTTAATATCCCTAAACAGGCCATACAAAGAGTTTGTAATTTTTACTAGTTTAGCTGAAGATTATTTTATTCCAGGGCATGGAAGGCTTCACTCCCCCTGCTCCAAAATCTAGCACAGTTAGCAAGCAGGAGCAAGACAGATCACTGAAAGGCAATCACACTTCTTTTCACAGTGAAAATTACTAGATGTTGAAGTGATTAATAGATTCTAGTAAAACCAAAATATACACATGCAAAATTTCAGTAATTGAACACAAACATGTCATCATGAATCCATTCTCAGTGCAAGTAGATGCCAAGACAATTCCTGAATATCCTGAAATGAGCACCTTAAGAGCTGAAATGGACTCTCCTGCTTAATTAATTGCTACCTTGGTTTGATGAGGAGTGTGGCAATTTGCAGATAGAAATATTTATACAAGAAATGCCACGGGCTTCATTGTTGCTGTCCACCTCTCTACCCACCAAACCCACCTGGGTTATAATCACCACTTTCAGACAATCCCTGTTGCACACACAAATTTCATGCATTCAAGCACATGCTTTGGAGACATTTTTGTTTTCTAGTCCCTTTTTTCCCCCAGAGATTTAATTCAATAGCTATCACAGACATGGCATTTTATTCTGAAAAGGATTGTATTTGTACTTATTCTTTGAGCTAAGTGTTTAGTTTAATATGCTTGTTGTAAATAAACTGTTACCCCTTGTGGTAAAAGGCCACACGTTCCTGCTTTCAGAAACTGGATCCACGTTAAGTGAAATTGTTTCCAGATAAATGATTCCATGTGGTATTTGCCTCTTAATTCACTTAAATACCTTTGAAACACTCAGGGTCCCAAAGACCGTATGTAACAGTTGCAGGGAAAGAGGTTTAAAGGAAAGAAATCCATGAAGAATTACGGGAGCAGCTGAAAGTCGGGAAGCAGAAATACTGTCATCTCCAAAAAGTGAGTTTCCCCTGCAGACACAAAAGACAGCTGACTGGAGCCTCAGGTAATTGGGAATTACAAGCTGCTTCTCTCTTCAGCACTGCAGAAAATTCAGCCATTTGAATATTTCCTAAAAGTATTTCATATTCACCGCCCAAAGAAAAGGCACGAAACCCCTTAAATTTTATCTACTGCACTGCCCAATGACAGGCCTTCCACAACACATGGACACATGCATTCAAGAGGGCAAATTGTTCTGAAGAGCTTCACACCTGGCTGCTCATATTCCATCTCCTCTGGACCGATTTCTAGGAGAGAGAGAGAGAGCACTGCTCCTGAGCACATCTCCCCAGCTCCTGCATTCCTGCTCTCCCTCTGCTCCAGCCCAGCCACGCAGCCTCTGCTGCTCCACTGCCAGCCTTGACACCCACAGAGAGCGCAGCAGAGCAGTGCATCTGGGTTTTTAACTAAAACACAGCACTTCATGCTCTCCACACAGGTCAGACCTCTGCCACTCTTTTCCACCCCTCTCTCACTTGGACAGGAAACACAGCAACAGGCTCCAAGGACACAACGCCCCAGCAACAGCTTCCTTATCAGCTTCCAACTGTAAATAATCCTGTGTTCTGTACTTGCTATACAAACAGTTAGAGTTATTTACGTAAAACTGTATTATTGCTCCACTAACAATCAGTCTGACAGAAGGGTTGACTTGCTGTCAGCTGGCAAATGATGTGGCAACGTTCCTGCCTAGAAATAATTGCTGTCAATGTTAGAGTTGTCTGGAACTTGTTAATAGGACCAGTTTGCTGTGGCAGCTGGTCAGCAAAAGGTTCTTCATACAAGGCACAGGCACAGGCTTTATAATCCCCAAGTGATTCTCCAGGGAAGCGCAGTGAGGATTGACAGCTGAGGCAGTGTCACACGTGTACAGAGCAGCACCACAAATAACTTGACTATGCATTTACAGTAATTTTATTTACAAGTTACCACATGACACCTGTAGTACTACAGTTTTTATAACACCATTAGCAGTAAAATAAGCCACATCTAAGAAGAGTAGGAGGCAGCAGGGAAAAATGTGCACAGAGAATGCAGAAAAGCTGTTTAGCTATAACTGAAAGTAGGTATTTTTCTACAGATTTAGAAAGCGAGAAGGAATATATGTTGAGAAGAGCAAGCTCTTCAGCCCTCTTATTTCTATATCATAAAATTTTTTGTACAGTGACAATTTAGTATAATGAGTACTACACTAGCAGTCAAGTGCAAGCGATAGGGAGAAAACTGTCTTAATATCTTGCCCTTTTGAGCACCCAGAAATGAAACCCAAAGCTTCCCCTTGAAGTGAGTTATCCAGGGCTGGTTTACTTGCAGAGTCAGTAGTGCAGAATTGCTACTGGGGGGCAGGAGGGAACAGAACTTCTGACTAGAGTTCCCAAGCATTGCATATTGCCTGTGAGGTCTTATCTGGTCTTGAGTTAAGTAGTTGGTGAGCACAACCAGTAGCAGCATTCCACAAGTCTTTTTACAGTGCCACACTCTAAAGCTGCACACAGCTTAGTGGAATCCCAAAATCAAGCAGAGAAAAAAGCCCTTCTGCTCTCTTATAATCCTTGGCTCTAATGATGCTGGTGTTGAGCCTGGGCCTTTCTCAAGAGGAACAATGTGGAGGAGCAAATCTGGAGAAACACTCTAGACCTAGATGTATTCTGATGACAAGCCTCAGAAGAAAATAAGCTTAATGCAGCATCAGGTGTGACCCTTTTCTGCTTCAAAGTACAGCAACAGCTTCCAGAAAGCAAACAAGTGTTATTCAGGACCGGGTTTTCCCCCCAGACATCTTTAATAGCCTGGAGTGACTGTCAGTGCACACGACCCATGCTAGCGGCTGCAAAAACAGTGAAAATACAAGCTGCACAGTAATAATTATTTCCACTACTAACTACACACAGGATATATTGCTTTTGGTACAATGCCATTTATTGTCACAAGAAGAAAACCAGTGATTAAGTTGAGCACATGAATTATGCAGACCTTTGCCATGCTGGAACAACAGCGTATTTTACTTACAGAAATGTCACCAAGTCATCTGGAAAAACAGCTTAACACAGTTCTTCCAAAATACCAAGCATACCCTCAAACCCAAGCTTATATTACGTTTAGCTACAACAGAATGATTAAGAAAAGGTTTTGTTTTCAATCCCCACTTTTGTCTGGAGTGCTGCGCTTATACTGCATGAAGGCAAACACAGGATCAAAACATGGAGCTACAGCGACAGCAACAACCCCCACTGAAATACTTCTGAGTGGGCAAACTGGCCTGCAAGTCTGTGTCCCCTCCACACCTATGTAAACCTACTCAGAAAGCCTGCAAGGGTATGTATGTGTACAAAAACTAACAACAAGTTTTTTAAAAACACAGAATGCATTAAAAAGTCTAAAATTTGAACTCTTGAGTCTGTGATGCCTCAACCATAAGTTAAGAGTATCTGTGAGTTTTAACACTTCCAGGAACAAAGAAAGGTTTTTTAGTCCAAATTTCGTTTTCAGTACTAGCTATCAAAATGAAAGGTGAGCTAGGCTTGACTAAAAAACCTTCCAGCTCTCTTGTGGTATAATCAGTTCAGAGAGTTTCAAGCCAAAATTCTGAATATTCAGCATTTTTGCATTTGCAGTTTTAAGGCAGAAAAAGATGTTCACAACAAGCCATTTAGTCTTGGATGTTACCAAAAAACCCCAAACAACAAACCAACAAAAACAAATAAACAAAACCCCCTAAAAGGTGCATCTCAAGTCTTTTAGTAAAAGCAAATTTTAAAAAATTCTATGGCATTCTCTTATAGCTTTGGGGTTTGTTTTTTTTCCTGAAAAAGCCTGAATTTTCAGACACAGATCACACATCACAGAGAGACTAACATCTTCCACTATTTCTAAGTTGTGTGTTCAAGGTCAGAATTAAACTCTCAAGGTGGAGTAAGAGATCTCTGCACTGCCAACGCCCTGGCTGGTGCCATCCCGGGACTGACCTGAGACTGGAGCTGCTCTGTGCTATCCTGGTTTTCTCCCCAGGGCCAGCGGCTGAACCAGGGCTCCAGGGTCAGCTGCCTGTACCCAGGCCCAGCTCTGTGCAGCACAATTGTGTCCTTGGCTCAGCTGTAGGGGAGTAAAAAATGAAAGAAGCAAATAAAAGCTGAGCTGTGAGACTGCGGGAATCTACAAGCGTGCAAGGTAAGGAAAAGTAGGAACAAAGCAGTGAAGTCATCAAGTCAGAGCAGACAAGGGACTTTGGAGAAAGATCCCAACATGGAAAGTGAAAACTGCTGAGGAAGAGCAGTGTGGCTGGAAAAGGAACTCACTGAGATCAAAGGTCAGCCCAGTGCAAGCAGCAAGGGAAGGAGACAGGGAGGAGCAGTAGTGCAGGCAGCAGTCAACAGCTGAGTGCACACAAACTCAGACTGGGAAGAGAAATGGAACTATTTTTATTACTGTCTTTTTAGGTGAGGAAACACTGCAAACCCAAGACCCTGTTAAGGTATTTCTTGCTCTTTTCAGTAAAACCAGGAATGGAAGACTTCAAGTCTCCTCTCTTCAGCCTTCACATACAAACATAAGCTACCTCTGTACTGAGCTAGAAGGCTCACATTTCCCTACCGCACTAATTAATCAGCTGGAAAGAGAAGGAACTTCGGGAAAAATGGGCTCTGTGTGTGTGCATGCTGAGAGGAAAATGAGATGCAGCTTTAGGGAAGTTACAGGAAGTTTTCAGTATTCACAAGGTACACCAGTTTAACTAACAGGACCAATAATCTGCTGTTTATCACCAGAAAGCTCAAAAAACCTTTAGAAGATTTCTTGAAACAACTGGAACTTGTTTAGACTCAGTTAAAGCACAGAGAAAAGTAAATTGTCAATAGCAAGATGTACTAAAAAAAGGCAGAGTTCTGGAAAACACATTAAGTTGTCAGTGTATTTATAAAGGGAATAGACGGAGGGGTTACAGAACAGTTCTCACACCTAACTCCCAAGATCAGGCTTCACACAAACAGCACGTGAGCTGGGCCACCTTTCTGATGGGGGATGTGAACACCTCTGACACCAGGCTGGTGTTCAGCAGACCGACCGGAGTTGCCTTTGGAAGCAGACCTGAGGCTCTAGAACTCCTTCTGAAGCTACCTGGACTCATGTGGTGAGAAGACACATCAGAGCAAGGTAACCACCAACAGACATGGCATAGGTTGATGCGATGATGTTTGTAAGTCTTCTACACACCTCAAATGTTTTTATTTTTTTAAGCTTTTCAGTGTTACATATAATTTAGTAGAAAGAATAACTGAAGATGAAACATGCACAACACAGAATCATCTTTGGTCTGCAAAGTCCTGGGTCAGAGCTCTACACAGCTTGATGGCATCAGACCTACATCAGTATCTCTTCTGATAAACAGGGCTTGTACTCAAAGGAGCTCCTTGCCAGCCTTCCTGAGTATTTGAGTGCACCATCTGCCCCAGCACCTGGGGGTGCTCACTGGAACCACCAGCCCCACCCCAACCCACGCGCCCAGCTCTGGCTCCAACAGCTCAGGAGTGCCCACTACACCTGGAGCTTACAGACTGAGAGGATCAGCAGCCAGTTCTGGTGAAACACAGGAAATTTGTGTGGTATTCCAAACTAACCCGGACTGAAACAAGGATCACAACAATGTTAAGTCAATCAGTTGCTTGTCAAAACCTTCTTGGAGCCAGCGGCTGTGCAGTCGTACCTTGAAGTCCCTCCCTGAAGCACATGCTATGGTGAACACACCTTCTGCCAGGGGAACAGCCACAGCCAACAAAAATGTAAGAACACACATAAACCCACTATGGCAAAAATGAAATTCCGTATTATTCTTGGAGGGAAAAATTCTGTACTCTGCAGTGAAAGCCAAGGAGGGGAATGACAGATGAATTTTTACAAGCCAATTCTCAGAGCTGTTACAGACCTGTCAGTTATGGTTAAGCTTTCTTTAGTTTCAAGTCACATTTTTTGTGTTTTCATATTAATTTAGGTTTCTAGCTGCCATTATCCAGCTACACCTTTTAAGAGTTCAGTTCTCTGGCACAGTCTTCGACACTTTAAGCTTATATGAAAAAATTTAAAAAGAAAAGAAAAAAAAGAAGAAGAATCAAAAGTCCATGACAGTGATATGAGCTTACTTGCACAGCTCCCAGAAATCCTACATTTCAAATCCCTGGTTGGAGAAGAGCCTTTTTGTACTGAAATGAAAACATTTGGTCTCTAAGGATTATGCAAGTAATAATTTTCAAGATTTTGTGGGAACAGTGCAATATGAATATCCATATAAAGAGTGTAAAAAAAGCCCGTGAATCATCAGATACACTGAAATCGATTTGCATCACTCAACAGGTCAAGATTTCATAATTTTCTCACACCAAAGATAAAACATTTCTGCCTGTCTATAACGAAACCTCAGCTGTGGGTTTTTTTTGGATAGTTTCCCTAATTTAATTCCAAGCTGGTACAATTATACAGGGGGATACACACCTTGAGCAGTTACAGCTGTTGTCTGCAGGCTGCTCCCCGTGCAGGGTTCCAAGGAGAGGCAGTTTTGGATCAGCCGATGAACCAGCTCAGGGCAAAGCAAAGTCCCAGTCGTTCTAGATATGCACAGAACTATGCTGGTTTGGTAATACAGGGACACAATTTAATGATTTTCTTTGCATTTGTTTTTACAAGATTCAGATGCCAAAAACAAAACAGAACATTAAGTTACCTGATTTAAAAAAGAAAATCACAAACGTTTACAACATCAAAAGAATAAGACGAAATATAAACCTTTGCTACTTACAATTGATCTATACAGATTAACCAAATCACAAATCTGTCACAATATAAATGTTTAATTGTTACAATGAATAAGAACATACAGAAAATGATTTATTTTTTATAAAATCTTCCTTTGCTTTTTTATTTTAAACTTGCCATTAACTAAATTAGCTATGCAGGACTTGTGGGGTACATGACTAAGAAGGCACCAACAGTACAAAGCAAAGACAAAGCAGTTTGAGTATTTTAAGAGTGCTCTACACTGATACAACACGAGAAAAGGCAACAATAGTAAGTAAACCAGCTGCAACCTTTAGAAATTTGTTCTAGATTTACACATTTAGTCCAACTTTTACATTTCCGCCAATGTGTCACTTGGTTTGATCACAGCACATGCTACAAAAACCACTGTAAGCTTCACTTTACTAATGTGCACTTTTCACTAATTTAGTGTCTTGATTTCAATTGTTAACTAAACCATTTTGAACCACAAATGTATTTAAAACTTAGTAAAAGGATTGTTTGGACTTTTTTGTTTAAACCACTGCATTTACAAAAATATTTCCCCTAAAATCTGGGATTGCTTGAAGACATTGCTGTACAAATATAAAAGTACTATGCAAGGGACCAAATTCATAAGTATATGGTGTGTATGTATAGACCTATATTTATACCATATCACTGTGCTGTAACAACACAATAAATTTATCAATAACCAAGGACTATATAAACTACACTAACATAAGCAAATATATATTAATAAAGTTTAAATCTATAGTACAGTTGCTCAGCAATCAACTTCGACATGGTATAAATATATCGTAGCATATTACAGTGGGCAGCAACAACAGGTTTTTCTTCTCTCATTCTGCAAGGAAAGCCCTGCTCAGCTCCTCAGGTTTTTTTGGCCACTGCCGAGTTCTGTCCCCACTGCCACTCCCGGAAGCTCCCGGCGCTCACGGCCCAGCTCTGGTGTCACAGGGGTGAGGAAGAGTCTGGCCACAGGCAGGACAGCAGAGTCAGACGCTTGTTTGCCAAAGCATCCATGAGAATTTTGTGTTTGCATATTTTTCTTCAGCTGTAAGGTTGGAATGTTTTTGACAGTGAACTGTTTACATTCCTTATTCCCAAAGCATCTTTACCATGAAATATGCATGCTACTTCAATTAAGAGTTGCTGTTCTCCGCTCTAAAATATAAAAACTGCATAAAGAAAAGAACCCAATGTAAAATGATGAAATAACTGACCTAACACAGTGTTGTTAGAGGCACCTTCTTTTAAACTATTTTCAAAATCTGACAAAAAAAAAAATCATGCTTCAGCATTTGACGCATCAACAAATTCAACCCAACAATGTTTACTGAATTCAGTAAAAGATCGATGAATATGGTTATGGATCCTGATGGATGCCAATTGGATTCAGCAAGAGTAGCTAAGGAAGAAAGCCCGAAAGCACCAGACATTAGGTAAAGCAAACCCTCGGCTTCTCATTTAGAGAGACAGGATGCAAGGGTAAGTCTGCACCTCCCCAAACACCCCAAATTAAAGAAAGTATTAAAATAAGAATTGGGAAAGAGAAGGGTGAAGTAAGCTGCCAAAGTTCTTCCTTAATAAATTAAAACTGAGGTGTTACAAACTAATTTCAGTAACAGTCATCTTTCCAACCGTGCCAAAAATGATTCCTGTTGTAATGATGATCATGCAAGTAGCAGAGATTCTAGAAATATTTCAACTTTTCAAAACTGAGTGAGAAAAGCATTTTGGTAAAGATGTGTAGAAAGGTCAAGAGAAATTTCTACACTGGTATCAACAGTCAAGTGCATATTTCTTCTATAGAAATGTTTTTAGCATAGGTTCCATACCACAATTCCATGATCACTTGTGCAGTGTCCTGACAATGCTCCGAATTTGTTCCCCACAACAGAGATTTATGTACCACAGGAACTTCCTAATAGAAAATGCCCTTTAATGATGAACCCTTGCTTGTTAAAAATTAGTTTTGGCAGACTAACACTTAAACTATTGGAAAAAGAAAATTTTGAAATGGAATCTTGTAAGCACCCTTATCTACTGGAGTCTAAGTTAATGGCTTTCTCTGAAGTCTAAGTTAATTAGTTTCTCTGAAGAGCAGACTAAATGGTATGAGGAAGCCTGGAGTTATTAACCAGCCAGCATCCGTATATACTACAGTAGCAGTTGAACCTGATTTCCATTCAAAGACATTACCCAAGAGGAAACCAAAAACTAATTCTTAATGTTAATGTGAAGATATAAGATTTAAATTTATTTCCAGGAATTACAAGTGCATTTTGTTCATATTAGCAAGCAGTCTTTATACAATCCATTCTTCACTGCTGCCAAAATAAAATGAGAAAAAGACAGCAGAGATATGAAAAGCTAAAAATAGAACTATTTTTCCTAAGTTATTTGTTGAATAGCATTTCAGTTGAACACAACTCAGAGGTAACAATAGATTATTTTTTTTCTCAATCATAGGCATGTGGCACTTAGACAATCATCTTTGCACAGAAAGCTTTAACAGTCATGCGAGGGCACAGTAATTATTTTAAACAAGGCAAATTTCTCACCACAGAGAGCAGTGGGGAAAGAAAAGGAGGCACTGCACTGGAACATAACACCTAGTAAACTCCACATTATACAATTTCAGTAACAAATACTTGAAAAGATCATTAAAAGGTATACAATTTTAAATGTTATTTAGTGCTAGCTTTGTTTGGTTGTCCTAACTCAGCATTATCAGAAAAGTTTGATAGTACTTGACAACAGAACAGTACTTCATGTCACGAGCTCATGGAGGCTTGATTACAAATCACCATAGTGTAGGTTGCAAGAAATGAACTTGAGATGCTGACATGCTGTAGGAGCAAAAGTAAAATCAAACTTTCTCATTTGAAGATGCAGTGTTCCTCTCTGCAAGAATTCTGAATGTCAGTGATTAGATTCAAATGTCAAAACTATCAATCCTCATTTGAAGCATTTCATTGGTATGCAGGATGTAGACTGAGTTAATTAACATCGTATTTTGGTTTCTTGCTTGCCACCAGATACGGCTGCCTTGCCCAGGAAAAGCACTGGCCATGGGCTCATGGTGCCATCGTGGTCTGTGTTAAACCTTCCAGCACACAGGGAGCAAACAGCAGCTGCAGCTGCCACCCTGCCTTTGCACAGGCTGTACAAACACTACTGCATGGTAGGAACTTTGGAAGTACTATGCCTCCAACATGGGTAAACTCTAAGTGATCTCTTTTAGAAAAAGGAGGGAGAAAAGGGTACAAATTTTGTCAATACATGGAAAATGTTTCTTAGATGAATTCAGTTAAGTTGGGCTCCTATGTGGCTCTTACACTGGATAGAATACCTGTATGTACAGCACAGGACACCCAAACAAGTGCATAAGCAAGATTAACATGAACACGACTTATGCTGCAATCCATAGCATAATGGTACACACTCTGCTGGATGCTAACCAACCATTTCTATTTAAAAAGGACGTGCAAAAAAAATCTGGGATGTCACTGACTTAAAGTGCCCTGAATAGTAGCTTTTCTAAAAAAAAAATGCCAGCGACTTCAGTAAAGTCAGAAAAACATAGTTCATGGTGTAAACGTCTTACAGGTTAACGAATTATCTTCTTGGATATTGATCCAGGAGTGAAAGGAACCACTGCATCTTTCAAACCAGAAAGCAAGCAGTTAAAACACGGGCAGCAGTAGGTGCACGTACAGTACAGTACTGCAACAATGGGCATTACGCATAGGAGTGTCAATTACAATTCTTCAGGCTTAAAAGATTCATTGAAAGCATGAAAAGCCAAAACTACCAGGAACCGCCCTCCTGAATGGCTCAAAGGAGTTAGTGGATAAGCTGAGAGAGGCCACAAGACATGACCAACAATAAAGAACTGGGAAGAGGAACAGCAACGTTTGAGCATGCCCAGTCCTTTAAGTCCTTGTCCTACAAAAGAGAGCAAAGACATATTTCAGTGAAGGAAGTTTAACATCACCTTTTAAAATAATCTCTTTCCTATTTCTGTGTTCTGTGCACACTGTTTACCATGAACCAGAGCCAGCAGGATCTACAGATGTTAAAAAATAATTCGGAGACAGTGGATACCAGGGCATTCCATTTTAAACTACTAAATCTTCAAAAGATTAGGAAGATTAAACATAGCTAATCAATGAAGCACATTTTTTGTCTGAACCAAAACACTGTTATTTTCATATTCCATCTCAATTCCAAAACCCACATCCCAGGGGACACTTTGAATCTCGAGAAACAGCCCAGTGAGAAGAGCTGGCTGATAAAGCCCAGGGGGAGTGCAGGGGAACAGAAATGCACAGCAGGACACTGTTACTGTGCATTTAAAGCCAACTCCTGGGGTCTGGCCCTCACTAGGATGTCAACCAGCTATGTTTAAACTGTTGTGCTGTGGCATAGCTGGCAATCCTAACCACAAATGACTCAGACAAATTACCAGCATATCCTTATCAAGCTAAGTACAATATTTCAATTTCAGTATTGTGCTGGCCAAACCAACTCTGCATAGCAGCATTCGAAGGTAACATTTTGATCAAACCAGAAATTTCTGCTAGCTATCTAGCTATCACTGATATCTTTATCCCTAATCCTTTTATCCCTTAATCCCTAATACAACCTAGGTAAGTATGGTCTGGGCAAAGAGGCAAGAGATCACGAACTATGATTTACCATAGCAGTAACTACTTGCTGTCCTTCCTGGAGACTACAGGCTATTAGCAACAGGCTTCATATTGTTCCTAAAAATCTATGTAATTTTCCTTCACAATGTGTACATGCACAGCTGTGCTCTCATACAGAATCAGCTTTAGAAAACTTGGGTGGGATATTAACACCAGTCATGTTACTGAGTGCCAGGTCCGTTCTGTTCACAGGGCCAACTCATAGAACCAGTGTGTGAACCTCAGATTTCCCCATCTTTTAATTATTACAACAGTTCCAACGTCACCTAGCAAGCTTACATAAACAAAATACAGTATTTGTAAAAGTTGAAATTAGTTCATTTGTGAGCTTCTATACATCTGAATATTCAAGCCAGTGGCAACAGCAGTTACCCTATTAAAGTAAAAACTATTTTTAGAAGTTTCCCCCACTTTTTTTTCTTTTTCTTTCCTATGAATCCATCATTAAATGAGAACCTGGGGGTATATGCAATGCAGATACTGAAATGCCATTTTTAGAAAAATTATTGCTTATAGCAAAGCCACCAAGCTGCTGCACACTGCCAGCAGAGCTGTGGATTTCTGGCAGCAAGGAAGTTCCCTGGCTCAGAACTTCACCTTCCTGGTGGAACTGCCCACACAAACCAGAGACTGCGGAATGCTGCTCTGAGGGAGGAGAGCATGGAGAGCACAAACCAGGCAACCCAGGTCAGCCTGCTGCCTCTGGCTTGTTTTTCCCTTCCAGTCATAAACCATTGATACTTTAACCTATTAGTATCACAGAAGTTTCACAGGTACTCCAATCAAGTCAGTATTTGGCCAATTTTGAATGGAACTCCTGAGACTTGCAAAACCTTGTGGTACAGGAAGACCAGTTAAGTTCATCGATTTTAAAAAAAGAGTCAGAGTCAGTGAATATCAGTACATTTCATTTTAAATTAAACTTTAAGACCTTCAAAATGCTAGGAAGGTTAATCATAATTCATTTATTAATATTTAAATACCTATTCTTATTTACTCATACTACTTGAGAGTTACTTAAAACTAAAGATAATTCATACTTAAGTTTCATGTGTGGGTTTTTTCCTTTAAAATAATTTAAGAGATTTCTCCTCTGTGCATTGCATTTAGGAGGAGGGGTTTTTTTAAAGCATTTGAAGCCGTATGACAAAATAGTATATCTGTAATACATGAAGAACATTGCCCCTTAAAATGTTTCTTTTTTTAATAAAATTTGCATTTCAAAGTGTTACGATTGCTTTTATTCTAAGCAGCACTATTGAAATACAATTCTTATTCCCTAAATGTAACCTACAAACAAGGTAAACACTTGAGACAATTGCCTGGATTCCATGTGGACACTTCAATGCTGTGGGCAAACAGAAACTTTCCTCAAGAACAGGACAGGACTGAGGTCAGGTCCTTGGACAGGGAGTTACTGGGCACTGGGAAAGGCAAGTCCTACATTTCACCAGCAGCACCAAAGTCCCAAATTTACCCCTTGCCCAAGTGTCCCATATTGCTGTGACTTTACCTATGCACGATTTAAGATCGGTATCCTGGCTGGAATCTTGCAGTTTCCTCAAAAATCAATTCTTTCAGCTTTTCCTTCGGCAAGTCATCCAACTCCATATCAAACTTGAAGGGTGCTTCAGCTACAGGCTTAACAATACAAAGAAATATGATTACTTTAATGTCACTGTTCTGTTGAATTTCATGCAGTCCTTCTATGGATGGGGGAAAAATCTGAAAATGTCCTTCACAAAAATATCTAACACTGAGCAGTCCTAAAGGCAGAACTCCTCCTATTAGTCCAATGTGTGCTTTACATATCAGTTTACCAAATTTTAAATCAACTACAGTAAGTAGCTACTCAAATCCAAACCACAAGTTGAAATATTTGTTCAAGGCTCCTAATTCAGTATCTACTTGAAGATAATACTATCTTAAGCATTTTCATTTCTTGGAATAAACGTATCTGGCCCTTAAGGAAAACTAGCTTATTTCCTCCTTCTCCATTTTGTCACAAAAAGAAGCCAGAAATCTCCTCAGAATTTTATGTAAACTACACCCAGTTACGATTCAGGGTTTTCAAAGCATAATCTGATGGCAAAGTCAGTCATTTTCCTCCTTTACCTCAGACATTATGAAACCAGGCCACATGAGCTGGGAATCTCCATTTTCTGGAGAGGACACCTTAGTATCTATTCATTGTATGGCATCTCCTAAGTGTTGTACTAAAGTGAGAAATACAAATTTTGGTAAATTGATGCAATTTATTTTTCAACTCCATCAGTGCAGTAGAAATACTACCCTTAAACTAAAGTAGAAAATAATCAGCTATATCACTTTATCAATGTTTACATTTCAACAATGTCTTTACCTCATCACTTGGATCATAATACTGCTCCAGATATGGATGGGCTAAAGCTTGCTCCACTTCAATCCGCTTATGAGGATTAAAGGTCAACATTTTATCCAACAAATCAAGTGCTAAGAGGAAAAAGAGTGAGCAACAGTTTAATACACACTCCACGGAAGTGTTACAAGCCCTGACCGTACACAGACAGTACTCACCACCCCAAGGTCTGTGCTAATGACAGTGCCCTGCTGCAGCAGCACTGGGAGCTGTAAGTTGGGCACAGGAGCTGTGCCTGCCCCTCTGTTGGCATTCCTGGGCTACAACTGCCTTGGGCACAACCTGCTCCAGTGGAGGTGTTACCCTGCCCAAGGCACTTCAGCCCCAGAATGGATGTCAAGGCAAGAAATGCACGGAATCCTATGGTACAATCTGGTTTTAACTACAACAGAAATTAAACAGATGAGACTTTTTCTTCTCTCAGAAAAAATGCTTTGGATTTTTGTGCCAAAATCTAAACTAAGATGGAGGTTTTCTGAAATAAATAATTATGACTATGTTCTTATCCTGAAAAGAAAACTTGGCTATTCACGGATGAAAATATCCAGAAGTCATTAGGAGTTCCAGATCATCATTCTTGCACAACTGGCAGCACAGAAGATATTCTCCAGAGAAGATGCAGATACATTTATATTCATGAGATTCAGAAAAATCTGTTGAAGACAACTCGTAAAGAATCTATAAAGAACCTGAAGAACCAGTAAGATAGAGAGTGAGGTGTGGTAAAACTCTGGATGGACATCACAAGTCAGAGCTACTGCAGTTGGTCAGTTACTTTGCCTGTAACACATTTCCCTTTTCCAAGAAGAGTAAACCAGGAGGAAAAAGCCCTAAGATATCTGCAGTATTATCCTAAATTCCATCACATTTCTTCTCCTCACCACATCATTTATGAAGCAGAACTTTAACAGAGGCTTCTTGCTGCACGCAGCACAGCAGTTGCAGCTTTGCCCCAGGATGAGGAGCACACCTGCGACCTCAGGTCCTGGTGTGGCCTGGGGAGGTGGGGATGCACCATCACCATCACTTGCCACTGAAGTGAGCTGCTCTGGGTCTCTGCAGTACCCAGCTTCATTGGAAGGCAGCTCCAAAAGCCTCAGCCTTGCACTGCAATCCTCACTGGGTGTTTTGCTGCAGCTCCCTCATGCCAGCAGCTCCCGTGCTCACCCTGAGCTGGAGCGTGCTGGGCACAGCCCCGTCCCTGCCCCGAGTGGCAGGCAGCTCCTGAAAAGCTGCCCTGGCACAGCTGCTCTCAGGGTGCCACAGCAAACGGCACATTCCCCCTCAGCTGAGGTACCAGCACTGCTGCCATCTGAGCTGTCAAAGCCCACGGGAGGATTCTCACACTGATGAGCACTGTTATAAAAGCAGAATAAATCACTGCTGTTTCCCTCAATGACAGGGATAATCAGCTCCATACAGTTCCATCTGCAGAAATCAGCTTTTACATGGTAATTCAGTACCTGATCATATCCACTAAGAGTAAATTATCACATCAGTTAAAAAAGAAGCTACTTAAGAATTGTGTTAGAGCAGGTAAAGGAGCGCTGTACTGTGAACACAACCACCCTTAAACTGTATGAAGTTGAGTTTAAAAGGTAAATTAATAGCTATATAGCAAAATAAAATCATATTTACGTTTTACTAAAGCCTTGTTAAGAAAGGCAACAATCATTACATTCCTTGCTTTTAGAACTTTTGCTCCACTTATCATAACTGAATTTTTTAACCCTTTAAATTTTAAGCTCTCATGGTGCCTAAGGACTCCACTCACTGACGAGACCCTGTTTGACCTACAACCGAGGCACAGTCTGCACAAACTCGAACCAGGGCAGCAGCAAGCAGTTGCCTCCTACCTGAAGTTAGAAACAAAGTTCAAGACTTGTTTGATGCCAGTGTCAAAATCCAGTGCTGATGTTCAGCACTTGAATAATGTACTGGGCTTCCAAAGACACTGACAAGAGTTTGGATTTTACATGTAAGTTAAAGACCAAACTCCACAACAGGCAATCTCAGAGTTACTAAAAATTGCATTAAAAAGATTAACTAGTATGAGGGCTTTGTGCTGGTTTATAACTTTATATTAGATTTATAGTGCTATTTTTAGGTACCTGCTTATTTTATTTCCAATATAGAGAAAGATAAATTCTTAGGTTATAAAAACTCCCATCCTGCCATTACTTTGACACAATGTAATAGAGCATAAAATACCTTTGGGGTCAGCGTTTGGAAACAGCCTGTTCCATGGTACCTTATTTTTGTGTGGTAGGGAGAGCAAGTAGTTTCTGGCCTTCAAATTTATTATACAATTCAAATCTTCTTGGGAAGGGGATCCAAGTATACCTAAAAAATGAATACAAACAATAGTGCACTCTATGAAAAGCACAATAATACAGTTGTATCATATCTGCTAAAACTCAGTATTAAAACTGCTGGGAAGGAGATTTCAGACCAAATGTTTTAAGGATATGAAATATCTGAGTTTTCAGAAACATTTACTAAAAAACAATTTTTTAAACAAATAAATGCATCTGAGATTTCTAATTATCTGCAATCTCTTAAAAAAGATCCCAGTAAGTGGTGTACCTATAGAAGTTTTTAAAAATTTGACCTGGACCTAATAATATATGAGCTTTTAATTTTTTTTTTTGTATTTTGTTTTACAAACATATCTGCTGACGTAAATAAATTGCTAAGTATTCTCTAGTTGTCCCCAAAACAATGATTACCTGTAGCAATTGCTGCAAAAATAACCACAGGGATCAGCTGACACACCTGCAGACCCACACCTTACACACTGACCCACTGGAGAAAGACCAGCCCAGCTGGCAGAAATGATGGAGAGAGACAGATGGATGTGGAAATGCTGCTTTTCCATAAAGCTTACCAAGAATATGGTTAAGTTGGTCAAGGTAGTGTTTTCCTGGGAAGATAGGTCTGTTGGAGAGCATCTCTGCCAGAATGCAGCCCACTGACCAGATGTCAATAGACTTGGTGTAACCCTGCAAAGCAGAAACACATTTTTGTCAAATTTTTGCATAAGAGGAGCAACAAGTTATTTTAGTAAACTGTGAAAGTGCACACAAATCATCTTTTTCGTTTTCAGATGAGTCATGCTTGCTCATGCTGTTTGGTTTTTCTGTACAAATGAAATAACTACGAACCATATATCAAAACACTACTTTGACGGGGTAGCAAGAAATGAAGTCTCCAAGAGATGCCTTTCCAAAAGGATTCTTTAAGTTTAGCTACATCTGTTACCAACTGCAAATTGTTGAGATTGCCTAATTTTATAGCAAGTTTAAACTAAAAAATTTTGGAAACCAGGTACTCTTAATTGCCAGCATGCTGAACACGTGTGAAAGCAGCCATCCTTCCTGAGGGGATCTAAGCAGCACTCCAGGAAGAGGCCTTTGGCAAAGGAGGGAAATGGCCAAACCAATCATTGTTGCTTTGTACAATGCAACAGGCAGGAAGAGGTGAAGATGCTGGGAGGAGGCCACACCAGTCACTGGGAAATAATGGGAATGGAACAAACAGAGGAATATCCACGTGTATGGACAACCTGTGCCATCCACAGGAAAAGGCACAGCAGTGACATGCAGCAGTGACAGAGCCCCACTGTGCCTGGCCTGCTGCCACTGCTCCTCCCTTGGGAAGGCTCTGTCCTCACTGACCCTACAGCCACTGGGCACCAGCTCCTCAGGACTGTCATCCCTTCACATTTGTGTTCAAGGCGCCACAATTACAAAAGGAATCACTAATTAGGCCAGGAACCTTTAAGCTGACCACCTCTTACAAACACAACGTATCTTCTTTGTAGAAGCTTCTGATAAGTGGATGTGGATAGCCAGAAATACAGTCATGCTGCCCTATGCTGTGGCCTCAGTGAGGATTTAAAATACGAGCTGTGAGTTTAAAATATAAAAAGCTGGGGGAAAAACTCCTCAATTGGTCAGATGTCTATTTTCTAAAAGTGCCTTGGACACACTACTGCCACAACAAAATAAACCCACCAACTGGAAAAGCTGTAAATCCTATAGGAACAACAGTCATCCCAGAATATAAAATACAGCCCCAGGTGTCACCCGGGTGTTTTGCTAATAAGTGTCTGGCTGTGGGAGTGAACACAGGGGTTCTGAAGGACACCCACCACCCACACAGGGACTGGATGCACCTTAAAATGGCCACAGAACACAACAGTAATTCCAAATATATAGAAACCAAAGGAATGATTCCATGAAGACTATGGGAATGCAATTAAGACTGACACATAAGAAGGATCACATGCCTTCATTCAGAATCAGATTCACCCTCGTTACACACTCTAAACCTAAATTAAGTTGTCAAGATAACATTAAGGCAACATTTGCAGCCTTGATGGAGGCAGCAACGGAATGCTCATTCCTAGCACTCCTGTCCCGCTCAGTGGCACCGCAGCTGATGGAAGCAGTCTCATGACTGGCAAGGAACTGGAGGTATGGGAAGTGGAGCACGTGATTACTCAGTTCTAGTACCCAATAACTGATTCTGGAATCACACTTTATTGCAAGCCAGTTATAGCTTCATTGCAGCTCTACTGGAAACCCATGCCCACTTCTCCCCAAGACTATGCGTGCGTTCTCATCCTACAAACACAGAAAGGGAAAGCACAATTGGTACCCACAAGGGAATAACCAGCAACAGCAGCACCACAGCAGCTCTCTGGGGCCCTTACCTTAGAATTCAGCATGATTTCAGGAGCCCTGTACCAACGTGTGGCCACATACTCTGTCAGGAATCCTGTGTGATCATGATCAGGATCTGCAACGCGAGCCAATCCAAAGTCACAAATCTGGTTTTAGAGAAGTAAATAGAAAAAAAGGCACATTAGACACACATTTCCAATACTGTAACATTACTAATGCACCATTCCCCAATCAACGATGTAACACCTACAAACGCAGTGATGGCAACCTGTGTTTTTAGGAACAAATTATTGCACAAAGGTGAAGAAAATTGTTTTGGATCAACTACAAAAAATATCCAATTTCCATTCACGGGCCAGGAAGAATAAACAAGAAAGAGAACAAGGGAAAAAAAGATGTTCCTGGTGCACAATTTATGTTCCACTATGGACTTGCTTAACAACACCTTTGCCAAACAGGCAGTAAGATACACTGCTCCAACCTCTTAGAAATTCACCAGAAGACAAAAAGAAAAGCAATTAAGACTTCCAGAAAACCTAATTAGCAACCAACATATTTGTAACCAAGTTCAACACCCTATTTTACAAAAGCTATCATCATAACTGCATCTTTGCATTAAAAACAACCTATCCAATCATGAGATAATGGTAGACAAGAGAGATTATAGGCTGTTGAAGGGAGCATGAGCCGAAAAGAAAAAAAAATCCCCCAAAAACTAAACACAAGCAAGAAAATATTTCCCAACCCTCTCTCAGGAAAATAGTTTTATCTAACTATGAAAAGAAAAACAAACACTGATTCAGACTAGCGAGTTCAGCAAGAAGAAAAAGGCAGTTTCAGTTATGCTCTGGTAATGAGGCTCAATGGCTTTCAGAGTTATTTAGTATCTTGAGAGAAATTAAGAAAATTGAAAATGTGAAGACAGACTCTTGTAGAGCAGAGCAGCTGTTCCGTTCTTACCATCCCAAAGGTCAATGGCAAGACTGTTGAGTGGCACATTAGACACATTCACAAGCTTCTGCTGCCCCCCAAAAAGTATCAGGTTATGATTGCCACACGAAGTGTACTTCCATGAAAGCAGGAAAACCAAGCATCAAAGGTAGGAGTGGCAAACAGTGGGAGGTTCCTCTGCTGCGTTTGTTTTACAGTATTTACTCTTAGATAGTTAATTCTGTACAGTGATTATACTGAAAATGTGAAGTGAAAATAGGCTGTAGTCAATAAAGTCAGTAATGCAAAATCCTACCAAAACCACAGAAACCTCACTGTGCTGTAGCAGGTATTTCATAATTTTCCTGTAGGGACAGCCTGTCAGTGAAATAACTGATAGATCAGTTAGGGAAGAAATACTTCAGCTGATTAAAAGCTACACCTGAAAGACAAGATTCAGCAGCTGACTTTTACATAGAGGGTCTGAAGAAAAGGCAATGATGAATGTCATAAGCCAAGCTGCATGCCATTACTTTAGCTACAAATTAAAAAAGTAAACCCAACCCCCTGAATCCTTAGAAAACAACCCCAAAAATAACCTTTTTAAGCATGGCAAGGTTCTCCCAGGCTACAGGAACAGACCAGCTGCCTTGTGTGCAATTAGCAGCTTACATAAAGAGACTCGGTACAAATAATCAGAAGAGCCTCCTCTAAAGACAGAAATGAAGAAACTGTAGAGGACAGCTTAGAGACTTCAGAAAATAATTATGCAGCAGGCAAAAACTGTTGTAATCTCTTGCTCCTAACCTCGGAAAAAAGCTAGATAAGATTACAGGCAAGGAGACGTGCAGAATTTTAGTGTTACACAAAAGCAAAGTGCAATGGTTTTTTACTATTAAAACAAAAGAAGACACTCTCTGGTCCACAGTAAAAAGAACTGAATTACAGAAGGTGTCTCTGAATCTCTCAACTCAAGTAGAAAAATGCACATGGGATGGAAAGGAAGAAACGCGACAAAGAGAGCTCATTAAAATGACAAAAAGCCCCTGCTGAATGGAGCAGAAACAGGTTAAGCAGAAAAGCAGAAACATCATTAGTGAGAAAGACTTCAAGGTTGAAGCTGTAAGAAAGAGGTTTTGGCTGCAGAGCTGACAGGAGTGATAGCACAGAGGGAAAGGGATGCTGGAGATCCAGGGCTCTGCCTGCAGCCCTGGATGAGGGATGGGCACAGCTCTGGCTGTACGGGGGGAGGGCAGACACTTCCCATCCTGTGGCACCAGAACACACTGAAAGCAGCTGCCCTGCTGGGGGGGAATGTGGGGCCACTGTGCCCATACAAATGATGATGTGTAGCAGGCAAAGCACCAGGAGTTGGTTTTTAGGCTTCTCCACGTGAACAAAAATGAAAAAAAAAAAAAAAAGAAGTAGTCATCTGAGAGCAATATAGTAACGGGCAGATTTTCTTGGCATTTTGACTAAGTCATAGCAGAGAGCAAAAAACTGCATAATGAAAGACCCAGGTATATTAGTTAGTGCTTCATGCCTTGGAGACACAATACAGATGCTGCTGAGACAGAAGAAATTACTTCCCAGCTAAATAAGAAAATAAATAAGAAATGCCATCATCCTATTTATATATTTAGCTTCCATTTTTTGAAAACAATGTTCTTGCAATCAGTATCAGGAATGACTGGGTTTTTTTTAAACAGAGATGGCCTAAAATTGGATGAAGCTATCAAGCAGATGGGAAGATTTAGGGGGATCATGCACATATGACCATTTATTAAGCAAATGAAATGACACCCAACTATTAATATACTGAAATATCTGCAGTTGTTCTGTTGAGTAGCCCACGTCTCTGAGTATTTGAATAAAAGGAAACCGAGAGGCTACCATTAAGTTTAATTGTTACTGATAAGATGGTGGTTGAAACAGTTGCATCTCTAGAGTAGTTGGCAAAATCCTGAAACTAACTTGCCATTTTCCTTAAAAAAAAACAAACAAAACCAAACCCTCCCCCATCACCTTCTTTTCATGCCTGTCGCAGTAGGTAACAATTCTCAGTTGTTTTAATAATTGTGAGTTTTCATTGTGTCGACAGAAAAGAACAACTTAAAGCATCACTGTAGTGTGCACATGTTTTATCTAAGGCAAAGAAGGAGATTCTCAGCTGGAGTAACTTTGAACACTGAAGACACTCCAACACACTAGTTGAGATCCTGTTTAAAATAACTTGGGCTTAATTTTCAGAAATATTAATGCCATTGGCCTAGGAAAATTCCATGGCTATGAGAGTTTTTATGCAACTTACTTCATTTACAGAACTACAGCCAGGTCAAATTGCTGGATGCAGAGAATCATGAAATCAAGTAAAAACCTTTCTAGAAGAGTTAGATACTATTTAGAGTATATTCCAGACTGTCAGTGGCAGGTCAGTGTACATTAATCTTATTCATGGGAAAGATGCCAGGCTGCAAAGGAGAACACCAGTATCTTTATTACATGGGATTCTCATTAGAGAGAGATCCCAAGATAGTAGTTTTCATGGAATCCTGAGTCTAATCTCCCACTGCAAATACATAACAAGAGACAGTACTTAAGTGAGATGATGTACTTCCACCAACTTCCATTCACTGTGTGATAAGTCACATTTAAGATCTCAAATATTTAGGTCTTTAGCTTTGCCCACGGAAACAGAAACACCTTTAGGTTCTGAACTCCTGCCTGAAGACTTTCAGCCGCTCACCACAAGACATAGGGCTCACAAACACATTGTGTCAACAGAGACTCTTTATTTTCCTGGAAGTGAAAGCATTAATACAGCGGTCAAGATCATGCTTAAGGGAGTAGAAAGAAAGAAAGAGCTCGTTATAACCTGTAGAACTGTGAGCTTCAGAAGAGAGCAACAGCTCTCTCTCACAATGCCATTAAAGAAAGAAGCTACCAGAATTATCACTCAAGATGGACAAACTTTCAACTGACCTTCTTCCAAAAATATGATTTTTAGTATGATTTTAAGTCATTTGTTTCCACTGTATGCCGTGTTTGAGTTTATGTACTATTTCCTTCATGAAGGGGTTAATGCCTTTGAAGGGGTCTGATGTAATTACAGCTGCTGAAATCCCACAGCAAGAGTCAGAGGTGACCAGCACAGCAGTGCATCAGGAAGAGCTGACAAGATGCAGTGGGAATATAAAGCAAATTGATCATGCAGCCAGTACTAAGAATGGACCAGCATACGAACAGCAAGGAACTGTGTGACACTTGGAATTGTGACGAACCTGTACAGCCCACAACTGGTTCACACTTTGAAGAAGGTATTTTTGTTTTGTGGTTTGTTTATTGAAAAAGTTAGAGCTTCACTAAAAAATAAAGGGTAATTGGGAGCAACCCAGTATTCGACCAACACAGTTGTACCACCTCAGATCAGGCACCTTAAACTCTGCAATCTCACTCCATCAGTGGCCAGCAGCAAATACACGATGTGCAGTGTAAAAGGGAACATATTCCAATGCCTCTCTCATCTTCCTTGGATTTGCCACTGTGGGACTCTAAACCACGGGGAGCACTCAATAGGTTTTTTTTTCCTGCTAACTTGCTTGGTGTTTTTTTAAAAACTGCAACATCTACAGTGCTCTGTGATACCAAATTCCACAACTGAACAATGCTGCAAGTAAACTTCACCTGCTCCTTTCCTCCCCCGCAGCCTTTGCCATAGGTAAGGACAGTGAACACAGCTGCTCTCTATTCACCCTCCCTATGCCACTGACAACGTTACCAAATTCTACTGGATTCCTGCTCCTCATGCACTATCTTCCAGCAGAGGAGATCCAGGCTAAATAGCCCTTTGTGATATGGAGAGCAGTATTTTGAATTCCTGGTCTCCTCATATCACAGGGAGAAGCATGATAACTATGATCACACTAAAGACTCAAAACCAACTGAAAGGTACAGAATGGCATGTTTTTTGTTTTATTTTCTATTTCTGTTCTCATTCTTCACACTTGGTTTGCATTACTGAATGCCACTAAGCATTGAGCTGACATTTTCCAAGAATCATAACAGCTCTAAGCTCATCCTTCTGTAGTATTAACGAGTACAGAGCCCGTCACTGGAAATGCAAATCAGGAACATTCTCTCCTTAAGTAATTGCCGTGCATTTAATCAGCACTGAATCTCACATGCCACTTTAGCTGCCCACTAATACAAAGACCTTTTCCAACAACAAAACATTAACAGTGTAAACAGAGAAACCAAATCTTGAAACATACACAGTTCAGAGTTTACTTTTGAGGTAAACATGATGCTGCTTCAGATCAGTATTTTCATCCAGCTTTCAAAGAGGCTGTTTCCAAGTCAGCCTCCAGATGGAAACAGTGATGCACTCGTCAGCCTAACAGATCCTTAGTCACTCAAATCTTGATAATTATTTTATCAAACCAAATAATGTTTTGGCAATCTTTCCAGGACAAAAATCACATTAATCCCCAGTAAAAACCCCATATTTATGGTTGTAGCAGTTCATTTACAAAGACCATGGCAGGAAAATCTGTAAGAAATTTCAACTCACCTTGAGATCACATGTGGTGTTAAGCAGCAGATTTGAAGGTTTGAGGTCACGGTGAAGCACATTGGCTGAATGGATATATTTTAACCCCCTCAGAATCTGGTAAAGGAAGTAACAAATGTGGTCGTTGCTGAGGTGTTGAGTCTTTAAGAGCTTGTAAAGATCTGTCTCCATAAGATCTTGCACAATGTATCTGTGAGGCATTAGATGTAAGGCAGCAAAAAAACTTGGGTGTCATGTCAGGTATCAACATACAGTACACAAGGAAACTTCTAGAACATTTTTTTTCTCATTTATTTGTCTGTTTGATGACAATTATGAAACTGTGTAGTTGATTCTTGCTTTAGAAGTTTGGAATCCAATCAATCCTGTTACATGATGCAGCCCTTTATAGAAATAAGAGGCACCAGCATGTGATCCTCTCAAATTAATCATCATAAACCTCTATTTCTTCATAGCAGAGCTTGGCTTTTATTGGAATCTTAATTTCATCTGATTCCTATCCTGCTTGCCAAGAAGCAAAGGGTGTTTTTTTGGTTAATGAGTAATAAGCTTCCAAGATACTTGCTTGCAATTGCATGAAAGCATGAAGGTGGAAGATCTCATCATTTCTGATCAATTTTCTCTACCATCTCCCCACTTAAAAGTTTCAGCTGTTCTTCTCTACTATATATTTATTATGCTACATTGAACACAACACTCCTTCTCTTACCAAAATAAAAGCCCAATATACTCAGTCAGATGATTTTTTAAGTAAGATTGCAATGAAAATTAAAATAAGGGATTTTTTTTTCTGCTTTGAGAGGAATGAGTTAAGCAAAATTTTCTTCCCCCTTCGTTCAAGAAAATTTGAGAGGAATGAGTTAAGCAAAATTTTCTTCCCCCTTCATTCAAGAAAATTTGAGACAATTATAGCAGAGTCTGGCCATTTTACTTTCTCCCCAAGGCAACCAGTTCTAGCAGCAGCTCTAATAAGAGCATAAATAGTTTTAGAATTATGTGACTAAACTAGATCTTCTCTACAATGTTGAGTTCGTTGCCTTGGAAGACAGGAATTAACATTTTTCTCTTTTCCTGGAAAAGAAAGAATAAAACTAGTGTTCATCTACATCAAATTTATACATTTATCTATAAACTGATCAAATACTATTAACTTCCCTTTTGATTTACAATAATAGAAGCCAACTTTTATTAAAATTTAGGAAGGAAGAGGATGAAGGGGAAGAAACGATCAGAAGAGAGGAGACAACCATTACTAATGATGCCAAGTAACACTTTGAAAGGATACACATCTTTCATCTGTTCAATAGTCGGAGCTCTGATAATGTCATTTATTCCAATAATATTCTCGTGCCTGAAGCGCAGTAGGATCTTGATCTCTCTCAGAGTTCTCTGGCAGTATGTCTGATGCTCAAAAGGACTGATTTTCTTTATAGCAACTCGAACTTTGTTGACGTTATCATAAGCAGAACTAGAAGAGAATCAATAACATCAGTTATAAGGAACATTAAATTCATTCAATTCAGAAAGAAAGAATGTGAATTCAATTGAATATTGGGCTGGTGCATTTTGTTTACATTTACTTTTATCAAATGAGGAGAGGTGACAGATGTCTTTTAGTTTGGTGAACTGACAAATCACTTGTTCTTCCCCCAGCCCATTTGGGTCACTACAACCATTGGCTTTCCCAACTGACTTGGAGTCTGCTGATTCGTGGGTCCTGCACAAAGGAAAAGGTATTTGTCTTCTTTATCAGCCTGTGCAACAACCAAGCCTGAGGCTTTTTCTATATGCTGTAATCATCAGAAGTTTGAGAAAGTTCATCTTGCGTTAACCCATTCATGTTGGGGTGCAGAAAAACCTTCAGAAGTCATCTTTCAAATTCCACATCCTGTGTCCAACTCCCACAGGTAATACCAGTTGTCACCATCTTTCACACTTCCATCAATCTACACTGTTGATTCCTCCATAACAGACAGGGAATAACAAAAGGGATGGAGACAACATCTTTCCAAGTTCAATTCCAAAGATAATAACAGTTTGAGGAAAGCAAGCTGTATCCAGGGACACACAAGGAGGGGAAGCAGGCAGCAGCACAATGAGGATCACAGTGACTGTGACCCGCAGTAAGGAACTCACTGCCTGCTGTATTTACAAGGTTGTCTTTCCAGGAGCTTGGAACTCCATTCCCTGCTACACTAATAAATAGGTTCAGTAAACAGTATTTCTGTTCAACATGCCTATGCATTCATGAAGAATATCACAGCCTGAGTCTAATTAAAAGTCGCAGTAAAACATACCTAATCTAAAATATGGACGATGAATCCTTACAGGTTTTAGTATGTTTTCCATGGTCTTGTTTATATGAATGACAAACCATCTCATTATCATAATTTCTACTTGTATTAGAAGTATGTGGTAATTTAATAATTAAAATTTAGACGTATATATATGATTCTTGTTCCTACTCAAGCTCACTACTGCCTTATTAGGAAATTAAAAAATAATCAAGCCTACATTCCATACATTTCTGTTAGCCTCAACTATTTCATATAAAAATATAAGCATACTAGCCCAAGAGGTTTTACATCCCACCAATTTTCTGTAACTGAGTCCCAGAACTTTCCTTGAAATTCTTTTAATTGGCCTTACTCTGCTGAGATGTCCAGGTACCTGGTGATCAGGTAAAGCAAAATAAAATACAAAAATCCAGCTAGCAAAGGATTCCTCAGAGGAATTCAAATGCCTGTCCACATCAAGGCTCTTCTACCACTAAGCAGAGATACGGTACAACAAGGTGCTTTTGAGATGGTACTGTCACCACTGGATGCAAAAGTGTTTAAAATTTCTCACTTTCATTATTAAAACTGACACATAATTCAGACAATTAGGGTCATCAGTAAGATCTTCATACAACACATGCATACGTAATGACACCCTTTTTGCATGGTTTTCCCACATAATCCCTTTGACCTGCCTGCATCCCTAACCCTGACCTGTACCTGCAGACGGCACCATTTGCCTCTAGAAATACTGAACTCAAATGCTCCACGGGGAGCTCTGAAATGCCACATGCTGAGCAAGTATTCATTACAACTGTTGCTACTGCATATGTATAGATAACACATTAGCAGTTCCTCAGTCCCAAAATAGATAATAACCAAGTGCCGTAAGTGGAACTTGGCATCGCCTCCAAGAGCACTTGGGCTCCAGTAATTTTCTTAGCTCATCACCTGTGGTGTTTACAATAGACCAGAGTGAGGTTGGTCACAAGCAGAAAACAAAACCAGAAATAACTCTGAAGCATGAACAACCTGGATTTGGGAAAGAAATGGAAGAATCCTATGGGCCATTTCATCATTATAAACAAACCTCCTGCCTCCTCCTTTGTATTGACTCGAGCATTTTTTCTGCCACAATGCAGAATCTTACTTCCTTTCAAAGGACTGGATAGCAGCAGCTATGCAGAGTACAAAAAGGCAAAACACCAATATTTACCAATTGATGCTGCTTAAATTAAAGCTCCCAGTCTTACAATATTTGATAAATCAGTTATTGCTTCTCAAGCAAAGGTTGTTTATTGATGGAAAATATGTCTCTTTCCTTGTACAGATTAAATGAACATGAATTCTTCAATTAAATATACCAAGACTTCCTCTCTTGTAGCTGTTTCACCTACAGTCCTTGAAGCATTTTCCTAGCAAGAGGTTTATGCTGTTATTTAGAAAAGGATGGATAATTTTGCTTTCTGATGGTTCAGCTACAACACACGTGATTCAGTGAGGAAAAAGGCTGTGTATTTGGAGTAAAGATGCAATCAATTTCCTCTCCAGGGTACCTTCCTCATATAGTCATTTTCTGTTTGTATCAGATCTCCCCACACTAACACAGCTAAGCTTTCATTGCCTCAGCTGACAGAAGCAAAACTGAAACACTGTCTAGTTGAAACATTAAAAGGGACACTGGATTTATTTCTCATGTCATGCTTTTTGAAAGATGAGCCTTTCTGTAACGTGATTAAACATCCGAGGGATTATCTCAATTTCTATGAGCAAGAAGCTAATCATACAAGCAGTCAGGTACACTTGCTTGTGCATAATATTTTAAATGTCATGCATAATACAAGTACACTGAGAAACTGCATTATCTAGTTAACACCATTTCACATTCTCAGTCACAGCCCTTAAAGCTCATATTGCTTTAAGTAACCTCTGTGACCCTTTAAAAATGCTTTCTCAATCTGACACATACTATAGAAAACTGTAAAAGCTACATTAGACTGAACTTCAGTGGAACTGAAGAGTCAGGCTACAACCAGACCCCGATTTGGCCCATGAAGCCATATCAAAATAACTGATTGACTATGCAGGAAACACCATAAACTCACAAAACTGGGTCCTTTGTAAGGCAGACTGAATCATTTCCAAGCTTTTGCTCCATCCAACTGTTCATTGCCTGCCACCAGCAGCAGATTTACGCTCTCCTCTCCAGAGCTCTGCTGAAGAAATACACTGCTCACAGTGTGCATTTCAGTGTTTGCAAACGAAACCGCTCCGAAGGTGCAAATGCAGGCCCTGGTGCACGCCCCCTGCAGCCCCTGCACCAGCTCATCTCCGCGGCTTCATCTCGCGGGCTCCAGCCGCAATTACAGATCTCACTGTACGACTCCTGATCACCCGTGCTCCCCCTGCAGTCCGACCAGGATCAGCTCCACAGCACATCCCATCTGCCTCCCAGCGCATCCTAAATTTAGATTATTTGCATCCTGGCAGTGCTGTCCCAGTCTGCACAGTGTAACTTATTTGTCTGGGCTGTCAGCTTCTACTAAACCGCACAACAACTGGTTATATTTGCAATGAAGCAGTTAACTGGGACATCTTCTGAAGTCAGGAAATTTCTATTATCTTGACTTTTTTCCAGAGAAGATAAAAATCTGGGAAGTGGGAACAACAGTTCCCATATTAACAACTTATAGAGTGCCAGTTCATAGCTTTCTAATCGTTAAGCACATGTACTGATCATTACCCACAGAACTGTACCATTATGATGAATCTAGCCACCAACACTTTAAATATTCAGAAGCAAGGATTTATTTCCACCCCAGTCATGTGCAGCCTCACAAGCTGAAGCAACCATTCGGCTGTGAGTGCTATTTATCTGTAATGTGATAAATTTAAATATAGATTTTGCAACTGCCCAACTGTTGTAGCCACAACATTATTCCTGTTTCAAGCTGTGGTTACCAACCTGTGACAACCTGCAATAGCACCGTTATTTAGATACTTTTGCAACATCGTGTGAAAATCAATACAAGCTCCAGCAGCAGCGTTTATTGTTCCTGATTTTAAGTATCTTGTAAATATAGAACAAAGTTTTGACTAACTAAAATATCAGGCACAGCTGTACAAAATAAACAAATGAGCATTTATAACCCAAGAAGTTGCACCACATAACTTTTAAAGCCAGTTTTTATCCTTCTGCTCTCCGGTACCAACTTCCTTTTTAAAGAGAAGCCCAGGAAGGGGCTGCTTCCAAGAGCAGTGACCAGAAAGGCACCTCAGCTCTGAGCTCTGAGCCCACAGCACTGCCTGCTCAGGGAAGGGAAGCTTTTCACCAGGCACGTGTGGCCGAGTGCCAAAGCTCAGCCCCTTCTGCCCACAATGCCTGCTGCATGTTCTTCCACCCATTCCTATTCCTCGCATGTTTCATTCGGGGCAGAACGGGAACAAGTGAGAGCACGCTGCAGCTGCCGGCAGGAAAGGAGCCAGCTCCTGGCAGTCCCCGCATCCCGCAGAGGGCCGGTCCTTCACACTGAAAAACAACTGCCTGCTCCTCTGCCACGCTGCCTGCAGGCTTTCCCCACCATGGCATGTTCTTCCAGCACTTTGAGGATTATTCGCCTCACGGCTGTTTCACAGGCTGCTCTCAGCATACGTGCACACACACAAAATACACAATGCTACCGGCAAACATCATTACAACTCTAAATAAAAGACTGATTTGAAGTTTAAAAGGGATTTTTTTTATCAGTAGCTTTGTGTTGCTGTGGAAACAGGATTCCAAGGGCATATCCAGAGATAAGAATCTTTCTGAGATATTGGATAATTCTGCTTACATTCAGAATAGGAAAGGCAAAAATAATTCCCAGCAAGCAAGCTGATCCATGGAGATCTTTAATCTTTTCATTCAGTCTACATTTAGCTCAATCATGGACATTTCCACAACATGCTGACATTTATCAAGTTACAATGCAAATAGCTTAAACTTATTTTTAAGACTGCTGTAAATAAAATAATGCAGTATTATGACACAGTAACAACCACCCTAACAGACTGTTCGCTACAATTTTTTTTGGAGGGGGGGCGGGGAGGGAAGGTGGTTGCAGAAGTGCAGATTTGCAGAGGGTTTTGGGTTTTTTGTTTGGGGCTTTTTTTTTTAATAATCAGAGGTTAACCCTTCCAGATTCTTCAGAATAATTAGTTCCTTCTTCTACATGATTAAACCACCATCATAGTGTATTTTTTTTTTAAATAGAGAAAAGACTGGAAAAAGGATAAAAATAGTCAAAGACTATTCGAGGACACTGAGTAATGTGTCATTTTTACACTGTTGAATGTATTTTTTGTAGCCAACTGTAAACACCTACATTTACTAGAAATATTTGTTACTTTCCTTTATTTATTCATAACATTTTGAAGAGAAATAAGTGTATTCTTCATTAGACTTTTTTATTAGCACTGATTTACAAAAGCAGCACCTGGTTTTAGAAGGAACAAGTGCCTACTCATTTTGGGATATATTTGCCATGTCTCAAGAAACCTCAGTTTATGAACAGACAACCCACGTCACACTCAATTTTCGTTCTGATTTCTCAGCTTTCTCTAGAAGAGGTTCTCAATAACAAAGCATTTCTTAGGTTTGGCAGTTGTGAATTCAGGACATAAACTACAGAAGCAGGGGCATCTTAATACACTTCTGCTTTTCTCCATTAAAGATCTAGTTTTACAGACTAACTCCTACCATGTCAGAAAGTCTGCATTCCATGAAAATGGAGAGTTACCTCACTATTATATTCTTTGAAAAACAACAAACAAATAAAAAACCCCTCAGCCTTGAGGCTCTCGTTGCTTTACAAGAACCTAAAACACTATAACAACTTTAACAGGAGCACCACGTACTCCTTCATCCTACTCTGAGGGTAAAAGTCAAATAAGCTGTAATTCAGGACTCTTGAATCATCTTATTGGTTTGCTACAAATACTCTCCATTGATTATTATTATTACCTTCTTAGCCTTTGGGAAACATCCATAAGCACTGACAGCTTATAATGAAGCTTATAATGAGACCAAATTATAATGAAGCCTATAATGAGACTGAAAAACTTGAATTCAACCTTGAGATAGTTCAGAGTAAGTCTAGGTACAAGATCTGCTGTGACACAGCTCCCCACTGAAAACCACTGACAATTGGTCCCCACTTCCTTGCTACAAAAATGATAGCAGAAGACAACCGAGCAACAAGGGAACATTAAAATAACTACACAGGAGATGTGATCCAATTTGCAGCAGTATGAATCTGGTCTTACTTGAAAACTCCTAACTAAATGTTATTTGAAAACCTTGGGGTTGGTTTGAGACCAACCAATCTCCATATTCCTAACTTTTTTCATCTGTTGCTAATCACCAAATGACCATTGCTAAGGCTTTGGTTCATTTTTTATTATAGGAGATACCTAAATGAACTATTTTTGTTTGGTATTTCTTTCAAAGTTGATTGTTTTCTTTTCCAACAAGGCAGAAAAGAAATATTTCTAAATGAGTGCCCTTTATTCTACCACAAGTCCATAGCAAGGTGCCCATGTGACCCCTGCAGACTTCACCATGCTTTTAGTCAATCTCTGAGGCTTACTGGGTCAAACTGGAACAGCATTGCCTTCACCTCTACCACCTACTGCTTCAGTCATCTTCCTCTTAACAATCCAAATCAATCCTGATAATAAAGCTTCCTGCTACAATTACGCCAACTCCTTCCTCCCATGACAAAGGTGAATAATTACTCCGAAGTGATTTTACTCAGAGCTGATCTACTACAGGTTATTGCCCTTCACACCACAAATTCTTAAGGCACCTTCATAACCTCCTAAGGAGATTTGCTTTCATTTCATTGTAGCTGCTCAAATAATTCTAATTGATACTGGTGAGACACTGGCACAGGCTTCCCGGAGAAGCTGTGGATGCCCCATCCCTGGAAGTGAGCCAGACCAGGCTGGAGAGGGCTTGTAGCAACCTGGTTTAGTGGAAGGTGGCCCTGCAGGGGGTTGGTCCTACTTGATGCTTAAGGTCCCTTCTAATTCAAACCATTCTAATAGGTTACAAACCTGCTCTAATAGGTTACAAAGACACAATTTTATTTTTCAGAATTTGAAAAGTAGCATTTGATGGATCCTTGCAAAAAGTTCAATTTTAAGCTATTTACTATGCACAAAATAATTACTTAATAGTGTATTTTCTTAGACCACTCATAGTATTTTGAAAACAAATAGCTAGTCATGCAAAATGGAGTCTGTTAAATCAATTACTTTTGCCAGAAGCTCAGTCAATTCATAATCCTGGGTGTGGCAGACCAGATAATTTGTGTTTTGTTAGCACCTACTAAACAGAACTATGAAGAGCAGCAGTTCTAGAACTACACCTTAATACTGGCATTACAAATATACTGGCTATTTCACCCAAGGTTCTGCACTGTTTGGTTAAAGATGTTATTTAATTTTATGGTGTTTTGAATAATCTTAGTTGTTCAGAAAAAAAAAAATCAATTCTCTCAATCTCTTCTAATATGTATTTTTCTTTCTATGCTTTTAGCTGTAGAACACTGTGACTTCAAACCACCACGTATGCCTACTCTGTTTTATGCCACTTCACTTCAACTTAGTCTTCAGAAAATAGAAAACTCTTACATCTCACTTTATCTACTTCTTCCCTTCCCTATTTTAGAGGTTTACTGGTTCTCCACTGCCAGTATTTCCTTTGATAGCATCGATGCCAAATTTAACAAACTTCACTGCTATGTTTAAAAGGCCTTTGGCTATCTGTGAAATAGACCCTTCATTCCAAAGGCACCCATTGCTTTTGATAAAATATTATGGTATTAAATATCACTATTTTTCTTCTCAATATATAAATTCCTGTGGGAATGAATTTTGGGCTAAAATTGTAAGAGCTCCACAACATGAGACAGCCTACAGTCTCACTGACTTCAAAGGAGTGGTTGTGGTTCGCTCTCCCCTTTGTGCCTCACATCCCTTTCTCACTTTTTTGGTTGGAGCAGTGCCTTTTTTGTGTCAGTTCAGAGAACTGAAGCAGCTCAAAGTTGAAGCAGGAACAGTAAAGAAGCCTTTACCTGCATAGTCCTATTCCCTTCCTGTGTCAGCACCAGCACTCACAGGGCATTGTGTCCATCATTTCAACTTACCACCTTTCAATTTTATTTTTTTATGAGGTCACTCTTCAGCTAAACCAGCTTTCCAACACAGCAAACGCTCCAGCTGTGCAAGCCCCAGCAGAGGAGTGGAGGAAGGAATGACAGAGCGAAGGTGTGGAGGGAAAAGCTGCCCCTGCAGCAGCAACACAGCCTGAGATCAGCACAGGTCAGCCCTGCAAAGCTCAGCTCAGGTGTCTGGGACTGCCAGGAGAACTCAGCCTCCACACAGCCCATGAGGTGCCACCTCCTCCCCCTGTGCTTAAGGCTCCTCAAGGGGCAACAAAAAGCCACCACAACAACAAAGGAGAGGTCAGTAACATCACCCCTGTTAATCCAGAGCCTGGAAAACAACCACCACATCCCCAAGCAGCAAAGCAGGAACTATAAATGCATGCAGGAAACATTTCCCCTTTCCTAGAGAGAAGGGAAAGCACTACCAGAGAGCTGTGAGTGGTGATGGGATTAACAAATCCTTCAGTGTGGTTTAGTCTTTTGTCTGCTAAGGTTCTAATTTGACTTATATCCTAGATACTCCTCCTAAAATCAGCTTATTTAATTTATTCCACGCATTATAAATAGCTTATTTAATTGATTCCACACCATATAAATAGCTTATTTAATTGATTCCACACCACATAAATCTTCAGAAGAGATAGTTCACAGTATTTCATTCCAACAGAAAATAGAACAAAATCATCCACGTACACTCAAAATCAGAGATTTTCCTAAACCTGATGTAGAAATGTCAGTGCAAAATGAAAACTATCCCAAAGCACTGATGAAAACAAGGTCGTTGCTACTGTCCACTCTGCCATGGTTAGTTCAGTATTTCACTTGCAAACCAAAATACAACAAAACAACCAAACCACTAGCACTGAGTGTGCATCTCACCACTATCAGAAGTTACGTCCCTTCATATCTGATTACAAGGCATTTTCTGCATGTTTGTTCCACCTTTTTAACAAGACACCCCAACAGTAAACCCTCAGCATATTCACAGCTTGGGGTTTTGTTGAGGAGGTATCAGCCTTAAGACATTCTGGCTACTGTAGCTGAAAGCTATTTCACAATTATGAAACACTTAAAAAAAAATCCAATATAAAAGTCAACCTGGATATCATCTGGGATATTTTGCAATACCCAAATCCCAATAAAATTGAGCAAATTCTGGACTGAAGCATTTTGGGGAGTATTGATTTGGAGTGCTCAAATTACCTTAAATTTTACTCAGGACACATCAGCAATATTTGGTGGAGCAATCTGCCTTCCTTCCAAACAAGCAAGAAGTAAGGTGCTGCAGTGGCAGATGCTAATTTTAAGAGAATCTGCAAAATGAAGTAATTGCACATTATAAACTGTAAGCCTAATTGCGAGTTGCTGGTACTTAAAACATACCCACAACACAGACGAATTACTTTCCACCATGTAACAAAAACTCTCATTTGCATCCTAATCACCACAGAGTATTTCAGTATTTTATGAAAGTTCTCTTAAAATACAAAAGAAGAACTTCCAAGAGAAGAGATATCCTCATAAGAGAACTTAGGCAGTTGTGATTTTGGGTACTGCAAACCAGATGGACAGTAAAAACATGTGCACCATGACTCTGCTAAAACAGGACTGTGTGAAAATCCTGCCCAAATCTAACAGAAAAATATCTCTATTACAGCCTTTCTACAAGACATATACACACAAACCAGTATTTAATCCACCACTAAGAGGTCACCGGGCTGGAGGGGCACAGCACAAGCCCAGGCAGGGTGGGGGCAGCCGGGACACCAGGAGGCTCCCGAGTGCAGAAGGGGCTGAGGGGACCCGAGGCTGTCCCTGCGCTGGCTCTCCTCAGCGGAAACGGGTGGAGACAGGAATGCTTGTGAAACAGAAACCAACTCCAGCACCTCGATGGAGCACGGGAAACCCTGCCAAAGTATCTGCCAATAGCTCATCAAATAACCCCATCTGAATCCGTGACATTTATTACAAACTGGATCTTCTTAATCTACCTGCTCAAAGCTGACAACGAAGTGTATTTGGCTTTTTGTGCATCTTGCAAAAAGATGAGTTTGAGAATAGCTTCTTCATATATCCAAAAGCTGTACTAAAGCAAAGGAAAACAAGCTCCCTTCTGAAAAGGAGATTCATCCACAAGCAAACCACCGTCTTTAATAACTGTCCTGCCAACTAACAGAATGTGGATTTTACACAGATAAATCACCTGAAACAAACTACACTGCTGAATTTCACATTATTACACTATTATTTTTATTTGCCTTACAACCCAATAAAATGAAAGTTATATTTTTGAATATGTTTATAGCTCCATAGACTTCATGTCGGTGATCTGGAAATCAAAATCAAATACAATTGAAATCACCTAATAAAACGTTTCTGGGTTTGGGATTTTTTTTCCAGATATTATTTTAAAAGGTCCTAAAATACTTCACTTTAAGTGAAAGCATTCTCCAAATTATCAGAACAACATCCAACTTCATCCATGAGCAGTGCCAGCTCCCAGTGATGAAGGCTGACCAAGGACTGGGCTGTGTTACATGTGCAGCCAGCTGGTCAAGGGAACTGATTCCTGCTGTGAGGGTACATCTGGAATTCTGCATCCAGTTTTCCTCCCTCCCAGTACTGGACTAAATCCAGCAGAAAGCCATTAGGATCCATAGGGAACTGAAGGATGTGACATAAGAGAAAAAAAACTGAAGAAACTGGGTTTGTATAGGCTAGGAGGGGAAAAAGGGGTGGTGGTGGAAAACATTCAACTGCTCTTCTAAGTTGCATAAAGGGGAATCACTGAGAAAAGTGATCCAGACTCCTCTCAGAGACAAAGAGTACAAAGGACAAGAGGGGATGGTCCCGAGTTGCAGCAAGGCAAACCCTCATGTTTTTAAGGGGAAAAGTTTCACTGGACAATTGGTTCAACACTAAAACCAGAAGCTGCCCATAGATGTTGTAGAATCTCCATCCCTGGAGATTTTGGAAATATTGAGTGGACACGTTGAGCAACTTGGTCTAATTTTGACATCAGTCCTGCTTTGAGTAGGAGGTTGGACTACATGACCTCAGAAAGTCCCTTTCAACCTACATTACGCTGTGAAATATTCCATAGCAAGATGTCATAAAATATTTTCATTAAATACCAAATCAATCAGTTATTTTCATTTCTAGATCACAGCTGAAACCTGTGACAGCATCAACAGAAAAAGCATTAAAAAAATTACTATGTTGGTGAAGTACTAGTTTTCAACACAAGCTGAGCTCTACACCCACTCAGTTGGTAAAGCACCAACTCTTCTGTGGGCTGTAGATCCCCACCTCTGAACAAGGAGCCACTGAACTAACAGAGCCTGATGTCCTACAAATACACATTTCTAGTCTCAGGACTACCAATAAATCCATCTGTGAAACTGGGGCATGTCATGTCTCCTTGGGGAGTCTGATTTCTCATATGTGACGTGATACAATCTCTTCCCCAGTGGAGCAGCATACAGGATCTCTTCACACTAGCAAAATACCTATTTTTGCAAAACTTGCAGAATAACTTTCCATCTGGAAGACTTCTACCATCTGCAAGATTTGATGGAAGGTAGGCAACAGGTACTAGAATCATATGTAGGGTATGGGAGATGGACTGATGCAGCCACATACAGATGCTGTGAACACAGAAGCCTTTTTTCCTTAATAAAGCATGCTTCAAAGAAGACCCATAAGTTATCTCTGTTTCCATGGGATGGATCATGCTGTGCTACAAAAATGTGTATGTATTTATAAAATATAAGTGTCCATGAGCTGCACTCTCCAGCTAAGCCAGTATCCCACTGCTTTGGGCTGGCAGCAAAAGTTGCTACCTCCCATCTTCCACAAACTTGGAAGACAGCTCTGACACAGAGCGAGTGGCTGCTGCCCATCCCTGCTGCAGAGCTTGCGAGGGCCCACCTGTCCATCACCGGGGAGAGCAGGAAAAGCAGCTCTAATTGCTCCTCTGGGTTCCCACGCCAGGTTGGGCAAGTGCTAGAAGCTTGAGTGACTGAAGGGAAGTGCTTACATCTGCCTTCTCCCCAGAGGGAAGAAGCTGATAACTAGCCACCAATTACACTCCCTAATTCCCTCCTCTGATCCTTGCACTGGGGAGGGTTGGCTAACTTGTATCACCTCCCTGTTCTCCTTATCACACAGACAGAACATGTTAATTATCCATCTCAACCTGTGCTCCCTAAAAGCACACGCAAACAGGGACACGGATCCCTGCGCTGGCTCCATCATTAAAGGGCTCTCTCTCTCTGGATCAAGGCAAGAGTTAACAGAACAAACATGACAGGCTGTTTCTGATCACTGCCACTGAGCAGAGCACCCCAAAATCAGTCTGACCCTCACAGAGGATGAAAAAGCTACCTTTTAATGTAACTCAAAAGAAACTATTACGCAACCATCAATCCCATGCAAGTTTTCATGTTTTAATATAAATATCTATGCCTTGCAGATCGTTCTATTCCAGATTTCTTTCTAGTTTTAGTTTCTTTATTAATATGCTTCTCTTAATTTAAAATCATCGAGGCTCTAAAAGTAAGGCTGTTCCATGAGACAGCAGAGAGAAGTGTAACTTTAAAGAATCTACTGCCAAACGTTAAAAATATTCTTTTCAGTATTACTTTAACATTTATCTATTGACTACCTAAACTTCTAATATCACTCTTTCAGAGTACATCAGTAACACAAAGCTCTCTTTGTAACAACGCAAATTCAGAGCACGAAATCAACGACTTGAGCTTGAAGATTATTTTCTTCCAACTGCACTCATCTGCATTCTAGTGCTTATTTATAAACAGTTCTTTGAAGCACTGATATTACTTCACATTCATATAAGCTGGATGACCAAAAAAGCTTCCAAAAACTAGGATAAAAATGAGAACATCCCTATCACATTCAATTCACCATTTCTTTCCAAAACAATTATTTGGTTTTTACTGTCAAATTATCATCCTTGCCAAATTACCACTGACCAACTGGATGAAGAACAAGTCACGCTGGAAATTTGAAGTTCAGCTCTATCATGTTTTTATTGCTGTTCCAGTGTGTTTAAGTATGGCTTGTTAACAGGCTGCTTTAAAAAAATACTACTACTAATAGTAAAACCAAGCCCACATTTGGGGAGAAAGAAACAATTCCCAGTTTGTTGTGTCTGAAAGGTATTTCTGAAACTTTCAGACCTGGTCTAAAAGTGGGTTCCATCTGACTCTGATGTCGGTAACTCGCGCTCACTGAATGAAAGAGAAAGTCACCTAAAGAACTTTACACCAACCCCCCTCAAAACAGCTAATAATTCTTAAGTGAAAGCAGAGGGGAAGAAGACAACACAATATTTACATATATTTGGATAAATTAACTTAAGAGTAACAAACATGACTGTATGACTAAGTAATTGCTCAAATAATGTCCTGCAGTCCTAGGAAGTGCTGAGGATCTTGGCTCAAACTTTGCTCTGTGCTCACCCCCTAGTTTCACATGCAGAATGACCAAAACAAAAACGGTTAGAAAGAGGCTCTGACAAGGATCCACCTCCTACCACTGCACCCTCTGCAACAAGAGTAAGGCACAAGCCTGTATCACAGGCTGAACGTTTTTGGCAGAGATGAACTGGAGGACATTAGGATGGGGTTTGGCCTGATAACGTGCCTTTTCTGCTTATGAAGCTGAGAAAGTGCAACCACAACACAGCAGTAAATATACTGCTCTGCTGAGTTTATTTTTACTCAAAACCTGATTATGTAAAAAAATGACTGCACTAGGGAAAATAGTTAAATGCCTTTAAGGGTTTTCAAATCCAGATGAGAGAACATTCGCGTACAGTCTCTTCAGCCAACATCTTCGTCTATTTCCTGCACTGGCATTTTATGTTGTGATCAATATTTCTCAAACATTATTCTCTCTGCTGCAAAAATCAAAATGGAAGACTGATCGTAACAGCACTATCCGAAGAATACTTCATTTGCACTTTTACTCATATAATTGAAAGCATTTTATTGTTTTCAAATCCCTAATCCAATAATCTAGAAACGTAAGAATCAGGATAAAAATGAGAAAGAGAGTGAAGGACTTTAGAGTCAAAAGACACTCGTTTGCCATATAACAAGCTTTATGGCACAGTGCACTTGTAAATAACCATCACCTCCAAGGAGGTCCACATTAGCTGTGGGTCTAAAACAAAATCATCACAGCCTGCTTTGCTTTCCTTTATTAAAGTGTACAAATTTAAGTGGATTTTGCAGTTGCAGGAAACATCTCCATCTGCACATTCACAGCTTGCCCTCTACCCTGCCCCCCAAGGGAGAAGCTTCTGCGGATCCTCACTGCATTAGCAACCAGAGCAAAACACGAAACACAGAGCATTAAACTGCACAACCTGCATGGCTGTGATTGATAGGTAATCGCATTTCATCGCAGTCACTACAATACAGCACAGCTGCCATGGCATTAACTACAAGTGCACCCAACACTTTCCTGACTAAGTACACAGGATAAACTGAGACTTTGTTCCCTGTCATTTCACACCCAAGGCACAAGAGCAATAATCAAGACCAAAAAATACATAATGTGACATTTTACGTTAATAAATTTAGAGTAGAGAACACAGAAGCCAAGTGCATATTTCAACTGAACGGGAGATTTGTTAGTAATTTTGTACAGCATTCACAGCAGACACAGAGTATCAGAAGAAGCTTTCAAATAAAAAACCTTTTGGATTTGGAGGGGAAACAGCTTCAGTGCAGAAGTTTACCACACAGCATTTGGAGGGGCAGAAGTGGCCCCGTTTCCCCTGTATCTGCTCACTGGCACGGGGATGCCAAAAAAGGGCATCAGCTGCCATCGTGATGCTTCTTGCAGTCCCTGATCTGTGGTGAAATATTTTAGCTTCTTTCTTTGTGAAACACAGTTTTTAACATCCCACTGATGTGAACTGGACTGTCCCCAGCACACACCTTGGCAGTGCTATTCCCCAGGACTTTCAGAAACCTGACTGTGAGTGCAAACCAGTGCAGCCACTACTGAGATTATCTGCACCCATTTCCTTGCCCTGGCTCAGATGATAAAATAACCATAATAAAATACAGCCTGTACCAGAAGCTACATCAACAAGTTTTGGACTAGATATATTGCTGCGATTTCTAACACTGAAACAATAACAAGAATATTTTTACAATATAAATGGGATTTCTGTTTACATTTTGAAGGTTCTTCCCATAGCAAAAAAAAAAAAAAAAAAAGTGAAGGCCACAACACAAGACTCATCTCCCAGCTAAATTCAGGCCTAGATGAAAGCTCCCTCCCTGAAACACACAATGACTTCATCCTGACAGGCCAGCACAATTCAGTGACTATGTGCAAAAACCTACAGCTATAAAAATCTGTAATGCACAGCTGAAGGCTGTGAGGTGTCCTTGCTGAGAAATGCACTGCTTTACAAAAGATTCCTCATCAGAGAGAGAAATTAATGCTGATAAAGCTTTCATGAAGTCACAGCCGGTAAGTCTCATTTACTACCTCTGGTCAAAAATCCTACTGAAGAAACAGAGGCAGAAAGAAGAAGAAAGTTGATAAAACAGCAACAAAAACCAGTTTTTCACCTGTATCCCTTAAGTTATTTCAGGAGTAAGGGGTTTTTTTAACTAATGGAAGACAAAATACGAAACCCTAATTAATGTCACTGGGCATGCCAGGTTTAGTCAACAGATATACAGATCACACAGCATCACCCCAGCTCACTGAGATTGCTAAAAAAACCCATCTCACACTCTTAATCCAGTTAGCTCACGTTTTTTGTAGTTCGTTCACCTCACTCTTTAAGAGCGGTGTTACCCAGAGCAAACACACACGATCGCTTTTTAGTGAGACTTAGAGTCTAAGTCTTTATAATGCAATATAATCTAGAGCTAGGACAACTGAAGAGAACTTTCACCTGCACACGTTAACGCAGGCACTAATCCGGCCGGCTCTGCAGCACAGACAGCACGTCCTGAGCAAAGTCAGGCAGCGGCAGCAGCTCCTATGCTCAGATTCACCTTTTGTATCCCCGCGACCTCGGGCTGCTGCAGCCAGGTGAGCCCTCGCAGGGCACTGGGAGGGACGTGGGGCTGCCAGCAGGATTTACCACCTTCCCCCCCCTTCCTGAACGTCTGCGATCGCACTACGGAGACGGCGGAAATAACGAGAGTGACCAACTCCAGAGGAAGAAGATATTAAAGAAAATAAACACAGGAGCGAAACAAAACGAGACACTCAGCTGCACCCACCGACGGAGGGATGGGGGGGTGCAGGGAGGGAGGGGAAAGAAGGGTGATGCCGGAGGGACAACCTCGGGAGCACGGAGGGAGAAGCAGAGCTGAGGAGAGCGAAGCAGAGCTGCTCCCCCTCCCCGAGGGCAAGGGCGGGCCGGGCCCGCGGCCGGGCAGGGCGGCGGGAGGGAGGGAGGGAGGGAAGGGAGGAGGGAGTTGTCCGGGGCAAGGGCGCTGCCCCGGCGGCCGCACTCACCACACCATGCCGTAGGCCCCCTCGCCGATGTAGGAGAGGTTGGTGTAGCGCGGCCCCACGTCGAACACTTGCCCCCGCACCATCTCCGGGCCGCCGGCGCTGGCGGAGCCGCCCGCAGCCCCTGCCCCCGACACCGCCGCCATGTTGTCCGTGCCGGGAACCGCGGTGCCTGCGTGCGGGGGGGCGGAGGCGGGCGAGGAGGGGGGCGAGGAGGAGGATGCGGGAGGGAGGAGAGAGGAGGAGGAGGAGGAGGAGGAAGGAAGAGGCGCCGCCCGCTCCGGCCGCTCCGCTGCTCCCGGCCCGTCGGCCCCGTCAGCGCCGAACCCGCCGCGGCCGCTCTGAGGAGGCGCCGCCGGCCGCGCGCGCGCGCATCGCCCGGCCCGAGAGGTGGAAGCGGGGGGGGGGGGGGGGGGGGGGGGCGAGGGCGCGCGCGCAGGGAGCGGCGCGGGGCGGGGCCGCGCGCGCGGCAGGAGGCGGGGCCGGGGGCGGGGCCGGGGACTGCGGTAACCGCAGCCGCTGGGGAGGGGGGGCGGTGGCCGTGGGTCACGTGGGGCGCGCGGCGGGTCACGTGGTCGCGCGGCCGCGCGGCGCCATTAGAGGCGTCAGGTGACGGGCGGGAAATGGAGCCGGGAGCAGCCCCGCCCAGCCGCTCCTCAGTGCCCGCCCCGCCCTGCTGCCCTCAGCTCCCGCCCTGCTGCCCCTCAGCACCGCCCTGCCCGGCTGCTCCTCAGCACCGCCCTGCTGCCCCTCAGTGCCCGCCCTGCCCTGCCGCCCTGCCCTGCCCTGCCCTGCTGCCTTCAGCCCGTACCGCACCGCCCTGCTACCCCTCAGTGCCCCCCTGCTGCCCCTCAGAGCCCGCCCTGCCCTGCTGCCCCTCAGTGCCCGCCCTGCTGCCCCTCAGTGCCCCCCGCTGTCACTCCCCCTGCCCCCCCAACCCCCCCCCTGCTGCCCCTCAGCTCCCGCCCTGCCCTGCTGCCCCTCAGAGCCCGCCCTGCCCTGCTGCCCCTCAGCTCCCGCCCTGCCCTGCTGCCCCTCAGAGCCCGCCCTGCCCTGCTGCCCCTCAGCTCCCGCCCTGCCCTGCTGCCCCTCAGAGCCCGCCCTGCCCTGCTGCCCCTCAGCTCCCGCCCTGCCCTGCTGCCCCTCAGAGCCCGCCCTGCCCTGCTGCCCCTCAGCTCCCGCCCTGCCCTGCTGCCCCTCAGTGCCCGCCCTGCTGCCTTCAGCCCGCACCGCCCTGCCCGGCTGCCCCTCAGTACCGCCCTGCCCTGCTGCCCCTCAGCTCCCGCCCGCTGCCCTCAGCCCGCACCGCGCTGCGAGGAGGGCGAGTTCATTTGTGACGCTCCCCGACTTCACTGTACAGTTTTGCAACCTCTTTTTAGCATGATGTTTTTACATGTAATTACGTTTTCCTGTTCGCTGCTTCCCGTATAAATGTAAATAAACTTTGTAGGGGAGGTGAAATCGCAGTTGAAGGTTTAGCTCATGGTTTGATCACTGCGTGCAACAGCGTCGTACCTTTTCTGTTTTCCTGCAAGGCAGAGTTTTCCTAAAATAGCTTTTCCTTGTTTGCAGGGGTTTGTGCCCAAGGATCCTAACTCCAGTTGTGACTTTTTTTCTGCAGTTCTCTAATGATCCTGACAACAAGTACTAACCCCTGGTTACTACTGACATTTTCACTACTGACATCTCTGCTGCTTCTCAGCTGTCCCTGCCTTGAAGCTGTCCCCACCCATGTCCCTGACAATGTCTTGCTTCTCCCAACTCCCCGAGGTCATTTCTGGCGTCCCACCTCCTCCTGGCCCTTCCTGCTCCAAACCAGCTTCCTTTGCCATCGGCCAAACCACTGCAGTTTTCCGCAGCTGCTTCCAGCTGTGCGATCCCCTCACTACCCCTCGCTCACCGCCCGGGGCTCCGGGCCAGCTCCTGCCCAGGGCTGGGGAGAGAAGTCCCTGGGTTTGGGGAGGGAAGTCCCTGGGTTTGGGGAGAGAAGTCCCTGGGTTTGGCTGCACGCTCAGGGCTCCCCGAGGCCTCTCCCAGGACAAGGCTGGCCCTGCGGGGCTGCCTCCGGCTGCCACCCAGCCTAGGCTGGTGGAGCGAAAGCTGTCAGGGAACAGCAACAAAATCTAATAAACGCCTCTCTGTACTTAACAGGCATTCAACTCTACAGCTCGTGTTTTTGTGTATTTGAGTGCTTCTGATGTATTAATTTTTGCGTGTGTATAATGCTTTCAGTTCCGTGATGTGTTCTTCTGCTCTTTAGAAACACAGTGTTATTTTTCTCAGACATTTTAGCAGTAAATGCAAGTGTTTAAACTTTCTGAAACCAAGTAAAATATTATTTTAAAGGTTCTCTTAGCTCTAAAAATGAAATTTGCTTACGGTTCTGATTACATACATAAATAAATCTGTCATCAGCAAATGCAAAACAAATTATTATGGGGAATGTAGCTTAAACACAGCCTGTCATAGCAAATTTAATTAAAAACTGGTGTGTATCTAAATTATTTTCTACCTTCACTGGGATGTGTCTGATCAAAAAGGAAACCGACCAGGCAGGCCAGGAAATTGTGGAAGGACTGTCAGCTCCTTTGAGTGCTGTGTTCAAATATATGTCTAATCCAATTAAACCCAAATAAGTGGTCAGAGGCTATGGCATGCTTTCCCAACAACTCCTCCCGTGACAGAACTCGGTGCAGTGTTTCAGTGAAGCTCTGCAGTTGCTGAGATAGGCAGAGCAGATGGGAGTGGTATCAATCGGTTTTCAGCCTACTTAAATATGCTGCCATTGCCTGCACTTAATGTTGGGTCTTTTGCCTTAACAAGGTGACATTAAAGCCTCAGTTCTGGAAAGCACATAAAGGTGTTTTAAGAAAATTATGAGTTCCATGATCAAAATAAAGGACTGTGTTGGGAGAGAAGAGGTGATACTTACTAAAAAATGATCGCTGATAATGAGAAGCAGGAGGAAAAAACCTTTTTATTTCAAACGGAAATCAAAACACTGCTGAGAAGAGTTTGTGTAAGCAGAAACAGGAATATTAAGAAAAAGCTAAGCCATAAGCTAAGTCAGTGTAAATACGCCATGGTTTGGATTGTCTCCATCTTCAGTCAAGTTCGGGAGTCACATGAATGAATTCATCCTACAACCAGGGTCTAGAAATTCCCTGCACTGTTATTCGTATCTGCTTTAACTGTTAATTCCTGTTCTGTAAATGGGTCTCTTGAAAAGGGAACATTGTACCACAAGGTCCCCCCGAGCCCTGGGATCAGCAGTGCTGGGTCAGGCCGAGGACAAACAGCACGGAGCTGCCCTACAGCGCCCTTCCGTACTGGGTGGGGGTGGGAGGCATTTCAGATTTTTGTGCTAATTTAAAACTGAACCCACATCTCCCAAAACCATCATAATTATACTGGTTGCGTGATTTGCGTGGGACATTGCAGCCATGGCTTTCTTGGTAGCTGCTGTATGAGTATGTCAGCATGAACCTGAACCTCCCCATCATCCCAACAAAACACAGGCATTAAGTATATACAATTTTACCAGAATTACTTAAAAAGACCTCAAGACTTTGTGCGGGGGTGATGAGAGAGAGAAATAAGACATGTTAAAATGTTTTATAAAGATATATTTTAACTTCTAAGGCACTCAGGAACCATGGTGATGGTTCCTGAAATTGCTTAGATATGAGCTCTGATCCACAGGGAACTATCCTAAGATTCAGAAAGAGCATCAGCTGGTAATAACTTCTAGTCAGTACCTACCTGGGCTTGACTGAACAGGTGACACACAGCAGAAATCCCTTGAGACTGATCTTCATGTGAACATCAACCACTGCTTTGGCAGTGTAAAGCGACCTCAATGAAAATGAGGCTCTCCCTGTAATCTTGCACTGTTGGGAGGTTAAAAACAGTCTCTCATCCAAATTGCTGCGTACTTGATGCCAGAGCAGATTCACTTTCCCCCCCCAGTATTTCCTTTTTCCCGCATTCAACATTCTGATGGACTTTGTAGGGAGCTTACTGTGGCTTAGACACCACGGAGTTAAGATGAGTAAACAGATTGCTGTGGTTGTTCTCTGCATGCCAAGGGGAGCACAAAAGATTATTAATTGCAGAATGATTCTGTCAGTAACAGCCTTGATCCTGCACTGGGTATCATTCTGTCACTGTCAGAACCTGTCACTGTTGTAGGAGATGTCTTGCATTATCTATCATGTTCTGTTAGATTTGCTGTTCACAAATATGGTTTGAAAACACAGTTGCGATTTCAAGTCATTTTTATGTTCCTTCGTTTTGAACAAGTAGTTTACAATCATACTCTAAATATTTTTAAAGGGATCAATTTTACAGCAATCTTAAAAGCTTATTATATAAATCTAGCTATTTTAATTAATATACTGAAATTTTGTTGTTGTCTATATAAAATTAAGTTGCTTTTATTTTTCAGCTGCAGTAGTAGCAGAATCCAGGCACTGTCCTGCAGTTCAGTAATGGAAATTTCCCAGCCTCAAAGCACACTCTGTCTCAGTCAGCTGCAATAAAACTCTGAGTGATTTCAATATTGTTGTGTGCCTTACTTGTCCTCGGTTATCTGGAACTTGTATCTTCTGAAAACCAGCTACTCCTCATGAGCTTGCTTCATCTTGCCCAAGACTTAAAATTCAGTAAACAAGCTGGGGATGATAAGAGAATTGAATCACCAGATAAAAAGTTATTTTACAGGGCTGACAGAGCAAAACATACATATAGTATTTAGACAGCATACTACAGCGACTTGTGAGTCTTCACTGAGGTCCTGCTACATGACCCATTTTCTTGTGCTGAAGCTTTGTACACTGGAAGGCTATGAAGTTCTTACAAAAAGATTTAGTTAGTACATAATATCAGTCTCTTGATCTCTGCATTTCTGATACCATTCATTGCTAAGAAAATTTTTTAAAAAAGGAGATCAAGTTATTACATAACTTCAGAAGTCTAATAATTTACAAATACTAGAACATGCAGTGTGTTTCCCCCACACTTATTCTTGGTTCAGCTGTAGGCAGGACAAGTGATGCCTCCAGCAGAGGCAGAAGTCAAAGCATGTAGAAACAGGATTATTAGGATTTTATGTTGTCCAAATATTGCATTTTTAATGCTTTTTGCTCGTAGCTAAAAATGTAGGGAACTTTTGTAATGAAGAGGTTGGCTGATGTGAGGACAGAGGAAAAAGGGTGATACAAGAATGAATAAAAGAGAATATGGGGGGGAGGAATATAAATTAAAAGTAAAATGATCAGGTAGTGGGGCTGAGCTGTGGGAATAGAAGGGTTCTAGTTGGAGGGGTGATATCCAGACCCCACTCATCTGGCTGTGGGCAAGTAAAGCCCTTGGCAGACACACAGGTCCATTCATGGAGAACCAGTTTGGGGAATGATGCCAGGCCTTCTAAAAAGAGCTCACCAGGACTTGCTTTCCCTGACGTCGGCGTCTGCTGGGGTGACGTTCATCACAAATGCGTGTGGCTGATGGCTCCGATGGCACAAGTACCTGTCCTATGTGTCTGCTGTCATTAGATTTTATCTAAACCATGGGCTTTGGCTGAACAGAAACAAGTGATAGGAGCCAGTACACTAATGGCATTCTGAGATTTTCACCAGGGTTGAAAATTCAGCCAGCATTGATGGCTGTACACCCCATGACAAGTGCATGGCAGCCTTTAGGAGCAAGCTGGAGGCCGTAGCACAGCAATTCTGAACGTAAGGTTCCACATACAAATTGTCACATGGAGCTTTCCTGTGCACCTGACAAGGAAACAGGATTCCCTCTTCTCTGCTGGGCAGGTCCTGACCTTGCTGGCATGGAACTGCAGAAGAGGCACCTCCAGGTTTATGGCTGCAGGGAAATCTGCGTCTCTGCTGTCTACACCTGTGCTGCAGGAGGGAGGGGAGGTATCAGTCTCCTTTCCTTGCACTTTCTTTGTTCAATCCACTGATCTGACAGCCCAAAGAGTCTCTACTGCTTATTTTTAAGAGATTTTATATAAATTACAGACATCAATTTCTACAGTCCAAAACTGATGAATCATCATTTCATTTTTTTAAAACAAACATTTCTTTTGCAATTTTGCATATCTGTAGCAGATAAAAGTTGTGAAGAGAAGAGAGATTTCCTGAAGGAAGTGGTGTCACCATATTTTGAGAAAAAGAGCCAAGCTGCTGGAATCTGTGTTGCATTATGGGGTAATGCAATACCTCTGAGTACTTCCTGTTTATCATGAGAGATATAGTTTTCACCACATCATAAAACTTGCAAGCATTTGTTAATAAACACTCCTAGAGAAAAAATAACATCCAAATATACAACCCCTGTGGCATCTGTCATTGTAAACAAAAGAAGGTTTTCGTTATATATATTGGAGGACAATTTGTGTGAAAGCAGCAGATTTTGAGGGCCCCATCCAGCTCCTGCTGAAGGCCATGTTGCATCTCTCATTAGGTCATTGCACCCCAGCACATGATTCTTCTTCTATGTAAACAGCAAGATGTTTGAATGAGCAAGTGTAATTTTTGCTATCATTCGTCATTTTTTTAGACAATGTGGGGATACAGAGAACAAACATCTGCAGAATTGCAGCCGAGAGTGTTGTATGAAAACGGCAAAAGTAAGATTTGCTTTTAACAACAATAATCTGCCAGTGCTGAGGTACCTAATAAAATACACAAATTGTGCAGGTGTTCAGAGTGGTGCTGTCTCGCTGTGTGGCCTTTCTCACTTGACAGCTTTGTTGCCTCAATTAATTCTTCTGGATAAATTAGAAATTATTAGCTCTTCCTAGCTGGGAAATGAAGAGCTGGGGAGCAGGAGGGTGCAGATTTTTCAACACCAGCAACCTCGATGGCACAATTTGCACCCCCAGCAGATAAAATCTTTGGCAAGGAAATGCAAATTATTGTGACTGATTCAGGATGTTCTTGTGATCTGCCTGGGACTTGGTCTGCAGCTGACAGACACACGGGGTGGGGGTTGGGGAAGGAATTCAAGGTTTCTGCCAGTTCCATAGGGAATAAGCATTTTGATAGGTAACTGTACAAGAATAACACTGTACAGACAGACACAAGGCAGGCTGGTGCCTCATACAGCTTCACCACTGAAGGAGGCTTGTTAAGTTCAAAGCAAACTACAAGGCTTATCTGTTTCTTCAAGATGGGAACATCTGAATTGCAGTTTCATGTGGTAAAATCCTGCTGCACGGAAATGCAAGATGGGCAATGACTGTGTACAATTCTTACTTCTTTAAAAGGCTATAACATTTAAAACTCTGCCACACAGACTGTTATCAGTTAGACAAGAGGGAAGATCGAACCTCAGAAAGATGTTCCCTCCAGCTACCAGCACTAGATGTAGCAAAATTGAATTAATAATTAAGACATTTGTAGCTTTTTGGATTTGAAAGTTTTAACAATGGGAAAATGATCTGGCTCACATTATCTTTGTCTTACCTGACATATGGTGGTTATTATTGCAGATACGCAGAGCCTCATGATAAGAGATGCCTTTTATAAGTGCAATACATCCACTGTAATCAGGCACTACATTTATCTTACTGCATTACTGAATCTCTGGATTTTGTACAAGTGACACAAAATTGTTGTGAGGGTATGTCAGTGTCCTGCATCTCAACTAACTTTTCAATATGATGTCTCATTTCAAACTGATGCTAACAGCCCAACTGAGTCCCTGGCCTGGAAATCCTGAGAGAAAGACAATAAAGGCTTCTTTAAAAAAAACAAACAACAACAACAAAAAACCACACAAGAAAGAACACCATTTTTTTAGAAAGATATGGCAAAATATCTGTAGGATGATGCTCTGCATCCAATTTTCCATGTACCATTAATGGTGGCAGGATAAGGTTAAGTGATCATGCTCTGCCAAACAGCACGTGTGGGGGAGCAGACAGCAGATGTGCAGCCACTTAGCCTATGCCTTGTGCACCAGCCCGTGGTATGGAAATGCACGTGGATATTTAATTGCTATTCAACTACAAGTTTTAGAGATTTATGAGTCTGGGAAGCGCAGATGCTGCAGTGAGGAATGAGTGTTTATTAGCACAGTAGCTGTGCTGGCCTTTCCTGCAGAAAGGCAAAGTGCCCCCATCTAGAGAAAATGGATTAAAAGGGGGCAGTGCACCACTATCATGTCCCATTTACCTTTGTGAAGTGCAGCTGGAAAAATGCCAATATATGGATACATTTCCATCATGAACTCTAAACAGATTTTACTGCTGCTTACCACAGATAATAAAAATGCAGCAGCTGTCCTTTTATCAAAACCCAATTTAGAGAACTGTATGGCTAAATAAGGGACATAAGCACCTTCAGGGGCAGCTACAAGGATAGATGAGAATAAACCCTTTAAGAGCTAGATTAGGAAGATGGGACGACTGCCCTGTATTCAAGCATTTTTCCAATGCTTGTTGCAGTAACCCTCTGTGGTTACTCTGCACGTGTCCCCTTTCCTTCTTGGTTCCTCTTGCACTACACTCCTCCCCATGCCAGCATCCTGCTGGGCTGCTGCCGTCCCATTCAGTTCTCTCTGTGCCCCGGGGGCTGGGGCTGCTGGGTAACCTTCCTTCACCTCTCCATTCAGCCTCCCTGCTCAGGCGTGTTCATCCTCTGCCCTTTTGAGGGAAGCCCCACCTAGGACGTGAAGGGGGAGGCTAAGCACCAAATAGGAGCAAGACACCCCCCAAAACACCCCAAATGTGCAGCAAAATTCTGATGTTCATTCTTCTCCCACTCATTGCCCTCTCCATTCTCACACTGTCCAAATCTTCTCCTTTCCTTGGCTGGTATATTTTTTACTGAATTCATTTTCTTGCAGTTTACTGAGCTGCATGAGCTCATTAAAGAGTCAGACAAGCACCAGACCCGTACAAAGAAAGCAGCAGGGCTGGAAGCAGAAGCATCATTTTGATACCAGCAGTCCTTTAGATTTGGCTCAGCTGCCAGGTGATATCACTCCCTAAGACTAGTTTCAGCTGTAAAATCGGGAGGTTTGACTGCACTGCTGTGAAGCCTTCAGACACTTCTCTTGCCTTTGCCATCCTTTGCTGCACTTTTCTCTGTTCTTGAAAAATGCAGGAAAAAGCAATCATGAGGGCAGTTTTGTAATGACTTCCTTACCACCTCCTTTCTGCTCACCCTCTGCCTTTCCTTTGGGAAGCCATTTACACTTCCCAAAGTCTCCCTTCTGTAATTCTCTGTGCTCCTGGTGACTTTGTCCTACCCTCTCACGAGCAGCTGTGGTCCACTAGAAATGCCCTCCTGATCTAGGATCTTTGCCCTTGCAAACTGCACAAGCAAGACAGACAGACACAGGCCTCCTTTCTCAGGACAAGTGTTCAAAAAAAAATATATTACACAATCCCCAAGACATGCTCATTACTCACCAAAACAATCCAGGGGATCTTATTTGTGCCTCTCCTTTCTCTCCAGTGGGACCAGTGCCCTGAAGGCAGGACCCAGTAGCAGGACTGTGGCTGCATAAACCCAGCACCTGCAATGGAGGGCACTGCTTTGTGCAATGATCAGCAGCCCTACTGTGAAGGACAGAAGTATCTTGCTGTGTTTGTTTTGTAATGTGTTCTGATAATTTATACTGTTGGATTAATAAAAATAACAGGATAGAAGCTTTCCAAATGGAATCCATTGCTAACTGTCCTTCATAGCTCTATTCTTGTTCCACACACATTAGGAAGTGTGCATTATCTGGTAAATCAAGACATTAGAAACAAATAAATGCCTTTATATTGTAAGGGAAAAAAAGTCTTTCTAGAAATACTGTAGAAACAGTCACATCCTCTATTTCTGCCTTTTATAAAAGGCAGGCTGTGTCTTATTATCATCAAGGAAGAAGTAAACAAATGTAATTTAATCAGTTCTGTCTTTCATTGATTTGCATCAGCAAGAATAAAAGACAAAGGCAGAATGGAAAACAGCAGCTTTGTGCTAAAAGTTTCAATGCACAAAATACTTCTTTCTCCAGCTGTCAAACATTAAAAAACGCTCTGCATACCAGTAATAATAAAAGTGTCAAACAATTGACCACAATGGGAATCACAATGCTTCATTAAAAGCTCTAAAGCAGAGTAGAAAAGCTTCCAGACATTTGCTAAACAGAACTAAGTGCTCAGATACTTTCAAAAAGTGTCAGAAGATGCTTTCATCTAGTCTAGTCATGCAGATAAATATCTCCTTGCTTATTCCAGCCCAGTCTCCGAGCTCCTGCTGCTTCAGCAGTAACAGCTGCATGTGCCACTTGCTGTCCTGAGGCCGAGGCAGATCTAGTGCACCCCAAGAGGTTAATGTCCTCTTCAGTGATGAGGCTCCACTGCATGTGGCAATCAGTAATTCTGTATTTACATACGTAATTATGTATTATTTGAGAACCTAACCTATTTGTTCAGCTGACAGGCAATGTTGTGATAAGGAATTTGAGCAGACAGGATATTTATAGATCCTTTATCTCTATGTACAATCAGAGCTAAAGCGTCAAACAATACCCCGAATGAAGGGTTGTTTCAGTTCAACTTTTCCCCATTGTTGCTTTTCCTATTTTTTTTTCTCCCTCTGTCTGGTTAGTGCCTAAAACTTGGCAGTGAGAGAAAAAAGGGAATGTGACTCACACTGACAACTTCATTTGCTGTAAGAGACCTCAGTAATTGCTCTAACCCACTTACAGGAAAGTTACCCCTCCTCTTTCTCTCCTTCTCCACCCTTGGACAGACAGAGGCCACGCTTGTAACAGGAGCAGCAGGCTGCTCCCAGAGGTCAGGCTATCACTTATGGAGTAACTGGGCCTTCCTTTTCACTTTTCTTCTTCTGGATGTCAAGTTAACCCCTCACAAGAATTTAGAGCAGCTTCAGCTTAAGGGGCATCTTCCCGCCGTGGATTTTCCATGAATCCAATAATAATCCAGGGTTTGCAAAGGGCTCATGGCTCAAAGGCAGCAGGGGTGAGGTGGCTGCTCCCAGAACACGCAGGGCTTGGCAGCCAGCACAGCAGCTCCAGGATAAAGCTGCAGAGGAGTCAAATAATTGTCGCCTTTCCCTTTCCTTGTGGGATGGGGGCAGGGAATGGTAAATAGAAACAGGAGAAGAATCAGCACAGTGCCATGCAGCACTCTACCAAAATATATTTTCATTTTTACTTACATAATCAACATGAGAGCAGCATTCGTAGTGAGGTGGCGGAACAGATGGCAAAGACTTAGTTTTCAGCAAGACGTTAATTAACAGCAACTCGGGTTTCTGTTGGAGAAGGGGGTTTGTTCTGCTCTAGCAGGGTTGAGATGGGTGCTTACTACATAAAACAAAACTCAGTTTCCCCACACAGAATTGTGAATTTTTTTTTCCATTACATGGCTGTTGCTCTTCCAGGATACTCTGTAAAACATAGCAACATCCCAAATGCAAAGCCTTATAAAAAACTATCACAAGTTTGGGTCCTACCAGTAGCTTGGGATTCTCCTTGCAAACACTTTTGAATGCTCTGTGGACATATAAATACAAAGAGGAAAGGGAAAGAAGAGTTATGACTGAGAGAGTTGTGTGCAGCTTACACTGCAGGTGAGGCTTGTGTTATGTACAACAGCTTTCACAGAGATATGATTGAAGCTAAAGCTTTCTTAGATGTTCTGCATGAAGTTCCCTCTCTCCTCTTTCCTCTGTTCCACACACTTGGACTTCACATCTTCAGCACACTGATGCAGCTGAGTTAGAAAGAGCTGTCCCAAGGGAGACTGAAGCAGAAAGTAGCTATGAAAGATATTTATTCAAACCACAGGCAGAGAATACATCACCCAGACACAATTAATAGGAAAATGGCACATGAAGCCGAAAAGTCTGGCCTCTATTTTTCCTCTGATAAGCTGTCTGGACATCCAGGCACACTGAACAGCCCACAACTATCCAGCTCTTCCCTTCCTGTGCTGCCAGGTGATGGGAGATTACTTCTTCCTGCTTTGCATTCAGCATCAGTGGCTCTCCAGAGTTACACGCCCAAGTCCTGCAGAGGCCTGTAGGCCACATTCCTCCAGGGGTTACATCCATCCCAGCAGGAGAGAGGGAAGAGATGCAGGCCAAAAGGGATGGGCAAGCAGTGGGGAGGGAGGAGTTGAAGGGAGAAGGGAAGGAGTGAGCAGAGAACATCCAAATGAACACAGGCAGGAGCTGGAGGACTGTACTGCAGGAAAGGGAGAGGGGAAGCAGTCATACACTCTATTATATAAAATAGGGCAACAGGGCATCAGATTCAGCTGCTGTGGAGCTTGGAAATGAACCCATTATTCCCACGTCTCAGCACTTATCCCTGTGCTGCCAGCAAATCTCCAACACCTGACAAGAAATGTCTCTGCCCATTCTAGTGACATGCACATCTAGAAAGGATGTTTTTCCATTACTGTGTCTTTCTCTGTGCAGGCAGTAGATGGCTGTGGGTCTGTGCTGCAAGCTGAAAATCACACTACTCATTACCCAGAGGGAGAGAACAGTATTATTGCAGATTATTCTTTATTTTCTTCAACGTGTGTGTTAAAAACAGTTGGGATGAGTGAAAAACTACAGTACAAGAATACTCCAGTTATCAAGTCTAACTAAAAAATGAGTATGTGCTTGAACTAAGACTGTCTGTTCCACCTTTCAGCAGTTACTTTAATTCAAAATTTCAGGTGGGCTCCCATGCCTATTGCTCTCAACCACAAGAAAGTACATCTTGACATTGTCACACTGAGCACAACCAACTTGCAGAATTGTACAAGACTTTGGCCTCCATCGGTTCATGTTGTGTTAAACCAGAAATGGGCCACAGAGAATATCTTGCATACATCAGATGGCAGAGATTCTTTGCAGGATGATTTTCAGGAGAAGTGCCAGATATCACTGAAACTGTGCTTAGGAGGTGCAAAGGAAAGGAAAGGAAAGAAAAGAACATCAAAAATTGTATTCTGCTTGGCCTGTCCTCCTTTTGCAGGGGTTAAGAGGGAGATGTAAGAATCAGCAAAACTTCTTCCGTAATTACAACTGCTTTTTTTGGAAGAAGAGAAGAGTGATAAAAACCCTTTGCAGATATTACCTTTAAAAAAATACTATCAGCATGACAAGAAGTTAACTCTTCAAGCAAAACCAAAAAGAGAAGCGACCAACAGATGCACAGACAAGCACTGACTTCAGCGAGCTGCAAGGCTGAATTTGGCTCCCATTCTGTGAAGTACTTTCAAAGCAGGAACATACTGCATACAAATGAGCATTAAATAATTCGCATCATTAAGAGAGCTCTGAGCAGCTCATCTGGACTTTGAAAAAAGCTAAAGCAAATGTAGATTGTTTGAATACCATTAGGGACAGTCATTAACAAGCACTAAGGCATTTACAGTATTGACACAATGCTATAATAAGAGACCCATCCTCCTTCCCGGGTTATTTTCTTTATTGATTTGTAGAATTTCTTACACATGAGCTTTAGAGTGTGACAGAGCTCAGCAATTCAAGTAGGAACACCCCTTAAAGCACTATACAATTACATCTTTTGTATAGTGCATCTTTTAATTTTGGTTTTAGAGAAACATAGCCCTGTTTGGTGTAGATACCATAGACAATTTCAACACCAAAAAAACCAAAGGCAAATAAGTAAATAGATTTATCCAGGGTGACACAGAAGGATCTGTGTAACAGAAATAGTCAAAAGGCTCTGGCTGCCCAGTTTCCTGGTTGAAGCATTTCACTCGATCAGCCCTAAGCAGAGCTGCTGTAGCACTGGGATAAACTGTGGCCTCATACCATATCTCAGATGCTGGGAAATGTGGGACAGTGCAGAGACAGTGCAGAAGAGATGAGGTGAAGAACACAAGTTGTGCAAAGAACCAAAGAGGCAGTTGAAGTTAGTTGAAGTCAGTAGTTGAAGGTACTCAAGTGCCAGAGCTGCAGGAGTTGAGAAGTGATGGAATACTGAGAGATAAATATGTGCAGCAAAGTGCAAAGGGGGAGGCAGGGGCAGGCACCAGCCTACAAGTAGTTGAAGGGGAGCTGGAAGGAATCTTTAATGAAGGCAGAAATCGTTCTGGGTGACTCAGAATATTGGTATTCACAAAGAGAATTGAGAACAGGCAAAAATAAATAAAGCTGAAAGCAAAACCCAAAGGCCAAATCCCTCTCAATAGCCAGAACACTGATATAATCTCAGCAACCAAACAACAGGTCCTTGTGAAAACGTCTCTCCAGCTACTTCCTGCACACCAGCCTCTCTCCCGGGCTGGCAAGGGCTGCAGGCAGCTCCCACTGCCCAGCCCAGGAGCTTTGCAGGCTGTTCTTGTGCTGACACCGTTTTTCTTGCAAAATGCAGCCCCGGTGGTCCTCCCTCCACACCCCCAGCCCTTGGCTTTCCTGTGACATCTCAACTAGTGCATTGTGTAACCTCACAAACTTCCCTGAGCAGCTCAGCATGGCTTTCATTAGCTGCCAGCTTTTGTACATGTCACAGGCACACACATCGGTCCCTGACAGACCCAAAGTCGCAGTAGTTTTATTTATGAGTGGATTTAATGTTAGCCAGCTCCCAGATCCTGCTCCATCAGCCAAAAATTCATGCAGGAAGCATTTAACTAAAACCTCAAGTTCTACAAGTTTTACAGTGAAGATTGAAAACCAGGTTAGTTTCAATTTTTTTTTTTTTAATCCCAGTGTGATGACTTTTTTCCTTCCTTTTTTTTTTAACTTTTCACTGAAGAGTAGTCAAAGAAGTTACAGTTATATATTTTGGAGCTGGTATCAGCAAGACTGGAGAAGAAGAAAGACTTCCTGACCGTGAGATCTATTAGTCAATGGAGTAGTCTCCCAGAGGAGGTGATAGGAGCACAAGAAGTGCTTTAGCAGAGCTAAAGCCAGTATTAAGTGCTCCAGGAGATGCAGCCAGCTCCAGAGGATTGCCATGAGACACTGCCCTCAGCAAGGCAGGATGACTGCCATTAGCCTGCTAATGCACATCCTGGCCTGGCCAACTGCTAGTGGGAATAGCTCACTGACTTAAAAGGTCATTAACAAGAAAATATTAGAAGACAATTTTCTAATGGCAGGGGCAGCCTCTGCAATATGTCTTCCATTACAATAGGTGATTATTAGTAGGGGGAAGAAACAAACAATTTTCATCAGTATTTGTATTAGGGCTTATTCATTAGCTCTTCCTTAAAGTACCTAAAAGTAAAAACCACTAAATAATTTACCCTGCAGAAAACAGCCATTTCCAATCTCTTGCTAGCATTACCAATGAAATAAAAAAGTACAAACCACCAACTACAAAGGCTTAAGACTGGGAACACAGTTCTATAATCTCTTTACCTTAGATAGCAAACAAAACCAAAACACAAATTGAAATGCTACAATTTGGGCAAAACCCAGCCTTATAAACTTTTCCATGAGGAAGAACATAATTGGTGAAGGGGGGGAGAGAGGAAGATTAAACTGTTTTCCAAAGGTTTTAGTGTCAGTACAAAATCCAGCACTTGAAATGCTTTCCTTACAATTTTCTGGCATCACTGTGCTGTGCACCAGGAACATTGTCTAAGTGGTTTAGCTGGTAACTTTCAAACACATTGTATTTAGATTTTAAATGTAACCTTAATACTGAATGTCTAGAGTTTGATTTTCACTTTAGTGTCTTGATCCATCAGGACACTAAAAATTGTACAGGCCACCAGCATTAGATCTGTACTAAGAGGAAGACCTGTCCATGTATGATTTGATATTCCTATCATTTTGAAGAGACGGAAATCCTTTGGAGGGGGGACAGAGAGAGGGAGAGGATTACTGTCTGGTTTTAAAAGCAGACTCACCAGTGCCTGCCTGTACTGTTAAATTTAACCTTTGTCTGAGTGGCAACTGTTCCGTTCTTCAGAAAGATGTGGGGTAGGAAGAGGGAGTTGGCAGAGTCATCTCAGCAGCTGATTCTTTCTCCCATCTCCAAGTCCCACATGGCAGGGGTTCAGCAGGAGCAGGGCTAAAGCAGCTGTGCTCCAGGGAGCCTTCTGAGAGCCAGCACTAAGGCCACGGTACCTGTAAAGACCAGTGACCTTCAGCCAGTTAAGTCTGTCAGAGAAAACTCTTGACGTGCATCCACACTCCCCCATGCCGGTCATTCCAGCTGCTGGAACAGTTGTGTGGAATTAGCTGCATCAACAGAAAACAATTGGGTAAAATATCTGTTGTCAGTGGCCCAACTCGTGTTACCTGTGCTTGTCTGTAACCCAACAATTAGATCCATCGTTAGCAGCTTGGCTTAATTATAACTTAGAACTTCTCCAAGCATAGACTTTGCTCAAGATTTTAAATGACTATAATTAATTATACAGAAAGCCTGAATTGTCTTCGCATCCATTGTTAAAATTATTTTTTCCTTTCCCCACATTGACACCAGAACGTGGTTTCATAAAGGAACTGGGCTGTCAACTAAAAGATTAAAAAAGAGGCATCTCTTGTAGGAAAACACATAGAGAAACACCTTTTATATATGTCCTATGTAAAGAGGAAAAAGGCTTCAGAATTTTTAAATCTTGACCAAGAGTTGCAAGAAGGAGTATCATTCTAGCCTGCACTTTAGTCCCACTCGTTACAGGAACGATTTATTGCTTGCCTCCCATTTAAAAGGCTTTTTGCACCCTCCCCAAATTACTGCTGTTATCAGACATCTGGTATTGGGCAGCTGGGCCCCAGCCTGAACCAACTGCTTGATTCTTAACCAGTAAAAAGCAAACCACAGAATTAATGCCAGAAAAATGGTAACTTCTTAAAAGACACGGGGGAGGAGGGAAGGTGTTATCATGCAAAGAAACGTTTCCCACTCGGCTTTCCAGTGCCCACCCGCAATGAAAACGTTAAGGGAAGGACACCAGGCGCAGAGGGCTCTTTCGTGCAGACTGTGGCCATGGTCGAATTCCCGCACCCTTTCCGAGGATTTTTGGTTCGCTGCGGCCGAAGGAAGGCGGGAGCCCTCTAGGGGTGGCACACGGAGCCCTGGGAGGACACGGGGCACCTGCTGAACCATTCGCCTTTGCCATGCCGAGCCCCTCCTCCCTTACCGTGACACAGGAGCACTGTCCTGGCATGTGCAGGGGCTCACAAGCTGAAGGTCTGCACAGAAAATCAGGCTGGGTACAAGGAAGTCACAGGCTTTTTCCTGGAAGTGCTTACTCTACAGCCTGGAATATGATGTGGGAAGTCTCTTTTTCTATGGTTGGTGCAATCCTTCCAGGGAAACAGAACACCAAAGTGCAGACTGCAGTTCTGTAGCTAGCCTGACTCACCACAACATAGGTAGAATTTTTTCTTCTAGGCTATGAAAACAGGACTTGGTTTTGCCTTACTATATGCCTCAAGCATACTGTGAACTCTTGTATAAAATGAGCAGGTTTATCTTTGTCAAGGCTTGTTCAAAATAGTTCTTTCCAAGAGCTACTTCTATTTGAAGGCTAGGTAACAGCTGCAGCATTTAAACATTTAAATATTTTCTCATTCTAATGAGAACTTAAGATCCTTTCCAAACAGCTCAACATAACAACGTGGCAAACCCAAACTTCAAAACATTTTGACTCCAGTTAAAAAAAAAAAAAAAACAAACAACACCCAAAACAAAACACAAGTATCAAAAAGCATCTACAAGATATTAAGAATTTGCTGTAGTGCAACCAGCAACAGATTTTCTTAGAGCTCCAAACTAGAAGAGTGCAAGAACAGATTAACACTTTGAAAAAACCCACCAAGGTTATTTGGGTTATTTGTTGGGTTTTTTTAAAATATAAAGGATATTGACCATAAAAGACCTGCACAGTAACATTTGCAAAACTGCAGTATCAGTTTGGTGAAACAGGTACCCATTACAGTCTATACATGTAATTTACAAACAACTTTCTGCATGGCATATTCAAGGTTATGCTTGATCTCTTCAAAAAAAATTAAGAGACAGTAAGATGAAAGCCTGTAATCTACATTAGTGCTACTTGAATAGCAAACTTGATCTAGATGCAGAAAGTGTTTTATCCATCCCTCACCAAATGGCAGAGATGTGAAGTCTGCATTACTAGGAGAGCCCATATTTCTTAAAGTTCTCCCAGTCTCTGAAGAAGCACTTCTGCTCACTCCATTTCCCAGGTGGAAAGGATAGGCATTTCCAGGCCGCTGGCAGAGCCCTGGTTTTGGCTGGGATAGAGTTAATTTTCTTCCTAGTAGCTGGTACAGTGCTGTAGTTTAGATTCAGTGTGAGAATAATGTTGATAACACACTGATGTTGTAGTTGTTGCTAAGCAGTGCTTACTCGAAATCAAGGCCATCTCAGTCTCCCAGGCTCTGCCAGTGAGGAAGTGCACAAGAAGCTGGGAGGGAGCATGGCTGAACAGCTGACCCAAACTGGCCAAAGGGCTGTTCCTTTGCATTCACTTCCATAGGCTTATTGATTGTTTCTTGCTCAAACCCTCCAGCAACAGAGCCTGCAATGACTGGAGGCCTGGAACAGAAGGTTGGCTCTGAGCCCCATGTTGAACACATGGGTGGTGGGGATCTGTTGGATGAGAAGGAAAACAGTCACGAGTACGACAGCACAGCCAAGAATCAGCAATGCCTGGATTTCATCTCCTACTATTCAAAAGGAGACAGCAAAGCCAATGGTGGGCACCAGCAAGGAGAAACAAGAGTGATGTCCAGTCCTGTTCTCAGCTGCAGCTGGAACAGGCTCAGACCTAGAGGAAGGCAGCACCCTTTGTTAGGAAGTGCCAGGGATTCCTGTAAGACTTTGTTCAGCTCTGTGCTGTTATTGGCAAAGATCAGCTGTAGTTGCCTTTGGACTGTGGAGGTACCTGGCTGATGGACTCCCACAGCTGCTTTACAGGACCACAAAACAGTGGCAGACAGCTGCTGCTGGTGCTCCCTGGTGAGCCCAGTGAATCACAGGCTGGAAAACTGTTGCTAAACCTAGTCAAGCAAATCCCCAGCCTACACTTCTCTGGGAATTTACTGTTTTTAGAGATTATTACAAGTGAATTTTCACCCCTGCAAATCTTACTGTTAAAAAAGTAAAATAAAAACAAACCAAAAAAGACTCCTAGAACCATTAAATGGAAGATTATTTCAAGAGCCTTGAGGTTTGGTCTGAAATAGGTTCAAGCATGCCCACAACATCTTGACCAGAATGTACCTGATGACTCCTTATGGTTACACTTATTTTTGTATTTCAAAAAATACTTTATCTGTTTCCCTGTGATGCAGGATTCCGGGTTCTTGTAGACTTTTATTCTCTTCTTCTCTAGGATAAATACAAAAGCATTTAGACAAACTGCCTGAAAGATCTCTCAGATCCCCTTGTTAAAGCTTGCCTTTTGTCAAGTCTTCCACCTTTGTCCTGCTCTCCTTATGTCTTCCTCTCCTGAGGATATGAACACCTGCACTTCAGAAACAATCACATAAATTAGTTTAGCTTCCAAACCTTACTTGTATTTCAGGTTACCATCCTTCTTAGAACTTTCTCTATGTCCTGTAGTAAATTAGCCCTAACACTCTGAGAATTCATTCCCCAGCCTTCCACTTCAGTGGTCAAAGACCACTTCTTTAACAAGCAGGCAAGTAAATAAATTGTCACCATCTCTGGCTGCCACAGGGTCTTTCAGATCATTATCACATTACTGCAGGACACAGGCAGTACACCCCAGTTAACCTGCATTGTCACTGTGGACGGCTGGGAAAAAGAAGGAACAGATCAAATCAATAAATTGGAGGTATGTAGTCCTGAAATGGTTTTAGTGACGTTCATCTTTTCAAGTAAGCACACTGTAATCCCAAGGATTGCTTCCTTCTGGTGCTTCCACTGACCTCTATTCCCAGAAAAGGCCCATGGAGGAAGGTCATGTGGTGAGACAGAGGAACCAACTCAAAGATGTGCAACAAGACCTACATAAAAAAGTTGCAACATGAGCTACTTGAAATATTAGAATGAAACATATATTTAAGAAAGAAACAAACAGTTTCAAATCACTATACTTTATTAATACTTCAGAAACATCAGATCCTACAGTGGCAAGTTCTTATCCCCACCTGTTTCCAATCACTGCTTTGAAACAACTTCTTGCAATATGCAAATAGATACATGAGGCACTGTGTGAATACAAAAAATGACAATACAAAAAAATCCCAACAATTAAACCTCATGCAATACATAGATATATATAAAAATATATGGTAATGTAGCATAATACACACAAGCACTATTAGAACAATCCATGTAAATGAATGTACAATATGCATAGCATTTAATGATCAATGACAACAGGTTTCTGACCTGTGCATAAAACCAGTCAGCTTAAATAAGAGTTTTAAGAGACTAGATAACTGGTTAAGCCACAGCTTATAAAACCTGCTGTACTGCAGCTTTTCTGCTCAGGGTCACAAGTGCAGATTAGCATACAAAATAAATAAGGACTATGATTCTACAAAACTTGGCTAACAGCTCCTATTTCAAAGTCACTGGCCCTCTTACTTTTCATTCAAGGTTCATCAGCCAACACAGTGGCAAGAAATGTGCCTAAAGCAACAGCTCCGCTCTTGAACTCTTTTAATACTGATAAGAACATATAGTTTTAGGTCAGCAGGAATAGTTACAGAGGTCTCACCACTACACAAGCACGGGACTGGCATTACAGTACAGAGCAGACCCCAAAGAATGGCACTGACTGAGAGGTCACTGAGCCTCAGGATGTGTTGCTGCTCCCACCCTGACTGCTCAGCCAACTGTGGCAGGAGAGAGAGAGCTGGGGAGGGGAAGGAAGGCAGAAAGATTTTCCCCCCCACTCTCAACAGTGCAAGTGTTTGAAAGCACAATCAATCTGCAGGAGCAAGGAAATGCAGAGACAAGAACATTTTTGAAGTCCTGTAATCGGGGTGAGAGCTATTGTTACCTGACATAAAGCTTAAGTATTCCTATGGAGTAAGATACAAATAACAGCATTTTCTTCTCACATATCCAATACTGGTCCATGCCAAAGCAACAGTCATTGTAGTCTCTTATCTTCCTAGCTGACATGGCTCTTTTTAGATTCTTGGTGTTGCAGGCCTCCAAAGATCAGACCAAATTCACTATGGACACAGATGAAGTGAAAATTACAAAGTGGCAACTAAACTGACCTAACTGCCAACAGATTTTACAGCCTAAAATGCAGCATTTTGGGGAGGGAAGGGGTGACAATGTAAAAGGACATAAAAGATAGAGAAAAAGAAAATTGGGAAGAAGATAAGGACAGAGAACAGAAGTGACTTGCAGAAGAGGAATTTAAAAGTAATTAAAGTCATTCAGTTAAAGGAACTTAGAGTTAAAAACTTTATACTGGCCTTTTTTTGTCAGTATAAAGTTTTGGCCCCAAATAAAACAAATATCTTGCTATTATTAAACACAAAAAGGAAAAAAAAAAAGTGGGAAAAACAGACAAAGAAAGCAGCATTAATCATGCATTATTCATCTGAATGCCTTTTCAGAAAGTTATGAAGGGCACCATGAAAAAAAAGGAAGTATTTTTATTGCCCTGAGAGGGTCCCCATAGGATCACCCTGGTTTCCTAGCTATTATCTCTTTATCCTTGGACATTCAAAAAGAACCATCATTGCTTAGAACAAAAGGATAAATAGTTCCTGGCAGGAATGATGGTCACACATTCAGGCTCCATTTGCCAAAGCAACAAACCTTCCACCTGCCCAATGTATTGCCTCAAAACAGATAAATAACTTCAAGTAGTGATCCACTAGATCAGGAAGGATCAATGACATTCCTGTGCATGGAAATCCAGAACCATTTAATCAGTAATAACTTCAGTATTTGATATATTAATATCTCCTGGAAATTAGTAATGAGGCTTAATAGTTAAGAGAAAATTCAATAATCAGAGTCTAGCTAGTCACAAAGCCCAGATATATTTAACTTTCTAAGGAGCTGAATATATCTTGTCTCTTCAACTAAAAAGCACATAATAAGACATAAAACTCTGACTGAGAGGAGTTTGTTATCAAAATAAAACAGACATTACAAAGCAGCCAAATTCATTTGCTTGAAACAGTGGTTTTCAGCCGACAGTGCACTGCCAGCTCTTCTAGGTTGCTTTTTCTTTTATTCCATTGTTTGCATTCCAAGAAGCTTGAAAACATTTCTTTTCCTATTGATTTTGTCCTCTTCTGTTTAACAAAAGCTGCATCTTGCTAAATTTTCTATGTGGCCAACACAGCTGTCCCTTGTTTATTTTTGTGTACACCAGCAGCAGTGTGCACAGCTTGGAACACGCATTAAACCAGGGACATTGAACAGCTTGTGAGTGTTCAGGTCTGATGGTTCACAACAAAATAAAAGGTTTAAGTGATTCTCTGGAAGATTTTGGTTTCCTGTTCCATGCAGAGATAAGGTTATCTGTCACAAGAGCCTACCAGCTCATTTTAAGGCATTATTTTAAGAAGTGTCTATGACAGATCCATGTTCAGAGGTGCAGTCACTCCTTCAAGTCTCCATTTGTTTACTTCTCAGCTGACATGACTTATATAAATAAAAATAGCTTTAACTTAAAAAAAATCCAAGAAATATACTAAGCCCAACCAAAACACATGCAGAAAGTGTCTGGCTTAGCTCTTAAGAGCTGTCAATGCTGCAAAACAAATACTCCACAGGGCTGGCTGGTTTAGTGGCTTGATTCAGTAACACAGAGAGGACCAGCCTCTTGGTTTTGATGCTGTTTGAAAGGTTATGATGAGCTTGGCAGAAACCCCCCTGCCTTCCAACACTACTCAAATGCAACCAGACCTGCTATAAACTTGTGTTTAGGGAGAGTACATAATTTCATGTAGATTGGGAAGTTTTGCACTCATTTGAAAGCTCATTTTTCTCCTCCAATCCTTCCTGGGTGGCATTTTGTTCATCAGGAGGGTTTGCTCCTCAAAAAGGGAAAATGGACCATTTCTTCCTAGTAGGATTCTGTCTGAAGGCACAGGCCCAATTGCAAAAGGGACAGTGATAGAACTAAGCAGGGAAATTTAATTCAGGCTTAAACAGAGCTAAATTCTACATGAATCATCTGCAATCTGCTCTGTTGTGGCTAACATCCCCCCCACCTTCTCCCCAAAGCATTTGCTTGATACCTCAGTACTATAAGACTAGGAACAGAAAATGGCTGGTGCTGTACATTCAGTACCTGCATCCACAAGAATACAAATAATTAAACCAACAGAGTCAAACTTGTACAAAAGTAGAGCTAGAATATTAATTTAGACTTTACTGTCTACGCCCTTTGTAGACTGAGGGTATTTGCTAGTTACCTTTTGTGCAATGCCATTTAAAAATACTATTTACAAAAGTTCTTGGCCACTTGTTTTGGAAACACCTTTTTTAGGTCAGTTTTTTAAGTCTTTAGGTTAGTTTTCAGGTGGGGGTTTTTTTGTTGGTTTTTCGCCTGGGAGGGAAGCTTCAACCCCAAAGAATTGATTTAAGCTATCAACTGAAAACAGGTTTTCCAGTGTGGACAGCCAACTTATCTCCAGAATTCAGAAAGCAAGAGAAGCACTTTTCCCAACATCCGACAAAATAATGGAAATTTCAGTGGCTCCTCATGACAGAAAGTTAATGGCACTGGAAATGCTTTTTAAAAGAGCAGCATTGCATCTGACTTTGAATTGAGATAAGTGTCTATTAAATGCTATTAAAGCCATCACTGTGATTAACACTACCTAACTGCCAACACTGCTGTAACCACTCCATGCCCAATTACTCATCTTGCAGGGCTCACCATCCCCTCCACTCATTAACACACTCCACGTTTACTCACAGCAGCACTTGCACAGTGACCAGGAACTGCAGAGGCTGGATGCTCCCTCTTAGCCCTACTTTACATGGAAGGATGTTTGGAAAAATCCATTTAGTAGCATTAGCTTCCAAGGTAGTGTTGAGGGGTCACAGTAAGTCACCTTGGACACTTTTAGTGCTATTCCTTCTTTGGCTGTTTGAAGACAGAGTTACCACAGCTGAGCTCTGCCTTTTTAATGGGTGTGTTTCTAATTCTTTCAAGCACTGGTATTTTGCTCTAAAGAACTGACATTTGTAGCTCTATTTTCCAGCCCACTTCCTTTTTAAAATAGGCATTAATAATACTTAAATGCATTCTTGTCTCTCTCTCTTTCACTCCTCCATCACTCAGAGGGTGGATTTTACTTAATCTCCCTCTGTTCTAAAAATTTTCCTGCATTTCTATCATCTGTATTCTCAGAAAAAAAAAAAAAAAAAGCCAAAACGAACTCCCAACAAATGTAATTTGTAAAATTTTAATCTTGTCTCTGCCAGACCCAGAATATTCACTGTCTTAGGTGTGTGTCTTTGAAGGAAAGGATGGGGAAAGGAAGGGAAGGTAGAAGCATGATTTACCCATAAGCAAAAGAGATGCTGGATACCCACTAAGTAGAACAACTGAAGCCAGTTTCCAATCACACAACAGAAGAATTTAAGTGTGCGCTGTTTTAAAAATTCAGGCTCCTTTAAAGAGCATCTTTTCTTCTGCTGAGTGCTAAAATGCTGCAGCAGACATTCATCTGGACTCTCGTAAGACAATAAAATTATTGAACGTTTGTCTTGAAACCTTCAACTAATTTCTACAGCTTCCTCCCAAACAGTATTTGGGATTTTCCTGTTGATGACACATTAGGAATTACTTATTCTAGTGATGGGATACAAACTCCCTTTTTTGACCCATTACAATTTCTGTTGACCTGACCAGGCTTTTTAAAGCTTGTAAGAAGTCTCTGAAAATGAGAGAAATACTTTTAATCCATCTGTATGAGTTCTCAAAGACTGTTCCTATCCATTTACATCTCAAAGAAATGAAGCACTATGTCAGTCAGAATGAATGCAAATGTAAGGGAACAGCTTCTAAGAATGCAGAATTTCTTCCCTAGAGCATTGCTTGAGAACTAGATTTTATGATTACTACAGACAGCTTTCTAAAGGCCCACCTCACTTAGCTCCCATGAAACAGAAGTTATCAAATTTGAAACAAAAAAGGATATTCTCATATAGCTGCAGGCATCCATCAAAAGACTTAAGACTTTCTTTCCTCTGTAATGCAAATCTGCCCAGAAAAGGTTGAAATAAAAGAACCATTACAAAGAGTTTGTCTTGCTCAGTCCCCTCCACCTTTGAGGAAATTTGGCGTATTTCAGAAACTAAACCATACCATGGACTTACCAACTTTTCACACCTCCCTTCATAAATACAATAGCTTCCCCCTCTCCTGATAAACCTCAGATAGCAATGAAATCAAACAATTCTGCATGATTCTTACTATACTAATAATAGAACTATTTCCAAGACACCAAGAGGCACTAGTGGCCATTAGGATTTAGCATAGAATTGAATATCTGGGCTAGAAATCAAGGAGAGATGAGTTGATAAATCCAAGGGGGTTACTGCACAAGTCTAAGGGCTTCCTTAATCGAAGAAGGTTCACCACAAACACTGATGCCCACCTGACCAGGCTTCCAGTATGGAAATCCTTCCCCATATATTTTAGGACACCAAAATGTAGGATGGAAAACTGTTTACAATCTTCTCAGAAGAAAAGCTCCTGTGGCAAAACAAGGCAGTTGCTGTCTGAGCTGCTGTGCAGTGAGAGGAAGTCACTGCGGAGTTCCTACGTTAACAGCTGTAATAAGTTAACAACTTGTTCCACAGCAACTGCAGCAAAAGCCTTCGGTCACTGCATCATCCCACATCAGCGAAGCATCCAGAGACTGGACATGGACACTGCTGCTCTGTTCTTCCTCTGAGCCATTCCAGCTCTTCTACCTAAACTTCCTCCCTAAGCAACATTAATGCTCAACATATTTTAATCAACAGGACTGACATATTGCAATGACATGTGCTTCTAAATGTGGCATACAGTCTTGCTGCCAGATGCAAAGCACTTTCTGTTTAGACAGCAAAATTAATAACAAATTTACCATTGAGCCTTCAGATCTTGTTGAGTCCTGCTAGCCAGGCAAGACAAAACACAATCAGAGGCTCTAGCACGTCATGAATAGAGCAGTTGTGCAACACCCTCACACACTCATTACAATTCTTTCATCCTCTGAGCTTCACAGCTCCTTAGAAAGTTATCCAGACCCAAAAGGTTCATGAAGTGGGGCCAAATTAACCTTCATTAATAAAAATTGTTACTAAACTGTTTCTAGTTTGTATTACTAAATTTTCTTGTGAAGGCCAGAAGTTACTTCTTTTTAAATGAAATAATTACTCATATTGTTACTTTATGATTAACTCTCTAAAGCTTTCTGCACAGGGCAGGAAGTAAATCACAGTGAAGCTTTTACTACAAACCACAAGATTTGGCAACAAAGATATTTTTTCGAAACCTAGTTATCACTAAAATAATTCACAAAATTGAAACATTTAAGTGCATCAATGAAAACAAAAAGTCACATTTTAGAAATTACGAACTGGCTGACCAGACTATGATAGCCAGCCAGCAATCCTTGGGTGAAATAGTTAAGGCACTTGAGGGTAGTCAGTTTTTTTACACCCGATAATAAAGACGGAGACACTTTAAAATTCCAGTTTAAATAAAAACCACAACAAAATAAAGTAACACTGCAAAACATTCCTCCAAGTGAAAAGTTCAGAAAATTAACAAATAAACACAATAAAAATAAATTTCTCCTTTGTTATAGTACACAAAATAGTGGTAGGAAGAGCACATTCACCTGCTTGAGCACACAAACTGCAAAAGTCTCTCTCAAATACCACAAGAGGGGTCTTTTCTTTTCCAGTTGCCAAACAGCCAATAAGCATATTTCTTAGGGAGAAATAATCCAGTGCAGGTAAATATCAGATTCCAGTCTATAAACCAGAGCATCCCAGACAGCAGCTGATTTTCTACCATTTTCCCTGGGATATTTCTAGCTATTTTTCCTGCTTTTTCTGGAGCATCTAGTTTTATTTTCTCCTCTCCATATACACAAATGTTACACGTTTCTGTTTGAATAAAGAGGCCGCATCATTCTTGCAGTATCTTTGGTACAAACCAAAAGCACCTTACACAGCACACTGATGTCACCCAGTCCCTACACACCGAGCCTGTTCCTACAGAACACACACAGGAAGAAGTTTTTCTGTGGTGGGACAGCTTCCCCCCTCCAACTTCCAAAGTAACATCACAGTTAAGTACAACATACAGTCCTCTTTTTAAGCACTAATTTAAATTTTCACTCAGTATTCATAAAATGCGTATTCTCATTCATTAGCTTATACTTGTTATGGTTTCTTACCACTTCCAGGACAGAGGGATATGACCAGCAGCCCTGGGACACACTTTAGTGTCTGTTCCCAGAGATGAAATAGCTGTACAAATCTCCACATCTGCTCAGTGTTTTTTGAGGGGAGGGGGGGGAAAAGGGAGAAGGAAAAGACAAATGGGAACTCAGTAAAAGGGGTCTTGCCTTTCTGTTCCATGTTTGTCCATCTGTCCGTTTGTCCTGATACATTTTGCCTACTGTATTAGAGGCTTCTTCAGTGGAAAGCAGTTCCTTACATGAACTTACTTGAACATTCTGTACTAAACAGATTCTGTCACTGTGTAGCTGCTGCCTCGCAGCTGAGGAAGTTAAAGGGTGAGCTCTGAGCATCAACATCAGCCCTAGGGCTCTTAGAGTCGCTGAGACAGTCTGCCAGGATGTCCTGAGGATCCCTCAAGAACACCACCAGAACAGTGATGTTGTCACTGGATCCATTTTCCTTGGCAGCAGCCACCAGTCTTTCTGCTGCTTTGAGCCCCACTCCTTTGGTCTGCATCAAATGATCCAGGACCAAGTCTACAACCTCATGGGGCTTGATGGCATCAAAGAATCCATCGCAGGCGAGGAGCAAGTAATCTTCTGAGCCAGTCAGCTCGAAGGAATCTCCATCTGCATCACCAGAGACGTAGGGCTTCTGGCATATGTCACCTGAGACAAGCAATCAGAGCAAAGGCTTCATTACTTCACTTGCAAGCAGTTACTTCTTTACCCACCAACTGCTTCTACCATCCTCAAGGACAGCCAGATCATGTTCCAAAGGTACCTGATGCAGGACAAGAGTAGCCAAAAGCTATGGAATAAGCATGGAAGACTTTAGTTTCTTTAAGGATGCTTGGAAACCACCTAATTCCTGTGGGTTTCTAAGGGTTTCTTTAATTTATGCTCCCCTAATTTTGCAGGGAATATAAGGAATTTATTCCTAAATTTTTTCTCTCAGAAATGTATTTGTGCAAGGAGATAGTCAGGCCTTCATTTTGCAGGTGTGCCTCTTGTACAGCCTTCAGAATGCCATGAAAATCAGATTTTTCTTAGCTCTCCAGATATATAGCACAATGTCCTAAGAATCTCCTCATTGTACTTAGTTTATCAGTTTTGTATGGACATACTTACCCCATATGGGCTGCTACTGATCCAAATAGCATTATACATATTCCATACTAATCTGCTCCCACTCATACATTACATTTTTCTACTGTATTGCTCAGGGTTTTTTCCTCTTTTTGCCCTAATTGGCAATTAGCAAAGTAAGCTTGTTTAATAAGATAGTAAGAATACTACAATTAAAATGCCCTAAATTGCTGGATATTGAAGGAGAATGCAGTGATTTGACTTAAGCAGAAAAATCTGCAGTCAGGAGAAAGATACAGTCATATTAAAGTAGACAAAAACCCATCACAGTTCAGACATTCAAGCACATCAAAAAGGCTAGATAAACATTTATTGCTTCCTCCACTCTTACAAATTAAATGCTGCACATTTGTTAAACTACTATAAAACATTACAGTAGTTTTAGGCATTTATAAGAAGCAAAAACTTAGTAGTAGGAAAAAAATAGGACTATCATGGCTAGTATGTATAACAAAACAACATTCTATGCTCATGGTAAAACCAAAAAGATGATGTAGCTGCAAGCCATGTAAGTCTTTGCCTTATGGGAAAGACAGTAAGTGGTTTACTATTTGTTTGATGCTGAACAAGACACCACAGTAAACACAGAGTCTAAGGTGGCGTGTTTCAATCAAATTTAATCCCAAGTTTACTGATTCTGATGGTTTATCTCACCAATTGCTCTGGAAACAGCCAAGGTACCATTAACCCGCCAGCAGTCCATGTAGGTTACACAGCCACCCAGAGTCTCAATCCTTGCTCTCTCATCCTGAAAAACAGTGGAACACATTTTGTTTGCTGCTCCAGCTTCTGTATTTCTACAATTAATACAGCAAACACACATATCAGAACCTAGCATGGAAACATGCACATAGGATTACTGGAAACAAGCCACTACTTTCCCTCCCTGCTATGGCTTGTCCACAAAAAGGCAGAATTCTCAAGTTTTTGTATCATCATATCCTTTCCCATACGGATGAGTAAATTCTCCTGCCACTTCTTCCCATTCCATACAGCAATTGGGTGAATATATAAATATTGAGAATGAAATATGTGATAACTAGGCTACGTAACAATAGTCTTTGCACTGATATTCCTTTAACTACTCAGTTATTACAAATATTCATGCAATGAAGGCAAAGGCTCATGCAATGCCAGGTCAACTTGCAAGGTCCCCATCCAATTTCATGTAATAAAATATCTGGCTATTTAAAATAGATAGGAAATGCAATACACTTTAAGCCAGTTAGACCAGTAGATGAGCATTAGCTTTTCAAGGACAGTACTGCATATAATGAAAGACTTGCATTATGCTAACATTTTAAATTGCTATTAATCTCAAATCACTAAGATATTTTGTAAAAGGCAGATTTAAATTCACACACAAAAATCCTGTGAAAGTCTTTAATTGCTGCAAATTTTCAACAGTCTAAGCAGGAACTGAAGTCAAGACTATCAGTGCCATTCATTAATACTTTCAAGCAGGCAAGGTGTAGGAATCATCTTGTCAAGACACAGGAGTGGATGCAAAACAAGAAATTGTTAATTTGATGCATCCTACCATTCAGTATATATACTTAAGTAAAGCACCAAACACTTAAAAAGGCTTGACTCCGAGAGGTTTCAAGAGAGAACGTGACATCACACACTTAAGAGGAAAAAACAAGTCAGACTTACTTCTCTTTCTGGTTTGTGAGGTTCCATTAATGTCACAGCTTTCCCTTGCTGCACGAGCATCACTTGAGAGTCCCCCAGCCATGCTATGTGTAGCTTGTTCCCTACAATCAATGCAGACACACCTGTTGTGCCACTCCGCAGCTTCTACAGAAGGAAAACAGGTGTGTCAGGTGAATAGGCAACAAGCTCTACTAGGGTATATGGCAGTGTTGAAAACTTAGGTTTAATCACACTAAATGCAGATTAGACCTGCTAATCCTAATTCAGATACTTTAAAAAAAAAAGGTACAGGATAGTAGAGAGACTTGAAATAGACTATTTATAAACATATTTTCCAATATGCAGATGGTTAATACTGTCTCTTATGTTCTTCCTTCTCTTGCTATGAATTCCAAAACCAATCTAGGAGACTAAGAGCTCTGTTGCTTAAAACAGAGACATGCAGAAAACCAAGAGGATCTGAATTTCAGTAGAATGAACATTTCACAAACAAACATCTCTCCAATCCCTTTCACATTCTCCACTCTAACTACCAATACCTTGCTCCACACAGATCCCCTTATCCTTGGGTATATAAATTAGAATGTCAGCGAAGGAAAAAAATCTAACTGTCCTGGATTCCCTAAAAAGATTAGTGAGAGTCAGACCTTATAAAAATCCTGGTCCCTGTTTCATACCTCATTGACAGAAATGAGGATATTAACAATGAGTACTTCCATGGTACTTCTATAACAAGAGTTCTCAAACTGTATAATGTAGATTTGAAGAAAGAACGTTCATCATACCAACTCAATTCAAAGCTGATCAATAAGTTTCATGAACTCAGGAGTCTGATTTAAATCATAGAACACATTTTTCATTTACAACCACCAGTGACACTAATGGTAGGACAAGAAAGAGGAAGATAGCAACCATATTATCAGGAAGAGAGAAATCTCTTTTCCAGATAAGAAGTAGGACAACAGAACATCTAGTGGCTGCCCAATTTAGACAATGAGGCACCACCATCCTCCAAATAACTGATATGTCAGAATCATTTAAATCACTTTAGCACTTCTTTTCAATTACTCATCTTGAACTCCCAAGCACTGGTTTTCCTCAAAATAAGAAGTAATTTGATCAAACAAAACCTTTATATGTAGCATAATTTCATAAAGAAGCCAGTGATTCAAATAAACGGTTCTGTCAGAATTTTCTGGATAATACCACACTGTCCAACAGTTCTCAGTGTTATTTAAATACAATGGCATTAATCTCTACCCACTCACCTCTCTTTTGGCTTTGAAAAGAAACATTTCATCTGTCTTCTGGAAAGAACATTTCAAGGCCTCAGCTGGATTCTTAACAATCTCTTCATGTAAGCCAACGTTTACATGTAAGTGGGTTGCTGAGTAATTGGCAGCATCCACTCCACCATGGCCATCGAACACCGCAAAGTAAGCGCGATCAACGTCATCCTTTTGCAGGGGGGGAGAGAGAGGAAGATATTCATGTTCAAAACCAAAATAGCTCACAGACTGGTACCAACAAGCAAAGATTCTTTATTCTGGGCTTCCTTCCATACAAATGGCAATTTAAGTCCATTTACACGTGTACAAAATGGGTAAAATGGGTATTTTGCAGGCCAGTTACTTTTCTTTGTTTGCTGTTAGTCACTTAATGTCCTTAAAAATAACCTGGAATTGAAGCAGCAGAGTGCTGGTTATGTAGTCCTCTGGCAGTTTCATGAACTGGCACTTGTACAACTGCTGTTCTCCCCCTTTCTGTTCTTAGTATCATAGAATGGTTTGGGTTGGAAGGGACCTTACAGACCATCTTATTCCAGCCCCTCTGCCATGGGCAGGGACACTTTCCACTAGACCAGGTAGCTCCAAGCCCCTCTCCTGTAGCTCCTTTAAGCACTGGAAGTTGCTATAAGGTGTCCCCAGAGCCTTCTCTTCTCCAGGCTGAACAACCTCAGCTCTCAACCTGTTTTCACAGCAGAGGTGCTCCAGCCCTCTCATCATCTTTGTGGCCTCCTCTGGACTCGCTCCGGCGGGTCCATCTCATTTTTATGTGGTGGGTCCCAGAGCTGGACACAGTCTTGCAGGTGGGGTCTCACCAGAGCACAGAAGAGGGGCAGGTTCCCTCCCTCGGCCTGCTGCCCTCACTGCTTTTGATGCAGCCCAGGACGTGTTTGTCTTTCTGGGCTGCAAGCACACATCACTGGGTCACATTGAACTTGTCATCAACAAACACCCCCAAGTCCTGCTCCTCAGGACTGCTCTCAATCCATATAAAAGTTGTGTCAGTCACAAGAACATTGTAACTCCAGCAAGGGCATGAATCCCAAAGTCGTAAGATCCTCCCTGCATCACTTTTTTATCAGGGCAGTAGCTGGCCTCCAGCAATCTGAGCCACTAAGTCCTTGCTCCAGTGCAGACATGGTAAATAACTTAGGCCAAGAAATTCACAGATCACCCATCAGCAGGCCCCTGTGCTTACAGCACTGTTGCAAAGCTGCCCAGCCAGCCTCCCCTGCTGTGTGCAGACTCACCGACAGACCGAAGAGCTGATTGAACTCGGGCAGGAGGACGTGGCGATCCTCCATCTTGCGCCGGGCGTTGCGGATGGCGTGGATGGACACCAGCAGGAAGCGCGTCAGTGGCCTCAGCGATGGCAACTGCTTCTGCCACTCGCAGCACACATCCCTCAGCTTGTTAAAAAAGCAGCGCTGCAGCGACTCCCCATCCAGCACTGACAGCACACAGACAAAACAGTAAGTGCTGTGTCCCACTTTCCCACACTAGCCCATCTTTTGGCCTGTCTTTCCTTCAAGTTTCTTTCCCTACAGCTGCATACACACATCCAACACCCTGCCTTTACAGGCTCTGCAAGAATTAAAATGAGGTCCTGAGAATAATGTGGAGAGAAAGTTGCAATGGAAAACAGTATAACATTAAGGATAATAGCAGCTTCTTTACTTGCTAGTTCTTTTTCAAAATAGAGGTTTATCAAGCAGGTGATTACATTACAAAAATCATAACAAAGACCCAAAAAGATCAGTCTAGTATATTAGACATGAATGTTATTATTATGTGAATAAAATTAGTAAGATATAGTGGTAGGGGTTCCTACCTACTGAAAAATAAAAGAGAATCATCAAGTGAGCAGAAAAACCTTCAAAACGAGATTGCTGCTGTCTTGGACACAAGGGTTGAAAAAGCACTGGCCTGGCTTTGGGTCAGGTTACGTCCTACTGAACCACTTCAACTGAAACAACAAGGAAGTCTGAAAATGTTTGCTGAGGTCAATAGCTCAATAGCTGAGCTGAACAGATTAGAATTTTAAGCTGTTATCTTTATCTTTTTAAATATTCATGGTTGTAGGAGCTGGAGGGACAGGGCATTTCCGCTACTCTCCAGCTTTGTCATTACAGAGCGGAACTGCAAACGCCCATTGGGCATAGCGTGAAAAGCTTCAGCCAGACACTCAAATCCTTTTCTGGATAGATCCCAAAGATCAATTAATCCAAACTTATTGTTCATCAGACTGAACGGCTTGGTGCTTGGCATTGTGTCTAGCTTTGCAACATAGTATCCCCTCCAAACAGGTAACAATTTAAAGTTCTGTTATTTGAGTAGGAAACCTGCCTCGATGCCAAATCAACTAACTTCAAAATGCACTGAAAAGAACATTTATAGAGCAAAAATAATTTGCTGGTCACTAGTGTATATTCTAAAGAACTTAAGTGCATGAACTATCTTTCCTGTGTCTGTTTTATCCCGACTCCTGATAACACTGCTAGCATCAAAGCTTCCTCAGAATTCCTTTTTATAACTCCTGGTTCTCAAGTTGTTTTTTTTTTTCCTCAGCAACAGCTCCTGGCCAGCTTCAGATGCCTCTCTGGGCCTGGAGAATTGAAAGCTTAAATTTAAACACACATCTTTGATTAGCAGCCACTACATACTAACCAAAATTACTTTTGATTTGCTTAATATGTAGGTGTTAATGGGCAAGCTATAAAAACCTTGAAACATTAGATCATCCCATATACAAAATAACTAAATAGGACAGCATCTTAGACAGCCTTGTCTACAGCTGTTAGTTTACATATTTGTAAATGTCTAGACTAATACTGACCAGAAGAGACATATTGATGTTTAAATAACAAGCTTGTGAAATCTGAAAAAGAATTTAGTACTTTAACAACAGAAATGCTTCTGCAGTGTACCACAAACAGTGGTACTCACACGTGCACACACACCCCCCCTCATTGCTTTTATATAATCACTTCTCTTTCATTCCAAGAATGCTCTTTTTTTGGCAGATTTATTACTGCAGTGCAGAAAGAGAGTCCACACTGTGCTGTAGCATGAGGAACATCTTTCCTTCTAGTTGTACAGTTAAAGTGATGTAATAGCAGTTACAAGATAGGGGAAAACAAGTACAGTCCAAGGGTGCAGAAAAATGAACACCTTTAAGGTAGCTGTTCCTTGCTGAGATCAGGCAATGCAAGTACCTGAACAATGAGCAGTTTCCATCCAGTTTGATAGGGGAATGAATGGTCAGTAGAGATTTGATCTAAATGGCAATGGTAACATAAGAATGAACAACCAAAATAGACAGGAATATGTAAAATGGAAATTAAAGGTTTCAATCACCAGAACAGGGAGGGTTCTGGGGCATTTGTCAACACGGAATAGGGAGGGAGAATGTGAACTAGTTCAACATTAAACTCATCCAAGGATTTTCCAATTTTACCTGCACTATCTTAAAAGTAGACTCTAGTCCTATCTTTATGGCCTTTAGAGTAAAACAGCAGCCCGAATATTTTACAAATGTCCCCAGTATATAGTAACCAGAGACATTAGATGCTTGTGACCAAGAAAATGTCCATGTCCTATCAAGTTCTTCATTACTCCTCGTTTCTAAACATTATTTCTTTATCATTCAGATATGGTTTGTTTTGGTTTGTGGGCCCAAGACTTACCTAAGACCCAGAACTACAAGTTATAATCCTAGGCTCACAAATGTACTGCAGTTCATGTCTTATATGACTGCTATATTCACCTCAAAGATAATTACATGGGAGTCAACAAGGATTCCGCAGCAGAGTGATGCAGGATGCTCTGATAACAGTTGCCAACTGCTTTGTGAAAACCTACGTAATTATCCTAGGTGAGTTACAATATGCTGCTTCTGATTTTCCTGTAGAGGCTGCAGTGATCTGGTCACACTGAACTCATATTTGCCAGCTCCCCCTCAAGGCAGAGTCCTGCCCCAGGCCAGGTTAGCTGCAGTGAGTGAAGACCACAAGCATTAAGGCGAGGGATGACATAATCAGGGTGCAGCATGACTTAATTAACTGAGTTCCCCCTCCTGCCGTTTCAGACTTGGACATGAATGCTGGAAGAGGCTTCTGGGAAGTGTCATATCCTGGCCATTGCAGTGCTCTGGTTGGGGCACATTGAACTGCCTTTCAAGCCATCCCAAAGAAGCAGAAGGGTGAGTATTTCCTCTTACAGAACAGACTGGTTTGCCTAGGACATCTCCATTTTTATCTTCTACTCTGCCTGCATCCTGCTCCATTTAAATTCTTGGCACTGGGACTGAAGGTTTGGTGAAGTCTGATGTTAAACACTTCAGCACGTAAATGCACTAGGACCATCTGTTACACAAGGCACAAACCCAGTACTCAGTCACCAAGGTCTGTTCTCTCTCCAGTTCACTCAGGAGAAAATGCAGGCAATCAGGTAGAAAACAAATGCATCAGACTCTCCTTCCCTCAGCATCCCACCTTTATAGGGGAGAGTGGGAAGAAAAGAAATCATCGATGAAGACAGAGACTATTGAGCAACTTGCCAAGAGAAAGATCTGGAGTTCCAGGATGTTCAAGATGTGGAGAAGCCAGAATCTGGTTGCCAAGACAAAAGCAAGGTGATTTTTATAGATCAACTGAAGGTGTTGGTGTGGCTGTACAACTGCGGTGATGTCAACGTCGAAACACAGGAGTAATTAAATAAGGTCACTCTACCAAAGGGAAAAGGGCACACTCTTCCCTTTCAGAAAGCCAATCCATAGGCTCAGTCAGGGCTCCAGACACTGTATTTGCATGTTGCTCACAAAACTAGCACAGCTTCCTTTCATCCCACAGATACACAGCAAAAGCAAATGAAGTTCCATTCACTACTGCTTGCCAGGCAGCCTAACCAAATAAATCCGGGAAACATTTCAAAACACTGAAGTCTTCTGAAAGACAGCCTCTGGGAAAACCACAGATAGAAAAAGAAGTATACTTACAGGTGAACCTTTCCTCATCTCCTTCTCCCTCTGTTTCCACATTTTGCAGCTTAAATTCAGTCAAATCTGTTTGGAGAACTTCATCAACTGCAGCATGGATCAATGATGCTGCAAGAAGTGGTGAAACACCTCTGCTGGTAAAAAAAGGCAAAGCAAAACAGACTGCATTAGTTTAAACTGAGCTACAACCTCACAATGTATGGCTGGTGACCTCAGACTTAGAAAGCATTACACACAGTAATACCAACTTCATTAGTAAACTAGTAGAGGAAACCATATGTTCAATATTTATTCACACAAATCTTTAGTAAGATCCTCAGTTAGACAACTGCTTTCTCAAGAATGTAAAGAAGAAGAAGTGTATGAATCATATTTTCAAACTGTTGCCTCACACTCCAGTCGCAGATGGTACCTCCTTCCCTTGAGCTCTCAGATGGGAACTGCTACCTTCAATTCCAGCCTCTGAACACACACATTTTGTTTCTACTCACAACACAGCATTTCTTGCTCACAGTCAACAATCTCACCACAGACAGTACCAAGATCTCAACGTTGTGGTAGATGCAAATCTCTAAAAAGGTTACTTGGAACTCTCCTTCCCTTTACAAGAAAAGTCATGCTTAGTGCTAACCTACAGCCCTTATCATTCAGTTTATTCTGACTGGAAGTTTTCCAAAGAAACTACCCAGGTAAAAGATGCAAAGAGTTGAGACTGGGCACTAGGATAAGAAGAGACTCCAAGATTCATGATTTAGATGAAGCTTTTAGGTAGGCATCTAGAAAACAATAATGCTACATGATCTGCTCACCATCTCCTGTTCACTCAATGCTTTATTCAAGCCACACGTTTTATGAGAAGCACACACCTGGTATGTTTTTGAGTCTGTAAACAAGTGAGTCCCATCCAACTCCAAAATGAGGCTACTATAAAATAACTCCTATTTTCACTATAGTCTCAGGGCAAGCACTAACAACTACAGTACACAACATACGTTCCAGCCATTTTCTAAGAGCACAATGAATAAGCACCAACATCCATAAAAAGTCACTTCACCCATTGTTCATAAAGTGTTTGATTCCCACAAAATATCAAATTACACAACCAAAGCAAGTACCACATTAAGGCACCTACAGCAAGTCAAGGACAAGAGTTTGTTTTGCCAGGAAACACAAAGTTCTGCATAAAACTGGTTTGCTGGGGAGTATGAAAAGGTGGAAGCAACTGGTCTGTGATGTTGCTCAGCAATGACTGGTTTGTGCATACAGAAGGGCAGGGAGGGGAAGACTGCGGGGTTTTAGATCCCAGTGACGACAAGCTGAAATGCATTTTGCCATTGTGCTCCTGAAAGAGAGGCCTTGTCACATCCTCGCAGCCGTGTATGAGTACCTCCCGTGGCAGCAAACAGAAAGCATTGTCTCAGTCAGCAGGCTCCAACACAGGCCTGCTTTATGCTACACATTCTGTGGCAGTGACCGCCCACTTTAATGAGTTATTTCGGTACTTCAAATAGATGGCAATGTGTTTGCAGTCCTTTCAGTGCTAGCTGCCGTCATGTCACATCAAGGGAAAACAGAATGTGGCTTTTTGTTTCTTTTTTAAGGCTAATATGTTTAGGGGAGTCAGTTCCTTTCCCAGCTCAGTTAAAGTAACAATGCCCGCTTACAATGACTCTGACAATTACACACAATCTTTTAGGTCAGGCAAGAAATACATCCAAAACAGATATGGCACCCCCTGCCCTCCAAAACCTTTCTTCCTGTTTTTGTTTGTGTAAGAGAAAAAGAAAGGAATATGAAAATATAAGCCCCACAAACAATGTCAGATGCGTTGTTGACGCTGCTGAAAGTCAGCAGCTTTAGTCAAAGCACATTTCAGCTCCAAGAATAGAGACAAGAAACATTAAGCACCAGCTATACATTTAGCTACACAGTGAGAGCCACTGCTTCAGACATCTTCAGAATTTCTCTGCTGTGTTGGAGGAAAAAGTCAAATCTAGCCTGGGTTCACAGCTCAGCATCAGAAGAGGGCTTAATACTTTGATTTTAAACTTCGTATTTCTGCTTTCCTGAGTCCAGAATTGCTGAACTGGGTCCATAAAAAGCAGCTTAAACAAAAGGAATGCACAAGCCCTGCATAAACCTCTGCTTACAGGATGCCTGCAACACAGAAAAAAATTACAAATTATGTTACATCCTTCAACTTTTTCCAGTTGCCACCCAGTCCCTAAAAAGGAAATTCAGTGATTCCTCAGTGCTGATACACTTAATTGAGCTTTGCTTCCTATGTATTTCCTCCTCCTCCATAGCTCTGTAAATCTATAAGAAAGTGGTTGTTTATTGAGATATTGTTATGCAGTCAGCAACAACATCAAACAATTGATTCTGACACACTGAAAAAAGATAAAAGTCTAAAAAATTACCTAACCTATTTAGTTCAATCTCAGTTCTGAACAGAACATATTTGTGATTACTTATAAACTCTTTATTATAGCATTACCATATCGGCAAGACTGGTTTTCACTCGAGCTGAAGTAAATGGAGTTCCAAGGAATGGCATCTTTCATTCAGGTTCAATGTTTATCAGTTCTAAGTTCAACTTCTGAATCAGAGACTTTAGGAGTTAACAAAATGTGTCATTAAAAAAGAGAAAGAACTGCTGCTTTAGTTGAGACCTACAAGGTCTCACTTGGCTGGAGAGTATCTGGAAACAGCCACAGTACCTATGGCAACCAGTGCAAAAGCAACCCACTGCAATTACCATTACAGACTTCAAACCTTTCCTGTAAGCAAAGAAGAATGTCACTTATTGTTAAAATCTTCCTTTCAAAGAAGCCCAAGACACCCTGGTGATGAGCTGAACCAAGCATAATTTAATCTCCATGAATCAGAAAGAACACTGTAGCTGTTTCCTAAGTGGAAAACCAACTGTATTGGGAAGAAGAGGAAAGCTGGTGGGGTGTGTTACATGCACAGGATGCTACTTTAAGAGAATCTTAGAAGAAACACGTCAGCCCCATTTCTCTGACACGCAACACTAAACACTCAGCCTCAGCACACACAGGCTAGTAGTAAACAGACTTTGAATTTCTTTGCTTCAGGCTATTTCTTTGCTAACATAAGGGGTGTGTTTTGACCACAATAAAAAATATTTTAAAAGAATTAAAGCATGTTGTAACAGTGCAGATGAGGCATTGTAGCTTCACCAGCAGCTGAAGTCAAATCGACAGTGGCTGGAGCATGGAGTTTGTATCCTCCAGCCACTCACAGTAAAATACAAGCCACGTTTCAAAAACCTCAGTACAGGTAAAATAAGTAAGTTAAAGAGTAAAGCAATACTTATGCTAATAAAGAAGACACTTAAATTTATATGCCACTCTCCTCCTTGAAAGATTCTGGACTACTGGACACACAACACAGTACTGGTAAAAGGAGCTATGCAAAGCTCCTGCTGATATACATACCTCTGGGCCAAAATAAAGTTACACACGGAAGTAGAATGCAATTATTATATTTTGCATACTTTAGATTTGGCATAAATTACAGAACTAAACTTACTTCTCTTGTTCACCTTGTTTCTATTCTGCAATACAATTTAGCTATCTATTTTATTTCATTTCAAAAGACCAGCTGTCACACCACCACAGCCACAGTGTAATCACATATGTCAGGTCAATCATAAGACTGTTACTGACCCCTTTTAGTACCAGTCTTCGAAAACAAAAAAACCAGAATATACACATTCTTTTGGGAAGCAGAAACCCAGTAAGACGACTTCTTACTTTTTTTTATTTGGGTCATTAAACCCCCAGGAGACTTGCAGTGAGTGTTGCAAACAAGTCACTGGTTCAAAGATATTCTCACCTCTTCTTCCCCTCCAGTTTAAGAGGGTATATTCAGAAGTCTCTAGCTAACAGCTTTGTGGGTAAGGGGGAAGCATCCAGAGCATCAAAGGTCAGGCCACCACACCTTGGCCAGAGCCTCAGCTACAACTACACTTTTTACAAAGACTTGAAAACAGCTGCCAGACTTCCTGCAGTGCTCCTTGCCCAGCTTACAGCGGCTTTGAGGATACAGAGTAGCGCAGCAGATGGCAGGCCCCAAACAGCTGCTCCTCAGCACGGGAAGCAGAGGAACGAGCCCTGTGCCACTCCTGAGGGCAGTACACAGCCTCTCTAGGATTCACCAAACACCCCATGTTTACACAAAGCGTTCTGCATTTTTATTTACTTACTTTGCAAGCAAAAGAATTCATATTCCCCCCCCCACCCCAAACAGACATTATTACCAAAGTCATGGCAACAAGGCAGCGGTGGTACTGCAGGCCAGTGCACCACTGTATAATCCTCTTTTCCTTTCAGAGCGTGCAGATGCACATATGTTGAGGAAAATGGAGTGCTGTATCTGCTAGCACAAACTCTAGCATAAGTCAGCTGCATCTGCCTTCTGTCCAAGGGAAGATGTGCCCTCATTTGCTCCATGGGCTCTGTAACAGCAGAAGATCACACCCAGCACAGCTCTGCCACTGTGGGCTCAGGGTGTGTTTCTAGCATGTTACAGCTCTATCAGCAGTGGGTTTAGTGCAGATCTGCAAATGCCAGCAGTTCTCCAGCAAGTGAAAGATCCTCTCACACTGCCAAAATAATAGCAGGTCACAAGTTTCCTCATTAACAAAAGCTGCTTGTATTCAGTATTTTCTCCCCAATCTGCTACTTTTATTTCCCTTTCTCTTTTTATTCTTATAATCAACTACAGAATGCTTCCACTCAAGCAGCTCTAAGCATTAGCATTTATTAGAGCAGTACCCAGAGCTCCCAGGGTGATGGTGGCCAGAAAAGTACAAATATACATCCATTAAGGAGAGAACATCTGACATCCTACAACGCACAGGAAGTTGTTTCTTGTATTAATGACATCAGATTGTTAAAGTAGATGAACAAGAGAATCAAAACAAATAAATAAACAATGCCACACACACAATTTCCATCTCTTATGGTTACACGAAGCAGGTTTTTTCCCAGTTTTTCTTATGAAAATACCAGAAGCAGCAGCTTTAGAATCCAGAATCCATCTGTTCAGGCCCTTCAGTCATTACTGAACAGTTTTTATACAAAATGTGCAAGGAAGAGTCACCTTCTACTTCCATTTAATTCTCAGCAGGAAGAAAAACCACACAGCAGAACAGGAGAGGCTTAATTCCACAAAAGCCACTCTTCAATTAAGCCCTAAACATGTTGCTTCAAAATTGAGTATTTATCTTGAAACAATGACAGAAAGGGTGTTTCACACAGGTTATGAGAGAAAAATATGCAAACACGTTCCCAAGCAAGGAGGCATATCAGTGCATTACACTAAATGGTTCAAATTAGGAATAAGGTAGCAAGGTTTAGGGAATTTATGAAAAGCAGAGGTCACAGTAGAAAGTAGTTTTCACAGAGGAAGAGGCTGAAGAGCATTTTAAGAAGAGACTGGGAAATCAGAAGCAAGATAAGTTTTTCTTTTCCCACTCCTCACGCTTAAGTCACATAAATACATCAAAATATCAGAATTGCTGAATTAACTACTCTAAAAGCAGGGAATGCCGGAAATAAAGATGCCAGGGCCTCACCTTGGGTGTGAGCACTACAGTGTAAAGCACAAAGACACAAAACAGGATGCTGAGGCAACAGCAGATTGCTTGGGAGGGGGCAGAACAGGAAGCCCAAGTCTCTCAACTGTTATTGTAGTAAATCTCCTCAAACAGGAAGGCTGCAGGAATTTCACATTGTTCTTTGGATGTGTCACAGGATGGCCATACAAGTTTCAGCTCCTATTAAGGGGAAGACAAAATTTCTATATTTGGGGGTCTGATTTCATCGCATATTCTGTTGCGGTAAAAGTCAGGAGTATTTCAGGTTAATTTCTAAAGCTTGGGAAGTAACTAATGGCCTCTTCATTCATAATCACCTATCTTCATAGACTATCAGACCACAGCTTCTACCCAGAAGCGTATGTTAATTAAAATTCTGCAAAACAAGACTACTTAAGCCTGCTCTGATTCTTCAGAATGTTATGTATGTATTTAGCTGCAGTTAGTAGCAAGCAGTTCCATTGGTTTAAATGGACTATTCAAAGTTGAAGTATCTGCAAAGCTTCACCAGATTAGTGATTTAGGGGCAAGCCCTGCCAGGGAGCAAAATGGTTTGCTGGTTTAGCTGGTGTTCTGCTATAGTAGCTGCATTTGCAGAAATTTGTTAAAATAATTCATTTTAGATTAGGACATTCAGGGGCTAGCCTGATATATCCAAGTGCTTTCAGGTAATAAGATGTGCACAGCCTTGGAAGAGCAACAGCATTCAGAAACTCCTTGGTGGACCCAACCACCATATTCCTTGGCCCATTCTCTTCTCAACAGAAATCCTGATCAGTAGTGGAAGAACAACGTCCCTCATTGCAAAGGCACAAAGGTTTGTGCCTCCAAGCAACTGAAGAACAAACTAAACATCACCATATGTTGTCTCATGTGCCAAGGATATTGCTGGACCTTTATTGGCTGTGGACCTTCAGGCCATGACCCACACATCTGTGCATGTATGAATGAAGTACCTGACAACACAGAAATGAGACGCAGAACAGCAGAACTGAGTGTCAAACAATTCCCAATAACATTTTGCTCTACAGAGAAATCCTTTGGCAGCACTAATCACCATGTAAAATACATTCTGTGATGCTGGAGTGTTAGAGATATCTCAGGAAACAGAGATCAAGCATCAATGCTAGAAGTCAGCAAGGTACATCCAGTAACATCTTCGTAGTGTCAAACCTATGTAGAATGACACAGTGATATTGGAGGGTGTGTATTTTCCACCAGGCTGCCATCCATGTGTTTGAGATGCTGCCATGGCAGCCTGCAGATCGCTGGATTTCAACTACAGTGACCTCTTGCACAGTCCCTAATCTGGCACCACTTCTGCATCTTCAACAACTTTTATACAAACGTTTAAATGTCTTCTAATGTCAGCTCTTGCCCTTATTTTTCCATTTCTTAAAACCTTTAACATCCTTTCTTTTATTTCATTACTATTCCCTCATCTATTTTATTGAGGATTCCCATCAGCAGTAAAGTTTATTTAGCCTTCAAAGCTGCATTTTGAATTGATCCACAGTAGCAAACATGGGAAAGAAAATGTAATGTTGGCAATTTCTCACACAATCAGCAATTTCAGTTTTAGTTCCTAATTACAGGAATTATGAGAAGAAGACCTGCAATTTCAAAACACAGGATTCCTGTCTTGGCCTTGGGCTGCATCAGCCTTTTTCTCCACATGCAAGAACTTAGCCTATCCAGCAGGAAAATGCAGCCTTTTTGCAACTACAAGACGAGGTTTCTCCTTATCATAGGATTCCAAAACTGAGCTATAATTCTGCAAGGATCCCTACATTTGACACTTTAGGTAAACTACACTACACCCAAACCCATGGCTCCACCCAAACAGAGCTGCCTGCAGCGAGCCATAAGAATTCATAAAAACACTTTTCTTATCTGTTTCTGTTTTTCACAAACACTTTGTGAAAAAAATTAGTAAGTAGATTGCTACACTTCAATTCTGCTTTAGTTTCTTTAGCTCTGTTTCCCTCCCTTTTTCTTCTTTTTTTTTTTTTTTTATTGCCAACTCAGGACTGAGGAAGCTCCACAAGACAGGCTGTGGAGCCAGAACTGGCTGCAGGGCAGGTATGTGAAAAATGCAGCTTCTGACACTGGCAGGCTCCTCTCTGTGTAAACACCAGGAGTGACAGGTGAGGTGAAAGCATTGCAAAACCATCACTCCTCTTCTGTTTCCACTTGTTACCGTGCCCAATAGACAACAACAGAATGTCAGCAGATATGCAGCTCAGAAATACTGAGTCTTCAAGCACTGCAGTTTGAGTAAGGTATCCCCTAACTCTACAGCTTCATACCCTCCCCTCTAAATCAATTGCAGAGAGAGCATCAGCCCGGCCCACATGGCAGAGTGGGTGCCATGTGACAAGTATTTGTTCAGGACTGGCATTGCCCTGCTCTTTAAAGCACTCACCCAGAACCACTCTTGCTCCACAAAGTTCAACGATTCAGTGCACGTGATGAATTTGCAATCTCACTGCGGAATGCAACAGCTGTGTTTTGTTCAAGAGCAATTTAGTCAAAGCACAACTAACTAATGCAATGATTATCCAGGCCTTTTTAAACTACTGACTAAGAAATTGTATTTCTTTGGTATGCATTTCTCATCTTCAGGTTTAGGTACACCATTTAACTGAGCGATATTACGTCCATAATCATCTCTGTAATTTGTAGGAGTAACTTGATTTTTAAGGCAAATTTCTCAGACAATTTAAATATCTAAAAGTCACCTAGAGAACAACAACAAAAAAATCCACCTGGTGTTCATAAACTCACCAGATAGCAGTTTAAAAGGCAAGTAATTCAAACCATGTTTTCTATCTATCAAATTCCTCTACTAACCAGGTAACATTCAGCATACACCAAACCAGAACCAGTCACCTCCACACCCCCAGTACCACAGCACAGTCTGATCACCACTCATGTTCTTTTAGACCATCCACAATTGCTGTTCTTGACTCTTACAAGCAGGTCAGTGAAGCAGATTGTGGTAGGAACTTTGTAACACCTGGAATGCACAGGCCCTACTGCCGAAGTGCAGGAAGAGAGTGGAGTATCAGGAGACAAGAAATCGGTGGGAAATAACTTGTTCTTGATGAAGCACTAACTTGCCAAAAGAAGTAAGTCACATCCCAATTCTTAGCAGTGTTAAAGAGGAAGTCTAAACTGCTCAGGATGAAGGTTACAAGGATGCAGTCAGGGGATGACAGAAGCACCACTGATGAGCAGCTGCGTGTTCCAGAGGTGGTGTGAGTACACTCCTGAAGTTTTAAGAAAACATCAGCTTGAGAAATCCACAAGCACGTCGTACTCGTAAGGGCTGGGAAGCTGCACACCCCTGGCAGCCCTGGAAGGCACCTCACAGACCCCCTCCCTCCCGGACTTCCAAGCTGACCCACACCGGTGCCCTGAGGACCTGAATTCACGCTGTCAGCACTCCACTACAAGAATCGCCCTATCGCGCTAATTGCAGGCTTGTAACTGAACCCGCACCGAGGGTGGGAGACGAATATTTTTAAAAAGCACACACAAACAATACTAGAAAGCCACGGGGCCGAAGGCCTGTGGCCTGAACAGAAGCACGCAATTACCACTCACAAAGAGTAATTTAGAAGGGGGGAAATGATAGATAAATAAATCAATCTGCAAACCTAAATTTTCTCTGGAGACGCTGAGGGCTCTCCCCCGCCCCCGCGGGCCCCGCGTCAGGAAGAAGCGCCTCCCGCGCCTGCACCTGCTGCGGCCGCGCTGCCGGGCGGCCCCGCTCCCTCACAGCGGCCAGCGCGGCCGCAGCCCCCGCCCGCCCCGCCGCCCCTCACCTGCTGCCCAGGAGGCTCCTCGCCCGCTCGGCCAGCGCGCCCGGCACCTCGGCCCTGCTCAGGGCGCCGCTCCCCGCGGAGCTCCACGGCAGCGGCTCCCCCGGGCCCAGCGGGGCCGGGAAGTCCCTCAGGAAGGAGCTCAAGGGAGCCGCGGACGGCTGCGCCTCCAGCGCCATGGCGGCGCTGCCCGGCCGGGAGGGGCGGGCGGGGCGGGGCCGGGCCGGAGCTGGGGGAGCGCTGCTGGCCCCTTTAAGGGAGCGCGGGGGCGGGGCCGGGGCGGGGCCGAGCCCAGTGCCGGGACTGCGGCCGGGAGCCGGAGCGGAGCGGGCCGGGAGCCGGAGCGGGGAGGCCGTGCCGTGCCGTGCCGTGCCGTGCCGCGCCGTGCCGTGCCGTGCCGTGCCGTGCCGTGCCGTGCCGTGCCGTGCCGTGCCGTGCCGCGCCGTGCCGTGCCGCGCCGCGCCGCGCCGCGCCGTGCCGTGCCGTGCCGTGCCGTGCCGCTTTCTGCCCAGGGCAGCTGCTGGAGCCCTCCCCTCCCACACACCCTCTCCATCAGAGAAGGGCTGAAAGCAGCACAAAGGTGTTTCCCCGGGTCGTCTCTTCACCGAGCTCTCCTCCCCTCGCTCAGCACTCATGGAATCATAGAAGGTTATTCCAACTGAGGGTATTCTACGTCAGGATCGCCCCAAAAATTCCGCCACTGATGGAAGTGTCATTTTCACCCTTGGCTGCCACAGGCAAACCCCTTTCCCGCTGTGGTAAATGCCATCGTTTCATGAAGTATATTCAGGTCAGTTTACCTCATACTTGGAATTCGAATTTCACTTGCTGGGGGACATTGACTATAAACATCTTTTCTAGTATTGAACTTGGGTTCAGATGTCGTTTTCATGAGTGCATTTCTAAAACAAAAAGGCTGATGGGGTTTTGCCTTGGGGAACAAAGCAGAGAGCAGCTCCAGCTGGGTTTACCACAAGTTTTAGACTCTATTGACCCTGCAGTTGCTCAGGAGATTTGTGTTGTGTTTCCAGGCCAAGCCGAGTCGCCTGCACTGCTCTCACTGTGATGACACCTACAGTCTCCCCCAGAACGCTCAGGTGAGAGCATTGTCCACTCCTCCTACGGCTTCCCCTCCAGACCATTCCCCATCCTCGTGGCTCTCCTTCGGATGCTTTCTAATAGCCTAATGTATTTTTTACATTGTGGTGCCCAAAACTGCACGCAGTACACTCAAGGTGAGTGGCTTTTCCATCCTAAAATACTTAACTCCACGTTAGATTCTGAAGAATTACACACCCTGACAAATCACACATGGAGATATGTGCAAATGGGAAAGGTGCAAAGAGATTTTACAAGCAAAAGTTTGTCTGCAAATAGCCAAAGTAAAAGCCATGCTGGGAGGAAGAGGAAAGCATTCCCACCCAGCTCAGAAGCCATGGAGGATGACCAATGACAGGTTTCCCACACACCCAGGACCATCTCCAAGCATCACAGAAATGCCAGCCAGCAGCAGCAGCCAGCTGGGCACACAGGTATGTTCAGAGCAGTTCCTGGCGTACCAAACCAGGCTACAGATAAGAGAGGACTTGAACAACTGAATCAGTACAAGCACCCTGAAAGCCACTGTGGTTTATGCCAAGACCTATGACTCTGAGGCACCACATCAAGTTGATTTTTAAAACACTGCCATGGTTCTTCATGAAAAGAAGCTATTTGCTCCAGCCTGCTCTTACCAGAAAGAGCTAAAAAGAACTACAGAAAAAAAACCTACCTATGGCTGGATCTTCTAAGAGTACTGTTAAAACATAGTTCATGTTTGAGCTGTAACTGTATAAACAAACATTTGATCAGAGGAACGGGCTTGGTGCTGTGGTATTTGGCTGTGTTCTCTGGTTCAGTAAACGCACACACGGTGCCAATTAAAACAGCAGGGTGTAAATTACCTTTGTAGGGACTTGTCTTTCCTCTCTGTTGCCAGTGCATCCCATATCAGGTCGTTCTCTGCACATTCTGTGTTGAAATGCAGCAGCCTTTGCACCTCCCATCTGACCATGAGTGCTGAAACTGTTTTGGGGCTATAAATGACACAAACTGTACTTGACCAGATGACCAGACATGCTCAGCCATGAGCACATGGAAGGAAAGGAGAGAGTGTACATATTTGTACAATGAGATTTTGCAATGTGGCACCCAGTGCCACAGTGGTTAGATACATCTCCACACAAAAGCATGGCAACACCCTCCTTTTGACAACAAAACTCACCAACACTGAAATGACAATGCAGGGAACAGACAGCACAAACTGTATTTTGTCAGATATGATCTGCTGTGTGACCACAGAGGAAAAAACCAGCATGGATACTCAATCTGTCTTCCAGCAGCAGGAGGAAGTCTCATTCAACTGGGCCCCATTGACCATGAGACACTAACTTGTCTGCACAGGCCATAATTTGGGAATCACTGCTCAAGGCAGATATTCCCCTTCACATTTATAATTTCCATTTTGTATGTCTGTTGGCATTACTCACTTATGAAGCAGAATGACAGACTTGAAGTAGTGCTCTTGCTATTGCAGATGTAATTTAAAAATCTGACAGCTACTAATCATTTCTTATTTTTGAAGATTCAAAGTCAGATGAAGCAAGTCTCATGCCACAGTTAAACACAATGGCAGCATAACACTGATCTTAATCAGTTTTTATATTCCTGGCACTTGCATTGCTGACAAAGGCCTCAGATTTGACAAGAAGAGACAAATTCCATTGCCTTTCTATTAGAGTTATAAGTCCAGGTAGACTTCCTGAGTCTATCTACTGTTCATGAGCTCTAATTGTATCAATGAATCCCAATTAAAAGCTTAAAGGCTTACTCAGTTACTACCAGATCATCCAGAATAGTTTGTTTTGTGAGAAACCTAAGGTGTTTAACTGCTCTAAGAACAGGAAATCAGTGAAACATCAAAAATACTTAAAAATTAACTCAAAGAGAAACACATTTTTATAACAAGTTTATTTTCCTGTCGTGTGGCCATTATACAAAGTAAGCAGCCAGAGCTGCCATTTTGTCCTTGGGTTTCTTTGGGTTGAGTCTCCCTCCAGGTCTCCGGCCTTTGCCCCTTCCGCGCCCTTGCCTCTTTCCTTGTCCCCCCCGGTGCATGGGGTGCCTCATGGCCGCGTGTTTCAGCTCCACCAGATCCTGAAACACGGGATCACAGAACACGCAGCCCGAGTGCTGGGTCTCGTCGCCGGGTAAGGGAGATTTGGCTTTGTTGAAATCCACGTCCACGAGCGCTGCCTCACACAAGTCGCAGGTCTCGGGCGACACCCGCACCTTGTGGGCGTTCTCGAAGAAGTGCACGATCACGTTGCACTTGTTGCAGGCCATCTTCCACTTGGGACCTGACGTCGAGTCCAGCACCAGAACCCCGTTCTCACACTCCACGCACTGCCCAATTCCAAGCATGCTAAGGGAGTGCTGGCACGTGGGGTGGGTGCACTCATTACAGCCCATTCCTGGGGGAAGAAGAGTGAAAGCAGAACGCCCTTTATCTCACTGCTCACTTCAGACACTACCCAGTCTGAAGGAAGTGAGACGCAGAAGCCAGAGACACTTGAGTATACTATAGATTTTCTAAATCACTAAAGAATGGAACTGCAAAAATGGCAACTTGTCTCTTCACAGTTCAGAATAATCCCCTGCTCAAAAATTTTTCTGTAATGGTTTTCAGACTTGCCATACACTGCCACTGTACAGTACAGGCAGTTTAGACAGATTAGTGATGAAAACTAATTAAGTTTTCAATTAAATGTATGGCTCCTGCCTAACTGCTATTTTATACTTGAACTACTCACTGTTAGTCCAAGATATTTTTAATTAAAAGATGCAGAAAAGCTTCAGTGCGCTACTTTAAGTAAGTTTTATTCCCACGGCCACTAAACTAACTGCAACTTCTACCTCCTCTTGTATCCTTCAACAGCTTTTGACACGCCATTTATGTCAGTATCAAAACATTCCCAAGACCAAAACATTCCCATTCTTTGTTTATACTCCTATCCAAGCCTACTCAAATTTGCAAGGCATCAGTATTTTAATGTCTTTCACTGCATGCTGAGTGTTGCAAAGGCCACCTACAGTGCAGGCAGGTAAATTATTTTCTTACCTGTTTTATGAAAAAAAAAATTCAAATATTTGTTAACTATTAAGTTTTAGTTAGTAAGTTTAACGTGAATTTTAGGTGTCTAGAGTCTAATTTGAACAGCACTTTATACTAAGCAACACTGATTTTAAAACTCCTAAAAAGCACACTGTATAGACTGTAACTAACTTGTTTCAAGTGAGGGTCATACCTGCATGTTTCCAGAACTCCTACCTTTTTTCATGTCCCTGAAGGGAGGATGATTGTAACAGTATGGACACAGTGGATAGCTCTTTCCTCTGGATCCAGATGACCACAGCACCAGCTCAAAGTCATCCAGGGGACAGCGCAGCTCCTTGTAGAGTTTAATGGTACCGTTCTGGGGGAGACTGTAGGTGTCATCACAGTGAGAGCAGTGCAGGCGACTCGGCTTGGCCTGGAAACACAACACAAATCTCCTGAGCAACTGCAGGGTCAATAGAGTCTAAAACTTGTGGTAAACCCAGCTGGAGCTGCTCTCTGGTTTGTTCCCCAAGGCAAAACCTCATCAGCCTTTTTGTTTTAGAAATGCACTCATGAAAACGACATCTGAACCCAAGTTCAATACTAGAAAAGATGTTTATAGTCAATGTCCCCCAGCAAGTGAAATTTGAATTCCAAGTTTGAGGTAAACTGACCTGAATATACTTCATGAAACGATGGCATTTACCACAGCGGGAAAGGGGTTTGCCTGTGGCAGCCAAGGGTGAAAAAGACACTTCCATCAGTTCATCCATACCTGCAAAAGGAATAATCACATTTATGTTAGAATTCTAGTTCTTAAGAGGAAACCTTGCACTAAATCATCTACAGATCATCCACAGTGAGAATTAAAATATTTTACTCACAATGCTCTTCCTTGTCTACAAAGACTTTTAAAATACATAGTATTTTGCACTGAGCATGCACAAACACACAGGTTCAGCTAATCTCAAGTTTTCAAAAACTCGCCACTGCACAGGCACAAAATAAACTTGACGTAGAGTTTTGGAGACCTGATTCAGTCCATCTCCCTTTGGAGATCAAATTAATTTGACCAGAAACTTCCAGTCCTGGCACAACTTTTCAGAAAGTCTAACCTCTGAATGGAACCTAATATATAAGTATTTTCTAAGCAACAACTAAGTAATTGTAGGGAACTTCACATGTAGAAAGTTTTACCTGCAATAGAATCCACAAAATAGTGAAATTTCCTTTTGAAAATATCAAGGGTGTGCTCCAGAACCTGATGATAATTTGCTTTACCCAGAGCTATTAAGTTGAGTTGCTTCTCTACAGCACTGCGGATCGTAGGAAGAACCAATTCTGCATCTAACAGAAAACCAGAGACAGCAGCAATGGAAGGTCAAAAATGGAGGTCAGAAACTGTTCATACATAAACTGACATCAAAATCAGCATTATTTGAGACAGAAATGCTACGTTCACAGTGACAACAACCTTTGATACAAGGGAAAGGAAGGTAAAAGGATGGAAAGGGAAGAGCATTTAACTGACCTATTTTGTAATAACCATGAACCAGAACAATGCCAAGGTTTGTAGGCTTTAGTCTTCGACCACTCTCCACTGTGACATAGTTTCGCTGGCAAATGTTGTTAATGTGGACTGGAATGCTGGCATCAGTTCCTGCCACACAAAGGAAAACAACAGATCCACCCTGAACAAAACAGAGTTTTCATCAAATGACTTACTTCTGGCTTCTCTGGTTTAATGTCAAGTTACAGGGCTCCTAAGACTGCTTAAATTCAGATACCTTCTTACTGTTACCCAACTTCCAGTGCATAACTTCTCTCTTTCTAGTAGTTCTGATGTTCCTTTGCAATTCTGAGAAGTCTGAAACATATATTTTAACCTTAATCCTTTCATCTCTTCCAAGGAATTGGGAAGACACCTATTCTCACGGTTATTTACTCTGGAAAAACACAGTAGAGTAAGAGACTGTGTTTGCTCTGATTGGGCAAATTCATGAGAAAAGAAACAAGTCAGACTGATAAAGGAAAGTAGAATTGTGGTAAATTGTACACAGAAGGATTATTGAAGAGAGCAAAGCTAAAGCAAGCTGTAAAGACAAGAAATCATTCCTAAGAATGGGGAGGTGCTTTCTTCTACAGATCAGCTCTTTCTGACAGAGAAGTGACAGGGATGTGTTATGAAAGGAGACTGCTTTGGCCAGAAACCAGAAACAACTAAAAATAAGGATAAGAAAGGGAAAGGAACGTGGGGAAAAAACAATCTACCATCTGCTGAGGGGAGCTACAGGCATGGTGGTTTGAAGGGGAAGAGATTATCACTGTACATATCCAAATGGATACTGAGAGCTCATTACTGACAGAGACAGTGCAGAGGAGTGATTCAGACTCTTTCCACTCTTGGTGAATGTACTGCAGGACAATGTAAGTTAAGCAAGTTCCTACCAATGCCATGCTTTTCCATCAGAGTGATCAGTTCTGCTTCTGTCAGGTAATCAGGAGGGCTGGTTTGCTTTTCCAGCAACTTTATTTCACCAATTGGAAAAAGATCTCCTTTCTCACAGTGGGGAAGGCTCTCTTCTAATGGGATGCTGTGCCACGGCATAATTTCTGTGAACCCTGTAGGTAAAGAAACAAACAACTTGCCATAAAAAAGTTTACCATAAGTCTCAGTAGTGCTGCTACATTCTTTTTATAGAGGCCCAAGAAAAAACTTCTGCCTTTGTGTAATTTATCCCCCACAAGGCATTTACTGTCTGTAAAAAGACTGGTCTTCACACTGGCAAATGTGGCATTAAATCTTTGAAACTACTACATGAAAAATAACACTTTTACTATCATAACTGAAATGTGAAAATTAGGACAAGGTTTGGTCTCTGGTTTTGAGGCTCAACAAAGTCTCCACAATTACACTTGTTTCCAAAGCTTCACTTTTATATCCATTCAGTGTATTAATGGGGAAAAAAATTAATCTGCAGCTAATACTTACTCCTGATTAGTCTTACCTGGTGAAGTTACCACCTTTCCAACACAGGTAAACCTTTCAGGGCCAATACTGAAGGAAATGGTGGTTTGGAGGTACTTGCAGTCAGCACTGACAGTGGCAATGAAGTGCCGAGTTATGTACTCATACAGTCGCCACCCATCTCCACCTGGGGAGAAACAACACCTCAGCCACAAAATATAATAAAATTTCAGTACTTGGAAGCTATTATTCTGGGACAAATTTCTCCTAGAAAAGTAGGCATTAAGCTGTTTTCTTTTTCTTGGCAGTACTGTAGTCCCAAGGATGAATTGCTGAAGCAGCTCTGAACATCACTGTCACCAGAAGTTTCAGTGAGGATCAAGTTTGCACTCTCTTCACTTCCTGCCATTCAAATAAATTTATTTTCTTTTGAAACCTGGTGATTTTGAAACTGGCACCTTACACCTCAAGCAACTGATTTCCTCACACAGTGTCCCAACACTACAGAATCTGCCTGTACCTAATTCTGCTTCTGTTGCAGCTCTCATTGGGGTGATGGGAGGATGGTCTCCTGCATCATGGCCTTTCCTTGGACGATTGATGCCTTCTGATAGCAGTGATTTTACCTGGGTGAAGAAAGAAATGGCTTACTCAGATTAAATCTGTAACAATACAACATAAATAAAAGAAACTAGAGCCATTTAAAGTTTCTGAAGGCCTATAGGTCATAATACACCAAGCAAGATCTAGTCTAAAACACAGACTAGAGAATGATCGTACAGCTTTTGCTTCAGGTACTCACAGTTTCTGCCCAGTAAGGATTATTGGCTTGTTGTCTCAAACATCCTTTCAGGTCAAAGTTTTCTGGATAATGGGTAGTTTCTGTTCGAGGGTAGCTAATATAACCCTGAGTGTAAAGACGCTCTGCTATTTGCATGGCATGTTGGGGACCCATTCCTAAGAGGGGACAGGAGAAACCAAAAATCATCTACACGTCCCTGTGATCATGGTTTGCTGCATCTGGATGCACACCTTACTCAAGTATTTAAATAAATTATGGTTTGTCCTTTCCATAAGACTTTTGTCACCTTGATCTTACCAAACATTTCACTTGATCAAAACTTGATCCTTTGCCCAAAATTATGCATTATTTGTTTTGTTTGAGAGGCCAAAATATTTTGCTGTAAAACAGTGTGAAAATCTGAACTTTTGTACCTACCTAAAGCAGCACTGGCCACTCGTAGCATTTCTACCGTGTTCAGAGCCAGTGGTCTCTGTTTCACCTTCTCTTTTTTACTCACAGATTCTACCTAGAAAACAGCAATTTCACAGTAAAAGTTCTGACATTTGGTAAATGCATAATTTCACTCATGCCTATAAAAGAAAACGGCATTTTCACAGTAAAAGTTCTGACGTGGTAAATGCATAATTTCACTCATGCCTATAAACATGTATCATACCTACCATTGTCTATTCTTATCACATCTGCTTTGTTCTTTTAAAACAGTAACCACCTATATATTTTTACTTTAGAAAACCTGACTGAAGATAATTTTATCAAGTTCTGAAATTCAAGTCCCTTTGTGCCAGGACTAGATCAGGTCTACAGCTAACTGGGAGCACAGCAAGGCAGCTTACTGCTCTCTTTACTTCCCACTTACCTCAGCAGCACATACTTGCAGTGCTACAAGGATTTAGTGCTCATTCCAAGCAACAGTCCTAACTATAAGAAGGCAGATTTTGAAAAGCTTCAAGCAGTCATTGAATCTTGATGTCTATAAGCACTTAAATCCAAACATGCTGTCAAACAAGTGTTGAACAGAGCAGAGTTATAAGTTAATTTGCTATAAAGACTGTACCATACACATGATTAAAAATTTAACTGCAGGAATATTGCCCTACACACAATTAAATTCCAATTTATTCAATGTCTCATGGGAAACAAGAGGTCTGCTTGGAGAGATCTGAACAGTATTTCCTAGCAGCTTTAGTAATGAAGAGTTCCTATCGTGAGTGACAATCATTTCCAAAGTCCATACTAAGAGGAGGCTTCTGCTGAGATGACCACACCAGCAGAGAATGAGCTACAATAAAAAAAATCTCTTGCCTTCTATTCTCATTTACACAAAGATGAATGAAGTAAAAACCAAAATACAGATATTCTACACTCTTTAACAAAAACAATCAAAAGCCCCAATATGCAGCAAATGAAATACTAAATTGTATTTCCTTTATATGAAATACGGATCTACTGACACTTTGTAAATATTCTTACCTTTGCTTCTTTTGCCATCTTTGTTATATTCAGGAACATTTGAGCAACCTCACGATCAAATACCCTCACTCTATCCCAATCTAAAGTGAGAGAATTTTCTTTTTCAGGGTTCACCTATTGGACAAAAATAAAATTAATTAATTCTCACCAACTCTACTCCTAGAAGTGTGAGAATGTATATTCCCAACAAGAATCCAGCAAGCAACTCCTAGGACATACAGGATTTGTTAGGACAAATTTAGGACAAACCTGCACCAGGACACCAGTGCTCAAACATGCAGTTGTGCTCTTTTTCACAGGGGCTTTTGAGAAGGATGGACCCCTTGGAGTTCTGGGGTCTGGGGAATGACCAGAACTATTCCTGCACTGAACTGAAATACTGTCCTTGTTTATTGCTGGGAACAGTAAAGACTGAAATAGGCAGAAATTCAAAGTTTACCCTTTTCATTTAGCAAAAATCAGTCATTTGTATTAAACTGTAACTAGCCCATGCTTCAAGCCCCATGTACAAAAATTAGTATGAAGCGACCAACACGAGAGAGCACAAAACCCTCTGCAAACAGCACCAAGTATTTCCTAGCATGACACACAAGACACATCACAATAGATGACAGCAGATGCCAGATTTCACCTTTTTTTGCTTTTAAAATCCAAAACCAGCAACTTTTTACCATGCATTCCTTATTTGTTTAAAAAATCCTTGTGATCACAAGCCATAAAACCCTGTTGGTTTGCTCTCAGAGCTTGGACAGCAGCGAGGCTGTAAAACTGCTCTAAGCTGCCAAAGTACTCTGAGGACTCAACTGCCAATTAACACAATGAGCATTTTATTTGCTTTAAAATTCCAATACTCAGCAATGCCAATGTTTGTTGGCAGGCTAATTAATTCCTGGATTCAAATTAACAACAGTCAGTCCAAGGACCCCAGGGAACAAAAGAGAACCATTTTAAGTAGTCTTTTTGGCTGAATCTAAGCTTAGATGATTAGCACTGAAGAATTCTTATAAGCAGCAGACAATAAGCACTTTAATACAAAACTGACATCCTGGAATCTGTTCTTGAGAGTGGTGACACACGTGTAACAGAATGAGAATACATGAGTAAACTATAGGCATTGTGAATTCTTGTCAGCAGCTACGAATTTATGAATGAACAAAATACAAATGCATTTCTTTTGTAAAAACAAGTACTGTAAAACTTACTTTAGCTTGCAACACCCAGTAAGTCTCAGGCTTAAATGACTGGATTTTGTCATGCCTCTCAACACAGAATCCAAGTGTTGGGGTCTGACATGGCCCAAAGGAGATGAGGGAGCTGTCTAAATTCCCATATTTCCCCTGAAAATATTTAGTCTGGAACCTAAGAGAAGAAGGGGGGGTGGGAAACAAATAAGAACGTATGCATTAATATCCTCATTCCCATGAAAAGCAGAAGCTTTCGTTATCATACATGCACAAAATATGAGTAATCTATACAATCATTCAGGCATTAAGAAGAGAGCATTCTGAGAAACACCATCTCTTACAGCTAACTAAGACAATCATTTTGCCTCACAAGGAGCTGGGAGGGGACATAGCCAGGACAGCTGATCCCAGCTGACCAAAGGGATATTCCAGATCATGGGACATCATGCCCAGCATATAAAACTGGGGGAATAAGGAGGAAGGGGGAACACTTGGAGTGATGGTGTTTGTTTTCCCAAGTAAAGGTAATGGGTGATGGAGCCCAGCTTTCCTGGGGATGGCTGAACATCTGCCTTCCCCTGTGAAGTGGTGAATTAATTCCTTATTTTGCTTTGCTCATGTGTGCAGCTTTTTTTTACCTATTAATCTGCCTTTATCTCAAGCCATGAGTTTTCCCACTTCTACCCATCCAGTACTCTCCCCGACCCCATGGGCAGGGAGGCAGTGAGTGACTGTGTGGGGCTTGGCTGGGGTTAAACCACGAGGGCACAGAGCCATTCCTGAGCCTTTCACAAAACCATCTGCAATCTGTGCTGTCACCTTGTAAAGGCACAGCCAATCCTCAGATCCAGCTCCTGGCGAGCATCCACGGACAGAGCTTCATTGCGATTGGGCTCTCCCAAGTGATTCATGGCATTGCAGATGTCTGTGTCGGTGATGGAACTGAATTTAGCTCTGTAAATCGTCCTCTCCGTGCCACGAGGTTTGTTCATGACAGGAAGGACAGCATCAAGAACCTAAGGAAAATCAGAAGTGTAGTTAAAGAGGATTTGAAAGATGAAGGCTTTCTCTCTAAAGATAAAACTGCTCTCCACAAAATATTTGTTTCTATGTCACTGCTTTCTTAATTCAGCAAGATGTCATGCCAATAAATTAACTGATAAGCCAGAGAAGTATTTGTCCATCCACTCAAAAGCATATGAAGAACTAACAAAACTGAAGGATTTATTTACTATACAGCAACTGCTGGAAACAAATCAGTATTCTTGGCTAAAGTCAAAGACATTCACCAGTGCAGCTGCAGCACCTTTTGGTGAACATGGTTTCTGTCTGGGTTTATTCTATTCATTGCTAAGGCAGAAGTAATGATACAGTGGTATGTAAAGAACTTAAAACAATTACTTGATAAAATATGTTTCTTTAAACTAAACAAAAAACCCCCAAACAAATACTCTTCATATAGACTTCTGGGAATAGGATGTTAAAAAAAATCTTAGCAAAGTTTTAGTTCTATGCCTTTTATGTGAAGAGACCAAATTTCTGCAGTAAGCCTACACTTACAAGCAGCTCCTCTGCTCTAAAGCATCTAATTGCTTAATAAACAAAAGATATTAGAGATGAAGTTTTGTAAGGATATAAAAATAACTACTCCAGCTGTGGAATACAGACCAATTCTTGAAGCAGTGGAATGTTCTAACATTTAAGAGACCTGATTGCTCATCTGACATGAGCAACACCTCTGAAATTTATTTATACTCTCACAGAGTTCAAAGCATGTCAGTTTTTCCACCAAGGTCCTCCATGCCTTCAAAACTTTATTCAACTTTAGTTTGAACTTTACTGTATATTCATAAAACAATGCATTGATAGTCCTGTCAGACAAATATATTATGGTATTGTGAGTCTTAAAAATGGAAAACTCACTTCAAAACAGATGTTTTCTCCTTCCTTATCGCAATCCAACCACAAGACAATACAATCACAGCCTCTTCCCTCTACCTGTGAGAAAAATTAGCACAGTTCTTCAGCAACTCAAAAAACCACCCCCCCCCCCACCTATAGATTTCTTTTTCTGGTTTCAGCAGGGCATGTGAAGTGTAAACAGTAACCAACACAGACTTATTTTAAAGAAGGCATTTATAAGCTGTGCCTTGCACTTGCTGTTAAAGCTAAACTTGCATCCAATGCTCCTATTCTGAGAAGCAGGATATCAACAGTCAAAAAACTCAGAAGGCAATGGCAAAAGTGAATTTAACAAAGATTTCAGACAGTGTAAGAACCAGCAAAAATAAAATATTATTTATACTATGTTAATAAAATAGATGTGACGAAAAGCTATTCCCTGCAGGGAAGGAAACTCTTATTTAGGAATACAGAAAAACATAACTCTAAATACTACTCATAAGAAAGAATACCTGTAAAAACTTCACCATGGTCAGCTTGGGATTAGCCTCTTTCTTTTCTGTGGGAGCTTTGCTAAAAAGTTCTGCTGGATCAACTTTGTCCCAGCTGTTGTATTTTCCTGAAAAGCAAAAGTATATTAAGTGGAGCTCTGAAGACATATTCAAAAAACAAACATCTTTAGTTTGCAAAACACTTGGCTTTCAAAATTTGTATGGAAAGTTTTTTACCCTAATACATCTTGCTTTACTGTATACCAAGGGACCTCTTAGCTTTTTCTGAAGGACCTGGCAGTTCTACAAGCAGTATTAGTTAAAACATCTTATGAGCAGGCAAATACCTATGAAATCCAAAGTCATGACGTGACCACACACAGATGTCATCTTGAAGTGGGCACTCTGTCCTAGAAAGGACCCAGTGTACTCATGTACAGAGCATGCACCGTTGAGTCCCTTGCGAGAGGACATGTTCCCTGTGAAAACAGGATCATAAACATCAATGAGGTAAAAAACCCCAGCTATTGAAACAATTTTGTGTGAAATTACATCCCCCTTTCCTTAGATTTTATAGCCAGGGTCTTCCTGATCACAAAATTCTACTCACTGATCAAATGTTTATTTCATTAAGTATCAATTTGGACCTTTTTAAAAGTATATTTCATGTTCAAATTAAAATACCCATTATCTCCACCAGCCTTTCCCTCCCACCAGGAAACCTTACAAAAACACAGCTAGTTTTCTAGACCGCACACATATAATAACGTTATTTCATTTTCCAGATGATTTATAAAACTTTAACTTCAAAAATCTCAGAACAGCAATTTGCTACTTGATTGGCACTTTCCACACACCATACACTCTAAGGCACACTAGAGCTACACAAAATATCAAAACCAGACTCCTTTATTCTTGGATTAAACAGGCATCAGCCCATAAAAATCATCAGAACGTGATGGGACATCTCGTTCTTTTATGAACTACAACCTGTCCGATGCCACTGTTCCCAGGAGGCTCCGGCCTCAAAACAACCGAGCCGCTGCCCAGGCTGCTTCTCACCCTCACTGCAGTGACAGCAAGTCCGGGAGTCCCGGCAGCTCGCACCCATCCCTGCAGCCCGCACCCATCCCTGCAGCCCGCACACATCCCTGCAGCTCGCACACATCCCTGCAGCCCGCACACATCCCTGCAGCTCACACACATCCCTGCAGCCCGCACCCATCCCGGCAGCCCGCACCCATCCCTGCAGCCCGCACCCATCCCGGCAGCTCGCACCCATCCCTGCAGCTCACACACATCCCGGCAGCCCGCACCCATCCCTGCAGCCCGCACCCATCCCTGCAGCTCGCACACATCCCGGCAGCTCGCACACATCCCTGCAGCCCGCACACATCCCTGCAGCCCGCACCCATCCCGGCAGCCCGCACCCATCCCTGCAGCCCGCACACATCCCTGCAGCCCGCACCCATCCCTGCAGCCCGCACCCATCCCTGCAGCCCCACACATCCTGCGCCGCACACATCCCTGCAGCCCGCACACATCCTGCAGCCCGCACCCATCCCGGCAGCTCGCACCATCCCTGCAGCTCGCACACACAACATCCCTGCAGCCCGCACACATCCCGCAGCCCGCACCCATCCCTGCAAGCCCGCACCCATCCCGGCAGCCCGCACACATCCCGGCAGCTCGCACACATCCCTGCAGCCCGCACCCATCCCTGCAGCCCGCACCCATCCCTGCAGCCCGCACCCATCCCGGCAGCTCGCACCCATCCCTGCAGCTCGCACCCATCCCGGCAGCTCGCACCCATCCCGGCAGCCCGCACCCATCCCGGCAGCTCGCACCCATCCCTGCAGCCCGCACCCATCCCTGCAGCCCGCACCCATCCCGGCAGCCCGCACACATCCCGGCAGCTCGCACCCATCCCGGCAGCTCACACCCATCCCTGCAGCCCGCACACACCCCCGCAGCCCGCACACATCCCTGCAGCCCGCACACACCCCCGCAGCCCGCACCCATCCCTGCAGCTCGCACACATCCCGGCAGCTCGCACCCATCCCTGCAGCCCGCACCCATCCCTGCAGCCCGCACCCATCCCTGCAGCCCGCACACATCCCGGCAGCTCACACACATCCCTGCAGCCCGCACCCATCCCTGCAGCCCGCACCCATCCCGGCAGCTCGCACCCATCCCTGCAGCCCGCACCCATCCCGGCAGCTCACACACATCCCTGCAGCTCGCACACATCCCGGCAGCTCGCACCCATCCCTGCAGCCCGCATACATCCCGGCAGCCCGCACCCATCCCGGCAGCTCGCACACATCCCGGCAGCTCGCACCCATCCCTGCAGCCCGCACCCATCCCGGCAGCTCGCACCCATTCCTGCAGCCCGCACCCATCCCGGCAGCTCACACACATCCCTGCAGCTCGCACACATCCCGGCAGCTCGCACACATCCCTGCAGCCCGCACACGTCCCTGCAGCTCGCACACATCCCGGCAGCTCGCACCCATCCCGGCAGCCCGCACACATCCCTGCAGCCCGCACCCATCCCGGCAGTTTACACACATCCCTGCAGCCCGCACACGTCCCTGCGCTCCGGCCGCGCCTCCGGAGCGCTCCCAGCGGCGCCGGCATAGCGGCGGGCAAGGGCACCCGCCCCGCCTCCCCTCCCCTACCTCTCGAGAGGATCTTGGCGATGGACTGCGCCAGGGACGGCTTCTCCGCCACCATGAACACAGTCCTCATCTTCGGCCGCTGCGGCGCGGAGCCGCGGGGACGGGCCGGGCCGGCGCTGCTGGGGCGCGGCGGCTCCCGCGCCTGAGGGGACGGAGCGCGGCTCGGCCCGCCCGCCCCGGGCCGCGGCTACACCCGGAGCCCCGCGGCCGAGCCCGCTGCCCCCCGAGCGCCAACCACGCAGCGCGGCCGCCGCGGAACCACCGCCCACCCCGCTCCGCCCCGCCGGGCTCGGCCGCGCTCCGCGCCTCGGCGGCGGCCACAGCGCGTCACTGCCGGGTCACGGCGCCGGAAGGCGCGGGCGGCTCCGCGGGGCTGCGGCGGCGCGGGCGGGCGCGGGACACACAGACACACGGACGGACACACGGACACACACACATGGACGGACAGACACACACACACGGACGGACACACGGACACACACACAGACACACACACACGGACGGACACACGGACACACACACATGGACGGACACACGGACACACACACACACGGACGGAGACACGGACACACACACATGGACGGACACACACATGTACGGACACACACACACATGGACGGACACACACATGTACGGACACACACACACATGGACGGACACACGGACACATACACACGGACACACACACGGACACACACACATGGACGGACACACACATGTACGGACACACACACACATGTACGGACACACGGACACACACACACGGATGGACACACAGACGCACACACACGTACGTACGCACACACGTGGACACACGTGCATACACGTACACTCGGGCATATACGCAGACAGAGAGATACTCGTATACACAGACATATACATATGTCATACATATACATAGATATACACACAGAGACATACACACGCACATATACATACACGCACACACATATTGTATTTATATACACTATATTTATATACACTATATTTATATTCACTCTCACGCTTTATCACACTCAGATCCCTCCCAGGGCTGGCGCCCGCCCGCTCGAGCGCCCCCTGGCGGCGGGACCCCCCGGGCTCTCAGCGGCAGAGCCGGGCTGTGCTGGCCGGGCTGTGCCGGGCCGGGCTGTGCCGGGCCGGGCTGTGCCGGGCCGGGGCTGGGCGGGCCGGGCCGGGCTGTGTCGGGCTGTGCCGGGCCGGGCTGTGCCGGGGTGGGCTGTGCCGGGCCGGGGCTGTGCCGGGCTGTGCCGGGCCGGGCTGTGCCGGGCTGGGCTGTGCCGGCTGGGCTGAGCGGCGGCTGAGCCGGGCCGGGCTGGGCTGTACCGGGCTGTGCCGGGCTGGGCTGGCCGGGCCGGGCTGTGCCGGGCTGGGCTGTGCCGGGCTGGGCTGAGCCGGGCCGGGCTGGGCTGTACCGGGCTGTGCCGGGCTGGGCTGTGCCGGGCCGGGCTGTGCCGTGGCCGGGATCGGGCTGTGCCGGGCCGGGCTGGGCTGTGCCGGGCCGGGGCTGTGCCGGGCCGGGCTGGGCTGTGCCGGGCCGGGGCTGTGCCGGGCTGGGCCGCAGCTCAGCTCACAGGCGGTGCCCGGCACGGGGACCTCGGCAAAAAGCGCAGCCACCCCTTCCTTCCAAAGCCCGTGTGCGAAGCTGTGCCACGCCGTACAGGAGCGCTGGTACCGCGCCGCACAGGTGCCCCTCTCCTTCATCCACACCGGTGCACAGAACATGTATCACCAAACTCCTTTAAGAGAACACACACCAGATTGTATCTGCTCTGTTCGAGGGACACGGAGCTCTGTGCCTGTGCCCAGTCCATCACTCAGGTTGCAGTTTCCATAGACACGGAAACACTACAAACGGTGTCGGACACTGATGGCACCTCCTTCAGTGCAAATAAATTCCCCTTAGGAGTCTTAGGAGCACCTGGTTCCCTTGCACATAGATGAGATAATGGAAACAATATTGATTTTTGAATCATTCTTGAAAAAGTGCATTTTTTGCACATCAAATTTCAGTTGAATGTTGATGTCCCGCTTAGGCAGAAATACAAAGAAGAGAAAAGACAGTGAGAAGGGAAGGCCCAGGCCAGGAAGAAGCACACCCTTCCCTCATCCCACCTTTCCCCTGGGAGAAGGCAAGGGCTGCTCCAGCTGGGTTTTGCCTCCGGGGGCTGCAGCTCCTTTCCCCAAGTCGAGGAGGGGCCCTTTGCCCTGTCTGTCACTTTCCAGGGATGCTGGGCCCTGTTAAGGGAATTTGGTCAGTGGACTGAAGCTGTTTCCAGTCTTTCCTGCAGCTTTCAACTCTTCCACGCATCCTGAAATATATCAAGGGAAGAGCTAAAGAGGGAAGCCCCAAGTTGATGGATTTTATAAGCACTTTGTGGAAGAGCTCAGCTCTCTATTTTTACCCCTGTAGTTGTGCATCGATCACTGCCAATGTTTATAGCACTTTTCCCAGAGCTGCTCAGTACCATACAAACCCAAAGAGAAGAGATTGGTAAGCAGCCAGGATCAAGATGTATATCAACCTCATGCTGGGTGAAATAAAAAGGAATTAATTCACCTTAAATTTGATTAGTAGACAATTAATGGACACTGAAACTATTAGAGAAAGGAAAAATCAAAACAAACACAGGCCTTTTAATTCTTTGACAATACTAAAGTTAGAACATATTAAAACAAGTGTGTTCTGCTGTTTCGATGCCTAGTTCCCTTTGACATCTGGGGAACATCTGGAACAATCAGGATGCAAGTTAAAACCGAGTCTTCAGATATGTCAGATACAAATTTTTTAATTTCCTCTAGTAAAAGCCCTCTACAAAACCCAACCTTCCTTTTTTTCTTTGAATGCTCAACGAAACATGGAATTTCAACTTGTGTTCACCTGGGAAAGCACGGTCGGAACTCCCCCACACACGGCCGAGAGACTCGGGACAGAGTCCCCGTGTACCCCCGGGCTGGTACAGACGCGTGTGGCTGATTCCAGGGGCCACCCAGGGGCTCTCCCGGCCTGAAGGGATCCGGCTGCCGGACACCCACCAGCCCTGCGGGGCCACCAGCTCACACGGTCCCTTGCAGCGCTTTGAAAAGCGTCCGGAAAGCCTCACCCCATTCCTAGTCCTCCGGCACGGAGCTGCCTCAGTCCCAGAAGCGCGGAAGGGGCCGCGGCAGGAGCGGGACCGGGACCGGGACCGGGAATGGGAATGGGAATGGGCCGGGCCGGCCGCTGGGGGGCGCTGCCGCCGCAGGAGCCGCCCTCAGGCGCCGGGGCGCGGCCGCGCTCGGCGGGGACGGGAGGGGACGGGAGGGGACGGGAGGGGACGGGAGGAGACGGGAGGAGACGGGCGGGGACGGGAGGGGACGGGGACGGAAGGGCGGGGACGGGAGGGGACCGGCGGGGACGGGAGGGGACGGGGACGGAAGGGCACGGGCGGGGACGGGAGGGGACGGGAGGGGACGGGCAAGGACCCGCGCTGCCACCGCTGCCATCCGTCCCACCGCTGCCATCCTTCCCACCGCTGCCATCCGTCCCACCGCTGCCATCCTTCCCACCGCTGCCATCCGTCCCACCGCTGCCATCCGTCCCACCGCTGCCATCCTTCCCACCGCTGCCATCCGTCCCACCGCTGCCATCCGTCCCACCGCTGCCATCCGTCCCACCGCTGCCATCCGTCCCACCGCTGCCATCCTTCCCACCGCTGCCATCCGTCCCACCGCTGCCATCCTTCCCACCGCTGCCATCCGTCCCACCGCTGCCATCCGTCCCACCGCTGCCATCCTTCCCACCGCTGCCATCCATCCCACCGCTGCCATCCGTCCCACCGCGCCCACCGCTGCCATCCCTCCCACCGCTGCCATCCATCCCACCGCACCCAGCGCTGCCACCTCTGCCACTGCTCCCACCACTGCCATCGCTTCCATCACTGCCACCGCTTCCATCCCTCACACCGCTCCCCCGGTGCCTGGTACTCCCATTCACCCCGAGCTGTTTTCCCCGGGGATGGGCTCCCGCCCGCTGCCCAGGCCGGGGAGCCCCCGGAGCCCCGCTCGCACCGCCGCCTCCTCGCAGAGGCTTCTTCTCCCGGCTGTGTGCTACTGCCAGCTCAGGTTTGGCCGCCCTGCCCTCAGAAGTGCTTCTCGCCATACCAAGAAGGCTCCAAAAATCGAGCTGCCAGACCCCACCAGTCCCTTGGCACGCACCCTCATTTCCACAGGAGAAACTCCAGGGAGAAGAGTCCACGTTTGCCAACGCACCAGTTATCCATGGATCTGGGGCAGGCTTCATCCAGGACTACTGACACTCCAGTACTACTGACACCCCGTCCTTTACTTCATCCAGCTTTGGCTGGTGTTCCTTCACTTTTCCTTTGAAGAGCTGAAGGCTCTCCAGCTGTACCAACAGGGCAGAACAATGAAACACCAAAGTAAGCAGCCTCTTCTGTGGTTTTAAGCAGCCTCTTCTGTGGTTTTCTCAAAGAAAACAAAGTTTGTTTCTAGGTTTAAACAATTAGCAAGATTTTGGTTTACATTGACTTGTTAAGTGTATCAAACCAAGAAAGCTACAGTTCTGGGTAAGCATTTTGCACACTGTGGACACTTCAGCCTCATCAGTTCTGCTGCCCTTTTGGCTCCCAAGTTTTTCAACACCAATTATCCCCCAGGTTATTCCGGTGCATGGTTATTTAAGCAGTCAAAGCCCTCACCCTGACTGAGACATTTCGTATTTCACTTGTCCATCAGAAGAGCTTGTGAAGGATTAGAGCCCTGGACCTCCTTGTTCTGCCACTGACTCACTGATTCACTTCAGTAACATGACTTGGTTCCTCCTCTCACCTCCAGGACTCGAGTAACAACTTCCCTCTTCAGAGATGCTTTACTGATCTGTATGCAAAGAGCTCATTTTAAGAGCAAGACAGAAAGAGCTACAGAAATATAATGCTCTCTATTGTAGTGAGCATGATCACTCCTGTTTCACCTCCCTGGGCTCATTCTTGACCTTAGAGTAACTTTTCCCTGTTTGTTTCCAAACACACTTGAAAAGATTGTCATGAAATTAATAAGTATTGACAGAAGGGTCAGACAGGCAAAAACACATCTGGATGGATACCACAGACATCAGAAATTATTAAAATGCAGGTCAGATTATTAAAATAGCTTTTTTTTTTCCTTTTAAAAAACTAAATAAGAACTAGGAGGCCACAAAAATGTGCCTGAAACCTTGACTACAAATCTGGCCTCCAGATACTTCAGCACTGGGGAGAAGGAGACAGTCTATCACATACAGAGCAACAAGGGCACCAGGAAACTTTTGAGCTGGAGTTAAAGTTATGCTTGTGCCCCTCTTAAGAACTTTTCTAAAAAAACCTTTGAATAATAGAAGGGAGAGGAAAGGGTGAATGCTGATGAAACAGGATCTTGCTGGGACACACACACACACGACTCATCATCGGATCTTGACTGTTGACAGTTGTCCTGTCAGAACCCCAGGACTGCTCTGGCAGAACAGACCCTTGTGTGCTCTGGCCATGCTGTGCCTGCACTGGGTATTGATCATATTTGCAGTTTCAAAGTTCTTGTTCAAGTGATACAAAAATCTAGATAACAAAATAGCATGCCATCAACAACCTCACTGCCAAAAAATAATACCTGGATGAGAGGAAATACATAATTTGTGATTCATAACCATGCAGGGAAGTTTAGACATTGCAATGTTTACTGTCTATCTCATTATTCATGCCTCTGCTTTCTACATGTCCAAGTTGTGTAAATTAGGGGCGAGGTAAATTCTTGCCTGTCACTTTGCAGAAATAACTTCATTTTGAACAACAGTTTTTATTGTATTTGGAATTCGGAATTTCTTCTTTGAATTGCATTGAATCCTCAGTGCTGAGGGCCAGCTGAACCCAGCTGGAGCCAGGCAAAACCTCATCTTTGCCTGAGTTTCACATCTCACTCATCACATATTTTCATATGTTCTCTCCTTCTTGTTGCAACCACATTTTCTAATGGTCTTTCTCTATCCCACATCTTTGAAGTTAAAATGATCCAAACAAGTGTAGTTACACTGCTATTTCTTTGGAAAGGACCACCCATCTCCCCTCAAGTCTAGAAGCTTGCTGAGGTTGAAGTAGCTGTGAAAAAATTTAAGGACCAGCTTTAAAAAACCCCCAAACCAACAAACTCTAAGACCCCTTATTACAAGAAACTTCTCAGAATGCAGTTCACAATTACAATGTCTTTTAAGTTATACCTACATGAGAGGCTCATATGGCCTCTTCCTTCTTCTGGCTGACACTGCCATCTAGCCTAATCCCAAATCTGTGAGTTGCGGGGTTGCTACTTCCCTGCTTGTGGCCCTGGCCTTTGAGCTGAGTCAATTTTGCATTATGCCTTTTGAGCTGACACCCACGCTTGTGCTGAAGTCCAAATTTGCCTTGCATCTCTAAAATTTGGAGGTTGCTTTGGATCTGGACCCATGCCATAGCTCACTCACCACCAGCTCCAAGTATATATAGTCCAGAGAAAAGAGCTACTCTTGTCAACCAACCCAGTTGCTTGTTAGAAAACCTTTTACCTCCCTCCTACAGGAGACAGCTCTGCCCTTGCTCTTTACAACTTGAAGCAAAACCAAAAGCCACCTGGGTAGAACTGCGGTAGAGAGGAAGGGGTCTGACATTTAGTGTTAGATACAGACTGCCCTGCTTTGCAGCTCTAGCAGCACATTGGGATGTATGTTGGTACAAACTGGCTTCAAAATCCCTCCAAATACAGCCTGCAGAGCTCAATGTCCTCTTCCTGAAGTGTTACCTGCAATCCACACTGAGTAATATATGCTGAGAAAGAGCCCCCAAATATCGGTTCCTTCTGTAAGGCTCGTGTTAGTGCCTGCCCAGCCCTGACCTCTCTGCACATTTCTGCCCAGTCCCAAGGCACCTCCATCCTTCCTGGGTCTTTTCCCCCCACTTCACAAAAATTCTGAACGACTGCAGCACAGTGAAGCAGCCAAATGGGGAGATCTCTCAAGTGTAAACTCTTGAGGGTTTGATTAACAGAACTGCTGCATTGTGGCTCTGGCTTGCAGCAGTGTTGGCACTTTGTGAAACACATCCTATCCATGTGCTTTACTACAACACTGAATACCTCTTTGCCTGCTTTTTTTTCTGCGGCTGAGGCTACCTAACTCCACCTGGATAGTAAAGGCTGTACAACCTCCATTCAGACTGCCTTCAATGAGTTTGTTAGCCCATAAATAACATCAATCAGCAGTTGTTTTTGAGGTAGGGAAGTAACTTGACAGATTCTTTCAAAGGAGAATTAGATTCCTGATTATCTGTGACCTTGCGCGTTTCAGAATCATTACAGCCATTACAGGACATCACTTGTCTTTACTTTGACTGTTCCTGCTTCTTTTGCATTCTCCAACATTTTTCCTATTGATTTTCAAAGAAACTGATGGGGTCACGCTGTGGCCCTCAGCAGACACGAATCCTTAGTGCCTCCAGCAGCTCATAATCAGCACGTGGAATGAAAAGCCATATATCGCAGGAGCAGTTGAATTCTGCATCTCTGCCTGGGAGACTGAGGCAGAAGCAACATCCATGGAGGGAGCTTGCCATTTAGGGCAATTGCCTGGAAAATGGGCTAACACCCCAGGGAGCTGCTGGGATAATTCAGCCTTCCTGGGACCCTCCTGATTGTGCTGCAGTTAAACCAATGTCCTGCAAAAGTGACACTCGGGCACACAGCCTGTATTTTCACAGATTTCCCAATTGCCTGCCACAGGCACTTGGCGGGAGTGGAGCTGTAACTCTTGCAACAAAACCTGAGCAGGGAGGAGAGCTCAGTGTGGCGACAGGGTGGTGTGACTGGTCCCGAGCATTTTGAAACCACTCTCGTGTTTGCAACGTGATAGCTCTGGAGGTGTTTTAATGCACGGCCTGCTGCCATCATGGTACCACCTGGAGTCGAGGGAAGAGAGGTTGGATAAGCCAGTGCAACGTGGGGTTTTACACATTTACTAACTCTGAGCTCAAGCTGAAATCAAAGAGCAGCTGTCATGAACACTTCCATGGGAGGTGCCTGAGGTAATTTTTCTGTAGTTTTCAGAATAACTCAACATCTTTGCAGAATTGTCTGGAAAAAGCTGTGTGTGAGACACTCTCTTCCCATTTTCAAGCCTCTGTGGGTGCAGTGATGGAAGGGGTTAACTGGGCAAGAGGCGCGGGAATTCTGGAGACTTTTTCAGATACCTGGGGTACCTTGGGCTCTGAAATGTTGACCTCTGACTCTCTAAGTTTATCAGCACGTTCACTAATCAGGGGTGTTTAATGGAACAGCCACATGGATTCCTGGAATTCTTGAAACGTTATGACCCTGTCAGTTGTATGAAGACTGAAAGTCTCTTGCTTTTGAACTCACTAGAGTTTGCACTGTCTTAGAAGCCTTTGATAAATACTTGCTGGATTTCTTACCTAGCTGCTCTAATCTGCCTAAGGTCATCATTCCAGAAAAAAAAGGTTTCATTTTGTGGGCATTCATCACTTAAATGGATCAAATTAATGCTTTTTCTAATTCTGGAGTGGTAAAGAGCACTGTGTGTCATGTTTTTAAAAAAAACGGCAGATAACAGGTTTATTTTTGTGTAACATGTGAGGGGGTTTTTGTTCACTGTCAGACTCTAAAGACCTGTGAAAAACAAATGTAAAATACGTTTTTCCATGAAAAAACCCTAACATTACTTGAATAGATCTCCCTCAAGTACCCAAAGGTTTTATCAACAGTGTCCACATGCATGTTTTTCCTTCACAGTTCACACCAGAGAGTTTAAGCACAAAGGCCTGGATTCAGTGACAATCAGAGACCCAATCCTGGAGGTATATGTGATCCAAGCCTTGGCCAGAATTTAAATGGACCCAAATTCAAATGGGCGGAACTCACCATGAATGAGGTATCTGAGTCACTTTTAAAAATGAAACTGGAATTTAGTCACTTCAAACACATTTAAAATTTTCCCTCATGTCCAGGATACAAATGTAATAACAAAGGCCAAGTAAAATGGTTTGAATTTTGAGCAAGAAATAGATATATTTTAAAATTTCTTATGGATAAGATCCGTATAGAGCAAGCCTTGCTGGGCCAGATAAGACTGGATAACTCTTCAGTGTAAGAAAGCCTTGTAATCAGGGTACTGGCAACAGGCAAAGAAAAGAGGCTGGAAATATCAAGAGTTAACAGGTGACTTGATATGGATGGCGGTCTCTGCTACAAGGCGTTTAAAAGCAAACGGTTCACATAATCTATGAATGGTTTCATAGGAAGGCTCAAATTTATCCAAGAGGCCATGCCTCAGCATAGCAGACCTCCCAGGAGACTTTTCAGGTGACTCTTCCTTCATCAACCTCATTTTATTACTCCTAGTTCTATTCTTCTGCTGCTTCTCATCCTATCTCTCGATATTTTTAAGCTCGTCACCTACTGGCAGTTTGTCATTAGGCTACATTGTTCAGCTGAGCTACACACCCTTATTTTGAAATGGCCAACAGCAAGAGCCTGACCCTTCCCAGGGCAGGGGAAAAGCACATGAAAAGAGCTGAGGAGGTCAGATCCCATGCACGGTAGGAGCTGAGGTGCTGCTGTTAGCCAGCATTGAGTAAAAGCCTCTCACTGGCAGGCTGACAGAATGGTCACCCGTGGTTCCACACGCACCGTCCTCTGCCTGCTGGCTTTTACCTGATGTTGTGAGGAGCTGAGGAATGGGGACACACAGTGAATAGGTTTAGACCCCCTGAACCTGACCCCATCACCCAGGCAGCTCACACGTGGTGCAGCACAGCTACCTTGTGTTTCCTGGTGAGCCTCCTGATGTGGGCTCAAAACCTTGGAGGAATTTTGTAGCAGTCCTAGGGGCATCTTGCTCTCTTCATTCCCTCCCCTGACCTAGCAAATGGGGTGCAGGATGGGAATGATCTTTGTATCTAGGTCAGATCTTAATCTTTTTTTCCTTTACGGAAGAAACACTCCCTCCTTTTTCCTCTAGTTCAGATTTGCCTTTCAACTCTGGTTGAGCACTTGTCTGTCATTCTCTCCTGCCCTCTTCAGCCCAGGGCAGAATCATTTATACTAGCAGGATGGCACTTTTCTTCATTTTCTGTCTCACATATTTCTTTTTCGCTCCATCTATCATACCCCCACATCTGACTGATGCAATACAATCAGATATTTAAAGCCACAGAAACTGTGAAAACCAATTTTTTTTTCCTTACCTAATGACAGAGCAGAAACTACCTGGGGAACCATTGATGTAAAATTCACCTTGCCAGTGAGACTCACTTACCTGTCTTTAGCCTCATGTTCCTCTGGTCAATGGAGCAGGTACAACCAGTCTACTTTCTGTCCAGCAACAGCTTCAGCCAGTACAGAAGCCTGAGGTTGGGCATAACTCTGCTGCCTGTCCCCTTGCCCTGCTCTGGACTGTATTACTGTGAACACAGCATTCACAGCTGCCCTTCCAAGTGACTTGGGCCTGTGTTGGCCCACAGCTTCCCTGGCACTTACCCCACACATTATATGTAAACCCCAGGACAAACCTCCTCCTTGCAGCCTTGGTTTTCCCTTGGGTAAGTGTCAGTCCAATGCACTAACTATTGCTGATAAAACCCTGGCACACACCATATGAAGCTTTGAGCAAAGCAAAATATAGTCACAGATTTAACGAGTATCAAAAAATTCAAAACGAAATTATGACAGTACAGGAAATTGCAGAGCAATGGCAACCACAGGAGGAAAGCAGAATATCACAAAGGCCCTGAAAGTCTGCAGAGGCCAGACAGACACATGGCTCTTCCTGACCCCTCTCTCTTGGCAGAAGGGGGAAAACTCTCCTCCTCCGCTCAGCCAGGGGCCCAGCCTGCTGTTAGTCACCCGTTTTGAACTACTACAAATACATTAATTTAGCCAACTAGAGAGAAATAAAGCTTTTAAAAGAAGCAGCAAATAAATCACAGAAGCCCCACGTATAAAAACCAGGCAGCTTGACGTGACACCTCCGCACAGGGCAGCTGTGACCTGTGTTAACCTGCCCAGGCTCTGGCACTTGAAAAACACCAGTGAGAAAAGCTTCAGAGACAACAAACTCATGCAAGAACTGCTGCTACAAACATCCTCCTCAATCTATCCCTCCTCAGGAAGGGGCTGGGAGGGCAACCCCAACTGCTTTTCTTCTCCTGCTGTGCTTGTGGACTCTGATCTACAGCATGCGGCAGAGCCGGGCTGTGGGCACACAGCCTCTCCCAGCTGCCGGTGTTTCAGCTGAGAGGTAGCTCTCCTGCTTCGTCCTCATTTCTCATCTCCACAGCCTCCTCCTGACTTTTAGACATTATTGCTGTATAAGAGCTGAGCATCTTGTGTGGCATTCAAGAGGAGATGAGTTAGTTTAAAGCAGCAGAGCTTTGCTGAGCTGACCTGGCTCTTCTAAATCAGACTGCGCCATGAAGGGAGCAATCAACTCCAGCAAAGGGAAGGACAGCAAGCAGATTAGAGCTGGGGAAGGCTGGAAGAGGAATCAGACAGGGGATGACTCTACAGACACAACAGCTACGAGTCCCTGGTAGCCAGACCTAGACTCTTCAATCAACAGAGACAAGTAGGTCCCGTATTTTGACCACGTACTTATTTGCTGTTGCAGTTTCTTTGGTGTGCATGTACAGGGAGGTGGCAGTGCCAAGCAGCAGGCAGGATAGACAGTCAGCTTGGACCTCAGCCCACCACTTAAGAAATGCATGGCAGAGTGGGAAACCTGCAGGGAAGTCAGGGAACCTCTCCATCTCATCCCTCTCCCAACTTGTCCTCCAAGAGTGAGTTCTGCTCCCCTGGCTGAACACTCAGTAATACCGAAAAAGTACGTTTGTCTTTTCCTTCCTTGTTCATTTTAGGGAGGGCGCAGGAAAGCAAACTTTAGAAAGTGTGTGAAACCTGCCAGTCCCTTGGAGGCTGAATAGCCTTCCACTCACATGACTGTTATTGATTTGAGACTCTCAGGCAAATTGCTCATTTCTGGCAAAGCCAGTGACACGTTAATGTGGCTGTACCTCTGCTAAGGCTGCAGAGTACTTTGCTTACTGGTGAGACTTTGCTCACCCAAGATTAAGTGAACATTTCAGCTGAAGTGAACAGTTGGTTTCATGCTTCACTCGGGGAAGTGCTCTGAGCTCTGAGGCTCCCCATTTGCTGTGGCTTGCTCTCCACCTGTGTTGCTGGTGTCTGCTGCTGTGATTCTGGTGTGCACTGTTAAAATGGAGCAGTGAGAGACTTTAAAGTAGACAAAGTGATAGCTGGGAACTTCAGTCACTGCCCAACAGTTGGCAGTCGTGGAAAGCACCACGATCTCTGTGGCTCCCAGCAGAGAGGAAGCTCAGCCAGAGGATGGATGACTGGGTCCAGCTGTGCACTTGAAGGCAGAGACTGCTTGCACAGCTCCTCTGCTCCAGCACCTGCAGAGCTCTCCCTCTTTTGCTCCTTGGACGAGAAGTTATTTTTGGCTGTGTTTTGCTATATTAAATATTAGCTCTAGGCTTTCCCCTATGTACCGTGTAATCCTGTTCTGTGTGGGTTTTATATATTGTTCTTTTGACATTATCACTATTGCATATTAATAAATTAAACTTTCAATTCATGTTACTCTCTTGGGCCAATGTATATTGCTAGGGGGTGAAAAGAAGGGATTAAAGTGGCTTACCGTGTTCTGCTCTTGTACCATGTTACAGCAGAGCATAAGAAGGATCAAGGAGCTTTCTTGGCTCAGAATTGTTATATTAATAGCAGAATTGTGGGGTCATAATTTTTATTACACTCTTTTAATAAGCTATTGATGCAGACGCATTTTACACCTACGGGAAAATATAATTATGCTGGAACTGTAACATTGGATGTTCTTAGCAGAATATCACAAGGTATTAAGAGGAGAACGAGTCTTCAGTTACATTGAATGAAGTTTTAGAGAACCTAGTGGGGAGTGAAGCTTCAAGACAAAGAGGAGTAAAATCAGCCTGAATGTCTCTAAGTTCGGGCTTTAAGTAACTAATAAGGGTAGCCACTGGGGAGCTGGTGACAGACTGAACTCCCCTGAACTCCTCAGTAGGAGCTTATGCAGGTACATGATGTGATGCTGCACAGAGTCAACAAGCCCCAAAAACAAGAATGCATTGAGAAAAGCCCCCTGTAGGGTATGGCTTATGTTGGGGCTTCAAGACATATATTGCATCTCTGCCTTATAAAATGCAGTGTCGAGTAGTGGAAAGGTGAACCAATGTCAGCTGCAAGAGCCCCGTCAGCTAGTTCCAAAATAAGGGAAAAGTTAAAGCTGACTAAAAGACTGTCTTTGAGATGGGATTTGATGAGGTAAAAGATATTAGATACTCTATGAAAGTTTGAATAAAAAGCAGAATGACAGGGTTGAAAGCCACAGATGAGCAGAGGCAGAAAACTCTGAGGTGGGCAGCTACTCTCCGTTAACACCGATGCACCAGAGGAGCCAGAGCTCATCCAGATGTTCTGCAAACACCTCTGTGCAGCCACCTCCACCTCCTTGATTAAAAAAAAAGAACAAACAAAACAATGGAGCTGTAGCCACATACCAGAAATTCCACACCCTGTTAGGCTGTAGCAGGGTGTCTGCTGGAAAAGGTGACTTGTTTTGAACATATTTGATAGTTCTTACAGCCAGTCTTACTCCAGTTTGGTTTATGCTCAAGTAACAAACACCACAAAAGCCCTGCATCTGCACTGTCAAATATATTCTGTCCATGGTTTAAAGACCCTCCCCTCAGCAGATCAGGTTTCCTGATCATCAGACAATGTCTAAAATATGCATAGTGTCATAAGTAGACAAAGACGACTTATTTTTACTGTGACTGTTGTTATTTTATATTCTGTAGTACTACAGATATGACAGGCTCTTTACAACCATTACAGGAAGTCAGTTCCTTGCTCTGAAAATCTCTCCAAGGTTAACCCTTGGTCTTAATTCTTACTTTGTGGTTTAGCGCTTGTCACCACGCAACAGCTGAGATACAGTCTCATTCTACAGACAACTTTACATTTATGTCCCAACCAGTGACTCCTGGGTTATGATTCCTGCTTGGAGTCCTGTCAAATGTATCTTAATTTGTTAACAGTTTTGCTCCACTTGGCTGACTCTGCCAAAAGGCTATAAAAAGTAATAGTCCATTTGTGAGTTTACTGCTATTAGCTACAAGTGTTAATTCATGCGCAAAACACTGCTCAGCTGTATGCCTGCAGTGAGTAACAGAGGAGAGGAGGTTACACACTGGGTGAGGAAATTATTCCTGTTGTAGATTTGGTGCATATTCATCTGCAAACAGTCACCTCTCCCGCCTCAAGACAGGAGCGATAACTTCTTGGTTTTAATCACATGCTGCCAGTTCTAATTGCTTTACAAACAACATCAAGGGGAGGGTAATTGGACCCTTCAGCTTCTCCATCATAACAGCGTGACTACTCCGGAAAGGAAAACAAATCTTCACCCATTCCAAAAGCTAAAATAAAGCAAGTGATGGAAAGGAAGACTTCTAATTTCTGTGCAAGGTAACACCCACATGTTAATGCTTAATTAAATAAGTAAGAACAAGGGTGTCCCCAGTGAGTGACTTACCAGGGGATGCACAGACAAAACTATTGCATTCGGAAAAGCACAGCCACAAGCCTGCACCTGCTTTCACACCCTTGCAAGGAAAGATGAGCTCGTTGCCACCTTTCACTGCCCTGCTTGCCAATGCTTTTCCTTTCCCCAGGACACAGAGAGGACAACGGAGACTGGCAGGTGTTGGGCAGCAAATTTTTCTGCAGAAGTGCCTGTTGTTTCCCCAAGCACCAACACAGCAACCACTGCTCTCCTGCCCCATCACTGCCTGCCAGCAGTGGGGACAGCCCGGGCACATTTGCAGCAGGTCTGTAGCAGCAGCAGGTCTTTCTGCAATGCCCCTGGGCAGGATGACATCACCAAGCACTATTTCTCTCAAGTTAAGCCCCTAAATAAACCCAAAATATAAGGGATATTTTTTTTTGCCAGAAGTCAAATCCATCAAGGATACCAATTGAACTCAGTGTTCCCTATCCTGTAGGGCAAAAAACTATTAATTTCCTAAGATAGTTCCTAATTCTATGCCTTTTTAGGAGATCACAGAATGAGGAAAGCCTGACAGTTCAGCATCCCATTGCTTCAGCAAAACAACTGCTCAAGTGCATAGCAAAACTGAATCAAGGAAAAGCCCTGAGCCAGCAAAGTGTGTGCACCCAGCCTCACTGGTATCTATAAGCCAGGTTTCTTGAGAAGCATTTTCTGGCTTTCTGGGCACCCCTACATCAGCACTGTAACACCAAGACATTTTGCCTGGCTTTACATAGGAAAAATAAATGTGGCCGTGAAGATAAGATAGAATACGAAAACAAAAGAACTTATCATAGTTAAAACAAGACTCATGTGAGACCACATGGAATGAGACAACAGGGAAGCTGAACAAAAGAAAATAGTAGGAAAATTCAGGTTGTATTTGGTGGAACAAGATCTTGAAAATCTGAGGATGTTTGCAAAGCAGTGCTAGTTCCTGTGTATATCAAGTACTAAAAACCTGCCAGAATTTGTTATCCTGAGTTAAAAAAAAAAAAAAAGTAACAATGGCTTTAATGATTTGATTTTTAAAAAGTTGCAGCTCTCTGGACAAAGGTCTCCAGAAGAAGAGAAAAACAGGTTGGGACTATGGATGCCAAGAAAACAAAAAAAACAATATGCATGCAAGAATCTCATGCTGCATCACACAGATCAGAATGCTCACAGGGAGCATTACTTCAACTGTCCAATATGTAGAAGCAGGAGATATTGAACTCCATTTTAGCATATATCTGGAGAAATGTTTATAAGCCCTAGGGAAATTATTCTCACCTCAACCTACAAGAAGGGGGAAAACAGGACTAGTTCTATGACACAAGTGTCTGCAGTGGCACATAGACACCTATTTTCTGTGCATTCAAGCCTTTTTAATGGTCATATGCATATAAACATTACAGAGCCTTCTCCATGTCAAATCTGCCCTGGCTGAAACTGTCCTGAAAATACTTCACTCAATGCTTAGACCCTGAAAAACAACTTTTTTTTTTTTTTTTGCCCAAACTTCTTGCTCATTCTTAAATGAATTTTAAGAGGATAGCACTTAATGATGTCTTCATTGAGTTCCATCTTGTTTGCATTACGTCATGCAAAAAATGCACTGCAGAAAGGTTCTTCATAATGCCATTATGCTATTAGTGATAATGGGAGAAATTGTGATATTTAAGTATCAACAGAAATAGCATCATTGGCTTTCAGAAGAGATGGGGAAGGAAAGAGAAAAAGGGACAATCAGCTGGTATGTCAAACATCCATATACAAATGATGATTCAGAGAAGGGTTGTGATGGTACCGAGGCTAATGAGACACTACAGATAGTACAAGAGACACAAAATCGAGTTCACTTTATAATCTGAGTATATTATAGAGCTAATCAAGAGGAAGGAAGAAAACAAATCATTGCTTGTAGAAGTGGAGAGGAGGGGGGAAATGCCAGCAGATGACTCAATGCTCCTGAGTCATTCCAGTTCCAGCTATCCATCGACCTGCCTAGGGAAGTTTGAAGAGCACTTGTAACTTGAAAATGTTGTAAGTCGGCCCTATACTTTCTTGACTGAAAAGGCAAAACCAGAACAAGAGATAGATTTCTAGATCTGCCATTTGCAGCCAGGGAAAAAACAGAAGGAGTCTTGACTGTAGCTGGTGGAGATGGCTGTAACTGCTGCATTAAGCGTGAACTCAAATCTGCCAATCTTGCTCTGTTGATCGAAAAACATTTTCATATAAACAAAGGTTTGCATGTACTGCTCTTTTAATAAGACAAGGTATTTGCTTATAAGTTTACATCTCTTTCACTGCCTTGCTTTCCCTGTATGGGACAGAACTTTTAATGCTTTTATACCTTTTATGTGCTCTCCCAGCAGCCAAACCTGTGAGAGCAGTGAGCACCCAGCACTCAGACAGCTGAAAGAGTTGAAAACACCTTGAAAACTCCAAGATTCATATCTGAATACTGGAAATGAAAATGAGCCAGGCTCAGCATGCAGCCAGCTCCCCATATCTCTCAGAACAGAACACAGCACAGCAAAATTCTGACATTTCTGATGCCTGTCTGTGTCACGGGCTTTCCTGAAAGCTTGTTACTAAGTGCTGAAAGTTAAAAACTCTTTTCACGCTCTTCTTTCCGAATTTCACCAAACCAAAGAGACCATTTTGCAACTTCTGTAACAAAGCATCTGATGTTGTTTGGTTACATTGAGTACTTGCACTGGGTTTAGGTTCTTCCAGGAAAACGGTTTGAAAGCTTTTGTAACTGGAACTGAATTATCCTGTATCAAGTTAAAGAGAAATTCACTAATACATAGTAGCCTTGTGTAGACAATGCATTATATTAGCCTGTGTGTCTTGTCATAATATATTCCAAGTGATGTGTGATGATGGCAGATCTGTTATCCATTAAAAAGGTGCTGAAGACCAGCTTGTCGGAAGACATTTTTCCCCCCAGTTTTACTCCTCATTAGTTTTTGAAGCCTGGAAGTTACAGAACAAAGTTCATGTTAAAGGCTACCACTAATACTATCATGCTGCTTTAATGCTGCAGTAATCAAAAATGTGAAAACTATATTCCTAATTCCTAGCACCACATTTTTATTCCAAACATTAGAAAAGCACACACATCCTGGAGAGAAAAATGTTTGCAGCTGACTGATATTTATCCAAAAAGTGTGATTTCCTCAAAAGCAGCTTGGTGCAGCTTCCTGCCTGCATGGCTCACACTGCTGGGGCTCTGGTTCAAGACTTGCACACTCTGCAAGTGGACACTAAGGGGTGTAAATTCATCAACTTCTGCTGAGCTTTATATTCACACGCTGCCGTAAAGTGAGGTCAGAATAAGACTGCACACTTCATATTGAAGCGCAATTCTATTTTCATGTGCTTAGAAGGGTTATAGGGGTTTTTGTGTTTTGTTTTTCTTTTTCTGGTGGGGGGGGGGGTTGTTGGGTTTTTATTAATGAAATTGCAAGGAAGCAGAATTAGGTTTCTTCTATAAAAAGTTCATGGATGTTACTTTTTTTTTTTTTTTTTTTTTTGAGGAGGAGGAGGAGGAGGAATTGATTTATATTTAGACATCAGACATTTTTCTCTGACTGAACTGAGTCAGGTTCCTCCCACTCCAGCCTTCACACACCAAATTTTCAGAACTAATTTCTGGAGCTTTTTCTTTATATCAGCTAGCAAGATATTTTGGCTATCCACCTAGTCCTTTCTCTGGGAGTTCAAGATTCATACCAAAAGATTTTGCACATCCAACATTTGGAAAAAATGCTTCCATGCCAAAGTTTTCCAATTGTCTTCGCATGTTGCTCCCATGCCTTAATACATTTGATGAAAAGTCTATAATATAGACTTCCACAGAATCTTTTTGGAGAGCTAGCTCAATGCCATAGATCAGAATTTATGATGATTTAGAACTATTTTCTAAATCAAATGAAGACTGACAAAGAAATTAGTGTATATTAGAACAAGACCAGTATAATCTTGTTCTGCATGATGCTGTTAGGAAGTGCCAGACTGAAGATTAGCAGAAGCAGAAACCTGTGGAATTCAGGGTTCCCTGGCAAAGCTACGGTCCCTGGCTGCACTGAGGGCAGGATGGAGATAATGAATATCTGCTAGAGAAGGTCTCTGCCAAGGACTTGGGCACTAAATTCCTTATGGTATACACAGAGTTTACAGGCTTTGCTTGGTGCAGATAGCATTTCTCCCAAAAACACTGTACTCCAGAGAGTCTGTTTTTAAGCACTCAAAAGTCAGCACTATTCAGAGTTCTCCTCACCCGAGAGACTCACCAGGACTGATGCCTGCCCATGCAGCTGTGCACAGCTACAACAGTAGGAGTGAGCTCTGTCATGGTAACAGAGAAGTGACTCTTGGAGCTTTCTCTGCTCCCATGAGAAAAGGAAGCCTTGGAAGAGACCCTCAGAAAGATTTCCTGGTCAGGCACATCTATTCTTCTTTCCTGAACAGCAGCTATTCTAAAACATCTCATTGTAAGGACAGCCCTGGAGAGCACATGGCAGCTTTCCAGTACCAACATGCTTTACTAAAGGTAAAAGAACTTTATCAAGTAGTTGGGCTTTTCTGATCTATTACATGATCGCTTGCAAATCCCTCCCTATTTTTGTAAAGGTTTTTAAAGAGATGTCTTTAAAAGAGGGAAACACAACAGTAGAAGACCTCTCTGTGGTAGGGCTCCCAGAAAGGGGATTTTACACTCCTATTCCCCAGTAGTCACCTTCATCCCTGCTCTTGCCTAGAAAGTACTGGAGACCTTTTGCTCACATCTCTGAGTACAAGCAAGTTCCAGCATGGTTTTAAAGGGTGGGAGCTGACAGCAGGCACCACCTCCAGATAGGACTGTTTATGCTGATGCAGGATAAATGGATGGAGATCTCCATTAACTGTAACCAGTGGAGTAAAGCTGGAAGTGTTTCCTTGCACAGAGAGATAGCAGTGCAGGCAAGGAGCACAATGGGAGCCACGCTGTAGCTGCAGTCGGCTCTTTGCAAGGAAGGTTGCTGCTATTAATACCATGGCTATCACAGCAGATAACACAGTAAAAGGCAGCAGCTTGCAAAAAGGCTTAGGTTAGAGTAAACTGAGGAGTACTCTTTGGATTAGAGTGTGGGGTAAAGTCCGCAGGGTGTTCTCCTATCTCTGCAAGCCAAACAGCCGTGGTGCAGCAGGGCTGTGCTCTTTGTGCTGCACTCACACCGACAGGCTGCCCTGCCCTGCCCTGCCCTGCCCTGGGTGTAAAGCAGCAAGAGCCAGGCCTGTGCCTGCCTCAAGGCACAGGGACAAGATAAAGGTCAGGAAATGGGAAAAAAACCTGTTTGTTGATCACAGAGTGCTGGGACAGATCCTGATCCCTCCCGGGAAGGCAGGTGCCCTGTGATCTACCAGGAAAGGCAGACGAGCTCCCCCTGAGAAGACAGTGATGGTGACTGGGACCAGTTCCACCCAACCCTGGCAGTGCTCATGGTGGCAGAGGGATGCTGTTTGTCTCAGTGAAGCTTTCAACCCTGGGGAGAAGTGCAGCTCTTCTCTTCATGCACCAGTCCTTCCTGATCTACTTTCAGTTCCTTCCTGCAGAGCTGCCCTGTGCAGCAGGCAAGTCAGGGATGGAGAACTTCCTCCCCTGCTTGAGCCCTTTGGAAATGGCTAATTTACTACAACACAGCGAGAGAAAGGAAGAAGGATAGTGAAACACAGCCCAGCCTGGGCCTCGGGGCCATCTCAGGTTCAGGAGGAAAGGAAAGGACAAAGAGCTCAGAGACCCCCCAGTCTGGCTTTTTGCAGGACCTCAACATATCAAATTGAAATGGGCCTCTTTTTGCCCCTGGCTGTTCCTATACTTTAAATGCTTTAACCTTTAAAGGTAGCATTCAGGAACTATGGTACTTAAGTGTTAAAGCTAACTTGGAGGGTATTTTTGCAAATGGGAAGGAGTTTTACAGGGGCTTTTACCTACCAGACTTGCATTTCATTTCAGCACAGGTCATGTGCAGTGCTGGCTCTGTGTACAACCTGCTCATGGTCCCCCACCTCACCAATTTCCTCATTCTTGTCCTGAGGAGATCAACAGATTAAGAGCAAAGATTTGAAGCTTCTTTCCCAGTGGTGCTGAGTGCCTGCTGCTCCTCATAGTCCTGCTAGAAAGGGTGTTCAGCCCTGCTACAGGAGGCAGCAATTCATCTCTGTCTGTGCTGCTCTTTGACCTGGTCTTAAAGATTATTTGAGACACTGGACAAGAAACGAAGAAAAGCCTTTCCCTATCAAAAACCATCAGAACTCTCCTCAATTTTGTTGATCCCAGTATCTCCAGCTACAGATCCTGTTTATTCTCAGAGCAAGCCCTGCACAGCCTTTCTTCCCCTTTAACTGTTTTCTTGTTCTGCTATTAAGAAAGCCCACATCAGGTGTGTCACTTCCTCTTTGCTCATGTAGTTGTTCATCCAATTCTCTAATTCTCATTTTTGATCTCCCTATACTTCTCTCGCATTTCATCTCCACTATTATTTTCTATTTCTTTTGTTCGCTCCTATACGTAGAGACTTCAGAAAAGGCTCTCTTGGCATAACCAGCCTTCTGCCTCTTCCTTCCTGTTGTTTTCTAAACGTTGCTATTTTTCTACATTGAATTGCTTTTCCATTCCTTCCACGTGTCTTGAAATATCTCCCTTCCACAAGCACTATCAGAGCTAGCAGTGGCCTTCTCACAGCCAAGCTAAAAGGGGACCTTTTTCTTCTTACACTTGAAAATCACATCCTCCCTGGACACAGCTCAGTGTTCCTTTTTTCCAGACCTCTTCAACTACTCATTTCCCTCTCTGATGCTCAGGCTTCAGTAATTTATCTTCTGTACTGCCATCCTGGCAGTATCCATGGAATTCTGTCCATCTGCTAAGACCCATTATGCAATTTTTTTCTGCATATTTTACCTACCAACAACTATCTCCACGGGTGACACCCCACTCATCCAGCAGCAAGAAAGGAGCTTGTTTTCTGGACAATTCGCCTGCTGGAGTCTGTTTGCTGAGCCCATTGAGAGGATACATTTTCTGGTAAGGACATCATTAAGAACACAATCAATGAGTTTGTTTCATGCTCTGATTGCCATTACAGTACTTAGGTTTGGGGTTTGCAAGTCACTACCTGCATTCCTTATATAACATAGATACAGCAGAATATCAGCAGCAATCTCCCTCGGCCAGGGTAGCCAGCAGAAAATGGCCTGCCTTGCATGTGAGAGCAGGCTGGGGAGGTGAACATCTCTGTGTGACAGTACAGAACCAGTTCTCCAGTATGGCACAGCAGCCAACAGCTTCCCCATGTTCCCATGGTTGTATCACAAAGTGTGTAACTGAGCACATACACTGCACTACCAACCTCAACCCCACACACCCAATTTCAGGAAAGCTTCCAAGAGCAAATATATTCCAGGTTCTTAGCTAATTCTTCTCCAGCACTGGAAAAGAAGATGTGATATTTCCACTTAACCAGGTATTACAAGTTAAACATACTGCCACCAACACTTCAGCAAAGTGTCTCCTACTCCTCTCATACCCCCATGATTTTACTTTTTATGATTTCTCAGGGCAGAGGAAGCCAAAGCAAGAGTTTAACTATATCAGAAACCAAAGCAAGAATTATTAGGAGGGGCTTACTGGCCTGTGGACATAGACTGCAGTCAGGTTCCAAAAACCCACAAGACAGTCCCCCATTAGTAAGGTGGTGGAGCAGAGGCTACGTGTCTGCCTCTTCCTCCAACCAAGAAATGCAGCCAGGACTCATAAGCACATACAGGAGTTAAGACACGTGCATGTTGCTCCTGGAATAAAAACAAAGATGCACAGACAGAGCAGCTGTAGCCCCAGCCAAGTCCCAGGTTAACCAGCCCTCAGTACTCTCCAGACGCCTCCAGACAGCCCTGGAGTCGCCAGGTTCTCAGCAAAGAGCAGAGGCTGCCTGAACTCAGCACCCCCGGATGCTCCTGTGCTCGAGACACGAGCAAGCCCCACAGCCTTGGCATCCCCCAAGGCTGCCCAGAAAGCAGAAAAACCTTTAAAATGCATTAACTGCCTGTAGAGCTACATTAGATCACTACTAACAAGCCTAAAATGGTTTTCAAATCAAAGGTGGTTGATCACAATTTGCCTTCGTTTTCATCTTCCTCTTTATTTTTTTTTAGTAGCTTTTTACAAAATAATTTTCATCTTTCCTAAATTATTTTTTCCCCTCTTTTCCTCTCGTTGGTTAAATCTGGGCTAAGGTTTGATTGCTGTGGGACAGAGGTATGTTAGGAAATTTTATGCAAAGGACAAGAAAACAAAAATCAGAGGTATTTGGTCTGAAAAGAGGCTTTGTCCAAGGCATAATTCTTGTGTGTTTAAGGACAGAGTAATAGATTTGGAAGGATAAGTCATATATCTTAGGATTTTCTTCCCTGCCCCCTTTGATTGATTCATTCCAGCCTCTTCAGATCTTTGCCTGTTCCCACAAACCTGGAATCTCAGGATTGTTTGATTAAGTCATGGTTACCATGACAATAAAAGTGCCTCTGGCCAGTTTGACCTTTGACTGGATTCAATTCACTGAGAGAAATGGACAGAGACTATAGAAAAAGCTTCAGCTTCATGTCCACTACTGCATAAAACGGGCTCTCCCGCACTTTCAGAGAGTGAGCTGGCTGCCCTTTTAAAAATATAAATTGGGCTGGAATGCTTTGGAAGGCATTTCTAAGGTTTTGGTAACTAATTTCTTGATGAATATCACTTCAGATATAAAATGCACACAGTGGTATGGTTGGAGACTTATTTTAAAATGTGGCGTTTAGCACAACAAAAGCAAAAGCTGAAATCAGACTTCACATGTCTGATCTATACCCACAGAATTTAAAAATCATGTCATATCCATATCCATCAAATATTTTATAGGTATTTGCAAACACCTAGTTCTTTGTAAGTATGTGCACATGTATAAAAGAAGATTTCAGACTTGGGGCTCATTTCCTCTGATTGTAGCCCACCCCACTGCTGCAGGCATTGTGCTGCTGTTGGTCATATAGATAATTATTCCTTTTCAAATGCTTTCATTGTAAATCCATTTCAGCAAAAGTAAGTAGAGGAGGGGGGAGAAGAGAGAGATTTCAAAATTAAACCTGTTAGGCGATTTGTAAATGGGCCTGACAGAATGACAGCCGAGTGGCCGTTGCAAGGCAATTCATGCATGCAAGATTGCCAGATCCCTGGTGGGAGAGAACGCGGTGCCCGAGCACGTGTGGGGGCTCTGCTGGCCCTGCTCTCACCTCCCTGTGCCTGGCAGCCCCCTTGCTTTGCTGCTTCCTCCTGGCAAAGGAGACAAATATATTCTTTGTTCTGGCTCAGAACAATAATTAAAGCCAGCTAAAAAAGAGGCTTGCTTCTGGAGCCACTGGTTCTCCAAAATGCAGGTGGCAGGAGGATTCAAGGGCCATTTGGGAAGAGTGGGCTTCACTGGGCACACCATGGAGAGAGCAGTGAGGAGCCCTTCCCTGCTATACCCAGCCAAGGTGAATGTTAGCCAACGAAATGGCATGGAGCCAAGCAGAGGGAAGTAAAATAAACCCAGGCACTGTGAAAACAAGGGGAAAAGGGTGTCTGGGCTGGCCAATAGCTGCATTGACCTTGCTTGGGTAATAGACAACACTCGTTTAAAAGACAGACTGAAGTGGACAAGCTGGAACTTAGAAATTCTTTTTCCCCAGTTAAGTAAATCTTTTTTTTTGATTGATTTGTTGCTCATTTACTGTCATGAAGTTCTTCCTTCTTCTCACCTAGTTACCTTGAATTCTGAAGCCATGGGAAATAATTGAAGGGGATTATTTGAGCCCTCCCACAAAGGCTTTCGGATGCAGAATCCTCCTGTTTCCATGCTGGCCATCAGGACCATATCCTGTCAAGTGGCACAGTTTCAAGAAGTTCAGTAGAGAGCTGCCATTGTTACAGGATTTTGGTTCCCAGACCAAGAACTGGAAGAGACATTTGTCTGGGAGGGAATAGGGAATGGAGGATTTTGTTTGTCACTTTTTTCCTCTCTTCTTTTCTGGTGAAAGACAACAGGGAAAATGTCAAGAAATGTACACAGGAAAATTATAAATCTGAAGAAATCTGTCCCTCCTGGAAAAAATATTTTTGCCTCCAAGAGATGTCAAAAGAGACATCAAGGTAAAATTTTGAAAGGCACTTACCTGACTTTCAAGGAATAAAAACTCCTAGAGATCCTCTGGCTTTGGAAAAATGTATCCGAATCTTCCATAGTTCATAAATGAAACTCCTTGATTTGGATGAGAATGATTTCACTTCTGAAGAAATAGCAGGCACTCACCCCACTGGCTTGTTCACCATCCCCTGCTACAAGATGGGAGAACATTAATAAGCACAGAATATGCCTGATCCATCTTGGCCTTTCCTTCCCCTCATTCTTTTGATGCTGAGTGCTTCCAGTTGTGCCAGTCTATAAACTCTCGGCAGTATTTTGTATTTTCCTTCAGTCTCTCTCTCCCTCTCTGTAAGATTTCACCAGCCTATTAGTGTTAGAACGTGAGTGTTTATTAAATCCAGATATCTATTTATCTATTGCTCTATCTTTATGCAATTCATATACATGTATGTCTGCTGAGGCATGGTCCTGGGTATAATGTTCCATTAGAGTGAAATGTTTACATAAAGGAAACTGAGGAGTTTAGCTATTATAAACCTGGACACTGTCAGTTTACTTACAAGAATGTCACATGCAGCCCATGGCCAACCTTAAATTGAGACCCTATCACATCTCTCCTTTCATATCTGTCCCTTTACATCTTCACTTGTGGCCCATCACAGACATTCCATGGCTTAGTTCAGATGCAACAAGAATCTTAGTATCAGTGAGCAGCAGGATTATTGGAAACACACTGTGTCTGTGCAGGGTGAATATCAGGCCATTCCTTTTTTTCTGAGAGGATACCTATTCCCTTAAACTCAGAAAATTATCACGCAGTCTGTTACGTCTGTCTCTCCCTCAGAAACAACTTTACACACAAGAACTAATTTTTCTTCCTTACTGAATAAAAAACCACATGACAAGCCCCCAGTCCCCATCCATAGAAGGTAAGCATGGATTTGAGAAGGGTTACAGGAGTAACAAGAGTTGTTGGGTGAACCAGAGGTACCTACAACATGGAAAGCAATTTGGAAATACCTACCTTTTCCTACAAGCTGGATTCTCTGCTCTGGGAAAACACTTTTTAGTTTTAGATCCAGTAAACAACAAGATGTTAGGTGACCACCAAAGACAGGCTCTGTTTAAAACCCTGCCAGCTAGCCACATCCATTTCCAGAGTAACTCCTGCCACGATCACAAGCTGGTGTGATTTTAAACATAAGTGCCTGGCTGTGGCCAGCAATGCCTTCAGCTGAGGAGAGGGAAATGCAGCCTTTTCCCCCTCATCCCTGCTGCTGGAGCCTGCTGATCACACGGTGGCTCTCGCTCCCAGCAGCGATGCTCCTGCCTGCCTCACCCCCTGAAAGGCAGTAGGGCTCTAATGACCTCCCATGCACTTACATCTAGCAGATACGTTTTTGAAAACAGAATCAGACCTCACACATCTAGGACCACTTTAAAAGGTTTCTCACCACACCTTCTGCTCTCTGTTCTCTACAGTCAAGCGGAAGAATGGCACAAAGCCCCCCTCTCCCCGCCCTTTTCACCTAGTTCCTCCTGACAGAAAGAAAACTTTTGAAGAGCCAAAGGAAAGCTAAAGAAACACCTCTGGGTCCTGTCTGCTCAGGGAACAATTTCTACATCTGGCTTTTGCTGCTGCTAGAGGGCTGCATGCAGCTTTACTATCACTTCTCTCCCTCTGTGTCCTCTGCTTTCCATGGATCCATGTGGATTTTGTTTGTTAAGTCAAGCCAGTCAATGGGAGAATCTTTCCATCACCAATTCCCAAAGACTGTCCTTCTTTTTATCTGATGCTCACCCACTCACAAAAAGAGGAAACAAAAAAAAAAAATTCACAGAATCAGTCTTGGCTCACCCCTTCTTTCTTTGTTACTTCCACCCATCAATTTTATGGACTATCTTTCATTGACCAGTGCAGGCTGGGTCATGTGAGGACAAATTTGCAAGGATGCATTAGCCACACCATGTGTCACAAAAGGTGCATGATCAGAGGCTGAAGACAAACTTGTGCATTGCTGATGCCTTACTGGGACTGCTCACAATTGCACTGGTTAGTGTGAATAGTCAAAATTGGGCAACAGCATAACAGGCTCTACACACTAAAATAAACAAGAGCTCTGTGAGCTCATGCTGTCCCACCTTAGCTGGTACACCCTTGTACCATCTCCATGACAGAGAGCTGAGATGATGTGCTATACCTCTGGACACATAAAGCAAAGCCAAAAGGGCTACTCAGTCCTTAGATAAGTCAGTAATGAAGAGGGAAACTAGTTGGGAGGTTTTAATCATTGATTGAGAAAAGCCACAACCTGATAAAAATCACTGCTTGGATATAAATCCAATCTATGAATTCTTAATTGATAAGAGTTTGTTAGGACAATGCTCATGTTGAGATGTTTTACACCAGATCAGGTATCACCCTGTGATATCACTCTGTGCCTTTTCCTCAGTGATGTGCCAGGTGTGCAGCAAAGCCTCTGCTGAGTGCTCTGGGGAATTCAGTGGGACCACAACCTTGTGGCCATGCCCAGGGTCTGGCAGTGCCCAATGGCACCTGAGTTACTGTCCTTTACTTACTCTGATTGCGACTTCTTCAAATAAATAATTCAAGGAGTTATTTTGTGAAAATAGACCAAAAAGACAGCTACAATCCATTTACATTCAACTAGGGGAGCATAACACTCCTTTCTCCATGAGCTCGTCTGTTTTGTTACCATCTCCTCCTTCCCAGCAGTCATCTCCAGGGCTCTCTGTCCAGCACCACCTGAACCCAAACAGGCTCTTGGGAAATGGTTGCCCTTCCCCGGACGAAGCCCTCAGGTACTGGCTGCTTCTTACAAACCTCATCCCTTCCACTAATTATTCCCCTCACTTTTGCAATGCCATTGCCTGCCCGTTGCTCCTTTTTAGTCATCTCTTCCCTAATAGCTCTTTAGTGACTAGAAGAGAAGAGAAGCAAAGGAGATGATTCATACAAACTAAATTAGGGGTTGAACTTTGTTCAGTTCTGCATTTTTTTCTGAAACAGAGCAGGGGAAACTGCCAGTAAAGCCTCCTCAACCAGTCCATTCCCTCACTGCCACCCCAAGGCTACCCCTATTTTTCTGCAAGCTGTAAGAATCACTATTAAGAAGGTGGTGATTTTTCTGTCATTCTGAGCCCAAAGAAAGTCTCTGGCTTGGCTGCATGCAAGGTGGCAAATTTAATTCTCTTCTCTAAACTGCTTCTTCACTAAATCTATGCTGCCTGCTAATCTCCTGCATCCCTGTAGAAAAGTCACGACTGAAGACTCAAGTTGTCAAAACATCACTTGTCTTTTCCACCAACGCTGGTGGAAGCATGGCTGTGCTCAGCCAGAGCAGAGTTGAGCGAGCTTTGAGAAAGTCCCTGTTTCCAATTTAGCACAGCTCCCAGGAGGTATTACATTTCCTGGTGCAGAGCAGAAAACGCTTTGAGATCCTCAACACAAAGCCTTGTTGTTTTATTCATTTGTACTGCTGAGCAAATTCTCTTTTCAAGGCTTCCAGTGGGGAAATTTCCTCCAGTTTCTCCATAGCAGAGTCCAGATTAAAGCTACCTTTACCCTTTTAAAGTCTAGAAAGCATGATTTCTTCAAAGACAGCCTTTATTTCTTGTACTCCTGGAAGATCTTTTTAATTGCAAGAAATACTCTCTTCCTAATTACAAAAGCATTTGAGCTCATCCTCTATTCTGTCATGTTGGCAAAGCCTCTGGAAGAGTTCTCCAACCTGAAACTTCCAAGGAATCTGCTAGGAAACCCATCACAGCTTCCAGATAACATGCTGCCAGCTTTATTAAAAGAGCAATGCTCGAGCAGGCTCACGCTCGCATTGCAGTCATTCTTGGCACTCCCGCAGCCTCCTCCATCCAAGAATTCTGCACCGCTCATTCCACTGGCTGCCTCTTCCTGCCATACCCACAACGAATGTACCAAGCACCTCCCAGGATCACCTGGAGCACGTGATTTTTACAGCACCTCACGAATGGCATTTTTGCCAAGACTCTCTGATGCCCTGCCCACTCCTCCCCAGGGAGCTGAGCAGAGCAGCGTCAGTCGGAGAGGGCTCCGCGGCACCAGCCGTGTGCAGGGTGGCTCTCGTGATCCCGGGACAGCCCTGCTGATGTCCCACATGTTTAACACAGCTCTGTCCCCAAGCTCTGGGCTACAGTTAACCAACCCGATCCCAAGGTTATCCTTGAATTTTCCCCAGCTTACCAGGGCAAGTTTGCTGCTGCTTCAAAACAATGTTTCTCTGATTACAACCTAGGCTGACAATTATAGTGATTTAAACCCTAGCTAATTGCGAAGTACTTTGATCATGCTTAGCACAACTTGTGGTTTGTAGGCTGCAACTAGTTGAAAGGAACTCTTGGGTTCACAATTTCCTTGTATATAAATTTTATTTTGATGTATAAAGTACGATTTAAATATTAAAATTAAGCTTGTGTTTGTTTTTCCCTCATTCCATTTCTTCTTTGAATATTATTGCTGGTATAATTTTCTCTCCCTGCGCTTATTATTTACCACACAATTTGTTTTAGCTTAAACCTACTTTCCTTTTTCATTTGTTTTATTAAGAACAATTTTATAAAGGTGTTGTGGTTATGTTTTGGGGTTTTTGTTTTGTTGGTTTGGGGTTTTTTTAGCCATGAAAGTTTTTGTTTTGGGTTTTTTGGTTTGTTTTTTTTTTGTGTTGTTGCTCAGAGAACATGGGTTGGCAGCACAAATGTCTTTCTCTGGGGCAGAGGGAAGGTGTCCAGCAGCACTCAACTGACTCCAGACAGGGTTACTGAGAGGATCTCTGCAGGCTTTGCAAAGGTCCCAGCAGCAATTTGCACTGCACCAGTTCAGCCCGTGCAGTTTTTGTTAACATAGTATGTGGGCAGTAAATCCTTCTATTTCTCTCTCCTTTCTTTGCATTTTTAAGGGTTTAGGACGCTTGCTTTTGCATTAGCAACAAGCTGCATCCGTTGGTCACAGCCAAAGCTCCTCTAAATGCTTCTTGCCAGGCACTGCACGTGGATCTGCTGTGCAGGTCACATTTGCCTGCAGCATTCCACGAGTACAGCTAAAAATGGTGCAGATGCTGATCCTCTTTAGAGGAATTTTGTCTCCCTCCACTGCGGTTCTGCTGCTTCAGCCCATTCCTGGCACAAGCCTCCATCCTGGCAGCCCTGGACCTTTCCCATCTCCAGCCAGTGCGTCCTTGCTTTCAGTGGGGTTGCAGGTATGAGTGGCTGGTTCAAAGGGAGGTGCACATGTTGGCCCCATCCCCGAACTGGCGCCTCTCTGCCTGGGAAACCTGAGAGTTTCTGTCCTTGCTTATGAACCGTGACATCTGCACATTCCTCGGGCGCTGACCCCCGGGGGCCAGAGGTCACCCCAAGGTCAAGCAGTTTCCTCTTTCACCACCAATAGAGACCTTGACTAGAGGTAAATTATGTTGCAGTTTAAGGAAATAATTCGAAACACTCTTGTAATTATAATAAATTTTGCTGTTTACATTTTAATCTTCAACCCTTTCACCCTCTGGTTCTTGTGTTTAAGAAAAAAAAGTGGGGAATTACATATTTAACAGAAAAACTCCTGCCATGGTGGACAGTTGAATACATAGCTGAAGTTCCAATAGCACAACAGCTCCAAGGTCTTTATCTGTCTTCAGCATGAGCATGCACTTTTGTAAGTGCAAAATCTACTTAATCTTCAGATAAGTATGTTCATGCAGCAAGAATGGAAACATAATATTGTGTCAGGAATGTCACGTGATTCCCAATTCTCCATGTTGAGTAACTGTAAAGTTACTTGAAGAAAAATCTCGAGCACCTTACTCAGGCAAAATTCCAGTTGACGCCAATGAAATTTTACAGTAAAACAGATTTTGACTCATGGCTATGGCAAGAGCAGCTGTTTTACTGAGCATACATTGTCATTTGATCATTTTCTCTTGCAGCTCACAAGCGCTGATGGGCTTGGAAAACCTTTCTTTCAAAGGAAAATGATCAAATAATCTCAATAAAGTCCTGTTACTTTTCAACTGGGTACCATTATTCCATCTTATTTTTTAAAACAAGACCCTGGACATACACAACAATTCCTCATTTATCCAATACACACCGTTATCCAAAAACTAAATTTACAGCAAAGCAAAGAAGAAGCAGAGCAATTACATCAGCAAGGTTTATGGTGATGTTCAGAGTTGAGAGAATGAACACTTGAGGAAAGCAGAGAAAACAACAAAGCTACTTGACACAAATGAACACGCAGGACTTTAATGCAAGCATATCTGAACTTTGTGCCAAGCACTACCCTGAACATACTCAAGTTCCATTTGTAGGTGTGGGGGTGCTTGCAATCCTACCTCACTCCAAGGACGCTGTCCGTGTGCTCCTGCAGCATAAGCACAGCACAAGGCCAAGGAAGCAAGTGCAGTTGGGATCCACATGCCATAATCTGTGTTCTGTCCCAGATGAGATGTGTGTCTGAGAGCAGGCAACTTCACTCCTCTGCTATAGAACCAACACTTGCAAAGGAGATACAACAATCACCTTCATAAAATGCCTTGAGATTTACAATTGCAAGCTGCTACTCTGAGCAACATTGTGTCTGTGTCTGTTACGGCAGAGTCCACGTGTTTCCAGAACCTTGGGTAACAACAGCTCATGAAGTGGTAAATACTGTGTTTAACAAAGAGAAAAAACAAAACATGGAGAAATAACACAGGCTAAAGGCACTCACTCACCAGCAAGCAAAGAGGAACCTGCAGCAAGGAACAGTCAGAATAAAGTAGTGTGGCCTGGACTTGCCAAGCTTAAAACCTGACCCCCAGTGCGCTGAGGCTTTCTGGGAAGGAGTTCCCATAATGGGAGGCTCCGTGCAGCTGGGTAAGTGCTAAGGGGTTTTGCCTGCTGTAATGAATGGCTCACTAACACCAGGTGATCCTAAAGCGTACGCAAGATAAGGCACAACACAGCTCACTGGAAAGAGAAAAGGGAATATAAGGAACCCCTGACCAATCAATTTTTTTGATCTTCGTGTGCTTTCTCCTGGGCTTGCTTTTGTGAATGAATGGTCTCTGCCACAGGAAGCTCTGTCTGTGCAGCTCTCTGCAGGGGAAGGGCCAAGGGGCCCTTTCTGTTCGTCCCCTCCCTGAGCACAGCCCTGCTTGGGGCAGCAGTGCAGCCCTGGCTGCCCCACTGCTGCTCCCCCCCATACCGAATTCTGTGAGCTGTGCAAATGATGGACACACAGGGAGTTGTTTATCTGTCCTCAAATGAAATAACTTCTGGCCTGAAGGGGTAACTGTGGCAGAGAGCAAGAGTGGACTTCTTCCTCTGCAGAGGATGAGGGAGGTGTCTCTGCTTGAGAGCACAGGGAACAGCGAGACACTGCTCTGAAATCTGGCATGATTCTGCAGCCAGTGAGTGCCATCTTTGTGTTGGCAAGACATGGCCAAAGTCTCTCTATCTTTTTCATCCTGGGCTGCCCTTCTCTGGCCACCTGGAATCGGGTACCAATATCTTGGTCTTTCATCTTGCCAGAAAAAAAGAATCACCTTGTAGCAAGCACTGATGGCAGTGTCCTGTGGCTTTGAATAGACACTCTCCTTTGAGACACACAGGCAGCCTCCTCAGCAAAAAGTGTTTTGTCCAGAAGTGCATTTCCAAACCTCACGCTGATCCACATCAATGATTTCAACAGGAGATGCTGTTGGCTGGGTAGTAGCTGGAAGCTCTCCAGACCTCCGTTCTGGACTTTAGTGGAAAGTCTGTTTCTTTAGCACTCTGGTGTACTTTTTGCGCTGCACTGACACAGCCTGACACTGTAATTCTACCTGCATTCAAAATCAGCAGCTAAAGTCTCACTGCTTTCAGATGGAAACCGTTCCAAGCTCTTAATCTTAATGAAGTGTCCAAATTAGAAATTAATCAGCCTTCCATGTTCAAAGAGTTGGAAACAGTGATACTCTGTGTCTTCTTAAAACATGACAAATGAAGCGTTTCTAAACACAGTGTATAAAACAAACCTGTACAGAAATGCATTGAGCTGGTACACAGGCAGTAAAATAGAAACTGCTCTACATAGGACAGTACTGCTAAATTTGGTCAGTTCCCAGATCTGACCTTACAGTCTGTGCAGAGTATGGGAAATGAAACTTGGCTTCTGCAGTCCTCACTTTCCATTCATAATGCCCATCTGTTGCTCAGAGATTTCTGAAAAGCAAACTCCATCTCTCAGTGCAGAGGATGTCCCAGTAATAGCTGGAATATGACTACAGGGACTGCGAGAGGTTTCCCCATCCTCAGTTTCTATGAGTACATTAAAATAAAAGTCTCTTGATTTGGGACAAACCTAATTAGATTACTCTTTTGGTGTACTGTGGCCATGTCTACATTCCTCTGATGACAGATTATCACAGAAATCATGCAGGAGTTTACAAGGATGCTCTCAAGGAGTAGAAAATATCTGTCATTCCTACCAGTAGTACTCAGGAAGCTCGGCAGCAATGCTAATCCAGGGTCTTTTTGCACAGATTTGCATCAGTGGGAACAGTATCAGACTCTTCATCAAAATGAAATGTTTTAGTGTTTAACTCCTATGAGATTTTGGGAAACAGTGTCAAGGAAAGAAAGGCAAGTGAAAACCTGTCAATAGGCTGGACCACGTTTTTGTCCAGCCTTGGGTTGAACTCGGAATCCCACAGTCACTTTCCCCACAGAAGATGGTGTCTCAGTCAGACTCTAGAGATAAGTTTCTCTGGGAATTCAGCCATGGGACTCCTGTCCTGCATTAGCTGTAAACATGAGACAAAAGGATATAACTGAAATCCAAGAAGCCTGGACTGTGGACACGCTAGATTATGAAAGCATCAGGGTACTGTGATCATTGGCAATCTCAGTGTCAAGTGCTAAGAACATGTATTTAAGCAGATCCATGTTCCAAAGATCCTCTCATTTACTTTTCTGTTGACCAAGACACAGTTTGTAAGATTCATGATCAAAACTTCAGCTCCCTTTCCCATTTTCTCTCCAGAGTGGAGAGCTGTGTGCCCCTCACACAGCTAACCAGAGGCCATGGATATGTCGAGGAGAAATCAAGATGTTTGCTTTTCCCAGGAACATAAAGGTACAGGACAGATCAGGGTAAGACGTGGCTGTGGTTTTATCCTCCAAGAAGGAAGCAAATGTCCCAGCAACAGACTCACAGGAACCCAGCATTACTCAGAGCATTTTCTCTTCTTGCATCTAAAATACATCATCATGAATGACCAAGTTGTCGTCATGTTACGATAGGGATTTTCCCCCACGGGGAGATGGAGGGAAGGACAGAAGGACAGATGTGGAAACATTCCCCTCAGAACCTTTCTACCCAGCTGAGCCAGGTCTAAAGTGCCAGTGGTGGCTGTATAGCACAGGAAAAGACAAATGGAGCTTCTCCCCAAGAAGTACCCAAGTTCTTTCCCCTTCTTAGCAGAACAATCTTAGAAACCTGCTGCTTCCCTTTGTGGAGACATATGAAGTTTTATTTTCCATGTCAAGTTTTTAGGTTGGTCTGGATAATGCTTCCATCCCTCCTTTCTGATAATTTGTTTTCTTCTCTTACCTCCCCTAGTTTTAGTTCCTTTCTAACAATCGATTACTTTATCTCTGTCTTTCATTTTAATTTAGTAATTTGAAGTCTAAAAGAGCGGGGTTGCATCACAAAGACTCAATTTCATTCATTCTAGCTACTTTCTCTTTCTTCAAATTGCAAAGTTAGCTCTTTAAGTATTTTGGTGGATATTCAAGCAAACTCAAAACTCAGCTGGAGCTTGGGTATTCCTGTGGACCACAGCAGAGCATGGTGAGGAAGGGAATGGACAGAGCAGCTGATTCATCTTTCTAACCTCCAGATTTCTGTCAGTGTCTGGTACTCAGATGGGAAGATAAATCTGCTGCCTGCTCTCAGATGTGCTGTCATGGTCACCTTCAAAGCAAAACCTGGTTGTGCTGGGATCACCTCCTTTCCTGAGCTTTAAAGAATCACAGGAATGGGAATGGTCGGTCCCAGCCAACACTGAGAGGAAAACCGGAGCAGAGAGAGAACGCCCTGGCACAGAGGAGCTGAGCTGATGTGCTTCATGTTCTCTTCTGCCTGACTCCAAAGGGACACTCAGCTGTTCAGTCAAGGCTGCCTGCAGCAATAAAAGGGCTCTGACCCCTGTGGTGCTTGTACAGGACAAATTTTGCCCACTCTCTCCTTTATTGAAACAGCTATTCCTCTCTCGAATGAGAGCAAACTGCTTGGGCTCTGACATTTCCCTCACTTACCCTTCCTGCAAGACACACAATTCAGGAGCCCACTTCTGCTTCTGTTCAGGCAGTGTAGATTATTCATCTATCTGTTGTCTGACTTAACCTTTTTCAGCTCCTGTATCCCCATCAAATGAAGAACTTTTGTTCTGTCGTGTATGACAGTGTTGTTGGGAAACTTGTCCTGATGCACTTGACGTCTAAAGGAGGGAACTGCAAATTTTCATTGTAACTGAAAAATCCATGGAAGAGAAAAGAAGGATTTCACATCTCATATACAAGGGTTGCCTTACAATGAGCACGTAAAGCACCTGGCACCAGGAGCCCCCACCCCATCCGCTGCTGGGAGGCATGGTGGCAATGAGGGAACAGTGGAAATCTCACCAGGACAGATATTTATGTGAGTGACCTGTTCAGCCAGAGAAATCATTTTGAACAACAAGACAGCTTTGTTCAGTCTGAAGAAATCGGTACGTTCGCCCCAGCCACTATTTATTTTATAAGTGTCCTGCATATAATGAAAGGAACAATCTTTCTTACCATCTGCCTTGCTGAAAGGCACATTTTGTGTGTCGAACAGTTTCAGAGAGCTAATGGCAAAGTGCACATTACTAGCCCAGCAGTGAAAGCATTTGTAAACATCATCATCATCATCAAAGAGGCCTAGAGCTGCAAAGGCTGTTTTTTGCCTTGTGAGTTTATGTCTGTAAATGACTAATTGGTAAAGTTTTATCTGCAGAAGGTGGTTGGTGGTGGAAGATATTTACAAGTAAGAAAAGCAGGAAATAATTCATCTTGAGAAGCTGAATCTAATCTGGGATGTTCATGAATTATAATGGGCTCTAAAAAGGGGTCTATTTTCTTTTTAAAAAATATATAAAAATACAATTTTGCTTTTCATGAAATGAGAAATGGGAATGGGCAGCCAGAGGGTGTAAAAAACTGGGAAAACAGGTGCAAGTGAGACCATATGTCTCTGGCATTTAGATCATGCAGGAGGCACCACACAGGAGTTTTTTGGGTTGGAGGAGCTGAGCACTTGCACCCACTTGCTGCACTTGCCATTAATTTATTAAAACCAAAGAAGATAGCACATTTTGAGGGAAACAACAGCTTCACTGTGGAAAATAGCCACTTAGATTTTGTTGCATAATTTAGTACAACCTCCAAATATTCTTCTTTGAAACAAAACCAAAAAGGAAGAAAAAAGTATTGTGGGCTGGAGAGCACTATTTTCCTTGTTAAAGTCATTTGAGATGAGCTTGGTGTTTTAGTCTCCACTGCAGGATGTATTGCTCTACCTGTCTGAAATAGCTCTTATCAGGAAAATAATGCTCACTACCTCTGCTGAAAAATCAAGAGATGACTCTTTAAAACAGTTATATGACCTTTAAAAAGTACCCAAAATAAAGGAACAACAAGGATGCTGGAATGGCCGTTAGCTAAACGGCCTCCTAGGCTTTCACTGGGTTATGGATGTGTTTAACTAATAGAAAACATTGCCCAGTCTGATTCCTGTCCTAGAAGCAAAATAGGGATAATTTAGTATCAGGAGTGATTCATGTCATTTACTTACCCATTTTGTTATAGCTGTTACTGAATTTAAAATGCTACTCACAAATTAAATATTTTACAACCATTTTGCTCCTAATTAGTTGCAGATCATAGATTTCCTTTAAACATAATGGCTGTTTAGGTGGTGGGGTTTGCAATGCACATTGTTTTTTTACAATCGTTTCTGACATTTTGAGAATTTGTTTAATTTTGATTAATTTCAGTTAAATGAGATGAGAGTGTACAATCTCTTTGGAATGGTCTGTTGTTTCAAAGTGTGGTTTAAGTGCACAACATCCTTTAGCTATTAATTTGCACACTTTGCCATATACATGTTGGACTTTAAGAGTCTGAATTAATGTAGCTTAAAGAGATGTTATCTTGATTGTTATTTGGATCAGGATAGTTTAACATACCCTTAACAAAAACAAATATCCTGTCACATAATGACCCTAAACTTTTTAGGGATTTCTTTTGATGATATCTTTTAATGAAAAGTTTAATTTGAATGAGAAATAGTGGAGCAGAGAGTGCACATCCTCTACATAAGCAGCAGAGAAAAGCTGACTACTTTTTCCCAGCAGCTAATGAACAGCAATTTTAGGATGCCAGTGACTTCTGAAGGTTGTGCTGAAGCCAAGGTAGGTCTGCCAAGAGACAGGTAAAAGTAGTAAACAAACTTGATACTCTATTTGAGTCTTCCCCTGGTAGAACGAAGTTTTTGTGCGTACTTGGAACAAACCTTAATAGTTTGTTTAAACTGTTATCAAGGTGTTCTTACTGTGTGGTGGTTTTTTTGTTTTGTTTTTGTGTTCTTTTATTTTGTTTTGTTTTAAATCACAGTCGTTCTATGCCTTTGTTCTCTTGAAAGTTTACATGGCAAAGAGAAAAACTGTCTGAGCTGGAACATAATGATGACTGAAGTTTCCACTGTTAGGTCTTAACAGAGAAAATTTTCTCTTAAATTCTGGACTTTTAAAAGGATTTTGGTGGTGTTCACAGAAACAAAGTAGTTTCCTTCTAAGCTTAGATCAAAAAAAAAGTGCTACCTCTGGTTTCTGCCACAAAGGCACACCTTCATTGCTGATTTTATATCAAATATTTGGAAGAATTGCTGAACTGATTGTGCCCTGGGAATCTCTAGTTCCCTGTTAATATTGTCCACACAAAAGTCAAAGCTTCCTTGAAGGTAATGCTAATACCTCCCAGTTTTAATCTGCCTGGTGGAATTCCCCAGTCATGAAATCCTTCAAACCTCCTCTGACCATTTGGGTAGCTGCTGTGCTTTCCTCCCCTTCCTACAGCAGCTCTGCCATGTGACAACCTTTGCCCACCTCAAATCATGTGTGATGTGCTACAGCAACCAAGCACAGGCTACATTTGCCCCTTCCTTCCCAAATTCAAACATTTGCTCCCTGATCATCCAAATATTGATTTAAACAGTCTTTGATGTCATTTGGGGAAAAACAATTGAATGTTTCAAATGTGGACTCAGCCCACTACAAGGAATACTCAGAGGATTGAGACAAACAGGGACCCTTTGCACTCTGTTAGCTAATGTCATATTCCCTGCAGCATTTGTTAAAATAATTTAGTCACAAAGATAACAGTGTGGATAAGGAATATTTTAAAATGTTTTGAAAAGACACTGTTATCTATTTGATCTTAACAGATGACTTCTACAATCTGAATTCCATCTTCAAGATAGAAAAAGCCCCTATTCTGTAAGAGAGTGTTTATAGAGGACTGTATGTATCTGAATTTGTCCTGGGTTTGGTCACAGGCTCTTGACCGGTTTGAGCTCTGATTGAAAAATTAGTTCTTCTTGTGGGTTGTTATTTTCCAGGCACAGATTTCAATTAGCACGAAGAAGCTCTCATTCTCACATAAATGTTCCCAGCTCCAGATTGGTATATTTAACCAGGACTTCCCAGCTTCTAGGTGTATAAACACCAAAATTTCATTGCTATTTTTTCCCCGTTGACATGAAAGGTAAACATAAACATGCTGAAGAGCTAGCAGTGTTGGCTGAAATATTTCTAAAGGGTCTTCTACACCCTAAGTACTCTCCACTTTCCTGTGGTTAAATGCACAATGTGTGTGAGATATGAGGAAAAGAAATTCTGTAATTGCAAAGATCATTTCTCAGGGCTTGTTAATTAATTTATTTTAATTTTTTCTCGTGTGCCAATAATGTCTTGCTCAACTAATTCAGCATCTTTCATTACAAGTGATGAGGAATACTAAATTATAACGAAAGGTAGGTGCTCTTCTTGGTTAACCAGAGGTGCCTGGAAACTGGGTGTGAACTTATAAGTGATATTTGAAATATAATTGAAGCATTAATCCTTGAAGTACTTGAATAATTGGCACACAACTTAAGAAAAAATAATTTAGCAAAATGCCAATAATTATTGCTTTAGATTTGTGAGAAGAGCAAACCACACAAGTTGTGAGGGAAGGGGAAATTAATCTTGAAACAAAGTTTTTAATAAACATTGTTTAAAATTAATCTTCACTGGTGCTAGTGAGGAATACAAAGATTAAATTTAACTTTGGAAGCATTCACTAAGTCTGCAAGCTTAAAACAAAGTTATATTGGTTAACAGCTAAAAGCAATGGAAATTAGTTTTCAGTTCAGTTCTAGACTGCAATTCAGTAGCAAGCCAAGCAAAGCTGTGAACATTTCTATCTGCAGTTTTCTACTTCATTTCGAAAGGACAGTTTATGAGATGGTCAAACTAAGATCACAGCCACATGTTCACCCCTCTAAAACACCCTAATTTAAGCTGGAGCTTCATGAGCCCTTTAAACTAAACTGTTTGATAAGCAAACCATAATTTCATCATTCCTTTTACATAGATCAGCTCCTTTTAAATATACCAAGTGCATCTGCACAACTGTTTACTGGCGGGGTTTTAGAGTTAGAAAAGGGGAGGCTGATTTCAAAATTTAGCAGAGAAAAAAAAAAGCTCTGCTAACTCTGCCCAGAGACTGCTCTGACACTTCAACAAACACAGAAGTATCTTCATGTTTAGCACCTATTTTACAGACACCAGAAGAAAGAGAAAACCTTTATAATTATTTCTTTTCATATTAAATTCTTAACTCACAAGTGAGATGTGACCCCTAGATAAATCTCCCACAATACCTCACTGATTCCTCCCATTTGGTCAGGACTAACAGAATCATATTAATTGGCAATTCTGCTTGGGGGTGAGAAAGAGGTGGGTTTTTCTTCAGTTACTTTTCTTGAATGTCAAACAGATTAGTGCCCTAAAATGCCTGGGAGATAAATATGCTGCAGTTTTCAAACAAACGAAATTCCAAAATAGTTTGTTAAGGTGAATTCAGTGAATGAAGGAAATAACCATTCTTTTTTTCATGCTCTCTGAACTGCAAGTAGTTTGCTTTATTTTATTTTAGGTTGGTGTTGAAGGGTTTTTTAACTATTTGGGATAAAAAAAACAACTAAGAAACAGATTTGGAAAGAAGCAAAGAACTGAATCCTATATTCTGCTTCTGATTAAGTTTCGTGGATTGTCTTAATTTGAAAAATAAAGAAAATAAAATAATCTGAATGTTCTTCTTGACACTAAAACAAAGAGTATTCTCCTGAAGCAGAGAGTGTAGGGTTTGTGGCTGTAGTGCTCTCCTAAAACAATGCCTCAAATCCGTCACAGCCCAGTTCCCTCCTCTCCCTGCTTGTCTGAAAGCACATTTTAATTGTTTGATAAAGCAAAATGACCTTTTTATTTTGTTCCAAAAAGAGCTTAAAATACAAACCCACAGAATTTTGGAGATGAGCATGTCCTAGGGATTTTAGAAAGGCATTTTATTTTGTAAATATTTTGTTTTTAAATACACATACAAAAGCTTGTAGAATGTTGAAAGGATGAACTTCCTGAAATTATCTAATACTGAAGAAGGTTCACTCTATTTAAAATCTTGTTTGTTACTAAAAAAAAAATGGGATTTCCTAAAAAGACATTAACCTGGAAAACTTCCTATTGCAAATTCTGGACAAGGTAGAAATAACTGTTGCACATTAGTATGAATTAATACAAAATGTTTGGGCAGTTTGCTGTAATAAAATCATTAAATAAAATTAGCAAGCATTTGAACTAGAATTTAAATAAGAACTTTGAACTAGGATTTTTACACAAAACTATATATTAAAACCTGCTCTTTAAATCTGATAGTATTAGATATAAAAATAATTTTAAATACTCTTCATGATTTTTTTTCCATGTACTGCTCCACTTAAATTATCTCATTCAAAGTAGTGCACTTTTGAACCACTAAACTCATTCTTAAGTTAGTGTTACACTGATAAACTAATTTCAAACAAATGTTACTCAGTGCCAACACACAATTTCAACAAGAAGAAGAATTACAACAACAAATACCAAACAAACTATTTGACTGCTTGAGCCTCTGTGAAATCTGAGAAAGGTGGATTTCTCAAACAATTATTATAGGAACTTCGGGTTGTTTGTTCGTTTGGAGCTTTTTTCTGTTTGATGCAGACCTTTTACTGATGAAACACTTTCAAGTTGGGTTTTGGTTTTAAATTTTAGATTAAAACGAAGTTTCAAGGCACAGCTATGAATTTTCTTTTAAATGATGACTCAAAATTACTTGCTTTCTAAGGAGAGAACATAACTATTTGCTTTTATACCCATGCCAAACCTCTGCAGTATTTCTTTGAGCTAACCTTTATCCCCTTTCTGGACTTGTATTGGTCTCTGCTAGAAAGCAAGTCAGCTGTAATTACTTACAGGTGAGTTATTCCATCCTAATGAAATAGCTCTATGAAAACGATGTTATTGAATTGAAATGTAGATGGCAGAAACACATTGATTTATTTTGCATGGATTTTTAAACGCTTAACAATCGCTCCCTCTCCCCTCAATGCTAAAGAAATTAAGATCCAGCAGAGAGAGAAGTGAACATGAAGTTCACTTGTAACTTAGACTGGTATCATTTTTGCACAATTCGAGGACAGAATGAAAAATAAACTCAGCTTAATAGTTTCCTAAAAAAAGTCTCAATGTTTTATTTCAAAAAGCTCAGTGCTGGTCACAGCAAGGCACAACACCCTTGCACTCTTACCTTCATCCTGACATTAACTGAAAGATGAATTTGTTTATTCTGTTGTGCTTTTTTAAAAAGTGTGGATAACTCCACCCATAACCCTACAACTTCCCACTCACACAGTCCTTTTTAACCTTTTAAGCACTGCTTCTGACCCTCCATTCTCCCTGCCACTGGAGCAGGCATTTTCAAGCCACATCCATTTTTATTGACCAGAACCACACTGAAACCTCCAGCTCCCAACTGCAGCCCCCTCTGAAAGTGTCCCCAACAGCTGTAAAAATAGGGGCTCTTTCCACACCAGCCTGACACTGCCCTGCCCTGGGCTGGCAAAAGGAACCAACTGCCTCCTGCATTTGTCTGCAGGGAGGGGTGGCTCTTCTGGAGCTCTTTTCCCTCTCTCTCTCCCTATATAGGTGTATGTATATGCATATATATAAAAAAATTATTTTTTGTGCGAGGGAGGGACAGGATTTTGTTTTGTTTTTACAGCAGCCATCCAGAGCCCTGGGTATTGATTTTCGGGCACATGAAAGGGATTTTTTACAGGCCTTCCCTGTGGAAGGGAGCAGCAGTAAAAGGTGATACCACCCACTCCGAAGGAATGCTGTGCATGCAATTAGGAGCAAGCTCCCAGCCAGGGGGTTAGAATTCAAAGCAAGGGAAAAGCTCCCCACCTCCCACAAACAACAAATCCATTAAAACTACCAAAGCCATCAATACTAATCAATGCATCCAGGGGCCATTAACCATTTCGTTACTCGGGGCTTTTCCCCCTCGCTCCCTCACACTCCTCCTTCCACGGCTCCGTAGCCCCGGGGGCTGCACCCCTGTGCTGAACCCCCCCACTTTCGGCTCGCTGGCGGATGGTTTGACCACTTTTCCCCTGGCCCGGAGCCGTCCGGGCACTGCCGGCGCTGCAGCAGCCTCATTAAATACCATTAAGTGCCCCTGACTTCAAAGGGCTGGCCGGGAGCGGCTGCGGGCGCTGGGGCAGCCCCGGCCGCCTCCTGCCCGCGGCCCCGGCGCAGCGCAGCGCGGCTCCCCCGGCCCCCGGCCCGGCCCGGCCCGGCTCGGCTCGGCTCGGCTCGGCTCGGCTCGGAGCGAGGCAGCGCCCAGGGGTAGCAGCGAAGTGGTTAATCAATACCAGGGCTGCAGGCGGAGGAGGGGCGGGGTGGAAGGGGGATAAAAAATGCAGAAAGGAAGGAAATGGAGGGAGTGAGAATTAGACTCACTATAAAACCTCCTCATTCTGATTTACAAAAGAGGGAGGGGGGAGAGATGGGGGACGAGTAAAGAGGGGGGGAGAAGAAAATGTGAGCCGAGGAGCACAATGCCCCTCTTTCCTGCAGCGGGGATGTGTGTCGGGGTTTGGGCTGGAGATGGCTTTAACTACGGGTCCGCAGCCGCGGTGGGATCCGAGGGCGAAAGCACATCAGTGTAAAACCGATGGAATTAAACTGATTTTTGCATTAGCTGCGTCCCTATTTTTTTTTTTTTTCCCTCCCATCCAATCCCTCATTCATAACTCGCATTTAGTGACTGGTTTTCTCATTGCCGCTCCCCTCCCTCTCGGACACTGTCAAGTCGAGCACAAGAGCCTGCTTTGTAGAGGTTTGATCAGGAGAGAGCTGAGCTCTTTGGGCTGGCTGCATTTCGGTTACATTCAATCACTTTTGAAGCTATCGATTGGATATGTTTATGGAAACATGTAAGGTATTTTTGGCCATCTGCTAGCTAGGAAATTATTAAGATTATTTATTTTTAGTGAAAGGTATGAGATTTCTCTGCCTTTCTTGTTTTCAGTTCTGCAGATAGGAAAATATCCTGAAGAAAATATTGCATTTTTATCACATTAAAACGATTGTTTAGTCTAAATAAAGATGTGGTTGGCGGGGGTGAGTTTGGGTGCATTTTAAACTTTTAGAAATCGTTTCTGGCAGCTTTTAAATTACTAAAATGTTTCGGGGGATGCTTTTCTGTTGTGAATAGTGCTTTTGGTTTTGGGTTTTTGTTTCTTTTTGTCACTTAAAAATCCTTTAACAAGTTGCATTTGTTCAAAAACTGTAAGAATCCGGGGAAAAATAAAGAAACAATTTGAATTTCAGTAATATGTAAACACATACATCTGGAGAGAGATATGCATACATGTAATAATTTTAAACTGTTTTATTCTCATGTGTCTGAATGAAAGTCCATTCAAAGAAAACTTTTTTTTTCTTTTTTTTTTTTTTTGTAAACTACTTGGGTAAAAATATGGAGATAGTGGAATCTCCCATATTTAAGGGGCAAGTTTTAGGATGATTCAAATCAGTGTTTAAATAAAGGGTCCACTTAATTTTTCATGTTAGTGTGTTAAAACAGAAAAGTCAAGGTAGCTGTGCTAAATGAGAAGAGAATTACTATTTTAGCTGAGCTCAGAGGGGGCTTTGATTTCTAGCCCCTCTGAAGGAGTGCTACTGATTTTTTGAAGCTGAAGGAAACCAAAAATCCAATCTGTTTAAGTTTAAACATGAATAGTCAATGCTGGCCTGTGAACATTTTATTAATCTTTTTGTTCCTGTCTCCCATGGAGTTTTATCAATTAGTTTTGAATCCAACCTTATAGTTCCATCCACAGAAGCAAATGTTTGCAGCTAGGGAGCTGGGAATAAAAGACAAAACACAAACCCCAAATCTATCCTTCCTATATGTAGCAATCTTCCACAAGGATGAAGTTTAAAGTTAATTTATAACTGCTTCTGTAAATATCTTTGGAAACTTCTGTGAAATTTTTCTTGCCCTCCTCTCTTCTCTTTGTCTCTGCCTGTCACCCACACCCACAAAGCATATGCATGTTCAAGACCTAATTAAGAAGGGTTTATATGAGTTTGTACATGTGTTTTCACACAGACGGTAACGGTGCAGCGTGTTCCTGTGCTGCTCGTGTGGGACTGCATTAACCTTGCAGATGGGGAGAGTATTATGAAAGAAATCGTAATTAATAGCATTAAGAAGCTGATTAAAATAAAAAACGCGTTATTGCAGCAGGGGTCTCATTAAGGAATAGTCATGCCTGTCTGCCACAGATTTAAGAACTTTCAGCCACAAGGCCTTGAACTGAGGCAGCTCCAGTTTAAGCAAATGCAGCGAAGACTCCACCCCCAGTGACATCAGATTGAGTTACACTGCAAAAACACCCCAAGATCTGGAGAAAAAAAAATCAGCTTTTCTGCCTTTCCTCCTTGATGTTTAAGAATTATGAAAACGCCATTCTTCTCCAGTATTGGAAAATTGCAAGGAGCCCTTCTTGAAAGCAAACTAACAGCAGCACAAATGTCCTTCCTCACTCTTCCTTTCCAAAGGGAGGGGAGAGCACAACTGCACATTTACAGCAAAACACCACCAAAAAAAAAAAAAAAAAAAAAAAAAAAAATTCCAAAGAATTCCCCAGTGTCCCCCAGCCCTGAAACACAAAAATTAAATCAATCAATCCGGCATTACAACAGAGCAATCCTCCTTTCACGGAGCAGGAAGGAGCCCGTGGAAAGGGCTGTGGGGCACAGTGACAGATCTGGGGCTGGGGACCGAGGGTGGGCAATGGGGACCTTTTATTAATTGTATTTGTGATTCAGAGTTAAACTGACAAACCATTTCGGAGTTTGCTGTAAAGTTACACATTTTCCACGTAAACATCCAAGGCAGTTGCCTTTCTCTAGGATGTGTCATTTCCTGTGTAGCTATAATAATATATTAAGTAAAGGGATAGCAATGGATTTACATATTTACATACTTATAGACGCTGTGCATAGGAAAGATACCAGGATATCGTGTAGATACAACAGCAGAAATCGGCTGAAAGCATTTTGTTAGAAAGTTTCAGAAGTGACCACACTGAAATAAGAAAAAGGCTTCAAATATTCTTGGCATTCAAGAGAAGGCTGGCAAGGAAAGATTTACAGAGAAGTGTGTGGGACAGGAAAGGCTCAGTGTTTAAAGATTCGGGGAAGTGGATGTCATGGTCAGGACACGGGTTACCAAAAAGAGCTACAAAACCAACTTAGTTGTTACCTGCTCCCCACGGGCTTTATTTTACTCTAAATCGTGCAATGCTAGACGTGTGGCAAGGCATTAGGAGACTCTCTGGCGACTGATAGCGAGCTGAAGGAATTAACTACAGGGATATAGGGGCTCACCTTTGCTCCAGGAAGGACACCTTTCTTTTTGCTGTAAGATATCTACTTTTTTTTTCTTTCTTTCCCTTTTTTTTTTTTTTTTTTTTTCTCCCAAGCAGTAAAGTGTCAAACCCACAAAGGAAGCGATATAATTAGTGCTGGTACCTACTACAAACTCGGATCTCTGAAGAGAGACCAGTGCAGCTTTTCAAATGTCTACCATTTTGAAATCAGAAAAACATTTTCTAACAGACAGAAGAATCCCTCTTGAATCCCCCCTGGCCCTTTTGAATTCACGCCCTGCCTTACATCAAACGCTTTTTTGCTGATTAACTGCACAATCAGGTCCCTGCAGATCAGGGGAAGAATGGAGAAGAGAAAAGCAACCTCTTTTCCAGAGAACAATACCATTATTTCAGCTCCATTGGACAGGAATGTGTGATTTCACAGCCCACTGCCCTTCTCTCCCATCTCCAAAAACACTGCCAGAGATCCACTGCTCCAAGTCCCCACCCATTAGTACCCAGACCCAGCATTTACAACTTCGGTTCAATGTTTGTGCGTGGGGGGCTGCACACATACATGCATACATATATGGAGAAAATATCCAAATCAGAACCAACTCCCAAGCCCAAGAAGAGCTACAAAGGAAGTTTAGTTTATTTTTAAAAATAGCTAATATCCTTCTTCTTGTATAATGCAAAATTCTAGTTCATAAAGACACAAGTTATATTTTTGGGCTGGATTTGGTATGAAGGTAGTGAACAAATGAAAGGAAAGGATATTTAAAAATTAAAATAATACAGCAATTTACAAAGAAATATATTTACTTTTTTAAAAATACAGGTAATTTACTAAAATGCCAGTAAATACAGTTTATTATATTATTTATACCTTTAAGGAAAAAAAAATACTTCATACACACAAAAGTTTGTGAAAGTTTAGTGCTATCTCACTGCTTAGTTTGTTTGCTGATAAGTTTGTCTCACTGATGTATGGAAACATTTCCATTTTACAAACATCTGTTGAAATCAATTGTTGAACCACTGAGGAACTATGTATTTGGAAGGGGAAGCAACCGCACAGTCGTGAGTTTGTTAGTTAACAATATGGCAGAGACCTTTCCAAAAAAGAGACTCACCAAGACCTTTCCCTGTGAGAGGGACTCTCACAGTCAATGACTCTCTCAGCCTTTTTTGATTAATGTGTCAACGATTCCTATGTTTTACAATTTGCAGGGCAAGAGAAATGCTACAGATCTTCCCTCCCTAGCCCTTAAACTTTGATATCCCCTGATTTCAGCTCATCCGCGCGTACAAAAGGAAAAGCTCTCGTCATGAAAGTGCACTGAAGTGACCTGGCGTGTTTCAGTCGGTCACAATTAAATCCCCTGCTTGGCTCAGCCCGCGGCTGCGGGAGGAGCGGGAGGGGAGCGTGGCCGTGCAGGGAGGGAGCGGAGCAGCCTCTCCCCTGGGCACGCACCCACCGAGCCCCCCCGAAAACGCTCCCCACAGCAATAATTGCTATTCTAAATCTGACTAATTTAGTAGTTTGTTTTGTCCGGGCAGAGGTTGCTTTTCTAATTGCGGGAAAGAGGTCCAGCTTTGAAACCGAAATAGACACAAAATAGTTGCAACCTCTCGGGCAGAGCAGATTCCCCCCCGCCCCCCCCCGACCACACCTCTCCGATCCGGGACGCCTGGGGATCAGTTTTGTTCCCCCAACACCAGCACTGCCGAACAAAAGAGAGAAAGAGAGAGAAAATAATATTTGCTCAGGTCTCCCCTCTGCTCGCCTTTGATTTATCTGTTTACAACCGGGACCCCCTCAGCTGAAACAAAAAATCAATGAAAATGTAGTTGGAGAAAAGGCGGGCAAACTACTGAAAAAAAAAAAAAATTTGTGAATGGAAGAATGTGTTTGTGCATTCATTGTTAAAATAAAGATCGTGCCGTGACGTAAGCGCCGGGGCACCAATGGGCGCCGGGGTAATATTTTTAAACATCCTCCCCGGGAGCCAATGGCGGAGGCGGTGGCAAAGACTAGCGCAGGGCCGGGCCAATGGCGGGGGAGGTATGCTAATGAGGAGTTGGTCAGGCAGGAGCTGAATGTCAACTAGTCAAAGATGGAGGCTGGAGCGGGGAGGCCATGAGGTTGGTACCGGAGGATTTGCCCACGTTCGGATCGATCAGGGACCCGCGCCGAGGCGCGCCCGGGGCGGCGGCGGCGGGAGGCGGGCGGGGGGTTGCGGAGCCGCGCCGCTCTCGCCGCCTCTTTTACGCCTCTTTTGGCAACTTTCCCCCCCGCGGCGCGGGGACCCGTCCGCCGTCCCTCCCGCCGCCAGGTACGGCCCGGGGCCCGGGGCCCGCCGGCACGGCCGCCGCCCGCCGCCGCATCCGCCCGCCCGCCCGGGCGGAAATGGCGGGAGCGCGGCCCGGGGGGGCGCGGGGTGCCGGGGGCGCGGCGCTGACAATGGCCCGCGGGGCGAGCGGCGGCGGGACGGGGGCGAGCGGCGTCCCCCGCCCGGGGTGCGAGGGCGCGGGGCGGGGGCACCCGGCGGGGGCCGCGGGGCCGGGCGGGGGAGGGGGAGCCGCTTGACGGCGGCGCCCCTCGCCCACCTCCCGTGCGGAGGCTCCCCGGCGGGGCCGTGCGCTTCCCGGAGAGGCTTCCCCGCGGGGCGAGCAGTGCGGGAGCCCTTTCCTCCCGCATTGTAAGTGTGGCGATTCCCCGAGTGAAGTTTGGCCGGTCGGTTTGCGTTCTGGCGTGCGATCGATACGAGGTGTTGAAAGCAGCGGGCGGCCGGAGCCGCCGAGGGCGGCAGCGGGGCTGGGGATAAAAGTTGCGAGCGGCAGGAGTGGGGAATGGGCGCCTGCTCCCGCCGGGAGCGGAGCGGGGAGCGGGGAGCGGGGAGCGGGGAGCGGGGACGGCACGGAGCGCATCGCCCTGCGCCGAGCAGCGCCGGCAGAGAGACGAGTGCCGGCGGGCTGGGCTGCAAATCTCTAGGTAGTGGTGAGCTTTCTTTTCCCCCCTCCCTTCCTTCTCTCAAACGTTTCACCTATGCAAACACTCCTGAGAAACGGAGTGGGATCCCACGAATGAAATTCTTGTCGCCGGAGCCGAGCGCTGCGTCCCCACCCCCAGCCCGCGCCGAGGGCTGTTTCACGGGAGGGTTCGCGGTTGCTGCCCGCTCTCATTGTGCCACAGCGCTCCTCCTGCGAAATACTATTCCAGTTTTTAAACGTAGCAAAACTCCTGTCTCTCTAGATACCACGTAGAATTGCTTTGCTAAAAGATCCCGGTTTATAAGCTCCCTTTTTTTTTTTTTTTTTTTTTTTTTTTTGCTAAAACCCCCAAAGAGCGAGGCAATAAGTCACATGCTATCTCCAGCCAGTATTTATATTGGCTTAATATTTAAATCTCGTAAAAGTAATGCTTTGCTTAAATAGTCCAGAGTTTTTGCAATAAACCAGGGTGCGCAGCCCAAAGTGTTTCTTTGGCATTCTTGCACTTTGCCCCAATTCCACTCCGTTTCCCTCCAGTGTGTGGTCTTTGAGTTGTGTAAGGAAAGCTCGTACCCTCGAACACAGACCTGGGGCTCTGGAATTAAAAAAAACTTCCTAAGGTTTAAGGCACATTCTTTTAGTTCTCTTTTTTCTTTTCTTTTTCTTCCCTTCTTTCTCTCCCTTTCTTTTTTCCTTTTTTTTTTTAAACATCTCCAAACCAGCCTAGGTTTCTGGATTAAGGGTAAATTATTGTTAAAAAAAAAGAAAAATAAAAAAGGAGGAGGAAAAATTAAAATGAAGTGAGAAAACAAGAGTGATATGATTTAAGATTCTAATTGGATTGGGATGTTTCCAAATCAATTGGCTTTTTGTTAATACTACTATGATAAAGTGACATCTAGAATTCATGTAGTGCATTTTCTCACTCAGCCCAAACTCCCCCCAGAACCGAATCAGTTTAATTCATTTCAGCACTTGGTACGATTCTTGCTTGTTTATACAATTAATGGAAAGATGTTTTCAAGTTTGGATTTCTTTGCATAGAATTTCTTTGCATTGTTTGAAATAAAGGAATTTTATAATTTCTCAAGTGATTCTTATTTAACAAATAGTTACATTTTCCATCTTTAAATTTGAAATTGTCTAGAGAAACAAATGGTAAACAGTTTGAGCCTAAAGACAAACAAGTTGACTTTTAAATGTTACTTATTGCTAAAATTATTTCAAATGTCTGATTTGTAATGATTAACTGATGTTTTCTCCTTATTACCCATATATTCTTTTTGAAAAGGGAAAAATGACAATAGTAATGTTTTCATGATGCAAGTAGGTGATTTTTAAAGATCTCTCACTGCTGGATGGCAGTTGTTTTGAAGGCTTGTTTAGATGCCTCTAAAATAGCAAGACTTCCTTAGCAATTGGAAGTGAATAATTTAAGGTACTAGAAATATGTATGTAATAAATACCAATTATTTTAACAGTTGATTCAGATGAAAGCAAGAGAAAGGATATTAACTTATACTCCATCGTGTCTTTAATACTTAGTTCATTACACCTACTTTTGTAAAATACTGGGGTGCTGAAATGCAAGCAGGACAATCCCAGTTCTGGTGTTTGCTTTCACATGCTCTAATGCAGTACATTTACTATTGATAAGGAAAAAAAATCCCTAAAGCAAGCTTATCTAAATTCTTGCTGAAGTTAATTGAAGAAGCAGTTGTGAAATATTAAAATCTAATTTTAAAGAATGACAGTGATTCAATGTGGTTGTTGAAGAAACTCCTTTTTTCTGAATGTAACAAATCTGTTTTAGACTAAAACATGCACAGAAGCCATCACTTGGAGAAGTTTCTAACTGATTTATCATTTATTTTGGAAAGTCTCTGAAGTATGCTGTTGTCCAGAGCCCTTTTTCTGTTGTACTACTGGCAATTATGATGAGCAGTGCAATATTAAAAGGGCATTGGCTGGCAGAAACATGACCCCCTTTAGCAGCCCACCCTCTTCAGAGTGGGCAAACAACCCTAAAATAGATGCCTCCTCCAGTGTATTTATGCACGTGTGTGAAATAAGGTTTTATACATGTGGGAGTGGTTTGAAATAAGGAGTGAGATTCTGGGTTATACATTTTTATGTGTCTGTCTATAGAAATGGGTTGGAATAATTTAAACACATCCTATTTCAGATGTAAGATCCAAACATTTCTGGGAGCTTTCAAGGCATCCCACTGGTTTGTTTACCAATAGCTTGTGAGTAATTAATTACTAATTTCTACACTCTTCCATACAATATCTACACTGAAATTTTTGATGATTTCTTTATAGTTTTCCCCTTAGAGGAACTTTATCCTATATGTTTAAGGTGGTTCCTATCAATGTCTATATAGGGATTTAACACTGTTGATTTGTTTCTAAGAATCTGTGGTGTTCATGCTGTAATTTTTGAGTGGTCACACACACAGATATGTGTCAGATTGGAGCACAGGCACTAGGTATTTTTGTACACAGGTCTCATCATTTCTGTAACATTTTCCATAGCAAATCAAAGCACTGTGTATTTATACCATTCTATATATACACCACACCCCCCAGGCTTTTTCATCTGTACTGGTCAACCATAATAAAATCACAGCACAATTAAGAAAACTTTTGAAGGCACAGGAAAGGGTTGGCACTTTCTGTGATTTATTTAAATTGTCTAGTTCAGATTCATTGACTGACCAATTTGGGTTTTATGGAAACACATACATTTGGGGATGCTGAATTATGCCCCTTCTTGTTTTATTCTCCATCACTGTAGAAAAATATTTTGTTGTATAAAACCTTTATAACGTACCGTGCCTAGATATACTGGGCATGTAGCAGAAGACTTGAATGATTTGTTTAAACAAGCCATACTAACAGTGGTCTTTTTCTATCCCTCTCCCTTTTTTTCCTCTCTTTCTGTCATTTTTTAAACTAACTTTTTGTAGTTTTCTTTTTTTTTTTTTTTTACCTTGTCTAATTACGATTGCAAATAAACTTTGTCATGCAGAGTTTTATTGGGGCTAAACATAAAAACGGTATTGTGGTTAACACTGTAATGTAACAGTCCCTTACAAAAGGATGCAGGGACAGCTGTGCAGAACGTGACAGTGGCTGCTGGTATCGCTGGCTCTGACAATGTTGCACTACTGTCTGCACAAATAAAGCAGTGCAATAATATTGTCAAAGCATTTGGTTCCAGTCCTAATACATCCTTTATGATCAGTTATTGTTGCACACCCAGCCCCTGACATTATGGCATTCTGTAGTTATTTAATGCATTTTAGTAGGGAACCAGCCCCCTACTCTGATTTCTTCCTCCACCACAAAGGCTAAAACGAGCATTAAAATACCGAGATCATGTAGAAATTGGTTTAAAAAATCCCTACCCTTGTGTTTGTTTGTTTATTTTGTGTTTGGGTTGAGTGGTCTGTATGGAAATTCCTTGGGTTTTGTTCCCCGTTTTGACTGCTTCAGTGTACAAAATGGATTGCCCTTTCTGCCACTGGCTTGGGTTTGTGTGTCCAAGTTGTAAAATAAAAAGCTGGCCTATTCACATTTTAAAGCCCTCTTGTCCTCCTTCAGAGCAATCACCACCTTTAAAAATATCCTGACCAGCTTTGAATGTTTTCTTCCTTTGCTCTAAAAATTAGGGGTTTATGAACCTAAGGATGTTACTGTTGTACATAGAATTCGGTGACTTGAATATATACACATGTATTTACAGACAATTTAATTTTTGCTTCCTATTGATGTATTTTTGAAGTTCCATCGTATTTCACTTTTAGAGAAATTACTGTTAAGATTAAAGGAATATTGATACCTTCATTTTCATTTAAAAAAAAATAGTACAAGATACCTAAATAATAATCAATAGGATTTGAAAGACAATCTGTCCCTGCGCTTCCCAATAGCAACGTGGAGCGAGGCTGAGACGCAAGGATGATGTAGGCCTAGGAACAGGAACACTGCATTCAGAATTGATCTTTAAATAACAATATGTTGGTGACTGTCACTCGCGGTGTAGTTGGAGGCAGATGTGGTATTTTCGCTTGCAGCTGCTAAGAAAGGGGTTTGGAGGGCTGGGGGATGGGACCTTCCTCTTTCTCTTTTTTTTCCTGAAGCCTTGAGCTGTTACCTTGGGAGCAAAGGGTGGGGGTGGGGAGAGCCGTCATATTGGAAATCAAATCTAGGTAAACGAGTGCTTTCAGATTGCACAGCACATCCCAAGCCAGGCCAGGATGTGCTGGTGAGTGAGCCATGGGGAGGCAGAAAATGGAGGACCACATCCTGAGGGGGGGAGCATGTCCCATTTTAGAGGGTTGAGGAGAAGCCGAATCCTCAATAATGCATTCCAGTTCTCCAATGAACGAGGGAGCAGACAAAAGACACCTTTTCAGCCCTTCTGTTTCTGGGGTGAGCTGAAGGCTGTGTCCCTTTCACGCCCAGAGGAGAAGGCTAAGTCTCCATGCCTGAACTGGAGGCACGGTGCTGGTGGCCCATGCGGTGCACTCCCAGGCCTCAGTGGAGGTAACCCGAGCCGGCATGGCTCCCTTTCTCTAGAGCTTTTCTTTTCATCCATCTCTGCATTGTAGCATGGTTGCCATTTTTGTGTGTTAAGGAACAGGGAGGCCTATTTAGCTTTGGCACTTTCCCCCCTCTTCTTCCTTCTAATTCTTGGTTAATGAAGAGGTAGGAGAGAGTGAAATCTCTAAGAGCTTTGCTAGGGGGGTGTCTTCCCCCTTCGCCATCAATAGGAGCACAAGAGTGACCAGGATGGGAGTGCAAAGGGCTTTTTGCTGCTCCTGGCCAGGGAGGATGGGAAGAAGGGTGGACCAGCGAGGAGCTGGAAGCCACCCTGGAGCAGGGCAATGCTTTGTTCTCTGTGTGTGTGTGTGCGCTCATGGAGCCCATCAGTGTGTGGAAATAAGTGCTAGTGAAAGCCTTGGTGGGGCTGATGCTGGGCTGTAAGATGGCCTCTCAGACATGTGAGCCTGCCTTGTTTGGAGGTGGAGAAATCACAGGGGGAATAGATGCATGGTTGTTTTCCTGTATGAAGTTATGTCTTTAAAAATGATATGGTCACTACACTTCAAAACCTCCCCTGGGCGTGGGGGGAATTTGAGGCCTGTGATACAGGGGAAGGCCTGTGTGATGACAGGGACCATATCCCATTTGCAGAGGGAGAGGGACAACTTTCTGAGGGCTCCTGGCTCTGGCTGGAGCGATGGAGCCCACAAATGCCCTTTGCTGAGCGCCAGCTCTCTGGAAGGCAGGCCCCAGGGGTGTGAGGGGAGAGGACGAGGTTCCCTGCAGATTTGGGCCTGGGATGGAGGTTACACATTCCAAACCCTCCCTTCCCCACTTTTTCTTTTTTTTTTTTTTTTTTTTTAACCCTGCCTGGCTGAGGAATGTAACAGCGAAAAAAAAAAAAAAAGCACTGGAGGAAAGAAAAAAAAAAAAAGAGAGGGGGGATTCGGAAGCAAAGGCCCCTTCAGGAGTCTGTATTTGTGCAAGGGAAACCATTTGCATGTGTGTGGAGATGCCAGAGTTTGTCTCCAGTTGGGTCGGAGGGGGAGGGCGCGGGAGGAATGCGGGGAATCAGGTCGGGCTGCGGGGGGAAGGGCTCCGGCAGAGCCTCCATCCTGTTGTTGCATAAACTTGTTAAAAGAACCCCTCCTCTGTGGAAGCAGCACACATAGGGTATTAGTGTGGTGGAGGAGGCCAGACCTGCGCCCTGGCTACACGACCAATTGGAGCGGAAAGTGAAATCAGATGGTTTAAGTTTTCAGAGGGATTTTTTTTTTTTTTTTCAGGGGGACTTTTTGAGTCATTACATTGAGTGCTAGATCTGTGTTAAGGTCGCTCCTGCTCCGGCCGCTCCTGGGTGGTTTGGGGAAGGGAGGCGGCCGGGCGGGGGCAGGAGGTGCCGCTTCCCCTCGTGCCGTGCCACTGGCCCCGGCTGCGGAGCCTCGGGCTTGGGGCCCCGCGGAGAAACCACACCCTGATCCTGCAGGCATGGGCGGGCTGGGGGCAGCCGGGGGTGTGGTGAGGGGAGTCTGGCCCTTGCCGTGGGGGAAAGAGTTATTTGGGGGACCTCAGGATCAGCCCCACATGTTCTGCTCCCGAGCCAAGGCAACTACAAGGCCTTTCACTTGCCCTATACATGCAGGGCCAGCAGTGGGATCGGCACTAGTATTTAGCCCTATTTTCCTCCTGCATTTAGTGCCATAAGTCGTCTTTTTTTTTTTTTTTTTTTTTTTTTTTTCCATCAGACAGCAGAGCGCTGGTAAACACCATACAGAAAAGCCGTATTGTGGGGTTACAAAGTCTGGGCTGTTTAAGGAGCTCTGTCATTCCTTTTAATGGAGCTCACTGACGCAGATCTGGGTTCTGCCAGCCGAGGAAATATTGCTGCTGAGAAAAGGGTTATTGAAACCCACAAACTAAATATTATAAACAAGAATCAAATGGCAGGACATTCTGGAGTGTAATCCCTCCTGATTTCAGGAGAAGGGGAACATATTGGTAAGTGGCTGTGGGTGACAGAATCCCTGAGCTTGGTGGGTGAAACACACTTGGGAAGGTGATGTTTTCAGAGAGGATTATCAACCCTTACTCTCTGGAGTCTCACACCTGGACAAGTTGACTCTTGCATGGAAGCAAGAATCCCCTTTTTCTCTGGACAGATTTGTACAAACTTGCTAGATAGACTTAAGGAGCCAGGACTGGAATGCTAAGAATTTTTTCTCTCTTGAAAAAAAAAAAAAAAAAAATTAAAAAGGCAACACTTCCCAGTTTTAAAGCAATGATAAAATTATTAAATAGGATGGAAAACTCTAAATCAACTTTCAGCCTACAGCTGTTTCCAAAGTGTTTGCTTTGACCTTTGGCAATAGTGTCAATTCCGCTGCAGAAAATATATTGTAGACTATAGAATGTATTTAATTGCAAGATGGCTTTTAAATGGTCTCCTTTCGTCTGGCTAGAGAACTGGCTGTGACTGGGAAAACAAGGCTGGACTGTGCCCTTCTATGTTTTGTGAGATTGTAACTGAGATGAAAATTTTTAAAAATCACTTGCCTTGAGTGGCATCTTTAACCACAAGAGAAACAAACAAACAAAATAGCAACAAAGGGAAGGAGAAATGGCTCCCTAAGCTAAACCAGGGAAGGCAAGGTCTGATCTCATGAAGAGCAGAGGCCTCTCAGCTCACTACTTTATTTATCCCAAGGCTTCATCGTGAGGACACTTCAGTCTATTTGTCTCCTAACACCAGAAAAAGGGGACTTACATAGCAAAGGCTCCACTACCGTGGATTCCCCCACACGCACTGCCAAAAAAAGAGCTCCCATTATTGAGCAACATACAAAGTGTTATTTCCATACTAGTCTGGGTGACATTTCCATTTAGTTTCTATAACTGTGATTAAAGGCAAGAGAGGTTTCTAAACATATCTAGAGATGCTGAGCCTCACAGTGTATAAATAGCATGCATTTCATAATCTCGTGTTTAAACGTTTTTTTTAAAATAACCCCCATATACATTCCAGAGAGTCTCCCTGCTATAGGACATAGTGCAATCCAGGCTTTGCATATCATTTGCAAACTAGATGGAATACTATTGGGATACTATTGGAAGCTGATTCAGTCTTTATTTTTCCTGTTTTGTTTAAAAAAAATCCCCAAAAAACAACCAACCAAAAAAAGCAATGTGAGGGGAGGCCTGTGCCAATACACTTCTTAGAGATAAGGATGTTTCTGAGACACATCTGGGCTCTCAGCACAGATCCAGAAACATAAAGTAACTTAATTGCCTTTGCTTGGAACTTGTGGCTGACGTTTCTAATTACATCCCTTACCCTCCCCTGCCAGTTGTAGCTTCTGCAACTACTGAAGTATTTAAGTTGTGAGGAAGTCGTCAAATCGTGCTTTCCTCCACACTATCCATGCATCAGTAACATCACTTCATGTGCAGATTGTGTGTTTCCACTGTAAACTTGCCAGTGGGTTTGTCTCTTGGGCCACTGGAGAAGTTAAATTGTGTGTATTATGTCTAAGTCTTGTTTGAGATAACATCGAGGCTGAAGAGTGGAAAAGAGATGGTAAACAATAAACAAAATAGACTGGACGGGAATAGATGGAAAGGTAAGGCTGAGCCTAGTTGCATCTTTTTTTATGTTCTCAGTCCAACTGGATGTCTAGGTTGCAGGGATTGTTGAAAAGCAGTGGCAGGATTAAACCTGAGGTTTTGCCTAGGTAACGAGAATATAGAAGTTTGATAAAACTCAATTCTGAGCTGCTTTCAGCAATCTCTGTGAATGTGGCCTTTTAATTGGTGTGAGCAAAGATTTAATATAAATAAATAATGTGGAAAAAGATCCCTGCTTTCTTCTACAGGCATCACAAAGGATGGGGAGAAGGAGGGATTGGGGCAGATTGGAGATTTTGTTTATTGGGCATTAGGAAAAAACCAAACACTGAATGGAGCTTGCCCAGTTCCTTTTTCTTTGGCAAGTCAGGCAGCATCAAAGAGGATGCAGGGCTGCCTCACACCAGCATGCCAAAAGCCAGGGACCTCTAACAGCAAAGACCAGATCAATGTGGCATGGATAAATTAGCCAGGAATCCATGAATTAGGGGATTGTCCCTTCATTACACTCCTATTTAATCCACTGGAAAGCAGAGTGAGGAAGGAGAAGCTTAATGTGTCAAAATCATGACCTGGTTTGGGATGGCCTGGGAATGAAATTTCCTTCCCCTTCCTCTGGAGTCTCAAGTGTTCCTACGTGACAAATGCACTGGGGCAGGTTAATTAGGAGCCAGAGTGCAGAGGAAGAGTCTAGCTGGCAAAGCAGCCCTGAAGCTGGAGGTGTCTCAGCCCTTCCCTGGGAATAATTCCTGTGGCTGTTAGTGTGTTCAACACTAAGCCAGCCCCAGCTGAAGATTGTGCCTTCCAGCCTTGGACAGAAAAGGTGCTGGGGAGGGGGAAGAGAAGAAAAAGCCAAACAAAACAAGCTAGGGCAAAACACGCGTGCGTCTCCAAACACTGTTTAACCTGTGTGCATAAATGTGAAGTCAGTGCTGGAGAGCCAGCCCTGGAGATCCTGTTTTGCTTTCTAATTTTTGGTGTGTACTTAATCCCGTGATTTCCAATGAAGGGAGGGATATTTAAAACACTGGGCTCTCCAAGTAGGACAGTCCTAGAAAGGAAGTTCTCTGAGGGCTTGATGCCTGTTACTAAGAGGCTCAAAATACAACTATCAGTTAATCAAATAAATAGCACTTCCCAGCCTCTGACAGCTAGGCGGCTAATTGACTGAAGCTATTAATAAAGGAGAGAATTTTACACAGAAGAAAGTGAGAACTGGGGTTGGAGGTATAGAAACCTGGAAAAAAAATCCACACTGGAGTTAAATTGTGTCCTGGGAGAAAGGTGTAGAGCCTGTGCATGAATTCTGTGGGTCAGAGATTTACTCCATTCCTGCATCCCCACTCTCCCAGGAGCACATGGTGCTGTGATCCATAGGGGCAGTGCACTGCTTTCTAACTTTTTACCCCTTCCCCATTTGCAGGCATGGAATGAAGCTCCCTCCAGTCACCTGCTGCAAGACACATTATCCAGCTTCCTAACCTTAAGGATGAGACCCTATCAATATTGCCTCTGCTTTTGTGATCAGGGTAGTAGTGCAATATTGCTTATAGGGTCTTTTCTTTTGAGGGTTATTCTTCATGGAGAGAAGAAAGCCACAGCAGGAAAAAATCCCATGTGCCCACCAAGTTAAGGGAAAAGTTGTGAAATGCTGAGCGTTATTAGATAGGCGAGTAATTGTACAGAGATGTTATTTGTGACAAATAATCGTGCTATTCTGGTGACTCAGGTTGTGAGTAATGGGCATATTTTTGATGCTATCACACAGGATTCAAAACGGCCTCGTGTTTAAAACACAAGCAGTGACTGAAACCAGAGAAACCCATCATGGCTCCTTTTTAAAATAGTATGAGTTCTGAGACGTTTGAAGGGTGTCTATATTACACACTGATGTAAACACCCACCAAAGGATGGGAGGAGATACATTGCCGTACTTGCTGTTTCTCTGCCTGATCCCAGCCCGAAAACCAGTGTGGTGCGAAGCAAAGCACAGCACAAAGAGGCCGAGGCTCTAATCCCAGTAACCTCCGCGAAACAAAGCTCATGCCTCTGCCTGGCGAGTGCGGCCCGCCGGGCTCCGCGACCGTGCCCCGCACCCGCGGCCGTTCCAGGGTCGGGCGGCACAGCGGGGCCGGGCGCTGCCTCCGGCCCTTCCCGAGAGCTGCTCTCTGAGGTACGTGGGAACGGAGCAGGGATGGGGGTGTTAAATCTCCTCTCCGCTTTGTGAGGATCAGCTGGGGGCTGACAGCAGCCGGGATGGCCGAGTGGGTGGCCCTGCCTTCCATTTCAGGTGGTCCCCGCGGTCCCTTTCGGGACCTCAGGGGCCCAGGGAAAGGGGTGGTGGGAGGGGACTGAGGGCCGGATCAGGGCGCGGCGGAGCAGCCGCTGCCGCGGAGCTTTCCGTGCCGGTCCTCGGGCGCCGCGGGGCCGCTGCTGCCGCGCGTCTCCCCGGGGCGGCCGGGCTCGCCTCGCCGGCCCGGCGGGGTGCGGGGCAGGGCCCGGAGCCATGCGACGGGGCCGTGCCCGCTGCCTCCGTTGTACGGCTGCCGCTGTCCTGGGTTTAACTCGCCCCCTTGAGCTGCCCCCCAGCATCATTCTAACGGGAGGCGGCCAGCTCGGGGACAAAGCCAGGATCTTCCTACCCCACTCGGGCTCTCCCCCCGTGCCCCCAGCCCGGCAGCCGCCGCAGCTGCTGTGCCAGCGCTGGGACCACCGGCCGGGCTGCCCCTCTTTCCCTGTTGCACTACTGTCACGGTCGCAGCGAGCAGTGCAATAATGAAAGGGCGTCAGTGCGCCGGGGAGCGGCGAGAGCCGGGGACGAGCCGCTGACAGCGTGCGGGGACGGGATGTCCCGGCGCCCCCCGAGAGCCACCTTAACGGGGCGGAGGGGATACACACGACACTGATGGACGGACTTTGGTTGTGCAACTTTCTTTGTTTAAACACGCAGCGGCCGAGAGCGTGCGCGCAGGGGCAGGGCAAGGTGAGCGGCTCCGCGCACCGCTTGCCCCGGGCCCGCTGCCGCTCCCCACCCCGCCTGCTCCGGCCGCGCTCCCCGCGGCCGCGGAGCCTGGAGCAGCCCCTCTTCTGTACCCGGCCAACACCAAATAAATAAAGTGACCCCCGAGTCCCCTGTCCCTGCTTTTTCTTCCTGGAGGGTTTCTTGCAGGTCAGCAGCCCCTCCTGCCTCCCTGGCAGCCCCTCGCAGATAAAAACCCCCTCGACGAGTTTTTGCCCTGCGATCCGCTGTGCTGCTCACCCGTTTGGTCTTGTGGGGAGATGCCGAAAATATGAATAGGAAACGAGCGTCTTCCTTCACTGTGGAGCCTGAAAAACTTGAGTCGTGCCCTAGTGCTTGGGTTCAGCCATGGGGAAGCACGGGTAGAGAAGTGAGTGTGGGGCAGGAGGAGAAGGGTTTGCAATAATGGAGATGAGAACAGTGCTTTGCATCTGGGAACTCTGCTGTGAAGGCCAGGAAATAGCCCTTTGATTATTAGTGGCCATGGTGAAATGGATACTTCTATAAAAGAGGGCTGGGGAGGGGTATTTCCTTTAGTAAAGGACCTTTCCGCTCTGGCCTTTTGAACCTGTGCTTCTCCCTGGCACTATTTCTGCTTCATCATGACTTTTCGCAGAGGAAGGTGAGTACAGAAAGCAGGCTGGCTGTCGGAGAGGGATGCAATCTAATCCTGATGAAAAGGCTTTTATAGTCTATGCTCCATTTCCTATTTCTTTTGGGTTCTCTCTATCTTCCATCCCTCACATGCACAAGCAGATACAAAAGCTGAATCCTTCCCTGCAGTCTTTCTCCCAGGGAAAAGTCAGCCCCCTCCCCAGCTTCACCTTCAGGCTTTGCGCACACAAAATGGCTGCAGCAGCCTGTGGGTGGGCATGGAGAGCTCAGGAAGCTGCTTTTCTTTTTCCCACCCTGCCTGCCCAGGAAGCCCTTCTGCTTTTATTTTCTGTGGCATTTTGCTCTTGCATAGCTCTGTGCAAATCCAAGGGGGTCTCCAATGTGTAATCTATGCATGGAATGGGAGCTGGGGAGGGAAACGGCCAGTTTGCATGAGAAGGGGACCTGTCGGGCCCCAGTGTTTATTTTTTTGCTGACCTTCTGGGGATATGGTCAGTGAGAGCTGTGACAGCTGCTGGAAGCGGCAGGGGCTTTGAAGATTGTGAAGGTTGTGACCTCGAGGCCCCTTTCCTCTCTCTGTCCCAGGAGCTGCTGAGTCAATCAGGGAAAAGGGGAGGTGAAATGGGGGCTGCTCTTTAGCCATTTTTCAATCGGTGAATGAAACAGGAAAGGACAAATGCAAGAAGAAAAAAGAGCGATTACTTCCACTTTGGTGCATTACTGAGAAGAGGGAATCTCTCTTTGGCAAAAGATTATAACAATAATGGGAAACCACTGTGCTCCTAAGATCCAGCACCTTGAATAAAGGATTTAACTGGGCAAGGAGCTGATGGCAGATCAATAACAGTAAATTAGGGGGAAAGCCTACAAACTCCTTTTAGTTCAAAGCAAGAGGAAATCCACCTCTCATTTCCACCAGACATCAGCTCTAGATAGAGCAGCAGCAACGTTCCCAGTTGGCCCAATAGCTCCCACCATCTCCTTGACCCTACACTAACACATCTTCATCTTTGCTGAGCTCAGCTGAACTCTGTGGCTGAGATTGCAGAGGCTGCCGAGAACGGCTGCACCACACATGCCAAAATAAAGAGACAAAGTACATTGTGTGGGGCTGTATCCTTGATGTGCGTGTGCTTTCACATGGCACAAGCTCCCCTGGCAATAGACACCCCTGGGCAGCCCACGAGAGGGCTCTCACTCAGCCCCAGATCCCTCTCATAAGCTCAGTGAGAGGGGTTTAAGTCTTTTTCAATTTCTGGATAACATGATCCTATGGTATCTTTCCTTTTAAAATAGTAATCAGAACAGCAAACAGAGCACCCGCCTTCGGCTGACCAATACACAACAGAGGCAAAGAAAGCAAACAGCAGGCTTTTCACTTAGTTTACACAGGGGGCACTTAAATACTGTATTGGTTACATAATACCATTTGGGGGTTGGGGTTTTACACATTCTTCTGCTAAATATATCTGTGAGATTTGTTTTAAAGTGATCAACATAAATCCAGCCACAGCTTTGAAGCTATGATTAGACCTAATGCCACTGGTAGCTCATAGCATATTTACTGAAAACCAAGGCACAATAGAATTTTTCCCTAGACCTGCTGATCATCACTGCTCTCCCTCCACTGCAGCAGAGGGTGTACATTGCCTCTAGAAGGGCTGCCATAGACAGCCACTTCCCTGCAGGAAGCACAAGCTGCTGGGTTTTAGGGCTATATCCTGCCACTGCTCCACATCCAGTCCTCAGAATTCATCTCAGCACAGACTGGACAGGACGTGTTCTGGCCATTACAACAAGCTAAGTTCGAAGAAAGAGGATGAAGCATATAAAAAAATCTAAATCTTAGCTGCGACTGATCAGGAAAAAAAAAAAAAGGTGTACACTGTTAACTCCTCCAGAACCCCTTTCAGATGGGGTACCTGAAAGTACATTCTCTTCCTGGAAAGCCCTCCAGTAAACATCCTGTTTCCATCCAAAGGGAGTAGCAGGTGGCCAAACTGCTCCATTGGAGGCTTGACAATGGCATTATCTATCCAGCTTTTCAGCTGAAGCCTGGCTAAATCTGTACACAACTTCTGAGACTCCAGCTAAACCCTTCCTGGGAATGGAAAGCTTCCCCAGGCAAAGCCTGGATCTAGCAGCCCTGCGTTCTTGCAAAGGACACATCCCTCTGCTCAGAAGTGAACAGATGGGAAGAAAAGTCTCAAAGCATCAGAGCTTTAAAACTGCTCTTCTCTTTAGTGTATTGTCACCAGAAGCTCCATGGGCAGGGATCTCTGCCATAAGGAACTAGCAGAACAGCGGGTGGGTGGCTAATTGAGAATGGAAGTTCCTTAGGGCAAACCAAAATAGTCTTTGTGGCACTGCATGAAACTAGGTACGGTGCCTGGGCTCAGCATCAAACACCGACTCTGTAAAACTCCTGCTTACTCGCTCACCTGGGAGGTAGGTGAGCCTTTCACACATCTTGAGACGCACAGTAATCAGATGACAGGGATAAGCCGCTGTCATGGTGCAAACTCGAATGCATGTATCATTTTGCGTGAATAAGTCAAATGTTTTAAAGAATCACCCTGCTACTACTTCAACAAATAGCAGAGCCCTGCCTTCCTCAAACACTGATATGCTAAGAAGTAACACCTTTGCCAGGAGCCGCTACATCTTTGTGATCATGTTGCCCAATTAAAATCTATAGTGAGTTACACTGAGTACAAAAGCCACCGTCACACAGTGCTAGAAACAAACTGGTTTGTTCCACCACTGTGAATGCCCATCATATCTCAGAACAAGTTTGGGGTGATGGCCATCTGGGTTTACACAGCCCTCCAGCACAGAATTCTGTTACTTGGTTTTCTGTTCACAGTGGATACACCTTTAACACATCTCTATATTATTTTGAAAAATTCAAACAAAAGGGGGGCTGTGCTCTGAGAGAAGGAGAAAATTTAAACCTTCCTGTTCTGAAGGAAAAGGGGCTGTCTCACCAGCCCTAGAGAAGTATGGAGGTCACCTTCACGTGCAAGATGTTTCAGACACCAAGAACGAGCAAAGCTAAGGATTTCTCGCTGCCTATCCCCAAACACAAAGTGATTCACTTAGGACATTTATAGCAGTGTTTGGAACAAGTGAAAGGGTAGTTTTGGTGTTCCCTGGTTGAATCTCTGTCTGAATTCTCTGATCAGATCCCTTCTTCCCCTCGCTTCCCTGTTCGTTCATGCGCAGACAACCTTACTGAAAGGTAAACTTTTACAGGAAGACAACATAGACTAACAACCACCAATCTCCTCCCCCAAAATCTCACACATACACACACCCAAAAAAAAAAAAAAAAAGAAAAAAAAAAAAACCCGGAGATAATACTTAAATGGGGAAAAGTGAAGCCGAACTGTTTTCCACTTGCACCCTGTATTACGGGGAGCCGGTGGGGTAAGGGGTCTTCTTTAAATCTATCTGAATGAATGGCTCTTGGCACCACAGCGGGTGGGGTAAAGCCCCAGCCTGCCTCCCCTCTCCGGCGGCGGAGCGGCTCCCCGGGCCGGGGGGAGGCTCTCCCGGGCTCCGCTCCGCGCCCGCTGCCCCGACGGTGCGGCGAGCAGCCGTGCGGCCGCCGAGCGGCACGGGCAGCCCCGGCCGGGCTGCCGCCGGCAGGAAGAACGGGTTTCGGTGCGGGGACTCATTTTCGGTGCTCAGGAAAGGCCAGTGCACCGCAGCCGGCTGAGCCCGACAGCCGCTGCCGGGTGAAGCCGGCCCCCACAAACGGATTGTTTAGGGGTTCCGAAGGTCTCTGGCTCGTGGCTCTTGAGAGGACCCCGCTGACAGTCGGTACTGCCGCTTTGTTCGCAGGCTCTGACCAAAAGGAAAGCTTAAAGACTGAGGATCTTCCCCCTCCGTGACACAGGGATGCAGAGGGCGGCCCCCCTTCCGTCGGGGAAGGTGTGCTTGAAGCCACTGCCTTCCCCTCCGTGAAAGGCTGACGCAAAAAGTCACGTCCGCCAGTCCCAGCAGAGACGGGGAGGACAGGCTCGGGGGGTGTCAAAGGGGACACCGGCTAAAACCACTTCTCGACACAGACGTCTTGAAATTTTTTATTAACTTGGGGACACACAATAACATAGATTTTTCGGGGGAGACACGTCAGGAGTAAGTATTGCTCAGGCTATTCAGTCACACATTTCCGATCATCTCTGCCCAAAATACCTCTGCCCGAAATCCAAGAACATCCTTCCCTGGCTCTTCTCTATTCAGTTTAAACCCACCGGTGCACATAAATGCCCCGGAGACCAGCCTGGAGAGAGCCTGCTGCTGCTCCGACCGTGCCGTCGGGAAGGCCCCTCCCGGGCCCGCCGGGAGGCTCAGGGGCGGCCCCTCCGCCCACTGTGTTTCGTCGCATTTCCCGCAAAGAAGCGAGTGAGAGTGTCCCACCTACAGCTGGTCAGTCCCGGCGGCGGAAAGCAAGGGGCAGAGAAGGGCAGCGAGGTGTGGGGAACCCCTGTCACCCCGCAGTTTCGAGCAGGGGCTACAGCACCCCGGGCCAAAGAGGCACTGGCTCCCGGCAGGACACCCAGCCTCCCTCAGCCGGGCGGTAGCGGCCGTGCCCAGGCTTCCACCCGCGCCCGGTCACCCCGCAGCCCCTGGGCAGCCGGACAGGGACACGCAGAAGCCCCTGCCTTCGAGGGACAGGGTGGCCGTCGCCATTTTAACCTGCTCCGAGCAGGCTCACAGCAGAGAGGCAGCGGGTGATCTTCCGCTGCTCTGCGGGGCTGCGGAGGTAGGATATTGGGGAGGGCAGGGATTCACCTGGGCAGCCCTGGCCATGTCACCCAGTCTTCCTGCTGGCTTCTTGGACACCTGCCCCAGAACCCAGAGCACTGCTCATAGACAAGGCAAAGAAAACCTACAATTTTCTCTTCCAGATGGGACGAAGAAGTACCAACACGTTTTTGGGGTCACTCAGTTCCGCAGCTACAAACTGTGTGCTGTTCATCAGTCCCAGCCCGGTACCTTAAGTATAGCTCTACCTATTCATTCCAAAAGATCCCTGGACTTTAGTTAACACTTTATGAGGATTGAATTTTATTTTAGATTAGGTATTAAGGAATTCTTTCCGTATAAACCATAGTGTCTCAGACTGAACAACAATCATTTTTCCTTCGGTTTCTTAAGGCATCAGATATAAGAAAACACGATTTAGTGTCAAGGTGGTTTTCTGACAAGAACGATCTAGACTGGGCAAGTCTCCTATGCAGAAGAGCACAGAAAGCAGATTGGAAAGAAAAGCGACATTCAGCATTATTATTATTTTCCCTTCAAGACATCTTTTAATGTGGCATCCCACTCAGCAGCAGCCTTCCCAGGGTCGCCCCACGCAGCATCTCCTCCCCGGTGGGGCCAGTGCCCTGGCGCGCAGCCGGCGCAACCTCCGCTGCCCGAGCTCCGCCGCGGGTCCCAGCCAGGAGCGTGCTATGGGCAGAGCAGGAGCTGCCCCGGCTCTGCCCCAGGCTGGTTAATGCTGAGGATGCTGAACCACCCTCCCCTGGCCAGCTCCCATTGTACGTCCACTCCACTCCACGCCTGCGCCCTGCCCCACGCAGCCCCCGCCCCTGCCCTGCTGAGGACCGCCGGGCTCGGAAACGCTCCTCCGTCACTGGCACGCATATTCACTTTGTTCTGATGTCCCCCACGTTCGGGACCCCACCTCCCCGTCCCGGCAGAACAAGAGCAGCGGGGCTCACTCACTGCCCGGCTCGGCTTTCGGGTGTCGCTGGGCAAGAAGCCGGAAAAAGCTGCTATGTCAAATTTCCAGTCTTGGGAGGGCTCTCAGGCTTTTCTCTGCTACCCACCCCTGCTCTCCCAGAGAACGGTGTCCCTTCAACTCCAGCTGCCGCTTCCAAAAGTCACAAGTACCCCTGCCTTTTCGAGTAGAGAAGAGGGAAGTTGTACCCTCCCAACTGAGAATTTACCCCTTAAAGAGCGACTCTATTCCTGCCGGTCGGATCGCCCCTCCCCGCCCCTTGCCGAGCAGCATCCCTCCTGTCCTCCGGCGGCCGGCTTCTGCCCTGGGAATGGCAGTTTTCCTACGGGGCGTCACGAAGCACTTTTTCTGCCAGAGCCGAGACCGAGGGGCTCCGAGGCTGCTGGGACTTCTTAAGCAAGATTTCAGTTAATTGCTTACAATAAACAGCCGCCCATCTCATGAGGGAAAACAGCGCCCACAGAGAGAGACAAATATTTTAACATTTTAAACTATTTTGCCCTGGGGACTGACGTCTCTAAGCTCGACTGAGAGCCGATCTCACCGTAGGTTTGTATTGCTGAGGAAACGCAGCACAACATAAACGTGTTTTGCTGTGCAGCTTTATAGAAAATTGCCTGCAGCTCGACAGTAATCATCTGCACATCCTCACCCTGTGAAGGCAGAGGTAATGCGTTCAAAAGTTTAATATTTGCAAGAGAGAGCAGATGGTGCTCCCTTGGGTGCAATTTCAGGAGAAGCCTCGCATTCTGCACTTCTCGAGGTCTGTTTTACCCACACAGGTTTAATGTTATAAGAGCTCTATTTTTTTTTTCCTTTGGTGATGGAGTCACAAGAACACCCAACGCTAGCCCAGAGTAGGATGTTGCTGGCACGAGTCATGACCCTTCCCGTTTTGAACAAGCAGGGAGGATACAAGTGGAGTAGACAGGTGATTAAATAAGTGCCTTTGCGATTATTTTACCAGGTCACCTTCCGTGTGTCCACCGAAACCAGCTACTGAGCTAGATGGGTTTGTACTAGGATGGGAACTGCTGGGGATGCATTAAGGCGTGTTTGTCTCACAGTGCCAGCAGCCGGACAGGGCTGGAATCCCTCTCACAAGCTGTATGAGAGCACGGTGAGAACACCCCTAAGGCACGAAGGCCTCTGGGCGTCCTTGATGCAGGACAAGCACTCAGGGCGTCCGTGAGCCTCTCGGCTCCCTCTCCCGGGCAGGTACTGAGTCGCTGCTGTGTTTTCTCTGCACAAGGAGGCACAACGATTCTGTTTTGCAGCCTTTCGAGCTCTTGAGCTACTGGGCTTTAAACTTGCCGCCTGGCCAGAGGAAGTCGGGTGAAGGCAGCGGAGGAATCGCCCTCTCCGCCGGCCCATCGGACGCAGGCGCTGCCCAACGCAGCCCCGTCCCTGGGGGTCGGCCCTGAGGCCCAGCACCGCCGCGCCCAGCCGGCGATGAGCTCTCCCCATGGGGGACGTGCCGAGCCCAGGGCTCCTGCCGGGGGCCGGGCTCTGCCCGCAGCCGGGGCTCGGCGGGGCCGGCGCACGCCGTGGGACCTCCCCGCTCCCTCCACGCCCCGCTGCGGCGGGCGAGGCTCAATAAAGAGACGCCGATCGTGCCCGGCAGAGAGGAGACGAGAGGAGAGGGGGCAGAGTGAGCCGTGAGAACAGTTTCCCTACGAGAATGAGGGTCTCCCGCCATCACCCAAGGATCGCCGCTAGCAGCAGCTGGCACGCAAATGTTGGTACCCGGGATCGCGGAAGGCTCCTGTGCGAGAGCATCTTTCCGCTACACATGAAAGAATATCGGCAGGCGGCGGACGCTGAGAAACCCAAATTGCACCGCCGGGCAGACATGCAGGGGGAAAAAATAATCTACGTTCTTTTGGCACATGAACAAAACCCTCGGCAATAACTGCGCTGGCAGGAAGGGGAGCTGAAGCCGCCGCTTGCTGTGCCCACTGAGAACGGCTGGTGGGGTGCGACGTGGGTGACCCACGAAGCCAGCGGGAGCTGCATCCCCGCAGGATGGCTGGCAGAAGCCTCCCAGCGGCTCGCAAACAGATACTGTGTCGGTATGAGATGGCAGCTCGGCTTTCATCCTCATGCCAAAGGGAATCCTCAGCGGATGGCACAGGGGAAGCGGCCCAGCAAGAGCCAAGGAGAGCCAGGTGAGCTACGTTAGGGGCAAGAGCTGTTCCTGTAACTACCGCTGACGTGCAACCTATTCTAGCTAGGAACAGATCGTCTCCTTTTAGCTTTTACTGTCGAGATCTTGCGAAATGCAATGCATTTTGTTGCACATGACAGGACGAGGAGAGCTCCCTGTTTAACGATCCTTTTGTGCGTTTTCTTCTCCCACCGAGCAGAAACCAGTATTTAATTTTACAATGCAGATAACTGCCTTAAATGTATACTGTAAGCAAACAGACTTCATCCTTGGCCGCACTTCAACGATCCTAAAGAAAAACAGTAAACAGAAACGCCTGAAGCACCGCTTCAGAGCTTATGCTAATGTTTTAAACTTCCTTTTCTAATAACCGAGCAGTACATGACTTGGCAGAGCGCACCTAAGGAGGCACGGCCCCACGGGCGGTCTTGCAGCAGCTGATCGCCTTAGCAGTGTAACGCGGGGGAAGCGGATGTTATTTGTTTCCCCCCGAAGAGTATAAATCTGCGGCGATCAAAGCTGCGCTGCTGAAACCCTGCCGGGCTGCCAGAGGCACACGGCTCGCAGGCAGCCGGCAGCGCAAGGCGGAGGAGCAGCGCTGACTAGCGGCCGCCGCTCCCGGGCCCCGCACCGAGACAGCGACAAACGCGCCCGCCCCTTTCTCCTCAGAACGGCCCTGCTCGCGTCTACCCCACGTAAGGTTTTATACAGCTCATCCACAGGGCTGTTCCCTAGGCAGGGAAGAGTAGCCAGCAGCATTCAAGCGCAAAGAACAGAAACTCTCGCGTAGGGGCTCTCTGTGGGCACCGGCCAAGCCAGGCAGCCCGATCCTTCCAGGCTGCGGCGGCCAGGCAGGCAGAGATAGGGCTGTGAAGGCATCAGCAGAAGAAAAATAACACCATCGGGCACCTATTGTGTCTTATGTTCAACCGTGGTTTGAGTTGCACTTAGATTGACCCCACCTACTTTGATTTTCACAAGTACAAGCACACACTTGTACTACTAATGAGTACTCTCAAAAAAATGAAGCTTAGGTGAACAAATACATAACCCTCAGGAAGATCAAGCAAGGAGCCATAGATGGCGAGCCAAAGCTCGACAGTCCTCCAGACAGCCAAAGCCAGCATCCACACATTATTTTTACAATTTAAAAAAGCACATAGGAAGTAATCAGGCAGCTTTACAGCTTGCACACATTCTGATTAATTTGTAATGTGTTTCGTAAGGGTTTGGTACCCTTGAGATGTCATACAGCTTCTAACACTTCTTATCCTAATGAAGCAGGACACCATTTTCCCAAAGGACTGAAGACAGATGAATCCCTCACAGAACAGCAGCTTGAATCAGTATCAGGGCTATCAAAGGATTTCACTGTGAACTTTATGCTAATTTAGAATTAGCACAATACCAAATGTAGTAAAAAGGTTTTTATAATAGTTCAATTTGATGCAATTCAAAGAGAAAGAAGCATTGAATGGTGCAGCTGCTGAAGTCTACTTTTCAAGGTGCTCACTATATTCCTTCCTTGCTCATACACACCCAAAGTAAAACATTACTGTCCTCAGAGAAATTGGTTGACCATGTCTCAATCGATTCCCACACATTACTGCAATTACAGCAAGTTTGATTCAAGAAACATGAGAAGGAGCTAATGCTGGGTTTCCATCCTTTGCATAGAGAGTAAAAAGAAATTAGTAGTAGTAAATACCGCACACCCTACTAAAGAATTTATAAACATGGGAGCACTAAGATGCTTAGAATGTCCCTGGAAGGAAAGGGAAGAGGTATGAAATGCTTATTCCTTTAGAGTCCTAAGGTTTTTAAAAATGTATGAAGTTCATTACTGTTCGTGACCTGCATGCATAATAAACCCTAAGATAAAGTCCAAATTGCCTTGTGTTTCCTATGCAACTCCAGGTTGGTGAGGCTGAGTGTTTTATTCTTCCTTGAGGAAGAAAACCACCTCCTGTGCTTCTTACACCACAGGGTAGAAACAAGCACAATGAAGAAGAAAGTACTTCGTTAGCTTTGAGTATTCCTGTTTAAGGGTAACTTTTTTTTAATCTTCCTTAAAAAGCTTAATGACACAACCACAAGTGCTGTCTTGTAACCCCAAAAACATGGGTTCCTGAAAAGCAGCTGATGAAACAGCCATGTTATGAAGCAATAAATTATCAAAGGTAATCGATTGGTGGCCCAGGGCTGGATTACAGGAGATGTTTTTTAAGAGAAAACTGCAGAACCAAAAGGGCACAGATGAGAACTCAAAACTAGAAAAGAGGGGCATTAGCATCAGACACCCTCCATACACAAATCTCTGATAGGCTCTCAGCCAGTTCCCAGCTGCCAGCAGGGAATTTAACAAAGAGGCAGCAAGGATGCCAAATGGAGAGTCAGACACCAGCAGGATGCTGCTGCTGGAAGAAGATACTGCTACAGTTCAGCCTCGGTCTAGGACAGGTGTGAAATGTGGTGCATCTACAGTGCCAGCTACTGCCTCAGTGCTGGGGAAGGCAGGCAGAAGACAGAGAAGATTCAGCAAAACTAACAGGCTTAAAAATACTGCTGAGTAAGAGTCATTGACTGTATTTTTTTTCTCTTTAAAAAGATATGCTAATTTAACCTAATAAGAACAGATATATCCAATTAGTATTCCCAAACACAATAAATTAAATTATGGTTATACCATTTAAATACAAACACTGGTTTATATTTAGCCTCAACATTCAGAATGAAGAATCAAAAAGCAGCACATCCCTTCCAGTCCATTGCAAGAGCCAAACCCAGGTCTCATTCATCCTGACTGAGAAGTCAAAACGTGCAGCAAGTGTTCATATGCTGAGCAATTCTACAGAGCTCAAAAGAGCTTCCAGAAATAGAGCAAAAAATATCTGTAGGCACACACTTGCCTCCAAAGTTAACACATCTAAGGAAGTCTTTGTCATTTCACATTGAACTAGATATATACATACATGTAAAATGCACTGACAGATCGCTTTCATGACAGAGTAGTCTTTAGCAACTATTCCTGCTGAGAACAACTATAAATACAGATCCCTCTAATTCTTTCCCCAAAAGCCTTCCTGGTTTATTAAAGGAAGAGTACAAAGCAACATTGGTGCACCTTTTCAGAGAGCTCTTGTAGTAGTAAGCAAGAAACGGGAAAATGTCTGTCAGTTATTTGAAAGAATTATTTCCTGCTAGCATCAGAAGTCAAAACAGTTTTGCTTAACCTTGAAGTATACAGAGAATTTTGGCAGGAGGTATAAAATTTATCACCTTAAAATAAAGGCAAATAAAGAAACAAAACTGCATTCCCAACTTTCATATCTACATCTCTCAGTATTTCATGTTTTATCCTAGAGCCCCAACAGCTTTGGGCAGATGATAAAATCATATGGAAAACAAACACCACCACACAGCAATAAAAAAACTGAGATTCTCCAAGTCTCTAGTCCTCACCCATGGGGGAAGGACTGAAAAGCTGAATTATGAGCAGCCAAAGTAAATAAAAACACTTGAATCAGACTCTGAAATCTCAGTACTTGCATGTGAGCACAAGCCACCATTTTTCACAGCTATCATTTTCGCACTTCCTACATTAACGTTAGCCAGAATTTAGCATGCTAAGAGTACAACAGTTCTTTAAGTACTATATTAGACCTTTCCAAAGTAAGACATACTTCAACCAGACTTATTTGAGAGTCCTTCAGAACAACATTTAGAGTGATAAAAATTGGGGATAAAAACCCCAACCAAACTAACCCCCCAACTATTGCGACACATGCCCAAGTCACTTAAGGCTAAGTGACTTTTACACTTTGGTCAGAATCAGAAGTGGAGGAAACTCAGTTCACAGGAATATTGTTGAACATGTCTTTAAATAAGGCATTCATGGGTACATTTGTGTGTGGCAGCTTGGTTCTTTACAAACAAAAGGTACAAATACTTCTCAAAACTGAGAACGTATTAGAAAGTAAGCAATAAGGACTAAAAGTCATTTTTTTTGCAGCCTCACCAAATCAATTTGGCTCCAATCCAAAAGAGAAAGCCAAAGATCCAGTGAGATCCCACTCAAGCATAATAAATAAGACTGAAAACCACCTTTGCTAGGGACAGAAACATCCAGGCACAGACAATCATTGGGTGGGGATAGTACCTGGCACACAGACAGAGATGAGCCCCATCTCAGCCAATTTAGTATTCCAGGTGCACAAACACTAAGCCCATATGGTGTAGGCACAAAGCATTTTAGCTCTTAGTGACAGAGAACTCACTGCCAAGACTGTTTCTTCCTCCTGTCAAATGCTATCATATTTTTTGTGTTTATGTATATACCATCTTCAAAAGAAAAGCTCTCCTTCTTAATAAAGGAAAGAAAAAGCTTGTTTATGCAGGTTTGGTTTGTTTTTAAAGAGTTATCCTTTATAGCTACAGCCTCAATACCAATTAGTCAGGAGTATCAGTGAACCTGCAATATTAATCCCATGAAAGTTTACTTCTACTACAAAACAGCAAAAGCCATCTCTAAAATGCCTGCAATCCTTAGATACACACACGCAACTAAAATTAGTAGAAAAACATTCTTACCTTTTTTTTTTGAAGAAAAATAACGAGGTACACAGAAATGCTGTTACAGAGGTTCTTTGTTCCATAGGGTACAGGGATCTTCCCTGGTAGGAAACCCTTAAATAAAACCTGGAGCCAGCCTGGGCAGCACTCCTGCACGAGGTGCACACAGCAGCCAGTGGATTTGTAAAGCTGAGCTCAACTGCCTGCTGCACCCTCCCAACACAACACCAACACTGCAGCTCCTGACTGGAGCTGTAAGAGCAATAAATCAGTTTCCTGCTTCTTTAACTGATTGACTAATGAGCACCATAATCAGTAAACTATTTACACATGGAAACAAGAACACGTGAACGTTCTGACTTTTTCACTCATTTGGTAAGCTTTTCATTTGAAACAAAATCGCAAATATATGGTATTTTGAATTTTAATCAGTATTTCCAGTAACACTGTGTAAAAAACACACTGAAGAATTAATTTCTCTTTTCTCAGAGGAACACAGAGATTCTTAACTTGTTCAATGAAGATTCCTTGCCAGCACTCCAGTGCATTCCACTGTCAGAAATCCATAACCAAACCATTGTCTCAGATTTTTTTTGCTCTTCTAGATTCACACATAAAAAACCCCACATAGGTATATGCCTCACTATTTATTCACCTGGATTGTCATACTGATCTTGCAGAGTGACACAGAAGTAAGCCAAATTCAACTGTTCCTTTGCACCATAAGAAACTTTACAAAATTCTAATTTTAATTAAGCAAGCAGCAGTTTTCTGCACCTGTTCATAGAGCAGAGCAGCCTTACCAATGGACAATCAACTGTACCACCACTACCAGAACATCTGAATTTCTTGGATGAAGGGAAAATATTAAAATTTTGTCTTCTTACTCCAACATACACAATATTTTCAAGTCTTCCAATACAATACAGAATGAAACTCTCATAAGACATTGTATGCAATTTTCAAATGGATACTTTTTTTTAACTCAAAGACTGAATAGCTGACTGCAAGTCATTCAAAAGACAGCATATTTCAGAATAAATGTTCCCTTTCTAGACTCAGTCCATCTCCTCATCAATAACATTCTTTCACTAGGAAGTAGAAATCAGTTTCCAAATATTTAATTATAGTCAGGAAAAGATTACAAAATACAAAGTTTTATTGTACTTGAGACTAGAGGAAAGTATTACTTTCATTTTTCCATTTCCTTTGAATTCAAGAAAAAGTAACAAGCAAACAAACAACAACAAAACCTAACAGATGTATGAACTAGTTTCACCAATAAAGCTTGGAAATTCAGAAAGGATTTCACCAAATAAATGTCAGTGGCTGAACCTGGCAGAAGCCATTCCCCACAGAAGTGCTGCATTCCTAGAATGAACTAATGCCCTTCAGTAATACAGAAAGTCAGTCACTCAGGCAAGGCAGGACTTAGAAGAGACCAAGGATTAACATCTCCGAACATTGGAGTCAAACGAAGCCTTTTGGATCCCGTGTCAATTCAGAGCTCATCGTGTTTTGCAGGGTCCAGACTGGGTTTGATGAAGACTCCCTCCATGGCTTTCCAATAGTTGTGGTGGTTGGCAGCAGGCATGCCATGAACTTCCCGCTGACCCCTGATGGGGTGGCCGTACTGCTCCCCCGTGATGGACAGGAACACCTCAGTCCCCACGTGCCTGAAGCGCACGGCATCCTCCCGCTCCCAGTAAGTCCCACTGCACTGCACAATCCAGAAATCCAGGTCATCTCCTTCGCCATCATCCCCAAAGGCACTTACTTCCTGTTAGAGACACAAGCTTCCTGAAGTGAAAGCGTAAGCAAACACCTCCAGGACACACACACATCAACCACAGACTCAGCAGAGTTTAAAGACAAGGATGGGGAGAGAAGTGCTGTTGTTTTGCTTTGTCAACAGTCACCAAAGCCAGAAGCAGTAAGGTTCTACCACTACGATCTGAACACAAAGTGACAACAAACTCCAACCTGTAATCTGAACAAAAAGTGCTAAAAAAACCCCCAAACAAAACAAAACCCCACAACGACAGCTGAACATTTTTATATTAATGACAATATATGAAGTGTCTACACTGAAAAATGAAACCTGAGGGGAAGTTTTAGAGTCATTCTTTCCCTTAAATAATTCTTTTGAAATGCTATTTTTTCATCACTTTTTAAAATAATCAGGTTATCTAGACACCCTACACAGAGCTGGATCTTATTGTTTCAGCCACTTTACTCGTGGTGAAAGAAAAACCTTTTCCACAAAGAGTCAGATCTTCCAAGTTTGAATGTAACAACCTATCTACGTGGCCTGATGAAAGACTGATGTGACTAACAACAAAATCTTCCAACAATTGCATTATTTAAGAGAGATTTTCAATCTTGAAGAAGTGTTTGTTAAAGGACAAGACTGGGGCTGAATTACAGTTAGAAACCACACTCTTCTAGATATGCATAAAAATATAAATAAATATGATAGCAAGAACAGATTCCATTTTCTTGTGGAAGGAGGACAGATAAATAAGAATAGTGAAATGAAGTAAAGATAGCAAGAAGGTAACTGAGACTAAAAGACTGGATCACCAAGGAACTCAGACATAGGAATGCCTAGAGTTATACGACGTGATTAGTTGCCTTGCTCTAGAGCAATCTTCACAAGGTTGAGGGAGATACTCAATCCCCTGCATCTTGAAACACCAAACATTTCAGAACAGTCTTCCCAGTAGCAATGGTGCAGAAAAAAAAAATGCAGATTGTTAAAACTACCGTGAAATACCAATACTGGCACATATTAATTTTTACTTCTGTCAAGAACTGAAATACGTAATTTCAAGATGCAGAAAAGCATGTACTTGAATCTGGATGTGCACAGACATACTGCTTCTGGCAGCTGGTACCCAAGTCTGAGTCTCCAAACACACGAGTAACTGGAGAGACTATTGTCAACAGCATGCACTATTTACACAAAAGCTTAAGATGCAAGCCAACTCACTTGGTTATTGGAGAGTGGTGATGGGAAGTGATGAGTGTGCAGGTTTTTCCCCGTGTTCACATGGGTAAGTCGTATGGCTTGCCCACATTTCACTGGTGTCCCACGCTGGCAGCTGCTGTCACTCTTCCCACGGATCCGCCAGTAGCTGTTGGCATCATCTGAAGCTTCAACTCCCGTCACTGACTGCTGCCCACTTCCTGTTTGAATAGAATTAAATGCCACAAGACTTATCCCACCTCCCCAGTTCAAAAAGACATGAGAGAACTAAAGAAATTTGCTTTTATGTTCTCATGCCTTCACGTTTACGAGATGCTTAAATCTCACAGTCCATTTACCAACTGCAAAGGTAATCCAGGTACCAATAAGCTTTTAGATGGAAGCAGTGAAACACAGCGTGTGTTAGCAGATGCAAACTGTCAAAGTTCATGGTGAACACACAAGAAGAAAATCTGATCCATCCAGACAGGTACTATTCACACCATCCCACCTTTATCAAAAATACTGCCAAGGTCTTTGTGTCCCCAAACAGACCAACACCCTCGTTGCCAGAGCAGACACTGGGAAGGTACAGCCGAGGCCCCTGACACTGAACACGGCTTACCTCAGGGACGAGGGCAAAGCACCCCTGTCACATCCCGATTCCAGGGCCCACAGCGCAGCTGACGCCTTCCAGTCCCGCAGGCCTCAGCATCCTCCTGTCCCTGCCATGTCTCCAGCGCACCCCTACACCCCATCCCTGGCCTGCCGCTTCCTTCTGCACCAAGGACACGAACCTCGGGAAGCTCCAACTTCCTCCTTCCCCGCCACTCTCACTGCCTGCCCACCCCCGCCATTTCCCTGCCAGGCACCGCCTGTTCCCCCCACCGCTTTCTCGCCCCCCTCACAGCCCGTGCCCCACCATTTTCCAGCTCCCCGGCCGGGCCCTGCTCACCGGAGCCGTACTTGACCTCGTGCGAGTGGAGTCGCACGCTGTGGCGGGTGTTGAGCAGTTTCAGCACCGAGCCGCAAGTCACGGCGCCCGGCGCCGGCTCCCTGCCGCGGCACAGCCCGGGCAGCAGCGCTAGGAGCAGCAGCGGGAAGAGGCGGCGGCCAGCCCGCATCGCGCCGCACCCGACCGGCCCCGCCGGCCCCTCCGCCCGGCCGCCGCTGCCGCCCTCAGCGCCGCTTCCGCTCCCCCGCGCGGGCCCGCCGGTCGCCCCGCCCACCGCGCACTCAGCCAATCCCTGCCCGCCCCCCGCGCCGCCGCGCGCCCTCATTGGGCTACGGCGAACCGGCACGGGGAGGAGTGGCCAATCAGAGCCCGCAGCGTGGCGGCCCCCAGGGGAGGACGCGAAGGAGAACTGCGGGCGCTGCTCCCTCACGGGGCCGGGCCGGGGCTGCGCTGCCGCCGGGCCCCGAGCGGAGTCACCTCCGAGCTCTGCAGTTTGCCCTTGCTGAGAACGTAGGAGGAGAGGCCAGGTCTGTTACTGCTCCCCTCTTGTCTAACGTAGTCTGGGCTGCACGAGAAGTTATAGCCAGGTCAGGCTGAGGGGGTTGTTAAAGGGCCTTGGGGGAAAAGGTGCTGTGGGTAGGAGTGTTCAGTTATCTGGGAAGGACAAGTGTCCTCACAGCGAGAGCAGTGTCAGAGACACACCGGCTCTGAGGGCGCAGCCCAGGTAGGGGCAGTGTTTAGACACAGCCTCGGGGAGCCGCAGTTGGCACTGTCAGCTCAATCAGCCCCTACTGTTCCATTCAGGCCACTTCTAGCTTAGAGCTGGCAGGCGGCACATTTAGGTCTGCTCCTCCCTGCAGTCCTGGATCTTAGAATGGAGTAAATATCTACCTGTTTTGGGGATTTACAGAGAAAAGTAACACAGTGTTGAAAAACAAAAAGAATTCATGTTTGTGAAGTGACTTGGATGATCATACATCACAGCTCCAGTAATTTCTGGGTTATATTAGAGCTTGTAATTATAGGGCATAAACACTTTACAAAGAAGAAGTAACAATGGTTGCTGTAACATTAAGCTGTAGCAATAATGTAACATCTTTGCTTTTGGATCCCAAAATTAACCTTCTGTGCTTCAGTCTCATGCAAAATTCTTATAACAAAGAGATTATTAAGTTCTAGTTTGTAGAAAAAACACCCGCATAAATTAACATACATACTGTCCTTTATTGCATAGTTTTGGAAACTGAAGAAATTAACCCCCCCCCCCCCAAAAAAAAAATCTCAATAAGAGGCAGCCATGGACAAAGGACACATGAACTCCTACATAATTCATTAGCTTTTGCCTCTGAAACTGCTCATAGGATTCACACATGAGTCACACATAACACTGTGAAGAATGCAAAGTTATTCAAAAGACCAAAAGATTTTGATGTTCTTAGTGGCAAGGAGGCAGGTAGAAGGGCTCCTGTCTTGGGACATAAATCTTTGTAATAATGGTATTTTGTCCTTGCAACAGCAAAGAACTGAAACAGTGCACTTACAGTATTACAGGATGATTTAGAAAGCACATTAGTGTTGCTGGGTAGTGCAAACATCGTAAGACTCTCAGCTGACTGTCTCTTCAACCAGTCCTGAAGCTGCAAGGCTTTTTCATGCCCATGTGATACCACTCAATCTAATGGTTAGGTTTTTTTGTGCTGGTTTTGGCCTGTTTCCCATAGCTATACCTACATTTAAGAAAAATATCTGACTTAAATGCCAGGTCAGCATTAAAACAAGCTCAAGTACTTAATTCAGTCACATACACGTGTCTATACACATACACACACACAGACTGGGCTTTTCTCAGGACTAAAAACTCATTTCCTAGTGCTGGAAGTATAGAGGTTTACTCACAGAAAAGCAAAAAAATCACCCACTGATAGTCAATTGTCATATTTTTATGTCATTCTAAGCAGCCTTGCTGCTCTAACTAAGACAACAGCTCCCATTTGCTTCTGTTGTTATAACTGGGGCAGAACCAAATGTCTGTGGTTGCCATTTTAGCCGTGGAAAATCAATCATATGGGGCTTTAGCTGGCACCTGTCTATCTTTCTGGGAGGTCGCTCAGTCTCAGTGCATTTAGTGCCGTTTACATGGTGCTCCCTACAATGCTTTTCAGTCCCACTTTAGAAACATAATTGGGTTAGAACGGTTGCCAACAAAGGGCCCATCAATGCCAAACACCCATGGCAATTAACAACCACCTCATTGCCACAGGCCCCTCTATTGTTTCTGGTAGATTGCTGTAAGCTCCAGGTAAAATTGCCTCAGAAATTATGTGGCTTCACATTGGTCATGGGAACATCAGCTTTTTTTTTATAGGAATCTCTTTATGATTCTTGTTTATACACACAAAATAATTCAACAGTGCTGTAAAAGGGGAGAATGTAAAATGTAACTACGAAGCCTTCAATCACTTAAACCACCTGCTCTATCCTTGTGCACAGTTGATTTTCAAGCATTTTGGAAACTCCTACCATTTCCACTCAGGTGCAGCTGTAGGTATAACCTGGCCCTCCCTGAAAAAATGATTGAGCAGTGCCAAATGCTTTTAGCATGCAGGAATGAAAAATCTGTGGCACAAGAAAATTTCAGAGGGTGTATACTGACCCAAAGTAACAGATTATAGTAAAGGGATATAGTATTTGTGTTGGCCTTTGTTTGAGATGCTTTAAATTCTCTGTTTGCATGCATGGCTAGAGCAGTTACTGACAACTAAGGTAGCAGAGCTGGCAACTCCTGGGCATGGTCTGCACCCCAAAAAGCACTGGTGCATCTTTTGGTGTAGACAGCCCTTGATTTATGGGGAACACTGCAGCAACCCCTGCGTTCTTTCTCAGACCAGCACAAACTGTGGGCAAAATAGACAGGGACAGTTCTGAAACCATTAGTACCTGATACAGAAACAAGTCCACATGAGCTCTTCCACTGGCTTTTCCCTGCATCTGGTCCCTTCTCTGATATCAATAAAGATGAACTGTACTGAACTCAAGAGAGTAACTGTAGACAATCAGGTCTGCAAAAATTCTGTGCTTTTTTTCTGTCTCCTTCTTTCACTCCACACTGAGGAACAGCTGGTTATAAACCTCACTTCAGATGAAACATTTGTCTCCACTGGCATGCCTTGCAACGGAGCTCTTCCAACTGTGACCCCTAAGCCTCATACAAACAGTGAACAAGAGTAATAATGATAAAATGCTCCCACCCGGGGAGGAATTGAAGTGACAAAAAATGGCTTGCCAAAAATTTATAGAATTCCAGCATCTTATCACTCAGCCTAAGTTGTTTAAGTACTAGATTACGAAAATAATTTGCTTAGATTTTTGCATTCAGTAGATATAAACGTAGTGTAAGAATGAGCAGAGTAAGTAAATAAGCAGAAGAGATTTGACAAAAAAAGTATAAACGTATACATACATACATACATATTTAGATTGAAGGTCTTTTCATCTGGGAGAGAAAAGTTGATGTTTTTTAATTGCTATCTTCTATTTCTAGTCTTGGAGGTAGAGAGGATTTCCTGGAAAGTTCTGCAGAGTCCTGGCAATCTGTGGCCATCACTGTCACCATCTCTCAGCCACTCTCCTGACTGATGCTTGTCCTTCAAGAGCAGGGGATCTCCCCTCAGAACCCCAAAGGAATTAATCTGCCTTTCCATTCAATCAACTGAGATTTTTCACATGTTTTCAGTGATGCTGGGAGGTGACAACAATCACTGTAAGTGATCTGCCAGATTAATTTACATGTGTAGTAACATTGCTGAGGTGTTCCTGAAGCTTGCATTAATTCCTTTTTTCTTTTTTTTCCTTAACGTAAGGACTTGCCTCCAGTATCTTTAATCCATTTTAATGACTCCTGATCAACATCTGTAAAAATGAGGTTCAGGTTTAACTCTGCTTTTGTTTAGACAGTGTAAATTGAAGCTGAGGAAGTTATTCAGAATTTGTAGGCATGGACTGGAATTGTTTTGATGACTAGCTTTTATTTTAGAATAAGAATGTAAAAATGCAATGTATGTTACATCGGTTCAGGCAGATTTTAAAATATCTTAGTTCTTCATGGGATTTGAAAAACCTCTAGACATCTGTTTCAGTGGTAGGTAAATATTAATGTAATTCTGAAAATTCCACTGAACATTTATGCATCTTTTATGTAGCCTGCCCCTTTCCAACCTCAATAGAGATAATTTCCTCTAGGAACCTTTATCATAAATACCAAGAAATGAGCTCCAGATAGCATAATAACTTTCAGAGAGGTCAAACTGAATTCTTGATGCAATCAAACAGTTAATGGAATCAGATAGTCTAGGTTAAGCTATTAATGTGCACAGTTAAACAGCACCTATTTTGGACCCATCATTTAATTGTCTAGGAGAAATATTCCCCATCTCAACTCTTTTTTGACCAGGTGTCTTTGTATATTTAATAGACCTTAACATCAGGAAAAGAGGCATCTGGAAAAGGAATGTGCAGGCTTTACATCATCTCAACCCTCAACCCCAGTTAGAAGGCACAGATGCTGTAGTTTAGTTAATATAGTTCGTATTCAAATATTAATTTTTACCACACATTAGATGCTAAAGGAAATGCGGCAGAGAGAAAATAACCCTCTGGAAAAAGGGAGACTGGATTAAAATTCATCACCAATGAGGGACAGTATCACCAAGGACCAGAGACCTGCTGTGTGCATCAGGAAGGATTTGAGTTTGGTGCTTTTAACAGTCCTTCATTGTTCAGTGACGAGTGTCAAGTTAATAATAAGGTCACAGTGCCAAATTTTGCCTTTCGGCCACCTTGCTAGGACCACACACCTTGCCATTATTTTGTGCTGGTGTAAATTCAGGTATTTCAGACATGGGCCAGGGAAGGTGACAGGTACTGCCTGGCTGTGTCACATGGTAAGCAGGGTCTTAGCAGATGTATCCCAGAGTTTGGGAATTTCAACCCTTTTTCATGCAAGATGGAGGAAGCTGTTCTATGGATGAAAAACTGTAGTTTAACCATTTCTAAAGAAGCCACTAAACTTCAAAGATTTAGTAAATCTTTGAGGCTGGGGCAGAGAAAAAAAATGTTTACATCCTTTCATTTAAAAAATGGATTTTACTTTGTCTCATTTCAATGCCTTTTACAATTCACACTTTCAACAAAATTTCATGCAAGGAAAAGACAAACCAAGTCCTACTGTGCTACCATTGTAATCCCAAATGAACTAGCTAGCTGCAGCCAAGGGAACAAGAAAAAGAAAACACGTTTTTTATGTCGACGTAAACAGACGCCTTGTTGGAAGCAGTAATTGTTGGAAAACACTTTTGTGAAATACAGGAAACTCGGAATTTGCTACTGAATAACTCAAAGTTCAGGGAAAGAAATTCAAGCTCAAAAGCAGTGAAGCACTTGAGGGTGGTCAGAGCCCCTGCTGGCTTTTGCAGCTGAGATGAGGTAGGGCTGTGTTTTGTTTTAGTTAAGCTGGAAGATGCAGCCTCTGCTTAGTCCATGTCTTGGCTTATGCAGCTCCACCAGAAATACTGGCCAATGTTCCTGCCTTCAGTGCAAAGACTATCCAGAGGAAGCTTGCCTTGCCTTTCAGCTCGAGGATGAATTTGGAAGGGCCTTTCCCCTCTGGGCTCTGTGGGGGTCAGCTGCAAGGGCTGTCTTGGCAGCCAGCTGCGTGTGCAGGCTGCAGAGGGAGCACTGCTGCTGTCTAAGGGGACGTGGCACAAGGGCAAGATTTGCTTGCTGGGCAATGTTTGCTTCCAGTCACAGGAAGGACAGCTGGATAAACATGTATGAAATCAGGAAAGAAAAGCCTCTAGGAAGTGCATTAAATATTTAAGAAGGATGTTACCGTTAATAGCATTAAATGCATACTAAGGTTAAGAAGGCTGAGAAGCCAAGCTTTGTCTAAGATTCTTATGTAGTGCCTCTCACCTGTGCAGAGGCAGGGAGCACTGGCAGTTCTAGAAAGAGGCAGAAAACCCCAGAGTTTGCATTGGCAAGGACAGGAGGTACTTATTTTATGATTCATTACATTATTTCAGAGTTGTGCTGACTTCAGCTGTTATAGTAACAGCACTCATCAGTAAGTGAAGCCTCTTGGGGAATGTGGGCAGGCTGTGACGTTCATCTCCCAGAAGGGGAAGCAAGTAGCAGTTGCACAAATATCCCCCCTGACATGCCAAGGGCACTGGAAACCTTTACAGAACATCAAAAACTTTTCTGTAACAGAGCCATACGGCTATCAAATGACAGAAAAGCTCACAGGGATTGCCTGAATGAAGATTTAGCAAGTTGTCTACAGCATTTTAGCATGATCTGTTTTGAATTTCATTTAGTATAATTTTTTTCTAAGAGTAGATGTCACTGAAGAGGCAGAAGGCTGTCTCCAGCTCTCATCATCATTTCCAGTAGTCAGTGCTAATTTACATGAACAGAGAAGGGCAAGAAAGAGTAAGAAAGTGACAAACAGCTGATGTCCACTATCGATGGACAGCAGAAGTCTCCCATGCTCCCAGTCTCTCAGTGCTGCCCATTTCAGGGCCTATAGGGAGACCACAGCCTAGGAACCAAATTCTCCCATGAATAATGCTGCTGCCACCCATTCTGCTTTTATTTTTCTCCTTCAAAGTATCAAAATAAATTTACAAATTATCATCCAAAACTTAGCTGCCCCTCAAAGCACCCTCAGTCTAATGGAAACAAAGTTCTGCAGCAGTTTGCTATGTGGACTGCAACTGATGAAAGCCTAAAGACAACAGGGCTGTGACCTACCTCAGTTCAGTGATTCCAAATTCCTTGTTAGGAGACAGACCTAGAAAACCACTTCTTCCACAGGTGTTCATGCCCCTCCATAGATGTTTCAAACTTAAACTCCAGGTGTGAAAACAGTGGCATTTACTCTACTGAAGTGTGCTTCTATGTCTCCAAAGTGATGGTTCTTCCTTTGCTGAGGACAGTCAGTCTCTTGCTGCGCCTACAAGTCACATCCTTTACTTTAGGGCATGGGCACACCAGCTGACTTTTAGGAATTGAACTCTGCTGAAAAAAGGAGGCACCTGGAGGCTTTGGTTTCTTTATACGTTATTTGTACATGAATTAAGCAGCAGGATGGTCAGTCCATTCCCACAGAAACAGCCTTTAAAGCCTTTTCCAACCCATTTCACTCCAGCTGCTCTTCCAAGAAGCCCATGCTTGGCTTGACAGCTGTTTCTTCACTTACCTCCATGCTGGCACAGGTTCAGAGGTGGAAATCACCATCATCCATGCAGGAGTCCCAGTCCCAGTGTGATCCCTGCTTCCTGGAACAAATTAGCAGCTAACACCAAGATAGTTACCCTGGATCCATGGACATGTTACCATGGCACTTTCTGAGTCGCCAATCTCCCTACCCAAACATGAGTTTGTTGTTCCTCCTCCAATGTCAGAAGTAGGTGAATGTTTTGTGATAATATTTCAGACCAAGAAGGGGGTTGTTCTGCTTTGATAGAACTTCATCCTCTTCCACAGGTAAAAGATGCAGGCTGACAGTAGCTTCCGTTCTCCAACTCTAAGTTGAGTACTTGGCACTTTCATTCTGGTAGGTCCAGAATAGCTTTTCTGCAGTAAGAAAAAGCAGTTCAGTGCCAGGACAAACAAGATTTTACATGCAGCCTGATGGAGAACTGGCTGACATCCAGCACTGAATGACAGCATGTTAGAAGCTGCCCTTTGTGAAACTCTCGTCTGTTCTCCCTGACCTTCTGCAGCCCAGCACCAAGAGCCATGGGACCTCCTGGCCAGGGTTTGCTGCCCTGTGGCTCTGAAATCAGACTGAGCGCACACCGCCAGCGAGCCAAGGTGGGGGAAAACAAGCAAGTGGCCACTGTGACCGTCACCGATTGCAGGATTACACATCCATGGCATCGTTGTGATCATCAGTTTTGCGCTGCAGCCAGCACAGAGCACTGACTGAATTGCTTGTACCACCCTCAGCTACAGGCGGGTCTCAGCTCGGGGGTCTGGAGCAGAGACCGCCACAGAGAGCGGCGCGGGTGCGCACCGGGCCCGGGCCGTGCGGGGCCGTGCGGCGCTGCGGGCCGCCGCCGCCAGGGGCCGCCGGTGGGGCCGTCCCGGTGCTCGTCGCGCTCGGAGGCGCCGGCGCTGCGGCGGGGCCGCGCCGGGCTCGCCTCGCTGGGGGAGCTCCCGGCCGGGGCCGCTCGGCAGCGCGGGCAGGGGGATGCGCGGCGGGGCGGCGCGGGCACAGCTCCGCCACCGGGGCCCGCGTCCCCCCCGGGGCAGCGGCGGCCGCGGCCGCCCACACCTGGCGGCGGCCCTGGGACCGGGATCGGGCCGGAGCGGAGGTACGCACCGCCCCGGGCGCGGGAGGGGGGCTGGCGGGGCCCCCGGAGGCGGCTCCAGTCCCGGCTCTCCCCGGGGACACGGCCCGCACCCGCTCCGGATGGGGCCGGGGATCGGCGGCCTCAAAGACGTCACGGCTGCGGGGTTGCCTCAGGTGATCCGCACCCGTGCCATTGCACTGGGCACCGCGGGCGAGGGTGTGCCCGGGAATGGAATCTGACCCCTGACGCACCCTCGATCAACTAAATCATTCCACCAAGTCCCTGACCTTTCGTACGCTCCTCATCCCCAGAGGTACAAATTGCACCGAAGGGTTTGCCCCTTCCCCGCAGGGGAGGGCAAGGCCGATGCTCTCGGGCAGGAGCAGGCAGGGATGGTGTGAGCCCGGCGGCCACACACAAATGCGGCCGCTGTGCCAGCTACAAGACAGCGGCGGGCTGAGGTGGAGCGGGAGGAGTTAGTCAGGGGCTGAGTCACGATTGGGTTCGCCCCCGTAAGCCTGTCTTTTCCTGTTTGCCTGTGATCTGCAGACTGCCGATTGTTCCGATTTAACCTCCTTTACTTTTTTGCCAGGGATGACATCCAAGGATGCTTCAGGTGAAGCTAATAGTAACTGGAGATGACTTTGGCTATTGTCCTCGGAGAAACCAAGGCATCGTGGACTGTTTCCTGGCTGGTGCGATATCTAACGTGTCCCTTCTAGTCAACGGAAGTGCTGCAGCAGATGCAGCCAAACTGGCAAGGAGGTAAGCTACTTTTTTTAGCTCCTTTGTGGGCAGCCGCCACAAAAACCGAGCCTGGAAAATGTATTATTTTGTAGCCCCAGAATAAACACTGTATCATTGCGCAGGCTGGTATAAGAAAACTGTATTCAGACACATTTACTAAGACTCTTCATAGTAAAACCAGTGATCTGCCAACCAATACCCCTAATGGTCTTTCTCTAGTTTAGCCACTGCACCTTTTTTCCCCCTCCGGATAGGAAGCCACTTCCACTATTTGACTAGTAGAATTTGGGTTTGTTAGACTTTTTTCTTCTGCATTCCTAAAGGATGCATGATCAGAATGAAAGTGTACATTATATACTCAGACCAATCTGCTACTCCTAAAACTATTAGAGAATAAAAGCATAAGTTTTAAAATCTCATTTAATTTTGTCCATTTTACCCAGGCTGAACACAAGGTCAGCCAGGCTCATTGCAGAATCAGGGAAAGGTGTGATTCTGCAAAGGCTTATTTATAAATCTGGGCAGTGGAAAACTTGATTTTTTTTTCCACTCCATAAATCTTTTTAAAAAAGCATATCAATATTTCCATTAATTCTAGGCTTGGTAAACACATCGGTAAAAAATGCATACATAAAGAAAGGGACAATACCTTGTACCTACCACCTTTACTTCTTCACCAACTTCAGAGGCTGCTGGCACAGTTAGCTCTGCAGCAGATCAAATGCTATGTGGCAGTCTCGTGGACTAGTCCAGCAAATCCTTTAATAGGAAGCATTATTTGTATTTAGGAGGTAAAACCCAGCTAATGCTTCAGCTCTGCTGTGGGCAGGCACTTGGAAGCAGGAGTATGTCCTGAAAGAGAGAACACCAGGACTGAGAAACAATTTAGGAAAGCAGAAAAGGAAAGGAGCTGTACTGCTAGTAAATAAACTGAGACCTTAAGCTTCAAATGCAGCTGCTGTGGGGGAGAACTTAATGAGAGTCCTGCTGTCTTTGTTCTCATTGAGCATCTCTCCTCACTTTGCTGTGGTTTTAGGGGTACTTGGAAATTGCTTGTAGCTTCTTTGGTGTAGGTTAGCGGAGAAAAGCCGGGGTGTTGTGTTAGTGGCAAACTGGTCTGTAAAAAGGCTAGAGATTCCACACAAACATCGAGGGAGGAACTGCCTGGGAATGAAAAGGGGAGGGGCACAACACCACTGAGATTCCTAAAATCCTATTAGTAAATTAAACAGAAAACACAGAGAAAGCCAGCACATCTCTCAGACACAGAGGCACTGCGAAACCCTTTAAGCCCCAGTGGACTGGTAATGTTGTCAGCTATTTTAGCCATGGTCTTTAGCAGGCTTTTAAAATAGAATCCACCTGGCCTCATTTCCATAGCCAGGAAGTAGGCCATGTAATCAGGGGTTTTAGAAGCATATTTGAATCCAGGTCATGATACTTGTGCTGGCAGCTGATACGGGTGTGAAAAGCCAGGTTGGAGGGCAGGGGACAGCAGAGGCTGCAGCCTGCTGCTACAATTCAATTTTTTTTTTTTTGGTGGTGGGAGTGGAGCAGAATTTTGAATTGTCAATGTGAATGAAATGCATTTAAATCTATTTCTGAGCATATAAGCGGGGTGACTTTAGGAACATCTGTCAACACTGAAGAGCAACAGCCCAGGTTCTACAGTTCCTCATTTGTGTAACTCTCTGCAGGTGTGTTCAGCCCTACCCAGACATGGGGGGAGCATTAGCAGGTGTGGAGAAGAGGGTTCCTCAGGTTCTAATGCAAGCCCTTCAGCTGCTGCTAATTGGCACCTGTGTGTGTAAACAAACCCCTGTGTCACCCCTGGGATATTGTTCATGTTACAAACGCTGACGCAAACTCTTTCTGCACAGATGACAAATAGGTCAGACTTACTAGAAATATCATTGAGTCCTCTTCATCTTGTGGTGCAAAAATGGGAAAGTATCACTTGCCTGACTGCCTTGCCAATATTATTCCCTCTTTCCCCTGCTTGGTGTCATCTCCCATCCCACTGTAAATATCGAGGCTTTTTATTTTATGGGATGGAAGTCTGCCTATTTTTTTCCTCCCCATGTTTTTCTTCCCCTATTCAGCCTTGACCACTGGCATAAGCAGGAAGAGTGGATCTATCCCCACCTGAGAGAAGAGGCTTGAAGCAAGTAGCTTGTCCTTTGCTGGGGCACATTCCAGTACTGTGGAATTTGGTCTTTCACACGGTGGTGCCAGGATTGTCAGAGTGATGGACTGCTTCTATGGCTGCTGAGTAAACTGTTTCTGACGTGATTGCTTGTCACTGCAAGTCTTAAGCTCTCACTCCTCACCTGGTTTTCAGTTAATTTGACACAGGCAGAGTTAATTAATAAGTAGACAACTTTTCCTTCCTAAGCATCTCACGCTGCCCTACAATATTAGGACTCAGCATCCTTCAGAAAGGAACACAGCTCCTCTGAGATGTCTTTCTTCCTTTCATTTTCACAATAATTCTGTAGTTTCTGGGTATACCATCTGTTGCCCTGACTCTTGATTAGAAGCCTTGGCAGGCATGTGATGATAGTCAGCAGATCTTTGTATCAGCTCTAACACAAGCCAACTGCAGAACAGCAGAACCAGGCAGTAAAAAATACACCTTCCTTAACATTCAAGCTCAGGATCTTGGGCTTTCCTCATTCACTGTCACAACTGGGCTGAAAGAAGGGGCACACTCATTTCTGGCAACAGAGAGATTTCAGCAGAGGCCTGATCCATCACCAAATGACAAACCTATTGATAGCATCTGCCAGAGCAGAACATAACCAGAGCAGCAGGTGGAAGAACAGACTGCCATTGTGGGTTGAGGGTTTTTTCAGTAACTCAAAACTTTTCTCTTTATGGGATCTCAACTGACTGTGATTTCCTGCTTATCCATATAATATAATCTCAATTTTCTACTTAACAGGCCCTACCTTGAAGTCAGCCAGACTTCTTGGTGATTATTCCAGAGCCTTTCCCAGAAGCTGGAAGGGTTATTTTGTAACCTGAAATGAAGAGATGCCTTAATTTTTCCATAGAAAGATGGAGATAGAAATAGAGACACCTAAGTTTGCTGCCATATCCCCCACCCCTTCCCTTTATATCAAACAGCTCAGGTGTCACTGAACCTTAGGATCCTTTTCCGTTTGTTTGTGTCCAGATAGCTTATGAAAAGTGACATATTTTAGACCACAATCTCAGTCTTCCTGGGTATTTTTTTTCAGTTTAAATACTGAACATCAGCCGAAGCCCCCACAACATCTGGGTACATTTAACGGAAGAATCCAACAAAGCCACATTTAATTGCTCTTTATGTTTTCACTTCCTTTCCCATCAACACTAATTGCAAAATGTGTGTGTAAATAGTGACTTAATTCTGACCCTCACAGTCAACATCTGACTAATTTAGAAATCTCTCATGCTTTCTCATCACCCTTTTGTGTGACTGTTAATCACACAGCAGACAGTTCCACTGCTGAACTGTTTGGATAGGGGTGGGACCCAATCTGAAGCCTAACACTAGAATCCCAAATCATATTGACTTTACTGGCAACAGCCCATTTTACTGACGTAAGGCTACAGACACAGGAGCTGCACTTGATACAAAGATGTAATTACAACAGAAACTCGGGTCCCTAAGCTATGTTATAGCACCAGTTCTTAACACTGTGGAGGCTTTAGAGAATTTCTGGCAGAAGAAATATGTTCTTAGCAGTAATAGAGCAAGAAAAGATGCTATTTGATGAAAGACAGATATTACTGAATGGTAAAAGTGTGTGTGAAGGAAGTATGCAAATGCCAACATGAGGAAACTAAGAAGTGCACATTTTTGTTCAAAGCCTTGCTTTGTCTGGCTTCAGACACTTGCGTGTTCACTGAAGCAGGATGTTTAGACATAGATATTTACATGAGCTCTGACTTGGGTCACACTTGGGCTGAAACCTGATGATCAGCAATTTCCTGGATGATACAAATAGGATGTTGAAGGTGAGATCTGTTTACCCATCAAGGGAAAGAGTAAAGTGCCATGCTTATGCCAGGGCGTGCAGCCTTCAGCAACACAATTGGGACTGTGCTTGTCAAATCTCATAATTTGCACAGCCATTCCTGCTCCCAGGAATACACAGAGTCCCATGGCATGGCCAGGCAGGACACAGGACACTGTTACTCATCCACCAAACTCAGAGTGACTCAGTGTAGTAACCATCTCCAGGGTTCCTTTGCTGCCAAGGATGTGAATGAACAGGGATGACAGCTGCACATTGCCTCAGCAGAGACATTTGTTCAGAGCACTCGTGTGGCAAAACAAGCAACTACTTGAAAAGGAAGCAGTTTAAGCAGTTTAACTGCTTGTATTTCCTTTGATAACTGGACTGGGCCTGCTGACTCAGAAATCTTTCCAGGGTGAATTCCTTCTTGCTCCTTGTAGCACTTGTTGTAAGGATATTTCCTCCTGCACAAGCCTCTCCTTTTTTCCCCCCCACCTCTACAGGGGATGGTGAGAAGAGACCCATATAGGTAACAGCCAACTTTCAGTGCAAACAACTCACTAATGGATTAACCTCAGTGGCCTGAACCTCTTCTCCATAAGCTCCCAGGCAGCTCAGTCTAATGATGTTTCTGCTGTAGGAGCACACACCTGTAGCCACTGTCCTGTGGCTTTAGCAGGAGTGAACTGAACCCCTGTGCTAAATCCTGCTTCACATCTCTGCACTCCCTGTGGCACTGGGATGGACTTGCAAACACAGACAGGGGCCTCTCCAAACAGATTGGAAGGGTCACTGCCGCTTAGAAGAGTCACTGAAAAGAATTTAGAGACACCAAATAGATTTTTCACATCATTTTCTTTTGACAAAGGGAACTGTATGCAGAAACGAAACTTTTGCCTGGAGCCCAATGCCAATCCTTTAATTTTGCATCTCATGTGAACAATTAGCAGTTCATGACCAGCAGGGCTCACCCTGTCCCGTCTGGGCAGAGGAGTGGGGATGAGGCCAAACCCACAACAGCTGAGCTCTGGTCCCAGAGCAGCATCACATGCTATATAAGCTGCTTGAGCTGCTGGTCTCTGCTTCAGTATTTCAGCCAATAAATTAGCAGATATTTTACAGTCTTTTGAAAGACATGGGCAACTACAAAGTGGTTGCTTTCTTTCTGTTGTTGTTTGTGTAGCAGAATCAATCACATGCACTCTGAAAAATGGCCCCTTTCAGGATATTCCTGCACCTTGACTTTTCTCCCTGCTAGCTTGCAGTAGAACTCTGCTGTACCCACTGAACTGTCCTCCTTCCCATATCCTTACCATCTTCCCCACATGCCTTCTTCTGTGCACCTCCCATAGATGAATATTTCTAAACAAGTTTCTCATGTGTTGCATTTTGGGTTTTGTTTTCAGTGCTGTGTCTCAGAGCAATTAAACATGAGCAGTTCCTCTCCAGGAGCCTCAGCATGCGCAGTCTGTCCAGCCAGGACTGACTCCACGAGAAAACTATTAAGATATTCAGCTGGTGTTAGGCAGAGCTCTGAAACACGCTCTAATGTTACAGTCAGGGTCTCCTCTTACCCAGGGACAAGGCCAGCTCTCTCTGCACTTCCACATTCTGCACATTCCCCAGCTCTGGGGCTGGCTTTGGCTCTGGCCAGGAGCTGCTCTCATGTTCCCCAGTGCAGCCCTTGGCTCCTTGGTGTCCCACACCTGTCAGAAGGACTTGCCTTCTCCTAGAAATAGCTTCCCTTACAGCATTTGAGGCATTGCACAATTGGAGGCAGTTCATTTGATGCTTCTGGGAGACAACACTGAGAGGCTCAGCTGTTCATTTCTTGCCCTCCCACAACACATGAGAAAGAGAGTACTCAACAGAAAAAGTCCATCTGCTGATTCATGGTAACACTTGTATGCTTTTTTTCTTGCAAACAGCACTGGCTGTGGTACAAATAATTCTCCAGCTGATGCAGTCAAGAGCTTCCCAGAGACACGATAAAGAATCTGGGGTAGACTTCTGTAAGAAAACCATAGGCTTCCCATCTGTCTTTGGGCTCATGCAGGGTGCCCAGCAGGTCACAGGATGGAGGGGAAGCCTTCCTGCCACAGTACCCTTTCTGCACTGTAGCTGCCTCCTGCCCTGCCCTGCAGCCTGTCACCCCCAGTGACACAGCTTCCACTTCTTGTGTTAGCCAGGAGTTGATGTGCATGTGCTCAGACCCCAGCTACGGTGAGCATTTATCATCAGTGAAACAACCAGGCCCTGCTGCACAGAAATCACCAGATCAGAAAAGCCACCTTCTTCTCCACAAGCTGTTTTGCTCTGTTAAACAAACATTCAAGCTGCTTAATCACACACTGGAATCAATTTTTTCCACAGAGCTGTGCATACAACTTGACTCCTAACATTTATGTCTTTGAGAAGTAGTATCTAGGAACTGACTGCACCATCTACCTGGATCAAGACATGGAAGAGCCAGGAAAAAAGGCAAGGGCCAAAGCCTTAGGTCCAATCCATCCACAGTCCTGTCTCGAGTGAGTTAGTGCTTCATCAGTCAGATGATGCTTCATCAGACATCAGATGGAAGGGGAAGATCTCAGTTTTCCACACTTTGCCTAGATGGAGATTGTGTGTTTTCTCCTTGTGGTACAAGGGCTGTACCAGGGACAGACCACACTTAGTTTTAGGAGCTCCATGCAGAAGTTCCAAGAAGGATTTAAAGCATCACAGACTTGTTGCCTTGAAATTCACTCTGCACCACAACTCAGACTGGGCAGCACAGACAGAATATTGCACAAATACCAATCATGCACAAATCCTGTTCTCAAAGGTGAATCCACAGCACAGACCAAGAAGGAAACACCAGCACACCGCTAAACCCTGTGGCTGAGGGGAGCTCTGCAGCTGCATCAGCTCCATAGTTCCTTTTTTTTTATATGTTACAGAGTGCAACCAGTTAATCAATCACTGATCTTTCTTTGGTTGTGCCAGGGAGATGCTGCTCTGTACAGCTCAGCCTTGTCACTCACTGAGTGATTGCTTCAGTAGACAGAAGCCTGGCCACTGCAGGCAATTCCAGCTGCAGCCCCTTGGACCAGGAAGCCCTTAAACTCAGACAGTATTTACACCTGTAGCCTGTGCTGTTGCCATAATAGCTTCCTTGGGCACTGTTCATATATAAATGACTGGATTCTACTTAAGGGCAGCTTTAGGAGTCATCAAGTAAAACTCCAATGTCTCATAAATGTATCATCTTTAACAGGGTGTACAACTCAAGGGGAGACCTAGAAAGGGCTAAGGAAGTGCTTTAGAAATGCTGCAAGGTCTGGATGTTTCAGTTATTACCAGTGACTGCAGTTACTGGAGTGCAGTCACAGCATTTAGCCCAAGATTCCTCGTGCTGTGAGCCAGAGTGGGAGCAGGGTTTGGGGGCACTCCCAGGCTGGCCCTGGGCAGAGTGCCCAAGGTGGTCACCTGGAGATGTCCTGCTCTGGCTGGGGTCACTGCTGTCCTTTCTGGCAAAGCAGAGATACAAAGATGTACTCCAGCAAGTACAGCAACACCTCTAAGATCCATCTAGTTCTTACACTTAAATCTCCCCCTCTTTGACCACAGTAAGGGAGGTGCAAAGCTTAGCAGATATCTCATTCTGTTACAGACACAACATCCCAATAGGCCTGCATGCCAACCTCTCCGAGGGCTCCCCTGTATGTGAGGGGCTCAAGACAAACTCTTCTCTGCTCAACCAAGATGGATTCTTCCATGGAAAAATGGGATTCAGAACAGCTCTATCAAAAGGTCTCCTGAATATGTCAGAGGTAGGAGAAAGCCACATACAGCTGTACAACTTGCCTTCCTGATACAAGTCAGCCTGCATTTATCCCAGCACAGAACCGCTGAGGACCTTTCCCAGATCCCAGCTGTGAGTAGGCTTAGAGATGCATCCTGCCTGTGCAGCTTGAGCTGGCTTTTAGGTGCTGGGCCGCATTCTGCCAAAGGCTCTGCAGCCTTTGAGAACACATTCCTCCCTGATTCAGTGCCTGCATACACTTAACTATTTATCTGAGGAGGCAGAAGGGGCACTGGAACAGGTATTTGCAAAGAACCTAGAGATCAGTAAAGAGCAAATGACAGAAAATTCCTAAGTGGGCACCAGGCTTTTCATTGGCTTGTGAGAGGTTTTGGTTCTCTAGGGAGATGGCTGGTTTTGCCCCATGAGCAAGGATGAACATGTTCAGGTGATCAAAACTGCATTCATTTTAACCAGAAATGGGTGTTCAAATATCCTGTGTTTAGAACGTCCCAGTATCAGCACCATCCCCATAAGCAGTACCACAAAGAGCCCCATGCCCAGGGCAGGCTCTGGGCAGCCCAGCAGTGCTGCACATCCCTGCACAGCCACAGCCCTTGGTGCTTCCCAGAGCCAGGGCCTGACTCCTGCCCAGTGAGGTCCCAGCAGCCCCATCACTCCCCTGCTCTCAGCCTCTGCCAGGGCATGCTCTGACCCTTTTCTGCTGTGCAGGTGAAGCAGGAGCTAAAGGCCCAGGTGGAGCTGTTCCATGAGCTGACAGGTCACCTACCTCCTCACATGGATGGGCACCAGCACGTCCATGTTCTCCCAGGTAAGAAGGAAACCCTCCCAGCACCAAGCAGGTGAGAGGGGTGGCTCAGAGGGGACTCCCCCTGCCACAGCTCCCTGTATGGGCAATGAACCCCACCATGAGACACCCTGCTGGCAGTTTGAGTGTTCCCACCTGACCCCACAGTTCTGCCCAGACCCAAACTCTCTGCTTGGAGCCCTGGGTCTTCCCATAGCAACACCAGGGCATTAATGGCACAAACGGCCCAGGTTACACCTTTTCCTTCAAGAATAATTCTCCTCAGCATCCTTATTCCATGTTCTCACCCACACTGAAGGAGGCAGGCCAAAGCCAGTAGCAGACTGGCCAGTTTAAACTGGAATGTTGGAGCTTGCAATAGCTGGTGGCTCTTTCAGATGCTACAAGAACTCCATCCTGTCTGTTGTGTTCCCACCCCAGTCCCTGCCTGCAGTTCTCAGCTTTAGAGATGATCAAGGATCTTTTGTCCTTGTTTTGGAAATAAAGCCATTGTGGTACACAGATGGAAAATGGAGTGAAAAAAGAATCCAGGTTTCCCCACTCCAGTACTAACTGCCTCTGGATAACATTGCTCTGGCTGTACAAGGACTTGATGAAGAACTTGTTCCTGACAGTGCATCACTTGTGGTGCACTCTAGGAACAGAGTCACTCACTTAGAAGCGGGGCTGGACTAAAGGCTCAGTGCTGAAAGGAAGAATGACAAGGCACCTACAGCAGAAGTTCAGGGAGAAATGTTTCCAGTATAGAAGGTGACTCCCATACAGATGGATTTCAGCAGAAGATAAACCAAATGGAATTTTGTTTTCTTATACTCAGAAAAGAAAGAAGCCTCTCTGCTAACAGCTTGCAGGGGACATGAGAAGCTGGTTACCCAACTCCTGACTGCAGTCTCTGGTTTTACTTACAGAGGTCAGGCATGTATTTGCAGAGGTGCTAGAGGAATATGGAATTAAGTACACACGTGTCCCAATAGAGCCAGGCCTGCATAACTGTGACTGGATTCCACCATCCCTGATGGACTTTTACCTGGGAGTAGAAGAAGATTCTTTTAACACAGTGGATGTGTTTACAAAGCATGGAATAAGGTAAGATGGGTATTACTCATCCTTTTTTGTAGTAAAACATTAAGATTTTATCAGTTCCTGATAGTATCTTTCAAAAATGGAACACCACCTTTCTCTTTCCTCTTAGGACTTAAAGAGAGGTTCAGGAGAAGCACAAAAGTGCCGGGGGGCACAAGGGCTTAGGAAGTTTTGTTTGAACAGAGATGAGTCACTTTCCACTTGAAAGGGAATGTTCTTTTCAGGATATGCTTCTCAGCCTTTCTAGTGAAGCTGCATCAGCCTGGCATCTGGAATGTCAGGAGAAATGCTGCATCAACACTGGAATTTTAAAAGTATTATCTAGGGAAAGTTTTCAAGAACTAAATTTTCATCTTCCTGTCATAGTAGAGAAAGGGTTTTAAGTAGCAGGAAAGAGATTAACTCTAAGCAAGTATTTCTTAAGGGGAAGCAAGAAGCTCTGAGAGTTGGCAGTACCACAGCTGGTGATCCCTGCTCTAAGCAAACAGCCTTGTCAGTGTCCTGCATCTCAGGGGCCAAACCCCAAAAGCCTAGCCCTTCCCCCAGTAAAATCCTTCTCTTAAAAGCTTAGGCTGCTTTATGGATTAAAGGCCTTTCACTAGAGACCCTTGCAGTCACCTCTCCTTTGGAGCAGGTATCATTATTTACTCAGGAAACGTTATTTTCTGGGATTTTTTTTTTTTTTTTTTTGGTATCAGTTGTTCTGAACACCAGCAGCAGGCTGGCATTTCTCCCTTCTCAAGAAGAGTCGAGCTGGGCTCTTCTGTGATCAATCAGGTAAAGACTCCAGCCTAGATTTCTTCCAAAAACGTTCTCATTCTGCCCCCACATGCACGGGCTCAGCTCTCCTGGACTCATCCATGCCACTTAGAACTGACACTTGCAGCCAGATTGGAGGAGCAAAGAATTGTGTGAAGCTACTAAGAAACAGTGTGTAGGTGGTGTCCCCTAGGAGTAACATTTTGTCCAGTTATTATGGCTCTTTGATACATTCTGGCAGAAGGCTTCTTTAGCTGGGTGGTTGCTATTTTGTCACTTTTGTTTCTACTTAGCTGAGAGTTATTATTCAGGCTGAAGTTGTTTTGATAGTGTGGCATTTCTCAGTTTAGCGCTGCTCTTCCCTTTTGGGAAAATGAAATACACCTGTAAGCTCACAGGTGCCAAACACCCCATGTGCTGTGACACAATTTGTGCATGTCAATACTGTCCCAGCAGCAGTGCTGGGGCTCTGCTGGGCCTTGCTGTCCTTGCAGAACTGCTGCTTGAAATAGGATCCTGCTTTCAATCAGGAAAAGTTCTGGTTTTACTTATAGTTAAAAGTTTTAAAAACCTCCTCCCCCTTTTCTATCTTAAATTTTAGGTAAATCCTGATTCCTAATCCACTGGATGTAACACAATTCTCTCCCTACCTCTTTAGCATTAACACCAGTGTTCCTTCCCCCCTCTGGCTGCAGGTGGCCAGACATTTACATAGGCCTGAGCACCATGGGCAGGAACATGTCTGTCAGCAGCATCCGGAGTGCCATCGACGCTGCCATCCAGGAGCTCACGGCCAAGGCACCGCAGAGCAGCACAGTGACAATTGAACTGATGGTGCACCCGGGCTACCCCAGTGTCCCACCTGTCGGCGGCTGTGGGGAAGGACCAGATGATTTCTCACAGTCCTGGGAACGCCTCCATGAACTCCAGACATTAATTAAGCCAGAGCTGCAGAGCCATTACAAAAGCAGGAACATTCAGCTGTGTTCATTCAAAGATCTTTAAATAAATGAGCAGACATCCATCCATCCATCCATCCATCCATCCATCCATCCATCCATCCATCCATCCATCCATCCATCCATCCATCCATCCATCCATCCATCCATCCATCCATCCATCCATCCATCCACCCACCCATCCACTGAAGACAGGCAGTTGCTAATGTCCAGATCACTGTTACCAGTGTCACAGGCCCTGGTACAGCTCACAGGAGCTGTGAACAGCCTGGGAATGGACACCACCACGCCGTGAGCAGCTTCAGGTAGTGCCCCAGAGCCCCAGCTGCCAGCTTTAAGGCCACAACGTCAGCTCTAAAAGTGCCAAACACCCCCTCCACACTGCCCCAGTGCAGCACACGCTCCCAGGGCTCAGCTCCTGCCAGCAAAGGAGCAGCATGGAGACACTTGGCTGTGAGACACTGCAGCACAGCACCTTGAGGGGTCTGATCATTTCTCCTTTCAGACTTAATGGCAAAGCAAGCAACATGCTGGGGAGTGGGTGCTGCTTTGGAGCAGCCACTCAGTGTGGGTCACCCACAGGGGCCTGGACACCTTCAGCATTTGGTTTTCTGAAAGCAGCCAGTCCTGTCCCCCAGCTCATACCTGCTCACCGATGGTGAGGGGTGCAGGGACATGTCACCCTCAGAGCCTTCCTCTGGTTGCAGCAGTCAGGTCACACGTGGCCCAGTGGGGTCTGCAGCCACCTCCCAGGAGCTGCCTCAGCGGCAGGAATTGTGTCTCTGCCTGGTTACGTTGTCTCTTGGCATTACGCCACCCTAGGAAAGTAACATCAGCTGCAGCCCTGTTGGAGAGGCTTTTTTGGATGACTTTGCAGGAGCAGCAACTGTTGACCCATCTGCTATTTCAGGAACTGCTGTGCATGAGAGCAGCAGCAACTGGTCCTGCACCACCCACTGCCCCTCAGGACTACCACAGGCTGTGCCAGCCATAACCATGGCTGTGAGTGGAGAAGGTCCCTGTATTCATCCCTTTTATTCCTGTCACCAGGGCATTCGAACTCCAGCACGCCCCAGCAATGCTGATACATTCTTAACTGCAGCCCTTTCATTCCTGTAGGACTTTCACAGGGGGGAAAATTATTTTAGATTGTTTATACTCATTCTCTGCACAAGAGTGATCTATTTAACATAACCAGTTTTGTTAACCATGTTTTTTAATATTAAAAATGTCAGTATGATCATTCTTTTAAATGAAAAATAAACTCAGGCCTTTTCTATTGCAAAGCTTCAGGAGGCTTTTGGGTTTAGTTACATCTGGTGAGTGAACTGACCCCACTCACCTGTCTGCTCCCACACCGCTGAAAGGGCCTCCCTTTCTATCATTAATGGGAACTGTCTGGCCTTTCCTATAATGCCTGAAGAAGTTTTTGTCCTGTACAAATAAGAAAAACATCAAGGATGCTGTAGAAAAATTTCCCCGATTCTTTCCTGTAATGTAGAAAATGACTCAGATGTCAGAGCCGGGGCCGGGTCAGAGCAGGGCAAGGTGTTACCCCTGGGGATGCCTCGGCCCGGAGCCACTCCCGGGGGCACCGGGACAGACCCGTGCCCGGAGCGCTCGCACCCCCAGCGCCCCCCCGGGGCCGCCGGGCCGCTCTGCAGCCGGGGCCGGAACGCGGAGCTCCAGCCATCGCTTATGGAATTGTCACCACATTCTTATGGATACTTTTAAACCTTATTATAAACATTTAAATTGCTCCAAGTTCTAAGCGCTGAGTTGGCTCTGATCGCGCCCATCAGGACGTTACACACCTGTGGGATTCTGGATGCATTTCCTGGCAGCTGAGCACGGAAGACCCAAGGGCAGCCTTACCCAAGTGCTGTACTGCAAACGAACAATGGATTTTGTAAATTCTGTATTTTTAAGTGAAGAGCATTAAACCCCAAACTTCCGTTTAATTAGAGAAATGAATAAAGAAGTAATAAAAGACTACTCAACAGGGAACCTTTCAATTGTGTAAAATATAGCGGAGATAAGGAAATGGCTCAGTGGTTCTGTGAAAGCTTTAAAGACAACCCAGTTCACATTAAACCACTACTACAATCCCAGTTAACTCCCAGACCCCTGAGAAAATAAAACCATGCCACAAAGCCTTTGAGAGCAATTTTTATTAGGGTAGCAGAATGGACTTGCAGAAAGCCTATACCAGTACTCCTGGGTGTAGTTTCACCAGTGCGCTGCTTTTATTGTGGATGTTCAACTGCACATTTAGAATTCAGCATGGCTTAGGGAACCAGAGAGAACAAGAGCTTGATTTCCTGAGTTATCATAGGACTTCGCACTTGGATTTCTTCTCCTCAGCCTTCAGCCATACAGGTGCTGGATCCCTTTGTTCAGAGGCTGCCCCAGACACGCACCAGCACTTTGTTTGCACGTCTCACAGTTTAGCAATGGGACTATGAAGAACACACCAGGAGAACCGAGAGCGAGATGTGTCTCCGCGTGGCCTCAGCAGCTGCACTGGGAGCTCCTGCAAGCGCAGCCCTTCCGTCCCTTCCCAGGCATCCCAGCACAGCAAGGCAGACGGACGCAGTCTTTGACCTGAGAGGCTTTTTACAACCACAGAGTAACTATTGAGTAGCAACGAGGGCAGCAAACTAGTGCTACAGTTTTGTTTCAAATAAAATTTAGAGAATGGTAAGTTTCCATGCCAACAGACATGATCAAAGGTACAGTGACTCAGGTGATGCAGAAGTTACACACTTCGGTTTGACAGATAATTTGGCATTATTTTATTATGAATCCAAGTGAGCGTGAACTAAACAAAATCAGTACCAACTTTCTGCAAATGAAGACACAAAGATGTGAAAATTTGGTAATAGTGCTCTCACAAGCCTGAAAACACTTAGGAAATGCAAGTTTCCGTAAATAAGGTGAATGTGGTTTAACTTTATTTACCTGCCAAAGAATCTGTCTAAGAACACTTAAACATAAAATTTCTTAGCTCCCTAACTTATAAAAAAATTTACTTTCAACAGAGGTGAGGTACTGGGCTGTCATTGTTTACACTAAATCGGAAGTGAAAGCCAGAGGAGAGGGATGAATGAGGAAATAGCAAATACACAAGACATTAAAACCAAGAGAGACCTACTGCTTGACACACTAGTTCTGAAAGGTTGCAAAGGCAGAGGCTGTATTAAAACAGAATTTAGGAGTACAGGCAACCACCCAGGTGTCAGGGGTTTTTTAACTCAGCTTCCTGCACATCAAAATGATATGTGCTCCCAGATACTGATGGATCTCTGGAAATAATCCATTCACTCAGTAGCAGACCCCAGCTGGAGAAGGGGAGACAGCAGGTTGACTGTGTGGCAGTTTGACTGTGGAGCTACAATCACACTCTGGGCTGGGGAGGAAAGGCAGCAGAGGCAGCAGAGACACGGCAAAGGATGCTCTGAACAGAAAGGGCTCCCTTCCTTCAGCATGCACAGGAGTGCCCCGGGGCAGCCGGAGAACGCTCTGCCCGACTGACACTGACACTCACTAAATCCCCTGCCCGTGCTGGAACACAGCAGCAGCAGCAGCAGCCAAGCACACTCTGTCACACCTTATTGCTTAGGCCTGGCCTCGCAGCGGCACCGGGGCTGGAACGGCTCAAGGGCCATCCCACAAGTGCCCATGTTCCTGATGCATTCTGAGGGAAAGTGTTCAGAGAGGACAGCAGCACTGCCACATTTAGTTCTTGAATTCAAAATGAACATTTCCAAAATAATGATTTTAAACTCAAAAGACACTTTGTCACTTTGGTACCTCTTGGTCCCCAATTTCTGGAATTCTCCTGGACTGGTTGCAATGTTGTTCTGTGCACATTTCCCGCTACTCTGCATAGGTATTAAAGATAGAAGTGAAGGAAGTTTGCAATTACATTCCACTACTTGTTTGCTACAGATTTTTTTTCCAAAGTTTTCCAAAAGCAGAACGTAAGCCATATTCTAATTCAATGACGCACACAAAAACTTGGGTTTCCCCGTTTAATAGACATTGGCCAGATTTACATCAGACCCAGACATTATTTCTGATTGGTTTTGTGGGGTTGGGTTTTGTTTATTATGTTACAAACTGAAGTTCAGGGGAACTTGCAGCAAGTCCCACAAAGCACAGTGCAACATTTAGAAAGAAAAGTAAACGAAACTGCCAAACACTCAATCATTTTCTGCCAGAACTGGGATATTTTCCTAAGACATCACTTTGAGGGAGTTAAAATTCAATGAATGAACCCAAGATAGTGGGGACTGCAGGGAAAAATAAGAAATGACAGCCACAACCTTTTCAATTTAAGGGCAGAATATAAGTCTAAGATATTTTTGATAAATTCTGACAAGAAAAAGAAAACAGCATACTTTAAAGTATATTGAAGCAGTGATTTTTAAACAAAGAAAGCAGAACTAGAACATCTTAAATTTTAATCCTTTCTTTACAGGTTACCTAGCCCACTTTTGATTAAGAAAACTGTAGAAAGTTAGTAACAGCCACAAGTTCACACCGAAAGGTGGCACTTGTCAATTTTCCATAGAGTCCTGCTTTACGGGGTGTCTCAAATGCACTGCTCCGATCTTCTATCATAGGTTGCTGACAGCACTTGTGTCAGATTTTAGTCCACTGGTCGCTTTTCACCATATTTCTTTGTAAACTCTTCAGCATTCTTACAGAATTTTTTACGGTCCTTAGAGTATTCTTCAGCTAGGTCAGCCCGGAGAGGGTGCTCGGGCTGTGGATCATTCACCAGTGCTATGAGGGACTGGATTACTGTCAAAAGAAGTACAAATACCATCAGAGACTAAGATGGTTAATTTTTCAAAATCAAAATGTAAGCAAAATTCCCCTGTAAGAAAAGAGCTTTAACTGCATTTAAATACATCCCCATAAATCTCGGGCCTTTTCAAGCGCAGGGTGTGAGTAAGCTGCAGTGATATGCCAAGATTTAGTTCAATGACCATGAATGAACACCAGAAAATCGTATTTGTAAACAAAATCAACATGAATAGAGACCAAAGTGCAATACAAATGATTTCCCATGTAACTGGCATACCATCTAAAATCCTCTCCTACGGCTGAGGAAGAATCGAAGTTCTCAGACAAGTTCACTGCAGGGATTGGGTAAAGATGGAATTGCACCATGAAGCATTTCCCAACACCTGTCACAGTGATGCAGCTGTGACTAAGACTCTTCTAGAAACCCTTTCTTCCAGCTTTATTTTTCCAGTTCTTACTTCTCCTATGAACAGCAGGTAAGTCTTCCCCTTTCTCCCAACTGCCCAAGGCAGCCACCAGTAGAGATGCACGGGGCAAACAAAAGGGTGAGAGTAGCAAGGTGCTCACAGCAATGTCACTGATGTCCCTGTCACCTTCCGAAGAAAAGTCATTGTTCAGGAAATGGAACTGCACCTGACATTTACACAGCCAACCTCACACCCCCCAGTGCCATTTACTGCTACATTTTCCTCACACACATCCTCACAGCCATTGGACGCTCACAGGGATCAGGGGTCCCACTGCCCAGCCACCCCCAGGTGTCAGTGCTCCTGGGCAGGAATGCAAGTTCATACAATGCTGATTACTCCAGCAGATGCTGGAACACCAGAGTGGCTTTGTTTGGGGCATTGATCTCAGCCTTCTCCACTCATGAACAAACCTCAGAACAAATACTCAAAGCCACAAAACCTGACGTGTGTTTCTACACTGCTAAACAGGAACACTTACCACAAATCCAAGTTTAAACTGCAACAAACTATCTAAGGAATGTAGAATTGGTACCAGCTTCCTTCCTGGTAACTCACCAGTCCCGGCCTTACAACAACTGCCATCACATTGCTGACTGCTTATGCAACCAGCAGAAACACTGAGTGGCAATCCCTTCTCCCTGAGCAAAGCATGCAAAAGCACTGCAGAGAAAATGTGTTCAATAACCTTAATAACAGTAACAAGCCAGAAAAAACAGGCCTGGCAGAACAGGAGCTGCCTCAATATCCACAGCGTTTGGAAACTATCCTGCCATAACAGTTGTTTTTAATATTAAGCATAAATTAATAAAAAGTACAGCAGTAAGATGCACATTTAGTATGTGAAAGGTAAATTAATGATTTATTATGAACCTAATCTCTTCACTTTTTTGACACCTGCATGAACAAAACCAATCACTTTGATGCTGTACTAATAATGTCACATTATTTCATTGAGAAAAGCTGAGTGATTTTTCAGTGCAGAAGAAATTAGAACAAAAAGGAAGAGACATTTAAGCAGGGTTGTAGTAACATTGTCACAGGTTCATACAACCATGTAGTAACAACAGATGTTGACACTAAAACAACTTATTGAAGAAAGAGTTAAGCCAAACAAAAGACCACAACAGAGCAGACCATGAGAGATTTGCAATACTGTGATACCCAGGATTGGTTCCAAGTTCTGGTTTTAGCACAGCTTTTACTCACTCTCTCGGATAAAAAGGGAATTGCTGCTTCTCAGGGAGACACTGACTATTTTTTGCATGCAAACAAGTGCTTCAGTAGTTCCAGCTAATGACAGCTTGTTTTTCAAGCTGGGCAGAGACACGGAATTCCTTTAAGTTAACTAGAAAAGGGCAATAGGGCCAAGAGGCTGCTCAGGTGTTAACAAAAACCTTCCACACGTTCTTTCCATCTCCTCTCTCCCAAGGATCTTTGTCCTGTATAATCAGGGATAAATCTACAACAAATCTAAGATCTCGGCTATCCTATTTCAGAGGTTCATTTTGCTGCCACCTCCATTTTCACCAACATTCAGCTGCTTCATCTCTTCTAAAACAACTACAGGAATTTTCCTGTTTTGTCTTTGGGCAAGATCACACAACTGGAAGTACTTTCATTAGCATGCAGGAGTACGCAGAAAAAAGAAATCTTAAGTACAGGATTGTTCCCCATCAGGAACACAGATCATGTAAAAACAACCTTTAAGAGAAACCTGGAAGAGAGAAATATTTTCTCCTGGTGTCACTGAAGCTCTAGCACTGCCCTAAACTGCTACTCATTTGAATTAATACTCTTAAAAAACAACCATTTTTTTGCAAGGATGTTGGCTTTCTACATGTATAATAATAAAAGCTTAATACCCAACTACTCATTACCTGCCAGACAACACAAAATTCTCACGCCAACAACTAATGCACACAACAACAGGCAAAAACCCTACTTACATTACACTCAAGTCTGCCACAGAACCTGATGAAACTTTTTTCCTTACTATATTTAAATTCTTATCAAAGACACTGTCCACAGCGAGCCTGACAGCAATGATGTTTCAAGAGCTACAAGTTAACCTGTGTTATTATTTCAGATTTTGTTTATGACTCCCTTGATATTTCAAGCTCTATGTTCAAATCACTGAACCACATAACCGATTTTAAAATATACAAAGCCTTCAGGTTTTAGACCCTTTCTTTCACACATGCAGGAATTTACTGAACACCTCTGGATTCTAAAGTCTCTGTTTAAAAAGAAACACAGAATAAGCCCCACACCAACTATCAGCAAAATTCTAAATTATGTACTTCCTTAATGAACTCCTCAGTCATGAAGAGTTTTGTGGTTTCCTGGAGCTGGAAATGCCACTTCAGTGCCAGTACCTCACATTCCAGTAACAAAATGAGATTCCACAAAAGCTGTGCTCACCACATGTGATTCATGACACAAACCTTACAATGAATATACCCTCAGAGCACTGAGAAGCTGACAAGTGAAACATTATTAGCTTTAAATTCAAAACTCACTACTAAGTTTTTCAATATCCAGTTCCTTCTCCACACGGAGTCCTACCTTGGTCAGTTTTGGTTGCTGGCTTCCAGTTTTCAGCACTAATTACTGGCAGACAAACCTGCCCCTTTTCATCGATGTTAGGGTGATAGATCTTTGTTTTAAATGTAATCTTAGGAGGTTTGAATGGATATTCTGCTGGGAAGTTGATTTCAATTCTGAAGGCTCCTTTATCATATGGAGGATTGTCCTGCAACAAGAAGGCAGAATGTCAAGAATTTGGCACATGCTAATGGACACAAGTGAAAAACAGACTTGGATTTCTTTGATCTCTTGAATGACCTCTTTGAAAGGTATTTTCCACCAACACTATTGCCAGGTTTATGTGTCAGGAAACATCAAAACCTATGTGAGAGGCAATGCAACCTGCACATTTGCATCCACCCTGGAAAAAGCAGGTTGCCATTATCCTACAGCTGGCTGACATTTCTATTGATAAGAAAGCATCCAACTCTATTTACCCCCAACTCAAGGCCCTCTCTAGTAAGTAGTTTTGTTCCCTGATTCATGTTTAAAAAAACATACTAAACCCTTTCCAAGACACAAACAGCAAGTCTGACAAGGGAAATGGGTTTCTGAACAGTTATTTCGTGTGTCTCACAACATGGTGGCACAAACAGCAAAGCAATTTGATTTGTCAGATCTCCCTAAATGTTTCGAGAACGTTTTTGTGCTGACTACACAAAAATCTGCTGAGCATTCATTGATACTAAAGATAGATATTCACTGTGTTTGCTGATGAGAACATTCTGAATTTGTATGCAGTTTTAGCACCCACTCTTATCAGATCAGTTTTGAAGGAGCAGGATGAGAGAACTGTGAAGTGAGCAAAGCAGTTCTTCATGCTGAAACAGAAAAAACAATGCCCAGAATTTCACTTAGAAAAACCTGTTATATTGATACTGATGCTTCAGATACTGCACAAAAGAGGCAGAACAAAAATAAACCATTGCTACATTTAAAGCCTATGAAAATACTGTTCTGCACTGAAAACATTAACTATGGAATGAAGCCTTTCCAAACACTCTGGGAACACAAATCAAAGGACGAGAGTTTCCACTTGGTGTAAAGTATAATCACACACATTCTTCATTAGCAACCAGACCATTCCCTGCAATCAATTCCACTCCAGAATTTACCAATACTTGGGGGTGGGAAGCGTTCTATTAAAATATTTGTCAACAGAAAACATTTAATTTTAGGCTCATCCATGTGGGGAATTTTAGGCTCAACCATGTGGTTGTGTGTTTGTAAGAAACACAGCAGTTTCTGCCCGGGAGAGAGGAAACTACAGCAGTTTTAAAATCAGTTTTTACCCAAGCAATCCTAAAAGCTTTGGAAGTTGAACTAATAACTTGTGGTGGTGGTGGTGACAACTTAGGCAGTCACTGCCCTCTTCCCCCACAGCTCAATTGTTCTTGCCTCCATCAAGTGCTGTAATTTGTGAGGATGTTCAGTGAACTGACACGGGAAGGCACCTGCCTTAAAAACATCCATTTTCTTTACTGTACCTCACCAACACGTTGAGCCAAAGATGTAAGTAGAGTATGCGAGCAACTAATTTCCAATTATTAGTTGTATTTGTTTTTACACTGACAAAGAGAAATGGAATTTTAAATTCTGAAACACAACTTGCATTCACCTGGAGTATTTCTGCTCTGCAAAAGTTTGTCCATAGACAGCAGATTAAGTGAAACGAGATTCATGGTACACCAATGGTACCTCTTATGAGAACAAGGAGCCTGGGTTAGATAATTTGTTTTGATGTTGAATCAAACAAATAGGGTACCTTGGCCACACACAGGACACAAACTACTTCATTCTACAATTTAGAACAGGCAAAGAAGTCGACCAGGTATCTTCAATTTGCTTCTCAATTGAGTGAGCACCATTAAAAACTAACATTCGTTCTGAAGAACAAAGTATGTTACAAACAAGAGCTTTTAAAGCTTTACAGTCCACCTTTACATTATCTTTCACAGTAATTCTGTATGAACACTATTAAAAATAGTAACCATTATCTTTCACACCTTCATTAAGCAGCTAATCAAGAAATCCCTAGTTATAGCATTTAATAATCAGTAGCTGGTTAGTCCTGCTGAAGTGTGTCTTTAAACCCTAAGCAAGAACATTTGCTAAAATGGAAAGAGCACGTGAAGTAAAAACACAGAGAAAAAAATTAAATTTTCAATGAGCTCATGTATTGCATTTTTAAGCCATCAGCTCTGGTACCAAAATAGCTAAAGAGACAGTAACATTAAAACATCTATAGCATATCCTCGGAATAAAAACTTACACTACTCTGAACAGAAACAACACATTTTAAATTACTATAGGAAGTATAGTTTCATAACAAAATTCTCCCTTAACTATATCAGCAGTGAATTTGAGGCTATTTGCCCTGTAACAGGGCATATTACAAACCCAAAAGCAGGTCTGGAGCACAGTTCACTGCACCAACATTTAAACACTTGTGATGCTGCAAAGCTTTGCAAAACAAACGCTCATCCTCTGTTGAGCAGAAACTGTTAAAAATAGCTGCTGTACACCAGGAACAAACAGGTATTTTTGTGTTTTGCTTTATTAATCACATTTACCAGCCTTATACTGCTTCAAAGTATTATCAAAGCACTAAACTGTTACACACAAACCACAAAGTGGCTGATTAAAGCAAGTTGTTCCTCAGCTCTGTCAAATTTCAGTGTCAGATCCCACTTGCTTTGTTTGCAGGAGTGGTGTCAGCCACTCCAAGGAATCACTTGCAGGCACATAAATAAACAGTAAACTTAATGTATTCCACAGCATTTCAAGTGCAAAGGTCCAGCCATTACCTCAGCCCGTGCCACGTGAACTCCAGAGCAGCCTCTGACTAACGAGGCACAGGCACTGCTACAGAGATGCCTCAAAGTCTTACTCATACAATAAAAAGACAGACTTACACTGGTTGGGGAGGCTCTTTGGTAGCACCCACAGAAAACCACAACTGCTGCCCCCATGGCCCATCCCCTATTACTGCAGACTAAAAATAGCTCTTAGAACCAAGCCAGCCATGTGGGAAATACAAGAGGTGAAAATCCAAGTGACTTTCAACCACGAAACCAACAGACTGTGTTTCCTGCTCTCCCCTTAGTAACAAATCCCTCTCTATTTGACTAATAAAATGGTTATCTACTTTGATTAAACATTCTATTAGAAGACTGTAGTGCTTTTAAAAAAAATTAAGTGAAATAGGTTTATTTTGGCACTAACTAGTGCCTAAATAAAGATACCACTTTCTTTCAAAGAGCTCACTTCCGAAAATCCTAACCTTTTCCTTGCATCGAATTTTCCCCAATACTCAGTTTTATCTTAGTAATAAATCTAGTAAATTAAGAAAACACATATTATGGAGTAGAAGTATTTCATATTTCCTTTCTTTTTCCTATGATCACGCAGATTTTGTACTTTAAGCTTAATGTAAAACCAAACTTCACTTGCTTCCCCCTTCCAACACCTCTCCAAGTAGCCCAGTGCCACCACTGAGCTCCAGCCATGTGTCAGCCCAGGCCTACAATAAGGAATTATTTCATGGTCACCAGCAGCACTACTGAGCTGTGGATTTATGAGATACAAATGATCCTCATTTTATTTTAAAGCTCATAAAGAGTAGTCTGTACTCACAGGAACAATAAGCCCTTGCCAGGTCAATAAATTAGCTTCATCAACCTGGATATTACGGAAGTTTTTCATTCCACATTTGCGGATTTCTTCAAGCTCCTGAAAAGCAAAGCAGAGTGTTAAGTGTAAGTTATTAACTGTATTAAGCAAGATGCTCACATTTATTTTTCAAAATACTTAAAGGTCAATGTGGGTTTCTTTAATTAGTGGTGGCAACCCACACAAGTAACAGAGAAAATTTTGCACCTGTAAAAAGTAAAATTCCCTAAGACAAGGTACTAAAACCCTTATTTTCTGATATGTGAGGAAAACACAAAAATGTCTTGTTATTAACATCATTATAGAAACAATGAAGCAGAAGTATTAAAAAATAAATTTTAAAATGTTTTTCTATCTCCAATATAAATCAGTGCCTTTGGTCACAGACTACTGATAATACTGTGAGGTGCAGAAATAAAATGCATCTTAAGACTCGCCTGAAGGAGAACAGTGATTTGGAAGAACTATTTTGTAATAGTTTTAAACATGGATAAAACCACTGAACAGGCCAATTATTTCAACTGAAAACTAATAAATTCCTGCCTGAACAGCTTAAATTGATCCAAACCCAGAAAAAGATCAATCTAAGCCAAACAAGCCTTGTTTAGAGCAGTAACTTGAAAAGATTCAGCTTTCTCTCTGTTTAGTACCTCAAAGCTCACAGTACACATTAAGATTCCTCTCTTTAAAGCTGCGTCAGTCTTGAGCAAGGTTATCTTTCTGCACCAAACTATTTTTAATCAGTTAGTGAACCAGGTATCACCAAAAGAAGTATTTCAGCATTTTTATATTTAAAATTACATTTAAGCCCTACTGTAGGGACTGTTTCCTGAAGTATTTCATAAGACCTAAAAAGAAACACCTCAAGATTCCACTTTTATTTCCCCCACAATGATTACAGTCCTTTGCTGTTGAACTCTACCATTTTATCTTTAAAGAGAATTTAACCAAATATGAATTCAAAAGCCATCCACAGCAAAACATAAAAGTTTCCCAGTGCTTTCAAAACTGCAGCACATATCTGGTGGCTGCATAGGTTAGGAAAAATGTTGCTTATACAGCAGCACTGGTGTGCTCTGACAGCGCTCAGCTCTGCACTGGGTGCAGGCATCTTGCAAAATTAGGCTAGATATAATTATGATAAACCCACCAATTACAAGCAAAGGCACTACACACTGAAAAACATAAAAGATCAGTTTTCCTGCCAGAAGTGCTGTACTGTCCACGGTTTGTTTTCTAAAACAGCTCTATGTTCATCTTGGATCACACCTTTCTGCATTTGACTGGCAGATTTAATACTTGCAGTAACCTCTTGCATAAATTCAGTATCATGACAAAATTCAAACCCAAAGGGAAAATGAGAATTCCAAATGCACATGAAACAAAAATCACGAGAGACATATCTCAGAAAATGAACATCTGTATTCCTACCCACTGCGCCTACTGAAGAGCATACTCTGAACACAGAAGTTTAACCTTGGAAGCTTGGATACTGAATTGATGCCTAACACTACCTTCATGACACTGACTATTTAGTCTAGACCCATGGATTAATCCCCAAATTCCACTGCTGCTCGATTTATGCAATGTCACAGACAGTTTGGGTGTTTTTTTTTAAAGAGCTAAGAGGATTATACTATTTCCTTAAAGCAGGAAAACATAAACCCCCCCAAAATAATCCCATGAAGCATATTTATAGGAATAGAGAGCAAACCAAAATATTAAAAAGAAAATAACCTTTATGATCACAGCTCTAAGAGGTGCTTTACCATCACTCAAAGTGCAAATCCCCACAGTGCCTTACTCTGAATGCTCCTGCACAAAGCAGCAGCTCAGGGAGAGCCAGGCGAATCCCCAGGCTGACTCTGCCTCGACAGGGTCAGGAGAGTAACTTGCTCTGAACTGAGTTTTGCTGCTCACACCCATCACATACAGAACTGTGAAGTTCTGGCAAACCACTACTCCACAGCATGTAAAAGGAATAAATTCCATTCCACACTAAATGTAACACATCAAACATTGGGAACAAAATAAGCTAATTAAGCAGTAGGTATTTAAGCGTGAATAAACATGCATCATCCCAAGTGCCTTCACTCTAAAACAAGGCAAGGAAAATGGGTTTAGACTATTTTCTAGTTACTATATTAAAAACATTGTGCATAGGACAGAAATCTCCCCCATCATGCCCAGTGGGACTGCAGCTTCCACGCAGGAGCTTTTGTTCCAGGTTCATACAATAGCATTATACTGCTGCTGGCCCAGAGAACAATTGTCCAGATGCAAAAAAAGGAAGGACTATGACTCCATAATTCAGGTATGTTATTAAGCTAATAAAACAAATTAGAAAAGCGTGGCTTCACATTTCTGGAAAATTAAACACCGACATTTAAGAGTTAGATTCAGGTTAAAAAACTGGATGCTGAATTAAGAAATGCAAGGATCCCATACAGAAATAATTATAAAATTGTAAAACTTAGTATGCAATCAATGAAAAGTTTAAAATAAATATGCAAATTGTTTCCCACTTTTCCTCAATTCTACCACATGAGAGAGGGAAATAAACAGTACAGAGGCACTAAAGAACTAGACAAAATTTATTCAGGCCATCTTCCTCTTTAAACTGACATGTGAGACCTTTGCAGGAAACCACTTCCAAAATCAAACCCGTGGTAAATTACTGGAGTGTGTCAGGCCTGTACTCTGCCCTTCTGCTGCGGGAGGAGCTGACAGCTGAGTGAGGGACAGCCAGGGATAAACCCGGCAGCTCCGTGCCTCACACGCAGCCAGGACTGCAGAGGTCAGGGACAATCAAGCCACCTTAGCCGGGCACGCACCTGAACTATGGGCTTAGACAGATTGCAATTTACAGTAGAAATGACTTTTCTCATACTAGGAGGAGTGTTGCAGACGTCATATGTCACTCCAAATGAATCAACTCCGTGGTGGAGTTCTTTACAAACAGCTTTTTAGCCACTACTGTCCCCACAAATGCAATGTAACACTACACAAGCCGTGCTTCCAGGAGCGGTAAGAGCTTCACCATTCACAGTTTAAGGGTGTGAGAGGAGGTTGTTTTGGTTTTTTCTTCTGGCAACTGCCAAAACCCATAATAAAGATCTAACTGCCTCAGGGCTAGGGAGGCAGACACAACTGCAGTATAAAAGTACTGTTAAAAAAGTGAATGAGCTACTAAATACTTTCAAGCAGCACAGATTAAAAGCTAGTAATATGTTTAACGTGGGCTTGAGCAACTCCAAAGGGACAAAAACTACTTTATGAGGTAAAAGGATACAATCCAGATATTTATTTCAAAGTAATACTTACGAGTCTAGGCAGACAGTAAATAGATTAATTCCTTTTCTTGTCCTCCACCCCTTAATTTTGTCAAGTAACATAATTAAAGGAGCACAGGAGGAGCGTAACTAAAGGTTAGATGACTGCAGCAAGAACTTCAATCAGTCTTCATTCCCCACTCTTTTATCAACCTTGCATGTGACCTTGCTGCATTGGTTTCCCCAGTTGAAAAACTGAAATGTCTTAGTGCATGGGGCTCTCTTGAGAGATGATGTTTGTAATTTGGAAATGTTCAGACAAAGTGTTATGCACATGAAATGGAGAAAACATTGTTTCAGAGGTGGTACCTAATCTTCAAGTATATAATGCTGATGGTAGTCAAAAAAGTACATACCACTTCTCATATACAATCATTAAAGGTTTAAAATTGCCATTTTAAATACTGTGTAATCATTTATGCTGTTCAAATAAAAAAATCAAATGTTTGAAAGCAGAAAGAAAAGCGGCATCAGCTCAAAATGAAGTCTTTTAAAAAGTGAAGTCTTTTAAAAACCCTGCAACTGTTTTGTCTGTGCATCATTCAGGTTTTGGGACTTCTCTAAAAACCCAAGGCAGACAGGAAAATGCAGCGAAGGCAAATAGTTGTAAGAGTGCAATCCCAGAATACGGGAATAAGTGTAAGAGCTCATACTGACTTTAGTAAGTTCTGCATCAAGCCCAGAATGCTATCAAATTCACAAATAAAAACAAAAGTCCCCTGAAATAACTCTAAACCATTATTACAACTTATATTTATCTGCTTATGAATACATTCTCTAAAATATGCCTCTAAGTCAAACAGCTCCAAAACACTGATCAGGAACTGGCCAGTTTCACTTTCTGGATTTACAGTACAGAGAAGTGTTAATAAAACACCTTGAAATCTGATTCTACAACACCAAAAAAAATCCATCACAAATCCAACCAAAAACACAAACAGAATTTATTTCTCATAAGAATCAGCACTAAGCTTCCTCTGCAACATTACAGCCTTGTATACTCACATGTCTTATTGACTGAGGAATTCTACTTTTTGGCAAAGTATTTTCATTTGATTAAAAATCCTTCTGTCAATTCTCAGTTTCAAAAAGGGAAAATGCATCAATATTCTCACTTCTGCCTAACGACAATCATACATTGCTCAAAACCGTATTTCCCTTGTTAATAAGAACTGAAGTTGGGATCAATTTAGAATAATTTTTCAAGTATCAGAGTTGTTCAAAACCCCTTTATTTGGGAGCACTACAGTGTTTAAAGGACTGCAGCATCCTGGAGATTGCAGGCCACCTACCTGGGTGTGGTCCCATGTTTGTGTTCTATCATGGAGTTCAACAGTTGCATAAACGTTTGACTATGCAACTACGGAAGCAGAGTAAAAATAATAAAATTAAAATAATTGTCTACATATCTCACTTTGTATGTGAAGTGTTATTTACTCTTTAAATCCATTTGCAATTTTAACGCTAGAGATACTTTTGAACATCTAAAAACCAGGAAACCAAAGCACGGATCTTACAGACACCTGAGCCCCATTGCAGGCAGTCACCACGGAAGGACACAGCTCCACACGTGGGGCAGCACAGCGTTCTCCAGCAGCACCCAGACACCCAGGGGAGGTGCAGCTCAGCAGCCCACGTTACTGCCCCTGCCAGTACTGTGAGTGTCCAGCACCAGAACAGCCTTCCCTCTGCAGCTCCCTGCAGCATCTAGCCAGGGACCCAGCATGGAGAATGGCTTCTTTTACATCACTAGGTGGCAACTGAGCAAAGCCTTGCCTTCAAGTCTCTGGCATGACTCTGGGAGATCCGTGCTCCCTCCCAATCATACACGTCTGGAGACTATTTCCCTTCTACAAGAAAGGGCCATGAAGCCCAATACCACTTCCAAAGAGAAGCCTTAGATCCTCTCCTAAATCTAATCACTCCATATTTGCCTGTTTTAACCCTGAGAGACTGTCCACAACACCACATCCTTGACAAAGCTTGTGGGCTTTATTCCCACCGCTCACATTTCACGAGGAGTCAGGATTCAACTGGGGCTCTTTGAAGAAGTGTAATGGTGGCTGACAGATCAAACCTCCACCTCAGATCTGGAATATGAGTCATTAACCATGTTTATTTCACATTTTTGCTAAGCTAGGTGTGCTCCTGGACGGGCACACCTCCGCAGAGCTGCTGTGAATCAGTGGAGAAGACTTCAGTTAGATGGGATAAAGCTTGTCAGAAAGAGGTCTTTGGCCTAGGGAACGTGATTTGTTCAAACACACCCTCAGATAACAAGCCAATCTTGATCTCTTTGTAACTTGAATTCATGTTTAAAATTGGACAGTACAAGTACAATGGCAAAATTTGTAATGCTTGTTTCACACAGAGGTTTGTGAACTGAAGATGCAAATGGCTTCCCCAGCTGGAAAAGGGGATCCATTCCCACCTGGACAGTGGAAACGACTCCCAGTTTCCTACAGGCAGACTGTGTTATTATGGATGTACTACATCCAGTCTCTTTGAGCCATGGTAATTAATATGAATAACTATGATGCATGACTTGAGTCCAAGAAAATGCAGTACTTCAAAATGTTGGCAAGACCTTAAGGAAACAAGAATTGCTTAATTTTATATAACTATACAAGGTTTAAGATCTAGTCTCATTTATCAAAGACAAGCTTGATTATTTAGCTCAAAAAAAGAGGACTAATGCTTATTCTAAATTATTTCAAAGGTTAACTGAGTGACAGTGAAAAACCCTGTTTCCTTTAATTATAATCACCCATCATTCCAAGACCCTGACAAAGACACCCTGAAGACTCTTCCCAGCTGCCAAACTTCAACAGTGAAAGACTTTAAATCAAAGTGGACCTGTGAATTTGGGAGTTCAACAGTGATATTAGGGTGATACACATGTGAGTTTGGACCTTCACATCATGCTGCAGCAATCCTGATGACATCATCCCTATGAGAGCTCTACTTTGTTCCTACGGAGACGAATGGCAAAACCAGAGCCATTTGGGCTGCCTTGACTCCCCAGAGCAGGAAGGGAGCTGCTTATTTAATAGCCTCTGTAAGTCGTGTGACAGAGCGTCCCACAGCTCTTGAACTGCATAAAAGCCACACACAACATGAACAACCCACAGATATTAAGGAATAAAAACAAAAGTGAAAATATAAGTGCTAAGTTATCAATGTCTCCTTCATTCCCACACCACTCCCTCCCAGAAACAACTGCCACACCAATTTTCTAGCAAATAAGGTCACATTATCAAAACTCTTTTTTTATTGTATTTTAGTGGAAGACTGAAGTACTAACTGATGTTTCAAAAGTACAGTGAAAATGAGGAGTGGGGCTGAAAAGCAAGAGGTGCTGAAAATATTAAGAGCAATTTTTCTTGCCTTTCAGATTTTTATTTTCTATTTTAAATTTTTAAAAAATTGAAGATATATATTATTCCTACCAGAGTAGTAGTGATGTGCTTTTGAACAATTAATGTATTTTTCCAGAACAGGCAGAAAAGCAGTAAACAACCATTTAATTTTATAACTGAAACTAAGGGAAACCTTATTTGAGTTTAAAGCAACAGACAGTGATTACAATACCAAAGCCCTGACAAAATACAGCAGCTATCAAAAATGAAATAAAAAATTAATTCCATCTCACCAGGATCCTTAAGGACAATTAAAGGTTTATGCCTACTGATTTTTAATGGATGTGAATGACACTGCACACAATGTATCTACTATTTAATTTTTAAATGCTCCATAGAAGATTTAAACCAACAAAACGAGCCTTATAGAAGCACTGCTGAGCTACTGGTTTCTTCCAAAACATCTAAGTTATAATGGTTATTTATATATCTGCACCATTATGGAAATGCAACTTTAGGATGTGCCACAAACACATCCCGGTGAAATCCCAGCCCTACTGGGGGTCCACGTCCTTGAAGCCAGCTGTAAAACTGGTATTAAAGGATTAAGTTTAACAGAATCACCCAAGTATCTGTCAAATGCCAGTGCAGCGTTACTCTGCACCCCACAGGGGCAGGTTTTTAAATAAGGCTGAAACATTGCTCGAGAGTTACAGGGTCTTTTCCCCTCCATTTCCCAGGACTGGCCTGTAAAGTTCATTGATTTCCTCACAGGCACTTTGCGTGCAAATCCTGTAGAGTTTTGCCACAGCATTTTACAAATGAATACATTTTATGTCACTATGTACACATGTCCTAGGCAAACCTCACTGCTTACAGTTTGTGATGTTAATTAGCAATTATATACAGCACATAAAATAAATTTGTGTGCTTTGGGGGCAATGGTTACCATTTTCCTTCTAAGAAGTACCTTCCTTCTCAAGGAAAATAACGAGAAACATAATCGCGACTGGTATTTAACCATAAACTATATGTGCTCTTGGTTAAAGCCCAACTGGGGCCGAGTTTCCATTTCCAAGTATCATCCACGGTTCAGAACAAATAAGAGTGAAGACAAAAACATTACCACGACCGCAGCGAATGAAGAAACTTCTGAACCCACGTCCATGTTTCTGTGTGATAAACCTCTTACTCATACAAGGAAGAGGTTACTCTCCGAAACAACGAAAGCGAAATTATTTCATCCCTGGGCGCCTGGGGACGGTTCCTCACCGGGGCGAGCGCGGGGGAGCGGCGAACCCCCCCGCAGGGAGGGAGGGAGAAGAGGGCGCTTCCCCTCCGAGCCGTCCCCCGGCAGGGCCGCCGAGCCCTCCCGCCGCCCCGGGGATGCCCCGGCCCCGGGCGGCGGCGTTTCCTTCCCCCGTCCCTTCCTCTTTGCTTAGTCACCCTGGAGCCCCCCGAGCGAGGGGGTCGGGGCGGCCCGCGGTGCCCGCCCAGCGCCCCCGCCCAGCCCCGGGCGGCAGCCGGGCCCGCGGGCGCTGCCGGAGCGCGGGGCGGCGGTGGCGGGGGGGCGGCGCGGCCCCTCACGGCCGCGGCCCGAGTGCCGGCTGCTCCCGCTCCGGCCGCTCGGGCGCGGGGCGCCGCCGAGGGGCGCGAAGGAGGCCGCCCTGCCGGGGCGCGGCGGGGGAGGCGGCCCCGCGCTGCCGGAGGGGCCCGGGGCGGAGGAGCGGCGGCGGGAGCCGGGCCCGCCCGCCCGGCGGCCCTGCCCGGCGCTGTTACCTTCATCAGCCTCCTGCTGGCCGCCATCTTGGCTCTGCTGCTGCGCCCCACAATGCATCGCGGCGCGGGCCGGCCGCTAAACCCTGCGCTTCCTGGGGCGGGGCGCGGGCGGGGCGGGGCCTGCGCTCGGCTCGGCTCGGCTCGGCTCGGCTCGGCTCGGCTCGGCTCGGCTCGGCTCGGCTCGGCTCGGCTCGGCTCGGCTCGGCTCGGCTCGGCTCGGCTCGGACCGGACCGGACCGGACCGGACCGGACCGGACCGGACCGGACCGGACCGGACCGGACCGGTTCAGCCCGGCTCGGCCGTGTTGGGCTGCGCTCGGCTGTGCTCGGTTCGGCCCGGCTCAGCTCGGTTCGGCCCGGCTCGGCTTGCGGCCGCCCTGAGGCCTCGGTGGTGCCTTTTCTCCGAGTGCCTTTTCAATCACCAACCACGGATTTAAAAGCACTGCTGTGCCTGTTTCTGTTTACCGTGCATCCCCCAAATTCGGTACCAGTTTCCTCGGCGGGGAAGAGACAACCACCTGTAGTTACAGGCTTTCCCAAACAAGCGCATATCCTGTTCTGAGCCCGTCATAACCTCTATTCCTTAGTTTCCTCACATACTCTGAAGGGAGAGGGGAGGGCGTTTTCAGAAGAGGCATCTGACCACAGAGCCACCCTCATCTCTGCCGGTGTCTGATGGAACCACCCTTGGCCTTACCTCGCCTTAACCAGCCCAGTCCAGCCTCACCCCCTGCTTCCAGCATCCTGAGCTATCTCCGAGAGAAAACTGCTGTGGAAGAGGAGAAAATCCACTGTCAGTGTCAGTACTAGTCTGTCATTTGCCACGTGCTTTTTAGCCCTTGAATGGGAGCTCTTACTGTAGCTGCTCCCTAGCTCTGATCCTGCCCAGCTGAGGAGCAGCTCAGAGTCTCACCACGGAATCCAGCATCAGCACAGGTATCCTCAGGTATCCAAGACACAGGGCTGGCAGATATGGCATGGGACATAACTTACTACATCACATCTAAAATGCCCCCAGACATCTGTGTTCAGGTACCTCACTTGCTCCCCTAAAACATTCTCCATTGACCTGGTGTACTCAGGAATTACTCCAGCACTGCTGCATGTGTGGCCTCAATTCCCCTTTCCCCCACCCTTGTGTCAGTTCATGTTCTCTCGTGATCTAACACTAGTTCTACAGAACAAGTCACCAAGAGAAGGTCTGAGCTCTAAAATAAACTTTACAGACTCAGACAATCTGAAAAGGAAATGTTGTGGTTATCACAACAGGCTTTCAAAAACTTGTAACAACGCAACAGTAGTTTTTAATTATGAGGCACAGGATTATACCCTTAAAAGTAGTCCCTGAATAAGCTATTTGCTAATCAATATTTGCATTAATGTAGTGCTTATTGCTACAAAACTCAATCAACATTTGATTAATGAATTAATTTGGTTAATGAAATCAGCTATACAGCACCTACACGAATCACCTTAATCCTCACCTACTTCATATGCATATTATGAAATAGTTTGTAAATAGGTATTAAATATATTTGATGATCATGATAACTTTATACTATTGGATATGTAAAGATTTTTGCATTCATTTTACTCCAGGAAAATGGAATCAGAGGAAACTGAAAGAGGCAGACCCTCGTGGGGAAGCAGTGGAGAGATGCAAAGCGAGCCTGGGCTGACTGGGTGAAGTTACACATGTGCCAGGCACACGCAGGTTGTGTGAAACCAGAAGCTGCAGAGACTTTCTGAGGATTCTTGATGTGCTGCTGAGGTGGGATGCTGGTGATGGAGATTTAAAACTGCTGACATCTGATAAAAGAGCTAGTTCAGATTCTACGACTGCGAAATGTAGAAATACCTTAATGTGATACCATGGTAACTTGTAAGAAGAGTTCTTACAACTGATTATCCAGATGTCTACAAGTATGAAAAACAAGCTGCTTCAGATATTATCTTGATTTTTTTTTATTTGCCGAAACTCTATTTATATCTTCAGCTCATCTTTATTTGACTGCATAATTTTCCAAGACTACCACATATCTTCGCGTATTCTCTAAAGATTTTTTTCCCCAAAATACTATTATTTGGGCCCTCGTATATACTGCATTGAGACACAGAGCCACCAAACTCCAGAGTACTAGAAACACCACAGGGAATTCTGAAATTACTGTCTGTAGTTTTAATCCATGAATTTATAGCTTATAACAGAGTGTCAGAAGTAGCTGGGGTAATTATAAGATAATCCACATTTCCTTTAACAAGATGAAAATACCACCCACACTATAACTAACAACAGCCCAGCCAGCTCTTAAGAAATTGGTGTTGAGTGTAGCTGTTCTCACAAACTGACACTTAATGTTAAAATGGTTTATTACAGCAGGGTGTTTGAGAAGTTTACACAGAACTGGGCACATTTCACACACCTGCTGCTGGTACCCTGGACCCTTCCAGTGCCTGGGTCAGGCTGGATCCAGAGCAGATCTGGTGGTGCCAACACTCATGTGCATCTTGTGGATGAGCAAGGACTGACAGTTGTACTACCAGTGCTAGATCTCACCTGGATGCCAGTTACTTAGTCAGGACACACTGTTACACAATCCTGGAGAAGCAGCAGGAATTTCTTTAGAGACAGCATTTCATCGATTTCCCCCATACACTTCTGTCAGAAGCAAAACCCAGGCCATTTGTTACATTGCTTGGAAGATGGTTCTGCATTTTTAAACTTGCCTTTTGGTGCGGTTTCTAGGTCATATCCATTATTTTACTTGACAGTTAAGTGTGTCCAGAATGTGGGTTTTAGTGTTTATCCTGTAATATCATCAAAAGACTGGACACTATACTTATGCCTGCCCTCTGCCAAAGACAACTTTCTATCACATTTCCACTGTTTTAAGCAACATAAGGGTTCCACTTCTAAAAAAGAAATTGTGCAAACAGACTTTGTGAACAAGTGAGCCACAAGAGCCCAACCCTGGAAAACTTTAGGAAAGATTCTCCTGGCTACTTTACTGTTATGAAATGGCCATCTGAAAGAAAGCAAAAAAAACCTCACAAAACTGAAGGGAAGAAGAAAGAATAAGAATCATTTGGTTGCTGTATGAAACCTTGGTACCCCCGCATTGTGCTTACAAGAGGGACAGGTCACTACACCACAAGGACAACACAACAGAACTAGGGAAGGTAAAGAGAAGGGCAGATGTGCTGATCAAGAGAGTGCAACAGTGACATACTAAGAGAGACTAAAGCGGCTGGGGCTCTTCCACCTGCAGGGGAGGAGGCTGAGAAAATATCATCAAGGCTTATGAAATCATAAAGGCAGTGGCTAAGGTGAATAAGAAGCTGTTATTTGTCAGCCTGGAACAAAGGTACACACACAGAGGCTGATCAGGCATTACAAACAGCCCAAAGACAGGGCCTTTTTTCACAGCAAGTAATTAATGTTTGGAACTCCCTACCACAGGCTGTAGCAAAGGCAACTGTCAGCAGGTTCAAAAAGAAACTAGTCAAACTGGGTAACAGGTCTATACATGGATTAAAAAAGAGAATAGGCATGGAATAATCATCTAAAATCTCCAGTTGATGCCTGGTCATAATTATGGATGCTTGGAAGTGTGAGGTGACAGACTGTTGGCTTGCATGGTGGTCCCTAAATAAAGCATCCTCTACTGCCATGGACAGGGAGAGAGGGGTGGGATAGGTGCACCTCTGTTCTCGTCCAGCTGGACACTCCAGACATTCAGGATTCCTTGGACATGGTGGTTTCCAGAATATAGACAGAATTCAGATTTCAAATGGGTTCCAATATCTTGAAAATATATCAAAGGGAGCTGTAATCCACAAGGGCAAAATTAATCTCTAGGAGCAAGGTAAAAGGTAAAAAGATAAGACAAAAAAATGCCTTAAATAATTATATGCCTCTCCGTTGGAATTGTTAAATGTAAAATGGTTTAAAAAACCAAAGAATACATAATTAATTGTTCTGTTGACAATCCTCCATCCTTTATTCCTGACCAACAATTTAAAGTTTTTATGTAGGTTTTCTTGTCTCTTCAGTATCTTAGATCTCTAATGACAAGCATTTTAAAGCAATTAATTATGTATGATGATTGTCATCTGACATTTGTTCTGTCTGGTAAGAATCCATTATAGAATTATAAACTCATTGTCTTCCTCCTGCATTTTGTGTGTCATGAATGTTATTAAAGTGATTCTGTCCTATACAGATGCCTCTCCCCTTGAATGCAATATGTCCTAACTTCATAAAAAACAAAATGCATTAAGTCCCCTTTGATGCTGGAAACTGGTCTAGAGATGGAGAGGGTGTCAAATGTACAAAGTATTACAACAATGTACCATGAACTTTATGCTGCTTTCTATTCATGCTTCGTTGGCTTCTATCAGCCAGAACCAGAGACAGATCCCATGGTGCTAGAAACTCTCAATATCACAGTGCAAAAGACCATTTCTCTCTGAAAACAACCCTGAGCAGCTGTGACAGTCAGGGACAATCACCCCCAGAGTGCCCCAAAGGGCCTGGAGGGACTATGGAGTGTTCTTCAAAATAAGAACTGACTTGGAGGGAGGGAAGCTCTCTGGAAGCGTGGCAGGAGGCAAAGCCACACAAGCACAAGGACACTAAACTGCTTCTACTGCCCAGCAGCTGGAAGAAAGATCCACAGAATGACACCTGACCACTTTCAAGGCAATTAGGTCTTGGCTTCTCTCAGATGAGGCCACTGAGACAAAGGAATCAGTAACAGACAAGTGTTCCTTAATTCTAGAGTCTCCAAGACAATAGGCTACAAAATTTAGAGTATTCTTAGCTCAACATGGCTATGACCCTTTTAATGGACCTAAGGAGTGCCCTGAAACAGAGCTTACTCTACTGGAGAAGTGGCTTATAGCTTTTGAGACTCAGATGAGGAAGGTTGATTTGAGGGAGAGCTGACAGATGGCACATCCCTCTAATGTGATAGAAGTTTCAGAGGATGACATGGTGACAACCTAGCCTCCATAGCCAGGTGAGCTCTTGCAGAATGCAGATCACAAAGCGAGATTTTGCAGCACAAGCATGAGCAATGGAGGGAAAAGCGATGGTCTTGACAAAGGAATCTGTGTCACTGTTGGCTGATAGACCAGGAGATACAGAAGTTCCCTTTAATCATGTGTCAGTACCTTATCCAAGAAATCTCACTCTAGTCGAACAATTTGCAAGAAGTACAGTTGTTGGCAGGGAGCCTCCACTTGTGCTGGCTGTGTACATATTAAATGTGGTTTCTACAGTCAGAGAGTCAGCTCAGAGACTCAAGCAGTGATTGAAGACTTGGATTTTAAAACGTCAGACCTACCAAATTCTACATCAAAGTGTAATACAAAAAGGAAATTCGTGTTAGAGGCAACACACCGTCCTAGTAGGGAGAGACTTCCAAATAGCTCTAATATGTTTAACACTTAGGAGCATTGTCCTGTTTGAACAGAGGTCATTGGATGCCAAGCAGCAATTATTTATGTGCTGTGTACCCTAAGGAAAGGTACATGCCATGAGGCAGAGGTCTACTGGTCTGTGTTCCAAAGCTTGCAACCCAACCCTCAGCAAAGAGTAAAAGTGGAAACGTGATCTCAAGATGTGAAATGACACATTAACCAAGAGCAGCAGGAGCAAAACTCAGCACCAGTGGGATTTGTTACTCCATCCACACATCATCAGTGAACATTTTGTATATCAGCTGATAACAAGGACAGTTAATGCCGGAAGATCTTCCGAAGGGCACACAACTAAATTATATTTGGAGTATTTTAAAATCAGTGAACATTCAAATATTTAAATTAAATAACATTATTTAATATGATTATTTGTTTAGACCAGTGGAAGGTTTACTGTTTTTTAAAGCATTGTTGTTTTTTGTATCTATCTCATTGTTTGTTTTGAGATACAAATGTGTTTAGTGTTCAGTTCTTGTAAACATGGATGTTGGAGATGGCTTTCTTGTGATACAGGCTTACTTAAAGCAACATATTTCTTGTATTTTTTCAACATTTGCTTTTAAACCTACTATTTAGTAAAGGATAAACTAATAAAACCTTACTAGAGTTATCTTGCCCTTGCACTGTGTTTAGTTTCACGGTTAACTCATGAATTAATCTCTTTGCAGATGTAAAGTGACAAGGTCTAGTGTGGATTCTACCAATTGGTGTGGAGAAGCCAGTCTGTCCCTCCCAGATGTGGGGACACTTGTGAGCCAGTGACACTGTGCACTGGTCTGGTTTCTGGCCTGCCTGTACGAGTACCTAAAGACCTATCAGTAATTTAGAAGGTGCTTTTAAAATCTTTTCAATTTGTGAGCCTTTGGTGGTTTTACAGCGAGGTACAGAATACAGGAAACTTCACCTTACAACTGGCATAGAACTGCTCGTTGTTACTCAGCGCGGATGTCTCAGAGACAGCCCCTGTTTATGGAGTAAAAAGGGGAAAAGGAGCAGTTGCTGCCCGGCACACAGGGAGCAGTTTCCGAGGCTGACTCGGCTGCGGGGACACCGTTAGGTGGCAGCAGAGCCCCGGGAACGAGTCCCGGTCCCGAGTCCGGCCGTGCCCCAGTGTCGCTTCTCTCCTCCACACCCCAGCGTCGCCTTCAGGGGATTTAAAAAAGAAACTTGCTCTTCATCAGTGTGACACATTGCAGCTCTTCTTCATATAAACTCTAGAGAGTTTCCAGTCCTTAAAATACTTTGGTACTTCCCCCTGTTACTACCAATATGTGCAGCCCGTTGAGAACACAGGTCTGCAAAATGACCAGGCTCTGCCACACACACACGGCAGTCCACAGGGTGGTCACAGGGTAAGCCCAGGAGCTGGAGCCCACACTCTCGTGTTTGCCCCACTGCAAGGAGTGTCCTTTTACAGCAAAGCTGACACAGGCTGGATGTGCTATGGGTGCCCTTCTCTCTACTTTTAGCTCAGTTTGATGGAGCACACCCTGTGGAATAACATGGCATTAACCCAAGTCTAGTTTTGTAATTCCAGTATTTCAAACCCCCTAATATTTTTCTAACCAAGAAAAAGCAGGTGTGCCATCCACCGGAGGGGATACACTTTGCTATGACTTTTACCCCTGACCTTTCCCACACAGCACATTTCATCCCTGTGACCCAGGCACAACTGCTAAGCTGTCACATCCATGCACAAGGGGGACTTAGAGCTGGCATTAACAACTTGCTGCTTATTCATAGAGTCAGGACAGTGACAAGAAGACAAATCCCCAAAGTAGGATCCAGCCCTTCAAGCTGGCAAATTTAGAGCATGCTGGTTAGCAAAAGGATTAATTTGTATTAGTTATTTAGTCTTCTTTAGTTCTTTAGTCTTCTTCATGGTGTTTGGTGGATATGCCTTTACTCCTTATTGCCTGTAGGTAGAGATGTGATAAATATTGTTTGGTAGGGAAAGTTTAGATTGGATCTTCTTGCAACAGACCACTAAAGATAATAAATTCTTACGTTACGTATTTCCCCCACATGACCAAAAGCACATCCCCGGTCAAAATGGCATCCTCCATTCTGTAATGGGTTCAATTCTGGCTATGTGCAAGGGGACAAATGCCTTCAGCCCCTGGCTCCATGGGTGCCTGTCCAGTCCACAGGGAGCCCATCCTTTCACGTGTTAAAATAACAGAGTAACACATAAGACAGTCAAACCACAAGTGGACTTCTGTCCACATGCTGAAGAAAGCAGTGCAGTGGGTCAGAGGAATTGTTCTGCCACCTTGGATCTGGCTCCCAGTCCATGATTTTTCACACTTGCTTACTTAAAGGATCTTTTCTGTTATGACAGGTGTAATAGTGGTGTTTCTCAGGTGTTGACTGTTCCTTCTGCATTCCCCAATGCCCCTTCAGAAAAACAGAGCAGTGGCAGAAGTATTGCCAGAGCAGGAGATGACTGTCAACTTTTGCTGTCTTCTCATAATTTCCAGAGATTCAATTATTAAAAATTTAAGAATACTTTATATTTTAAGTCACCTTAATTTCTAGTTCTTTATCACTATACGTTGTTCTAATTTTCCTTCAGATCATACTAGCAACTTCAGAAAGCTCCAGCACAACAGTGTCTATAACTGATCTGTGAAAGCCCAGGATCAAGATGTTGTTCTTTTTTTATTAATGGTATTCATCTCAAAATAAGAAGACATGAAGAAAGTTCTCAATGCTTCAAATAATCAAATGACAAAGTAGGGAACCATCTAAGTTTTAAATCAAACATGATCTCTGAAAGGGCTCCCAGGTGACAAGAAACATGGCGAAGACAAAAATAATTTTTCATCAGCATTTACATTGTATTCTATATTGCAAAATAGCTCTCCAAACTCTAACAGAATTCTCCATTGCTTACCTTACCCTACTAAAGAAAGACAAAGAGCCCAGGGAGAATAGAGGTTCCATGGCTTATGGCTTTTAGAAATTACCTGCTAAGTGTGTAATTTTAAAGTGATTGTCTTCCATTAGGGCTACAATAAACAGCATGGTGGAAAATTCTATCTGATTAGCTTTTCTAATGAGCTGCAGGAGGTTGTGGAGGCCAGAGCTGTAGAATCTTAAACATTTCATCACTGATTACAAACCTGCCTCTGAATTAATCAGATAATGAAGTGCATAGATTTAATGAACCTTATGCTGATCAACAAATTATCAGTGATCCTTGCAGACTTTTGGCAGGCTAAAAACCTTTTTTATAAGATTTCCTAAAGTAGAAATGTTATAAAAATCACGTGCTCTATATATAGTTTTTAATGCAATAACCAGTAGATATAAACTTTATAATTCACACAATTATTTTATTTACTCACAGTGTGTTTAAGTTTCTGTTGAGGCTCCAGGGGCGCTGTTATTATCACAGATGCAGTTTAATTGAGACAGCAACAATTAAAGATGAGCTAAATCTTGAGAACTTTTAACTGCAGTCTCACTGGAACAAGTGGAGCTCTGACTCTGGAAATGAGAGAACAGGTTTTAGACATTGCAAATATTGGTACTGTGTGGAAGTTCAAGTTCCTAAACCCAAATCATCCCTTTTGGTAGAACTACTCCCCATGCCAGCACCAAACTGCTTCTGCCCTGACGTCCTCGTGTCCACCCTGCAGCACTGCTCCCCCTCCAGCCATTTCTTTCCCCTCCACGTTTCACTCCAGTTGCTAGAGTTTAATGACACACTTGATTTTGCAGAACAACTGGCCAGTTCCCCAAGCCATTGTCCCTGGCTGGGCAGGAGAACAGAACAAGTGGATGCCATTGGACACAACCCCACCTTTGCCCTGTGCTGTGCCTGGCCAGCCTGGGGCCTGCTCCCTGTGAGATGCAGACCTTCAAGGCACAGCCAGAAATGGGCTCACTTGCTCTTTCTCCTGAGTTTTGGAATGTTCTGCTCTTGGGATCTCTTTTAATTTTCTGCTTAGTCACCAACTTAATACTCACTGAAAGATCAAAGTTATTACTGTTAAAATCTAATATACTGCTCTTGGCTACTGACAGATTGGGGTATGGACTAGATAGACCTTTGCTCTGATCCAGGATGGCATGTCTTATGTTCCTATTATCACTGAAAATTTACTATCCCCAAAGGGATGTGCTTGTAGAAGTCCATCTGTCAAGTGATTCATGAGAAGTGGACATAAAAGAGAACTGAATATGACTAACTGAATACATTAAAAAAATTAAACAAGTATCTCTGGCAAATGAATACTTGAAAGATCTTAAATAAAAACACTAAGAACTCGAATTTGTCACCTCTCTAGTCTCTGTTTTGCATTTAAAATGGTTGCACCTTTGATGAAACATTTTTTTAATGTTATGTATTGCCCTTTTCTTACAAAAACATATGTGGCTTTTCCTTTCTATCTCAGTTGTTTTGGATTAAAGAAGAAGAGGCAATTACAGCAATATCAAAGAAAGAGACAGAGGCAATCGCATGGATCAAATTATTATCTCATTGAAATCCAGGGGCCTGTTACTTGCAAGTTCAGTCAGACCAGGATTCATCCTCAGTGCCTGGAACAGTGGCAAATTGGTTTTAATCTTTGCACATTTCTCATCTGTGCCCAATATGATTTATCCTGCAATGCTAGGTTCTTGGTATTTGTCTGGATGGCTTTTAATAAAGATTGAATAAAAATGCCAAACTTTTTTTGTAAAGTAGATTTTGTAAGAAATTTCATTTTTATTTCAATTACCAACTTCAAATATTCAGAGTCACTGTGAAAGTAGAGCAGTTTGACAGACTTTTTGAAAGTATTTTTACAATGTTTGCTGCTGAGGAGTGAGAATAAGCTGGATTTTATGGCAATAACCATTTTACACATTATTCCCAATATCAGTGTGTATCTTTCAAGTGGTGCCATGTGTGTGTTGTAAACAAGGTATCATTGTGATTCTCATAGGGCATAATCAGAATAGATCAGCCAATAGATATGTGAGAGGTGGAATGGCACAACACTGACACTCTCATGAAATAATCAGATAATCTCATTTTTCTGCCAACTGCAGATAAAGCATTGCCTACTGTGGGTTTGAGGGTGACACTTTTTCTAATCACAACTTTGGACATCAGTTGTCTCATTGCTTTGGAGTTTTCATGAAAGGTTTAATTCATAATGTTAGAAACCAAGACCTTACCAGTTTCAGGAGATAAGGATATACATTTGGAAATAGGAGATTGTGTTTATCCCCAGCAAATATCCATACACTCAGAAATGAAGCCCCACTATTTAATGTAGTACCCTTTCCTATAAATTAGCCCACTATATCTTCTCCTGTGTTAATTTACCTAAGGAGTGAGGATTTTAAAATATAAATATAAAATAGAAACATCATTTACATTTTTGGAGTCTTTGCAGCTTCCCTCACTACTTTTCTAAATTTAATGAAGATAGTTCTTTCAGGCTTTCCTTGCAGGTCATGTTTTCTCAATCTCTTAGTGCTTTAGCTCTCCCTCTCTTTCTCTGCCTCCCAGCTTTTGCTCTTTCCAGACTGCAGAGTCCAGAGGAGATGCAGCAATCTGGCTCGAGTCTCACAAGTGCTCAGTTGAGCAGAGCAGCCACCCCCTATTTCCATATGTGCCTTTTGCAGACACATTCAGTCTGGGATCGATGACAACTCTTCATGCCATGTAGCTACTAACCAAGAGGAAAAATCATTCTTGATTTTCAGCTAATTAAATGGCTGAGAGTTACCAAATCTCCATGTGTGCCAGTGCTGAGCAGGCTCGGTGCCATTCCAGCTGTGGGCTATGGTAAGAAAGCAGTCCAGAGAGGTCTGTTTGCTAAAGCATCATGATGGGTCAAAGAAAGGTCTTGGCAGGCAACACAAGCTTTTGGGTCAGATGTTATGCAGTCCTGTTTTATATCTTGTCTTTTATGTATAAAATTCTTGTGAAGTTCTTCAAGAACAAAATTTCCGTTGCTCTTCTACATGTTCTTCCAATGTCTGAAAATCTATAGGCTGAAAATCTAGGTGCTTTTGTTTACAGATGCTTGAATGCACATATTTGCTATTGAAAGTTATTGCCCATCCATTTCACAAATCTAACATTTCCACATGGCTCCCAAATTCCCACACCTCAGGCTCCTTCAGGGCATACAGTAAAAATTAGATCGGAAGTCTGAAAATGGTGTAGACAGATACTGCATTTATCTGTAAATCTTTAAACAATGGAAGATACGCAGAACATGAATGGGTCAATGTATATTTGTTACATGAAGTTGAGAATTCAGGCAAGCCTATAAAGTTGTTTTTCTTTGTAATTTTCTCTATTTTTCTGTGTCTTCAGAGAAAGTGTTTTGGGGAATTCAGTGGACATTCACAAGCAAAAACTACTGCTATGCAAGTGGATTAGAATGTGGGTGAGGCTTTAAATAGAATAGAATAGATGATAGAATAAACAGGAATAGAATAGAAAAGAACTAAAATAGAGCAGTTTATAATATAATACATGCATGGGAGGGCTAAATTCAGTGCTGCCATCAGCTGCTCTAACTCTCTTGATTTGAATTAATTTCTGTCCATTTACTCCAACCTGAGCAGATGTGCTGGCCAAGTACATTTGAAAGCTTCCAGAGTATCTGGTCACACAACTGAGGACTCTCTAGATTAACTGCCTGTACAGATTTGAGTGACCCAACCACCACACATTCACCAATCACACAGGCCTGCTGGCACCCTGGACCTGTGGCTGTTTCCTGAGCTGTACAGAACTGTGAAGGCTGCAAGTCAAATCTACTTTAGCTGAGCAAAGCGCCTCGGATGCCAGTTTTTGAATGTATAGCTCTATAAATCTCAGTATGGCCTTTTGAACTGTATATTACTATAGAACTGTGGGAAATCCCTTTTGGGAGAGAAGTGGCACAGCTGATATTTATCACTACAAAGTCTATTGCAACACACTGTCTCTTTCCTTTGAAATAAAAGGTTTTGAATTACAGATGATCAACTATATTCACACCCCAAGCGAAACCTGAATATTTCTGGCATTTTGCCAGTATCGGCTTGGGTGTGAAATATTTGACATTTTACATTAATTTTTTACAGTAATAAAAGCATTTTCTCAGCTAAAATCTCCTTTGCCATCCAGGAAGTGCCACTGGGCTTGCAGCTACTCCACACTCCTACTCAGTAAATCTGTGTCCCATGACTGAAGGGAACTGTTGTGCTGGGCACTGAGCTACCTCAGCACATACAGATGCCACCATGGTACAGTCATTGACCCCACCTATAATTTGACAGGTTAGCAATAAGCAATACTTTGGGATATATTTTGATAAAGGTAGTTGCATTAATCCATGCACATGACCAGTGAAACAAGGCTGATGTACAGTCTGTGTGCAATGTGGCTGAGCTAGCACTGGCACAGGCATCTTACCTCAGCACTTCCAAAATCTCTAACTCTGCAACCTGAATGTAGCATTAACTTATCTTCCTCTCTCATGTATTGACATTTCTTTCCTTTGGGGAAGGAGGCATAAGATTTTAATGAACTGAGAAGGAAGATGTTAACCTTGTAAGAGGGATCAGTCACAGAATGAGTTCTGAGTTCATCTCTAACACCAGCGATCATTTGAGTATTGCTGCTAACAGGGCCAGTATTCCTCTCTCCAGGAGATGAGCAGTCACCCCACTAAATCCCACTTTTTGTACTGTTTTGGGAACAGAGGCTGGCCAGTCTGTAAGGACCCACAGAGCAAAGCCTGACAGATTGCAGACCACTGAGCTGCCCAGCTCCTGCTGAGGTGCAGTGAGGGAACAGATCACACCACCTCTGCAGGACCTTCCTGAGAAAGCAGAGCTGTCAGTCCTACTTCCAATGTCTCAACCAAACTGTCTTACCTGTAATTAAATAGAAATAGGGAGGAGGAATAAATATTACTCTCCCTGCCACAACAGTCACTTCTAGCATTCAATTCATCTCCCAATAGAGATCTGCCACTTGGAATTTCACAGGACAGAAAGGATGCTGCCACTTGTAGATATGAATTTTTACAAGGTATCACTTGTGGGTATGAGGTTTGGGCTCTCACCTGTGGCTCATCTAAAGACAGCAACCCTGGGCTTGATTTACAAAGGCATGAAAGCCCCTCATGATACAAACTGAAACCCAAGACTCTTGACTCTGTAAAGCCATGATCTGAACAGAAGTTTTGTGCTTAAATTGCTTAGAAGAATTTGTAATCTCTTTAGGACTTCTATCCTCTTCCTATAGGTGAATCAGGAATGGTTTCATACTTCAAATGCTCTCTTACTTGAAAGGAGTAAATAACTGAGTTTTGCCTCTACAAACAGGAAAAATTGCACTATGAGACACAGTCCCATGAGATCTCCAAGCTATGTGAGCTTCCCTTCTGGTCAGGAGACACTGCCAACAGCAGAATTGCAGTCTGCAAAAGTTTTGCATTTGGATGCTCCCCAACTTCCACCTAACCCTATTCTACAATTATATTTCTAACAAAAAATAATTGAAAAAAAGTGCAAAAAGAAAAGTGTCTATGCCTTAAAAGTGTTTAATTCTATGATAATGGATCTACATAGGCATCTGCTGGCCAGAAGAATTCCCTGCTCATTTATGATGTTAAAGGTTGGGATACATGACATAGTGGGCAGGAAATTAGGCACACACATAACTTATCCTCTTTCTGACTCACAGAGAAACAGGATAAAGAAAAGCTTGTGGTGGACGGGAAGGGGATGGAGCAAGAGGGAATGAGAGACAGAACGATCACAGTTGTTCCAGCTCCTCATCACACTGTTTTTACCCATGACCACCTCCAGCGATGGATGCTTTGCATGGGCTGAGGATGCTTTGGGAGAGCCCTGGCCTGTATGAACAACCAGGGGCATGTGATACTCAAATGAGAACAAAAGGCACTGTGAAACCCGTGTACACTCCATGCTGCCTGAAATACTGAAAGCCACTTTTTAGGAGACAATTTACAGAAAAATAAAAAAGTTTACAAACTGGTTTACGAGACAGTTAAATGGTTCTTGGCGGGGGGGGTCTTTATAATTGAATTATAAGAACAAAAGAAATCTGAGGAACAGGCAGAGGCTTTAAGGCCCAACATGCTTGACCTTATTTGGTTTAATTGCACTGCTAGCTCTCCCACTGTAACCTTCACTTGGACAGCAGTCTCTGGAAATCATTTAAACCCCTTGCTTCAGTTGCCTTTGCTAGTGATTTAGTCAATAATTTTATTACCTCTTTGGTAAGATAGCTCTGAGTGCCCCAGTCTTTAATTAAAAACCTCTTAGGTTTGAATCTTTTAGCAATATGAACATATTTATCCAAGATCTTCATCAGAACCTTCTATAAATTTTATAACTTTCTCCTAATCATCTTGAGGATGCTGTTTTCCATTGTGGATGAACCCAGGTCCCCTTGCACTGCCCTTCTGTCCGGAGCAGGGTGCAGAGCTGAGGGCAGGCTGAGCTCTGCAGAGCTCCTGGGGGAGCAGTGAGGTGCCAGAGGGAGGCTGGCCAGGGCAGCAGGGACAGCAGGGGCAGCAGGGAAGTGTCTGCAGCTGGGGTTGAGCGGGGCCAAGGGAGGTACCACCGTGTGGAGGGCTGGGAGCCCTTGGCTCAGGGATCCTCTGCACTCCCTTGGATGAGAGAAGCCTGAGGGCAAAAGGACTCAGAGATAAACCTCTCCCTAGGTTACGGTGACAAAATGAACCACCCCCAGCGTGCCTCGTATCTATATGGTAATACCTTGTATCCAGTTGGTAAATTGGTTTCTATCCCACCCCCTGCCTTTCCCATAAAAAGGCCCTGGGTCTGCCCTGAAATCGGGGAGCTGCTGTCCCTTCCCTTCGCAGGGCCACAGCACTGGGAATCGCTGTGCTAGCTCTGCCACGTTTGTTACTATAGCCGGGGGCTAACAGGGTGCGGATTTTTTCTTCCTGTGTGCTGTTTAGTGGCTACAGCAACATTGATGCCACAGTCCCCAAGACTTTTGCCTTCTTTTGTACATAGCAAGGGTTAAATTTGAAGCAAGCCCTTCCTGAAAGTCTTAGCATCAGACTGACTTTTTCCTATCTGCCCCCCATTACCTTTTTTTAATATTTAGGTTATTTCTTTTTAAATCAGGTCCTGTTCTTCAGGAGGGTTTCTGTTCAGCCAGTGATCTTCCTGAATCACAAATTCAGTGCCATGTGATTTCAGCTCCAAGTGATTGGAAGTGAATGCTTGCAAAGCTGGAAATAGTCATTCCTCCTCTGAACATAGCTGTGATGTTCAGTTTTCTGGAAGCAGAGCAAGGGCTAATAATGAAATGGGCACCATTAAGACACTAAGGTCCTGGTAAACTGATTCTATTAGGGCTCAGTGCTGCTGTGAGAGGGCTGTAGAGGATGGTCTTCTTGGGAGCGTGTTTTGGAAACACTTGGGTCTGATCCTGGCCTGTCTCATGCTCTGAATCCTCATGCAAAGTGTGTCCCCCATGGTCCCTAGGCAGGCCTGCTCAGCCCAGCTGTAAGGATGGAGCTGGGAAAGATACAAGCAGTGCTAAGTGGGTCTGTCCCCATGGTCTCCAGCGAGGCCTGCCAAGGCAGCTCAAGCCTCCTTGCCACAATATGTTCAGAGGTGGCACTTTTTTCACCTGTCCATAGTCTTCCAGCTTTCTCTCAGGGCAGGATCCACCCAGGCAGACCTGCAGAGGATTTCTTGAAGGCTACAGCACGCAGCAGCAGGCTACTCTGGCTCCTCACTGCCTGCAGGCAATGGGAATGCTCAGCAGTTCCCTGTGGAGGTTCTCCAGGGCTGGAGGAATCCTCCTTGCACCTCCGTTCCCACATCGAATTTGAGAACAACCTCCTTCCTACCATCAGAAGTTCAGCCAGCTCTCTCAGGGGGAAGATCCTGAGCACTAGTGCTGGCTGTCACACTGTCCTCCAGCCCCAGGATAAGGCACAACCTTCCTGCCTCAGTTTCCCTTTCTGCAAAATTAGGGTAATTGTGGTGGACACCTCAAGGGGGAGGGGGTTCAGAGAGATTAATGAGCTCTTTGTAAAGTGCTTTGAATATGAATACTGCTATGGATAGTAAGTGCTAACTATCAATTATTAAGTGGGAGTCAGGTTTCAGGAGCTTTATATCAGGGAAAGGTTAAGGAAGTGTAATAGCAGAAGACATGTAATGAAGCTCAGCACTGCCCCGTAGCACCGGCTATGAAAAGCTAATATCCACAGTAAAATTCCAGCTCTGGAGCCTATGCAGAGTATTTTGCTCTGCTGCTATAATGATGACACTTAGAATTAGACCGACATAACCTAGAGAGCTCTGGGGACTCATCATCTCTGAGATTTCACTTAATTATTGGCAAACTCTGTCATTTAGTATCCCAAGCAGGCTGCGCTATGTATAACCAACACATCTAATTTGATTTCATCTTGAATTGCTCCTATGAGTGGTCTTGAATGGAACCGCATCTGGTATCTTGGCAACGTCCCTTCTTCTCTTGGAGAGAGCTGTCCTTGAATCTATAAAATGGATCTCTTACGGCAGGGGGGTGAGTGTGCACGTGTGGGGGGAGAAACCCTCCGGGAGCACACAAAGGGAGGCTTGGCTTACATGCACATTTGACACATTTAGGTTTTTAATACTTTTTTTCCAGATAAATTATATCCATGAATCTTGGTGTAAATTTTTTTTTTTTTTTGAGCTAGGGCAGTGGATTTAAGAAGCACTTAGGACGCTTGATCCTTAATTGAAGCTTTCAAAAAGGAATTGGTTGCTGGTTTGTATGGGCAAAACATTATTGCTTTCTTCTCTGTGATATAAAATTAGAGGGGAGGGTGGGGATCAAGTGTACATTTCAAGGAGAAAAGCACACTAATCATGAAAGTATAGTCAGAAGGTGATTCTTCTGTGTAACCTGATGGGGTTCAGAATTCTGGCATGTAGGACATAAGGATCACTCAGCTTCCCACTAACTCGGGATTTCTCTGTCCAGCCAGCCCTCCCTCCTGGCAGGTGGCTTGTGAAGAGGAAAAATCACCCCCAATTTTCATGTACAGCATAGAAATGAGAGAAAATTCACATCTCATTTCCTTCTTCAGGGTTTTGGATCTTACAGTTTACATGGGGATAAGCCCAGGTGAATGAATGAGTGGTTTTCACAGGGGATGTGTATTCCACTGTGCTCATGGGGAAATGTTCAGATAGAGCATATATATGCATATGTGTGCCACAGTTTCAGTAACTTCTCTCAATTTCTATTACTCTGTGATAAAACCACATTTTCTGAATCACAGGAACTTATCTGTCACTTAAGAATTGTTGCTCCCTTTTGCTACAGCAAACTTAAATCACTGCAGTTATTCCAGGAACTGCAGTATCCTACTGGTCAATAAGACCCAATCCTGTAAAGCTGAAAGCACAAGGACTCTTGTTCTATGTTTTCAGAGGAGGAGTGTCTTACAACATTTGTGATATAAACTGCCACAGGGAATACTCTCCCTTTGTGTTATAAATTGAACATCCTTAGGAGTCATGTTTCAGAAGAAGTATGGTCCTTCCAGCTGTGAAAGACAGAAGCATGTCAGGAAGAAGCTCAGGACTAAATTGAACTAAGAGTTCAGGTTTTGTTTTATGCTCTGTAACTCAGAAAGTAACACTTTTTCAGTCTTCTTTTGGTCATTCCTAGACTACCAAGTTAAAGTTTCAGTAGGACTGAAATACAGATTAGAACCTTGAACATTACCAACTACTTGGTAACTTGGTTAACTTGCTTACTTGACAAGCTAATACTCATAGAATATTTTATTTTCCCACAGGAGGATCCAGTCTTTCCCTATTCAGAAGAAAGGTGTGGTCATTTCTTGTTTTAAAGACAGACCTTTTACCAGCATCTAGGATTGCACAAACTGCTTTTCTGCAATGATAGTGTCTATTTACTCCTTTACCTTGCTCAGTTCTCTCCAGCACAGTGAAACCACAGTACCACGTGCACTTGTGAATATACTGTGTTTGAGTGGTTAAAGTACATTCATCAGCTCTAATAAAGTGCTCAGTGCTTCCTGGAGGTACAGGATATGAATCACATAATGTGAAGAAGATGACCACATAGCATCCTCATTACTGAGCTGGATTAACTCTCTGCTGCCTGCAGAGCAGCTGTGCTGGTGTGTTACTCTGCACATTTCAACAGACTGAGCAAAGGCAGGGAGATGGATGCAATCCTCTCCTCAGGCACACAGGAGTTAATTATGAAAAGGTGTGATTTTTGATTGGTTTTTGCTTGTGTAATTACATTCCTGACTTAACATGGCTTCGTTCTGACTGTTCCCCCCAGTAACAGCATGGTTTCAAGTACAGAGTGATAATTGCTATTGATATTTGCACTTCAAGTTTGGTCAGATGGAGGAACTTTTATGACCTTCCAAATAAATGGAGAAAATAAAAGATGCTAACAACAGGGTATCTTTGGTGATTAATAAGGGGAGCAATGTTTGGAATCAGGATGGAGTTGGCAGTGTTGCTGGGAGATGTCCAAGTAACCCTGCTGCAGCAGAGCTCCTGTAGCCTGAGAGCAACACTGAGTGGGACACTTGCAGTTCATGTGCTGGTTCCACTACACTTCAACAAAGCTGGACTAACTAGCAAAGAAAACATTTATAAGCATCTATTGAAAATGAGTGATGTCAGGATAAAACTAATCAGAACAAAGGGACTTGTGCCTATTTTAAAGTATAAGCAGATCTGGTTTTAATTGCTTTTTTGAAAACTTTTGCACAACGTGGGCCTTTCTTCAATTTAGAGAATAAAATACAATTTTTGGTTACTTTTATATTCAAACGATTGCTGGCACTGTGCAATGGAACAGTTTTTTAAAAAAAATTCCAAGGCAGTCCTTTGATTAAAAAAATTGATGACTGCCAGACTAGACAATCTCTCAGGGTCTCTGCCAGCCTTATGGTTCCATGATTTGTCATCACTCTGGAAAGGTCTTTGCTCTCATTCCTATCTGTGTAGCTGCACTGTCTTAATTTTACACAAAGAAGTGATGTGGAGAGGCTGAAGTAGCTTGCCAAGAACCAAAAGGGGATCAGTGATGAAATCAGGGCAGAACTCAGACTTCATCTTTTCCTCTGGATAACCAACGAGCACGGCCTCTGACAGAACTGCTCAGCTGTCAGAGCTACCTTCTCTACAGACCTTGGTGCCTGATCTTTCCAGTCAAATGCCAATTCCACAAACAATTGTTTCTATTAATTTCTTTGGCAGTCCTTCATCCTCCCTCCTCCTTCCCATCTTTTTCCTAATTCCATCTCTTCACACACCCATGACATTACCTGCACACCTTCCCAGGCCTCCATTGCCACTCTCTTCTCCAGGTCTGTATTCCCATCACTTCCTTCCCAATGGCTTTTGGGGTCACAGAAAGAGTGAACACATGTGCAGAGGTGGGAGGAAGAATTGAAGACGGGTTTGATTTGTGGGAAAGAAAAAAAGGCTGAAGATGACCCGGATTGTGCTGGCCTTACCATTAACTGAAGCTTATGAAGACTCCCATGAAAGAATTTAACACAGAATTACCAGGAAATGCCAGGAACGTTTCAGACTCCCTCCTGCCTGTCACCAACAGGTACAACATGCCAATGCATATGACACACTCAGAGCCACGAGACTGCAGAGTTCCTGTCCTTATTTAAATCAAACCTGCAACAACCCTTCAGTATTTGGCTTCCAAGAAAAATGAGGATGGTACAGTAACTTTGTCTGTCTGTTTCTTGTCCCAGTAATGTTTCAAATGGATGGCCAGTTTCTAGGAAAATGTTTCAAAGCTATTAAGATCCCACATGTTTCATGAAAATGAGTGCCTGGACAGAAGATGAAAGCCTTTGCCATAAAAAGTTCTTATGCCTCTTAACAAAGGTCTAGAAGAGGACATGTGGTTACCCATCCTGCTCTGAGTTAGGCTCAAGCATCTACATTTTCCTCAGTGAATGATTTTTGAGTCTGAGTCTATTCTGGAAAGCCTCTAGCAAGGGGATGCCTCATCACCCCCTGACCAACACAGAACTGCCACCTAAGCTTTTCCTCCACACACTGCTGTCACATCAGCTTGCTATGGAACAGTTCTAGGGAAATGTAAAAAAAGAAGGAAAATAGAAAAAAGGAAAATACTTCTGAGTAACAGTGGCAATATCAGCTCTGTATCCAGATACAAATAACACAGCAGCTGTCTATAGAGGTAGATCCTTTCAAAATTTAAAAGACTATTTGGAGAAATCAGTCCCAATAGTCCCATAAGCACAGATCAAAACACAGCAGTGCTGGATGTTGGCAATTTGTTGCTGACAATGCTTTGTGCCACTACCCTCATTTAGGAACATGAGATGGAAAACACAGTCCTAATACCTACTTATCTCCAATAGCCTCTGCCCCTTGTTCATTTCATTTTTGGTATAAATCTACTCTACACGCCATATCCCTTTGTGAGAGCCAGGGACCTGGGGCTAAATGTATATAAATATCACCCAGACGCAGCCCTTAGCCTTGAATGCAGGCCGGGAAGCATTACTGCAGTTTGAAGTGCGGGAGATAGGAGCACACAGCCAAACGCCATCCCCACTGCAGCCCTGGCCAGGGCACAGCGGTGCTGGGCACACGCGGGCACCGGGGCCGCACACCGAGCTCGCCCGGTGGCCACCGAGAGCCACGGCCCGGCCCCTGCGGAACCCAGCAGAGGGCACTCCTAAACAAGCGCCTGGAAAAGCTCTCCCGGGGCAAAGATCTGGCTCCAGCGGGGTTCCAGGACTGGCCAGCTCGCCTTTCACGCACACTGGGGCATCCAGAGCGGAAATCCTGCAGAAAATCCTGAAGTTCAGGGGGAAAAAGCAGAGACATTCGCTGGCGCGTTGCTCCCCCGATGAGCGTTTGGTTTGCCAGGGAAAAAGTGATAGTTTTCCATCTCCTCCAGCGCACGGCTATGGCTCCGAGTGCAGTATTTCCCCAGGCTTTCTGGCAGTGCCTAAGAGCTAGGGGTTGTATTTCAACATGTATTAAAAAGAAAGAATATAGGGAGGGGAAAAAAAAATCTTGTTTTAACGGGAAGGGAGAAGGCAAATGCAGAATCTGCAGTCTTTGCTTTTCTTTACATTTTGTGCAAACTGGTCTCTTACTGGTTAATCTTCCCCTGTGGCTGCCATCCTGCCAGACCAGCTCATGGTGCCCTTCCAACCACACTGCAGTGAAAAGGAGGTTTAAAATCCCTCAGCACTCACGGAATGCATTCAGCAGTGCTGCTCAGTCCCCCCTGCCCTCATCAACAGCTCCTGCACTTTGCACACTCCGTGGGCCACAACTGTGCCAGGATAATTAGGAAGTACTGAGAGGGTTTAGTTCTGGATTTCCTGTTTCAGAGCCGTCCTTTTCTCTGCTTTCAACTGCTTATTTTATTTACTCTATGCTGAATACTCTGTCCCTTGACCTTTCACCTTTCCAGGAAAGTTTCTTCAGGATTTTGCCAAACATGCCAGGGCAGGGCAGAGGCTGAGCTGGAAGGAAATCAGGCATTGCCTCTTCTTCCCAACACCCAGGCTCTGAAGTGTGCTAGCTCACACCAAATCTTGCTGCCACTTGCCAATGGGCACACATAAACACCACAGCAAATGTGTAAGAAAGACTTTGTTAAACCTTCTGAGAAATAGGATGCCATTTAGAAGTTAATCTCAAAGATTCAGGGAGAGTTGTAGCCAGCAGAAGGATGTAGGAAAGTGGATGAAAGGCACTTTTACTTCTGAATCCAGCCTGATTTTATATCTGCAAGGGTTGAAAATCTTCTCTTCCCCTTGTCCACAGCAGAGAAGTGACAGGTATAAAAAAACCTTCAGCTGACTTTGAGGAAATAAAGGCACTAAGAATCAACTCTACGTATGCTCCTTTGGCTTCAGGTTTAAGTTAAAATCACCTCTTTTTATCAGTAGGTTTGGTTCTCGTTTAAGTTACAGCAATGTTTATTGTGGCTCAGCCTGGCTGCACAAAGGCTTGTCCATCTATCACTGGGTGGTTAAGTTCTCAGGTTTTGAATTCTTGCAGGTGATTCAAGGAAATAAGATTTAGTGGCTTTTAAAAAAATTATTACATGTAAGAGACAGACAGATTGCAAACAAAGGGCTGGTTCCTGCTCCTGTTGAAGGCATGGAGTTGAGGCACCAGAGTTCATTCCTGACTGCCTTAGGTGTTCAGGGAGAAAGAAAGAAGTAAGAGAGAGCTGTAAGGCTAAAAGCAAGCACTGACTTGCTGTAGGACCTTCATGATTATCTCTGAGGGGAGAAACACAGCTTGTAAAAAAAATTATAAGAGGATAACTGCACCTTCTCCTTCATGAAAATGAGCAAATTCCAGAGTGTTTCTTCTGCCTGCTATGCGATTTGCTTCAGCTTCATTTCACATTCTGTCTCACACAATAGCCTCTGGGGATTCTCAAGGAAAAAAAAATTTAGCTGCCTCACCTTCTATGCCCAACTCCTGCCTTCCTGCAAGAAAATTATTTGCTGCTTCCCTAACAAACCAGCTTCAGTTGTCACTGTAGGTAAGGTTATGTCAACACTTCTATTATAAACTCCTCTTGTCAGGAATTTACAAGTCGGCTGTAAAAATTCCCTTTGCACTTAATTCTGGCAGAGATGAAAAAGCCCCAGGAGCACATTAAAAAAAAACAAAAAACAACCAAACCAACATTTACATATCAGATTTTAACACTTTCCAAGAAATGAATACTTCAATGATAGTGCAGACACTGTATGACCAGACAAAGACCTAAATGAATGGGTCCAGTCAGGGAGGGAATCCTCTACTGAAATAAGTCACCCAGGACTGTCCTGCACACCAGTGCTGCAAATATGGAAATGTCACTCAGAGTTCTACCAGAGGAATAAGAACTAAAGTGCCCTGGAAAAACCTCATCTACTTACGTTGCAATGATAAAATGCAAGCCATCCTGTTTAGTGAGGGATACATCCTGTCTGTCATACCAAGAAGTTGAGTTTAATGTTTGAAAGTTTCAGAGGAGTTGAGGAAGGATTTTTTTTATCTGTCTAAAGTATTTATCTCACCTTCATCCTCATCTGAGCACCTTGTAATCACCAGCACATTTAGCTTTCCCGGTGCATTACTGCAGTTTATTTTCGTTTCAGAAACAGAACAGTGATATGGAGAGAGGTTAAACGATTTGCCCAAGGTCACAGAGGACAAGCCTCTGCTCTGGGAAAGGCACTCGCCCATGTCTGGGATCCACCCCAGCAGATTGTCCATCCTCTCATGGCTTGCTAAGGGCTAAGAGCAATTTATCGTCCTTAATACAGCTGTGAGCCTGCCGTTCCTTTTCCCTTCCCTGGGCCAGGATTTAACAGTTACTGGCTTCATTCTCCCCCTCCACTGCCACCCTTGTTTTTTACGAGTCTAAGAGAAAGGAACCTGAAAAGGTCTGATTTTGCATCTGAGGAAGTGTAGAGCCTGAATCCTTTGTATATTGGAAATGTTGCTGCTTAGAGGCTGAAACAGAGACAGGCGAGGATTTGCTGCGTACACAGAGGTGTGAGCTTTTACATTCTGTCCAGTCCCATATGGAAAAGGAGCACATGGCACTAAGCTAAACTCTGGAAGTCTTGAGAGAAAAAAAGGGGAAGGCCAGGAGAAGGAAAAAGAAGACAGAGAATAAGCAGTAAGTGTTTTTGATACAGTCTTTAGTTCATTTTCAAATGCTATAGGAAATCAACAACTGAAAGACATTATAATAATCCAGTTAGAACTAGTGTAGCTTCAATAAGACCACATTTTTAAAAGTATGATTCCAGCTCTCTAAACTCTTCCACATATTTAATGCATGCAAATATCTACACCCATGTGTATGACTCTGCAAAGTTATGTTTGCAGCCTTGCAAACCACATTTTAAACAAAGACTCAGATCTCCATCTTTTCCCTCCCTTTAACAGTTCCAGCACACGCACAAGGAGTGCTGCTTCCTCCAGTGACACCCAGCAGGACATGCACCAACCTGGGATGCCCCAGGCCCAGTTCTGAGTGAACAACGGTGTCAGTCTGCCAAGGAAAGGACCAAATTCTGTGGAACAGAAAAGGCCCAAGAAGCGCAAAAGGAATTTACAAAGCAAGATTTTCTGTAATATGGTCCATTGGCTTTTGATAATAAAAACCACATTGTAAATGGCCAAGAAATTAATCTTTAAAAGGCAGCTGTAGCCCATGTGTATTAACTATTTTTCAAAGACATTTCCTCTGGATTTTTGTTACCTTCTTTAATACATGTTTCCAGCCAGCAGAGATGTTATGCTCTGTGGGTGAAATATAATATGCATTTTTAAAACATTTATAAATATGTATACACCCTATGGATTCACACAGCACTGTAGGAGCTGTGTTCTGGTCTGCAGTCTTTAAAAATTAATTACAAATATACCAAGGTGTACATTCAACACAATGCATGGGGATTTAGCCACATAAATTTCATTAAGGCTGATGAGAGGTGTGCAGCTAAAGCCCTGCATATCAAGACATCATGCATAAAGAAAAGCCTGTCTAATTATGTATTTACTTATTAAACCAGAACAGCTCTGAAGGGCATGCTTGTTTATCTAATTTTATTTATTCCTTTTCAAAACAAATGAAATGCACACATGAGCACACGTGTGCACACACACACCTATATTCTGCAGAAGATAGATTTTTTTAATTTGATATGCTAATATGTTAATATTCTAAATGATAATCTAAATGATTCTTCAGCTATTGTTATTTTTTGTAACAAGCAAGATTAAAACATCCCTTGAGGTCACAAACTAGGAACATGTAAATAACCCGACTATGTGAAATGGCACTTTTGTGGTAATAAAGGCATTGGTGGCACATTTTAGTAGAGTTGCAATTGTGACACACAGTACTCAAAGCTGGGAAATTCTCAGTTCACCTACCTCGTTTCCTCAGCTCTCACTTTTGTCATCATAAAACCTCTTTCCTCTTCTTAACAGTGGGGCATGTAGAGGGCACACAGCTTGCATTAAGGGAAAGCCTTGGGTTTAGCACATGTGTGTGGGTAGAAACTGGGTATTTTTCATTAGTTGTCTTAATTTCTGGACATGAAGGAATGCATTTCATAAATTGTTTATTTTCCTCTCTAGATTACAAGTGGGTTCCTTTACTGAATGCCTCCACCATGTGTTTGCTGCCAAGTTCAGGATCCGAAGATGTTGCTCCAATGTCTCTTCTGAACACTTCGATGCCATCTACTAGATGATTGTGTTAGGGGCCAAGTTAAGGCCAGCAGGGTAAAGGCAATTTATTACCCACATAGTGACATCAGTCTAACCTAGCAACCTCCCTAGCAACACTGCCAAAGCATCACAATGTGGCCCCCATAGCTCAGATGATATGAAGATAGCAGCATTGTTAGGGTGGGAGGTTGCCACTTTGGCCTAGCAACAAATAACAGCCTGACCTTGGGATCTATTGAATGCTGAGAAGCCAAGCAGAACAGAGGGAGAGCCACCAAATGAAAACCCAAGGGTTCCTATCTGTTTCTTTTATGTAACCTAAACAAATTCTTCAGAGGAAAATATGGCAATGCTTCCAGACACGCTGCATGCTTATATATTCAACATTGCTTTTCCACATGGCTTGTTAAGAGCTGAACAGCTTTTACATTGTGGTTCGGAAATCATAAAACCTGTGTGCAGGAAAAGGATGAATAAAGAAATCACCACAGCTGATTCAGAGTGGTGACAAACAGGCTGTGTGCTGCTATTAAAGGGCACTGATGTGAGGACTCCCAGCCCCAGGTAATCCCTGAGCCGCACACACACTGGGCTCTGGGCTCGCCCAAGAAATCCAGCTGTAACCAGCTTATATGCAGCATTTTGTCATGAAAATAATGAAATGGATATAAATCACACCCCCCCTTCCTTCTCTTTCTTCTTGCTGCCCATTCAAATAAGCCCCTTGTCCACGCCATTGTGCCAGCTCTGCACAGGCAGCTGCCGGAGCAAGGTAACACTTCTCTCTCCCAGACACACATCAGGACTAGGGCATCCTCTAAAGACACTCTGAGGAGTTGGAACCAACCTGCTTGATGTTTCTGGTTTCTAGCAATGATCCCATACTCCCAGTGTTTGTAAGTGAATACCACTTACAGCATCTTGACAGTTACAGTGGTTTAAAGACAACTGAGAGAAACAAATGGCAAGTATGGAAAAAGTAAATGATGCATTTGTTTCTGTACTGGTGGCCCTGAGCCAGTGTGCGGTGCTGGAGGTCGCCTGATGCTGAGCTTCCAGACATCATTTGGCCTTAAGAAAATATAAAACAGTAATAGCCCAGGAGCTCCTAGAAGAATCATAACCCTTGGAATTCCAAAGCTATCCTGTACAGTGACCACTTCTAAGACCAACCAGTGGGGATAATTCACCTCCCCCTTCCTGTTTGCTGGCTTTAAGCTACCAGCTGGCCAGTGCAGAGAAGCTCAAATTGCAGCTGCCTTCACCCTCTTTAGCTGTCAAGATAAACAGATGACTTTGGTTTGCAGCGACAGAACATTGAATATATATTTTCAAAAATGGAATTTCTCTTGAAATTTCAATGAAACATGCTTTCACATATGTGTGGCTCTGCATGTGGGTGTGTGAATACACACACATTTTTATATAATTACATATTTTAGTAGGTATTTTAAAAAATATTTTTAATTCCTTCAATTTTTGTGCATTGTTTCCCCCTTGTATAGCACTCAGTATCACTTTCAGTTTATAACTTCTCTTGAGAGAGGAGCCACAAGCCACAAATAGCCAATTGTCTACTTGCAGCAGCCTTTTACAAAGGGGCTGATAGAGCTGAACTGGACATGGTCTGTCTGTCCTGCTGTCACTGCTGTTGCAACCACAATTGTCATGTGGGTAACATGAAGTCGGGGCAATTTATCTTATAAAACCTTAGTGCAAGTTTCATCACAGAACTCAGCATCTGCCCATTAGCTCCATTTCTATTTTCAACCAGGACTACGACACATTCAAAGTCATCGTATGAAGTATGTGAAAGTTTACTCCTTTGGATCTTTCTTTAATTATAAGCTTTAAGTACATTGAAAAATAGTCAGTATTGGGAGAAACCTCTCATGTGTTAGTGCCACTTCCTTCATTTCATACTTTTTCAAACTCAAACCAGCCAGCTGAAGCTTTTTTACCTCCTTGACTTTCTCATAACAGCCCTTGCTGGGGATGTGTGTATCCAAATGGTGAAGTGGAGGTTCCAGTGGTATCCAAAGCAGTGTGCTATGATGCAGATGTGCTGGAAATCCCACAGACATGAAGGAAAAGGAAATTTCAGCTTCTCAAAGTGCTTCCCAGCCACACTGCTCTGTCTCCTTCTGTTGCCATCTCTGCACTATGGTCTCCTCAGAGGTTAACTTCCAAACTGTAAAAGAATGGGAGGAGAATGGGAATGGGGATGAATTCTTATGAACTGACCATATGACTTTCTCCGTGTATTTCCTGCTAAGCTTCTTGGAAAGCGCTGATAATCTTTCTCTAGTCCTAATGTTGGCCACAAGTTTCCCCCCAGGGCTCCACATCAGTGTGAGCCCTCTCTCCCTTTTCCATGTAATTTCCTTCCCTCTTAGAACCATGCATCCTAGATGAGGGAAGGCAGCAGGGTGGGGAAGTAAGTCCTCCACACAGGGCTGCCAGAGAATGAATGGTCAATACTGGCTATGTGTCTTTTTTTTGGCACCATATTTTGCCAATCTGTAGAATAAAATGTGTGAAATACACTTGCAAAAAACAGCTGAGAAGTTAATTTCCTCCTCCTTCCTCATCACTCAGCACCTCTACAACTCCAGCCTGAGCTCTCACCAGTCCCAGCCATGGTGTTCAAAAGCTCCAGCCCCAGCTCTGGCTGTCCTCCGCCCTCCCACTGGAAATCAAGCCCAGAGCAAGAGCCTGGTGTAATGAGTAACCCAGAGAAAATTCATCAGGAAAATGACTTTATTTCTCTGCTTACAGAATTCAGTGTATTCATCATTTTGCCAGTTCTGAAACTGAGTAACTTTGGCAAATACCAGAGTCAGTCTCAGCTCCTTAGAGGAGACAAAAGACTTTACCACTAATATTTCCAGAGCCAGCTATACTTTTAGATGATAGAGGCTAGGACTGCATAGTGTGGATTTTGGTATGTGTATACATTTAACATTCTGGATATCCACGTTTTCTAAAAAATGAAACCAGTGTCTAAAAATAAACACACCTTATTAAATACTTAAAATTCCTATCCTTCCCTCTAGAGACCATGCATGACTAGCACTGAAGCTGGGTCATTGCAACCAAAAGAAATGAGCAATTCTGATCAGCAGTCCCTGATCGCATCAGTGAGCTGGTGGGGATGGGGGAGATTGTACCAAACTTTGGATGTTTGGATCTGGGTTCTGTTCCATCAGTTAATGACAGATGCAGAATCTGGGATCCAGTTTAGGCAGACCTCATCTGTGTTCAGTGCCAATTTAGGTGCCTCTTTGGTGTCAATCTGGGTAAACCTCATGCACAAGTGCTGGGGAAAACAGGCTCACCCGAGCCCCTTCATTCTTGCCCAGGACGGAAAGGCAGCGGCCCTGTATTTGCGCGAGGAATGCAGGGATATATAAGGATCTCCAGTGACTGCAGTTAATGCCAAGGTCAGCTCCAGCTGACACCCGTGCCTGGGGATGTGGGGGAAGGGATGGCTGTGCTCTGCGGCCAAGCCACAAGATGTCAGAAGACTGCTGTGCTGTGCCGTGCTACTGCTGTGCTGGCCTGGGCTGTGCTGGGCTGTGTTGAGCTAACGCTCTGCTGTGCTGGGCTGTGCCGTGCTGTGCCGTGCCAATGCTGGGCTGTGCTGTGCTGTGCCGTGCTAATGCTGGGCTGTGCTGAGCTGTGCTGAGCTGTGCTGGGCTGTGCTGGGCTGTGCCATGCTACTGCTGTACTGTGCTAATGCTGTGCCGTGCTGCGCTGGGTTGTGCTGTGCTGTGCCGGGCTGTGCCGTCCTGTGCCGTGCTGTGCCGGGCTGGGCTGGGCTGTGCCATGCTAACGCTAAACTGTGCTGTGCTACTGCTGTGCTGGGCTGTGCCGTGCTAATGCTGTGCCATGCTGTGCTGTGCCATGCTGTGCTGGGCTGTGCTGGGCTGTGCTGGGCTGTGCTGGGCTGTGCTGGGCTGTGCCGTGCTGGGCTGTGCCGTGCCGGGCTGTGCTGGGCTGTGCCGTGCTGGGCTGTGCTGGGCTGTGCCGTGCTGGGCTGTGCTGGGCTGTGCCGTGCTGGGCTGGGCTGTGCTGGGCTGGGCTGTGCTGTGCTGCTGCTGTGCTGGGCTGTGCTGTGCTGGGCTGTGCTGTGCCGTGCTGTGCTGTGCTGTGCCGTGCTGTGCTGGGCTGTGCCGGGCTGTGCTGGGTTGTGCTGTGCTGGGCTGTGCTGTGCTGGGCTGTGCCGGGCTGTGCTGGGTTGTGCTGTGCTGGGCTGTGCTGTCCTGGGCTGGGCTGTGCTGGGCTGTGCTGGGCTGGGCTGTGCTGGGCTGGGCTGGGCTGTGCTGGGCTGTGCCGGGCTGTGCTGGGTTGTGCTGTGCTGGGCTGTGCTGTCCTGGGCTGGGCTGTGCTGGGCTGTGCTGGGCTGGGCTGTGCTGGGCTGGGCTGTGCTAATGCTGAGCTGTGCTGGGCTGGGCTGTGCTGGGCTGTGCTGTGCCGTGCTGGGCTGTGCTGTGCCGTGCTGGGCTGGGCTGTGCTAATGCTGAGCTGTGCTGGGCTGTGCCGTGCTGGGCTGTGCTGTGCCGTGCTGGGCTGTGCTGTGCCGTGCTGGGCTGTGCTGTGCTGGGCTGTGCTGTGCTGGGCTGTGCTGTGCCGTGCTGGGCTATGCTGTGCCATGCTAACGCTAAACTGTGCTGTGCTGTGCTACTGCTGTGCTGGACTGAGCTGTGCTGAGCTAATGCTGTGCATTGCTGTGCTGGGCTGCCCTGTTGCACTGTTGCACTGCTGCCCCAGCAAGGCATTCTGCACTGGGGCCTGGGAGCAGCCTGGAAACTCTTGCCATCACTTTTCAGGCCCCCATGCTATCCTGCATCCTTGCCATGCCACTCTGCTTCTTGATAAAAAGATGTGAGCAAGAAAATGAGGAATTTGTCCCTTTTCATGACTTTTCCCAAGTCCCTATTTTACAGCTTGCCAACTCCCTTGCCATATACCTACATGCAGGTTCCTCTCTTATAGCTCACTTTATATGGTTAATTGTGTTTGTATTCTCCACAGGGCTTCTGGCTGTTACAGCACACTGTGAGGTCACTGATTCACCACTGTGTTTTCAGAAACCTGCCTCAGCATCCCCACGTAAAACTGAAAACGAGTGGTAAGTGAGAAAGCAGCAGTTTGCAGGAACGCTCACAATGAAAGAGTAAACAAGATCTTACACAGAACCGTGCCTGGGCTTGCATCCAAACACAGTGTGTTACAACTTTAATATAAAGGGATGGCTGTAAGATGCATTTCATTCTCGCTGCATGCACTCTGCTAGTGAATGCTCTGATCACCAGACACTAACTGTGTGTTGTGCACAAATCCTGCAGGAGCCTGATGGTGGAATAAATCCTCTTGCCCCACTTACAGTACACCCCTGTGCCAGTTTTTGCATGTCAAGCAGCTAGAGCACAGCCATGTATGTTTCTAAAGCAGCAGTGGCAAACCCACGAGGTCCAGTTCCAGCAGGTGGTATTTGGGGTGTACACAATTGGTGGGAAATTTCATCTAATTTCATTTCTTTAAAATATTCCTTCAGGTCCAATCTGGTTCCTATTGAATATCTATCTCATGGATTGATAGAGCACTGTCCAAGTGACTCCCATTTTGTTGCCACTGTCAGATCAACCCCAAAATGGTGTCCTGCTGCATCCCTCTCCCTCTCACACCAACACACTGCCACTTACTTGCCTGTACTTGGAGAGTGAAACTCCTCTGTGGAGAAGCTATTTTTCCAAGTGCAAAGCTGCCATACACAGAAGATATGTGTGGCCAAGATCTGCACAATTCACAAGCTGAACTGGGAATTTCAGGGCCTCGTTCTTTATTATTCTTTTCGTACCCTTGCTTTGGCTGTAAGGTATCAGCCACCTGAGTAGGTAACTCTGATCGCTCTCTGTGTGAAGGTGTAAACAGGAACACGAGTCACTTACATGCAGGGAAGAGTCAATCCCTTATTTTTTCATTCTAAAAACTGTAGTGCCCTACAGAGAAAGTGCTGCAAAAGCTCAGTGGCTTTAGACAACTCCAAGCTTAAGACACTTTCTAGTATATGCTATGCCTGATTTCCCAAATGATTGCACCACTCCCCACCAGCCTATCTCCATCGACTTTGGTGAGCCCTGCTAACCTACATTGTATGACAGCACCAGTGGTGCCATGAGAGGATGAATCAGGGCCACTGAGTGCCTGGAAATTGCTGTGAAGCTGAATGTGCTGCATCTGGCCATCCTTGTGAAACCTGATGTTCTGCTCAGGAGTCTGTGCAGCAAGGGATTCACTGTTTCTTCAGCACTGCATCACCTGTGCCATACAACTACTTCTCCGCTGGTTACATTTTCAAGGAGTTTAAATGAAAAGAACATTTTAAAAACTCTGCCATTGTCCTGTACTGTTATTAATATATGAAAAATAGCTTTCTGAGTCTCCTTGCTGCTATGCTCAGCTGTGGTCTAGTAGGAATCCCATCCTGTCCAACACCTTATTTTGCTTCTGTATCCACGTTCCTGAGTTTCTGAATACTAAATGGATGCAGTATAGCTTCCCTTTTGATATTAAGTGACATCTGCACACCCAGGTCTTCAGTGTCGTGCTAAGATCTAAGAAAAAAAGAAAAGCAGAAGACACCAGAAAAGAAAAAAAAAAAGAATATCAACATTGTTAGGGTGATGACTCATTTGCCAGAGCAACATCAAGAAATACAACAAACCCCTCAGTGTGTCATGCTCCAGTTTCAAGAAGATTCATTTCCATGGGTGTTGAGGCGGAATGCAGAAATGGGTGTCAGATACTGGAACACAAAACACAGGTACCATCATACAGGGTGTTTGTACACATTAAACACTGAAATATTCTGTTTGGAAGTGACTGGAAGTTTTCGTTCCACAGATTTGGAGCCGCTGAAATGACATGAAACCCACCAAGCTTATGTTCACATAAAAAATCCTGTGGACAGATGGCACCTCATCTTTCTGCAGCATCAGCAGGTTGGTCAAGGATTAAGCAGGTAAGATGAGTGGAACACAGGCTCTGTGGCTGCCACTCATAGAGCTCCCCTGCTAGCATTGTCTTCAACAGAATTATGATTCTTTGTGAACAAACTACAGCCCTGTCCTGTCCCCTCCACGCCCGCCCTCTCTGTCAGGCCTGCAGCTCATTAGTGGAGCAGCACGGGATCCCTGCATTGTCACTCTGCATTTGGCACCTTGTAACTAGAAACTTTCTCTATTCAGCTCTGTCAGTCCAGCCCCCAACTAGCAAGCCAGTCATGAATCTGAGTTCTTTTGGAAGCATGGTGTGGGGATGAGAGGAGGCAGAAAGTTAATGAGTAGTGAACACTGAATGCAACTGAGGAAGGAAGATGTTTACAGGTAGGATGCCACAACCCTGTAAATCAAGTTCTCTGTCCAACCTGCTACTGTAATTGTGCATTTGGAGTTGAGCACTGATGTGTAAGAATGAGCACAAGCTCTGCAGGACAAGGCTGCAAATCCAAATTCTGTGCAATGGCTCTTCATCCTGTATTTGATATCATCATCAAGTAATCATATTTTAATGAGGGAGTAGAACACACTAATTGTTTTTCTTCTGCTATTCTATATAGCTGCAAACAAAGGGACACCAGGGAAGCAAGAATTAGGGCCCTGTGTTTTAGGATGGTGCACACTTGCTCAATACACAGCTTGAGTGCTTTGTCATAGCCACTTCATTTGTACGATGTGCTTTGTAGCCTATGGCTCATAACAAAAAAATAGATGGATTGCTTTTGTCACTGTTGCACCAGACCGGTGAGGAAAATACTAATGGATTTGGTAGCTTAAAGTGAGTGTACATCAGAAAATTATGGCATTTTTGTTTCATCTTAACAGCACATTTCCTGAGACTATCTGGAGAAAAGCTGCTAGATACCAACTACACTCTTATATTTTAAAAAGAATTTTAAGAAAGTAAAAATAATGCTAAGAGGAGTTTCTAGGTACAATTCTGGTGCATAACTAATGGAAATTTGTCTTCTGTTATAAATGAAGTATTTGGTTCTGTAAATTCTGACCTTTGTTTCAACAGGTCTACAATTGATATTCTGGGACACATTTTAGAATCTTCCAAAAACAAAAACTGCTTGGAGTTTGGTAAATCCTGATAATCAACTAAACTCTTATATTTCAGCTAAGACCTTCCTCCCATGCACTGAGTCCTTGGCACACCTCAGGCACTGCAGTACCTTCCTGTCAGGGCTCTCTGGCACTTGCAGAGCTCTAAAAAAATGGATTCCAGCTTGAAGCAAAATTTCTGGTGACTGGCAACTTGTCCCCAGCACATGGTGGTGGTACCTTGTCTAAACGGGAATTGAGGGCTGGCTGCTTGCAGGACTGCAAGCAAATAAAAATTAACATTAATTTCTGTGATATTTATTTCTATGTCTAGGATAAGACAAGAGAAAGGGACAGCAGGTTTGAAAAAACTCCACTGTAAATATTGGCAATTATTAAAAGAAAATATTCTTACTACCCAGTAAAATTTTGCTGTCATATATGACACGAAACCTTTGAACAAGTGAATTTTCACACTGCTTAGAAGGATTTAGCACTTTCTTACTTTCTGGGAAAGTTTTTTAGCAAAGCCAGCAGGCTGGGACTGGGTACTGGCATGATGGATCTTTTTAGAAATAACTGTTAAAAGAAACTGTGTTCTGCAAGTCCAACCCTTTTACAGGGGAACAAGGACAGCAATGTGTGAGCACTGCTGCATGCTGTAGTGTGGTTTTGTGTCTCACATTGGCGGAAAAAAACAAGTCGATGGTGGCACAATTTGTAAAGCAATTACTGCTCCTGGAATTGATAGTCTGGCACTGCTAACTGGGGTCTAACGGAATCAGGTGTTTGATGGCAGCACTGCCCAAACTAGGACAGACAGCAAATTAAGTGCTGTCCTGAACAGCAAAGAAAATATGACATTTTTTTTCTCTAAATTAGCAACACTGAAGTTTTTATTTGGACTTCAAAGGCTTACATAGAGACCAAAGCAGTGTGTTGCTCTGTGGTCAGTTTACATTAAAAAAAAGTAACAATGCTAGATTGAAAAGAAAACAAAAAGTCACTGAATTTGCTCTTGCATGGAAAAGACCACAAACTCTGGCAGCATTTGCCACTGTGCCATGTGACCGACCTTCCCCTGCCCATGGATGGTGGATTATCATCAAAGCTATTTGGGCATATGCACATGACCTCACAAAAATGTGCACTAGCAAAAATATACTTTTTCTCAAGCCAAAAAGGGAACAAAATTAAAAAAAAAAAAACCTAAGACTTGCTCTTGTGCTAGTGATTGGATTAGGTAATGACTAATTAGATGAGGTCATCACTTTCTATGTCATAAATATACAGTATTTATGGAGAATTTACTCATTCTAATTAACAGAGTAGAAATAGTTTCTTGACAAACTTCATTTTCCTGAAACTAAGAGCCTTGAATTTGTTCCACTTTTGATCTTTCTTTGGTGGCTATGTTTGCTTTACATTAAAATAACTTCTAACATTCCCATTAAGGATAATCCCTCCAGCAGCCACAGTATGACATTTCTATATTAATCTTTTAAGCATTTTAGAAAAGCAAGGTTTCATGTTTTAATAATCACAGTGTTTTTCTCTGAGGAGTTGTAAAAATTTATGGGGCTTTTCTGTCCTATTTGACTTCTACATCTTTAGACTTTGGTGCTAATGGCCCATTCAGCCCGCTTACTCTTTGACTCCTTTTTTATTTCTTTTTCATCTTCTTACAAAAGAAAAATTGCTTCCGTGCCTTACGCTGTTGCAGATGCTGTTCAAGTGGTACGTAATTTCAATCCAACTGGCTGAAAAAATCCCAGCTCACCCTCATCTCAGAATCACTTGGGGGTCTCCAATGTAGACACGTGCATACAAACCCTTTAATTCATAATTAAGAACAAAATGTAGCCAGTTGTTTACAGCAGGAAGAGCAGCAACATCAATATATATACACACATTTTTAACAGTTTATTGGCTCGTCTTAAAAAAGTACATTTTCCTGCTCTAATATTTTATTTCATTCTTGCTTTTTTAGCAGAAAAATAGAAGTAATAGATGAATGATATGTATTATAAGATGACCATAAAAATGGCTCTCCAGTGCCCCTGGAAGCATTTTTGTCCCATACTGCTCATACTTTGTTCTATGCAGAGCCAAGCAAGACATTGCAACTAATAAAAATTCAGCCATGCAACCACAGTAACAAAACAAGCAAATTCCTCACTCTGTCACCGGGATTTCTCTCACTTTTGCTTCCTGAAAGCCAAAAAATCTGGGCCCTTTTGGACAAAGTAATTTCCAAAGAGGAGAGAAAACATGCCTGCCTTAAGTCAAGATTGCCTCTGGTGATTTCCATTGCTGAAATCCCTGCAGAAGAGGAGCTATAGCATCTCAATTAGGCAAGTCTCAAAGCATTTGTGGTTGCAGAGAACAATAAAATATTCTCAGTTCCAATGCAAGTGGAAGACACTTAGTGAGATCAATTTCTTGAGAGATGTTTCACTTGACTTGCACAAGCAGCATTACTGTTGGAAACGGGACCACCTGGCTGCCCCATAGAGAACCAAGGGGTCAGAAAGGACAGAAAGGATAAAGAACAGAGCAGTCAGCAGCACATCGGAGTGTTTGATAATGAAGGAGACAGGAGTTTCAGGGGCTGGGAACACCCACCTAGGAAAGTTTAGTAACTATAGAGGAGTGGGAAAATGTAGTTTCTGTTGCATATTCAAGCCTGTAATCAAAGAGATAAGTGCCAAAAGATCTGCAGCATCCAGAAATTGTCAGGGTTGTCTTGCCACAGGTTCCTCAGTGATCTTATCCTGAGTGTTTCATAACAGATCGAACGATAGCTGGAATGCATGTTTAAGAATAGACAAGGAAAAAACAACTCTGTTTTGTACCAGAAGACCCAAGCCCTGTTCAAAACTGGCAAGGAAGGGCACGGTGGCAGCTCAGTCACCACCAGCAGCACCAGCCCTGCTCAATGCCCCAGCAGCCAGCAGGCAGATGGGTTTCCCCTCAGCACAGCTCTGTGATTTACTGCACGCACACAAAGCTGGAGTAACTTGAGTGCCTCCTGGATGATTTATAGAGGCGTGGGTTGCTCATCTAAGCAGAGGAGTGGGATGCAGAAATGCTTGTGCTCTAACCAGTTTCCGATGTGGAATCCTGCGGCCCAAGGCACGTCAGGTTGTTTTTCAGACTCTGTGCAAGTTTCCAAATCTCAAAGTAAAGCCCAAGCCTTTCTAGACATGCTGTTAAAGGTTCCAGGAGAATGGAAGCTTGCAGAAGGGCCCAGCTGTTCCAGTGCCTCTCCTCCTGTGTATCCAGCTCTCTCCTAATTTAGCCCCTAAGAGCGAGTGAGTACTTGGGATGCACAAAGGTGCGGTGATTTCCTTCAGGAGCCTCTGGGAGAGCCAGTGCAGCGTGACTGTTGTGCAGGATGCAAAGGGCAGTGGTGTTGTTGTTCATTGGTTTCACAACCACATTATTCTGGTCCTTCATCACTCCAGAATCTTCCTTCAGCCCTTGTCTGTCTGAGCACTTGGAACAAATACTTATTTCTTTCTTTCTTTCAACAATTACGAGTGTAACATTTCTTGCTTTGCATCCTTCTCCAGTGTTTGTGAAGCCACTGAAAAATGCTACATTTTTACTGACAAGCTAAAGGTATTTTTCAGCAAATAGTGTTGATGATGTTTATTGTTTTACTCTCTATGTCAAGTTTGATCTTCAGTGCACATTTTGGATAAGTAGACTATTACCTGGCAAATGTTATACCAAGGAGTGGGGCCAGCATTAAGGTTTGGAACATTGAATTTGCCACCAGAAGTTAAACAAAAGTTGAAAATATTTTCCTCTGATTCAGCCCAGAGTCCTGCTAGGGATGCTCTTAGCCTGTGAACACCATATCAGTGGTACTAGGTGGCCACTGTGTTCCCAGTCTTTGACATCTTTTGTGTTCCCAGTCAATGATATCTGCAGTTGCCTGTCCCTGCACCATCCTGTCACCCATCACTGGTTAGAGCAGGCTAAAAGCTGCTGTAAATGATGCACTGGCCCAGGGGCAATAGAAGAGCACCAGGAATTCCAGCTTTAACTTGGTCTCTAGTATGTTGCTTTTTACCTCGCATTGTCCTTAAGCTAAAACAAGAATAGTGCTGGAGATTTGTGCCTCCAAGAGAAACAGAAAGAAAAAAACAATGCAAATAATAAAAAGAGGGAGCAGCAGAGAGTCCCCATTCCCATGCATAACCTCTGAACTGGTACTGGAGATCTGCAAGAAAGCGTCACTCAGCCCTCGGTGCTGATACAGACAACAATGAAACTAAAGAGCCCCAAACATTCATAACCAGTCCTCTGTCCGTCCCTGAAAAAACCCCAATCTCATGTTCTTTGTCCTCTGAACTATAGTCACCTTGCATTACACGGTAGGGAATGACTGGCCAGGCTTTCCATTGCCGCTGGCACTAATCACAGAAGATGAATATGAACTGACCAATGGTGTTTATAACCTTGTTTAACAATGTCAGGCAATGGGCTGGAGTCTCTCTCCCTTTCACCCATATCATTCCAGTGGCTCCAGTGCAGTAATTTCAGACTTACACCAGCAGCGGTGAAGTCAGACTCAAACAGAAAGGTGCTTTTAGGACAGAAAAATCCAGTCACAGTTTTGAAAAGTAAAAGGAATGAGAAGTATCAGAACCCTGAGTTAGAAGTATGAGAAACAGTGAATTTCTTTGCTTTGCAGTGCAGGTGTACCCCTGAAAACAGCACAGTGTATACTAGAGAGAGAGGGTCTGGCCTCTGAAGCAGATCCCCTTGCCAGCATTAAGCAAAACATGTTTCAGCCCTCTATGTTTTCATGAACACTTGAAAAACCACAGGAAATACAGTTCATATGGTTATCAAACATGAAAACATATCTCTGGTGGTAGAGAAACTTTTATCTTGGGTCACCAGTGCCCTGCTGGCACTGTAACATATTTATTTTTTAGCATTCAGTGACCTTTGATACCAGTAACTGCTGAGGCTGCCAAGCTACTCATGGGCTCTCCCATGCCAGTCTTTATCTGCTTTGTATGCTGGGCAGTCTGGAATTGAACTCTGCCTGTTTGTGAAGAGGTGGGCAGGGGAGGGAGCAAACCCTCTGGGGACTCTGCCCTGTCAGTGTGTGCCTGTATGTTCTGTGTGTGCCTCTGTGTGTGACACTGATTCGGAGGCCCCTGATACTCAGCTAATACACACCTGTCTGTGTGCACATACTCAAGAGCCCTGTAGTTTCCTTCTCTCATGCAATATAAAGAGTGGTACTTGCACAGCCGTTGGCTATAAAGGGCAGCCTTCAGCTGGGCTACAACATATCCAGTATTCTGGTCTCCACTTTGGATGGAAAAGAGCCTTTTTGTAGTTCTTGTGATTATTTTCTCTACCACATTAATTAAAAACACTGCTGTGACCTGTCCAAAACAAGAGGGCTCCCTGGGTTTGTACTTTACTCTGGGCAGTGCCAGTTTTTGGGGAGTTTGCAAAGCCCAGTTGCTCTACCACAGTTCCATTTTTTTCAGCTAAGTTCCCAGGTGGAGAGGCACATGTCACCCTGATCCAGCTGTCCCAGCAACAACAGGACATGGCTCACGTTCACCTAGAACGTGTTCTCACAGACTGAGAAAATGCCAAGCTGGGGAGGGAGGAAAAGGTGGTTTTTAGTCAGACCTCCACCAACTAAATCAAGCTAAAATTACGTATGCCCTTTGCTTAAGTGCCACTGCTTGAGAAGCAATCTCATTACGTGTGACACGTAAGCTTAAAAGCATTCAGCTAAAACCAATCCTTCTGCTGTCCCCTGGCCACCAACTGGCAACAAAGCTCCACATTGACACCGATCTGGCAACCTGTAGAGTTTGCCCTCTATTACGTTTTGCTTCTATAAGCACAGCTATTATTGGAACTGCTTACTTGACCATATTGCATGCTTTACCTCCATCTGACAATAATTCATTCTTCCAGCTTGCAACATTAATTACTTATGCATACTATACATGCTGCCTCTCTAAGTACATACACACGAAGAAAGCAAAGAGATTTCATGTACAGATGAATTTGGTGGTGGTTTTCCTATTATTTTTACCTAATGTGAGGACAAGAAGAGATTTCTAGTTCATCTAAAACTTGAAGTCATCACCAGAAATACTCAGAAATGCAGCATATCAACAAATACTGGGATAAAAGGCTGGCTCTGTGGGTAATCACAGAAAACACAAAATATACCTCTGTGTTTCTATGCTGTCCAATAAACAATAGAAGCAAAACCTCACTTAAATGTGTATTTGTGGATGGATATGTGTACATACACATATATGTACTTATATGTAAACAAACAAACAAAAAATGGGACCAAGAAAAAGCTGGTGAAAAATATACACATGTTTATTATTAGCACTTTCCTATCTGTAACATCAGAAACAGAAGACTGGAAGACATCCTGGCACCTCAGAAATTCCCAGCCACTACCAGCAAGGTATCGTACATCCCTCAAACCCATGGGTCAGTATCTGTCTGTAGAGCACAGTTTTCAGCTCTCTCCTCTTGTTGGAAAGTTCAAGTCTCTTACGATTACATGGAGTATCCTATCAGACTGATACCTGTCCTAACAACTGTGACAAAGTCCTACAACAGACATGATGGTCCAGCAGTGTCCTGTGCAATGTCAGCAGTGCCTTCCCATTGCTGCTGGAAGAATCTTGTCTAGGAACACACTTGTCATTTCTCTCACTGCCTCATGCACTGATGGTTCACAGTCATCCACTGACAAACTAATACAGAGGTCCATTTTCTTATTTTTTTAATATTGTAGTCAGTTTTCTACCTTAAAGAAAATCTACTTTTCTTTATCCTTCTTCATAAAGTTCTGTATAGTTAATAGAGAGACTGACATATCCACACAACAGTTCCTCTTATCCTAAATCAAGAATCCAAAAGAGGCAGGATAGAGCTCCACTCTCAGGGAATCTTCCCCTTTTCAGTGCCTGCAGAAGAAGCCCTGGATTAGACTAGCTTGAAGAAGATGTCTAATTTTCAATTGTTAATGGTGAAGTGCATCCCAAATGTATTTTTGTTTTTGCATGGAATTGCATCCCATTTCCATCCCTTTCATTGTCTTCCAGCTCACCAGCCACAATACTCTGATGCTGTTAATAATGGCGCCTCTTGACTCTTTCATCAGAAAATTTCTTTACCATTGTCCATCTTAAATGACAATAGATCATTAGAGTGAATATTAAACAAGTTCAATCTTGAATTACTAGAAATCTCTATCCCAATAGCAGTCAATTGGCATCTCTCCTTCAGACAACTTCTTACTCATTTTACTGCTCTTGTACTAATCCCCATCTTCTCTGTCTTAATGAATAACTTCCCATGTGGCATCATATCAAATGCTTGACTAAAATCCATATAGATTAGATCTACTACATTTCCCCTTGCTTAGACAATCAGTTATCTCTGCAAAGATAAAGTGTCCAGGGCAAAATCAGCATTGTGGTTGCATTTTATCCTGTTTATCTTCTCTTGCTCTCTGTCTTTTTAAAAATATAAATATTAAATATGTTACATATATTTTTTTTCAAACTCTTCTGAAAGTCTGAGATGGTCTCAGAACCAATGAACTCAGTGGCTTCTTAGATACCTTTCTAATAATATTTAAAATAAAAGTATTATATCTATTATTTTCAAATCATGCAAGAACAACCTGCAACTCAAAAATTTATTTCAAATGGTTGGCGTCAATCTGGTACTAGTATCTTTGGAGTTCTGGGATGAAAATGACTGGTCTTCCTCACTTGAAAATGTTATTATAGGTTTGCTTTCACCTTTGTTGTGATAACTTCCATTTTCTTTCCCTCATTCCAACTAATCACGTTGGTTTTGCACCCTTCTTCAACTCCACTGTTCCTCTTAAAAGCTATGGCAAAGCTTCATTTAGATTTTGGGTACAAAAGTATTTTTAATATTTTCCTTGTCCGCTCTTCAAAGTAGCACCAGTTCTTTTCTTGTTCCCTGTTTATACATGACTGAAGTAATGTTTAATTTTTGTTTCATCTCCTCTGACATCTATTTGAGACTTATTTTCAGCAAATCTCTCTTTATTCTGAACACACACAGGTAGTGGGTTTGTTCATCACTTGTTTCCCTTACTCTTACTACTCTCCCACAGCCCAGTGCAGTGATGCTGTTGCACAGACTGTATTAACTAACAGGGTAGACATAGTCTGATACAGATGTTGTGTAGATAGGTACAGAGTGAACATATTTGCAATGAAATTCACAAGCCAACAGAAATCAAAGATCTTGTCATAATGGAAGCAGTGTTTTTATCTGATTCGAGTTGCAAAACCCCTTGCCTCAGCCCTGCCTATGCCAGAATGTCCCACAAAATGCTTCAGCTTCTAACAACAAAAATAGTGGAAGTTTCTTCTCTTCCCAGGAAATGAGAACTTTCTATCAGAACAAACAGAGGTAGAAGTGGACAAAATAGTGCCTTGTACAAGCACTAAACCACTAACCTAATTTTTCAAACTGCTACCTTCTGTTGTGTTTGTTTTTTGCTTTTTTAAAAAATTGTGTTCTAAGCTCATGATTTTGGGCAGAATCCTCACAAGGCAAAACAGTGCCGAGCTGAGGGAACCTGTGACCAGCCACAGCATAAAATTAGCTCTGAAGTGGGGACGTTTGTGGCAATTTTTGATAATAAGGATTCAGGTTACATTTACAGTTTCTGATTTTCCTTCACCACAAATGTATTTGCAAAAATATTTTCTTTCCCTTTTCAAATGTGGAAAAATTACTCGTTGAATTTGTTTTCTATCAAGTTTTGAATTAGTAAAACCAGGAACAGAGATGAGAAATTAAGGTATCATTACACAAAGGTCAAAATGTGCATCATCTACCAACTGCAGTCAAAAGACCAGAAGTAGCAGTGGGGGAACCAACTAATCCAGTGAAGGATGAAGGAGTTTTACTGAGGATGTACATTCAAGAACAGCACATTTGCAGCTAAGAGAGAAAAGATTTTCCAAACCCATTTTAACATAAAATTGGAATCTCCCCCATGGACACTTCTGAGTATATTTGAAAAGACCAGATACCTCTAGATACCTCCATCTGACTGTAGAGGAATATTTCTATGGAGGGGTCAGTGAAATAACTTTTTCACTTCATGAGCTATCACCAGGTGTTCTGATACTGTTCAAGCACAGTTTCCTGGGTCATTGCAATGCCTCACATGATGCCTCTTTCAGTTCCAGACTGACATTCTGGCCCTCAGCATTTTTCATGGAGCTGTCAGGACTACCCCACTGCTGAGACAATGAGTGCAAACCTCTGCTAAGAAACTTAGTTTAAATTTATTTTTAGAGCTAAATCATTATCTATTCTTGAGGAGCAGGCTGGTTACCCCTTGCTTTAACCTTGCTTTCAGACAAAAGCCCAAAACTGGCATTCTCTGCCCTGTATACTTTGCTTAGTTCCTTGAATTGCAGTTTTTCGCTTTTCATGTCAGCTTTTCTGCCCAGCTTTACCCACCGGTTCGCTACTGTAAACAACTGTTTTGCCTGCTAGATGGCACTGGCCATCCACCGGCGCTGGGACTGAAGGCAGGTGGCACTGAAGAGCCGTAAGGGCACATGGCCACCCTTTGGTCGTTACTCTGTTTACTTTCTGCAATGGCATTTTCTTTGCTCAGATTACTTCACTCCTCACCCACAGCACTCGCTTGCCACTATAATAATTCTACCCATGTCCTCTTCCTGCTCTAGGATGAGTATAAACTTGCTGTTAGCACTGCTATGAAGGGCTGGAGCTGCTTCTGAACCCATCACTTTGTTGAAAACTGAAAATGAACTGAAGCTCTGAAAGTCCTCTGGGTTTCAGTCACTGACTTAAGTCTAAGTATTTTGCAAACAACAGCTTATTTTTAGGGGAATACAATTAATCAAATTTATCAGCTTGAAAGCAGCATTACAGAGCTATTTGTGAATAGATACTAAGGATACAAGGATGGTGTGAAATCCGCTTGTTCTTTGGATTCTGTTCTAAATTCTGTTTGTCATAGCTACCTTGGATGTGTTGCATTCAATGTACTCAACAACACACCGAGGAGGAAGTTGAAGCTTTCAACTGTGTCTACAGAGCACCCAGCACAATTCACTGCTGCCATCCTCTCCGTGCTCCAGCTAAGTGCTAGAAAACTCACAGTCAAACAAAACTAGAAAACAAAGTTAATGACAAGTGTCCAGCTGGAAATAGAAGAGCCTCTTTCTTCAAAGTATTCACAAGCCCAAACCATCCTTCAGAACATGCCCACTGTGCCACCGTATCTGCAAGCAGAGTGCCACCATTACCCTTCTAATCCAGCCTTTCATCTGAGCATGCTGCTCTCTGCACCTGAGCAACAAGTTTGCTTTGCACACACAGGGGCACGTTTCACCAGTGCCAGATGTGCTCACAGTGGGTGTGATTTCTCAGAACTTGAGGGTGTACCGTCTGTTTGGATGGCAAATTCCCTGGCTGTGGTTGCTTGGAGACATTACAGGTATCATGGTATCTGCCTTGCGTGCCTGTAGATGTTTTCCAGGTAGGTGTGGCCATACTTCAACTTGGCTCATCAGATTCTCCACAGATGTCCATGGTTCTAGTGACAGTGCCAGGTCTAACTTTCTCATTAGTTCTTTTTCGACCTTATAATTATCACCTATATATGAAGCTGAATGCAGTGATGTATCATACCATATCATTTCTAGGTGCCAGACACCTAATTTCTATCTTTTTTTTTGTCTCCTCTCTACTGCAAATGTGTCCATCTCTCCATTTCCTGAGGGATGCTGCAAACTGATCGTTCTCAAACCTAGAGAAGATTAAAATACAAGTAAAGCTTTTTAGACTAAACCTTGTGGTCACATTTTAGGATGTTTCTGTTCAACTTCCCAACCTTCTTTCTCCCCTTCACTCTCAAAAGTTAACACCTGCCTAGCAAAGTTGGCAGACAGGCTGAAATGCTTGTGCCTCAAGCCATTCCTGTGAAAAACCTGGCACCTTTGTTCAAATGTCTGATGAAAGCGGGTTTGAACAAAGATGTTGGTTTGTGAACTGGCAGGGGCACACAGATTGTGCTGGGGTGGAAAGCTTCAGCGGAAGGAAGGAAGATGAGGGCAGATGGTGGCATTGTTGAGGTCTTGAGATGCCACATAAAGATTCACAAAAGTGGGTATTTCTAAACCCAAATGTCTAAACTTACCTGAAAAAAAATTATGATGCATTTTGCCCTTGTTTACATAGTGCAAGGACTTCTGTGTATTTGCCTACCAATGGCTCTGGCACAGTGTGAAACAAATGGCTGCCTACACCTCCCTGGCCATTTGCAAGGCCACTTAGCTTTAAAATACAGCTCAGAGCAGCACCAGCGATCTTAAATTAACTTTCCTGGTGGGGGAAGAGTCTTGAATTGATCCTTATCTACTTCACTGGGTCTTGTGCTGACAGTCAGGTTTGCTGTTCTCACCACTGTTAAAGTGTTCTGCTCTTTATTGGGTGTACTGTGAACAAACCACCAGTCCAGACCCTTCTGATACGGCTGTTGTGATTTGCCTTATCTTTATTTGCTCCTCAAGCCACTTTGGTAAGGCTGAAGAAACCATGTCCTGCAAAAACTTTGAACTCTGGATGAGCAACTAGAAAATATCTTTATTATCAGGGATGGAGAGCTTAGGCTGCAGCTGGGATCCAGCTGAAGGGCATGCAGACTGCAGGGATCTGCACAGGAAGTGGCTGAGAGAGTCACTGGCATTGTGGCTATTAGGGAATTATTAGACATATGTTAAACGTAGGCTTAGCTTCACTAATGAATCGCCTTGCTGAAGTTACAGAGAATTTTGGTTATGGGTGGCTGTGAGGGCAGAGAAGGAAAGGAAATACCATGTCATACTTGGAGCTAATACAGTGATTCCTATATGGGATAGTGGAAATACTGTGCACAATTACAATAAAAATGTTTATGTGCATTGCTCCTGTTATTATAGATTAATTAGCTATGGAAGGGAGAGAGTGCTACAAAGGGATAATTCAGGTTTCTGCACAGTTGTACTTTGTGGCAATGATCAGTAAGATTAAGATGCAAAATGTTAAGTTCACGTAACATTCTACAAAGTAATAGGCTGCGTTTGCAGGCTGGGCACATGCTTAGTGGAAACATCTGAGTAGCCCTTCTTACTCAGTGTGATTACTGATGTGCTTTAAGTTAAGCATGCATGGAAATCTTGCAGGGATGCAAAACACAAATAACTCTTCCCCCCAATACACTTCCAATAGGTAAATAACTAAAAATCAAATGTACAAAACAAAACTTCAGATTCTATGGGTGCAAAGGCCACATCTGTATCTGTGCTCTGAATGATGCAAAATGCAGTGACAGTCCTTAACACATAGACGTGAGTGACAAAAAGCTAATATGGAAATAGTGCTATACACGATGTTTCCTAAAATTGTGTATGAAACTGATTTCAGATTCCAATATATGTACAAGCTATAATCTACATAATTTCTCTTAACACACACTTGAGGGCTCATCAGTGATGGGGAGAAATAATCTTAATAAATGCCTTTTTCATTGCTCAAAACCTGGGAGGGAGCAGCAGTATTTGGGTTGCCGCGAGGCAGTGGTCGGGCTCCGGGCTGGGTTTCGGGGTGTGGGTGGCAGGGAAGGGGGGGCGGCTCGAGGTGGGGGAAGCCCTGGTCCCTCGGTGGGAATCACTCAGATCCCCGTCCCTTTCCCAGCCCCGCCGCGGCAACATTTATTGCAAAAGCAGGAAATTGCTTATTACTAAACTAGCTGGCAAGGGAGCGGAGCCGATGCTGTTCCACACTGGCACAGCACTTGCTTAGCTGCTGCTTTCCCTGCCTCTCCTTGTTCCGCTCTTTCTTCTTCTTCTTCCCTCTCTTTCTTTCCTCTCTCCCTCGCTCTCTCCTCTCCTTTTTTTCATTTTGGCTTCTATTCAAATGTGGGTCAGGGGTGAGCGGCTCCCAACGTCACAAGCTTGCAAGATGGCGCTGGGAGGAAGGCTGTGAGATGAGGAACAGGCTGGTATAAACCGAGAGGACAGGAGAGGGAGAGGAGGAGAGGGGAAGGGGAAGAAAAGCTGCTGCTCCAGATGCAATAAGAAGGTAACGCGGCGCGGGGCGCGGGCGGGGGCGCGGGTCCCGCGGGGCGGCCGGGCACTGCCGGGCTCCGCGGTGCAGCCCAGCCCCGCTCCCCCGCTCTTTATTTGCAGCCCCGGTGATTTGCCCATCTGCACGGGTTCGCTCGGGAGAGTCGCCGGGGTGGCGGGGGTGTCCCCTTTTTCCCTGCCCTGCATCAGCCGTGCCCGGCGCCGGCGGTACTTCCATTGAAAAAAAACCCGAGATGGTTTCTCTGCTCTTGCCCCCCTCTCTCCGTGCCCCGGGCCCCCTCCCCTCGCTCTCCGGGCGCGCTGCCCCGTTGCTTCGGGGGCCGGGGCGTGCATCGGTGTGCTGGCCACCGTGCCTGTCTGGAGCTTGCAAATGTTGGTTATTTGGTTGAAGCGGCTGGAAACTTTCCCCCTCCTCCCGTGCCATTTGTGTGTGTGTGTGTGCGCGCACGGGTGTGTGCTGCCCCTTCCCCGGCGGCGGTGGGGTCGGGGCGGGGGGCCGCAGCTGCTGCCCGCCGGGACCGGCCGGCATGGGGCTGACCGGCGGGGCGCGCAGCCAGCCCCGGAGCGGCCGCCTGCTGCCCATCGCCACTCGTCCCCGCGAGTGAACCGTATTGTATTTTATTTGATTTTATTTTTTCCCCGAAAGGAGGGAGCGGAGCTCCGGTGTGCCGGGGGGCGTGTTTGTGCCGGGGATCTGGCCGCATTGTGGAGAAGAGGGCAGGAAAGGGGCTCCCGGGACTTGCATCGCCTCCTTCCCGCCCCCCGCGGTCCATCCGCCGGGCTGCGAGGCGACGAGCCAGGCCGGCATCCCTCAACCCCAGCGCCGGCCCCAGCCCCACCGAGCACCCCCTGCCCTACCGGGACCGCGGTGAACTTTTGCCCTGGCTCCCCCCTTCTCCGCCGCCCCCCTCGGCCGCTCGGGATCGCGGAGGGAAGGACCCGCCGGCTCCGCTCACTCTGCCCGTCGCTGCGGGTCTCTGGCTTTTGTTACGGCCCCATCTCGGACGCAATGGACGGAGCAGGATCGCGCACCCTCCCGCGGCCAGGGGCTGCCCGGACCCTGCCCGCCGGCTTTGTGCCCCGCAGGAAATGCACGTTCCCCGGCCGCGCTAGCTAGCGTAGAGCTGTCCACAAAAAAAAAAAAAAAAAAAAAAAAAAAAAAAAAAAATTGTACGTCCAGGCTGGCAATATTGTTGCCGAGGTGCTCGACATCACAGCTGAGGGAACCGGGAGGGCTGGTCGCTGCCCGCGGCTGCCCGGTCCCGGGGGCACGGCGCCGCGGAGCCGGACCGGGCTCTGCATCCCCCGGCGCGCCCGTGCCGGTGCCAGCTCGGCGGCGGGGGGAGCGGGGCTTTTTGTGTTTTTCTGGTTGCATTTAAAAGCAAAGCAAAGCCGGCGGGGGCAGTGGGGGCGGGGGAGGCTGCGTGCCGGCCCCCTCCGCGGTGCGCGGCCCGGGGAGCCCGCGGTGCCCGCAGCGCCCAGCCTGCGCCCGGCCCCTTTGGTACGGGGCGAGAGCCGGCGGGGAAGTCAATTATTGACTGCTGCTTGGCCGGGTCCCAGGTGGAAGTGGGCACGGCGGCGGCGGGCGGCTCTCGGCGCGCCCCCCGTTATCGGGGCCGCCAGCCGCGCTCCTCCCGGGGGCTCCGCGGCCGCCGGACACCGCGCCCGGCCCCGCCGGGGAACGCGTGTGCACACACCGGCTCTGGGCACTCGAATCTTTCTGCTGCGAAATCCGCAACCTTTGAGAACTCGGGTGGCCTGGGCGCTTCCAAAGACGGGTAACTTGGCGTTAGAATCTGCGAGTGGGGCGGGGGTATATATACCTTTACACAGAATTAATGAATTATATATGGAACCAAGTGTTTTAGCAGACGGTTACTGAAATCACTCAGTACTACTTAGCTGTTAGAATAAATCTGAGAGAGCAGCCAGAAACCAGTTAAGAGCATCAGAATTACATTCTGCTAATGAACTGTCCTTTGACCAAAACTGGTTTAAATTTGTTGCGGAATGCTGTTTATATTTGAATAGCTCCCATGTTTTTCCAGAAATTAAGGGGAAAACAATATGCAATAGTCACTTTCATTGGAAAATGTCAGAACTATAAGCAGATGTTTTCTATGCTTGATAAATACACTGTATAAACAACTAATATTTCAAGATGACTTATTACTATTTTTTATTACTCAGAACTATTGTATATACTACAGCAGCTCTGGAGAGAAAGCTGTAAATGACTCCTTAGGATTTCACAGCAAAGCTACATGGGGAAAATGACATATGGAAAGAAAATTGACTTATTTCCACAACTGCAAATGGCCTCCTTTTTGCGCCTTTTCATTAGCAATCTAATCCTAAAAGCATTAGGAGCAATTATTTGCAGTGGTGCCTGACATTCTAGGTCTAATTATTTAAATCAGTTTAACTTTTGATGGTTGACCCATTAGGTCAAATCTGTGTGCCCTTTGTTATATTTATTAAAAAAAAAAAAAGGAGGGGGGGGGTCTTCAAACTTGCCACCTGCTACTGACATATCATTTTAGCTCTGGAGGAGATCAGCATTAAGAATAAGCAACCTCTTACATTTGTTACTTTCCATTCTAACATGGGTAAGGACACCCTGTGTAAGTGCCTTGTTCTTTGACATCTAAAATCCATTGCTTAATCACGACAGACTTGCGTGGCCACAGGAGCATAAGCAGGAGGAGTGGGAGAATATGAGGATATGGCAGGTTTTCCCTATGTCATGCTTCCTAATCTGTGTGAAATGCAGATGAGATGCACATACATAAAAGGGATGATTTTTCAGTGTTTGGGGGGGAAAGCCTCTTCCAAGGATCTGGGAGAACTCTAAATCTTTAATGCATACAGAAATAGCTCACGTTAGTATTCACATACATTTCTGTGTGGAATGACTTATGGATGTGTAGATAGTAATAAGTATTGCAAGATGCTTGAAGCACTTGGTATCACGTGATGCGCTGTAGTGTCAGTGCTGAATTGTTTGGCAGAAGCCGATGTGTGACAGGGGGTGGGGGGAGAGAGGAGAGAAAGAGAAGGTGAGAGGCCTTGTTCCAGAAGGGTACGTGTTCAATTTATTTTGATTAGTTGTTTAAAATAACTAGAAAACAACCGAATGCTAACCAATTTGGTTGTGTAATGGATTTAAACTCTCTAAAACAGCCACCGCAGCCCAAAATTGGTGGTCACAGCATGAAATTTGAAGTTGTGAACAGCAGATCTTGCAATGAGAGATCTCGTTTTCTAGCATCTTTACAGCCCATAGTAATTAAGTACTGTCAAACATAAACTGTATGTTGTGCATTTTCTGACCTTGCAGAAAATAGTATGTGGCTATTCTTTGAGCTCCTGCCGCCTTCTTTGATGATAGATGTAGGGAAATGGGATGATGTTTGAAAACCGAGGTGCATTTGCCTTCCTATCAGAACTCCTGTTTGTGCTGACTGCAGCATTTAACCCTGTCATCCAGTCTGATGAACATATCGTGGCTTGACAGGCAGAGGTATTGGTAGGAAGAGGTTGCCATGTTTTCTCTACAGAAAACCAAGTTTCACATCCTCTAACCAAATCTGACTGATAAAGTGTACAAACAACACTGCAGCTTCTGCCAACAACCGGGGAAGAACATTGCCACAAAGCAGCATTTCAGTGCTGCAGCAAATGTGGTGTTGGAGTGGGAGAAAGCAGAATCACATTTGTGACATAGCCATTATATTGGCTGTATTGTGACAGGCGAAGCTCAATGGGAAGGGACCGTTTCAGCATCAGCAGACACATGCCTTCCCTGCTGGGCTTGGAGAAAAATTAACAGGGCTCAGCTGTGGCATTGCAACAACAGAGTGTCGGCCCAACCATAAGCAGGAGAATATATTTTTAAAAAATAAGGATGACCTCTTTGGTTTGGTGTGGATTGAACACCAGTGACTGAGCCATTAGGGCTTCTTATATTGGTTTTTGTCTTGCTGTACTATCGGGAGCAAGGACAATGCATGGCAATAGGGATTTCACTCTGCTGTGCAGTAGCTCATTGGCAAAGAAACTGCATCGGTTTGTTCAGGTCTCGCAATCAGCGATGACAGTGTGCTTACTTCTCTCAAAAGCAGGAGAACAATGTTAAAAAGATGTTCCTGAGAGTTGTATTTTCTTGTTCAGTTAGCATCTCCAGGTTCCAATAGGATGCCAGTTTTAAGCTGTGTTTCTTTCCTTGAAGCATATGTGTATTATGCTAGCTGTCCAAACTTGTAAGTTACTCACAGCTTCTTGTTTGTAATTCCTGGAAAGAAAATTCACCCTCCAGTGCTGGCTCCCACGAAACAAAGAAGTGAAACAGTGAGGTCAATCCTGAATTTTAAGCTTGATACAAAATGAGTTGTTACAATAGCTGTAAAGGAGGAGGCTACAAGACAGCAATAGCTGTACCTGTTGTAAGTGACAGGTGGGAGAAATTCTGTTCTTTTTCATCTGTGTTTGGATGACGGCCCAGTGCTGGCCACAAACTGCAATCCAGGATTAATCCTCACATAGTGTTTTCTTTCTATGTATCAGATTTCTCATTTTGTTAATAAGCACAGCCTAGCATGCACTTCAAGTCAGCTGTTCTGAAGTGGAAGCAACAGGGTTTTGCGTTATTGAAATGATGGCTCTCGTGCTTTCCTAGAGCCCGTATTGTTTGACCAGGGCAGGGTGGAGGGTGATCCTTGTAATCACAAATCCTAAACAGGGATTCTAGTTACTGATTTTACTTAATGGAAAGGGGTGGGGAATGTAGTTTATCCAGGATTACATATGTATCACATCACATTTTCGGATGTGCACCCTGCGGATTTGAAGGGGCTAAAGAGTGATCTTTTAAACTGAAAACCTCAAGCATGCATTTAGAAATGGACCTATTGTAGGAAGCTTCCTTCACTTACACTCTCTAATGGAGAAAAGACAAACTGAGCTGTCCTGCAGAAAGTGTCAGAAGACACATGCACGGGCAGCTAAGCTGGAGGAAGGGTCTGAGCCTTCAGCTAGCAGTAAGAAGAGTTTAGAGAAGTGCAGGGATTGGTTTCCTGCTCAAAACAGTCATCAAGGGGACTCTCCCAATAAAAGCGTCCCTGAAAATAGGGTGAACTCCTTGCTTTTGTTGCTAGGTGTTCTGAGAGATCTGTGCAGGAGCTAGGAACAACCCCCTCTTGTTCTTCCAGCTCTAGGTACTGGATGGAAAAACGTGCCAGTGTTGTCCTTGCCCAGGTTCTGGATGGGAGGTAGGAAGCATTTCATGTCAGTATGCTGGCTGAGGCATTTGCTGTCCTTCAGTCCCCTGGGTAACGAAAGAGGGGATGGCTTTTTATAATATATCAGTTTGCCCTGTCCACTCCCTTCCCCCACTGAGCCAAACACTGTGCAAGATAAAATTGTCTTCAAATCAGTCCTTTGCCATGAGTGTAAAAAGAGATACACGATGGAGTGACTGGGGAGAGGCCTCATGGTAAACAACCTGACTCTGCCCTTCATGCTGGGCCAGTCCCATTCATTCCTGGACCCGTTTAAGATGACAGGGGTGTACAGCAGATTCCTTCCCCTAAATGCGTGTCATTTCCCGTTGTATAAAGAGCCATTCAGTGAGTGGATTCAGTTTTCTAGGAGTCATATGAAGGCACTGCCGTGTAGGACTGCACTTAACTGCATTTTCATCTGCTGTCAAGATGCCACCAGCCACTTTGACAGTTTAGAAATCTTTTCTCTTGTTTGATAAAGAACAGAATAGAGTAATTTGCATTGCCAGTTTTAACTGAGAATTGCAATCAGCTGATGAGAAACCTTATTTTAAAGCTTGCTTGTTTGTCTGTGTGGTAGTTACTCTCCAGCAGAAAGACTGGATCTCGCTGGATTGTACGTATTAAAACATGTTGATGTGCAACTAAAATAACCTTAAAGTAAATTTCATGTTAAGCATAAGGACAGGGTTAACACATTCAGACTATGATTCAACATGCAAATCAGAAACAAAATTAATTTACTATGTTATTGTTTCTGAGAAGTGACTCAAGAAACTTCTTATATAGTATTAAATTCAATGGAATGTTAAACCTGAATATTTTGAAGTGTTAAATAAAAATATTTGGAAAATACTTTCTTATCAAAATAATTTCTGATGACCTCCTGAGGTCCCTTCCTATGTGACTTATTCTGCGATTTTTATTCAGCTCCAATTTAAATACAAAGCAAAGGAAGTGTTCTTTGAGCAAAAGTGAACTGATTATTTTCTAGTTTTTTTGCTCTTTTATGAGTTTGGAACTAGCAGATACTAGCTTCTAACACCTAGTTTTCATTTGGAGGGAAGTAAGCTTTCCTGCCCTTCTGCCCCTCCTCAAATCTCAGTTTCTTTCTGCAGTCTGAAAGAAGTGGTTATTGAACTAAACTGAAAAACCAGCCTGTCTGTCCCTTTGCAAGAGGCTCCTGGTGTGAAGGGTTAGTTAGCTGCCCAGAGTGGATAGAACAGTAAAGTAGTGGCTTTTTCTGTGGAGGGACAAATTTTCCTCAAAACTTCACTAGAAAACACATACCATTGAAGAATGCTTTTTTTAAACAAGACCTGTTTAAAAGAAGGTTTGAAATTATACCAGCGTATAGTGAGACTTGTGCTGTTTTTATTTAATGTTGTTTCCCCTACCTCTGGAAGGGTGAGGTGCTTTGTTATTCCTAGTTTCTGTTTACCCTTATAAAGTATCCGGAACAGTCCTCACGTGGAACTTTTTGCATCAAACTCCCTTGAAAAAAGCTCTTTGTTCTTTTCTAGGCAGCCCAAATGTTCTTTGATAATGTGATATTAGTGACATGATTATGCCCAGTCTTCAGAGAAAAACATGGATGTCCTTCTAGGCAGAGAAAATATCTACCGAAGTTGTAGATGGCAAGGAGTCCACTAAAAATTATAAATTTGTGTGCACAGCTATGAAGTGTACATAGCCAGAACCATAGTACCAGAATGCTCAGTAATGGGAATTTTGGGATGAGAGCGAGAGTTGTCTTGAAATTCTTCAGATGTCAGCAAAATGATGTTTGGCTGAGTGTTTTTTAAAAGTAATGTAAATTATGACTTGAAAAGTTTTACCCAGAAAACTTAGTTATAAGCACTTGCTTTTATGAATTGGTGCAGTAGTTGAATATTTGCCCACATTCAATTCTTCTGGGTGAGCTTGTGGCCCAAGGAACTCTGCTTCCATCCCTGATTTAAACTTCCCATGCTATGGTCATGAAGGAAGTTAAGCAACTCCAGTTTTCTTCATCTTTAAAGTATGGAGAATACAATGTCTTTGGTTTGTTTTGTATATTTATCTTATAAATGCTCATCATATTTAAAAGTTTGCATAATGGGACCCTGACCTTAGCAACAGCCTGTAAACGCTGTCATCATACACATAATTCTAATAAAGCTTCAAAATGGTAAAGTTGCCAAAGGACTAACGCTTTAGGATTATGCAAAACCCACAACAGGGAAGGGAGGCTAGAGAAGAAGTCTCTCTAGTTCTTCAGAAATGCTACATTTCTTAGTCTCCACTGCACCTTATCAAACAAGGCTTTCAAAATTGTAATGAAAATTGAAACACGCCAGCTATAAAAATTACTCTCTTTTTGCTACAGCACTGGAAGTATTAATGAGACTACATTCCCCTGCAGTGAGCACTGGGAGTTTTTGGAAGGTCTGTTCTGCACTGTCAGTCTCTTCCTGAAAATCAGTAGATGCCTCTAAATAATCCCCTTCAGGATGCACCAAGCAGCAGCTTGTATTTTTGTGTCTTCCCTCCCCGGGTTGCATGGTGCAATGCCAGCGCACGGCGTGACGCAACAGTCTTGGAAATTCTTGGAAAAGCACTTCCGTTTGCTCTAGGTAGAAATTGTGTTGGCAGCAAAACTGACTCTGCTGTTTACAAGCTGGCAGCATTCTTAAATGAACTCCAAGAAAAGCAGTTTAATGTATGCGGTTCTGCGTATCCATCCAAATGCAGAGGTGTTTGAGACTGTTGGCCTGTTATTATGGGTGGTGCCTTGGAGAAGGAATGTCTTGAGTATTTGCCCAAGTGTGGACCTCTTTTTAGCAGCTGTAGTCAGCTGGTTTGTTCCAGTCAGGCTGGGTCTCCCAGTTTCTGCTTGCTGCTTGTAAGGTGATGGGTTTAATTGCTGTATTGATATTCTTCAGCTCCCGAGTGAGGAAAAAAGTGACCTGAGTATGGAGAGAGGAGCATCAGCTTCATTCTGACATCTCTATCGCGGTGGCTAAAACAGAGTTGAATATGAGAATTTGTTTGCCACTGATACTTTGTTTGAATCTGGAAAAATAATTTCATCTGTCTGTACCTCTTCACCTCTGCCTGTGGAAGGCCATGGTATTTTGAAGATGGGCTGAATTTCCATTAGCATGTAATGAACAGAAAATAACAATAGTAGCTGCTATTGTCTAGTATTTCACCCTGTTAATTGTGCAAGAGGATTTCAAGCTGAATGCTGTACTAGTAATTCAGTCTTGTAAGTGGAACCAAATGCAGAGAAAACTAGTACTTTTGACAGAGCTGTGGTACTGGAAATCATGCATGAAGGTGTAACTAACCTTCATGGAGGACAGCCATGGAAGGAAAATACATTTTAAGGGTCCTGCTGAAACACTGATCATTGGAGTATGGAATTAAAATATTTGCCTATTCAGAAAAGACATCCTTTCCACTCAAAGATCTCAAAATGCTTTCATAATTAGTAATCTGTGACTTACAGCTGTATCTGGCATATTCACGTAACCTTTTCTGAGATGTTTATATGACTTTCTGAAAGCTGCACATGGGTTCTTCTTTAATGGAGCAGAAGCCATGGCCATAGCCCAACAAACCAGCTTCCACTCCATTAGATGCAAATGACTGATTAAGTACCTAAGTTTCTCTGTTTCACTTGTAATAAATAAAACCTCCCTTCCTTTCCAAATTTTGAGAGATGATATGAAATGGGACCTGGGCTACATGACGCCAACTGTTCCATTTCAAAAGACTTATCAGTAGTTTTCTACCTAATGCCCAGAGCATCTAATACCATATGCCAGAGGACTGGGATGTTCCCTATTCATTAACTGGTTGGACAAGAAAGGGGGAAAGGAGTCCAGGTGAGTTCAAGCAAGTTTCCACGTGCATTTACGCTGCCATTATTCAGAACATTTGCCTATTTGTGCTTGCTTCCTCTGTGGTTACACATGGACTCCTGCTACCTCTGTGTTTACCTAAAACAGCTTGCGTTGTACTCTCACCAAAAACTGAAAAACCCAAAGCACCCTCCCTAAAACTTCCTGGAGCAAAAGCAAAGCACATCCCCTATTGAGGCAGAGGGGAAGCCACTGCATTTCAATGGCTTTGACCATCAAAAGTGGTGAGTGGGAGGGTATCTGACAGCATTAGCACTGTAGATTGACTGGCTGGGGTCACGTTTTTGTAAGTGAGAAGGTAGCAGCTGTCCTTTGAGGCATGCAGGATGCAGCATTTCAGGGGAACTTGCAGATTTTTTTTTCCATAAGAACTGCTCCATGCTGTGCCAGGCTGCTGTCCCCTGCCTCCTCTGTGTCTTGGGAGGGGGGAAAGGGCTGGGTGCCCAGCAGGAATGCTTCTGATGGCACAGAGTAAACAAGTCTGCCTCTGCTAAACTTACACCTTACTGGAGGCTAACCAGCCACCTTTGTTGCTTTAATTTTAAGTTCCCAGTTTTGTAAATCTTCAGGGAAGGAAGGATGGCAGCATCTCAGGTGAAGTCAGTGTAATGCCAGGGTGTGGGATTTCTGTAATTCAGTGCCTGTCGTACTGTATTTTAAGAAAATGCTTGAAATTAGAGAAGTGGGAAGGTAGTATGAACGTGGTGGTTTTGCAAAAAAATAAAAATATGAACAGTGCAAACTAGTTGTTGGTCAGATCACAGTCTTCAGGGGAAAATGTCTTTAATAGATGTCATTGTAAGGCTAATGCTGCACTTGGCACCAAAAATTAGATTTAATGCTATAAATGGAGATAAAGCACATTGCAGCTGACAATATACTGCCAGACCATGTCCCCAGCTAAAGAGCTTGCAGTGCAAGGCACAAATAGGTGCTGTATAGATAACTGGCTGGGGGGGGTCAGATTCTGCAAATGCTTACTCAGGCACTTTGCTTGAACTCAGTGTGACTGCTGGAGTAAGAGCTTGCACAATCCAGCCTTAGGAGTGGGGCTGGAGCCTTAAAGCTGTTGGGTGAAACAGAACTGCTTGGGGGGTTTATTTATTTTCCAAGTGCCTGGTGAGGCAGGCTTTAAGCAGAAGCCCGCTTCCAACCCTGACTTGCATGCCTGTTTATTTGCTGTAATCACCTGTAACCTAAAATTGCAAAACTCCTGTGGATACACTAATGATGCCTTTGTAAAGTTTCCCTAGCAAAAATTCAACTGGATTTTAAAAGCACATGCTTCTTTCAAAACACTTAGCTATAGAGTTCAGTCCTGCCAGCCTGGTGGGCTGAGAACATTTTGGAAAAGGTCAGAGGGCCACATTGAATGCTATGGGTCCAATTTCCCAGGTTGATTTGTTGCCTGCGCTCTTTGAAGGGAGCGAAGCACCTGCAAATCTCCTTCTGGGGATTCCCTTAAAATGTGGGGAAGCCTCCAACAGGTGTGTGGAGCTGGCATGGCCTTGGCCCAAGGTGGGAGAGGTGTGGCTGGGACGCGTCTGAACCTGCACTTGGGCTGGAGCAGGGAATCAAAGAGGTTGTAAGTGGTAGCTGTTCTCAGCTCCTCTCACTCCCCTGAGCGCAGGCAAGGGATGCTAACCTTCACCAGACGGAATTCAGAATCCCTTCTCCGTGATTCCACAGGCTGTTAGGAAGTAGCAGTAGGCAAGGGAGTTGCAGCTCCTTGTCCCCCCCCTCTGAGAGGCAGAGGGTTGGCTGCCGGGGCAGATGCTGACTAATTGTATCAGGAAAGAAGTGGGAGGTGATATAGCTGATTCAGATCCCTGCTTTAAAAACCCAGAGCCTGGCTGAGTGAATGCCTGATTAATGTATTTTCTTCTCAGATTCATTTGCTTTGAGGTCACAGTTCAGAGGCTCAAGAGAAAACAGGCAAGACATTACGAGTCTCGCTGGATGTGTCACACACTCGCTGCCTAAGTGCTCTCCGTGTAAAAGGCTTTGACACAGTGAAGTCCCAGATAGACTGCGGTGTCAGAGGAGGCTCTGGCTGGCTCGTCTGCTTAGGTGGGGGTTTGAATCTTTCTTTTTCTTAGGAGGCAGTTCCCTGGCTGGTATAAAAAAGTTACTCCTGCTGACGGGTCATTGGGTCCTCTTCATAAGATCTTTCTGGCTTATTTTAAACTTAAGGTTAACAAGGCATTTCTTTTGCTTTCATTGAAAAGAGTGTAAGCACTTCATCTGAGTAGGAAAGAAAAGCACAATTATTCATAGTAAGTCAGTCTCTACAGTGAATGACTGAACAAAAGAAGTCCAACTGGAAGAGTACATCAGTGCTACTGAGGACAACAGACTTCTAAATTCTGTTCATCCCCAGAAGTCATAGAGAAAAATATGTTTTCTCCGTCCTGCTTCTTGTCAGCGGATTTGTCAGAAAGAAATCTACCTCCTGCCCAATCTAGTTTCTAGAGTGTATTTGCTCTTCAAGAACAAGTCAGCACAATAATCCTGTTTCACGTTAACTGTTACGAAATATGGTGTTAACATTTTAGCCCTATACTGGCAGGAAATGGGATTTAAGTTTTTTTTTTTTCCTTGAGTATAAAAGACTTCAGGAGAAGGATTTAAAAAAAAAAGATCCTTACAATCCTCTCTCTGAGTCTGTTTCCACAGCTTAATCTTTCAATTCATCTCATTTGCCTGTTATGCAATTTGGTTTATGATTTTAACTATGATAATCTTTAAATGCAAGTAGACACTTCAGATCCCTGTGCTGGCTTCAATTCCTAGTCCACAGTGTCTGCTTATTGCAATTTATGCTTTGGCTATCTAACCTGTGAGATTCTTTTCTTCTTCCCCAGCTGTGCACATACTTGCTTTTTCCAACCATTCCTACATATTTGCTGTATCACTGTAATATTTTTGTTCCCTGGACTGTGTCTATTCCTATCTGTTTTCCCTGTGTCTTTCCACACAAATTTTGCACCATGCTTTGGGCTGTCCTTCATAAATATAACAGTAATTTCTTCACTCTAAGCTACTGCAGAACCTCAGAAAGCCACCAAATAGTTGCAAGTTACATCTGTGCAAGTGTTGGTGTGGCACCTGTTTGTGCATGGAGACTCTCTTTAGAATAGGATCCAAACTCCCTGAAAACGCCCTTCCTTATTATAATACTTGAAGGCCACTTGCCACAAAGTTTTTTTTCCTGACTTGTATGAAACTGAAATCACCATAAATGAAATATCACTGCAAATGCATTTAGGAACAGGGAAAATGAGGAACATCTACTGTTAATTGCAGGATAATCTGGCTGTTCTATTGACAATGGCCTTCAGCTTCCCTTAGTATACTTTTTAATATTTGATTAATTCTTCTGGAGCAGAAGAGTCATATGATAGAGTTTTAAGGAATAATTCAAAAGAGACAAACTTCAATGTGTTGCTGCTTTGTCTTGCCAAATACCAGTGGTTAGATTGAAGCCTCTGATTGTACAATTCCCACTTACTCTTGACATCAGACCTCCAGCCTATGTCAAAGTCTTGCTTTCCAGAACTGCAAGCCCTTACATCTCGGGGAAACTTGTGACTGATGGAAGGTTTGATATCAAATGCTCTCAAATCCCACTGAAATCAGTAGGCTGAGGGTGCTGATTGCTAAGATCAGGCCCAAGATCAAAAACGCAATTTGGAGATCAGAACCCTCCTGCAGCTGGGTCACAGAGCCTTGGAGAGATGCAGTAAGTAGTTTCATTCCCTGCCAGGGACAGTCCTGAGCCTTCTCATTAAATTGTTCATTATTTGTCATACACATATGTGCATTCTTTCTCTGTTTTAAACATATGTGTATAATACCAGACGTGAGTGTTTCTGTGTGCAGTAACTGAATTCAGTTACACTTGACATTCAGTTACAGCAGGAAAAAATGGGTTTTGGTACTTGGTGCTGAATAGCAGAGGCCAACTCATCAAGTTTTTCTATTGCAAAAATGCTAGGTCTTAACTTCTTAAACAGTGTGTCTCTAACAGCCCAGAGACATGACAGCACACGTGAAGCACATGAAGGAGAAGACACAGGACATTAATTTTTCTACAGGTTTTAACAAAGCCAGAATCTTCCGTGCCCTCTTTGCTCTGCCACACAGAACAAAAGCCCCAGGGGCTTTGTTTCTAAAGTCATTTGAGAGCTGCCAGCACAAAATGAAAGCCCCAAGGGTTTCTCTAGTCATTGAAGGGGTATCCACCGCCTATAAATGTGAAAGTGCAACTGAGCTGCACTTTGAAAGTGAGAGGGCAGCGGCCTGGCACAGTCGCTGGGGGAGTCACTGAACTAGCAAGACTGATACAACATGGAAATTCTAAACTCGTGCTTAAACAAGTAATTTGTTTAACCAGTATATGACTTACTGCATGCTGCTGGCAGCTGCTGGCTCGTGGGCCCCACATCCTTAATGTTCTCCTACCACCTTCCCCATATCTGTGCCTAAGTCAGCTCCCCTTTGGGGACACCTGATGTAGCACAAAGCCTGCTGGAAAATCCCGAAGTCCCACTTCATTTCAGACCTGGGCATGTAAGATGCCTGACTCTAACAAGAAACGTGAATTTTCCTCCACTGATTTTTAGGTGGCACTGCCACCATAGTGTCTGGAGAAGGGGGCTGCATGGCCCCTGTGAGTGTGGGGCTGCTCCCAGCATGGGCTCCATGAGCACATGTGCAGGCCTTGGCAGGGAGCAGTTGCTTTCCCAGAGACCTTGGCTGCAGCTCTCCCTGAGTGAGCAGGGTGAAGGTGCCATGGCAGGAGCGGGAGGGCAGCGTGGGCAATGGCAGGGCTCTCAGGAGGGCAGCGTGGGCAATGGCAGGGCTCTCAGGAGGGCAGTGTGGGCAATGCCAGGGCTCTCAGAAGAGCAGCGTGGGCAATGGCAGGGCTCTCAGGAGGGCAGCATGGGCAATGCCAGGGCTCTCAGGAGAGCAGTGTGGGCAATGCCAGGGCTCTCAGGAGAGCAGTGTGGGCAATGGCAGGGCTCTCAGGAGGGCAGCGTGGGCAATGCCAGGGCTCTCAGAAGAGCAGTGTGGGCAAAGCCAGGGCTCTCAGAAGAGCAGTGTGGGCAGTGCCAGGGTTTTCAGAAAAGCAGTGTGGGCACTGCCAGGGCTCTCAGGAGGGCAGTGTGGGCAATGCCAGGGCTCTCAGGAGAGCAGTGTGGGCAAAGCCAGGGCTCTCAGAAGAGCAGTGTGGGCAATGCCAGGGCTCTCAGGAGGGCAGCGTGGGCAATGCCAGGGCTCTCAGGAGAGCAGTGTGGGCAATGCCAGGGCTCTCAGAAGAGCAGTGTGGGCAATGCCAGGGCTCTCAGGAGAGCAGTGTGGGCAATGCCAGGGCTCTCAGAAGAGCAGTGTGGGCAGTGCCAGGGCTCTCAGGAGGGCAGCATGGGCAATGCCAGGGTTCTTGCTGCCTGAGTTCCCGGCAGGCAGAGCTGCTGCGTGGCTGCTGTCACGGACAGTTGCACCTGATGTGTGGGAGTTACTTGGCACATGGTGGATGTAGTTTCCCATTGATTTTTGGTGGAATTGATTTATAGAGCTATTTAATGGAATTGATTCTTTTTACAACTTTTTTCCCCTCTTAAAGACCAATTGTTTTTCTTGAGTGATGGCTGCAGGTTTGTGTTTATGTATTAATATGCTCTTGTACCCACAGTCCCAACTGTGTTCTCTCTACTTGAACTGCAAAAGAAAGCCCCAATCTCAAATGCCATCTTGAATTTTAATATTATATTTGATGTATGACCTGGAATAAATTAAACGTGCTAGAACTTGCAAGATGAAATCCTAGTGGTGGGTATAACCACAAAGCAGTGTTCTATTAAGCCAAGGACTGTTGAGAATGTCTGTTGTGGTTGTGTCTGGGTTATGAGTGGCTCCCTTTGGTTTAGTGTAGGTGGATATTTTTATTCCACCTGGCTTGTGAACAAGGGGATGAAACTTCAGAATTTACCTACAAGAGGAGTAAGGCTCTGCTGACTTTTCCTTTACAAGTCCATAGGTTGGAACCACATTTTTATCCTAAACCCAGTATTTTTATTGTATTTTAATGTATTTCATTGATCGTCACTCCAAAGTGGTTTGTATTAAGGAAACATTATATATTATACCTGGAGGAATACTATGAGAAAGTGTGAATATCATAATTCTCTGTTACTGTTTGTACTTTGCAGGTCAGTTCTGTCAGTAAGTTTAAGTGGCAAATTTGTGTTGTGGTTTTGGGCTTCTTTCTTATTTCCTTCCTTTCTATCTTTCCTCTTTCAAGAAGCACTGAAATAAATGTGGGCAGCATCCTAACTCTGCGTGGGATTCCTGAGCAGATATGTCACCCAAATTTCCAGATCAGAGAGATTTAAATGTGTGCACTGAGGGCTTAGGGTCCAGCTAACAACTGCCTGTCAGGATACAACAAAATAATCTCTGAACTAGCCAGCACCCAAGTCATACAAGGAATTAGTAATCCAAAAGTACGTCCTCGAATGGTAAAGTGAAACAAACATCAACTGTCACAGTTGCTGTGTGTGATCCCTGTGTGAAATTTACCTAAGCAATTTGGCAGCTGTATGTAGCACTAACTGGATCTTCCAAGTGGCCTAATGTCGCCCAGTACATTTGGGTAATCTGCTTATCACCACAGAAGTGACAGAGATAGAGACAGCAGTAGTCAACATCCTATTTGAATAGAAAAGCTCTCAACTTTATCACTGCTTATGAAAACTTCCACCCATGGCCAGCTGTAATCTGGAGTCATCTAAAAGCTGCTGAGAACCCAGCAGGGCTCACTCCTGTGCATCTGCCTTACACTGGGAGTTTAACAGGCGGGCCAAGAATAATATCATTAGGATGCTGAGTGTGCAACTGCTGCAGGAGTGGGCTGTCCATGTGAACAAAGCTTAGCAGAACTGTAGATGGTAGATGCATGATGCAGAGCAGATAATAGCAGAGTATCCGGTTGTCTTGTATCTGCAACTCCAAATACCACACACCATTAATTTTGGAAAAGGACTCTAAATGTAAGCAAATTGCTCTGACCCAGATTTTAAACTGGTAAAGGAACCTGAATTCACAGGCAAGGCAATATGGACCCTTTTGCAAAACATGGTATTTAAATGTGGCTTGCTTAGAGAAACTTCCAACAACCATCAACCTTCACCCTGTGTCCCAGAGGACTGCCAAGACTTTATTCAATGTCGTAGTGATCCTAAATGGCAGTCTTTGAGAGGGAAAACTGTATCCTTGCTTTGTAAATGAAACTGCAGCAGTTGAATTATACTGTAGTTTTACAGAGGTGTTTTATGTACCACAACCACATTGTAAACTAGATTTTGTTTGCTTGGAATTATCCTAGTGATTTGTAGTCTGTCTCTGGCAGAAGTGTCTCTCTCTAACCATCACATGCCCTAAGCAATTATGCAGAGTTAACAAAACCTAGAGAAGGCAACTGCTCTTATCTGTCTTGCCCCATGCCAAGTCTTTGCCTTCCACTCTCTGCTGGGAAATAGTAGAAATTCCAGGCATTCTTTGGAAGGGAGAGGGTTAAATTTAAAGAGAAGGGTATCTTTTCTTTCACCACTACTGGGGTGGAAAGATTTTAACTCTGCCTGTTCCCCAGAGGTGCTTCCTTATCGGTGTGATGATATGTCCTTGTGGGATAGGTTGGACATTAAGGATCTGTACTGCCAAGTTTCTTCATTGTCATATGGACAGATTCTAGCATTGTGATTCTCAGGACATCAGAAGAAGCATTTACATGAGAATACATGATTTCATAGTTGGTGTTATGTAAATTGGACTATGTTTGGCTTAGGGACTGCAGAACCCTAAGGCTGTCATTGGGCTGTACCAGCACAATCTCTTCCCTGAAGAATGTTCCAGTCTAAATAGTAGATGGTAGTAGATAGTAGATAATAGTAGATAGTAATAGCAATAGTAGATAATAGTAGATAATATAGCAAAAGGGGAGAGAGGAAGCAGAGACACAAACAGATACATTATTTGGCCAAGGTGGTGTGACAGAAGTAGAGAACCAGGAGGAGAACCTAAACTCCTTCAGTTCCAGTTTACTCTGCTACCAGAATAGACTACTGTTATTATAGCACTCTTATTTTCATCCTTACTCTTCCAACTAAATTAACTTTCTTTGCCTCAAGGACTGACACGGTCCCTGAGCAGTCTTCTGGTGTATCTTAGCTATTCCAGAGAACTGGAACAACAAGCACACAAACAAGTCACTACACATTGACTGATCATTGCTTACTCTCTGTACTTGGGGCTTTAGCTCATGGCAGTGAAAGGTAACCAGCTACAACCCAGGACAAAGCCAGCCACACAAGTAGCAGTTGCTTCTGGATTTGCACAGCTACTCATCAGTCCTGCTTGTTCTAGAGATGCCTACCTTGCATTTTGGTCCACAGGTTCCTGGTGCCTGCACACATGGGGTGAGGCCAGGTAGTGCCAACACCACCTCAGGCTGCTCTGGCTCCACTTTGGATCCTCATGAGCACCTTACTAGTGTTAAAAATGCCTTGCCAAACTCCTACCTTACGAAGCATTTGAGGGACTGCGTTTGTGTGATGCCTGGACTTGGAAAGCTATGAGATGGAAACAAATATTCCTGCTCCAGAAGATGATAAACAGGACCAAACAGTTACGTACTCTTTGTGTGTTGCCTTGGTAAATTTAAAGACTTCCATGTGTTAAATGATGCAATAGTGAATTCCTTACAAAAAATAAAATGTCTGTAATCAGATAATGGTTGCTCTGGTGCTAGTGGTAATATGGCATTGAATATCTCTTGGTTTGGCTTCCACAGTTCAGGAGTGAGGGGAACTGGAATGGTGTTTACTGAGCCAATAAACTTCTCACTAAACATAATTCATGAGCTCTAGCTGGCTAATAACCAGGACCTCAATGCTCTAACAGTTGGCCCCATACATATTAAAACAAAGCTTTATTTGAAGTGAAAACTTTTAGAAAAATAAACTTTAGGATTTAGTGGCCTCTAATATTGTCCGCCCCCACAGGCCATGAGAGATCTCATAACTAGAGAGTAGGTTTTAAAATATTTCCATTGCAGTCTCTTTGACCAATGCTGAAAGACTGCTTGCTCCAGGGATTGCTTCAGCGTAACTTTTTATTTGTTGTTTTCAAACTTAGATGAATCCATATGCTTCTTTTAAAATAGCACCGTGCAGGGATTTTTCTTCCCTATTTATGTTTAAAAAGTGTTTCTGCTGACCATTTGAGTGCTCTAGGCAGTCAGCATTCTTCAGCTATATGAAAAAGGTGAAGAGCTGAAAGAAGGTTTACCCTCTTTAAGATGGCATTTTAAAAATTAGTTCCATAACCTTTCTTACAGTCCTAGTTTTTCTCTCGAGAGATCTTCATCTGAACAGGTTTATTTAAACACTTGCTAGATTATGTATCAGGATTTTCCTTCCTCTCTTCATGAATGAAAACCTGTGCTTCTGCAGGTTCACTCAAGGAGTGCTCCTCCTTGGAGCACTACAGAACTTCAGATCTGGATTGGTTTCAAATCCCCATCATTTCCCTGCGTGTAGAAGAGTATTCTTGTGTTTTGTGTTTGTTTAGTTTCTCATGAATTAAATTTACATTCTTAAAGAATCCTTAGCAGTTCTCAGAAGGGTGTGGGTGAGTGGTGGTTCTGCTCTCTGGGGCACGTGTAATTTGTACTGGGGCAGAGTAGTTCATTTTTAAGGACTGGGAATCACTTAATTTAGATTTCTGCTAATGGTTTTACCTTCTGGGGAAGCCTTGCCACTCTGTGCTGCAGCTTCGTCCTTGGATGGATGAGGAAACAAGGCCTGCCTGCCTCCTGTCAGATGCTTTGAAGTCTGTAGATGAAAGATACCATATGAATGCAAAGTACTTGCCAGTTAATGTCAGCAAGTCATTTTGCTTGTACCTTGGTGAAAAAAGCTTTATTGTCAGCTTACAATGAATTGATCAGCATATGCACCAGTAGTTCTTTCCCTTTTACTTAAATCTTTTGGAAAATTATATTGACTACCTCTCAGAAAGATAGAGGGAGGTTAAATAACAAGCAATAAAGATTATCGAGGAAATTTCTTGTCATGTGATATCTTAAAGATAATACTTAGTAATATTTTGAAAGGGAAAGAAAATAACAACTATGCACAAGGAGTTTCTGCTATATATATTTCTATTGTATATTTATATAAATACTGCCTCGTTCCCTGTCTTTCAGGGACTATTATCTCATGCAGAGCTAAGCCTAGTTCCATCAATGCATGGAGAAGTTCTATTATTATACACTGATCTGATAAGATAATATAATTAGTGTCTTGGTCCATTGATGCAGACCTCTACTGTCCAAAACCAACATTAGGTTATTAAATCAATTCTCGTATTTGTTACAGTAATAAGATAAAATAGCATTATTTAGATACCGCTTGTCTAAACTTAGATAAGTCGTTCAACCGTATCTGTGTTTGCTTATCCACATTCTTCTTCTGCTTTTAAAAACCAGCACAAGTTTGTGAGGTAGGTGCAGGCTTTGGATTTCCTGGACTTTATTGTTTGGTATGGCAGGGTCTTCCCTGTCAGTTATTTGTGTCTTGTCAGTGTGGCGCTGGCTCCCCTGCAGCAGATGGGCAATGAGGAAATGAGGGCTCCAGCGGATAAATGCAGCAGCAGCAGCAGCAGCTTTCAAGAAGGGTGAGCAGGCCACAAGTGAGATGGTGCCTGGGCAGCTAATCTGGACAGATATCTACTGGCAGTTTCTGCTGACATGCAGATCAGGAGACCTGGAATTGACGGCTAAACTGGCACAGACCCAAAGTCAACAGAGAGAAGAATTTTTAGGTAGAAAGGCAGGTCTGAGTTTCCCAAATTACAGTTGTCTTTGGGAGCTTGGGAGCCTTCTGGCTCCAGAGAAGGAAGAAAGAGGCTTTGCCAAACGCCCATTTGAAGTATAAATGTTCTCCCATGCCCCTAGTTCATAGACTGATACAGGTATTTAATATTCTCCTGGGAGTGGGTTGACTTACTCAAAGTTTGTACAAATTGGTTTTGTAGGTAACCTTCGATGAGTTTTGTTTTCTGGTTGTTTTTTTCTGGCTCTAGAGGCACAGATCCTATAGGACAATGACTGATCCAACCTGATGTTAAGGGACCATGCTGTCTAGTGAGCTCTGTTGTTTTTAAACACTGTATTTTGTATTATCTTGTGCTGCAGACCACAATTCTGCTCTGTCCCCTGGTTTTGTAACACGTTTATTTGCATGGCAACATCCTGCTTCTTGCATGTGTGAGGACTTGAGGGTGAGAGCCGAGCCCTGCTCAGCTTTGTTCCCAAATTCTGCGGTGGAACACAGGACTCTTTGAGAGTGCAAAGGGCCAAGTTGTGCTGCTGTGTGCTCCTGGTGTGCTGCTGGCATGACTGTGCAGGGGCAGACAGGGAGGGAAGGCTATTTAATGGGGCCATGTGTTACTGGAACTTGCCATCTAACATTCCTTGCTTTCCCCAGTGTGTTCTCCCCCTTCCAGGGTGGAATGCAGTAATTGCCATACCAGAAAGAAGCCATGATCTGCCTGTCTAGCCTGGCATCCTTTCTCCAAGACAGGCAAACACCAGATGCTTGAGGGAAAGGTACAGGAACTCCTAAAACAAACAACTATGGTATAACTTGCTTATAGAGGAAGTTGGTGGTTGGTTTATGCCCTGAGGTGAGGGAGTTTCTAGCCTTTACATGAGTGTGTAGCTGGGTATTCTCTTCAAATATGACAGACTTGCACTCATGCCATTCTCACAGACTCCTGCCTCTGGAGCTGGATGCCAAGGAGCAGCCCAGCACAGCTGCACCAACTGCATTGTGCTGGCATGGTCCTCAGTCCCCAGCTTTTGTAGCAAGGGGTGTGGTAGAGCTCCATAGTGTGTTGCTGATGTTGTCTGCAGAGGATGCTGAGAGGCTGTTCCAGGCAGTATTACCAAATGACAGAATTTACTCTGTTCAGTGAAGTGTGATCTGAGCTCTGCCCTGCTCCTGTCTTCTAAACACGAGAGCAGGAGGGTTGGCTCCACTGATGCTCAATCAAGGCCACCAGTAGGGGACCACTGAACCTCTGTTGCGAGTCACGATAAGAGCTGCTATCTGGTTTCCTCCCTCCCGGTGTTCTCCAGTGGCCAAATCTTTCATCACAAGCTGCACATGCAAACAGCATGTCCTGCCACACAGGGACCTTCACAGGAACTCTATGAAACAGCCTCCAGCAACTGAAAGCATGAGGGAGAGAGGCCTGGGGAGAAAGCTATTGCCCAAGCAATGGCTTCATTGTCTGGTGCTGATGTAGAAGTCAGTAATATGCAGGACCTGTGTTCACCTCAGGGATGAGGAAGGGGAGAGTGCTCTTTTTAATTATGTATTGCTAATTCTTTCCCAACCAGCCAGCCTGGGATTTCCTTGCATTCTGAGGCAATGCTTTCATCTGGCTCCTATTTAACAATCTGGACTTGCTTGAGAAGTTAGTTTTCTTTCTTGTGGAAGATTGCACTGGAGCCAGTGTTGTTTACCTAAGATCTATAATAAAAATTCTTTATCCTTATTTTGCTTCCTCTCCAGCTCGAAAAGGGGTGGCATGGAAAGTAGCACGTATTCTGTAGGGAAGATCTTTTGGGTTCAGCCTATTTAGTAACCACAGTTACCAGACTGCTCTCACTTCAAGCAGTTGGTCAGTCTCCCTTGTGTTACCTGGACTTCTGTAGTCTGTGGTTCTGATTTGCTGCAAGCTCTCCCAGCAATCCCAGGTAAACCAAAGCAGAGAGGTTGAGTCTCTTCCCAAACAGCAGCTAGAAATTGACCATTACCTGCCATTTCTCCTCTGTGAAGTGATTTTTGCTGAGCCCTTTGATGAAGAAATGTTCTGTCCAAGCCACCATCTGGGTTGTGGTGTTGTAAGACCCGTGACAAAGCTTTAAGAGGTCCGTACTACTTAGTAAGCTGGAAGCATACCTAGTTGCTAACAAACAACACAAAATCTCAATTCTAAAACTTGAGAATTACCTTCTCTGTTAGGTAGTCAAATTAGTAGCTCATGGAATGGTCGAGATCCAGGTCCATTGGCAGACTGTTGCTGATGTGGCTTGGGTCTGATGTCTGGCTTTTTGTTAAATAATGCTGTGAATATTTCTTATGTGCTGTTGCCTTTTCCTGTTTTTTTATTATATCAATGTTCTTTCTTCTTCTGATACTTTAATTTTTAAACAATGCATATGGTCTGGTAGATTGAAGCAAAAGACAAATGCAGAGCCAGAGGTAAGTTTTTCTAAATGCAGCTTTAGATTTGTAGGCATGGGTAATTAGGAAAATAAAATTTATAATTTTAGTTAGCTTATTTTTAAGTGGGTGGGAAATGAGCGTTTTTTAGCATGGAATTTGTGAGACTTCCTATGCCATATTCAGCTCCAGCATAGCATGTAACTTCATCATTTGTGCAACCCACTAATCCCTGCATAGGGATTCTTAGAATTAAAATGCTCTTAATTTAGTACAATGAGATAAATTAAATTAAAGTTCCTTTTCACACTGAATGATGGTGTCCGTACAGAGATACAATGTGGTTTAGCTAATTCACTTTAAATTCACAACTTTAGTTAATCTGAATTAAGTTTCCCAAGTCCTGCGTGTAAAGACATCTTTATTTAGAAAAAGCTGCTGTTGTGGAAAGAGCAATGGACTCAGCCCTGACCCGAGGCATTCTGGCATGCAGCTTGCTTGTTCCGAGACAGAGAGTTTCTGGGCATTAGCAAATTGTCTACCACATCCTTTTCTTCTCCTCTCAGAACGCCTCTGTGCCACCTCCTAAAATTGTGGTTTCTGAGCCATTACTCTGAGTAACTTGCTCTGGTTGTATTTGCTGTGCAGCTGAGGAAACAATATTTCAGAAACTTGTACCATTTCAGAACAGGGAAAGTTAAACTTGTCCTGAAACCAGTCATGAACACACCCTTTGATCTGAAGGACCTGTCCAGGGGATGTTCCCTGCCAAGGCCAGGTACGGAGCAGGGAGCAGGATGGGGGATCTCTTGTGCATAGCAAAGATTTGTGCAGTAAAACCAGACTTGTGCTGCATGTAGGTGGGAAGCCAAACCATGAGAACAACTGTCTTTTAGGGTCAGAACTTAGCTGAGAGACTTGCTCCTGAAAATACTAGCTTTTCTGCTTGGAAATGATCTTGTGGTCATGTTACATTTTTCTTATAACAAGAGAAACTGGTCACATGGGTCAAATACAACCATTTAGGACAAATCCCTAAATGAAACTTGCTGTTTCCAGATGCAAGGAGTGCTCGACCGTGTAACTCTGACTGCAAGTTTCACCCAGTTCACCTTACTGGACTGTTTTCCAACCCTTGCCCTAATGGGAAATCGTTCCTAGGACAGTTGCATTGTCTCATGAGCTGCTGATTTTGGTAAGAGATCAGCTGGAGTGGGATCACTTGGATTTCTCTAAATTTTTTCAATTGGAATTTCCAGTATGTTGAGCATGGATGTTATAAATAATGGGTGGGAGATAATGGAGTAAAAATTATTTTGTTGCACTCCATCTTTGAGTTGGGGTGCATAGATAGACACCACAGGGAGGAGGTGGTTTTCCATGGGCCAGCTGAGGTATTCATGTTCCTTCCACCTGGCAAAGTCCTGCCTGACGTGCTGAAGCCTCCAGAAGCCCTGAAAGCACCATGCACTGTGCGTGTGTACTATAAATAAACTTTTAAAAACATAATTTAAAAACACCTCTGGCAAAGCATATGCTTAAATGAAACCTGCCTGGTCAAGGTTGACTCAGTGGTGTAGGAAGAAGATGGGGAAAGAGCAAGTGGGAGGAAATAAATGAAACCTGCTGTCAGAGAAAAGCCACTTTTTTGTCATTTTCAGGGTGTCCAAGCTCTTGGCATGTGAGCTTTGGGAGATCCCTAGTGACTTTCTGGATGTTTGCCCTTGGCACGTGTGTTTGTGTGTGCTCTGAGATTTCATTAACAAAGCTGCAGGAACAAGGTTAGTTAGCCTGTTAGAAAAGGATCAGGTGGCTTGGAATCGTAGTTGATTCTCCAGTTCCAAGAATCCAAATAGCTCTAGCTGAAGGTCTCCAAATCAATTAGACAGAATAATTTGAAGAAGTCCTCTTAATGAATTTTTATGTGTTCCACCCACAGTTTGGATGGCTTCATCCCTTTATTTTAAATGGACAATTCTTTTGATCTGCACAGAACAAGAAGAGGTTTGGAGAGATGAAACTCTCTGAGGGTAAATTGCTCTGATAGTATCAGTGGAGGTATATAATCTATGTAATCTGCACTGCTGCTGTCTCAGAGCAGGTCTGGCTTACCTGCTTGGTTTTTAAGTTGTAAAAACATGATGCATCTTCAAGCAAGAAAAAGAAATCTACACTAAGGCTTCTTTAGATGGGGCACTAAGGGGTTAAAGGCATTGCCCAGTCCCGAGGAAGCCTGTTTCAAGGCAGGCATCGACTGGAGTAAGGTTTTGCTGCAGACACAGGCTGATGTGCTTGCAGCAAGGATTGCAGCCTTATCAGTAAAGATAAACATGCAAAGGCTTCCAAACCCCTGTGTCCCTGCCACTTGTTTGGGATCCTTTTTCAGAGACCAAGAGAAAATACAAGATCTTCTCCAAGATAGATGCTACTTCCAAAGGGGGCAGCCAGCAAACTTTGTAGAAAGAGAGACCATGTATTACTCTGTGGTTTGGAATAGGTACAGGAGATATTAGTTTACCTGATTCAAAATAGTACTTGAGACCTGGCAGTATCATGTGGGGTTGGCCCTTTCCCCTCACTCATCAGTCTTTCTCTGAGTGTCCAAATGCTGGACAATGCTGGGTTTTGTTGCCCTCCCTGAGTTACTTGCCATAGCTAATTTCTGCTGCCAAGCAATCTCCAGGCTTTACTACTCGTTTGTTTGCCATTTCTCGCAAATACTTTTTAATATTACTTTATTTTAATCCTGGTGCTGAGAGGAGGGGAATGGAGATAATGTTTCTGTTAAAAATGCACAGGATCAGCTACAGAATTTTTTGGGTGCAGAACAGACCACTTGAGTTGCCTGAAAAAACAGTCACTATGGTAATATTAGGTATAATTAAGGTGTAGCCTTGTGAATAATACATTTTTCTTTATTTCTCTCTCCTCCTGTTCTGTCACCAAACACAGCAAAGAAGGAGATGCAGAAAACAAGTACCTGGCTTCTTGAGGTCAAATTCCAAAAGTCTGCATTGAAAAATGCAGAAATTATTCCAGATGGGTTGAGAACTGGCACTCTTTTTCTGTCCAGGAAAGTTTGTGCCATTCTGCAGGCTCAGCCTGGGTCCTTCTGTTTTGCCACTGAGCCTGATTGACACTTACATGTGTGTGGCCTTTTTACACAGTGGTGGACTTAAGTTTGAAAATCCAGACATTTTTGGACTGTGACAACAGTTGGTATGGTGTTTCAATCTGTATTTTATTTTTTTAAAATTATATATACTATTTTAAAAGGGAGTGTAGCAACTTACTGCAAAAACCAGAGAGAACAGTTTACAAAAACAATTTAAAAGTTGCTCCCAATTGAGTGAGTCTTTGAATGTGGAAAAAGAGACTTATTTCAAAAAAGTCTCTTAAACTTGCAGTGTGATAGATAAAGCTAGTTCTGAGAACGTGAAAATGTGGGCTCCATGTGCTAAAGCTATTTGAAAAGAGGTGTGAGTGAAGGGGCTGAGGTTGGTGTGAACGTCAGACTTCCTGCCTTCTGCACTTTCTGTGTCGCAGCTGTAGCACGTTCATAGTGTGGCACTTCTTTTAAAAGGGACTCTGAACTAGCCCAGCCTTTCAGGGAAAGACGAGCTGCAGCCAGAAATTCTGGCCCATCGCAGGATGACAAGAGGAAGAGCTTTGTTACTAGCTTGTGTTTGATCTTAGCTGCTTTTTTTCTGCTCTTAGTAGCATGCTAATGATACCTGTGGGAGGTGAAAAATGGGTGAATTCCTGCTAGGGTGCGGACAAGTTCGCAGTTTAGTTCTTGTCCTCTTCTTCCCCTCTGGTAAAAATTTTGGGGGCTGTCCCAGATACATAAAAAGGAACTTTTTCCTAGAATAATTTTCTGTCCTACATCTGCTGAGGAGTCTGAATCAGAAAGGCAGTAAGCAGTTGACTCAGTTTGTTTTGTCTCCTCTCCCCCTTTCTTATGTTTGAAATTATGAGTATTTATGGGAAATGACTGCCTTGAAAGTCTAGGACAAGTCTGAGCTGCCCATAAGCCATTCCTTTGCTTCAGTTCAGTTTTGCCTTATTTATTTTAAACTTTAAAACTGAAATGCCAAGTGCATCCTAAATCCCCTTTTGTTTCAAATGCCAGAGTTGCCAGTTTCACATTTATTACTTGCGATTCTCTACATATTATCTCCCTCTTGGTATCAGAGGACCCAGCAGGGTGGGCAAGCTGCACCCTGGGTCAGAAGAACAGGGCGATGGTGAAACAGAAGGGTGCCAAACCTGGAGGCAAATACACCCCAGTTTCTGCTGCTGCCCAGGCAGAGGGTCTGCAAGTCTGCGATAAGGGATGGAAGGAGACCAAGAGGGATGGGTGGGCCCCCAGAGGCGGTGATCTGGATGCCAACATATCTTGCTCCAGCTTTGCAAGGAGCAGCATGCAAGTGCATCAGAGGGAGGGCTAGTTGTGGTTTGTGGTTTAGGGAGTTGACACAAATAGTCTCTGAACCTTTTTTTTATGGGCCTGCAAAGGAGGGCTGTCTCCAGGGAACTGGAGCTTGTCCTTGGTGTAGTCCTTTCTTGCTTAGCAGGTTCGAGGCTGTGCTCAGAGCAAGCAGTCATGGCTGGCTGACAGAAAGGGGGTTTTACCATCCTACATAGTTTGTGCTGTGTTAAAGTTAGATTAGAATGGGCATGGTGGTAATTAAACACTTGGGTTTCTGGGTTTCTGTCCCTGAACTACTGCTGGAAATCAGCAATTGAGTTCTGTGGCAGGCAACCTTTGACAATATTTCTGTGCCCAAGAACTGTGTGGGCTAGGCTATTTTTAAACCTCTTTCAGTAAGTGCACTGTGTAACATTTTTGTGGACAGAAAATACAGAACAGTGTGTTGACCTTCATTGCTGATCAAACTTCAGTTGCACCCAGATATAACTGATAGCAGGTCTTACCTGGATTTGCTTTCTGTCAATGCACCTAGGTGGTCACATGGAGGGGAAGTGAAATACTTCCATAATATATATAGCACGAATACCTGGATGGAATAAGAAGAAACAAAGTGTGTCAGAGGGGAAAATGCACTGCAAATCTTTCAACTCCAATGAGAAAACATTCCCATAGTTCAGATATTTCATTCTACATTAAGGCTGATGCTGAACCTAATAAAAGTCATCCAGATGGAGAGAGATCACCACCTAGTACTAAAATACCAGCACTCTTATTGGCTCGCAGTGAGCTCCTTGTACCTGGCAAAGCACTGGTTAGTTATACTAATCTCCCAGCCTGCTTCCCTTCCAGTTGGGAGCTCTACAGGGATGACCAGAGGGAATCTTAGTGATACTACAAAGAAGCCTGTTTGCTTAAGAGGGCATATGTACATCTTTTAACAATCTGGTTGTGTACCTCCTTTGTGGGAGGATCCCTGACCTTATACAGAGAGGGACAAGTGCTAATTAACTTAATTCTGGGAACAGGAGGTGGTATGACCTTTTCCAAAGTGATTCTTTTGGGCTAGAGTTTACAGAGAGGTATTTGCTAGGACTGATGCCTGGATTTGCTATGAAAACATTATTCATACAGAGGTGTAAAATTCCCTGGTGTGGCCGGGGAAGAAATTAACTTCCCAATCTCTCTTGTTTAGGTTCCTGGTTCCTTGTCTAAAAATTGTTGGTGTGGTTTCCAGATTTATGTTATTTGGTGTCAAAACACAGTTATGTTTTCTGTCATATCTCTTAGCACTAAGAACAGCAAGTAGATCCCAGTTATTATTAGACCATTGTTTTGGACACTACTCACCGTGTTGTGAACATCCCATCTTTTATTGGCAACCCAGGAGGAAATTCATTTCTGGGGAATTTTTTTTTCCGAACTATCAAGGTGTTATTTATTCTGAGCATCTTCCAAATTTCAACCTCTTTTGCCAAGGAAGTGGTAAGGCCTCTTAATGCCATCTCTTTGCTGTGCTCCCTCTGAGCAGCTCAGGAACGCAATTTTAAGTATTCTGAGCGTGCCTACGCCATTTGATTTTTGTTCTTGCTACCAGCACTATACAATCAGTCCCAGTTGCTCCAGTGTAGACAAAACCAGAAGCAGCTACAGCACTGCCTTAGCAGCAACTGTGGAGAGCAGAGCTTGTGGAAATGTGCCTGAGGTGAGCAAGACAGAGGGCCATTGGTCTGACTCTGCTGAGGAAATGAAACGCAGCCCCAGACAGGAGGCAAGTTGCTGTAGACCCCCTGGCTGGCCACGTGTCAGGCTCACAAAGAGAAATAGGCAGAAATAGGCAGAAAGCTGCCCATTGCATCTTACAGCTGGAGAAAGGTAGGAAGGTAGCTGATAAAACGTAATTTTTCTCAGGCAAAGAAGTATCTTTGGTCCCCGCGCCCTGTTGTCCTGTAATGTATTTTTTAAAACCCCAACAAGGCAACTCTCCCTCATTCCCCACCACCACCCCCAACAACAAAAAACCACAGGCTTGCTGGACCCTAAGAGAAACAAACGTAAGCACCTCTTTGGAAAACAGTGCTGAGGCCTGCGGCCATCCCGCATTCCTGAGGAGGCTGTGGGCCTCCTCCCCAGCGTGCCTGCCCAGCAGGGCAGCCGGCTCCGGAGGCCGCACTGGCGCTGCTCCCTCGCCGCACCAACATGCCCGCGCACAGCCCCCGGAGGGGCTCGCACCTCTCCCCGCCGTGTCCCTAGCCACCTTTTGTGCTGCCCCTGCTCAGGGAACAGGAGCAGCACCTTCACCATGCGGCGTTTTCTGCCATATTCATTCAGAGGACAGCTCCATGTCTGAAGTGCTGCCAGACTGAGCTACGAGCACTGTGGAGCAAACAGCTGCCACATCCTCATCCTGCTTCTTGTCACGGCACTGCAGTGGAGCTGGAAGTTTTTCAGCAATGTAACTAGGTAAGGGGTATTTATTTTTATGAAAATGAAGGTAAAATCCCTATTTCCCAGTTGGTTTGACCCCTATTTACAAAGATCTAGTAATGCATGTATGTAGAAGAAATATCTACATGAGCGAAAATGTGCCCTGCTGCTATTAAAAGGTACGCGGTGGAATTTTGCCTAAGGATAAAATGTCATTTTAATTGAAAGCTGCTGTAACTTGATAGGGAATATCCACAACAGTCTTGAGGATCTACTTTAAAATACAGTTAGAGACAACTCCCACCACTCTGTCTCTTAGAGCTACATGTCCTCTTTGATCCATCCATGGTGCTTACGATTCCTAAGAGACACACATACTGCCAGTAGTCTGAGCTCATTAATATTTATATGATACCTTTCATCTGAAGATGTGTGCTTTGCAATTATTAATTAAAAACCATTTCACAAAACCAAAATTTAGCTCCATTTCATAGCTTACAAAATGAAGACCCAGAAAGTTTTTGTGTCCTTGCATGAGACAGAGCGAGATTAGGGATGTGGAACCTTGTCTGCATGGACTCCTACTGTGCTGTATTTCTTTATCCTTCTTTTGCCAGTAACTTTTGACAAGGCAGCACAGGTTTCCTTTGACAATAAGATGCACCATGAACCTGTGCTACCTAGGCAATACTAAGAAGGAGAGTGAAGGGAGCCTTCTCTCTCATTCTGGTTCTTCACACAGCATTTGCTTGCTTTTCAGAAAGCTTCTTTAAAAATACAACCTGGAAATGCTTTGTCAGCCCTGCAGACCACATCCCAAGTGAATATTTACTTGAACATGTTAAAGCCTTCCCTTGCACACTGTATTTTAGTTCCCATGTTAGAGTAGAGAGAAGGGATGGTGGGTTATAATCCACACCAGACATGGGCCCTCTCTCCCTGGTGCTTATGGAATGAAGGAGCTTGGCTCAGTGTGAGACTGATAACGGGAGGGAGGGCTTGCCATGCGATTAGACCAGTTCACTGTAAACACCTAAGTTGCACAAGTGGCTCAAACTTTGATCTTTTTGTTGTGGAAAAGAAATCTGAGACTCTGAAACCTACCCTCAGTCACAAACAAGGAGGTGGACATTACTCAAGCCCAACTGTGGAAATGTAAATACAGTTAAATGTGATCAATATGGAAAAAGCACTTCTTTCTTCCCCATCCCGTGCTCCCCCGTGTACTGCTTGCTTTTACCAGGGGCTCCTACTCTGACTTGCCTAGCTCTGTTTGTGAATGCAGGCCCCAGTCTCACACCCGAAACACCCAAACCCAAATGTTCCCGAGTGCTGTCTGGGATAAGGTTTAAGCCACAGGTGCAATTAAGCTTTTAAATGGTAAGCCTATTTGGTTAGGGGCACACCTAGAGCTTGCAACAAGCTGGGAGAAAAACGATCAGTCTTTTAAGCTGACAGGTGGTTCCTAAAATACTGCTGGAAGGGTAAAGAAGAAGCTACAGCATTTGTGATTCTCCTGGTATTTTGTGTAACAGCTCTCAGAACAAGGTCTCTGTGAATGCATCTGGCTGTATTAGTGAGGTGGGATTTGATTTTAATTACAAATCTGGTAATGGATTGTCAAAATTATGATTTTGCTGAAGGTTTGGGCACACTTTTCATAGTCCTGTCTTCTTTTTCCCTCACACCCTCTTTCCAAAATCTGCCTGTGCAAACACTGGCGCAAAAGGATAAGTTTCATGGGAGTGGAGCCTGTTAGCCTGTCGTCTCTTTTACTATTGGCATTTAGGCCTTTGATTAGATTTTTAGAGGAAAAATGTCATAGTAGGTTGTCTGGTAAAATGCTGGTGAATATTTTAAGATGCAAATGTTCACAGGCATTCAATGAGCGTAAGAAAAATGGGGGATGTGAGACTTGAGCAATTCCTCACCCTTTTGATTTTTTTGCACTGTGTCATAGCTTTGCTTTTATAATCATTAGAACAGCATCAGAGACCTTTGCTTTGCATAGCCTTGAGTTCTTGGGCAAGGATTTAAACACGGAACATTAAGACATGTTAGTGAACATGTCCTAATTAGTCTCTTCCTTGGCTACCACATCCTCAAAGGCCAGGAGCCTTACCTACACTATGCCTCTCAAACACCTTCAACAATATAGCATTTTATCCTAGTCTAGACAAAGTCTTAAGGGTTATGTTGTCTAGTCAACTAATCACCCCTTTTAGTGGGAAAACTGCTTTCCTTTAGGATTGTTTCTCTGACTGTTTTTTCCTCCTTGCTGTCTCTTTTCTCCTCCTTCCCTCTGCATACCTTCCCTGCAGCAACTCCTGTTCCATCTGCTGCAATGTAAGCATTAACTATTTAATTGCTGATTAGGAAAATCTCATCACGTGGGCTTTGCAACAATACTGGAGTGGGAGGTAGAGGAAGGAGATGTGTGAGTTCCCAATTCTGTATCACAAGCTGACCTGGGAGGGCATTAGTCATTCTTGACACCATGAGGCTGTTTAACATCTCTTCAGTCTAATGGGTACAACAGTTGAATGGGATTTGGAGGTACCTGAGCCCTTGTCATCTCTTGCTGCTGAACTTGCTATTTGACCTTGAGCCAAGCTAGGCTGGGCCTTTCATTCCCTAAGTGGATAGAGGGGAAGTGCTGTAGCTAAGTGCTTTTTGATGCTTAAATGCAGAAAACATACTCATGCAAAGGACTAGTTGGTTTTTTTTGTATAATAAGAAGTACTTTGAGGTTTTGAAATCTCGTCCGTATGCTGCCGCACCAAGTTGCAGAGAGTGAGATGAGAAGCTGGAGGAGAGCTGCAGTTCTCCAAGCAGTGAAAGCCCTTTTAGCTCTGCATTCCCGAGCAGCCATATGGGGCTTTTGCCCAACTGACTTATTTCCTTGTGTGATGCAAATTCAGCTGGTGGCCCCCTTCTCTCCCCCTGGCATCTGCTATTCTAAGCACTCGCGTGGGTTATCAGCGTTTCAGCTCCTCTTTGCACTTCCAGCACCCAGTTGCCTCAGTCGGGTGTAGTCTGTAGTACGACACTTGGGAAAACTCGGCAGGCTCGGAGGGGGCTGTGGAAGATGTGGTAAGAAAAGGTGTGCAGGTGGACTCTGCAACCCACGTAGTCAGTCTCTGCCCTGAGGGCTTTCCGTGGCTCATCATAATTGCCAGTTTCTCACTTGGTTTTGCAGGACTGTGAAATTTGTGTTGGAGATGGGGATTGGACCTTTTTCATTCTGTTGTGAAAGAGAAAGGACTGAAATGTTGGGATAATTGGAGAACTAATGAAACTGCCATTGTATAAGACGAGAAAGTGGTATTCTTAGCAATTAGCAAGGGAAGGCATTTCAGTGAGACTGAAACCATCTTCTCATTTGTTTGGGGAGTTTATTGTTAGCAGATGTTTAATTTCCGTAAGCAATTAATATTTGGAAAGCTTAAAATTATTTTTATGTTTGTAAAAACCCCTTGTATTTTACTTAATTGAGGGAGTAAGCACTCACACAGTGTCTCCTCAAAGACCCCACAAAGGCCAGAACTGGCCTTCTTGATTCTCTCAAAGAAAACATGAGTGAATGTGTAGGAGAGTGCAGAGGAGAGGGTAACTATATATGGGCACAGAATGGAAATAAAGGACAAAATACCTTTGAGAAAAAGGCCAAAACATGCCAATATACTTCTCATGCTGTCTACCTCTCACTAACAACCCCTACTTCCTCTCCCACAACCCCACCCCCCTAAAAAAAAAAATTCAATTTAGAAAACATCCTTGCAGATCACGTGGCAGCTGGCAAAGGCTGCTGCCCCTCCTGCCAGACGCAGCTTATGCTTTTGAAACAAAGCAAACTGGGTTGAAATTCTAGGCATTAAAAAACTAAAGCAGCTGCCTCCCTGACATCCTGGGTTGGACTCTGATTTCAGTTTCACTTCTGCTAGATCTTGGGTAATGTCATTGCTACGGTGTAACTGAAATGAGTACTGGGGCTGCTAATCTTGACATTGGGTCACCCAGTGGTAATCCATTTGTTATCTCTGTTAGATTTGTGAGAACACACACACCCACTCCCTTTAGACTGCAGTAATTTATTTGGCCTATTTTATGTCTGATGGTCACTTGAAACTGTACCTCTTGCCTGTCAGCAGCTGTAGTTGTTTTGCTAAGTGACTATCTAAAGTGAGACTTCCTTGTGCAAATGTGTATTTTAAACACTGTCACCAGAAATCCAGTGGTTCCCCTCTCTCCCTACCCCTCTCTCCCTGTCCCCTTCAGCTGTTTAGATTTTAGGACACATGGCTTAAATGAACGTATGCTTGGAGTTTGCAAAATGGCTTGAATGACAGGAGAAATCGGATCACACAATGAGAGTTCAGAACCCAGCCACCAATTGGTACAGCAGGAGTCTGCAGCTCCCTTACGCTCATTATTGCCTCGGCACAACATCCAGCACTGTGTGTTTCTCACGTCCCCTCTGAAAAATGGGAATGCAACTGAAACGAGCGGGCGGAGGAATGTCCCCCTCCCTGCGAGCGGGGCTCTCAGCCTGTGCTTTCTGTGGTACCCCCCAGGCCTGTGGGGAGCGGGGTGGAGAAGGGCCTGCACACCTTATTGTGCCTTCTTTGCTTACACTGGAGAATCTCCAGCTTATCCTGCCAGTGCAGTGACTGCATGTGGAGGAGGGGGAGAGGTTGTGTTGCAAGCTCTGAGAAAATTAGTTGTCTCTATTTTATCTTTTGCAGCTGCAGCACTTTTTTTTTTCTCCCCTCATCATTCCCCCCTCCCCATGCGAGTGGTATGTCTGAACCATATCCTTCAAAACCAGTTTTCTAAGCAGATTAGATGGGCAGCAGAGACAGCTATGCAATCAGGCAAAAATGTGCGCTCAAGCCTTCATTTCATGCAGTGGCCAGAGCAGTAAGTGTCTACCACCTGCATTTTTTTTTCTTCATTCTCTCCCTTTGCTGTTATTCTGTCGTGCTGTTGTCTGTCACTGTTGTAGACTGAAACAAAATGCTCATTCTGATCCTTAATTACATAAAAATTAGGGAGGGTAAGGAAGTTGGGTTCCATGCTAGTACTCATTAACATGAAATGTAGAGCGTGCTCCTGAGCTGGCATGCTTCACCATGCAAAGTGACATTTGCTCCCTGCGAGCGTGTGGAAGGGTAATCTGGGGATTACCCTCAGGTCCTCTAATACCAATCCTCCCCTGACCAGTCTGGAAAACCAGTATCTAAGTTTACTGCTCCTTTGAATTCAGTATACTCCCCTGGACTGCCACTGCAAGTGAATTTGGTCTCTTGCTACCCCATATCTTTCAGTGCTCCCTATCAGCCTTGTTGCATGCTAGGAATCTGACAATAATGGTCTTCACCTGCTTTGAGATATCATGGGAACACTTAAGCTTTGGTATTGGTTTCATGTCTGGTCTCTTATAGGACAACGAGCTGAATTTGGGACTAAGCTCTCCAGACAAGTTTGGAAACCTTATGTCTTGTTGAGTGTGGGTGGAAAATGGGGATAGGTTAGTGGGCTGAGTGGCAGACCTGAGGAAGAGAGAGTTGAGTAAGCCTTGGCTGTCTTCCAAGAGAGGAAACAGAGCAAAGTGTCCCAGGAGCCACTTGTTGCTCCCCTGGAGAAGAGGCAGGAGCCCTCAAGGTGATCAAGTAATGCTTCTTACTGTGAGTCTGGAGAAGCAGGAAAGAGAAGTTGTATGATAAAACTAGAAAAGAGAAATTGGGGATTGAGGTTTTGGGGGAAAACGAGAGAAGGAGAGAAAAGAAACCTTTTATTTTTTATAGAGGGTATGAAGAAGGAAAGAAAGAGAAACTAACCTGAAGACTTTGGTGTGCTTTGTAGGGTAAGAAAGAATGTACTATAAGCCCAGACAAAGAAAATTATATTTGAAATATTGGTAGAAAACTGTGCTTTAACATGTTGGCACGATGCACTTAATTATTTTCTGCTGATCCCTCAAAAGTAAAAAATTACTTTAAGGAGAGTTAACAATTGCAAACAAGAGAGACTCAATCTTGCTGGCAAAAAGGAGGTGAAAAACTGGTTGAATGTGTCAACCACAAAAGTGGTGAGATACAGTTGTAGAGAATTCAGGTTTTAAAACACAAGGAAATCGTGCAGAGGTATTTCTCACACTGACTCGTAAATAGCATCTTTGGGTGTGCAGCATTGCCAAATTTACCCTTGTTACAGGGGCAACTTACAGTAAGTTCCCACCAAAGCCATACACCATCTGTTTGAATTACTTAGAGAAAAGGTTTGTCTCCTTATTCCCCTTCTATTAGATGTGACAGATTAATGTCTTTGAGGGCAGATCACTGTTAGGCTAAATCTCTCTCTGGTTATGATTCCTTATAACTATAAAACAGTCACAAGGTTACGGGGTTTAAAAAGAGAGGTTTATTGCAGTTTCCAACACTGAAACTACAGGCTAAGTGTCTCTCCTTTTCTTTTTTTTTTCCAAGACTAAATCAAATCCATCCATATACACTCACTCTGCCTTCTCACAGGTACACAGACCTGGGGGAAGAACATACACTACAAGAGCTGTATTACAGAGTCTGCAAGAAAACGACTAAAATAGCTTTCTGTGAATGCATAGTAATCTTCCCCCTGAGTCCTCTCCACTTACTTTAAGAACTGGTTGCTGAGCATGAGTTGGTGGCATCCCTAACATTTGGGGCAGAACTCAGAGCCTTCAGCAGCTCCACCAGCAGTTGTTTCTACCCAGCTCTCATAAAAACTGTGCCCGTGCCTTGGCTTAGAGCAGCAAGGTATTGACCATTCAGACATCTGTTGCAAACCCCCTGGTTCAATACTTGTCAGACTCTGAACTAGTTGTTAAACTCGGCTGATAAACTAAATCCTACAGTCCTTAGGTCACGCCAGGAGCTGGGTAGGAGGCAGAAGGGTGCTGATATTGCTATAATTTAAGCTCCCTGCTGAGGAAGTTTCTGCAGGAGTGAGATTTATTCACTGTATTATTTTAAGCTAGTTTGTAAGAATGCTGCTGTGGTCAGTAGGAGACTGATCTGAATTTTCCTTGGAGTAGCTTTTGCAGGGAACAGTATAGTTTCTTTAAAATGGAAACATTATTTTCCTCCTAGAAAAGCCCAATGCTAGATTTCTGATCACCCGTAAAATTAATAAATGAGCTTTTTACCAGAAATGTTACATTGACCTGCCTATGCTGCCTGAATGGAAATACCTCTTTGCTTTGCTTTTCTCTAACTGATCTAAAAGGTGTCACTTGGGATTGGTTCAAAACATTGCATTGGATTCCAGGTCATCCTTGACTGCTCAGAGAGCTGTTGACTGATTTACCTATTCTGCTGGACTCCAAGGGCCCTGGCCTTCCCATATGGTAGTACAGGTCTCACAAGGGCCGTGCTGTGCCACAGGAGACCTCGGTGTGTGCTTTGGGAACTGCCTTCCAGCATGGGAGGCTGACCCAGAAGTGAGGCCAGGGTTACCAGGCTGCCAAGCTGCAGCGACTGAGGCAGTGCAACACTGTGGGAATAAAAGCAGCTCAACATTGTACTGACTCAGAACAAAATTTCTCAGGTCAGGTCACCAAACCAAAATGAACTAACTTTGGTTTCAGTAATGTAAAATATTCCACTTCAAATGACACAAAATGCACTGGTGTTCACGAATAGGTTTCCTCTTTTTTTCTTTCTTTCTTTATTTTTAAACTTGTGAACTTCCGTTCTACATAGTCTCTAATTTCAGTTTTTCTGGCCAAATTGGGATGAGAGCAAATGTTGAAATACTGGAATTTCTTCCTTGCTGAGGAGGAGGCAGCTAATGAGTAAGAGCAACCAGTTTCAGGGTTGGGACAGCTGACTCTGAAGCCCTGTACACCAGAGCAGAGCAGGCGATGGAGGGGCAGATAGGTGGTGGAGGGGAGGGGAGCACACTGGCAGACAGGGAAGTAGGAGACTGGAATGAGAAGCAGCAATGAGGGCTAGAACAAAAGATAAGGAAGAGAGAGCAGAAGTTTCTACTTGGCTCCCTGAGCTGTAGGAGCAGCCCTGTTTTTGTGCTGTTGCACTGCTGGCCGTGCCCAGCTCAGTGCCCTGTGCTTGGCTGAGTGTCCAGCAGATGTGTTGGAAGGTGCCACACCGAGAGCTCCAGTCCCAGAGCACAGGAGGAGCTCCACAGAGAGGGCAGGGGCTGGAGGTGGAGCTGGTGGGTCGCAGCAGTGCACAACCAGGCAGTGCTGCAGGGTTTCGCTTCTGCTCGCAGAGCAGTTGAGTCCTTTTGTGCAAATGGAACAGGGGGTGAATGCAGGATCAAAAGCTGGGCACTTCTGAGTTCTTATTCCAACTCTGAGCAGGGCAGTGCAGTCCCTCTGAGTTACAGTCTCTCTGCCACTGAGTCTTTATCTGTAAAGTAGAAAGCACAGGAATACTCTTCTCTGGTGGGACTGGGAAGGAGCACTAGTGACTGTTCCTAACACTGCAGAATGTTTATTATGCTGATGCTTTTATTATTTAGCAAATTTCTTGACTTAAAAAAAAAAAAAAATACCAAATTGATACACTCCATCCATCAGCAGTGCCCTCGAGGAATGAGTAGCTAATTAGAGAGCAGGACTTGTGAAAAGACAAACCCGGGTTATGCACAGAACAGGTTTCTCCAGTATTTATTGCCTACGTTACTGGACAAGCTTCCTTGTAAGTAATAGTCAAATAATCGGCCTGGGTCCTTTTGTGAACGGCTTGAGTCTGTGTGGTCCCTCCTTTGTTAGAGCAACTCATGGTGTCTGAAAGCTTCTGCACCCCCTGTTCTGAACAGCAGAGCCTGGTGGCACCAGCTGCTTCTGCCTGGGACAAACATTTGCATGTGACATTAAAAAGAAAAAAGCTAGTTTCAAAATGTATTTTTTTTTTCCTTATCCTCTCAATTTTTTTGCCCTAGTTCAAACTTTGGAAATATTTAAAAGATTAATGTATTTAGCTTTTGCTACAAGCATCTTTTAAACAAGTAAAGCTTGAAGAGGAAAGAGAAATCTTTCCTTCAGAAATAATACAGCAGCCAGTGTTTGGAAATATTTTAACAATAGACCATATGGGAGTCCCAAACTATTAAGCTTTATTATTCAGAAGGCGGAAAATGTGGTTTGATATTCAATTGATATACAGCATAAATGAGAGCCGCAAACTCGGCTCCCTTGAGCTGGGATTCAGATGTTCTCTTGAATATAATAACTAATGCTTTGGCCTAGTTCCACAGAATGCATCCAGCCTGCTGATCACAAGCCAGGAAGCTGTAGGCTTTTTTTTTCTCCTTCCCCTCTCTTCTCCAAAGTACTTTCCTCTCCTGCCAGCATGAGCTTTTGGCCTGAATATAAATCTCCTGATACTGGATGTGTATAGAAAGTGGGGAGGATGCTAATGGTGCACAGCAGTGGAGCTGTGTGTGTGCATGTGTGTGTTTGTTTTTCTTCTGCTTTCATGATAAGGTTTTCCCCTCGCAATGTGCTCTCCGGGGATTACATTGGTCATCCTAGGTGGGAGCTTCTTTGTTCTTGTTTCACTGTTTGTTTCTTATTGCTGTGGGAGCAGGTGAACATCTTTTGGGGTTACTGTGAAATGGTGCCAGAGACCATGAGAGTGTGGAGTTTATTGGAGGGAGAGACTGGAAGTGGTTTCAGTTTCCTTTTTTTTCCCCCCCTCTTTTTTTCTCTGGTTTGATTTGCATATATTTATATTTGCCCTTACCCCTTTCTATCGGGTCTCTCTTAACTTTCTCTCCTATGGAGAAAAGAACTCATAAAAGCTGCTTATAAAATATTACATACATGGACTAGGATTGCCTGTATGCAAAGGGAGACCAAAAGTTAGACTGACACTGTGATCAAGTAACGGCAGACTTAAAAAACTGGATCGCCCATTTTTTGACACGGGATCCTTTTGGTACCGACATTCTCAGCTGTGTTGGGTCCTATCTTTTCTATCCTCTCAGGATCTCTGTGGTTTGTGATTTCCTGAGTAGGCAGGAGACATCAGCATTAAGGTATCTTGCGTTTTTCTCTAGGACCATGGCGAGCCCAAGAAAAAGACTCCCAAATTACGTGTGAGTCCAGGAATGCCTGTAATACAGAACACTGGAGAGAATATAAATTATGCATGCTGAATGTGAAGTTTAGTTTTGGCTTCTGTCTTTTCTCCATTTCTCTTTTCAGTTGTTCATGATAGCTTAAATTTTCCGTGTTTTTGTCTCAACCCACACTCAAATTTTTTCCTTTGGGGAAAACTGGAGCAAAATCAATTTTAGTGCAATTTTTCAAGCCTCCTTGACTTGGACTTACATCTGTTTGGTGTGGGGGAGTGGAATTTTATCATAAAATGTTTGATTTATTTAATGTATTCAATAAGCATCGAAGATGTGCCAGGTACTTTCTCAGCCCTTTTGGATGAGAAATCTTGCAAGCTAAGAACTCAATAAACAAAGAAGTTCCAGAACTCAAAATTTCCCTGCCATTAAGGTCTCCATATATCTAAGGAATAAACCGAGCTTGAGCAAAGCAGATTCTAAGACTTGTGAAGTGCAAAATGTCACAGGCAGTACTGATGAGATCTCTGATTGAAACAACTATTTTTTTTTAAACATATTTCCTGATCCTGTTATCTGCCCAACTTAAAACAAACTCAGCTGAGATGTGTCCATGCAGCAGCTCTACTTTCATTGCAACTGTGAGTCTGTTTCTATTGGTGAAGCTGCTGCTATGGGTGTGTGGTGCTGTGACAAAGGCTCATCTAAACAGGGTCATTGATTGAGACCAAGGTAAGTTACAAATTGAATGGAAGAGCTCTTCTCAGTTAAATTCATCATCCTAATGAAGAGGCAATTTGGAATAGTTAATAAGGAATAGCTGTTCTGGAATAATCCCTTTTTCAGACAAACCCTCACTCTTTCTGTAATTGCATTCCAGGAAGCTATTCTGTACTGAATCAGCATGGGATAGAGTGCCGAAAAGACGTTCAGACCAAGCACAGCTAGCGGTGAGTGGGCAATACACACCGGGATGCCCCATTGCAGCCATTCCAAGTGAGCAGCAGAACAGCCAAACTGGTTGCCTGTACATCTCTCTAAAAGGCAACTGAAAGTAAATATGAAAATCACGGTGCAAAGGCCTCTGTCTTAGCAGGGATGAAGTCTGAGCTGCCTGTACTGTCTGAGCATTAGCCTGGTGTTACGGACAGAATGCATGTCTCAACCCGTAACTGATCACGATTTGATTAAATGTTGGGGTGTGGAAAGGACTTGTGTGCTTTTTCCCAATGTGTGTATTTACATCATTATGTGGGAGCAATCAATTTATCAAACCCATCTGATTATTCAATAGTGGGGAATGACAACTGGTTGAAAGAAAATGTGTCTTGTTTTTAAGGTGGATAGAAAATTGGTTTAAAAGAAATTCACACAATCTTTTTCTTTTGAGGAGAACCTACACTAACAAACTACTCTAGGAAAGGAAAATCCAGTAATTTAGAATTGCCAGTAGTTTAAAATGCCATGAACATTTTCCTGCAGCATAAAATTTTGTGCTTGTCCTTGCCAGGGAGGATGGGCTGGAGCAGAGATGGTACTCTTGTGCTTCAGTACATTGTAATTGTGATATAGCTGCTGTTAATTCATAGTTCTCTTGACTTTTGGAATTCATCCCTTCCCTTAAAAGGGAAGGTGGCAGCCTGGAGTGGAGGAGCTCCAACTGCAGCCCTCTGGATGTTAATCCACCCCGACTTTCTTAAGCCTCCTACTTAAATCATTATCTTAATGAATCACCATTGCTGCTATCTTCAGTGCTACACAGGAACATGCAAATTTTAAACAGCCTAGGGGAAAGCCCTTTTTGTCTGTAAAGTGCTCTGATACTTGCATTTAGATGTTGCCATGATAGGTACCTTGGATACTACTTTCTGCCTAACCCTGTGGATAGATCCTGGGGTGTAGCTCTCCCCAGTGCGTGCTGGGCAGCTCTCAGGCTCCCTGAGGAGGGATGAATGTGATGATTCTGCTACTGACTGGGAGCAGCAGCTTGAGCTCAGGCGTTTGAAGTCAGATCACTCCATGATTGTCCCTCAGCTGAGGGCCTCTTGGCTGTGCTTTCCTGTAGCTGCAGAATGACAAGGAGATAAGGGAGTGAGAATGGGGGTCCCTCCTTAGCTCTGCAATTGCCATTTTCACTTTGGGCAAGTTTATTCATCTCTTCACTAGAATTTTTTTCACATCTTAAATAAGCCATGCAAATGTTTCTGCATCAACTAAATTTTCTCCCAAGCAAGTATCAAGGAATTTGATAGAGCAGGAAAATTACCAGCTTGCTAGAAAAACTTTTGCTTAAGGAAAAACTGAACATCGTGAAGCTACTGCAAACTGTCTCCAAGACTTTCAACATTGTGTTGTCTGAATTTTTCCTTGATGATTCAATTTGGCTACACATTGAGCTCTGCCCACTTCCAGCTCTCCCAGCTGATCACTTGAGAAATCTTTACCTGTAAATGGTGGGTATGGAGAGAGAGCCATGTATAGCTGTTTCAGATGGCAAATCTTTGTGGTTATTTACAATATGTATTGAAAGATTTGATTCTTTATTCATTAAACCAAGAGCTGAAGAAGCTGTTTCATGCAAATGTCCTAGATGATAAGAAGTACCCTTCTCAAATTGCAAAGTCAGTTCATCCATTGTCCCTTTTCTGTGGCTTAGAAGTAGAGTCCATTCCCTTACTATGGGTGACTTTCCCTCACTAGGAGCAGTTCTGCCTCTGGAACAATGGCAGGATAACTGTGGAAGATACCAGGTGAACAGGAATCCTTTCGTTTCTACTGGGAGAGGACCTTATTAACAGAACTGAGTTTAAATGCATTTTCTGCAATAACATCATCAGTGGTCAATTCCTGCTGGGAGAGTTATGCCCACGAGTGGCCAGAACATTTATCTCAGGGAGGGCATCCTCATTCCCTCATTTTTCTCAGTCAAATCTTCTCTGAAACAAGTTGAGGTGGAGCTAGATACTTTCACACTAAGAAGAATGAGGCTTCTCAGTTGCTTACCAAAGAAAGGAGATGTGAACAAACAGTACCTGCTGACTTTTTGTAGCTCAAAGCCTGGACAGGAGTCCAAGTGTGAGGCAGGAGATATGATTTGCTTCCTCACCTGTCTGTGCACTGCTTTCTGGAGACCAGCAAGAAACTAGCCCTGTGACTTAAGTGATTCCAACCTTTTTCCCTGTTTGGTGTAGCTCTGAACAGACTGCCTCTTTCTTGTAATAGTGTTTAAGGCACTTTGCAAACTGCTTTAGAGTGATAATTTTTCTGCTTATTGTGAGCAGGCTATTGTGTTCTCTGTGCTCAAGCTCCTGGCTGGTTCTGATCCCTCATGGGATGGCAGCATTTTATAATGCAGGGGCTAAATTAACTGGGGAACCATCTATTAGATGTAGCACCCTGAGAAGTGTCAGTCAGAGTAGGGATTTCAGAAGAAATATCAGAAGTGAGTTATACATGTGTGTATAAATGTGTGTGTATATTTCAAAAGAGAAAACAGAGGTGACTGACATTTGAAGCTGAGTGCAAAATTTTAACACAACTTTTTCTCATTCCAGTCTTGGAAAGTCATGGTAATGGGTGTGGGCAGGTCTCTGGCTGACTTTCTGAACTGCTTTTATGTCAGAGCTCCAACAAGGGATTTGGTGGAATTTCTCATCCTGTTGAGTAAAAGGGATGTTCTATCCCGCATAGTTCCCTTAGGAAACTGAAGGAAAGGGATTCTTCGCCACAGATCTTAACACACCCAGTGTATTTTTGTGGGCACTGTGTGCAAAATGTTCAGTAAATGAGATATCCGAAAGGAATGTTTCGATATGCTGAACTGGATTACTTTATTCCCCCAGCCTTTGCACAGTCTTATGCTCATGGGTAGTTGTAGATTTTTGTCAATGCACAAAGGTTATTTCTATGGTTGCCTTACTCATATTCAGAGGTTTGTAACTATGGAAGTAAAATGTGTCTGTGCTGTTATTTTGTTAATCTGTCTTGAGCTACTTTTGTTGACTGTGTGTTCATAGGAGTCTGTGTTTGCTCAAATTACCTGCTCAGTTTTCTGGTCAGGTATGCTGAGATTCAGTGTTTCAGTTTATAACTTTGGTTTTTGTTATCTCTCTCCTGATGTGTTACAACTGCCTGCCAGAAATTCTGAAACTGTGGTCAAACAAACTGCTCTGATATTTCCTCCCAGTGTTTGCTAATTCAGCAGCACTTCAGCTGCTTATAAGAAGCACAGAGAAACCGCAGCCGAGCCCTGTGTGAACAAGTGATGCACACAGCGCTACACAGGTAGAGGGGTTTTAATCTACAAGCATATCTATCATTAATTTTAAGGCCTTTTGGAACTGTGGTAGCTCAGCTAAGAGAGGGGAGATAAGCCAAGCAATTATATGGAGCAGCTCTGTTTGGTGAAGCACGTCTTTTGAGATTAGCAGGGGCTCATGAGGCAGGGTAGTGATTTGTGCATGGGAGTGCCAAGTCTGACTGATCCTTCAGGACAGTCACTCGTTATGTGGGGACTCCTGGGTAATTTCTTAAGACTGGGATATTTACTGGGGCAATATTGAGAAAGTTTCCTTGGTTTGTCAGTATAGATTTTAATGCAACAGTGCTCCCCCTTGCTTGCTGGGGAGAACCGTGTCCTTTCTGCTTCTCAGGTTTGTGGACCTTCTTACTGGGTGTACAGGTGAAAGAAAGTAGCCACGAGCTTTGAGTGACTGCAAACTGCTGTGCTTTTGGGAAGGCTTTGAAAAATGGCAGGGATTTGAAAGAAGAGATTTTGACTAACTTGAATTGGGTAAAAAAATTGAGAGAACTGTGGCAGCAGTTGTTGGGAGAAGAAAAATGTCACCTGTCACCTCAGCAGACTACTTAAGAGTGCTCTGAAGTGAGTCCCCAGAAAGTTCTTGCAGAGAGACAAATGGGCAGCTGGGAGGAAATGCTGTACTCCCTGAAGAAACAACAAACTCTGGATGTTTACCCAAGCTGGTGAACCAAACAGAAACCATCAGTGTGCTGCTGGGTAAATCCATGGTGTGCCAGTGTCTTAGGCACTGTGCAGTTCTAATCACCACCTTCAAATGCAGTGGAGGGCCAGGGAAGGTCCAGAGACAAGTCAGTCACTGTGATTTCTCTTTGCCATAGAGAAGAGATGATTTATTACAGAAATTGCAGATGTGTTGTATTGTCATGAACAGTGGGGAAAGGGAGTAGGGAGTGATCCTTCACAGCTCCTGTGTTTGCTAAATTGATTCAAAGCAGGCAAAGAGGAGGCACTCTGTCAAGCAGCAGTTACCACGTGAAACTCATTGCCACAGGGTGTTATGGATAGCAGAAGTCTAAACAGATTGAAAAATCGATGAAGGACAGATAAGTTCTTATTAAAAGTGATGGCCTGGATGCAACCTCTGGATCAGGAGATCTTTAACAATTGCATGGGGTGTGAGGAGGAACAAGACCGCCTGTATTCTATGTCATTGCTTTTCCTCCCTCTCTGCCATCCCTCACTTTTTTGCTTCTTTTTCGCCCTATTCTGGCTACTGCTGAAGAACAGAGAGAGCTAGACCTTTGCTCTTATACCATGGCTATTTTTAAAGTTCAAAACTAGAAAGGAAACCAGCTACCCTGCAGTGCGGGGAGCTAGTTTTGCCTTGCAGCCCACAGGTAACGTAAAGCACGCGGAAATGAAGAGAATTAGGAGTCAAATGCCTAAAAATGTATATGTGTTATAAAATGCCTCTGTAGCCTGCATCTCTTTTAAAATTCTGAGTTAACAGGAAGCTAAGCTTGTTAACAAAGCTGTAAGTAACTAGTGTTTTCAGTTACCTTTCACACTTTCTCCTCTCGGTGCTCCAGTCACTGATAATGCACCTAATGAGCTGGCTTGAGCATTTTTAACTCGAGTATTAGTGACACCTTGGGTTGGAAGCTGAGGATGGCTGCCCTCCTCAGAAAGGACTGGGAAGCACGACAGGGAGGGGAGGAAGCAGAAAGTTGGGAAGGAGGCTGAAGAGGAGAGAAGATATTAAAATCCCTTGTATATGCACAAAAGCAGGAAAGTGTAACACAGAGGAGGGCTTGTAGTCGTGACTGCAGCAGCAACAGTCGGTTGGTATTTGGAAGGTGAAAAAATCAGTTTTACATTTTGCTAGACGACTGTACTGTAATACAGCAGTGCCTCCTGGCAGGGAAAGCAATGTAATGTAAAGCAATACCGCGTGGAAGAGCAGTTGGAGAGCTGTCAGAAGCTGAGTAGCTTGGAATGCTTCCACGTGAACCTGGGAGCAGCGAGCTCGCTGCAGCGTGGCATTCCCCTGCCCCGAGGAGGAGCGCGGCTGCAGCGCAGGCGTCACTCGCCACCTTCAGCTCGGCTCAGCTCTCTGGAGGAGGCTTTTCTAGGCAAAATAGCAAGAGTTTCTTTCTTCTCTTGGGAGATTTCTCTTCCAGCTCATGGAGCCCTTGTGAGTTCACATGCCAGGCAGTCCTGGGGCAAATGAGTTTTTACCTGTCAGCTGTCATCACCTGCCACATTGGAGTACTCCAGGGTACAAGGCTGCAGGAGGGGTAGCAAAGGGCTGGAGCTCTCCAGAGTGGGCTGCAGGAAAGCTGCTGGATCTCTGGATCTGATGGGGTGAACAAGCGTGAATTTTTTTTTTTTTTTTTTTCCTCCCCAGAGGGCTTTGGTGCAGGGCATTGGCTTTTATTCCAGTTTTTAGATTTTGGATATACTTAGTAATGTTACTTGTGGTTTTTACCTCCCCTCTCTGCTTGCCCTCAGCATTATCCTTCCCTTCAAGTCCTCTGCCTCACTCTGTGTATTGCTACTATAAATTGCTTGGTATGAAGGGTCCTGTTTATTACTTGGAGCCTCTGAATGCTATTAAGTAATTGGTGGAAAAGCTTGTTTAAACATCACAACCCTACATTATTTTTTAAATTGCCCTTTGAGGTGGCTGAAATGCTACTGAAAGATTACTTTCCTTTAATACTGGACAAGGGACTTCATTAGGGAAGGGAAACAGTGCTCTTACTAGATTACTTCCGAGTCATCTTTCTTTAAAGAAGGGATGTGCAATTTTATTCCCCCTGGTTGCTTCTCCAGCAAAATGGCTGTTTATAGCAAGGAGCAAAGAAGGTTTATTGGTTTTATTCCTTTGGTGCATCCAGACTTCCTTTTTTCAAAAATCTGTAAGAATGGAATGGTGCATTCTGTGCATTTGCTATCTAGCCACAACTTGAAACCAGCAGTACTGGTAAATTATCCCGGGAGATTCTCTCAACATCCAAACTGTATATGTGACAGTTGTCCAGCATGGTGTAGGACTATGGAACTGTGTCCAATACAGTGCTACTTTTCCTGCTTTAATCACCTCAGCCAGATTACTGGATGATTAACATGTGGCCATGAGTGAGCTTGAACAGCATCCTCCACCATTCAGCTGGCAAAAGGAAAGACTTCATTTCAGGTTTCCTAAGCTTGACAGGTCTGTGCTAGCAATTAAAGTGGGAATTTTATAAAGGGAAGTGCTATCTTGGGAAGGAATAAACAAAGAAGGAATTTAGTGCAGAAATGGTTTGACAAATGTCATGGATTAAGAAGGCAAACATGAATTTGAAAGTAGCATGGGAAGGTTCCATGAAAACCTGTTTCTTCTGCACTTTGCACATAACATTGTGTTTGAGCAGGTGAAGATCTGTTTCTCTGCCATCTTCCTGATAGCAAATTAAGCTTTATCTTGTTAATTTGGCATGTGTATTAAAAATTTTTTGGAAAATAAGATCTTTCTCTAATACAAATTGCTAAACAAAATGTGGACAGATGCAATCACAGCCTCTCAGTACATATGCCAAGAAAGAGGAAGCGGAATACATATTGCAAGGAATGGATGCATCACCTCTTGCTTTTGCTGGTTTTAGCAGTCTTTGATGACAATTTGTGGGATATTGCGCAAAAGGCAAATGCCCTGTAGATGTAACAACTAAAAGCTACTGAATTGAACAATCTTTCTAATAACTAGAAAGAGAAACTTGAAATTACAATGGCTGCCTTAAGCAATTTTCATAGATCTTAATGAGCTTAGATCTGTCTTTATTTAGGCGCTGCTTGTTTTCTGCCAAAGGTTTAAGGAAAGACAGAATGCTCAGCTGCAGAAAGTCTGTCCCTGTGCATGAGGAACAAGAGTTTATTCTGACAGATGAAGCTGCCTTTGCAAGGAGATCTTCAGGCCATTTTTGCAGATTTTTTTAAAATTTAATCAGTAAAAGATTTCAGTTGATAAAACAGTGAAAGCTTAAAAAATTCAGGATGCTTGTTCTCCATTTCTAAGCTGGTGAATAAGAACTAACTAGATCTAATGGGAGGCCAGCATCTGCTAGCTCTAGATTTTGAAGGACAAGGCAATGTGAATTCAGTTTTAAATCATCAGCTACAGCTCATGTTTCTTTAGGAAGGAGTTTGTTTTAAATGTTAAACATGTTTGGACTTAAATGCTTAGTATGGTAGATACAAAAATGAAGTTGAAAATTCTCAGGGGATTGTGATTTTTTTGAATTTTCAGGCATTCTGATTCAAATGAGAAAATGTCTAATAAAAGTCATTGGCTGTTTATTAAAATAATAAAAGGAGGAAAAATGTCAGCTGGATAAATACCTGTGAAATGGAATAAATGTTTCAGCTGGAGATAGTGCAGCTTCGGTTAGCAAAAAATAATACCAAATTGAGAGCAGATTATATTTAGTTGCAAATCAGTATGGCTTAGTAGTTACCAGCCATTGCTCATCCTTCATGACCTAGAGTGTAAATGTAAAACAGGATTAAAATTGGTAGCTTTCAATTACTTTTATTTAAATACAGTCTCCTCTACCGTTGAATGCTCTCTGAATAAATAAATAAATAAGTAAAAGCACATTTAGCTGCTGGCATGGCATTGCCGTGGCTTTTCCTGTATTTGCAATGGTTTGATACACAGATAAAGGAAACTCCCTCTGTGTGTTCATATATGAACAGAGTAGTTGATTTCTTTTTTTTCCCCTCCCCTTCCTCTCTCTCATCTCCATTACCCTCCCCCCACATGGGGGCAAGTGAATTTTTAATTTCTTATGCTTTAAATACTTGTGAGGCTGAAGATATCTCTGAACGTAAGTGCACCTGACCTCCTATTTTCCAGTATTCTGTGGTGTTGATACAAACTGCAAGAGAGCCCTGAAGAGGTTTTTCATATTTTACTCCTGGTCATGTGTTTGGCACTGCAAATTTGAACATTAAAATTAATTATGGCCTTAGAGACAGACAGTCCAACAGTGAAATAGCTTGTAATTTATTTGAACTCTGAAATTCCACCAGTTAAAGTTGTGTAAAACTTTCCAATAGTTTATTTATGTATTATTTTAAGAAAAAAACACCTTAATTATGAGTCTGGTTGCTCAATAAAAAAGAATAGCTATCTGGCTAATCACTGCTGTTCTCTAGATCATTAATTTCCTTCTTAATGACAGTAGGAGTTTTTCCATTTTCCCCTTTAAAACCTTTTAAATTATATAACAAATGTGTTTGATTTATGGGACACTCTCTAGGATTTTATGCCCCAAGACAGGCACGTCATTGCTGGAGGTTGGTGAAGAACCTCAGTTGGATTAAAGGCTTGCAAGTACTGACAGGAGTGGGAGCTGAGCATTTGGATGGAGGCCTGTACAGAGGCGCGTGGACAGCTCTGTTCTCAGCTACTCCCACTTAAAGGAGTTGTTTTGTTTTGCTCTCACCTAGAAATTCCGACTTTCCCTATGGGAACACACAGCCCTGGGTATGCAGAGCGGTTGCTTATGAGAAGGCCTGGTTTTCCCAAAGTCTGAAAAATTTCTGTTTGTGGGAAAATTAAGTTAATGATTGCACTCCTGTACTAAATGTGGGGATTTTTAAAAATGGCTTCTTAAATAATTGTTTCTGCATTAGGTGTGTTACCAAGTCTCAAGGTTCCTGGAAGTGCGTATTTTGTATGGGGCACCATACAAGCTGGGCCTCCATTTGTCTGTTTGGGGACCCAGACCTGCTCTGTCAACTTGGTTTCAAGTTGCTTGAGACGTACAGGACAGTCTGTATTCTAAGATTTCCTGACAAATGTGTGAAGTTCAGAGCTCTTACCAGGGTGGCTGCTAACTGGCCAGGAAGTCACTAACACTATGGCTGGCAGAGAATAAAGAAAACATAAAGATGCTAAAATCTGGGTATGGGAGGCTGTTCAGCATTTAAACTCCTGGTGTCTGAGAACATGGGTTGGCATTTGCAACTGAAGTTTGCCAGGTAGTGAAGGACCCAGCATAATAAATAATTGGCTAAGTAGTAAGAGCTCACCTGGCAGTTAATGGTGATTTTTATGGCTATGGACTTGAGGCCTCTTGAAACTGAGAAATGCCAGTAATAAGAAGGATAGGTGTTTGTAGAGGTAGATGGATTTGGGGAGCTTTGAGGTCCTGCTTATTTGTTTGAAAATGAAATATCATGGAATGGCCTTATTCTGGATTGATTTGAACAGAAATGGCCAGTGAGATGAAGAGATGAACGGGATGTAAAGCATGTGAGAATTTCCCTTTGCTTCCAACTTGCACTGGACTGATGAGTTGGGTTCATTGAAGCCTGTGTATCACCCAGTCCTTGAGGGGTTATAAAGCAGAGGTAGACTGAAAAAGCACTTGAGAAGAATGTTTAGATTGACATTGCCTTCATCCCCAACAGCTCATTGTGATGCCTGGAGCCAGTTACCATAGGGATGAGCAGATAAACCTGATGTGTGCTCAAACCTGGAAATCCGAATTAATTAAACAGTGTAATAACTTAAGGATGTGGTAGATTCTTCATAAGTTAGACTTCTCATCAAGCTTGGTCCATTCACTTTTACTCACATACTCTCCTAAAAGCTATTGCAAGGATTTTCTCTGGAAAATGAAGGCATTTGTGCTGCTAAGGAGGACTAAGAAGGAGATCCTACAGGGCCCCGTGGTGTTCCACCTCTGAACCCACGTGTGCTGCTCAGCAGCTTCTCATGCCCATAGGTGCTCTGGCTTCCTGATCAGTACTACAAGATCCCTTTCATGAGATGGATGGCATTGAGGCAGTTCTTCATGCTGAAGAATTCCTTTGTATTGTGATGCAGAGCTATAGCTAACACCAAATAGCTCTTCCCTTTGTATTATCTGTGCCACTCATGAAGATACAGCACAAAAAATGTCACAAATATGTTTGCTGCCATAAAAATTTTCTTACTATCTCTTTCAGCTGCTTAGGCCAGCAGCTAGCATGCTCCAAGGTTAGTGATGAATTAGGTTGAAATTGCCAAGGGGTGTCTCTTTCTGTACTGACTTGAAGATGTATGAGGCTTGCTCTCCTTTGTTCTTCCTTCATCCTGCTTTAGCCATACCTGCATTGTGCCCCGTCAGCATTTTCTGCTTGGGAATGGCTGAGTGGACTTTGCTCTGTTAACCGTGCATCTTTTTTTATTTAAAGGAGGTCTTCAGCGTGTCTATTTGGCATGAATTGGTTGGGAATTTGCTGGTAATAAGCGCAGAGGAGGAAAGCAAAGGATACGTGGAGCCCTCCTCTCCCTGTCTCCCGGCTTCCTGCTCTGGAGGAGGTCTCTCGCTTGTCCCTGCGCTGGGGCGGTCCCCGGAGCACAAGTGCTCGGAAGCCGCTGTGGCAGGGCCGCTGTCTGTGTGTCCGGGTGTCTGTCTGTCTCCGGGATCATGTGGCAAAGGGGCCGTGCCTGCGGCGGAGCGGCTCCCCCCGTGCGAGGAGTCACAGGACACCGGCGGGGGTAGCTGCAGCTGGTATGCGCTGGTACGAATGTAATCCCGCAGCACTGTGGCCGTGAGACACAAGTGTGACATGGAGGTATTTAAGGAGACACACCTGTTCTAGGCACAGGCCTGCGTATTGCATGCCTTGGAAATGGAAGGCTTTGGTGGAAAAGGAAAGACTCACTTTGTCCTCAGGAGGGCTTTGCTTTCTTCTTTCTCCCCGGTTTCACATTATTTTATAATTCCCTAACATTACGCAGTCCTGGAGCCTGTTAGCACTGGGCTGTTTCAAAGGCCACGCTGGTGTTTGCAGGAGAGAACAGCCCCTAGTCCGAGTGATGGTTTGGGTGTAACTGCTGCCAAGAAAGGGCAGAGAATTTGGAGAATGTCATCTATGTGTGGGGTTGGGTTTTTCAGTCCTTTAGATAATTTAGATTTTGTGTTGTATTTACCATTATTCTTATTTTAAGGCCTCTGTCTTGCAATTTAGAGCAGTAAATCATGTAAAAGTCATACCATCTTACAAATTTTGTACAAAAATATTGTCACTTCGGTTTGAAATCTGAGTGTATTTCCCTTTCTTCTTCCCATCTGCCCCATCCCAAAAATTACTGTGAAATGGTTATTCTCCATAAGAAGAAGAAGAAGCAAGTAAATGCAAAATAAATCTCATGGTTGCATAGCATTAAAGAAATTAAATTGCTTAGATTTTTATATCTCTTTTTAAAGTTTATCTGACACTTGTTTGGCAGGAGATAATTTTTTTTTTTTTTGCTATTGAAAAGAGGATTTATTAAGATGAAGGAAAAAGAAATTGCAGGGTCTGTCATATGACTTGATTCCATCTGCCTGTCATGTCTTTCAAGTAGAATGGAATTTTTCTCTCAAATTTGATGTGCCTTTTTTTGATGTTAATGTGAAATCTCCTAGTTTGCCTTAGTCTCGTTCCACATGGCCCTTCTTTCCATGGATTCCCGCACTTGGTGAGGTGTTAAGTGCTTGTTGGTTTGGGACAGCTTCCAGGATTGGGGCCAAAGCTCCTCCTACAGTCGATAGATTGTTGTGTGAAAATGCTATCAACTGGGCAGTCTTTCCCTCCCATCTTTATTTTAAATAAGATTTTCAGGTAAACATCCAGTATGCCAGTTGTTTGTAGAACTAAAGTAATGGCTGGTGGAAATAAGGAAGAGGGGGTGAGAGGAGTGCTGTGCTCTAGGACCTGGTTAGTTTGGGCAGTCAGGTATTTAGGGGGGAAGGTGGTAATTCTCTTCTGTAGCAGCTGAGTGTGGTGGGCTGGAATAACCAGTCCCTGAGTGGACAACAGTCTTTCCTTCTCAGAAATTAAAGGTTGTTGGCAGGGGAGAAGATCTTGGGAATGGAGACCCCTCAGCTCCAGCCTCACTTGGCCCATGGGGTCATGGACCCTTATGACAAGGGGATATAAATATGTTATCTTTTAAATCCTAACATGAAAGAGGGCTGCAGCTGTGTGCTGGTGTTCAGTTTGACCAGATCCAAACCCTCAAATAGTGTTCCTCCCTTGTGTGCAGACACATTTTTGTGCATATGAATGTAAAAATACCTATGATTATGCTACTGAGAAGCAGAATATCTTGTTGTAAGGAAAGAATCAAATTATCCCCCTTTAGCTGTGGTGCCTCCCAGGCTGGCTTTGGGCCTCTGCAAATCACATTTTGCTGCATAGCCTAAGGTACACAAGGTCTCACTATCCCTGTTAGCTGGTAATAGTGGGCTCTCCCCCACCTCTCTTCCTGCTGGATTCCCCCAGAGTTACAGATGTGTTATCAAAAACTGAAGATATTTATTCTGGGTTGTTTTGGGGTTTTTTTTTTGGGGGGGTGGGGGTGGTTTGGTTTAGTGTTGCTTTTTGTTCCTTAACTGCACCCTGCAAAATGTCCTGGCTGAGTTGTTTCCAAATACTGGCATCTCCAGGGAAAGGGTTATAAATTGCTAATTTAAAGCCTGCAACAGGATAATTAACTAACCAGTTTGATGTAAATGGCTTAATGGGGCTTTACTAGCCCCTTTGAACTTAAAGTAGCACTAAAAAGTAAACTGTAAATACCTTCAAGGAAAGCAGTGGCATGTTTGAATGTGGGGCTGCTTGGCTGTAAGGAGCAAGCCTGCTCGACTTGCCAGGAATCCAGTGGCCTGTATGACAGCAAACCTGTCAAGGGGGTGAGGGGACCAAGCAGGCACCCCTTGGGGAAGGCTCTGCAACTACCTTGGTTCTCAGGAAGCACACATACTCTGATATATCAGGCTTTCAAACCTGCCCTGCCTGCTTTGGAAAATTTAAATCACAACCTCAGTTTAAATGCAACTGTAATGAATTTCATCAGGATTGAAGGAAAAAAAAAAAAACAACAAACCCAACAGAAAAACCAAAACCCTGAGGGGGAGGCAGCCACTAGAGTCCACCCTAATTTTCCTGCAGTTCTATTTGCATTAAGGTCTTTTGGCAAGTCCAGGCAGAAACACTTATTATACTTTGTTTCAGAAGACCTCGTTACCCACTGAATCTGCTGAGACAACGTACTGCAGCCCTGCAGCAGATTCCAGTCTCATGCATGTGGGGGACTTTAGGGAGACTCTTCAGACTTTCATTCTTGCTGGGCTGTTACAAAGTTCCAAGGGAGGAAGTCAAACAATTAATCATCCAGAAATGAAGATCGTTACAAAGTGGAAGCATCTTGTGTGGTTAGGCATTGATCTCACTTCTATCTATGGAAACTGGGGTGTTGGAGAGGAGAATTTCAGGCCTAAAGGCCCAGAGGAATATTCCCTTGAAGCTCCTCCCAGTCCCAATGCTGCTCTGCTCTGCCTTCTCACTGTGTGTGCAGACACAGCGTTAACAACAATTCCAAGAACCTTTTCTTCATTGTTCCTCTGTCTCACAACCATCTTTCACCTATTGCCAGCAGCCTTCCTGGATACCAGAGGGTATTTTAGGAGTTGAAGCACAATCCTCAGTTACTGCTGTGACCTCTGACACGTGGGATTTGGCTTTACAGCCAGCTTTGTTCAAGAGTTGTTCCCGATCCTTGGCTATGTTTTGCTGCCTGCTCTGTTGTGCTGCCCTGAAGACCATGGAGCTGTAAGGCTGAGGCAGACCAGGGCTGATGCAGAAAGAGGGCAAGACCTGACCTTTTTGGTGGTGGCTCTGACTTGGATGCTTTAAAACAGATCATGATGCCTCATCCACTGTAATGATGGCTCTAATTCTGTGTGTTTTGTTTTGGGATTTTTTTCCATCTGGTAAATAATGTATCATTGGCAATGTTAATGCTGGGCTTAAAAAAAGCAGCATAAAAGCATGGAAATCTGTTGTAGAGGGCAATGATGCAGAAGTGCTATGTCTTAAAAGCTATGTCTGCCAGAGGATTCAGCCCTGCACTGTAATTATTCAGGTGTCTGTTGTATGCAGGGATCAAAATGTTCTGCTGTGGCCTTTAGAAGAGCTAATAACATGGCACTTTGCTCTTACGTGCTGACTGAAGCAGTTGGCACCATGGCATTACCTGCTTGCTGTGTGTGGGTTGGGAGCACAGCAGAGGATTAATTTGGGGTTGTGTTGGCAAGGATCTGCCAGCAGAGCTTGCCCAGCTGCCTGTGCTATGCTGGAGCTGTTAATGCTTTACTTTTATAAGCACTAACCTGGAGCACATTTTAAAAAATTCAAAATACTCACTATTTGGGAGAGAGACACTTGCAGGCAGAAGAGCTCTGTACACACAGTGTTCATGGCTGGAGACTCCCTTCAAGGAATGCCACAACACCTTAGCCTGCCAGCTTTGCTATCTTGGCATCTGACTGGGAAATGCAAATACTCGATCTTAATCCTTCATTCCCACACACTGACATGTATCCAAGGGGAACTTCTGTGAATGTTGTTGTTATTTCCATATAACTTCAGCTGCTGCTTTGCTTCCCAGAACCTCCCCACCATGTGTCTCAGTGCAGTGTTTTCCAAGTCTTTTTGATTTGTTTCCCTCGTGGAAGGCAAGAAGGCATTAGTGTGCATATCCTTATCAGAGATCTGGGCAAGAGAGTCGAGGGCACCCTCAGTAAGCTCACAGATGACTCCAGGTTGGGTGGGAGTGTGGATCTGCTGGAGGGCAGGAAGGCTCTGCAGAGGGATCTGGACAGGCTGGATCCATGGGCCGAGGCCACTTGGCTGAGGTACAACAAGGTTGAAAGGAAATTGTAGCCACGTGGGGCTTGGTCTCTTCTCGCAAATAACAAGTGATAGGACAAGAGCAAATGGCCTCACATTGCACCAGGGGAGGTTTAGGTTGGATATTAGGGAAAATTTCAAGGAAAGGGTCATCAAGCACTGGAACAGGCTGCCCAAAGAAATGGTGGAATTGCCAGTCCCTGGAGATTATCCAAAGGATGTGTAGGTGTGGCACTTGGGAGCAGAGTTTAGAGGTGGACTTGGCAGTGATGGGTTAATGATTGGACTTGATTTTATGGGTCTTCTCCAGCCTAAATGATTCTATGATTTTATGTGGAGGAGAGGAACAAACCCTGTGACTGGAGTGTGTGGGGTTGTTTTTATCAGGCTCTTCTCTTCCTACAAACCCTTGCACAGATTTTTAGATTCCTCACTAAATCCTTTAAATAATATAATAATAAATAATCCCCCTTCTAATACACCTTCTGTTTTGAAACTCACCAAACCTGACAACTCAATTTGGTTTGTTGGCTTAAGAATCACAGGGAAAATATAAGTGGAAACCCTGGGCCAGGACTCTGGACTCTGACTATCACTAGAGAAAGAACAAATGATGTGTAACAGTGCTTTCATGACCTCTCCTCCGTTTTTAGAAACGTGAAAAATTTCATCTGGCTATTGCAAATGTTAGAAAGTTGTGTAAAAATTAGAACATAATGAAGACAAATTTTAAAGTGGTGTCTGCTGCAGGTCTTGGGTGTGTTCTCTGAATTGCCTTCTGCTTAGAGAGCAGCTGAAAAATCGAAGCCCTTTTCCAACATGTCAAAACAAACTTTTTCAAAGGATTCAGTAGCTGTGCCAAAGCACCTTGCCTATTTGTAAGCAAATGCATAGGGTTGGGACTGTCTCTGCTGGGGCCAGCATTCACACATGCAGCTGGCTCTATTAAATCAATTTGATGAATTGCTATATACCTTCTAATTTTTCAACAGGCAAGTCCCTGCTATTTCTTGCCTGCACAAGATTAAACGGGCTTTTACATTACATGCCCTGTTATAAGACTTTGATTGTTTGGAGTAGGTCTGGGTGTGCAGTGACTGCTCCTGGGAGGGTTTGGGGATTTGGGATTACTGTCAGGCTTCTTACACGAAGTTGTGGAGAAAGCAGGTGTGTGAAAGCCATCTTAGCATCCGTGATGGAGGACACCTTGTGATAAGAAGGATGCCACCTATGCGACTTATTCAGGTCCTTTACAGGTGTTCACTTGTTTGGTTTGGGATTTTGAGGTGGTTTTCCTGCTGTTAAAATGTATTCTTTGAGTGAAGTGCCTGCCAGGAAAATGCCTGGAGAAGGGAATAGATTAACCCAAAGTGGGTCTTGGTGGATCAGAGAAAGCTGGATGGCATCAGAACATCCCTATGGCTGGTGAGGCATGAGCCTCAGGATGTGTGTGTTTCTGAGCACCTGCACTGTGGTGTAACAATGCCACAATTTATTCAGCCCTTCTCTGTGACAGAACTGCATGAGGCTGATTAATGTGCAGCCAGGGGCTGAAAGCAGCTGGATACTAGATACAGGTGTTTGGGAATGCACACTGCCAATAGAGAGGCTTCAGTCCAAATGTATCTTAGGAGTAGTTTCTGCATCCTCTAGGCATCTCTTGATGCTGTTATATCAGTGGGCTCTGCTGGAAGTAGTAAGGATAGAAGAATTTTACTTTTTCCTTCCACTCTAAGCTGTGGTATCAATGTTTGTTATAGCTGTGAGCAAAGTTTGTATGTGTATTACTCCATGGGCCAGATTCTGATCCTAATTATGTAGGTATAAAACTGCTGAGTTGTTTCATGTGCGTTAGGGAAGTTCCAGCCTCTCTGGCTGTTTTTAGGTTTTGGTTCTGCTTGGCTTTTTGGTGGGTTTTTTTTTTCTTTTCTTTTTCCTTTAGCTGCTTTCCTTGCTGAGAGGGGAGAGCTCCATGGGAAGTGATCCAGCAAACTTTTAAAATAACCTTTTAGTGTGGGTTTGGTTTTGGTTTTGGTTTTTTTTTTTTTAACTCTTGCTCAAACTTTTAAATATGTGAATTGTCTCTGTGAATTCTGAGTGCCTCTGAAACCTGCCAGCCAAGCCTAAATCTTGCAGGAGGCGTGGCCACATTTGTGTTCCTCAGAGCTCTCTGGCACAGACACCTGGTACACCTGTGTCTCCTGCTAGTTTCAGTACTGTCATAACTTCACCCCTCATGCCTGTTTCTCTGGTACCTCCTGTTTTTCCCAAGGTTATCTTCTAAAAATAGAATCTGTTACAGATTTTCACTCCCCCACACCCATCTTGAGGACAATAATTACCAATGAGATGATTTTAATAATGCTGAAAGAAGGAGGGTGATGCATTCTGCTCTGCTCTTTGAAGCATTTTTTTTTCTGGCAGGGAAAAAAATGCACAAATTGCTTAGTAATTTCCTTAGGTGACAAATGTAAAGTGAGTAGCTTTTGAAATACTTAAGCTTGAGTATTTAAACATTTGATAAATCATGGTTGTCTGAAGAATAAAATTATAATGTTTTGGCACCAACAGAATTTCATGCAAAGGTCTCAATCTGAGTAGAAAATCTCTTAATTCCCTTAATTGTTGTTAGACTGGTGGAGATAGCTGTGGTCTCTGTGGTGTTCACCTGTCCAGAAACCAAAGCCATCCTCAACCCAGGTGAGCAGAGATGCTTTGGATGATGCAGTTATCTGTCAGCAGCCAGAAATGAAAACATTAAGAGCATTCACAAGACAGAAAAAACTTCTCTAAAATGAAAAAAACCAATCTGAATGAAAGCATGTAAGGGTTTGAGTGGATGATGCCGACTTTCCTGTCCTCTAAACTATGCTTGCAGTAGCCAGAGCTTATTGTCATATAAACCAAGAGAAATGAAAGAGAAGCTGTCTCTACAGGCTACATGATATAACTGGTGAGCAGCTGCTCCGATAGTAGGGTGCTCTGTGTGTGATAACTGCCTACAGATAGAAACGCTCTGTAGAGGAATCATTGCTGGCACACTGACACATGCTGGCAAACTAGACTGTTTGGTGGAAGGATAAGAATCTACTACAGCTCTTTAAAATCACCCTCATCATGATCACATAATGATCAAACATTACTTTCTCTGCTGTGAGTATAAGCATAGCACATTTCCCAAATGATCTCTTAAAATAAAACCAGATTGGTGCATAAGAGTAGACCAAGTCAGCACAACCAGTGAATGTACAGTGCTGCTGCCCAGAGCTCAGAATGAAATGGGAACAGTGACGTTACTTCAGGTTTACAGCCACCTCTGTGCTCGACTTTGACAATTACTTATTACCACTAATATTGCGCTTTGTAAACTCATACAGTGCTTTATGAAGTAAGACATGTTTCCTATTTTAAAGATCTTATAATCTTGTGGGCTGATAAGGGGTGCAGATTATCCCTTGGATGTTCATAAATAGCATTAGCACTAAGAGTTTTATTAGCACTGGGTCCTTTCAAGCCTGTGGCTCTTTCTTTTTCTTAACAACACTTCCCTAGTCAGGTGCTGAAATAAGGATTTCTACACCATGATGTTCCAGGCTGGAATAATGTGGGCATTCTTTGGTTTTGCTTGTAGTGAAAGAGCAAAACCCAGAGTCCCAGCACAGTGGCTGTTGCTCTGCACGGGTTTAATCCACAGCCTTTGCTCGCCTCTCTGAGACTACAGATCTGGAGTTTGGGGGATGGCAGCAGAGAGCAGGCTTGGGAGGTTTGTGTGTGTGTGCTTGCGCGTGTTTTAAATAAACAAACAATGCAACAGCAACTCCAACAAATTGTGAGTGGTGCTAATTTGTTATAGTGCTGTCTTGCCTTCTGGCAGTGTTGATTTAGGAGAAGCTGAGCAGACTGGAACGGGTGCGGGGAGCTGCCAGTTCTCTTGCTCTGGGATGTGTATATGGTTCAGTATAAAATGCTTTTAAGGGTCCTGTCCTGAGAAGCTTTCAGATTACAGGGTAAAGCACATACATAGTCTGTCAATCCCCTTTTCAGAACCAAATCTTAGGCAAAAGTACCTTCCCCTTGCCTTGCTCCACCCCTTCTACTTTTTTAAAATGAAGAGTAGTTTTAATTCATGACAAAAGCCTATAATTTGTGTACTTTGAGGACTGCCAGGAAATCCTTGACCTTGACAAGAATAGTGTGTAGGGAAGGAAAGGAGGAATATCCTGTGCTTTGGACTGTAGCAAAGTTTTCAACACCCCATGACCTTGCTGGGCTGCCTTTCATAATGTGCCTGGGACTGTAATCCCCCAAGCTGAGAAGCTGTCTCTCAGGGAGGGCTGGCCAAATGTGCCTGAGGTATCTGCGGCCCTGGACCACTGCTGTGCAGGGCTGCAGGATAAAGCTGGCAGGATGGGAGCCTTGCTGGGAAGAGGTGGGTTTTGGAAACTTACAGAGAGTGACCTCCTTGCAGGCTGTGAGCTGAGTTTAAATAATGCTTGAAGTCTCAAGTGAAGAAGACAGAGGAATGAAACAGTCAAAATAAGAAGTAGGGGTTGAGGAAAAGCAGCCAAAGAAATGATGAATTCTGAAAGTGAGTAAACTCTGCTTTCCAATTAAGTTATCTTGGAGAGATTTGGATGCAATACAGACAGTTTGCAAAACTTTGAGTCTGTTAGGCCTTCTGCTTTTACAAGCAGTAATGGCTTTCCAGCCTCCTCTCATTTGCCAGGCTCAGATGTGCTGAGACTTTTTGGTGGCTGCAAAGAACCAAATACAAAGAGTTCAGGGTGATCAGTTAAACATCTGATTTGGAGAGATGTTTGGCAGGCAGTACAGTCTTAATACAGCCAGGACCAACTCTTACAGTGGTTTGCTTGAAAGACTTCACCAGAGTGAAACTTAAAACCAGAGATTTCTTTGCTAAGTACAGGGCTGAGTATATGGTCAGTTTCTGGGGAAAAGCAAAGAAAAAAAAAGTGGATAAAGTGCTAAAAGTGTTGTATTTAAGGCATCATTTATATTAAGAACCATTGCTGCATCTATAGATACGGGTGAAGGGAATGAGATTTTTTCTTATTGGAAAAAAACAGGACAGCAATGCTTGTTTTGTGCTCACTGGTATCTGGCATATGGTGAGGGAGATGACATTTTGGTCCAAGACAGTTACTACACCCCTCAGCATGGAAACTTGGTGTTAACTATTGCAAGCTCATATTAGCAGTATTATGTATGCAGATGCTCCTGTGCAGACTGCTTCTCTCTGCAGAAACATTTGCTGAGCCCACACCAGAAATAAAAATAAACAGGCCGATTGGGAGGATCTTTATCAAACTTGCTCCCATTTTTCCTAGTACTCTGAGGCTTTGTTTGCTCTAACAAACCATGTAACTAAGGAGTCTGAGTCACAGTCACTAGTTCCAGCTGCCTGCCTCATCCCTGTCCTGGAGATCCTTCCCCAGTTGCAGGGACAGTTGAAAGGGTCATGTATTTGCTCCAGTATTACTGCATTTCACAACCTGCTATCAGCTTGTACCTGTGGTGACTCAGAGCCCTAAAGCAGTGCTGCAGCTGGGAGTGTCCTGTAGGACAGTCTTGGTTGGAAGAGGATCATGACATTCCTCCTTCTCCACAGTGCTGGGTGTGCTCCTGCCCTCAGAGCGATGCTCAGCATGAAGTTGCCACCCCGTGCACCCCCTGCCAAGTGGCCTACCTTACTGAAGGACAGGGCCCAGGCCTGACACTCTCCAGGATTAGCTGGGGGTAGCAACAAGCCTTTAGTCATGTTCTAAATTCTTGAATTGTAAAGGGAGAGTTCTGTACAGGCTCAAAGATAGCTGGGAAACAGGAATTTTGCATACCAAAGGGGCCTTTGAGCTACCTCATTCAGTATGTTGTTATTTTCACAAAACAGGGAGTAAATAAATGAATTAAATGAGATTAGCATTGGACATTAGAGCTGCCTTTACTAATTGCAATGCAGGTACAACTGAAACTGAGCTTGCTCAGCTGTAGGAAGAGCAGAAGAGCCCAGAGTCTACTGCTGGTCACTAAGTGGTCACGAGCTTCTGAAGCTTTGTTTTGTGCCACTGCTCTGTTCCTGAGATCAACTGGGCTCTGCAGATATGCAGGAATTTTTAGTGCCTGACTCTGGCTGACAAGATCTGCTATGTCCATGCCTCTCCTCTTCTCCCAGTAGAGGTTTGGGTAGTCCTAGGCTCCTACATGTCAGCAGTGACAATAAATGTATAATATACAAGCACTCTATTTAGGAATTGGCAGGAAGCTTAGTTTCTGACTGCAGTGGGATGTTTTAACAGTAGGAAACACTTTTGGTTGAAGCAGTTTTCTGCTAAACTCTGCCCTAGAGGGAAATACAACTATGGAGAAGAGCTCTTGCTTCACAGCAGCAAGAAGCAAATGGACGTAATTTGGGTGTAAAATCCTCACGTTTGAGCTGCTGTTCAAGAAACACCTTTATGCAGCATTCAGCCTGTGTTAAACTGAGTATTGCTGGTATTGCTGAGGGTTTTGCAGAGTTGTGATGCTGGGAGATGCAGCCAGACTTCAGGTTGCTCCAATGCAGTGCAGAGCGTGATTTTCTGGAGAGGGGGGAGCTCCAAATTCCTGGGGCTCTGGCCCATTATACTCAAAGTTTTGTGGCAGTTAAATGTTGGTTGGCCTGTTCATGCTGGCAGTGGTCTGTTCAGACTAGTTCAGCAAATGCTCTTGGCTCAGCACAGCCCAGGTCAGTAGGCAAACAGTGGCTTACATTTCACTTCCTCATTGTATTGACAAGATTTAAAAATCTTCAGCCTATAGCAGTCAAAACAGGGTGATCTGAATACAAAAGACCTATTAGTTCAGTGTGAAAGGGATTTAGTTACAGAGTCGTGGGGATAAATATGCAGGTGGAAATGATGGGAACACTGTCCTGGGCCTGAGCCCAGCAGATGTTCAGGAAGAGCAAACTATCTCTGTATACTCTGTCCTCACGACAACCCGTTCCATTTCTCAGGCCTGTGTCCTCCTTTATGCTTTCTCTCATTCAACGACATTAAGTATTATAGGTCTTTTTCATTTGGCCTTTTATCTTTTAAGGTTGATAATCAATACTATTCTCACTCTTTAAACGTAAGATTTCTATCTTCAGAAACACAGCTGGAGACATGCAGCCATCAATGTGATAAGAACTATGCACATTTCACTTCACCATGAGGGTCCAAAAACCTATGTTAAATCCCTGCCAGGCTGCAGGCTTATTTCTGTTCTGTTTTTTGGTGGGTTTGGGCTTTTGTTTGTTTGTTTTCACTGGGGCAGCATCACCACTTGTAGAGAGGAACCTGTGCTTAGCATCTACCCTGAGACTGTCCTCCATGATAATCCTGCAGGAGCTGATTAGAGGAACTCCGTGGGAAGGATATGTACTGCAGAGGATACAATCAGCTTGTCAAACCTAGGGTTATCTGTGATATGTGCCTTTCCCTGACATGGAAAAGATGATGTTGCATTTTCCTTTTGGGCAGGGGGAGGGTGGAATTATAGATCTTAAGTTTTGCAACGCTCATACAAGCTGCAGTTCACCATGAATCAACTTGATCTCCAGTCTCTGAGAATGGAGATTAAATTATCAGTGAAGCATCATTTTAAATAGGAGAGGGTATACAGTATCTTCTCCTGCCTTGTACCAAAGTATCCAGCCTGGCTCAATGCCAGGACATCTCCAGAAGATATTTTCAAAGGCTTGGGAAGTGGGACAGGGAAATGGGGACAACACAGTGGATCAGCTTTGAAGAGTTTCTTCTGCTGCCTGTACCGTGTCGGGAATGAGACCATGAAGCTCTGGCACCAGGCTGTTCTTGTTGTAGAGGCATTTCTAAATGGTGATGGTATTTCATTGCCTGAATTTCTGGGCAGAAGGAAGCTGGTGCAGACATCCTGGGATCTGCTGGTTTTGGATACATGTGGACTGGTCCCCCTGAAGCTCAGTGCCATTGAGAGTCATGAATGTAAGTGGCCAGGGAGCATCAGGAAGAAACTTGCAGAGTCCTTCTGTTCTGCTTCCGTCGCAGTTCAGCAGCTGTGGGGAGTTGGGTGGAGGGGAGGTTGTTCTAGCAGTTACATATTTGAGGCAGGTGGCTGTTTTAAAATGTACGTTTCAATTTTGATTGCAGTATTTTAATTGCATTTAACAGCGTCCCTGCTGGTTCTCCATTCTGCATCCGTGCAGCCACGTTCTATTGATGGCCTGTTGTGATTTCAATGGAACATCATGGGATGTACCTGGCACGTCGGGCAGCACTGGATGGAGGTGCCTTTAGCCCAATGTACCTGGCATGGTAAGCGGCAACCAAGTGGTTAATCTGCATTCTACTGCTCGTAGTTTCAGCTTGAATAGCAAGGTGTTTCTGCTTTGCTGCAGCCTTGCACTGACTGGAAATCACTTTGCTCTCCTGATTTTAGTGCTTTCATGCACACAGGGCCCCTACCCTTTTCACCCATGGAGATTCCCCTTCCCTGGGAAGTTTGCCATACAGGAGAGAAGGGCCTAGTCATGTCAGGCTCTCCTCGTTATTCTAGAACGTGAGAGAAGGGACTGGGAAATCATCTCACTCTTTTTTTTCTCTCCTTTTTGGGCCAGGAGCTGGTAGCAGTTGAGCAGGTATTGTCCACGTCCCAAATCCCCAAACGTTGCCGCACAGAGGTACCAGACAGGTGCTCGTGTCCTTGAGCAAAGCTGTGCCGTTTCCGCGGGCATCCTGCAAGAGCTGCCTCAGGGAGCCGGGAGGGCAGTTCTGCCTGGCACTAATTGGAATGTAACAAACTAAACAAGGGCCACTTTCAGTTTGCTGATGTGGTATCCTCTGCAAAATGATCCTCCATTTTCCTTCTCTGTTCCATGCCCACACCTGCAAAATCAGCTGCACATCCTGCTCTGTCCTGCATGTTTTCTCTCCCTCCCCCAGCTCTGCAGACCTCTGCCCGAGTAACTTCACATGTTGGTTGTAGCTATTTTAAAGTGCTAAATATCTGTGTGAGAAAAACAAGGGTGCTGCATCCTGTTTTCTGCTTGAGCCTTCTTCACAGAGCTTTTGCTGCTCCACTGCCAGTGATGAAAATGCATGTTTGTGCCTCAGCTTCTGAATTCTGCTGTCTGACTGTTCCCAGAGGCTGGGGATAGGGAACCATTTGGACTAACACAGTTCCAGCACTTCTCCTCATGCTTCTGCTGTTCTAGAATATGAATACCTTTAAAAGTCATGGGCTAATGACCTGCCAAGTGCAACTCCTGGGCGCAGGTTAGTGGCTGTGAACCACCCACTACACTGACACCTCCTAGGGTCCTGGTTCTGTTGGGATGTGGGGAAAGAAAGATCAGATGAGCCAGTGAGGAACAGGAAAGCTCTCTTCCCAGTGGGGTCGTTAGGTGCTCAAAAAACAGTTGGTTCATCTGAAACTGAAGAGTGCAGAAGTCATCTGTTTCAGTTTCACTCAGTTCCAGTAGCAGCTGGACACAGCATTTTTAATGTCATAAATTGGTGGGAGAGAGCAATGGAGGAAACACTGGATCTCATTTTGTCTTGTTCTTCCCCATGCTCACTGCTGCAGTGTCTGCTCAGTGCAGCACAACTGCTTGGGAAGGTGGAGAAATAAGTAAGCCAGGCCACTGTCTTTTGCTGGGTCTATTATAACATGCATAGTAGGCTGATGTTTTAACAGCATCTAATTTGATACATCACATCTAATCTGTTTGTTGGTTTTTATCTGCAGTACTGTTAGCTCACTGTTCAGGTGCTCGGTGTCTAGCCTTCTCATCCAGCCACAAATCCTCTACGTGAAATGAGTGATTCCTTAGATCTGTTTTTGATTGATTCTTTGCTTCACTGGTGTTGCTTCTTAAAAGGTAAACAATATTCATGTGCTGCAATCTGTAACTCAGAGATGAAATCAAATAGCATCTCATGCCAGAGGTTGCTAAGATAACACATTTAACATTCATTCAGCAATTACTTTTAGGAAGAGATTTAGTGATATTAAAGAGAATCAAACCTGCAGTGAATATGTAGATTTTATACTGTTGAAAGGGGTGAAGGGATTTCTCTTCTCCTCTGTTCAGCAATTTCATTTTCTGTGATGTCCTTGTGCAAATTGAGAGAAAATGAATTTTTTCCTGCTGTGTAGTGAGAGCAGCACAGCTCCAGGAGCAGCCTGTGTGTTGTGCACAACCTTGCTGCCCGTGGGCACGGTGTGCCCCAAGCTGGGCACAGCAGCTCGCAGTTACCCAGCTCCTGGGGCAATATTGCTTATTAAGATGCTGTCGGCTCTTAGCTTGCAAAGCTTTGTTTGATGTGTGGCATCTGCTTGCAGCATTACTGTATTCTGTGATTTGTGCCCTGTACTTCTCATGTCTTTGCATGTGCTGTGTCTCAGTGTCATGGATATGGTGGAGGTAGTGGAGAGCCTTAGTCTTGTTTAATTCCCTTCTTGCATGGGAGTATTTGAGCAGGCTCACTGCTCTGAAAAATGTGTGTCTTGAATATGGGGTAACCAACCTGAATCTGGGAAAAGACCATCACTGCTTCTATTTGTCCAGAGCCTTCTGTAATCCTCTTTTAAATGCAAAGGGGTGAAATTTTGCACACCACATTCAATGAGTAAAGACTGTGGCCCCAGTGAAACATCTATGTATTCTTGAGGTTTGGGGTTTGGGTTTTTTACTAGAAATGCATCTGAGCCTTTTCTGAGCCAGGGCTCCTCTGAGCGGGGAGTATGTTTTTTCTGGGGTTTGTTTTTTTGGGTTTTTTTTCAGAAAACAGAAAAGGAAGGGTTATTAAAAATGATACTGAAATACAAGAAGTATAAACCCACTGTGATTTTTTAGGGCTTTGTGGGGGTCGTGGTGATGTTATTCAAATGTTACGGTTTGTTAAGAGACACTCCCTGCAAACTAATGGATAGCAAGGCTTTTCTAAGGCTGCATCTGCTATTTTTTTGGGCAGATAACTTTTATACAGGATTTACACTCATAGTTGTCCTTGGTCCCATACTTTCAGTTAGAAGTGAGATCCCAGGAATGCCGTAAGTTAAGGAATAATGCCTGCTTCTCTTTTGCTAACAACTTTTCCAACACACCTTTCTTCCTCCACCTCTGAAATGCCTCACTGCCAATGAAGGGTTTGTAACTGGTCACCTCTGGAAAATATCTGGGCTGGATTTATTTTTGGACTGCACAAGATACACAAGGCAGGTTGCCATAAGACTTTTGTCAACAAAGGGACGTCAGTCAAAGGAGTGTTCTCTGAGCCACACTCCTGTCCTGGTCAAAGCCCTTGGTGGGCAATTCTGACAAAACTCTAAACACAGTGCTCTAAGCTTGGTTGAAGGTTTTGCTACCTTGATTCATTAGATTCGTTTTGTTGGGGTTGTTAAATTCACGTTAGACTTCAGCTAACAAATTCAAATTTGATAGGCAATGTTATAGTGCTTTTAAAATGTACTGAAGGTAATAGCCCACCTTATACATATGTCCTACTGAACATGAATAGTTCTGTAAAATTTGACATGTGAGATAAATAGAGGTAATTTAAACAACTTGTACTATGCTAGTTTTTATGCTGCAGAACATACTGAAGTTTAATAATAACATTTTCCTCATGAAGGTCAGTAGCAGAATTATATTTATAACTGTTTCCAGGGCTTTCTCTGCAGGCTCATTACCTGGTTTCAATATCATTTAAGGCAGAAAGAAAAAAAAAGTAAAACAAAAAAAGTAAAACACTAAAAATATTCTGCATTAATAGCTGTTGCAAGCCTTAAGGCTTAGAACAACTCGTATACAGCAATTTCTAGACCTCTGCTTCAAGTGCCACATCGGTGGGAAGTAAGCCCACTTTTACTTCAGTAACATCATTATTATTATTATTATTACTACTGCTACTACAACTACTTTGTTTAGGCAGAAAATATTGGCTGTACTGTTTCCCTTCCTTTCCCATATTTGTCTTTTATGGGCCATTTAAAAATCCCACCCAGGGATTTTGTGTGTCACATGCATGGAAAAGCACCAGTATGTCTGTAGTGACAGTGTAGTACTAGGCTGTTTCTGGCTATCTTGAGCAGGATGCATTTATATAGAGAGAGGCTGTTAAGTTGCAAGCTATGTTTTTGTCCTCCCCTATCGATGTATCTCAGTGACCCAGAAGTAAAGGCTCTTATTTGGCCTGGCTAGATAAAAGTGGGTATTTTGTGCCTCTGTGCTGCTGCTTCTTCCCCTTAATCAGCAATTCGGGAAGCAAGCCACTAGAACCAGACACGCTGCCTCCGTGCTGCAACTCTGATGTAACTAATTACATCAAATCTTGGTTTTAAAGTGCTCAGCACTGCTCAGTGGAGGTAGTCTCTGTCCTGTCCCATTTTTCTGATTCTGCAGGGTTAGTTTCTATTACAGAAACGCTGTAGGTGGACCTAGCACCATGGAAAGCCTGTATTTCCTCCTTTTGGCTACTGCCCTTTCTAAAGCCACCGAGCTCTGGGAACAACATCCGCATGCACGAAGGCACTGTGGTGAATCCACCGTCTTCCTGGGTTCCCATCCATTGCTGAAACAAAATCAAACAAAAAAGCAGAGCAGCCTTTTCAGCTGTGACTTGGGGTGATGAGCCAGAGGGATCTGTGTGCATGCTGAGTTAGGTGCTGCTGCACTGAAGAGCCACCACAAAATTCCACTAAAAGCATAAGCAAGCATCAGGCTGACCAGCAAAATAAGTGAAGAGCTGTGTCCTGTGGATGAAGGGAGGCACCTGCTTGGCACATCTGTTGGGAAAAGTAGCAGGGTAGTCAGGCAACAGTGCTGGAAGAAATATTGCATTTGTTTACTTTTTGGTAGCTTTTTTTCATAAAGCAAAGCTTTTCTGTTGTGCAGAAACGGATGATGTAAATTTACCATCTTTTTGCCAAATGAAATCTTTATCACCACGTAGGAATCAGGTTTGAGGGAAGCAATTTTTAATACTAACAGCATCATTCCTTATTTCTTTTTGCTGTGTACCTGTACGTGGCACAGAGGGAAGATAATGCAGTCTAATGCTTCATCATTTGAACTCTGATGGGACAGAGTGTGGTGGTGGGACTCACAAACAATAAAAAATTAACTGATTGTGATTTTAAGAGAAAACTTAAGCTCTTCATTTCTCTGTATTTATGGCTTGCTTCTCCTTCAGTAAGAGAAATGTTTCAAGAATATGATAAACTGGGAAAGGAAGAAAGGAAGTAGAAGGCTAAATGGTGGTTATTGTAAATTTGGTATTTAATTCCTACTCTTGAACCTCAGAAACTATTTTAAATCAGCTTTAACAGATAAATGCAAATAGTAGTTGGCACTTTCAAACAAACACACAAAAAGAAAAAACAACAAGGAAAAAGAAATTAAAATTGACCTTGGATTCCTGAATGCAGACCCAGATTTAAATTCTGGTTTTTATGGATTGTAGTACCTGCCAAACACGCAACTGCAGTTAGTTCTGACATATCTCAAACTGGGTGTTTCCTACAGTCCATACTACTGGGAAGGCAAATATAAACATCTAAACTAAAATACATCATGACCACTGTTTGCGAAATGTATGAATTATATGGAGGTAACCACAATTTTCCTTTCTTTACAGTATTTCAGGGTAGAGAGACTGTGACTTGAGATACATTAGTTGACTCTATTAGTTTAAACAAAATTCTTTCAAAATTAAAGACAGAACAAAATTAACTTGGTTGAAAACTGTTTCAGATTTGTGAAGACATTTGGTGACATTTAGCTAGCTCAGCATCCTGAATTTCAGCCAGCTGAGGGTTGATTCTAACCCTTCATGTCAATGGATTGGGATATGGACATTGCCGGGGAGTGGTTTTTAAAGCAGCTTCTCATACTCTTAAGGAGGTTTCCCATTCACACCTCAGTGTGATTAATTCCATCTTCAATGGATTTAGTTGCTACATGTAATTTTCTCAACCCCAGAGCAGCTGGGAGTTACAAGATTTCAACATGTAACAGCCAAGAAACAAACTACATTCTAAAGCAGGAAAGCTGCAGCTTATGCTAATTATTTTACATGCTCAGATATGCAAATGACAGTGAAGTAGATGCTTCTCTTTTCTTCCTCTTTTTCTCGCTTCTCATCTTCCCTTCAAATCTGTGTCAGGAGAGAACAGCTTTCCCCTGTACCTAACTATTGTTTTCATGCTGGTATCTTTTGAATAGTGATTCCAGCCAACGACGATTGCTTTTGTAAAAAGATAATCACAAATCTGATTTTTGAAAGACTTGAATCAAGTCTTAACATGAGAAATATTTCTTTCTGTATTCCCTGCAGGATCACAGCTTGCAGGGTTCAGTGTACTCAGATCTCCCTAGTCAGTGTCAAGCCTAACATAGACTGCACTGTGTTAAACCAGTCTATTAAATGTAACCTGTTCCAGTGGAAACAGCAAGCTCACACCTCTCATCCTCCTGTTTTGCAGGTGGTAAGGTGAAGGTGAGAGGAAGAGAAGGTGGAGATGGAACTGCCAAATCATGCCAAACAACTGCTACTGCAGCTGAACCAGCAACGAGCCAAAGGTTTCCTCTGTGATGTGATCATTGTGGTAGAAAATGCCCTGTTTCGTGCCCATAAGAACATCCTGGCAGCCAGCAGCATGTATTTCAAATCCCTTGTCCTGCATGACAACCTGATAAACTTAGACACGGACATGGTGAACCCCACCGTGTTCCGGCAGATCTTGGACTTTATTTATACTGGTAAGCTCTTAACGACTGACCAGCCTGGTGAACAGAACTTTAATGCTCTCCTCACCGCAGCAAGCTACCTCCAACTGCACGACCTGGCAGCTCTCTGCAGAAAGAAGCTGAAGCGGAACGGCAAGTCCTTTGCTGGCAAGGCCGGTGGCCTTGGTGTTGGGAGATCTGCCAGGAGTCAGAGACTTTCCACTGCTTCAGTCATCCAAGCTCGCTATTCAGGGTCAAATGAGGGGTTGAAGGGCTCGCACTCAAAGGAGCTGTCAAAGGGAAAGCTCTCTGATGACGAGGTCTTCATCAGCAGCTCCAACCAAGAGAACTGTCACTCCTTAAGCAGGGGAGCCAGCAAGAACGGCGGTGGGGGCAGCAGTGCAAATGGGAGCACTGGTGACCAGGAGCTAGGCCTAGACCTATCCAAAAAAAGCCCCTCGCTCCCTGCCGCAGCCTCCCACGATGACACGCAGCACAGCGAAAGCCAGCATGGCTCTCCCCAATCTGCCTCAGCCCCTGCAGCCAACAGTGCCTCATCGTTTGACGAGTCTGGTGTCGGAGCCCCCAACAGCATGGCCGACAGCAGCGACCCCATGGAGATGGATCTGAGCGAGGAGTGCCACCACTCCCTGACAGAGAGCAGCCAGCGCAAGGGCCTCCGGCACTCGTCCCGCAAGAAGGAGTGGATCAAGAAAGACAACGCCTTTGACCGAAAGGAAGGGGGCAAAGACAGGGACGAGGGTGAAGGGCTGCCCAATGGTATCCTGCTGGGGCCCTTGTCCAAGTCTGTGGAGAGGAGTCTGGCCGGGGCCTATGGGGCAGACCTACCCTACCCATGTAAGGAGGAGGTGGAGAACGGTAAGGAGAACAGTGACGACAGCGGCCAGAGCGAGAGTGAGAGCGGCGGCCATACCAGTGCCAACTATGTCTACCGGCAGGAGGGGTTTGAGCCAGTGGCCTATGGTGACAACCTGTATGTCTGTATCCCCTGTGGCAAAGGCTTCCCGAGCTCTGAGCAGCTCAATGCCCATGTGGAAACGCACACTGAAGAAGACCTTTACATCAAGGAGGAAGGCACATACGGCAGCAAGGATGAAGCCGAGGATTTGTCCAACCCCAATCAGTCCTACGCTGCGGAGTCCCGGCCCTTCAAGTGTTCAGTGTGTGAGAAGAGCTACAAGGATCCAGCCACGCTGCGGCAGCACGAGAAGACTCACTGGCTGACGCGGCCCTTCCCTTGCAACATCTGCGGCAAGATGTTCACGCAGCGGGGCACCATGACACGGCACATGCGCAGCCACTTGGGGCTCAAGCCCTTTGCTTGCGAGGAATGTGGGATGCGCTTTACCCGGCAGTACCGACTAACAGAGCATATGCGTGTCCACTCAGGAGAAAAACCTTACGAATGTCAACTGTGTGGTGGGAAATTCACCCAGCAGCGCAATCTGATCAGCCACCTGCGAATGCATACCTCTCCCACATAAGCCAAAGACTCCAGAATGAGCTTCAAGCCCATCCGCAGTGATTTACCTTTCTGTAGACTTGCTGCTTAAAAAAAAAGGAAAAAAGAAAAAAAAAAAAAAACAACAAAAAAGGGGGCAACTCCCCATACTCTGTTCAGTCATGAGAGGCCTAAACAAATGTAGCTTTAACATTTAAAAAAAAAGTTCCTTTTTTTCCCTTTTTTTAAAAAAAAGAAAGGTCCACAGCCAAGCTGATGCATTTAGTCCCAGTCTCCCTTCAAATTTTGATGACCTGGCAAGAAATGCCTCTTCTTTTTGCACACATCGACTTCATTGCCATATTGCTTTTCTGGAGCAGGTAGGGGGACCTTGGGGAACTTTCAGCCTCTGCTGGCTCCCCCCTCCCTGCCTCTTTCTGTGTTCCTGTCACTGTACTCACCTCCCCTCTTAAAACCAAACTCAGCAGGGATATTTCTTGCCATTAAAAAGAAAATAAGAGTACACCTTTTCAGTGGCCTAAGTAGCTGTGAAATAACAGCATTCTCAAGTGCAGAAGCTGTGTCTGTGGACCATCTCACAGGGTTGGCAGCCCCTCCAGAGACTGTGGGAAAGCCACAGCAGTGGTGGAGCCCACCCCTGTCCCCTGGGGTGGTGGTGGTGGGGGGAGCAGCTCCCAGGGCTGCACCAGCCCCAGTACTTCACTTAAAGAAAAGGCAAAGCCTCCCTTACCATCCCTCCCCATTTTGGTTTTGATCTTTATCCTTGGCACACATAACCACGTGCCACCTTCTCCCATAAAACACGCAAACCTCTTCTGCCTTACCCATGACTGAACAGGGACTGGATGCCCTGGGAATTTCTTTCAGTGAGCAGGGGGTCGTCTTTACTTTTCTAGTAGTTTCGTATGAATATTCTTTGCTTAGAGGTACTTGTTTTATTAAAGGAAAAACCATTGTAACGTTTATGTGAATGTTTGAACTGGAAGGTCTGAGGTTAATTCTAGGGTGGGTGGGTGGGGAGGGGGTTTGATGTAGGCTGGACTTGCTACAAGTTCCATAGGTACTTTTTTATTATTTTTTTTATTTTATTTTTTGTGTGTGTGTATGTTTTTAGCTTTCCTCCCTCACTAAAGTGCAAGTCTGTGTGGACAGACTTGTTACCTTTGCTACCTCTTGAATTCATGAGAACAATAAGATGGTTAGTGAAAGATTAGGCATTTTTTTCTTTTATTGTAAGTAATTAAATGTATAAAAGTAGAAGCTAAATTAAAGTTAAGGGATTTTTACCACCCCGTCCTTCCATCAAAAGTCAACTAGAGAAATGTTGAAGCAAAGCTTGGCCAAAGACAAAGCAAAAAATACACTGAGCTAGAGGCTGTGCTGGCTGCTTGGACTGGCTCAATTCACAGTCTCTTGGCTGTCTGTAGTCACTTTTAGATAAAAGCAGAAAACTTCTCTGAGCTTTTTGGGCCCTTTCCAGCTTTGTTTATTGAGTCTGGATACTATGGGGAGGGGAAAATGTCCCCCTCATCTTCCACTCCCCCAGCACATCTGGGTCAGTCTGTAAACACCTGGCAGGACAGAGGGTGAGGGCATAGCAGCCTATAATTTACTAGAATCCAGAGTGCAATAAGGTGGGGGAGAGGAGGAGAAAGCGAACCAAAGTGTTTCATATCCTCCCTTTTAGACAATTTAACACACGCACACAAAAAAAAAAAAAAGAAAAATGAAAAGAAAAAGAAACAAAATGTTCTTGCAACATCTGCATAAGACATCACAGCCAACAGCTGCTATTGGTTTAGGAGAGAAGACAGAGAACTTTGCCCACCGATTCTTGGCCCCCTTGACTTTGTTGGCGTGACCTTGTGGAAAGCTATGGCTTATTTCAAGCCTCCCGTGACTGTGGTGGTAAAAATTCACAGCCAGTAGAATCATCCCTTCTGAAATGACTAAGGTTTACACTTGCATTTTTTCATTTGTTGGTTTTTGGTGTTTCATTTTTATTTTTTTTCCACTCAAACCAGTATAGTCTCTATGCGTAAGTTTTACCAAACCTCACGTTTTGTCTTTTTTAAAAAAAACAAACCATTTTTTAAAGTTTTGACCAAAAAAGAAAAAAAAAAAGAAAAAAAGTGAGCATATTTGACTAAAACAAAGAAATATAAGCTTCATTTTCTATTGGGGTTTTTTTCTTGGTTTGGTTTTTTTTTTTTTTTTTAGGTAGATTAGTCCATGAGGAAGTTTTTGGGTCAATTGAATGAACTGAGGAAACTGGAATCCAGGCTCCAAGCAATAGACAACCCAAAGGCGCTGAGCCTTGGCCTGGTGTCACGTTACAGGGAACACTCGCCCCTCCCCAGCCGCTCCCGTGCGCTTCTCCCAGTGCCATTGTCCGCCTGCTCCCGGACGCCTGCGAGCCCCGGAGCGCGAGAGGGGTGCATGGGCTTTAGGTTTTGTCTCATTGTGCTGAGACGCGCTGTTTTCTTTTCGGGGGTTAAGTGGGCTTTTAGCGTCTTTAGCACTTCCACAGTGTTGAATATATATTGAATTATTTGCTCCTTGATTCCTTGTCAACCCCCCCGAGAATGTCCCCAGCATAGTCTTTGGGGAGGACAGGGAAGGCCGTGCCATCCACCATGTTCTCAGAGCGCATGTGAGCAGAGCCCAGGGCCAGCTGTGCAAGAGGAGTTCCTCGGCACTTTCACCCCGCCTTTAGCTCCTCTCCAGCACCCAAGGCTGAGCTGACCCCGCTCCGGCTCCCCTCGGAGCCGCCCGACCAAGGACCCACTTCCAAAGCAGGGCTTGGCTCCCTTAGCGAGGGATCCGGCCGGGGCTGAGCCCTGTCCGTGCTGCGGGGCTTGGATGCGGGTCTGCCCCGTTGCCTCTGCCCCTGCAGGCGGGAGCTGCCCGCAGCCACCTTGGGGCAGCAGCTCCCGCTGGGACTGAGGCAGCGCCGGCACCGAGCTCCTCACCAGGCAAACTCCTGCTCCCCCTCTTAATTCCATTTTCACACGAGTGTGGGTGATGTAGCTTCTCCCCCCGCCCCAGGCCCCCTCTTCATTTGCTTCTTAAGCCTTGAGAATTACGTTGAACTTTCAGGACCCAATGCTATTTTTTAAAAACTATTTTTGGAGCATCTTTTTTTTTTTTTTTTTTTAATCCCCTCCCCAGCACTTAAACAGTACGACATAAAGTCTGTGTACAGCAAGAGTATTGTACAAAAGGAAATTACGTTCTTTTTTTCAAATAGCTGTGTAAAGTTGTGTTCCATAGATTGAGTATAAACAACATTTTCCAAATTGTGACAGTAATAATTAATAACTAATAATACTCAAAACTTCAGGGACTGTTTCAGGCCTGCTTGGGGCCTAAACACTCAACTGCATTTGTACGACATAGTATTGTATCAAACATTTTTCTGTATTTTAATGAGAAAGCAAAACACTAGTTTCATATTTAAGATTTTAAGAGTTTTAGGGTGGGGGGGAGGGAGTTGCATTTTTGGTTTTTTTATTTTATTTCGATTTTTTTTTAAATACACAAAGAGCCTCAAGAGGAATAAAACAATTTAAAGGAAACAAAAAAAAAAGAAAAAAAAAAAGAAAAAAAAAAAAGAGGCCAGGCAGCTTAAGTATATGCTTTAGTCACTTAGTTCCAGAATGTTTTCGGAATAACAGGAAAAGATAAAATAGCAAAAGTTGTATAAAAGAAAAAAGAAGCTCATACCCAAATTCACAAAACTATTTTTTAAACCAAAGCACATTTGAATGAGTATGGAACCTCACTTGGCTCAGAAAAGTACTAATATATTTATCTCATTGTTTACATAAACTTTTACAGTTTCAGACCTCAACAGATCTAGGGGCCAGTCAAAATTAATCTTTGCTTTTTCCATTGGTTTGTGTCTGAAGGCTACGCAGTGTTCCCCCGCTTGGGAGGGGGGATCTGTGTCCCAGCCTGCATTCCAGCACTGCTCGGGGAGGGTGGGGAGGGTGGGCAATTAGAAATACGGCATGTAGAATTTTGTTTTCTTCAATCCATGAGAGATGTTGCTGGGAGTGAGACCCAGGCACTATTGTAGAGGCATTCCAGCCTCCCTCTTCCTCAGAGGAGTCTGAGGGAATCAAGCAGGCAAAGGGAGATGCAAGAAGCTGTAGGGATAGAAAAGGATGTTAGAAGATGTTGGGAGCTGCTGTACCCAGCACATCTTCTTAACTTTAGCCATGGGGAGCTGGGCTGTTCTCCAGTCCTTTACTGCAAAACTTCCAAAAACAAATTCTTGGCAAAAAACCCCAAAGGCCCAGCTCTGTGCACTTGGGGGTGTTAGCAGGAGCCACAAAGATCACAGAAGACACCAAAGAGCTATTGACACGCAGCTTCTGCGAGGCTTTGTGGCCGCTGCCGCGGCAGAGCACAGCCCCTCCCGGCTCCCCGTGCTGTGCTGGAGCTGTGCTCTCCGGGCCCTCGGAGCCCCGAATGAACCCGCTGCACTGATTCACTGCAGACCTTACAGTCCTGTGCGAGAGCCCAGCACAGCTCCTAGAGGCCGCCTAGGTGGAAACCTAAGCCGATCTGCATGGTAGAACAGTTTAAAGATGACCAATGAAGATGGTTTGCTAAAATACCTCTAAAGCCAAAAAAAAAAGAAGGTTTAAGAAAGCTCCCCATCATTAGTCTTGACCCTTTGTAGCTTTTATCTTCTACACCAAAGCCACCTCAAACATTTGAGGGGGGGCTGATGGAAAATGAAATATTAATTTTGCCTGGTCTTAATATCTAACAAAGATGGTGCAAACACTATTTGACAGTGTTGTTTTTGTATCAATATGTATGTGCAGTAATGAATGTATTTATTTCTCAGATTCTGTATGCACAGTTTTGCAATGTAATTCAGAAAGTTGCAAACACAAAGATGTGTCCGCAGGGTCTTCTCTACAGGATTTCAAAAAAATGAAAAAAATATATTAAAAAAAAAAAAGAAAAAAAAGAAAAAAGGAATCTCAGAGACTCTCAGCATAGCCATAAACCATAACCTGTGAAGACAATACAAAGACTGGACTTTTGTAGCTTTGCATAGAAGAGGAATTTATGTTTTGCTGTATTTAAATGTTTCAATTTACAGTGTCACTCTTTCAAGATTCCTGTTTTGGTTTTTGTTTTCCTCTCTCTCTTGTGTGTGGAAAGCATTGTTTTCAAGCAGTGCAGGTTCAAAGTCTGGGTTAGCAGTATTTTACCATGTTGCTTCAGTTCTGAAAAGCAGGAGTATGGGTCTTGACCAGAGAAACATCCAGTGCACTTAAGTGAAACAAAATGAAATCTGAGGTGACTGCTGGCAAAATCCAGAGAAGGTAAAAGTCACTTGAGGAATAGTTGTGTGCTTCTGATTGCAGCTTGTGACTTGAGACAAGTCTGTTGTCCTGCCTGAAGGACAGGATGTAGCTCCTTTTTAAAGTCCCCCACATCCCTCACTTACTGTTTACTGTGGTAGCAATAAGGATCTCAAAAGTGGGAGTCGAGGCCTAGGATGGGCAGAGGAAGCTCCGTGCCAAACCCAACAGCCTCTGTGCCATATCATGATGGGCCTTGCAAACGATACTGAAGCATCAGGTCCCCCACAGCACAAGGGGGCTCGGGCGCCTGGGAAAAGCTGTGCTTTACAAAGCCTCTTGTTCCTGTATTGGTGGAGTCAGCACCTACTACAGCCTTACAAATCAGCATGAAGAAAGGATGTTTGCTGATTTCTGGATACTTGCCAAATTCTGAAACCTTTCCAATTGGCAGTGCTGGAGTTAAGGGAAAAGCAAATAAAGAAACAAAGAGACAAAACCTCCCTACGTTTTAAGTGGGTTTAAGAGGCTCTAGGTAGCAAACATTGAGCTGTCCCCAGACAGCAGAAATGCTCATCATTGAGATGGCATGTTTGGATAAACATTTGTTTAAGCAAGAATTTAAAATCTAAATGAACTCTGAGCTGTAATTCTGGAACAATTAAAGAGACTTTTGGCATTTTTTTCCTTAGTTTTTGTTTAAATAATTATTTGCTCAACATCAGTAAGTCTCTTCATTTACTGTAAAATCCTTTCTTTCTATAAGCTTATTCTTGCACTCCAGAACTGGCCATATTCTTGAAAAAGAAAATTTAGGGGTTGCTTTCAATAGCTGGAAGTAGCCTTTTGCAATGTTTTAAGTCCCATGGTACTTTATGGTCCTGATTTTAGTGCAGGAGACAAGCACGCAAAAGGAAAAGCTGTTTCTCAGCCCCTTCCACTCCTCGTATTTTGCATTTTTTCAGAATAGGGTAAGAAATTTCACCTTTGATGATTTCCTGTTAGACTCACTAAATTTGCTTCTTTCCTTGCAAAAGGAAACTATTTGGGAACCCTTGTGAGGCAGTTCCAGCTCTGCTGTAAGGTTCCTAGCTGGTCCTCCAAGTCAGGAAGACTCTTTTGTTTCAGCCCTGGTTCATCTTTCTGCCACATCAAAACTGTTTATTCTGCTTTCCTTGTTTTAACTAACAGCATAAAGATCCTGAAACGTAAGTTCAGAGCTAGAAATGCATTTTTGTTCCATTGTCTCCTATTGCCACCATCTTCTTTCCTTGCTTCCGTAATTTCCTAAGCATTCTGAAGGCCAGTGTTGAACACAGGGACCAGGGGATCAGTGTTTTTGGAACAGAGCAGCCCCTGTGGCATGTGGTGGGGCAGGTCTAAACCACCCACTTGATGTGGCATTTGTTGGCAGTTAGGGACCCACTTCATAGCGCTGCTTTCCCTGAGGAGTGGGACTGGTTTAAACTTTCTCTGTCACAAGTTACCAATCGAAGCACTCCCAGCACAGCTGTTCCTCTAACCTTCCATGGGACTTTTGACTGGCTGGGGATAACTTTTCTGTGAGGAGAGGATCTTGTTCTGGCTGGCTGGATATTTTTCCCCATTTTATTTTAATATGATAAATACAACTGAAAAAGGGATGTTGCATCACCCCTTTTGTTTTTTGGTTGTTTTTTTTTTTTTGTTTGTTTGTTTGTTTTTTGGGTTTTTTTTCATTTTAAGCCTTAACTATCAGTCAGTCTGGAAGCCCTGGATGTTTCCTGGGGAGGGGGAAAGGAGGGGAGGTCAAGGGAAAGGCCGACATTCCTGCTGCAATGTTCTGTTCATTTCCTTCAAGAGCTTGAATTCAGGTCAGAGCCACACATCGTTGTGGCTTCAACTCAAGTGTCATATAAAAAGATACAGAAATTATAATATGATCTCAGCATTCAGAAATTTGCAGTCTTAATGTACAGTGATGAGAAACTGTTATTTTATGATCTTTTCATTAAAAGCTTGATTGAAAAATTACATCTCTTGCTCTAGAGTTCACCTTGTTCCTATAGCTGACTCTCCATGTTCTCTCTTCCTTCATTTATTCTTGCCCAGGGATCTGAACCAGCTACTTCACAGACTCCTCCACATACACAGCCTAAAAAAGGCACTCACAACCTCGCATTTTATGCATTTGGGTCATAAGCCAAAATCTGACACTTGTTAGAATATGAGAAAGGATGAATTGCATGGGCCAGGCAGGGATACAGTAACCACGCAGGCAATGGATAATAGACCAATCAGAATTTCACTTTTTTTGTTGTGACCTGAGCAAGATGAGGCTGATTTTGAAAAGTTACCCCTGCTTTGTCCTAACCACAGTTGGAAAGCAGTGTTTGTCAGAGACAGTAGATGATAGGTGGACCTGCCAGTCCATAAATCCCTCCAGCCTATTTGGGCTCTAAGTGTAACTCTGAGGAGCAGCAAGGAAGCTGAGGCAGAACAGTTTCCTAAAAGAAATTAGTTCTCCACCCACCTATGGTGCAGGTAAAAAGGGCAAATGCTTCCAGGGAAGATGAATATAATTGATGACAAAAGCACCCACTGTAGTTTTCAACCCCTCCAATGTTACAATTCAGACATTTTTCCTTGGGAAGGTTAAGTGCGACCCTAGCAAAATTATTTCACATTTCCTGAGCCTGGTTCTAAATGGTATTTTTTCTGGTTCCCAGGCCAGTTTTTTGGATCTAAGAATTCTTTAATAAAATGCCTATTTAATTGAAGCAAATGAAGCATCTTCACTGCAAGAGCCAGCCAATACCTTAGTATTTTGCAGCACTTCTTTGAGTAACACTACTCATAACCTCAGTTGTGCTGTTTCTCCTGGAGCCTGGTAGAATGCTGTAATATGCAGCAGAATAACCCTGGTGTTGAATTCATATGGTTAATTTTTTTCTTTAAACACAATGCTGACTATATTTTAAAGTGACTGACTGAAGGAGCTTCAAGTTTAGTCAGTTTTCTGACAGGTTGCAAAGTCAGCAGCACTGGCAAGAAAATAATTTTTATTTGTCCTTGGAGATGTGTTTTACCCAGCAAGGTTAAAGAGAAGGACAAAAATGAACAGAAAAAACAGATGAAGAGCTACAGAAAACCAGAGGCTGTTTTTCTCGGATGTGGTAATGAGCCTGCACTCTCTTCCCAGCTACCAGTGACTTTTCCTATTTTTTCCCTTTTATTTCTAATTTCTTCTGGAAGTTTTTGCTTCCTGGCACCCATTTCTCTGTGGCATAAGTGGTTTCCAGCATAGTTAAATGATTGCATGTTCTATTTTACTTTCTTTGCCGTGGTCAGCTCCTTTTCATCTCATAAGATCCTGTAACAACTATAGAAAACTCTTCATATAGCAACTTCCAACTGAAATGCAGCTGCCTCTGCGGTGTAACACTGAAAAATACGTACAACTGAAGTGCAGAGTGCAGGATGTAAAGGATACCAGATACGTCTGGAATGCCTGGGAATTTGTACTTTCTTCCCTCTGCTTTCATTACCCCCATGTATTGGTAGGACTTCTTTCGTCCCAGACCCACACTTGCTTGCTTCCTCTCCACTACCCTTCTCCCTCTTGAAAAGCAGACATTGGGTCAAATCTTTGAATGATAGGTTTGGTTTTGCTTTCTTGCAGGAAATATTTCATCAAAATTGGAACTTTTCCATGGGAACAATTTTTTTTTAAATGAAATTTTGTTTCAGCCACTGTTTAGTGCCATTTGGACTCTGCTGAGTAGATACAGATGGAGAATGTTTGTTTCATAAGAATGATCGTGACTGATACCACATTAAGAAGTTAAAAAGGAAGGAAAATTTTTTATAAAGAATAATTTCAGGTCAGTGAAAGCCAAAAGACTAGCATGTCACTTTGCAAATTATTTCTAAAATATGCCTTCATCCTGTTTTGTACTGAACATAAACTGAAGCACTGGAGACTTCATCTGCAAGTAATGTTACATTTTCAAAAGGCCTAAGAGTGCTGAAGCAGTTACCAACTATTAATTTTGTGTATCTATCTGGGTTTTGTTTGTCTGGATGTCTTACAAAGTTGTCCAGATTTCAGCAAATTGATTTTGTGTGCACTTGTGCAAAGCCTGCTGTGTACCAAGTTTAGTGTGACCTGGCTTAAATCAGTAATAGCTAAAGCAGGTGCACTTGCCATAGCAAAATGCATTGTTCTTTGTCTTGCTCTTTATTTGTGCTGTGGGAGCCAGGTCCTGCAGCCCCCCGTAAGCTGCACCTCAAGAACCAAATTGGATTTTCTACAGGAGAGATTGGCTGCTCTCAGTAGAGCCTTAAGTCCCTCTCTCCTTCCAAGGGGTGTGTTTATTGTGTTCAGTTCCCAACTCGGAAATATAAATACTCCGAAGTTTGCTATTTGGACCAAAATTGCTTCCCTCTGCATCTCCTCTGGGCACTGCGCTTGCCTAATTCTGCAGTTTCCTCCCAGCTACAGGTCACCATATCACATCTTCCTTCCTTCCCTTCATGGCTCACTAGCAGTGATCAGTTTTGGGTTTGCTTCTTTCCCCTGCAGTTGTGCTGCCTTAGTGATGAACACTGTTGGAAGCTGCTGCAGAGCAAGGTTTGGATCCGTATGTTTCAGCTCAGTTTCAGCTAAGCCAGCTGTAAGAAAGCACAATCCCCCTGCAGTTACAGCACATCCATAGCTCCAACACTGCAGAGTGAAAAACATTCATCATACTGTCTTCTGCTGTTCCAGGTGCTAAGAAGAGAGGCCAATGCAGCTGGCATGTAACAGCCCAGGAGGTGATTCATGGTCCTGCCTACTTCCTTTGCTTCTGCATTCTCATCATTTTGCCCCTTAGTTTTTAGTGAGGAGAGGAGATGTTGCAGGGCTCTCTCAGCAGAAGAGGGTAAATTTTTGATAATTTGGCTCTGAAGCAAAGGCCTAATTCTCCCTCTCTGTTCTTGTACACAATTCTCTCCTTCTTGTACACAATAATTAGTTTTAAAAAAACAGATAGAATCCCGCACCCCTTGCCTCTGGATCCAGACTCTGCTGGTTCCTTTACTTTTCATTAGATATTTTGAATTTGATAAAAATCAAGAACTCTTCCAGAAGCCACGCTTGAAGCAAGCAGCATTTTAGGCTAGTAAAATCAGGACATAGCTTTCCCTTGATTTCAGAGGACAGCAGTGGCAGAGCAGATTCTAGCTGTAAGATCTTTTGGTCAGCCTCCCTTCACAGTCCCCAGGCAGGCACTGGGGATTCAGAGGCAGGAACCTGGCCAGACGACATAACCACATCCCCTGGCTCTGGCTGCACAGGGAGCACTTTATGAGCACTAGGCAGAACTGAGCTTCACACCTGGGTGGATGCTTCTCCATAGCCCTACAGAGCTCTTGCAGTAACAGTGCCATTCAAACACCATCTGGACTGGCCAGACAGATGTGACTGCAGGACAGTGGTGAGGGCATCACCAGATGTCAGTTCTCAGCCTCCCAAGCATCTGTAAAACATGCAGAACTAAGCTCTGGGTTTCTGGCCTTGTCACCAGAGGCTCTCACTACCCCCATCACTGGGCAGCAGCCTCCTGCCAAGTCCAGCTGGTCCCCTTGCCACAATAGCAGCCAAAGGCCAGCCAGAGAAGATTGCACAACCAGGCCTTGATCTGTATTTTCCACTGCTCAGCCAGAAAACCCCTCCTTTTTTCCAGCACAGCTGTTTTCCATCTCTTCTCAGGAAACATGCCCTGTTTTTGATTCCTGGTCTTGCTTTATGAAGCAATCATGGGCAGGCTGTCTGGGTGGAATGGGTCACGAAGTGGTGGTGGGATAACTCTGGATTCTGAACGCCAACACAGAACAAAGGGGAGCTTTGCCAAGGCTCAGGTGAGCCTGGGGTCAGCACACAGACAGGCAACTGACGTAAGCACGAACGCAGGGTTTTCTTTCTCTGGGCTGTGGTGTTTGAAATCCCCCCTCCCTTTTCCTCTCCTGCCTGCTTTCCACAGCCTTTTCCTGGTTAGACCCATATTTCAGTAACAACAGCGGGTGTATGGGTGATGGTGTCACTGTTTTGCTACATCTTACTCACATTAAACTCCTAGACCAAGGTGGCTGTTGCTCATAAGCCGCCAGCCTTGTACAGCTCGGTTAATAAGCTGCCAGTTTGTCCCCTTCTAGGCATTTTGGGTGACAGTATCACAACATGCAGCTGCAGCTTGGTAATGGTAGCCCTGCTGTTAAAGACACTTTAGGCCACAGTGCACACAGAGGGTGGTGGGGTGGCAGACAGTGACTGGAAACCCAGGATGAAGTGCAGACCCGGATGTGGTCCACTCAGGAACACCAGCAGCCAGAAACACCATGGCATTGCACTTCTTGGCTCTCTCCCCAAAACACTGGCAATTAGCCAGCTCCCTGGCCATATCGACCTGGAAATTAGCTAGCTTCCTCAAGGGTTAAGGCATTAATGTTAACACCATCTATATTAACTAAAAATAATATGTGTGCAAAAACATCTGAGTTACAGCTGTTACAGGAGTCCTACCTTGCCTTTTCTGAGTCCTTCACATGTGAAGTGTGGTCCTGTAGAGCAAAGGCCTATAAAGTGTCTTTTAGGCTGGAAGGGGTAGAAGGGGAAGTTACAATGGACTGACTTGGAGCTCACACAGAGGTGCTTCAGAACAGGCTTTGTGATCACCAAGGGCAGAACAAATGATGGAGGAGGCTGACCACTTTTTCTTTTTTTTTAATTTAATTTTTCCATGAAGGGTTGAGCTAACAACCACCTGGGCACTGTCACTGAACTGCCTGTCTGTGCCTCTAGGTAGAGGAGACACAGAAAAAGAGAAGGGAAGCAGAGTTCCGCCTCCGTTTCTTTTATAAATTTACATTGATCAGTTCCTGGCCACTGTAACTAGTTTAAGAGTGTCCAAAGGACTTACATGTCCCATAAGAGGAAGGATTCAGAAATCACTGAACTGAATCCTTGCCGCCATCACACGAGCCACAGCCTGCAGGAGCAGCAGTAGTTGACATGGGCAGCAACTTGGGAATCTTCCGCTATATCTACTTCATTGCTTTTCAGTGGGAGTCTGTCCCAGGACTGGGGGTGCAGTGGGAACTTGGGGAGGGGAAGGAAAGCAAGCAGGCTCAGAGATCTCTAGCAGTGCATTACAGACCTACCAGCTGGCTCTTCCAGTCTCAGAACTCACACAAGACCATGCAATAGCAGTGTAGGATGTGTACAAACGCTGGCAGGAGGGAGAGATGTCAGCTCTTGGTGTAAGCTCTGCCCTAGACTGGCTGCGTGGCAGTGCTGGCAGTGGTGAGGTGTGTATCTGCCAGGGCTTGTCACACACTCACAGTGCACTCTACCCCTCCTGACAAGGGGTGTGAGGTTCCTCCTGTCCTTTGCTGTATATGTGTACACACAACACAGTCTGTGAGCGTCTTGTCCTGTCTCCTCCTTTTGAAAGGAAAGGTCAGAGGGATCTCCACTATTTTAAAGAGCATTTAGCTTAAACTTCTGAGCTCCTCACAGGATGGGTACCTTTCAAAACCTCCTGACCATTGTGAATGCTTTCTACGGAGGCATATTGACTTCCCTTGATTCGACTGGAGTTCCCACCTGCTCTCATTACACTTTTGCCCTGCACAGTACTGTTCTACAGGCTGGCATACTACAGAAGACCTCTGACTACAAAGTCCAGACCGGTTTCTGCTCCCCAGCAAAATGGTAATACAAGTAAAACAACAATTTCCAGATAGAAAGGTAGCCCAATAGTGGCTCATGCAGTCTGTGGATCACATCATCCCAGCAGCATGGCCCTTTCACACCCCTAGGAACCAGTGAAGCAACATTCTTGAGCAACAAAGGGAAGCATGACACAGTGGCACATAAAATGAACTTGTTAAACTTCTTCCACTGCCATATTCTTTCTGCTGGGCCCTGATTTAACCTTATCTCCAGTGCAGTACCTTGTCTTTACCTTCATCCCCATTAATTTTTACAGTGTCATTTTCTTTTGCATGAAGCACAATTAAAGAAGCTCAGGGAAAAGAAAGACTTGCTTTGTTTTGATGCCAAAGCTAAATGTTTTTCTTTTTTTCCCTTTTCAGTTTTTCTAGTCTAAACAAGAGATGACATCCCTTTGGAAAAGCAGCTTTCCTGAGGTGGCTTGTGCCCTGAAAACATATACAACTGGAAGTTCCAGTGCTCCAGAGCAGCTGGAGTCTGTAGATGTTTTTATGGCCCTTGGGTAGCTAGAAGAAGGGCTGGATTCCATGCTCTATGGCTTCAGTCTTCCCTAGAAATGGCAATACATGAAAGCATCAGCATCTTGAACAGCCTTCCTTAACATCCCAGTAGAGTTGACTCTACTGAGATATTCAGAAAGGTGATGCTTTGACAACCTGATCTCAAATCATACACCATAGCAGCAAAGGTAAGACATCTCTTAATACTGCAAGAAGTACAAAGCAAAGCACAAAGCTTCTCCAATCCTTCTGAACAAACAGATCTTTTTCTAAAAGTTTCTGTAGTGGCTGGTCCTACCTGCCTCATTAAGCCTGGAGAAAAGACAGAATTAAAGTGCATTTCTTTTATATGAAGCAAAACAAGGCACTGTCAGCTGCTGGAGAGCACTAAGTTCTTCAGACAGCCTCCAGGTGCTTGAAGGGAGGATCTGTGAACACATACAAAAATATCTGTGAGCAAACTATGAAGCCTGTTACAAAACCAGAGAGGTTTAAGTTGTGCTGCCCTTCAAAGAAGGCCTCTTCTGAGCAAAATTAAGTAGCATCCCATCTAAACCATGACTGCCTGTGTCACTTTAAGTTGATGGAATCAAACATGGGAGTGAAACCATGCAGTAGGAGGGTGCCTTTGATCATTCACTTAGCCTATTGTTCTTTGGTACCTGCTACAGCCAAAGCACTCCATCAGGCAGCAAAGGGGATGGTCATTTTAGAAGTGTGCATAGCAATGAGGAGAGTTAGCAAAGCTATGTCAGGTAGCTCTAGTCCTTATCCATTTGATTTCTGAAAATCTCCAAAGATGGGGCTTTCATACACTTGCTGGCCTACCTGTTCCAGTGCTTAGCCCACTCCAGTGTGAAGTCCTTTTCTCTAGGTTGAGGAGTTTGTCTAAAATGCCACCATTACATTTTCCTCCCTAATCTAATGTGAGGAGGCTCCAGGCCATCAGGAAAGTCTCACAGTCACAGCTCTACAAAGGGAGTCCACAATGTAATTATGCATAGGCACACAGGCTGGAAGGGCCCAGGGGTCTGGAGATGACAAAAGGCAGGGGAACTGCCTGGGCCTTGTCTTTGTCTCTCAAGGCCTGTGCCCAGTGGGCTGCCAACCATGTGTGCCGTGGACATTAGATAATGGTCTGAAAAAGCCTTCCTTCTAGAGGTATCCTGGTCTCTGCTGCTATGCAGCCAACCACCTCTTCCTCTTCTTTAGCTTTGTGACCCTGGAACTGTGAACAAGCCCCATGTAAGAGCTGCTAGGAGCAGTCACCCTCTTGTTCAGGTCTCCAGCTTGTTGTGGCATGGCTTTGTGCAATGCTGAAGGCAGAAGCAGGGCACGGATGCTGAGCAGCAGGTGTAATACAGCACAGAGTGAGAGAGGGCCCGAGGAGAGTCATAATGCTGAGAGCAAGTGTTGCCCCTCTTTGCCTCTTGGACAAACTGATTCTTAATGACTTCATGTGCTTTTACAATTTAAGGTACAGGGAAATCCATATTTAGAAACTGGCAATAGGAAGAATTCAGCTAGTGCCATCATATCTGCATCCACTCTGCCGTAAGGAGTACAGGGGGCCTTGCTTTCCTCTAACAAAAGGTTAGGGACTGGACTTGTATTAAGTTTATTCTCCTGGCTTTGAAAGGCTTAGTTATAGTAGGGCTGAGAGCCAAATGCAACTCTGTCTTGAGCTGTTCCTTCTCCTCCCCCACTAAAGAATGATCTTTAAGCTCTGGACCCTCATCTCCACCCAAAATGACTGCCCTGATTTATTTTATGCTTTTTTGTTGTTTCCTTTTAAATCACTCCTAAGCTAGGCTTTTGTTTGCCAAGTTTTCAGCCTGGAGCAAATTTTTGCAGTTGAATTATAACCTCCTCTGCTTCAATTTGAAAAAGAGGTGTTTTTCTGGATATGCTGCTGTCCCACCCATTACTCACCTTGCTGCTGGGAGGCAGGGGAGATGGCAATCTTTTTAAATACCAGCATCTGAAAGTTCAGTGTCACGGGCATGGGCACACATCTGGTTAAAGCATTTCCCTCATATCTTGGCTCAAGATCCTTGGCTGAGACATAGCAGTAGATGTGTCCAGGGAGCTGAGAGGGAGGGAACAAAGGACACAGAGTGGTTAGGTTTCTCAGAAAGGGAATGGCTGTGGGCTGGAATATAAAGAAATGCCAGGACCAGAGAGTCTGCTCTCTCAGCACGTTACAGGGTTTGGCTCTCCTGGGCAGTGTGATGCTCACCCACACTTGAGAAGGCTCCTCTAAAGCACAGGCTGAAGAAAGCAGGAGACTGCTGAAGCCAGTCCCTTCCTCTGAAGGGGCAAATGAGAGATGGTCTGAACAGGTGCTATGACCTGGAGGCTGAGGGAGACTTGGAAGCTTCTTTTCCTCAGCAATATTTGTTTCCCAACTTAGAACTCAATGAAAGCCTGAAAATCCCTTGTCATCTGCTAGCGAATTGCCAAAGCTGATCCTGAAGCCAGGAAGGTTCTGGAGAAGATGTTTTAAAGCAAAAAACTTAAATCTCCCCAGCTGCTTGCTTTACCAGTGGGACCCATTCCCTCTTGCTTACTCAGAGCATGCCTAAAAATGTTATCTGTGGTCTGGGACAGGGTGTGGGAGGGTGCAAGTAAGAAGGGAATAAAACATATTTGGTGGGGAATTCCCTATGGATGTATCAGATGAGGATTCAAAGTCTTTTACTGGATTAGAAAGGTTTCTTGTACAGAAGTTGATGCCCAAATTATTATGCATTGTGACCTTTTATTATTTTTATCAGCTTATTTCCCCTCCTTCCACAAGATCAGTAAACAAGCAGTGGTTGCCTCTCTCACTCCAGGGAGATTGCCTGCCTTTCCACCACACCCCCTCTCCTAAGGAATTGTTCCATGTTAGGAGCCATTATAAAGTGCAATGACACTTTTACACATGCTGACGTTGGCAGCAAGTTATATGATTGCAGGGCACAGGTCTTCTAGACAGGCTATTGACAAGGAAGAAGAATAACCACGAACAGAATAACAACAAAAAGGCCAATTCTGGTATTGAGCTTCCCTGCAAAGGGCAGGACTGGACCCAGGACTAACTCTGAACTTGGTGACATCATCAGATGTGAAAAGCCACAAAAGATGCTGCATCTTACATTCTGAGACAGTTCAAGGGTAAGAAAACCACAGGGTAACATGAATTTCTCTTGCTTTTTTAGAGTTAGAAACTAGAATGGGGGACTGTAAGAGGAACCTCTTCCAGCAGGCAAGCTCTCTGCTGCATATGAACTCCCACTGTTTAGGGATTCACAGAAGCTGAGGACAGAAAGAGACTTTCTGGTCTATCCATCTGCTTGCCCCAAGGCAGGTCAGCTCAGTCTGCTATCCCTGACTGAAATTTTTATACTGTGTTTTAAATATTTCCCTCAAAGACACCACAGCCGCCTTTGCACTTTATTCCTGGGCTTCATTAGATTTACTGCTATAAAGGGTTTTTTCCGCAATGCCTTGCTGTAGTTAAAAACCTTGAAATTTTGTCCTATATGCCCTGGATAGGGAGAACAAATTATACCCATTCGCCTTGTATTATCTCTATTGTCTCTCCAGCCCTTTACTACTTCATGATGTTATCACATTTCTCCTTCATTCTTCTTGTGGAAGAGCCTCTGGCTCTCTCAGCTCTCCCCTTCTAAACCTCCTAGATGCTCTTCTCATACCTTCAGGCAAATGCCAAGCTTGCTATGTGAGAGAGAATGGCACAGCCTGATACTTTGGGGGCAGGGGCTGAAGTGTAGCTACATGCAAGATCATCTGAAATGAGGCAGCTTAAACGTTTCTTCTCTCCAGTGACTTTGCTGCGGTACTACAGTTCACCCCTTTCCCCAGCTGAGATTATCAATTAGTCCTGGAAAAAAAACTGACATAAAAATATGTAGTGCTGTTTTCAGCTAGGATATTTTCAGGGATCTGTGAGAACTTCCAAAGCTAGTTTCACCTCCCAAGTCAGCTTATCCCAGCTATCCTCTAACAGGTATTTTACAAGTGTACTTACAGAATCACAGAATTGCTGAGATTGGAGGCAGCTCTGGAGATCATCTAGTCTACCCCCCTTGCTCACGACAGGCGCAACTACAGCGTGTTGAGAACAGTCCAGTTGGGTTTTGGATTATCTCTGAGGATGGAGACTCCACAGCCTCTGTGGCAACCAGTTCCTATGCTCAAACATCCTTACAGTAGAAATCACTAGGAGTCTGTCTCTATCCTCTTTATTCCTCCCACCAACTATTTATACACATCACATAATCACATCCAACTCCAGAAACCTTTTTGTCTTTTATCTCCTCCACATGTCTTTTTCCCATTAATGCCTGCTCTGGTCAGCAAAGCAGACTCCAGTTTTAGAGAGCTGCCAGGCAAACACACAGCAAACAACCACTCAGGTGTGCCCAAGTATTTGCTCCTGTTCTGATCATATCTACATGACCAAGCCTTGCTGTACTTCCCAGTAATGAAGAAGCAAGGACGCAGGCAGCAGAGGTATCAAAGACAGCATCAGAAAACAGGGATGAAGAACTGCTCTAACTCATTTTCTGTATCACAATTTTGACATCCATTTAAAAAGACACCCCCTCCCCCCACCATGTCTAGAAGCCTGCAGGGCAATAAATACTTAAAAGCCGATGTGTAAGGAATCTTGTGATGCCTGCCGGAATCTGCAGGCAGCTTGAGAAGTGCGACTAGCTGACATCTCAACATAAGATATCTAAGAACCACAGTTCTGGAAAGGGTGGGAAAGGGTAAGAGGGCAGCAGCCCAGTATCTTTCCCAAAATACTGTATTTCTTACCCAGCCTCCAAACTACTATTCCAGCTTTTCCAGGGAAGAAGTACAGTAGGGAGAAGATAGATAAAAAAACTCTGCTCCTCCCTCCACTCTCAGTTGTGTGCCAAGAGGCCAAAACTTGCACTAATTTGGCCTTGCCAGACTTTTCAAAGGAACAATTACATGTTCTGCTGTTAGGCCTTTACATTCAAAGTCTGCAAGTCTTCAAGGATGCAGGCACTTGCCTGGCTTACACAGCTCACATCAACGTGGTATGAATGAACTACAGGCAAAGCAGGGCTGGGACATGCATCCTTTGCAAGGGTTGTTGGGGAGCAGAAGACAATCACAAACCTCTCCCTCCCCACAAGGTGAAAAGTTTTACAAACCATGGACACTCTGGACTTCCCCCTTGTCTAAAGCCTCATTTTTCCCTGGAATATTTATCTTTCCTACATTTGCCCTCAGTAATAATCTAATCAAGTAGAATTCTTCTGGTATTAATCAGATGAGGAGGGGAGCACTTTGTGGTTAATATTATCAACTGCGGATGTCAGGAAGGCTTTGACAGGATTACCCTTGGAATTTGCCATTTATTAACTAGGCCATTAGCTAAAATGGCATGGCTGGGGTGGGGCTGGTTTTGCTTTGCACATGGGAGATGTCCTGGTTGAGGGTGGGGAAGCTGAGGGTGGTGGAGTTCTGTCTCCATCTGATTCGGAGATCTCAAACAGCTGGCCTGGCAGCCCTGAGATATCTTTCCCCATCTGTGTGTCTTTCTTTGATTTCATAATCTCTTCCCATTATTGGGAAACCATCACAAATCAAGCTGGAGAGTGAGCTAGGAGAGCTTGCACCACCATGCGTAGGCTTGTGGTCCTGACCTGGGAGGACGGGAATGAAACCCCGCTGTTACAGGCTGTTCTGCTGTGGGAGGCCAGAGAGAAATGCTCCAAGCCCCTAGCCCAGGGCACCAGGAAAGAGAAGCCAGGTTTAGAAACAGAGGCATATTAGACTTGCAGAAGCAGCTGGGATACAAAGCAGGCACTCATAAAAAGTTTAGACAAGCGAGGAAAACAAAACAAAGAATCTGTTAAAAAATTTGTTTTTTCTCCTTGAAATTTAGCACTGCTGTTTGCCCAAAAGAGACAGATGGAGACCCATGGTCAGGTGATGGAAGAATACAGGCAAACACTAAAGAGGAGGCAATTTTAAAAATATAGCTGCAACATCCTTCCCCTCCAAGCAGGCTTCTATCCCAGATTCCAGCGGTTCTAGGCATCATTTGCTGTGTGCTCCAAGCAACTTTACATGGGCTGTTGCTGGAGGGAACTTTTGCAAACTTCAGTCTCAAAGATCACTGCACCAGAAGACAGACAGAGGCACCCAGCATTAGAAGTCACTGGGCCATGATGCAAAGGGCAAAAGAGAGAAGAAAACTCCCCTAATATATCATACAATATGTCTTTATTCATTCCTCATTCAGGCAGGAGCAGGGAAATAAAATAAGACCTCAATTCAGGGCCATTTTTCTTGGGAGTACACCTCAGGTAAGACAGCAGGGACTCTCTCTGACTGCTATCCCACATGATAGCAGAAAAGGGGTCTCTAATCTTCAGGGGCAATTGGAACACAGAGCTCCAGAGCAGAGATTCTGGGAAGAGGACAACAGGAGCTTCTCTGGACAGACATGAGTCAGCACCTGAGAAGTGTAAGGTGAGTGTAGCCCAGACAGGGGCTAGGCTGGAAAGCTGCCTCTAAATAGCACCTCCTGCTACCCTCTCTAGAGAAAAAGGCTGTGGCTGGATGGGAGCACCCCAATGGTGAGGTCCAGCAGGGCAATTTTTAGATTCATATAAACCCCAGAATCACAAAGGCGTTGATTTAGAGCTTGCAGCAGCTCTCGAAGTTTGTGCACTGTAATACCTGTCACTGCATCCAGACACCCCTCAGCATTTGTTTGTCACGACTCAGTGGAGTAACTGGACTCAGCAAGGAGCAGAACTGGACCCCCACAGAGCATTTACAGGTTGTTCTTTTGAACAGAGCTTTGAATACAGAAATGCAAAAACCAACATTCATTTCTAAATTCTGTCCTTCCTGGTCAGCTAAAGAAAGAATGAATTAGCACTAGAATCCAAATTGCTGCAGGAACAAAAGCACATCCAATCCATGCAGTCACCTCTGCTTTGATGCACATGGAGAACGTGTTAATGTAACTTCATTCATTCTCCCTTGAAAAGTGGCACTTATGCATAAAAAGGCCTGAAAAAGGAGGGTATTGAAATCTCTGTACAGTTTGTAATTTATTATTTTCCTAGATTGCAAACCAAGATCTTGAGTTAGCCCTTTACTATTCATTCAGCACACATAGAATTAACTGAAAATTCAACAGCTACTCTGTAACTTCTCACATTGCGTATGGAAAAACCTATCAACTTATGTCTCAAAGTGCAGGTGTGAAATTCCTACTTCTCAATTTGTTCCAGCAATTGCACTGATGAGGGAACATCCCAGAAAAGGTATTTCTTCACCAGGTACTTTGCAAAAGTCTGGCTGTGAACCCAAATTCCCTATACCAAAGTAATCTTCACCTTAAGCAGATCACTTAGTCTTCATTTAGAAAGAAGGTTATGGGTTCTCCTTGAGGCACCTTGCTCCAAAGAGGTCCACCCAAAAGATAAACGAAAAGCCAAAAAAATGTCAACAAAAAATAGAGACTGAACCTAGCAAAACTGCTGCTGATATTCAGGAGCAGAAACCACATGCCTCTTGCCTGAACAATTTCCAAACCATAAATGATGTTTAATGTGGAAAAAGTAATAAATGTACAAAAGTTACTTCTAAACCCAAAAACACGGAGTTTCTTACTTATGGCTTTGATGAATGAAGTGTTTTGTATTCTGGCGTCATGCTTGGCACTCTAAAGAACCTTTCTGCTAGGTGGAAATTAATGGCACTGCATGTTGGCATGTCCACTGGCCTTGCAGCAGACTGGAGCGTGCCCTTCAGGATCCTAACACAGGCTGTCTCTGTTGACGGCTTAGCAATGCGGAACATATTCTCCTTCCACCAGTCGTATAGCACAAAAAAGGGTTAAATAATACTAAAAAGATTTCAAATGGTGCTGTGCATTATGTTCTTTTGTGCTGTCGGCTCCTACCTGTCTTTCAGCTACTGTCCAAATCAGGAGGAAACAATGTGTAAATAAATCACGCACAAACCAGAAGCAGCTCACACAAAGCAAAGCAGATTAAGGTATTTCAAAGGACACAGGCATTAAGGAGACAGTGCTTTAGTCTCCTGTCTGTTACTGTTGATTTGCAGACATTTCCAAGTGTGTTCCAAAACTATATTTAAAATTAAGCTTTTAAAGTAAACAGTTTCTGCCGGGTGCCAAGATTGCTTTAATGCCAAAACAGAAAGCTCTGTCTGACACATGCATCATTTTCCAAGCCGGAAATATAACAAAGCATTTAATACAACAGACATCATTTGATAGTCTCAACTTAGACGCCCACTTGGCTGTGGCAGTAACCAGTCTTCCATCAACTGCATCCAAAAATGATGCTTGCCTAACTTGTTATCATGCAAAACATTAATGGGAGTATCTTCCTCTTTTGAAGTCCATTGGAAATGGAAACACAGGCTGAAACTGCCTGGTACACAACCATGCAGAACATCTGAGAACCACCCTTCCGAGGTGGAAGCAGACAGAGAAACACTGGGAAGCAGAGCTTCCCAGCTTTTTCTGTACTGTGAGTCACATCATATACACACAGTGTCAGGGGATCGCTGTGGGAGCCATGGGGAACACAGGGAAGCAAGGCTAGGATATGGAAGTGGCATGCTGGAAGAAGTCAGCAAGCCTGTAGCTGCCCGGTCAGCTCTCCAGAGGCAGCTGGTGACTGGCCAGCACATGCTGTTCTGAGAGCTATCTGCTTTCTTTTTTCCCTACCACTGGTTACTTCTTGCATTATGCAATCCCAAACTTTTGTACAAAGATCTTTTTCTCTTCCTGGATCAGTGAGTGGCATGGGTTCTTCACTTCTTCACCTAGTATGGAAGAGAGCTATTTTAATTCCTTCACTTCCAAAAATGCACATATTTTTGGTTATAAACACATGTATGACACCAGATCCTCAGGATAAACAACACTTGATTCATAGTTTTCCCAGGCTTAAGTGGTCTGTTGAAAGAAAATCATAGCTGAAAATATGTGAAAATATTAAAAAAACCCCAAAAAACCAAACAAGTCACTATATGATTTGTTTAAAGACACTTGGTGATGATCTGTAGTCTTGCCCCTACACAGAGAAAAGGCACGTTACCTACCAATGGATCTTTGTGAGCAGGTCCTGGTAGTTGTTTTCATCATTTCTAAAAACCAGTGACTCAGTTTTCCTTTTCTCCTCCTGCACCTCACTGAGTGAATTAAACAGGATGTCGGTGGCTCAAGACCAAGTCCAGCCCTCTCTCTCTGACAGCACACTTTAATTTTGCTGTTCCAGCACTTCTTGTGGGACAGGTGCCCAGTAAGTGCTTTAGAAACCAGTGTTTACTATTCACGAGAGGAAGAATTTCAGGAAAAATACTATCATAACATCCATGACAGGAGTTTTTTATATCCCTCTTGTTAAAGTCATGCACTTTTGGCATGGCATCTCTTTTGGGGTCCAACCTATTCTGGGGTTGCAGTTTTCTGTGCACCTGGAGTGAACATTCCCTCAGGGTCTGGTAGCATCCAGATCCATGGCAATGCTCTCCCTGGGAAGCAGTGACTAACAGGTTCCTTAAAAACAAGTCGTTAGTTCTAAAGGATGTCAGAGGAAATATATTCCTGAACTTACGCACTGTAGCATACCTGCTCTTTCCTTAAGGCTGCAACTGAAAAGACCCAAATCCTTTGTGTCTCAGCAGACCCTTAATTCCTAAACAAGCAACAAAGTTCAGTGCGCCCACTAAGAGCTCATTAAGTTCTCTTTTTCGCTGTCAGTGTATTTTGCTACTTGACTTCTAACAAGTTTTCTCTTCAACATAAGCAACTTCTACATCAGCTTAGAGCTGGCGCAGCTGGGTCAGAGTCTGTACACACGGTGACATGTCATGCACCAGATGCAGAGGGAATTAGCTTGAGTGCCACAGGACTGATGAGGCATTTTTCAGCATTTTCAGTTTTGTTTTACCTTCTTACTCATTACTGAATGCTGCTCCTGCTTCTTATCCATTTGCGATGTGAGTGTCTTTAGTGCTTCTGTACAGCCCTCAGCAATCTGGATGCTGCGCCCATGCTCCAACCTGATGCTTGCTGGAAATTATCTTTTCTGGTTTTCCTATGCTTTTCCCAAAAGACTGAGGCACTTTTTCCTCTGCTTTTTCTCAGCTACCATATGTGTTTTCCTCAAACCTTTTCAAAATTTGCCACCATAACAGTCCAACATGCAATGCAGCAACAATCTCTGAGCAGTCATTCCTGGAGCTGCTATGGAAACACAAGAATTGCTAAAAAGGAGTTTTCTGGCAACTCATGGCTCCTCACCTGCAGCCTGGGGCACACCACCTGAAGCTGCTATCATAATACCTTGTCTCCTTATCTCATTAGGGCAGAAGGTAAATTGCACTTCTTTATTCTTCAGCATGGATCACAGAAGTATCCTGAATAAATTCCATGGGTTTTTTTAATATGGTAATTTTATTTGGAGACTGCTTCCAAACTCGGTTCAAAAAATGCTTTGGAATGAAGAATACAGTAGTACATTATTCAAATGTATAAAGATCCTCACCACTGTAATGCTGCACCCCCTTTCCTTAAAAGCTGCTTTTAACCACCGAATATTAACTTTTTTTTTTCTGCCCTAGTTGGACAACTCCATGATCAAAACTGCACTCACTAAACATGTACCAAGAGACTACAAAAAGACCTCCCTTATTTTCAGTAAATTAAACTTTGTTAAATGGAGTACTAAGATTGAGTTTGAGTTATCAAATGCAGAACCCTCCAGCTCCAAACACAAAGATCAAGGGACAAAAGCTATTGGTACAGCTTTGAGTCAATGGAAACATTGGCATTATTCCTACCAGCACTGGTGAGAGGACACACAGGTTATAACGCAACAGACATTCCTGAACCCCAAATTTCTCGAAAGAAGGAAATGGTCCTTGGACCAGGCTTGAATCTTTCTAGTGAAGAGACACAAAAGTTTGTCCTGTTGCCACACAGACTTTGTTTGGTGACTAAGTATGCCTGAGTATCTTGTTAACATGCCCTACAATCTTGAAAGCTGACCCTTTGCAATAAGAAGTGTGACAAAGAAACAAGCTCTTGAATGGGGGAAAAAAAGGCTGTATGCCCCAAGCACTGTAACCCGAATAAGGGGCTTTCTGAAGGAACAAAGCTGCTTGTACACAGGTGCCTGCTCCTTGAGTCAGCGGGTAAAGTGCAAGCCAGCAACACTGTTGGGAATTGGGCAGCACAGGAGGTTGAAGCAAGGAGGCTGGTCTGCTTTGCCTCTCGATGTCACAACAGTTCCTGAAAATTTCAGAGTTCCAGGAGAGCTGCCCGACTTCCTCTGAGCCGCTGCCTCCAAGCAGCATTTGCAACACTGGCGGCCTGCGTATTTCAGGAATGCAAAAAACTGGCACAGTGAGGTCTATGATTCAGCCAAGATGATGTGTTGGGACATGACTGAAGTTAATTAAAAGGAGCTTAAGACAGACAGACAAAAAAAAGAGTTTGCAAGACTTCTTAAAGAGCCAATTAATTATTCTTTGTGGCTGCACACGCCAGCTGGGCCACAACATGGAATCTCCCCAGCCCTTACCACTCACCTCAGAGTCTTTATACAATGCCAAAGAAAACCCATATGAAGGTCAGCCTTTGGGAGCTCTGGGCCAAACTCCCTCCACTAGAGCTGAGTAGAACTTTACATTCAGCAGAAAAGTCTCATTTACACCCACAGATATATGCTTTGTCCAAATAGTGGCTACAGAGCAAGAAACAAATGATATCTTGGTTGATACATAAAAAAGCACAGGCTCTGCAGAGCAGGATGACCCAGTGACAATTGTCTTTATAAGCATGGACTGGAAAAGGAAGGACTGGCTCCACCTGGAGTCAGGGTGGGGGAAGAGAGAATAAATGTGAATAATTTCACCCTTCTCTACACTATGGTAGTGATCATTTTCACAGCTGCACAATGCACCCACACTTAAACATAGTTTCCCTGAACACACTTCCAGACTAGTTTCCTGTAAGAAATTCATCGCCTCCTTAGCAATTCCCTAAGACTCCAAATTCCTTGACATTCCCAAAGACTAAATTCCAAGTCCCAAGTCTATGGACCTAAACCCTTTGTTACCTTCCTGGACAGCAAAGCAATGCTCACATGTGTGAGCAACCTCCTTGCTTTCAATTGTTCTGTACATTCAGCCAGCACTGTCCCAGAGGCACAGCTGAGCAAAGACAGGAGTGGGCCTTGCCTAGCCCTGGGAACTCAGAGCCACATCGCTGCACAAAGACAGAGCAGTCAGAGCCACCCATGGGCTGAGCAGGCTGCCTGACCCATGCTTACTAAAATCTGCATTTTCTTGCTCAAGAGGACAGACCCTACTAAGGTCTGTCAGTAGCTGACACGTATGTTTAGCAGGAGGCTACAAATTTTAACAGGGGACTTTTTCCTTTGCCTCCCTGTCCTTTCAGGGGCTGCAGGCGCTTGCAGTTTCCAGGGCTGCTCTGTGCGTGTGACTGGCACGGCGGGGCTGCTCCCGCGGCAGGGCCAGGAGCCTCCCAGCGCTGCAGGCCCCACACCTGCTCGCACAGCCCTACCTGCACGTAGACCTTGGCAGCCCCTGTGGCATTTGCTCGGGGTGGGAAGACCATGGTGTCATTTACACACAGGTTGAGCAAACCAGGTGCAATCAGTTTGGGTTTGGCTGAAGAATCCTCCACCCTTCTCGAGCTATTTAACCCCTGCAGTGCCAAACCTTGATGCATGCCCAGGGCAATGACAGCATTAGTCTGCAGAGGAGGCATCTGTAGATCAGTCATCATTCTCACATTGCCAAGGGCAACACAAGAAGGACAGGTCATATTAAAAGAAAGATAGCCAGCCCTCCAGCTACTGTACTCTTAAAATTATCTTTATCAAAGAAATGAATATAGTAAATGTAAACCAAATTGTCATCTGAAAATCGTTTCATTTCACCTGGCCGTGGACAAGCTAAAATGATGCTTGAAAACCCTTTGAAGAGCACAGCACAGGGGCCAATATGTTGCAGATGCAATATGAAAGAAGGTGGCAAAGAGACTGCTGGACAAGCCAAGTCTTCAGGACTGGGAAGTGATGCAGCACTGCCAGTGCACTGTCCTGGGACACAGCTGCATGTTCAGTCCAGGTCTATCCCACGGTAGAGAGATGAGAACCCTGGGATCCATGGTCTGAAAACTGTTTTCTGAAACACCCACCTTTTGCCTTCACACACACTGAGCCCTCTGGTTTGTGGGGTACACATCTTGCAGCTGACACAGGGAGACTTGGATATGCAGTTTGTAGGGGGTAGACAAGTGTCAGTTCCTGAGCTCAGGGGTTCGTAAAGTCAACTACAGGCTGTTTACTCCCAGTCTGTTATGTTTCTCAAAATTAATATTGTAATAACAAAGCCTTAATGTGCCTGTGGGAAATTGCTGAGTGCAGATCATTCAGTCTGTGGGGGACATGTCTGCAGAAAGGCCTGGGAGAGCAGATTTCATTTGAGTTTCTGTTTCCAGTTGTTCTTCTAAACCTTTCACAAAGGGTTGAAGAAACAGGGGAGGGACTTGGCGGGGGGGGGGAAGTCCCGATTTAAAGTAGCTTAACACCTTGCTGGATCCTTGCCAAATGCAGTTTCAAATTAACAACTCCAAACTAGCAGGAAAAATGCTTCTCTCGACCCCCGGGGGGTCAGTGCAACACCCAAGCAATGGCAAAAGGCAGAGCTCAGATTTGACACAAAAAGCCTGGGCTGCTCACCTCTCCCCGGGCTGAAGCCCAGAGAAAGGGGCACTGCTTCCAGGAAGGGACAAAGCCAGCCAACCCCACAACAAAGGACACTTTTCAGCAGCACATAAAAGGAGGGTCTGGCTCTGCCCCTCCAGCCAGACCCCACCCCTCGCAGCGTGGAGGCCTTGCCCCCGCGCCAGCCAAATCTAATCAAGTCTGACACACAAGACAACGCGGACAGACACTTGCCTTAGGCACCCCCCGCCTCCGCTCCTCACCCACGGACCTCCTCCCGACCCACAGGGCGCTTCCTTGCTTGAAGAGCTCAGGCCAGCCATCAGCCTCTCCGGTCGGGCAGGCACCACCCCACAGCCCCAGCGGCCCCCGAGAGGGTGAGGTGAGCACCGTGGCACCACCAGCGTGGACCTTCGCTGCACTGATGGAGTAGCTCTGCTCATGCGTGGGGAAAGGCAGCCCCCGGCCCTGCTGTAGTGGGGCACGAGCAATCCCTGCTTGCAGCCACAACTGTGGTTCCCTTTTCCCTAACAGCCTCCATTTCTGCACCCATGTACCTGGAGGAGTCTTTGCTCCCCCCAGCCCTTATAGTTTAAAGTACAGCTGAGTGTTGATTAAAGTACACAGGAACTGGACCAGATCCTCAACGATACAAGTGTTCCTTCAGATAGGAGAAAAAAACCATAAAGCTTTATAATAGTCCATTTAAGCATTGCTGGGACAATCAAGGAACAGCTGAAGGTAGGAAGCAGCTCAAAGAAGCCAGACCTGTCTCATAATAGCAGGGAAGGCTGAATATTTCCTAAAATTGCCCCTCCTGCATTATCTATTCCACTCCTCAGGTCAGGACTTAGTATGCTCCAGAGTAGGCGAGAGTCTAGCAAGGAAAGCTGAATAAGCATTGCTTGAAAGGGAGGAGGCAGGAATTCACCAAAGTGAAGAGGAGGAGGAGAGAGTACAGGCTGTTTTTAGAAGTACTGGCACCACCTTAGTCTGCAGTGGCCAGGAAACTGGTTGGAAGCCCCATGACTTGAGCAAGACACCCAGACCTGGGAGCCAGAAGAGGAAGGGACTTGGCAGAAATTCCCCTGCAAAGCGAGGAATCATTTATGCAGCAGAATATTCAGCTTGGCCTCACTGCAAAGAAACGCTGCCAGATACCTGATTGTGCCACCAATATATTAGGACTCCACTCCCCTGCTCTAATATAGCCATGAATCTTCTTCATGCACTTCTATCTTCCATTCGATCAGTTTTACACAGCTTCTCTCTAACCCCACTCTTCCTGCACTGCCCTGGGGCCATCACAGCCTTCTCAAGAGCCACCGGTGTTCCTTCCCCCTGGCTCCCAGCTGCCCAGCCTCATTCCTTCCACCCTTGCCCTCTGGGCACTGTTGTCCCACCCCCTCCTTTGAGAGGCTCATAGCACATGGAAGGGTGAAAACCACCACTCTGGCCTTCCTAGGGTTAAAGACAAAGAGGCCAAGTATCAAAGAGCCAGCTCAGGGAAATTTTGGCACCTGCAGGAAGCTGAGATAACCTGGCTGATGCATTGCTAAACCCACTGCTTCAGTTTATCTTTACCCTTCCTCTCTGAACTAGCTGCATGTGGCTCGCTCCATGGTTCAGTGTGGCATAAATCCCTGGGTAGCAGGAATGTCTGCAGATAGGGGAATATTCTATCACTGCATTTATTTTCTTACTTGCTTGCACCACAAAAGGAGAGTGAGAGACTCAATACTAGGCAGCTGCAGCACCTGACACAGTACCACAATGGAATTAAAATGCACCTTTCCATACTGCAGAAAGTTGTCTGGGTCAAGGGTTGGTGGTACCAGCGTACACTGATGGGCAAAATCTGAGAGGTTTACACCCATGCCAGCCAGAACTTAGAACAGTGCCACTTCAAATACATACAGATATCTAAAAGCTTCACTGAGCAAGTGATAGTCATGTCCTTGTTTTCTGAACGTGCTTGTCCCTTTTCTAATTTAAAAAAATGAAGCAGAACAGTTTTAACTGTTTGAGAATTTTTCAGGGCACAACCATACACCAAATAATTTCCCTTTGCCATAATCCATGGAAACAAAAATAACCCTTTTAGAAAGACTATAATCAGCTGGTTAGAATGTGCATATATCTCTTCCCAACAAAGAGAGAAAACATAAATCTACACTTGAGCTGTAGTCCTGTTTTAACATGTCATCTACTAAGATTGTCAATTCCTGCGTAGCTATGAAAATCTGATGCTGGAGGAGTAAAATCCTAGCTGAAAGTCTAGAGCTAAAACACAACTATCCTGGAAACATTTGTTAATGAACAAATGACCATGTAAAACATACACTAGCATTGACAATTGTCTTTTAATTATTCTCTGTGTTGAAAAGAAACATAAATGTAACCAAATCCACTTGGTCAGTGCTAAAAAATGAGACAGAAGAAAGTTCACTTTGGACCTGATACTTGCCACACTGGGTTTGAAGTTACACAGAACTGGTTCCAGACCTTTTGTCCAAATATCCTGCTGCAGACAGGACCCTGCATTCTTTTCCTTTCTGAATAAATGCTTGCACAGGGAAGGCCTTGTGCCCACACAGCAAAGTGACACCAGGAGGTATGGAGGGAACTGCAGATACGGACTTCTGATCATGGCTAAAGGGGATGACGGATAAACATAGAAATACAAACTTTGTTCTTGGATACTTCAAATTAGAATCTGTTCCTTTGGGTCCACACCTAGTTTTTGCAAGTTAGCTGGAATACCATCCTGCCTTTCCTTCCACGTACTCATTCAGGCCATGTGTTTAAGGCTCCTGAAAGGCATCAGATGTTGGGGGGAGATAGGGTGTATTTGTTTGTTTGAACTCTCCTTGCAAAAACAACAATAAAAGAAGGGAAGAACATTGGATGACTTCAGATTTGCTTTCCAGCACAGTATGACTAAGTCAGGGAGGCAGCCTGGTAAATACACTCAGTCAGGACTCTGGGGTGGGACAAAAACATACAGAGAAACTCAACAGAAAATAAACAAGAGAGATAGAAGTTTCCAGTCTTTAGTAGAGCGAAGAAAATGGAGACCAAACAGGTGATCAGGAGGCAGTTTTTGCAGACACAGCCTGGAAGGGAGGAGAGCCAGGAGTTTAATCTCCAGTCATCTCCAGGCACAGCCTAATACAGACCGAGCAGACTGACAGACAAGTAATAGGTGAGAAAAGCAAGGGCAGGAGACAGACCAGAGAACAAAGCTCACTTGGAGGTGAGTGGTCCAAATGCTGTGCTGGACCCTGTTTTGGTTAGTTGCTGTTGTGTAACTAGAGATTTCACATTGGCTTCTTGGAAGTTTATAGTACTCAGGAATCTCCTTCAGGAAACTTGCTGTGCCTGAATGGAAGAGCACAGTGACCAAGGTGAGCCACAAGCAGTTAGTGGGAGGTGTAACAGAAAAGGTGTGAGGATGAGTATGAGGAGACAAAGTATCTAAGAAATCCAAATTGATGCTGGTTTATGGGACAGGGAAAACCTGAAGAGGAAAGGATAACAAACAAAAGGAAGGTCCTAGGAGAGAACACGAGTTCTTTTAACTGAAATTCTGCTTTACTTTAAAACACACACATTGCAACAGAGATGCGCACAGGCACACACAAACAAGTCAAGTATCCACATGAACACAGTTGGTTCTGGATATCCCTTCTTTCTTTAATTGGTCCCAGGTGAGGCATCAACAGTCACATCTGGAAATTTTTATACAAATGGCAGGAAAGCCAATGACTCGGGTCACAAATATTTCACGCTCTCTCTTTGCCAGAAACACGGGACAAATGTGGTTTACATCTGCCTCCCTATAAATACACACACACTTGCAAGATTCTCTGCTATGGCAAATACTTGTGCACATAAAAGCAGAGCTGGTCAGCGTTCCTCCCATCCACCCAACAGAGATTCAGTCAGAACTAAGAAACTGGATGCTGGGTGACACCTGCAGTCCAGGTCAGGCTTATGGTTGGGATAAGGATCAAGAGATGGCAAAGACATCCTTACTGACTGTAGAAGTAAAACACAGAATCAAATTACATGGATGAGCACTTTCAAAAGCTGCTGCAGCCCCTGCCTTCCAGACCCAGACCCTCCATGAGACCACAATGTCAGGCACAGCCAGTTTCTGCCTGACATGCAAACCCAGCTTAACTTTCAAAAGCTTACCTTTCAAGAAAAAAAGCCACTGGGTCCTCCCTTAATCCCCTTCTCTTCCTGCCTCAGGTGCCAGCTACTGCCTGAGTTTATCCCTACGTAGTCAAGAATAAGCTGTAATAGTTTGTCTGTGATGCACCAATTCAAGCGGAGCACTGCCTGACTTAATTAGTTCTACCCATTGTGCACTGCTGCTGCAAAATGCTCTACAAATCCAACACATCTCAGCAGTAAGGACCAACCTCTTGGTCATCAGAGGATGAACTCAGATCAGGTTCTAACAGTAGCACTGTTTCCTGTCAGGAACACTGTGCTCAGCTTCTGCACAACTACTCTATGAGCATTATAGTTGCAAAAGATGGACACTATCTGTGTCAACGGTTCTCAGGAATGCAGAAAAGCTGTATTTCTATTCAGTACTAACTAATTCTTAGAAGAACCATAATGTCTTTGCTCTTCTGAGATGTCCCTCTAGCGTAGGTGATGCTGTTGGTACTTGGCAGTGGAGGCTGGTTTATGAGAACTGAAAGAGAGTGTGCATGGCAAGGAGAGCTGGGCAGGGACAGCTTACACACCCCTAATGAGCCAACTCTGATCCTATCTATGGCAACTTTGCGTTGCTCCAGGGGTAAAGAGACTGCAGAGGTGACTTAACTAGATGTCAGAGGGAATCTCCTAACACCACCGAAGCAATCCAATCAGCTTTTTTTCTTTCCCTCTGCCTGCCCTTGGCATAGTGGATGTGCCAATGGCTGTTTACAGAGCTCTGCCAACTTCTGGGTAGCAGGGTATGACAAGGCTCACTGCACTGCACCCCTAGAACAGCCTGGAGTCTGCAGCTCTGAACTCCAGGATGATGAACCTGCTTCACAGACATAGATCAAAAATAACTTTCCCTCACTGAGAAGACTGTCTAAAGCTAAAGGCACAACTTTGCCTACCTCTGATTGTCCACTGTTACACTTCCTGCCATCAGAATTTGTAATGGACAAGAGCCAACAGCACCCAGCTATTGTATCTCTTGGGTTTGATCTTTTCCCTTAATCTGTGGCATTTAGCTAGAGCACCTGATCATATTTTCTCTCATCTAAAGCTTTAAAACAAATTGGTAAGCTCCATGTATGTTCAAGTAGGAGTTGATCACTCAGGCAGAACAGCACAGCAAGATACACGTTCTCTTAAAGTCAGTGGAATTCCAAAGGCAAAGCACTTAAAATTGACAAAACGTCATCATTTTTTATTCAATGTTTAATTAACATATTCAATTTACCTCTACTCCCCCTGTTGCAAGAGAGATGAATAGCTTACTAATTTTAGGTGTTTTTTTAAGGATTAAAGAAATATGATTAAACATTTCCTCCTTTGACTGTTAGATCTTTAGAGCACTTCATCAGCCAGGCTCAAATCTGTGATGCTGCTGGAACCTGTCCTAGCCTCACAAGTCCAGAACAGGTACTGCCTTACCAGGTACCTCGTTAGCCTCATTCTCTTTGGGCCCCCACAAGGGACACTGCTGGAAACAAGATCACTGAACTGATCAATGAATTTGTCATGGATGGCTCACACCACTTCCTGGAGCTTTCCTGAAGCTTTCCTGAAGCCCTCACCAGGCTGGCCAGCATCCCGACACAGGACTAAGGGAAACTGAACCAATTAGAACCACAAATGTTCGGAGTCCTCGTTCCAAGTGCTGACAGACAGTGCCGCGCTCTGATTTATTCTCTGTAGCCTTTCTGAGGGCACACATTGAAATGACCTCCCCACGTGTCTCATCTGGTATGTCACAGGTGTGAGGTTGTTGCTGCTCTTAACATCTTTTAAGTGTTCCACCAGATGAAGAGATGAATTCCCTTTGTTCCTCGGAGATGGAGTTTCTTTCATTTCCTGCATAAGGATGCAGTCCACACTTCCAGTAGAGGGAACAGATGATGTAGGCCTGGAGGGTAGGGGTGCATTTGCATGGGATGGGCTATCAGGTGGGCTTGCACAATTAATCACTTACACCCATTGGGCTGTACGGGACTGGTAACAGCAGAACTGTTCTGGAGGGGTGCTGTTTCACAAGAGCTCCAGAGAAGAAAACCATCATTTCAAACCTCTTTGCTCTCAACCCATGGAAGGAGTCCCCTTAAAACCAAAGCTGAATGAAAGGACCCTGATTTAGCTTATTTGCATATGTGATTATGTAAATCAACCTACTGCTTCTTATCCCATGGCAGCAGACCTGCCTGCAGAAGAGCCTCCAGGTCTGTGCCACAGTGGAGAAGATTGGATTATGGAAAGGGACATATGCGTGAAAACAGGTCCTAGCTGCATATTTAGAGTTCATCAGCAGGCACGTGGAAAAAAGTGGGATTTAACCCTTCACTGTCAGAGAGACAGGACAGAGGAAAACAGTGCAAAAACCATGGAGAATGCTTAGATATAACGCAGCAGCCTTTATTGGAACATGTTTAAGGAAGTATTCTGTGATCGCTTGGACTGCTGTGTGCAAAAGGGTTCATGATGATAAGCCAACAGAAATCAAAATGGTGAAATATTTCTAGCTCCAGGATCATCACAAGAAGAGCCATCTCATTCACATGTCATTGTCATCTTGTGATGTGCACACAGTACCTGCTAGTTGCTCACCAGCATGCCCAGTACCCACCTCCTGAGATGCATGTTCTGCATTACCATACAGCTATGGTGCATCCCGCTGCCATCTAGGCTGCCATCTGCTCCAGCTTTCCAGCTGCCATCCTACAGATGCAGCATCCAAACCAGTGCTAGCTGCACTGCCCAGGACATGCCACGCCCTGTAACTCCTTACCCTTTTATTACAGATCTGCCTGCCTAAGCACCCCACTAACTCCCAGGGGTGCCCAGAGCAGTAACAAAACAGCTTCTTATCACTGAGAGGCTCAACAGGCCCATTGGTGTAGCAGCACTGCTGGGGTTAACACAACCCCAGTCCAGCGTTATCAAAGCATGTGTACGAAGTGGAACATTTTTAATCCTGTGAAGAAACTGCTGCATGGATGACAGAAGCAAAGAGACCAGGCCATCTCCATCTAGAGGAAATAGCAGCAGTGTTCAGGGATGAATAGAAAGTGCTACGTAGTATTTTGCAAGCTCTAAATAATCTCTTATGAGGGTTAATAGGGCATCTCTCACAAAAACCCCCAAACAACCAACCAAAAAAATCATTAAAAGTTACAAAAGGAAAAATAACTGGCACTTCTAAAGAACATGACAAATATGAATCAGCCATCTCACAAGTACTAATTTTAAACTGACTACAGGAGTAAGTGACAATAATTTTAGGATTCCAAGAAATGTCCCAAAGCAAAACTAAATATGTCTCTGGATTTCTCTTTGTTCTGAGATTTGAATCAGGATGGTTTTGGCCAAGAGTCACTCAGCTTTTAAAGCCAACTTTGGCCAATTTAAAGTTTCTAAACCAAGGCAAATAAAGTTGATTTGGCTGAGTTTTCCTTGGAGGAATTTTGCATGTGTGACACAAATTCAAAGCAAAAGGTATTGGGTGGGGGGTGGGTTGGTTTTGTTTTGTTAATCCTACCAAGACTGGCAAAACAAGGGGGGATTGTAGCAATACTTGAGGTTGACCCATACCAGCAACATCTCTTCAAGTTATTCTGTTGTTACCTATGCTGGGTCAGCCACCCTAACCTATCCTTTGTGAATATATGGGAAAGCACATACAGTAGCTGACACTGGCTAACTCTGGCTCAATTTTCTACTGCAAGCAGGACTGAGGTGAGATCAAACAGTGGTGAATCAAAACCAAACTTTGTAAAATGGCAGTGTTATGCAGAGCCCTGGTAGTTCCAGAGGACCCACTTCAAATATCTGCAGTTTGAAGTGTAAATGAATAAAACAAAATTCCTTCACTTACAGGATTCCTCATCCTCTTAGCTTCCTCATGATCATCAGATTTGATGCCCTCAAGGACAAGATCAAATTTAAGATGCTGGGGCATCTGGATTGTATCTATGCTTGAATCCTGCAGTTCAGATGCCAGCTTCCTCTTCTGTCGTGGCAGTGCCTCTGCAATTCAAGCTCAGAATTGGGAACAACCAAATGTGTGTTTGTTTTCACTATCTTCAGAATTAAGAGAGGGGATTAGGTGTGGGGTTTCTTGCACCCCAGCTGCACTGCTTTAGCCATAGCACTGTAGTGATTCTGTGGTAGAAAGGATGACACCACAGGAACAACATCCATCTAGTTCCAGCAAAAGTATTCTGGCAATTTGCAAGATAATTACTTAACTTCCACTCATTTTCGGTTTTTTCCTCACAGTGGAATTCAGCGTATGTGGTGGTTGGAGTCCAAACAGCCCTAGAGGCTTCTGTGCGAGGGACTGCTGGTCACGGTCACTCCAGAGAGGAGGGAGAAAGCAACAGAAAGGAAGGAATCCAGGGAGGGAAGGAACGTGCATATGGACAAACCCATCCCACTGAGCATTGCAAGGAGGAGCAGGGTGCCGAGGGACAGAGCTTGGAAGCAATGAGAAGGTTTCTTGGGCGCAGTCAACAACAGCAGTATGAGCTGGCTGCTGGCAAGGGCTATTGATGGCAGCATTCACATTATGCTGCTTTTTCCCATTTTGAATGCCCCCTGTCAGGCTTGTACCACTCCAAAGTACCAAGACCATATATACAATAAACCTCTTCAATCTCTTCAAGGTTGGCCATGGACCTGTGCTGTTACCCATATTTGAGAAGGCCTGGGAACAGCTCCTGACAACCACTGATGTCTGCAGTCAGGAACTGACAAAGATGTGGCAAATGTACCCTGCAGAGACATGTTTAACCTACGCCAGCTGGAAAAGTGACTGCTAAATACTGGAAACTGCTTTATCTGTGGGGTTGGTCTAAGGCAGCTCTTGTCAAACTGACCAAGAGCTTTCTGCCCTAACAGTAGGGTATTCTGTACCCGCCGCTCCTCCGTGTGCCCGCAGCAGATAAAACAGCCCAAGGTCACGGTGTGCTCTCAGTGCAGCTGCTGGAGCACTGGCAGTGCCCTGGCCCCAGCCCGAGTGCCAGGATCACCACCATGAGGCAGCCAGCCCCAGCCTCAGAGGTTCGACTCCAGCAATGCCTTCCCATTCCCGTCTGGCTGTCTCCCATGTGGCGACGCATAGCACTATTCACCCGACTATTGGCCCAGACCAGAACTGTTTTTATTAGAAAACACTAAGGCAAGCCTTTCCAAGCCTCAGAAGAATCATCTTGTAAAGATCTGGGCTTGAGATGCCAAATGATTGCTGCTTTGGCGGAGTCTGCACATTCATTTTTTATTGGTCACAAACGCTTTCCAGATGCTGGCATGCTGGCTGCAGATTGCAACTCTGGGGACTTGGCTCCCAGCCCTAGTCACTTTGTTAAACTCTTGACCTGCTGTGGGTTAAAAGAAGCAGGGAATGGGACTGAGTCACCATGAGGGCATTGCTAAGAGAGAGTGCGCACTACACAGCAGAGACCCATTTCAGCAGCTTTCTGTGCTCAGCTGGCATGGAAAACATTTAAGGTGGTCCACAGCAATCCAGCTCAGCTGCCAAAGCTGGTGAGAACTGCAGCATAGCACCAGCCCAGGCTCTAGGAGCAGGGGCAGAGAGGCTGCCCTGCAGCTGGATTTTCCACACTGCAGCCCATACACTTTCCATCTTTTTTTTCCTCTGCACAAGTGGATTTCCCATCCCTGCTCCAATACTAAAGCAATCCTCTGAGCCAGAGCCATGTGCAACATCAGACTGAAAGCTGAAGCCTGGAAACCTTCCTTGGGTTCAGGTTTCATGACAAGCCTGAAGCTTGTTCATCAAGAAGGTTTGCAAACTTTTGGGGAAAAGAAGACTTTCTGGATTCTCAGTTGTTACATGGTGTCCCAAGTAAAGGGGAAAAATAAAACAAAAAAAGGAAAAGAAAAGGAGATGTGAACAAGCAGAAGGAAACACAATTTTGATAGAGCTGTTTGGTAGTTTTCTGAATGCAAAAAAATCCTTTTGAAAAACATAGCTGTTACAAATCATTGGGTTTTTTCTCTCCCTCAAAAGGGCAATTTAAAATAACTAGTATTTTGCACTTTTGGATAGATTTCCTAACTGAAATTCTGCAGCTGATGACTTTCTTTAATCTCAGTTTTCAAGAAGAAAAAGTTCTCTCAAAACCTCAGTTTGAAGAGAACACTTCTGGCTGAAATGAAATTTTTCATGCCGCTTTGAAATATGCAGCCAAAAGCAGTATTTCGGAAAATATATTTCCATACAGAACTTCTGGACAGGAAGGAAAACAGTTCTTGATAAGATCAATTGACCTGAGCCTTGGTGCAGTTTCCCCATCCCCTGTGTGGGGACCAGGCTGGGGCAAGGGGTGCTCAGGGAGCAGAGCTCCTGTACAGGTCCTCTGCCCACAACATCACCTCAAGGCTCTCATCCTGCTCTCCCACTCACTCCTTTTACAAAGTGCTGCCTAAACCACAGCCCCGAGGAGCTCCTGAGCTCTGTGCTTGGGCAGATGATGAGCTGTGCTGGATGCCAGGCAGGACATGGATGGGGCAGGAGGCTGGTGCAGGAATGCACACAGGGCTGCAGACCAGCTTCTGCAGCACTTGCTCAGTGAGGTGGTGCTGGGAATGGCTGGTCACCCTTCAGCTGGGGGAAGCTGCCAGCAGAGGTCTTGCTTGCTCCCCTCCACCCTACAGCTGGGGAGGGAGACTTTCCAAGATGCTGACAGAAGCAGGATGCTGAGGGACAGCTGGGTGCCTCACACTGCTCTGGGTGTTGACTTCTAACCTTCCTCTGGACCTTCATGGGAGCTCAGTGTCACCCACAGGCTGTTCATCAGAGCAGGCAGGGCCACAGGGTCTTGAGCAAAAAGAAGAGAGTGAATGAGCCAGTTCTTCTGCCTAAGCCTTCAACAGCCACACAGGGAAGAGAAGCCACAGAAGAGGTTGCAGTGGAAGTTGGGATCTAACTCTTTGTACTCATCCTCCTCAACAGAGGCCTGCCCACAGCTCTCCTGCCCATGTTTGCAAGAAATGCATGATCCCTTCAGCATTACTTGTGCAAATAGAACGCTCTGCAGTCCAGAGGGAGTATTGGGGGAAGGTTTTATCCAATGTATTTGGTCCAGTGATGCCAATTAAATCATCACATTAGAGCTGGGGGCTTTCTTGAGTAAGTGTTACCATTGAGCTGAATCGCACCTCAGATCACAGCCAGGTGTTCTCTCTGGATCCAGAGAGCCCTGCCAAACTCATTTCACTTGTGATGCTAAGGCCAACTCCAGACCAATCTCCAGAGACGAATAAAACAGGGGAACAATCCAGCATAAACCTGAAGTCTTTTAGATTCAGCCAAGTGGAAATCCAGCCTGACTCCCCACCCAAAACCAAACAACTGAGAAAAAGAGAGAAAGTTTTACATAATAATCTCTCCAATGTTACAGCAGACAGTGTTTCTCTGAGGACATTATGTAATGTCTCGTAAGGGCTTTTAGGTGAATTATCAGGTGACTTGCACAATTACTAAAGAGAAAAACAGAATCACAGGTGAGCAGTGGGTGTGAGAACACACATCTGCCTCTTGTACATTAGCAGCTGGAGAAATGATTCAGATTCAATGAGATGTCACTGGAAATAGGCTCATACTACAGACCTCAGATTCAGAGGACCTAGAGCTGTTTCCATCTGACTTTCTGGCCCAGGCCTATCTTCTACAGCATGAGGGAGGACCTCTCCACAATCCTTTGTAGAGGGACAGACTCTCCAGGGTGATTTTTCCTGCCATCTCAGATCTTCAGGCCTTTACAACAGGAATCCCTGTTCTGAGACTGATTGATTGTGCCGCAGTGACAAAAAAAGACAGCTCTTGGCTATTTCTTCTCCCACAGTCCAAGGATGGGAAGGATGAAAACATTCCAGATGAATTCACATTATGTAGATGCTGATGTTTACTTCCATGCTGTTTTCTCCCTTGCCCCTTCTGCTCACTGAGAGCTGTAGGGGTACAGGAGGAAGAACATCTGCAAACAGAGCCAGTACATCAGATAATATAACCCCTCATGCCACCTTACTGACTTCTGTCTCACAGCAAGAAGTAGGGAAAAAAAGCCCTAACAGCAAATTCTGCTCCAGAATATCTCCCTTCTGATGGTTAGGAACCTTCTAATTACCAGCTAATGTTACTATGGGCTTGATGATGCCCATCTGTTCATGTGCCAGTATTGCCTTTAGTCTAAGCAGTTGTTCTCCTCCCTGGCATTTACCTCTCCCTTTTCTCCTGCTCTGTATATTTACAGAATTTCTCTCAGCCTTCACCAGATTAAAGTTTTATTGAGGGCAGATTTATCTAATGGGTTTTACACTTGCTTTTGCCATACATTGGTCTGTATTTGTCCAGCTTCAATGTTTGAATGAGGCAGCTTTGTTTTCAGATCAGCATTGTCCTTTTAGCACATTGCTGAAGAGGTAACTTACAGATTCGTGAAAGCAATGAATCCTCTATTGCTATGCAGAGTGCTTTGCAACAGAATAAATAATCACATGAAGACAAATCTACAAAGTACTATCAACATGGTAGTAATTATTGAAGCAAGGGGTGGATATTAGCAAACAGAAGGCAAGAGAAGAATAAGGTGGATGGTACTGACTCAACTACTGTTTGAAAGAGAAAAGGTGCTTGGCAGAATGAAGAATTAACTTCCAGGGAAACGGAGAGACTGAGTATTGCTCTTCAGCAAGCCCCTAGGCAACAAACTGATAACCTTCTCCTACAGAAGAGGAAAAAACAAGTGTTGCCAAATTTTTTACATCTCAATGTATTTTCTGTAGACAGTTCTAGTAATAGCAGAGTAATTTCACAATTGGAATAATAGAATTTTACCACAGGAAACATAAACCCTTAATAATCCCCCACTTGCACCATAATCAAATTGCTGGTATCATAACCCTTTTTTGGTAAAACCAGCCAGACCTGCAAAGGCGAATGCCTCTTGGGTGAGTACATTCCAGTCTCACATGATGCTGGGATGAGATAGGAACACTTTGTCCTGTCTGGTTTTGTGTTCCATAATGCTTTCCAGTGTAGTAATACAGTTTACATGCATACTATCATCTCTCCTGTGAGTGCAACCCAGAGATGCATATATGAGATGCATTTAAGCCAGTATGCAGCTGGTTTAAATACATCTGTGACCTGCATTCCCAAAAGAAGTGGCCTTAGATTCCATTTCCTGGCCAAATTATTGCTAACATTTTGATGCAGTTTCTACTGGAGACATTTTAAAGGATGGATTTTGTGCATGGGTATAAACCAAACAATTTCATTGACAGTTGACAGAATTATTTCAGATTTCACCAGGACAGCTGATATAAAATCTTAGCATTTCATGTCCCTCTCGAACTCTGCTGTGAAGTTAGTTGGTTAACTAACTTTTGTGTTTCACCCCCGAGGCAGTTGCATTAGTCTAGAGAGTGAATAACTGAGTTAATCCGTTACACGTTGTGGCTTCCTACAGAGAGAGCAGGGCTACACAAGAACGTAGCCTCATATAATTGAAGGTAAGTGCAACTCATTCGGTGGAATTCTAGGAGATACGGTCAATCACCCAGAAAGCTTTAAAACGCATCCGTGTGTGTTTAAAGTGCATTTGGTTCTACATTCTATAGATTGACGGACTGTTCCTACCCCGGCAGCAAAGCACCTCCCGGTTTAGGATGGATGCCCTACCAGCGGCTCTCCCGCGCCCCCTGGCACGTGTTCCCTTTATTGCAGAGCATTTCTAGGATTGCCGATTACCACTGACTTGACGTGTTCTGATCGCAAAGCACATGGAACCTGTGGACGGGAGGATGGGTGAAAGGAGGGTCATGAGAAGATTCCTGTGAATCAACCTGGGGAAGAACTGGTTTCAGCTCACCCTACTCATATTCCTCACTACTCCTGCACTCAAAGAGTTGAAGTCAATCAAGGTCCTCTTGCAGGCCAGAAAGCTCCTTCATTTTGCTTCCACTCTGGAATTTCATCTTTGTTGTGTTCTGCTTTGGAGTGGGGAAAAAGTATGGCTGTATAGTTTGTGCCTGGATTTGCACTCCAGACTTATCCACACCTTTGTGTCAACATATATATACAATATATAGCAAGAGTAAGAGATTCATAGCAGATCTCCCTGAAATTCTCCCACTTTGAACTCTGCCAGGTATCATCATCATCGTTATTATTATTACTACACTTATCTTAACAGGTTTGCAGGACACACCATTGGTAACTCATGGATCCAGTGGATCTCAGCCCTCAGTTCTGGTGAATCTGCACTAATGGACTGTAGCTCCCTTTAGCAGCCACTCAGACACAGCACCTCCCTAGACCAGCAGGACCTTCCACCAGAGCTCCTCGGTGCATGCAGCACCCTGCCTTTGGACCAGGGCATCCACAGCTCCCACATCAGCACCTTGCATCTCATTGCTCACTCCTGTCCTCTGTGACTCACCGTCTCTTCTCACATTCACATCTGGTTCTTTGCAAGCTATTCTGTTTAATCAGGAATAAATAAATAAATATGTGTATGCATCCATAGGCAAATACCCAAATCTGTATCTGATACCATCATGCCAACTGGGATCAAGGAAAGAACAGTGGGTTTGGGGCCCCTTATGAAGAGGTGAAGATTGATGTTGATACAGATAATGTGTCATCCTCAACTAAAATGGGAACAGGTGAGGAGTAGAAGAGGAGAAAAATCCCCTACATAGATTCTAGGGGACAATATTTGAAAAGAAATCTCAAAATTCCCCTCCAGACATGCCATTTAGGATTCCTGGGGTTATGGAGAGAGAAGGCTGCCCAGAACACCCCCCTACGTTAGGGAAATGGAAGTATGACTAATTCTAGTCCATCATACCTCTCTACCTCTGGAAAATAAAGAATAAACACTGACTGTGAGGGAGCAGCTAGCAGCTTGGGACTGAGACTTCATCCAGGAATTTCTGCCTCTCATCTCTTTGCTGACAAAGAAACAAATTTCTCTCTTAAACATTTCTTACTTGCTTTCTCTATCACTCCCTTCCTCTGAAAGTGTAAAATGAGTCAATGGGGTAGCGAATCGAGAAAGAAAAAGAAGAAACATTCATTAGAAGCTGGAGAGAGTAGCTATCTACCTTCAGTTGTGGGGATTGGCACGGATTCCTACCCATAAAGATAAGCCTCCACAGCTGTAGTTCTAGAAGGTTAGATCTTCCTCCAAATATGATAAGCCTCAATCCAGTGGATAGTACAAAGGGAACAGGGAATTCCCCAATACTGGTATATACTCTGTTATATTCCACCGTCAAGCAATATATAATGGATGAATTATAAACCCTTGAAATCTAGTTTTCTAGTACAAACATGGGTAGATCCTTTAAACGGTTGTATTGATATAGTAATTACACCAGACAGTGTTGTTTACTAACTGCAATAATACACCATAATAAATGATAACCTACCTTGAGATTATAATACTGTACTGTGATTACAGCTAAAACAAATATTTTGCTGAGCTAATGCAACTAATTTAGTACCTATAAAAATCTTAGCTTAATTTCAGGTTTCAAAATTGCAGAAAGTGCCAAAACAATTTGAAATCCATAGGCATAACAAAAGGAACCAGCAGGTTATACAACCAGCAGTCTTGAAAGAGAAAAAGAGAAAAAAAAAGAGAAAAGGTGAGCAAAGGGAATCACCTTGCAGAATCCAAAGGAAAATAATGTTTGAGGTGTTATAAAACAATGTGGTTGAAATGTTTGAATTACCTTTCCTGTATAGGATTAACAAACTCAGCAAACTGCCCACGTGCAATGACAAGTTATTTGGTCACTCTTGTTTGATACACATACACCTGAAGAACACTCTAACTAGGTAAACCTCTGAGAGGAAACCACACTGCTGTCCCTGCTGTAATAGCAAGAAGCATTGTAGCTGTGCTATAATCTGCTGTGTCCTGCAGAGGAACATTCTGACTATTCCACACCCTCCTCTAATGCCCTTTGGAGCTTTAAGGAGCGGTGAGAAAACTCACAGAGCCATGACAAAGCTGTTCACACCTAGACCATCACTCAGGTGCCCTGGTTAACAGTCATTGCTAGCAGTGCTTCATAACCCTCACGAGTTGTGTAGTTTTTAAACAGTCAGGTGGTAGGCGTGTCAAAGCAGGAAGATAAATTCATATTCAGGTAGAAATGAAAACATTTCCATTTGCTAACCTGAAACCACATGTGTATGTGCACAAACACACTTGTACAGCCCCGCACACTTTATCATAATGCTTTCCAAGCACAGCCTTGCTGCACAGTGCTTCACAGCTTAGGGGTAACTGCTCTGAATGCTTTAGGACAAGGATTGCTTTGTCCACTCTCCAGTCTAAGATTAAGAATATTTTGTTCCTGCCGGATTTTGTTTGATGACTGTCAGTTCCAATATTTGCAGTTATATGTAAGTCAGACTTTTCAAAATGGTGCTGAGTTCTAGTTATCTAATAATTGCAGTGAGCAGGCTGGACAGGTCTTCCTGGCCTTCAAAAAGGACTGAATATGCCATCTCTGGGTTCCACTCCTAACCCTCCCTTCAACAGCCTTTTCATTTGCTTATTTCAGTGCTGGATCCGCCCTACACATAAAAGGCTTAGCAAGCCATCATGCAAACCAGCAGAGGTTTTCAAAAAAGCCTTACATGCAGGCAGAGCTACAGTTAACGTGGTTTGGGGTAACCCCACAAAACCAACATCTCCAACTTCACAAGAAGAGCAATGACTCTTCCTCTACCACCCCACACTGTCATAGTTGAAATGAACATGTAAACAATTTTCATCTATCCCGGCCTCACCCCATTCAGCACAGATGTATCAGAAACACCAATGGCTCGAGTCATAAGACTGAAAATCGGGGTGTTCATTTTGGAACTGGGGGGCACATATACACTTAGCCTGGAGTATCATAAGCCCAGTTTGTCCTGAAATCACTTTGTATGTGACCCTGCTGTTGCTTTCCACTGCCACTCAAAGCACTGTATTACAGGTGTGGAAGTGTCAGTGGACCAGGAGCTCCACATTCTTTCTCTGGAGTGAGAGGAGCAGGGCAGGGTCTACCAGCACTGAGCTTCAAGCTGCTGCAGGTAGATTTCTGCCATCAAAGTGCATCCTCTATCTCTGCATTACATTGCAGTCATTCTAAATTAAGAAGAGAGGAAGAAAAAAAACCAACATGATTGGAGACTGATGTTTTATGAAAGCTGAGATTCTCCCCCTCTGCATGATACCATCTCCCACATCAGAGGAAGCCTAATAGCCGTGGGCTTCCCATCCAGCTCTGGCTCCTAAATGGCAAAGCTGCAAACAAACTTTAAATTAGGCAGTGACTTCAGGTAAAAGCAGAATTACCACACACTTGTCAAGCAGCCAATTCAAAGCAGCAAGACCTGAGGAGGAGGCTGTATGTTTGATGACTGCTGGCTTGATTGGCTGCCACAATGCCCAAGATGACTGATGACACTTTCTTGGGCAAGAGCCATCTCCTGCAGGGCCCACACCCTGAGCAGAGGCTGCTCTCCATCAGAGCAGCTGGCTGCTGCAATGGGTTTACAGGCTGGATGTTTTCTCCTTCCCAACTTCTAAAACAGGTCCTACTTGTAGGGGGGTGGTGGGGGGCTTGGTGTGTCTCTGGTATTTATAATTACACATTTATTGAGCTTGTGCAATCTTAACTCCAGCTTCAGGCCAAAAGTTCATTGCTAGAGGGGTTCAATAAAGAATTTCCTCCTGAGAATGGAGAATTACATCACTTGCCAAGTGTGTCAGGTGGTTTTCCAGCCTCCTGTTGGGTCACACCCATTTTGGCTACTCTAGTGGATGGATACTGTACATGCCTGGCTGTATCCTTAATCTCCATTGGATTAATCATGTCTGTGTGCTCCACACATCAGAAAAATGAGTAAGGTTATCATAAAGCCCTTCCTATCATGGACCTCAGGACCCTGAAAAAATGGAAGCAAGTCAATGCATAAGGACCAAAATGGGTTTCCAAGCAGCAGACAGCCAGCTGTTGAATATTTTGCATGTATAATCCTAAAAAATCAGGCTTTTCTTTGCAAATCTCATCACATGGGCCTTGGTGACAATAATTACATTTTTTTTCTGATGGAATGCTTAATAATCTCAGGAGCACATCACTCACCATGCTAGAGACAGTGCCTACATTTAAAGAGTGATGGTTCCTGCCCCAAAGAGTTCAGTCCCTGTTCAGCATGATGCCCTGTTTCTTTCATATTATTCCTGTGGCATCATGAAGAGCTGAATACATTATAATGTATTATCATCTTTCACTCAAGGAAATACAAATACTTGTCTTTTCCATATGCCATCTCTCCATACACAAAACACATGCCTGAAGACCCCGAAGAGAACAGTTCACCTCTAATGCTCTTAGGTGATATTGTACCAGGCTGCTGTGATGATTAACAGAATAATCCCAGGGCAAACAGATAAAACAGAACTCCTACACAGACAGTTTTAGTTTATTATGGAGTCTGATACTGCTGTTGGTAGCAAATCAGGGAAGTGAGACTTATTTTGTTGGCAGTATCAAGGTTCATGTGAGTATAAATGCTCTTCCTTAGCTGTTCTATATCAGCTCTCTCGATGGCCTTACTGCATTAAGCCTTGCAATGCAATAAACAATTTTTCAGGTGGGGAAACTGGGGCAAAAAGCCGTGCATCTCTCAGGGGTCACACTGTGAGTGAAAATGAAGGCATGAACACCTACCTGTTGCTAGTCTATAAACTCCACTTGCTGACCACCAGGCTAAATGTTTTCCACCTCACAGGTGTACGGGCTGATTATGAGAAGCAAATTACAAGAAAACATGGATTTTAGTAGAAGAACAGACTGGAGTGGAGGGATTAACATGATTTAATGGGTCACTTGGGGAGGAGAATTGGCAAACACAAAAACAATCCTATTCAAAGAAATCTAGCAGATGAACTAGGCCCTAATTGTAGACAGATACACTGCTGTAGATACCAGGTGCCTTTTCTCCCAAGGAAACTAACAGCTCAGTGCTCACAAGCCTCAGAGATCCTGCACTCAAAAAGGAGCAAGGAACACACAAATATTATTTGGGGATGTAAAAGCAGCACAGTCTGGTGATTTCTTTTAGAGCCAAGTCTGCCAGAATCCACATAACCTTCCCAGCTCAAATCCTGATGAAAGAGCACCCTCAGCTCCCACTGCCCAGAAGGAAAACTGCACATACTAAGAGCCCTGCAGTATGAGACATATGAGTATGGGTAAGTTAAAGATTACTCTAACATCAGGACCTTCACTCAATTCAAGGATCTCATGCGGTTTCAAAGTTCCTGGAGCCAAAAGCCCAAAATAATACAGATTTTTCATTCCCCATGTTGCACAGCCTGGAGCCAGTCTGGTGTCTGGGATAATGGCCAGTAATGTTTCTAAATGTTTTTCGGGTCCTGCCAGAGGTTTTGAGCTCAGCAGATCCCCGTGACATCTTCTTATGACTTGAGACTGGCTTACTGCAGCTGAGGCGGGCAGCAGTACCTGCCATGTCAGCCCACTAACACAGGGCACATCAGCCACGTCAGACGCCCATCTGGTCTAAAGAAAATGGTCACTGAAACGTTCTGTCAATCTTTTAAACATCCTCACTGTGGCACAGCTTAGCTGCAGAACCCCTTGAAATCCATGGTAATGTTTTCAGAAACAGACACATATGCAAACTCAAGAGAAAAACAGGGGCTAGAAGGAGCCTCCAAATATAAATCACATTGTTGCTGACCAACTGTGCCAGACCACCTTAAATGGACACTGTGCCCATCTGCTCTTTCCCTCTCCTCCCCCACACCTCCTCCCTCAGGGTTGTAAACCATCCTGCAATATTTAAAGTAGCATTGTTCACCTCCCTTCTGAAGCCCCTGGACCATCTGAGCGGCTATATATTCTCTCTGTGCTGTTTGTTATTCCTGAGGACATGCACATTGCTGAACATACTAATAAAAATTTCATAAAAGAGGTTGCCAAAGGGGTGTCTATGAGGGGATTTGTAAAGCTTGCTCACACACACATGCACACCCACACTCACTCGCTCTCCATTCACCATTAAGAAAGGGCTGCAGCAGGCAAAAGCAAGTACCTCTGTACAACAAAAAGAAACGTCTCTGCTCCTGAATGGGACCAGGCAGGCTTAGGTAACAAAGATCTATATCATCCAGTGATTCAATAAAAGCAAACACAGAAGTGTGTTCCTTTGCAATCCCCAGCAAGTTAAGTGAAAGGCAAGAGGAACTAGCAAAAAAATGCCTGCACGAGGCATGCCAGTATAATAGTGCTGCATGTGCATGTTGGTGTACTGCCTGCTCACTCATCCACAGCGTGCCTGCTTGTACCTTTCCCGAGTGCAGATTGAGAGGACAAGGAATAGCACTGACTGGAAACGTATTCCGGAAGAGTGCAGTCCCCTCCCAGGATGTTGTCTGCATCCCAGGACTCAGCAGAGTAGCACTGGAGCTGGTACTTGAGTCTGAGCATATACAGATTTTAAAAAGAGCTACATAATAGTTTGAAGCACTCAGCAAATCCATTAGCTACAGACTGTCCTGCCTCAAAGCTAATCAGAATTATGTCTCATAGGATGGAAGGCATTTAGGAAAGCTGAAGTGCTAAGGAATGCTTTGTGGTGATTTGATTACTTTTTCTCTTTGCATCTTTCCCTAGATGATCAGGCCTCTGATTAGCAAACTTAACAATCAATTTCAGCCCTCAATTGTTAGCTCATATTTTCTGTGCAGGGCATGGATTTAAAACATCTCTTAAAACTCTTTAAACTGGTATGTGTGCAGTATTCATCAGATGCTCTGCTTCACTTCTGTTGGTGATGAAGTCACATACATTTTTATCTGAGCTGTATCTGTCTCCTGGATGGAAAATACAGTATAAATGTATGTCATTATAATCAAATACAACAAGAAAAGAAACAAAACCCCAATAACATACACCAGTGCATGTTTTGACTGTACTAAAAAGGTAGAGCATCTATAGAATTGTAAATAAATGACCTAGAGAAGTCAGGGTCCTTATTAAGGCAGACATTAAGAAATTATTACAACGCAGGTTACTGCCCTCACAGCGACTAACAGCCCATGTGGAATGGTTATGGCAGAGCATTCAGTTACACATTAGGGATGTTTTTATTGTAACACATATTTACAGGCTTCATGATCTCTCTTGTAAATTCATACCAAGGAAATGCAAGTAGTCATCTTTCCGAGCAGGGCCTGGAATAGTTTGTGAGTTTTACCTTGGATGCACAGGGGCAGTCTCACAGGATGGAGGGCTTTCTTTGTAGTTGCCACAATGGGAAACACTCAGAAAGGGAAACGCCCAGCAAGTATTTAAGCAAGCAGCAAGTTTAAAGGAACCAACTCTTTTAACACTTAGGAAAGAGGACTTAAAGCACAAAAAGATGGATGATTCAATGATGAGGCCTGCTCCACTGATATGTAGTTAGACAGACATGGACATTTGGGTGGGCTGGTGGTCAGGTGCCTGAATCTCCAAGGATAGGTATTACCTTAGGTAACACCAGGATGCTATTTCTGCTTCAGTTTTCCACCCAAGAAGACTCATGCACAATCTATTGCTGTACCATAGCAAGCATCATAATTATTACAAGGCAAACAGATTCACACTGTGTGAGGTGCCTTGGCTACAACTTTACTCATGTACAAGAATATATTCAGTAAGAAAAACAATTCTTTTCTAGATTAGAATCTGTATGTGCTGAATATTCCATATCCATTCACCAGCTCAGCAAACTCCATGTGTGTATATTTAAACACAAAATGTACAGATGTTCACTATAATTTGCCTTGCTGAACATCATGCCTATTTAATCCATTTTGAAGGTCAAATATATTTTAATATTTTGGCAAATGCCTTTGGAACCAACTTAATTAAACACAGTTAAATTGGGCAGTTAGTTTTCCTCAAAAATGCTTACAACTAGTCTGAACAATTAGCTACAGGCTTAGACGGATGCAGCTGGAGAGCTGGAGCTGGGGTGGCTGTGCTCTGCCAGACCTGTGCTGGCTCTGAGCGAGATCCGTGTGGGTGCCTGTGCTGCACTCCTGCCAGCACACTGCTCACTGGGGGCAAGGAGCAGCAGGACACGGCACCAAGCACAGCACAGCGAAAGAGTAAAAACTTCACATTTTAAGGAGTGAACAAGCAAGGAGGCTCAGCAATGCTCTAAACCTAAGGGCAGCTCATCTACAAAATCTCTGAGGATCCCTGTCAAGAACATCACACGTTAAGGTAAATGAAGTATTAATGCTCCCAGCAAGGGAGCCAAGGACTGGGACTGGAACCCAGTTGTTACACTTAGAAGAAACCACCTTCATGTGAGATAGATAGAGAGAAAATATGTGCTCATCTCATGGTATACATATGTAACAGTGCAGATGCTCTGCTTTGCTACACGAGTGCTCAAGCAGACACCTTTTGCATGTCAGCAGTTTATGCAGGGTTTTCACGTGGAATGTACATCTTATTTTCACACGTCAGCTCAACAGCATGCATGAACACCAGATTGCAGGCACATGTGCACATGCATGTGTTCTTGTGAAATACTCTGGCAAGTATGCAAGCTTTAGGAAAATGTTCTGTGAGACATTATGTTGACAGATGTAGATGCAATGCCTCTTCCAACTTACAGAAACCAATCCAGACATCATCTTTCCATACACAAAGCCAAAACTGGAGTGCTAAAATTCAGCATTGACATCACATCCAATATTTTAATTGTTATCACTTGACCCTTTGGTCCATGCTTGTTCAGGGCAGCTTCCTTTTTATTAATATCTCAGCACACTGTGTGACACAACTTGAGTGTGTCCTAATTTAATTTTAATTAGTGCAGACTTTTGCTTTCCTCACTAATGAAACAGTGCTCATTACGAAGTGTAATTGAAGACCCCTAGAGGGGGGGGCGCCTGGAGACCTCATTGTGTTGGTACCCGGCATCCTGCCCAATAAAATTCCCTTCTGAACAAAAGCAGTTTTATCATTAATTCATACTGCAGGGGGGCTAACTTGCTGCCAGCCGCTGAGTTCATACTGCTCTTAGGAAGAGCCCACAGTCTGTTTGTTTTCTCCAAAGAAACAATTCCAATTTCTAATGACTAAAACACTTACATCGTAAATCCTTCGGTCTCGTTGTTAAAAGTATCTTTGAAAAGCGGCTGTTATGAAAGTATGCCTCTCCATTAGAAGCAGACTATTCATGAACTTTTTTGTGTGTGCTTTTAATTGAGCTTGAATGATACAAATATTGAGTTGTGGTTAACTCCATTTAAAAAAAAAAGAGAGAGAGAGAGAGTGAGAGAGAGAGAGGGAAACATGCTCTGTTTACAAGCACTCCAAGATGACCCGGGCAATCACAGTAAGAAGCAAATGAGCTCAGAAGACCAGGCCAAGCAGGTGGTTAAGTGACCACCTTTGGATGCACACATGGAGTGCCACAAGAAATGAGGTCTGCATGCCCAGAGACTGCATGCCCCCAGACTCTCACTTTCTTTGCTCATGGTAACTGTAGAGAAAAGTTCTTCATATGACTGCACTTTTATTTGTTTATGGCAGACTCGGGGCTTTTTGTAATTTTTACTTTAAAAGTCTCCCTTCTCAGTTACCAGACAGAACACCGAAAACTGCCATTGCATTTTCTGGGTATTGACTACAGGGATTTGTTCAGAAATAGTAACTGCACTTCAGATTCACCTTCTGCATCATTCCAAGCCAAGGCTGGAGCATGCCAAGTCTTTACACCAGGACAGGACAGAGCAAACTGGGCCTCCAAGTTTCTCGGAGCTATCACCATACCAAACACTGGCATCGGTAGATTTTTTCTGGCACCAGTGAGGGTCTTGAGTCTGGGCAGTCAGCACCATGTCTTGTGAGAGCTGAGGGGCCTGTGCCAACAGACACACAAATCTGTCCAGTGAAGGGGAAGGATTAACATACAAAAGGGAAGGGGATTCAGATTAACATACAAAACTGATCTGATGTTGCACTAAAACCTTCACCAGTATGGGATTAGCATGTTTTAGCGAACATGCTCTGGGGTTAGAGAAATTTATCTAGTGTTAACCCAAACAGTATTTGTCTGAAAAAGGCACCTCCTGCAAACAGGGGATCTGAAAAATGCACAGCCTTTTTTGCCAGCACAGATCATAAGAAATTGCTGATTGTGATTTTCCTCAAAACCAGCAGCAAAAAGGCATATATTTCAAGTAGAGCAGTGGGGACTTACAGGTCTTTTCCCTCTCTGATTGTAAACAACACCATGGCTTGTATTCTAATAAATATCTGAAATGACAGCAAAGTGACCTCTTTTGGTGTCTAACCCTACAGTGCTTCTCAGAGCAAAAGCCTCCCCCTCCCTATGAAGTCTGGTGTGTACATGCTGATTTGTAACACTCCCTGCCATCCCATTCCAGGTCAACAATTGCCAACAAAGGTGACTGTTTTCCAAATTTGTGCTGCCCAAGTTCCTAGGCTGAGGTACAGTTTAATATCTTTGAGAACCTTGCCAGTGTATTGTGTGCTCAAAACATGAAAGAAAAACGGCATGTTTACACAAATCCAGTCCACCTTCTTAACCTCAAATTAATGACTCTTCATTAACGTTCCTGATATGACCTTTTATAAAGCAGCAGCAGAATTTAAAGATCCATGGACAATTGTGCATTCAGATGACTCCATTTCCAGTGTAGTTTGGAAGGTGAACCACAATTTAATTGCATCGCCTAACAGAAAAATCTCTGTGTTCCTGTGTCCATTATAATCTTAGGCTTTGGTGATAAGAAAGTTAGGGGAGACACAGGGAATGGATTTTGCCTACTGACTCACAGCACCCATCACCAGCACAATACCATTAGTGAAACCCAGTTCCTTTAATAATGAAGTGTTTGATAGACACCGCTGCTCTGGTTCTGCTATTAATCTTGTCCTGATGCTGTTACATTGGGGGATGTAAACTATCTTTTCTCTCTGCTCATTATGGAAACTGCAATTCACATCCTCCCAGGAGTGCTCCAATTAGCCAAGCCTGCATCACACTCAGCTTTCCATCAACTTGCTGCATTATGCTGCGCTGGAAAAGCTAACCTCCTACCACAGGCATGCACAGAAACAGCCTGCGGTAGTGTATCACTGCTGACTCTTCAGATACATTCTCTCTAAAGCTGCAGGTTTTGGTCTCATCAGCAATTCCTGAATCTTTAGACAAGAAAAGCAAATTCAACAATACAATATTTTTAAGTAGCAAAAAGACACATATGATTCTTGATCGTAGCAGATCTAGGGGAGAAGGCAAAAGCTGTGTGTGACCTTAACCAAGCTACTTTTATCTATCAAGTAAGATTTTGTACTGTCCAGCACTGCTACTGAAAGAGACACTCTACAGTCTGAGTAATCCTCTCTTCCTTTCATGGCACAGTCAATTAGCAAATAGTTAACTCGGTGGTTTTGTGCCTCTATAATATTTTGGTAGGTTTTGAGCTCATCTCTTGTGTTTTCCTGAATTGCACTTCAAAGTACACGTACCCCAGCCCTGGTCTTTTACCTGAACGAGTGGGTTCTGAGATTAGACTTGCTTTTGCTTTGTTTTGCAACAAAAACCCCCATTTTGTATCTTCCACTTTAAAAGCAAACTATTTCTGCAGTGTCTCCATAGTTAATAGATAGAATGTACAAAATTCTTGTGGCTGTCTTAGGTGAGATCAAGTAGAGGTTGTGGATTTTTCTTCACAAGTGAACTGTCTTCTCCATGGGAACTAAAACTGCTTCACCAGAGGATGGTTACAGTGGCTAGAAATACCTCCCTTTTTCTCTGCTCACAGCTCTTGTTAAGCTCTGCCACTGCCTTTCTGATCTGCGAGCCTGCCTGCAGCTGCTCCCCAACTCGCTGCAGCTTGTTGAGGAGCTGGTCTGGGGACAGCAGAGGCTTTACTGTTGCTTCCTGGGGCTTAACAACAGCTACAGCAAGATGTGCAAATGTAACCCACGGCTCCTGACTGCTTTTGGTCGTTGCCATCGCTTTAAGCTGTTTGAGGGACAGCAGAATGAAGTACATACAGTATCTAAGATTTTAATCTTCAGAAATTAGTTCCAAGCTATCCTGAAAGGATAGGAAGTAGCAACTCTTCATACAAAGCGATGCGGAGCTGTTGGTTGCAGAGCCTGCAGCCCTGGGCACGGAGCAGCCGCGGCAGTGCGCGCACGGAGCGCGGGGCTGGCTCTGTGTGAGCCGCACAGCGCAGTTAGCAGCGCACGCTGCACCAGCCGGGAAACAGAAAGGGCGCTGCAAAGGTGCTGCAGAGACTGAGCAGCCCACAGACATTACTGAACATGCACCCTCTGGTGCACTCCAGAAAGAGCAAGAGGGTTATTTTGTTCGTAGTGTGGGGTTTTTTAGTTCGTTTGTTTTTAATAAAACATCCTCCCAGCAACTTGTAACTTTTAAAGCAAGTTTTCATCTTGCTACCATTTCACATAACCCAGCCATGTAGAGCCCAGATCTGAGAGACTTTTTTCGGGTGATAGTTATTACTAGCATTTTCTAAGCTCTCAGCTTTCCTTAGTTTGAAATGCAAACTCTGCATATGTGCATTAGCAAAATGGCACATTCCAGTGCCTGGGAGTGAACCACAGTGGAGGTGACATTGGGCAGGGGTTACATGTGTATGGAGCAGCCAGCTGATGTGTGAATCCATTACTGTTATCAGCAATGCATTCAAATGACCTACTTTTTAACACTGTCACAACTGCCCGACAGAATAATTCAGTAAACCGCTGGCATGGATTTCTCTCTTTAGAGTGATAGAAGACTAACCTATGCAGTTACATAGCAGCTAATCCTCCTCAGGTATACCTACATTTTTCTAACCAAAGCTATCAAAGAAAGGCAGCGGAAGCCAAGAAAGACCTTTAAAATCCTCCAAGTGCTCTTTTCCTGCATGGAGTCACCAGGTCCCCATACAAGATGGTGCTGTAAATGGCAAGTGCCAGAGATCCCAGGCTCTCATATCAGCAGAGAATGCAGAAATTCATTCAGCAGCACTTAAGTGGCACAGAGAGTTTATCACTGTTCCAGTCCTTTGCTATTCATTGTGTTTCCATGAATGAACTTTCTGCATAAACAGCAACTGTCTTGGTTGTCAATGAGCACAGCCTCCTGACAAACATACTACAGAGCTCCATTCTTACCGTTATTGTTTGTTATATTCCTTACATGCCCCTATTTGAAAGAAGTTCCGTTTCATCTGTAGAAATGTTTAAATGCAGCCACATGCTTTTAACCATACCTAGTATTAGACATAATGCCAATATTGTGACTCTCCTATTTTAATCAATAAAAAGTATTCAAAATTAAAAAGTATTAAATCATAACATTTTGTTATCTTAAAATTAGAATAATTGTACTGACCATAGAAGGGCAATAATAAGACAGTAGTCCTATTAGAGGTATGTTGCAAATGCATTAAGAATATGCTGAAAGACTACTACAAATCTTCAGCATTTGCCAGAGATGAGTTTAAGTAATGAACTCAAATAAAACAATCCCACTGATTTCAACAGAGCCAAATTTTGATCCAGATCTTATTGAGACTGGATCCTGTACACATCACACACATCTGAGCCAGAGAGACACAATCCTGGTCATTTTCCAACCACATCTGAGCAAACATGACTCCTGCCTTCTGTTCTAAAGGTACAGAACAACAGGCACTCGAGTGGGAGACTGTCACTGCGAGGGGCTGATCCAAGCCACCCTTGGCTTACCAAGGAACTGAGTGCCTGAAACAGATACAGCATATCCAGACTGAAGTCAAAAAGGGTATGAAAACACAAACAGAGGAGATGACTCAAAATTCTGCTTTTCCTAAGTAATGCCATACCAGTAAGCATCTCCTCTCCTCTGCCCCAGCATTTGAAGGAACAGAGTGCTTTTGGAAATCAAAATCAATCTGTCCACTACTTATTTGGGAGCCAGGGCAGGGACACAGACTGCAGCACTCTGGCTGTAATGATGGTAAGGCAATGGTGCATCTGCCTCTCCACTCTCCTGAACACATCTGCTATAAGCAGGACAGATTACAGAGGGCTGAGACATCTTTGGCCAATAAGCACTAATCACAGTGGAAAAAAATAATTGAACATTTTTTGTTCTTTAGAGAAAAATAACCAAAACATACAACTGCAGCAAACAGTATGTAGGATACTGAGAAGTCCTTTGTCCTCATTTGTCCCCTGAAGGCTGTAGGCACATAAACGTATCTATGTACTATCTACCTGGACAAGCATGTTTACTGCCATAAGCATGCACAAAAAATAGAGCTAACAGCAGCAGGAGAAAGCAAATGCTTAGCTCCTGCATAATAAATAAAAATATTCAAACAGAAACAATGAAGACCTTCAAACATGTTATTGCACACATCCATCTTCACTGCCACATGTACACATACCACCCCTCCCAATAACAGAAACCCTTCTCTTCCCCATATGTCCCTTTCCTGTTCTTGTTCTTGGAATTGCACACACAGCTTAGCAATTGGCCATTTCAGACCAGACCACCCCTCTGTGGTGTGATGTTTTACTCCCTAAAGCTGCTAAAATGTAACACATGCAAGGAGGGGCTCAGCTCACCTGTGAACAGGTCACTAACACTTGCATAAGATGGTGGAAGAGATAAAGGGACTTTGCAGTCCTGCACAGCCCTGCAGTTGCACACAAGAGGCGGGTGGTGTGGGAAGGCTTGTCACTCAGGAATTATGCAGACTATGATGGTACTAGCAGTGCAGCAGCGTCAGATTGCTTCAAGTTGGTGATCTGAGTAAAAGACCCGGTTGCTAGAACTGCAGTAGGAAAGTAAACATTGAGAGTACAGTTTACTCCCAGTTTAGGAACAGCCCTCCACATAAAGGGCCTGCTTTGGAGGCTGTTTGTTATCCTGTCCTTCAGACAGCTGTTCATGAACCAAAATTTGGGAGCCTGCCTTATTGTGCTGATCAGATCTGAATTAGCAACCTAAGGTTTCAAGGCCACTTACAAAGGGATTTTTCCACAAGGATTTTTAAAATTAGATCATAAGCAAAAAATGCAGCTTAGTCCTTCAAAAGCTGCAATTTGCTAAGGCCCTGAGGGCATTTTGGCAACTTCACTCAAGTATTATCTACCTCTCTGTGCTGCCAAATTTGAAGATAAACTTATTTTCCATGGGCTCCTTAATGTCAGTACAAGCTTGGTAGTAAAAGTGTAGTTTGCAAACCAGGTCAGACAGCTCAGCTCCTCCTACCAAGGCCACTGGAGCTGCTCAGGTCAGGGCTGGGAAGAAGACAGAGACTTCTGGTGATTCGATGGAGGCTGCAGAGCTGGGGTATGTAGATTCCCAGAGTTCAACATTCAGATGTCAGGAAGCTTGCTTGCTTCTGAGAGCTCTGCTATTTCACAAGGCAGTTCTTGTCCTCTACACTCATTAATGTTGGTTTCAAATTAAAGAGCACTTTTTTGTGTTCTGCACAATGAGGACCACCCTTTATTAGAAGGGGGATGTGCCCTTCTACTTTAGTCAGGTTTTCCATACAATCCCATTACACCTGTGATTTTAGTGCTTGTTTTATGGTAGGAACCTAGGTGCTCTCTACACATCTGTTCATCCTTCTGGGATGCTTAAAATGCCCAGGACTTTGGAAACATAATTCTTTACTGTATGATTCTCATCTTTCACAATATACATTTTTCCCAGAAGCATCACACACTTTCCAGTTTCATGCTAGTTCTCCTCAAGTTCTATTGTGAACCTCTAATTTTTGTAGGTAATCAGGATTAACATGAAATTCATTAAGACTTTCACTATTATAAATATGTAATCCAGAATGATTTTCTTTTCCTCTCCAAATCTAACTCTCATTTCAGAATGAGTCATTCAAATCCAATTTCTGTAAGTTTTGTTCCTAGTTCCTCGTGCCTCTAGTATTGTTATCTAATGAAACTGCATTGGTTTTGCGCCAAACCCAGATAGGAATATGTTAATAAACTTCACATACAAGCATTTCAGTTCTTAAATTCCCCTTTGTGTTCCTTTTAGCTTTTATAGTGACTATAATTCGCTCTACATGAAAAGAAGATTAAAATGGCCAGTTCACACAGTGGGACTCTCTCTGGCATGAGCCAGCTTTGGAAATCCTAGGAGCACAGAGCAAGAGTCAGCTTTGAAGATGACATAAAAAAGCAAGGCTGTATTAGAAGTAGCTGTATCTTCTTATTGGTAAATCCCACTCCTTTTTTCTTGATAAATGAAGGCTGCCTCTTTCTATCAAATTGTCACTGCACAACCAAACAGTGGCAGAGCAGCTATGAAGCTTCCTCTGGTTGTGCCCCCTGACTAGTCTAAATGTTTTCTAAAGCAAAGGGGGAGGAGATAAACATATCCAGATCTTTACATGTTCCCTAAACATGTGTGATGTGCAACCCCAAGACATATGCACTCACCTAACCCACAACATCCAGAGAATGTGTCTTTATTGTCTCCACAAACTATTTTCCAAATGATGGAAGATTTAAAGTTTCTAATTTTTTCCTCTTTCTTGATGAAGGATTTTCACTTTCTTAACCTCCTGGGGAGGCAGAGTCACAGAAACAGCAGCAGGGCACGGTAAATCTTTGAAACTAATAATTATTAAACACATAAATCTGTTTAATACATAGAGCCTCCAAACATGCTGACTGGATAATATGAGAGAGATCCACACATAGCAAAAGGGCCTTGCCATCTTTGCAGACACAAGGCTGGAACTGTATTTCAGTGACAAGGCTGCATTTGCCAGAACAGTTACTGGGCAGGAGCCTTGGGAAACCTTGGGCTTCCAGCTTTTCATTCCACCCTACCAGCAGCTCAGCTGGAATCCCTGACAGGGAGCTGTAAGGAGAAGGTGGGAACCAAACCTCCTGAGTTGTTTCAATGACCACAACTCCCCCCCTCCATGCCAAGCCTTTAGGAATTTTGAGCCCCTGAATGGGAAACAAGGGAACTGCCATGCCCAAGGCAATAGCAGAGACACTTGACTCAGGGCTCTACACCTCTGCAACTCTCTGCTGGAAACTTGGATCAGATCTCTATGACAGGAGCAAATCTGTATCTCCACAGGGTATAGTTAGGTATTTCTGGATGGTTTTCTGTTCCTTTCTTTATCTGGGTTCCTTTAAAGTTTCGTCTCAATTCTGAATTCCCTGAGTACATTAGTGCAAACTTCTGGGATGATACGCATTGCAGTGTTTTAAATTACTGACATATAATCTGAATTTCAGCTCCATTTTAGCACAGATCTGTCCTGTGATTATGATTCTGAATGTAGATTTATATTTTGCATTTGAAGACCATATCTTACTATATGCAGTAAAGAGAAATGTCAAGAATGTGAGATTCTCTAAGCAGAACTGCATTTAGAAAGAAGAAAAGAAGAAAGCTACCCACGGGATTTTGGTAAATGTTCAGAAAAAAAAAAAGCGTAGCAATGTGACAGTGAGGTCTAGGATATCAAAATTCAAATATATCTGATGAGAAATTTGAGGAGAAGACTGGACAAAACCACCTATAGTGGCTTCCTCTAACTCAAAGTATTCTATGATTTAGGAGAATATCTTTTGTTTTGGCCATTAAAGAAACTGCTTTTGTTTATTTATGTATTTCTCTGCCTATCGGTCTTGTCATCTCAGCAGATGGAAACCAATCAGATGTCCCATGTTGTTCTGAATGCCACCACCACTGGAGAAGCTGTAGATGGTTCGGCCTGGGCACTTGTAATGCAAACATGCTGCCTGCAACTGCTGCACTCTGAATGCGCACATCAAACGCAGACAGTGACAGGTTGAGCAAATGAAACAATCATCTCCACATTTTGTTGTAGGATTCTTTCCTAAGAAAATATGAAAGCAAAATGTGGTGGACAGGTCCAAGGAGGCTGGACTTAATCTGCTTTTGAAGTTTTTTTGTGGATAACAAGAAAAAATGTGAAAAGGATTTTTGGAAGGATCTCCTTCCATTTTGCAGGCTAATGGAATTTGCTGAAACAAGACCGCCAGCTGCTTTGCTCATAATAGTTTGCACTAGAGTTTAATATATTCATTTCCTTCTAATAGGTGCCAACACGAATCCATACTGAAGATGGGCCTTGTCCAGTGCTCCAGATGCAAACATCCCTTTACCCTAATGGTACTCAAAATTAGAAGTTACATTTTTCAATATGGAGATTTTGATGAATCAAATAATTCTTCGAATCAATGACTGCTGCCTTCTGAGTGGGTGTAATGAAACCTTGATTAGAATGGTGTGACCTGGAATCCTGAAAAATAAATCATGAATTTCCTGTGTAGGAAGGGCAAGATAAGAAAGATATTTGATAATTTTTCTTTAAAAAAGCATTTCTAATGTCTAGTTTTAAGCAAACATTTCTTGGAAGTTTGAGAATGTTCAGTTCCCTCTTTCCAAACTATCCATTACTTATCAGCTGGTTTCCTGAGAAAACAAATCTTACACAATCTTGCTGTATAAATACATGTTTGTCAACGTCTCCCTTTTAATAGATGTGTGATTTATTAATATTTATTAAGATATCACACAGGACATTTTGTTGAGTAGTTATAAATCATTGGCCAATGTCAACTAAATTTGACAGATATGGAGACCTCGAAGATACTTAAATCTGGTTTTAGCAAAATCTGGTTTTGCCAATCCTGCATCATTTTGCACATAATTGCTTTGTATTGTTCATACATCTCTCTTTTCTGATTCAAGTCTAGATTTTCCATGGAAATACCTAGGGATGGGTCTATCTTCAAGCTGTTTCCCCAGTAAGCTGTGTGCAAACCCCCCAGAGTGTGGAACTGGAGCATCCAGTTTAATTTCCATTTCTGCTACACGTCACTTGCAGCACCACAGATGCACAGAATCATTTAGGTTGGAAAAGATCTTTAATTCCAACCATTAGCACAGCACTGCCACCGCTAAACCATGTTCCCAAGTCTCACATTTTCACATCTTTTAAGTACCTCCAGGGATGGTGACTCCACCACTGCCCTGGGCAGCCTGTTCCAATGCTTGACCACGCTTTCAGCGAAGAAATTTTTCCTGATATCCAATCGAAACCTCCCTTGGCACAACTTGAGGCCACAACCACGCTGTAACCGGGAACGGGGGCACTGTGTTTCTTGGTGCGATGGGCGGTGGGTCCGAAGTCCCAGCCCTCCGCGGGTACCTTGGGGCCTCCCGGAGCGAGGGAGCTGGAGACGCTCGTTTTGCACATCGAGATGCTGCCACCCCCTGGCCAGAGAGGACGAGCGGCGCCCGCCTAAATCGCCGACTGCCATTTGCAAGCTGGCAGAGGCTCTCCTGGCTTTTCTTCGCACACACAGAAAGACGCCTTGAATTTACAAAAACACTGCCGGAAATCCCAAGCAGCAGTCTTCCCCCACTGCTGCACCTTCTAGTGAGCACAAGGATCTTTGAATAGCATCCTTCCCTCACTGTTATTTATTTGTCACGTAGTAAGTTACTGTTATTGCCTCCAACTCTGTCCCTTCCACACATCCTGGCCAGTAAAACTTCCACTGCCGTGTCACATACACATTAAATATCCATCCGTGTGATCCACGCATGATCGATCTCCCCATCCCACATTACAGTCATGATTAACCTTCTCCCAATACATCACATATTCAATACACCTCCTTTGCCTCCTTCACTCAGATAAAATGAATCTCCTTAGTATTGTCAATAATAATTTTCTTTATATCCTGCATAACAACATGAGGCAACCTGACAGAGCACTTGGGCAATAACTCAATCTTAGCTTCCCACCGACATTCATTAAACTGAATATAACTTCACCAGAGCTGCCATTGAATTATACCCTCATATCCTTGTGGGAATTGTATATTATTCCCTGGGGAATAGCAGCAATGCAGTTGAAGATGAAATAATTTGTTTTAAAAACCCCAGGATTGTATCTGATAGCACATTATTTCTTCATCTTGTTACTCACTTTGCATATTAGTAATTAGCAGAGGTTATTTCCTCCATTCCCCCCATCTTTTTGTTTCATTTCATGTCTGATAACATTAATCCATGTGAGATAAGATGCTGGAAGATTTTAATACAGCTGAAATGACTGAGATCTTCACTAGAGGCAGGCAAACCCTAAGAAATTCAAATTCATTTTGGCAAACAACAAAATACTCCTCACCACCCTCCTCTGTATTTTGGCATCTGTCCCTTCCCCTTGAGAACAAGCCTCCCCTGGCCCTACTGTGCAGCTGGATGGGGCAAAGCTCAGGTGGTCTCTGTGCAAACACTGTGGTTGCTGCTCCTACTGCTGCATCTCCAGCCCAAATTTCTCTTTTTTGCTTTTGAAGAGAGTCTTATGATTCACCCAACCCTAATGATAAGAACAAGATTTTTCCCAGTCCATGGTGACTCCTTGTGATGCCTGTGGAAGCTATTCTGTGATGCTGCTGTGCTGGGGATGGGGAGAGTTTGCAATGTTCCACAGAGGTTGTACCAGTACACAGCGAACAGAAAATCAAGAAATGCAACTGCAGTTGTATTCCTGCCTTGCGCTGCTTCCTCTGATCTCAGTGGCCTTTGAGGAGTTTCCTTTAGCCAGCACACGACCCCATTTTCTCAGCGGTTCTATGTTGTTTTCAGCAAGATGGCCACCGGTCACAAAGCAACTGAGAACCACTCTCAAGTGTAAGAGCTGGCACGAGCTCTGATCACAGAACTGCCTCCCAATCTCCACCACAGCACAGGCTAAAGAGCCCATCAGTGCCTCTGCCGGGCCAGGAGCAGCAACCGCCAGGCTCTGCCTTTCACTTCTTTTTCACGGGCTGTCTGTTCCTGTCATGTTTGGGGACAGAGCCCAAACATTCTCCCCTCACGTCACTCTCCTGCTCCTGCACAAGTTGCCTGCTGTTAAACCTTATCCTGCTGAATACCATGTGTTTGATATTAATTACATGTCCGAGCCCCATGAAAGTCATTGAAATTTAATGAGATGCAGGGATGGAACCACTGAGCCAATGGCATTCATTAAGGGTTGCCATGGAGATCAGTTTGCCAGGCTTGACCCACATTAAGTGCCACTGGTCACCTCCCAAACAGACAAAAACATGAAATTAAAAAAAAAATTTGCAGCCAATTCCTGAGGGGTCTGAGCACTATGGGGCTCTGACTGCCTTTAGTCAGAGCAGCTGGGGCTCAGCCGAGTTCAGCACATGGCCCGTGGCCCTGTCAGGGAACGGGGCTCTTACAGAAGTCAGGAGGTGCTCCTGTGTGGCATCTAGAGAGAGAAGAAACAACCCCACCAACTCACTGACACAAAGAGGCCAGTGAGCGCTTTCCACTTCCCTTCCACCCCTTACAAGTGGTGCAGCTGAACAGAACTATCACTTGAAATGCATTTTGTGCTGTTTCCAAAATGATGCTGTTCCTAGCAAATATCAGTATCATGACCGAGTATAAGGAGATGGGGAGAGAGAGCGAGAGACAGGAAAGGTGGGGGCGTGGGTGGAGAAAAGAGGTTGTAGCTTAGCATGGAAATACTAAGATGGAGAAATTTTAAGAGAAAGCTTTGATGAGAGCCAAGGATGGCCTGCACAGGGGTAGGGAAAAGCTGGTATTACTTCCTGGCTCAGCCAGAGTCTCTGCACAGCCTTGGTCAGATTGCTTACTTTCCATCTCCCCCATTCCCTCTCTGCAAAATCAGGGTCACAACATGCCCTTCTTCCCTACCCTGGTCTAGTGAGATAGAAACCAAATCAAAGTCCTGCCTGTGTGCTTTTCTAGAGCCTAGTGAATGGGGCAGCCTGACCTCTGACAGCTCTTTGTAGTCTCTCAGTATAAATAATAATATTAAAACAGAATTAATTAACCAGCTCACCAATCTGCCTACTTTCCAGCCCACCAGTAATCTGTAAGAATCAGACTAAGATGCAGCTGCACGAGTGGCTGGGTGGCTGTGAGGGCCCAGGGGAAGGCAGAAGGCTGGCTGTGCAGTGGTACACACACAGTTCTGACACCCAGGCACTGTCTTTATGTCTCAAGTAAACTAGGTCCCATTACTGAGCAGACCCTTACACAGAGCTTGCTGCAGATAATACACTACAACAGCAGCAGAGCTGCCTCTGATTTCCAAAATATTTTAATACTTTCTTTTTCATCCTTAGTCCAAGTACATACCAGCAAACACATGCAACTATCACATCCCAGGTTCTAGAAAGGAATCTACAAGAAGATGATAGTTTAAGCCAGGTTTTAATGAAATGAAAAATACCCTCATCACAAAGGCAAAAATAAAAGTTACAATTTATAAGGCAACTAACCCCTAAGCGCAGAGGCCATCCTTTGAAGCACAACTCGAAAACCAGAAAGAAATTGCAACAAACTTATCTGAGTACATCTGGTTCACCTAACCCATCTGCAGCCCTGGGAAAGAACCCCATTGCCAAAAATGGCTGAAACCTTATCCTCACAGCCTACGGGGGTTCAGATAATTATATCTGACATGAAAACTTGTAGCACATACAGAAAACTGGAGGGGGAAGAAAAGGTCAACTGTATAAAGATGGAATCACTGTGGAAGGGGCCAAGTTACAGCATGGTGAGCTGTTTAAACAGCCAAGATAAATAAGGTACAATTAGGGTTACACTGGCTCACCCTTTTGAGATCCCATATGTGGGTGTATGAACCTTGGATAAAAAAGGGCCAAGTTATCAGGACTTGCTGCTTATTTAACTTGGCCCATTTCAAGGCTCAGCCTGTTCTAACTTCATCCCATTTTTTGCAGCAAACATCCTATTTCCAGTATTTTTGTACTTGTCAAGTGCTTTCTGATCACATCTCTCTTCTTTTTATTGTTTTCTTTAAAAAGAGAAAAGTGCTGAGAAAGGGATGTGAATCTGAACTCAGGGCCTCCTACACCAAAGTCAGCAAACCTTATCCCTTTGTGCCAGCCAGCCTAGGGTCTTCGGTCAAAAATGAAAGCACAAGAATTTCCAGCATGTTTAATTACCAACCACAGGGAGCCTGGTACAGCCCCATGAATGGAATAACACATTGAAACTAGCAAAGAAAAGTCAACTGAAAATATTTTGTAGAAGGGCCATAGAGTCGAAGCCCACTTCTGGAAGGATGCAGAATTTCATGGGAACATGATGTTGGCAATCAAAGACTGACTCCTGGCAGAGTTCCTCAGACTCAAGCCTTGGGATCAGCATTCCCCAGCCTCTGCAGAGATGCAGAGACTGATCTAGTGTTTTACGTATCTACCACACTGAAAGGGGCTTGTGTGAAGCAGTAAGGTTAATTCAGAACACTTGTTACAGGTCTGCCCTCCTCAACACACGTTAGAAACTGTTAAAAACTCTAGTTATAAATTTATGTAATTGTGTAGTGGGTAGCTGAACCCCCTACAAGTTGTTACTAATCCGTGTATTTGAGATGTTTCCTGCTATCATAGTGTTACCAATACCACCTCTGTAACAGACAGGAAGCTGACCCCATCGCTTGCTTTAGCCCCTACATGCCGCTCCTCTGATGCGTTTCTGCAAATATTCAAAGTGTTCTCATACCCACATGAAAGAGTACCTGGTTACATGATAGTCGGAGGACCAGCAGGGTTTATTAATTTATACAGATTTTTGTGTTTCATGGCAGAGCAGGTCTGCCTCTTTCTCCAGAATTCACTGTCACCTGTTCCACTCTGTGGAAACTTGGTCTTTTATCAGGTTTGTGTCTCTGCATCTGATTCTAAGATGCTGCCTGGCGATTGAGCGCTTTGCCCTGCCAATAAAAATGTGTTGGTTTAACACAGTGGTGTCTCTTCTGGGTGAAGGGCAAAATTCTCATTGCTTGTGCACCAATGCAATCCTGTGGAAGTCTGTGCTCAGCTATTCACAGATAGTAAAGACAGGCAGATTGGGAAAGGCTCCTGGAGCTCTTCAGAGGGCACTGGCTGTCATATTCTCTGTGCCAAGCTCCAAGAGGCCTCAGCCTGGGACTACAGCTAGATACACACACCTCTGAAACTCCTCTGTACATGGCACATCTGGGCTCACCCAGCTCACCCTACAGACCAGCAAGACAAAAGTACCCATGAGTTTTTAATGGCAGTGCCAGGTTCAAGTGGTCCTCAATAAACCAGATACTGCCCATTTGCTGGGAGGAGAAAAGCAGAGATAAAGGAGCTGAAAAGGTCTGAGGCAGAGGGTAGTGTAGAGTGAGACTTTAAGGGCCATCTGGCCTTAACAGCAGCATCAACCTCCCCACACACACTCCCCTCCTCCTTCTCTGGCAAAAAGGTCTGTTCCTTCCCGTTGTGGGGAGGGAGAAATGACATATGGGCTTGTGGCTGGGAGACTGGAGGGACATCCAGTATAGCAGAGACGAAAGTGAAGACAAAGCCAAGAATGCTGGGGAAAATTTATATATCCTCTCCACCTCCTTGCCTCCTCTGCCAGATATTTAGGAACCAACATCTCTACTCTGTTTTATTGAACAGAAAAGACCTACCCTATTGCCAGCTGGCCCTGCCCCATGCCAGACAGGCATTTTTCTTCTGTTATGTTCCCCTCCTCTGCCCAGCACTCCCTAGAGCCACCAGCACAGGGATGCAGCTCAGACCAACCAGAACAGAAGTACCCAGAGGATGAACCCAACCATGCAGCCCCTCATCCTCTCTCCATTCATCACTGTCAAGCTGCAATAATCGAACATTTGCATCCCCAATTTCATACAGCCATCTCCCCATGTCCCTGCAAATTAACAATCCACCTATATTTACAGACACACGTGTCTGCTGGATATCTGCTTGTGGTGAGGGCTGCAGAGATGGGGAGCAGAAGAATGAGAATTTTCTACCCTGCTGGTGCATGACAAAAAGCTCTGGCTGTGAGGCTGGCCAGCAATACTGTGCTTCATTCCTTATGTTCTTCCATCCCATCTCACAGTATAACACATCCACATGGTGCTACTGCTGTTGTTTGGAGTTTCTCCAGTTTGTTTGCATCACTTACACTTTTATCTCTTTCCCCTGTGAGCCCTCATGGAGGTGTCTTCCTTTAGTATGCAGGCCTGGTTGGCCAGTTGCCATAGCAATCCATTGCAGTCCTCATGATATTGCAGGAAGCAAGATCAAAAAGGCAGGATTGTATTAACGCAAAAAAAAAAAAAAAAAAAAAAAAGAGAGAGAGGGAAAGAAGAAGGTAGCTTTCCCACTCTTCTTCTGCCCTGCCACACACAGAAACACTTTGCAAGAGCCCATCATTTTAGGACTGGAGTGAAAGATGAATACAGTTTCAACAGCCCCAGTGCCAAAAAGCCAGATACCCACAGGGAAGAAGCCATTTAGAAGGGTGGCAGCATGCTCAGCACGCACACAGCCTCCATCTCCTACAACACTTTATATACCACTTGTTCTCTGTCTGCTAAATTCTGTACTATTTGCCTAGTGACACAACGCCTTGCTCTAATGACAGCTAATGCCTGAACCTAGAGTTTGCAAAGGGTGACATTGGCCCTCAGTGACTGGAGGCCAAGCTAAACAACCTTTTCCCTTTATTTGACTACAGCAATCTCATTTGCTGCTTTTCCTGGATGTGTTTGAGATGCTCATTTGAATCCAGTCTATTCTGTTGTACAAATAACTACTAATCCAGACCTTTACACAGTGGCCTCCAAAGTGATCTACAGATAGAGCAGCCAAATCACTGCCATGAACAGCTGAGTCCCAGCCAAACAAGTCTGTGGTATGAAGGAGTTCGGCACAGGAATGGAACAAAAAGACACCAAAGCATCCGATTTGACAACAGTCCCAAAACAAAGATTAGTGTGCCTGGCCTTGGGGATGCTGCAGCTGATGCTTATGTCAGCACAAATGCTGTATCAGTGCTGTTTAATTTCTGTTCCAACATTTGCTCCTAACCACATATGTGCCATGGATTTGTCAGGTTATAGGTACCTAGATGAAAGGAGAATACAGCCAGTGCTACCTGAAAAACAGTCCTGGACTCCACCAAGACCAGGCTCTTAGCCCTGCCTTCCCTGAGACCAAAGCTGCCACCCGTGTCTTCCCTTACATTTCTCCTCCATATTGAACATTTTGATTTACCTACAAAAATATTAAAATGAGATTTTTTTTTTTTAATTCCACATTTTATAAGCAGCTTTAGGAGGCAAGGAGATGAAGAATCCATCCCCAGTGGAAAACACGTGGCTAACGGGTAGATTTAATTTATATGAAGCACACCGCTCTCTCATAAGCCCTGCTTGGCATATTAAACTGGTGTCTTACATCTCCTTCCAGTGCCAGAAATATTCATTTCCCACATCATAAAGACCCATCCATGAATAATAATATTAATAATTAAGCACCTGACTCTAGGGCTATACTTTGAGCATCATAACACTCTAATCATTTGCTTATCCCATGGTAATTACACTCCTCCATCCTATTTCTATTCTCTGCCTTATTGGTTAACCATTTATTTGCTAGGGTGTTTCTTGAGACCCCACCCAAGTTTTCAGAGCCCAAGTCTCACCTTTCTAGCAAACTGATGAGGTATGTGCTCAGTATTAGCAGCACTTTTCTCAAAGACATGCTGCAGTCCCAAGGCTCTGCTGGCAGCCATCATCATCAGGCTCACAAAGTGGGGTGGCTCAGCAATACAGGGCAGTATGGATGTCCCAGCAACCTGTGCTGGCACAAAGCCACACTCATTTAATCTCTTCCTGAAAGGAGAAGTAACCAAAGCAGTGGGAAGCTAGGAGGATGAATCTCTGCCACACAGAGCCAGGCAGACAATTCCAGCTAAGCTTGCTCAGCACTAGTGAAGAACTAGAAGCAATACAGCTGTGTTAGGATGGCATTCTGCCTGGACCAATTAGGTTTGCTGAGAAGCATGGTCTCTCCTACACAAGCCCACCTGAAGCAGCCATTAGGGGTTGTTTGGCTCAGTGCTGGTTTTTTCAAGCCCATTACTGTAAAAATTATGGTCCCAGTTCTGCCATCTTTCCCATGCCATGTATAAATTCGCTTGCTATTGCACTGATTTCAACTAAAAATACTGTTAATGTGTAACTCAAGGCAAGAAAAGGCTTACTGCCTGTTCTCACACACATAGTCCTTTGCCATGGTACTCACCTTTCACGTTTTCCCCACCAAAGCCTGCAACTGCAGCACAAACATCCAAGATTCGTGACCATCCCCTTAGCCAGGCCATTCCTACAAACCCCAGCCACAAATGTGTCCCATGGAGATAGAAACCTCTGGATGGGCAAAAATTCTTCTTTACATGTAATTTCACAACATATAATGCATCATTTCTGAAGGAGCTTCAGAAAGGGAGAAGTTTCATAAAAAGCCAGAGGATAGAAGTCTGCAAGACCATCAATAAGAATACAACAGCAGAGAAGCCAAAACAAAATGGGAAATAATAATTGGTACTTCCAGAGCTGAATATATCAAAAAGTTTAGGGTCAGCAAAGAGGGCTTATGAAAATAACATGAAAGCAGCAAGACCACAAAGGAAAGTCTGTTAAGACAAAAAGGCTGGTGCGTCAGGAAAGATCTCTAATGTTGGAAGAAACTACTTTTGTGATTGTTTCCAACTCCACACAACAAACACAAAACCCACAAACACTGACTTGTACGGCTAAATTAAATCAGAGATTGGTGCTATGGCTTGTTTCCTTTTCTGTTAAATAAAGTACCAAAAACCCCTGTTTCTTGCTGATATCTCAAAACCAGGGAGCAGGAACACATACTCCAAAGATGATGGGATTCTACATGCTTACTTGGGTAGAACTTTATTTATCAAAGAGTTACTAGTTACATATGGATGAAGACAAGCCAGATCCTGCAAACTTCAGTGATATAAAGAATGTCTTCTGCAAAGTCTGTTGAAATCAAGAACAGCCAAAAACACTGGATGCCAGTGTAGGATGATGCATGTGAAGAGACCATGCTTTCATCAGCAACAAAACAAAGCAAGCCAGGGAAGAAAAAAAAAAGATTTTTCAAGAAGTCATGAAACAAGAGAGGCCAGTTTTATAAAACCATGACATGTCAGACTCCAGCACTGGTACTAACAGACAAGTATCAGAACAACTTCTCATCAGATTTTAGTGCCTTGAGGTACTGAGGTACACAGAAATGATTCACTGTTCACTGGTGTCACACAGAGCACATCAGGTTTCATGAAGGAAGCAAGTGCCCACACAGCTTGTGGTTCCCCACTTCTCTAAAAGCAAGTCACACAACGTCAAACAGGAACACGACAGCTCCTGTCTGGAGCTTTGCCTGGGGCTCAGTCTGCGCTGCAAAGCTGCACGTCTTTGTTATACCAAGATACCTACAAACCTCCCCAGCCAAGCAGACCTTGTCTTAAAGGCATTCTATGCAGATTTCCCTATTCCTTTAGGGAAAATGGGACATTCACCTCTTGCAGCACTGCCTAAAGCACAGTGATATGCAAAGGCATGTTCCCCTTCTTTTTCCCCCCTTTGCAACACTGCCATGCCATCCCTCCCCTCTTTTTAGTCTAACAGCTGCACACAAAATGCCTGGAAGGACCTCACAGGGGCTGCAGTTTCACACAGAAGCAAAGCACCACCCATCAGCTGCAGGAAGTCAGAGCCCAGAGGCAGGAGCTGAGCAGCTGCTCGTTGGAAGCAGCTGATGGCAGAATATTGCCTCCCTGCAGGGCAATCCTCCCTGGCTCTTCTTGAGCTCAGGCAGGATCCTCACCTCCTCCTGCTTGGCTTGGAATACAGCCTACTAATAACCACTATCATTATACCTGCCTTTGTGCTATGACTTCTTACCACTGCAACTGTACCAACTAAAAATCATATTGCCTAACCACAACTAGTTCATTCATTAAAATTTCAAGCCCTTCAAGTCAAAACCATTAAAAAAACACCCAACAAATAACCAGAAACAGATACTTCCAATCATAGTTTTAACAGTGTAAGATAGCCTTTTCTGATGCAAACACAGTTTATGGTTTACGCAAACACACTGCACACCAGAATACTTACAATACTTCCTGGAATACCTTACTTACCTGGAATATTTGCCAACAACTTGCCACAGCTATTGGCTTTAAGTGTCTTTTGTTGCATTTATTATCTGCCCAGTGTGACTAATTTGTACACCATGTTCCTGGGGTTGCTGCTTAACTAGACACCTCCCAGAACCAAAATCAGTCTTCTTAGTAGCTGTTGACAAATTCAATGTGAATACTTCTGTATGTCCATAACTCGTGGAGGCATCTACAAGAATCTCCTTTTTCCAGCATCTCTATGAACTAAACTGTGTTGGTCAGAGTAATCAAGGGAAGCCAGTAGAGGAAGTCAGAGATACCATGAGGATGATATTGTGATAATTCATACTAGATTATGTAATGAAACTGGGTCAGGGCACTGAAAACCATCAACTATCCATCAGTGGCTTTTGTCAGCAGCCATTCAAGCCCTATCTGGCACAGGACTTTGCCCCACCAGTTATGTTGGGCTTCTTGTCTCATTCAAGCTCTGTTTTACACCATTTAAACACAAAACAACATATATAAACTTGCATAAATGATACACAAGCAGGTCTGCCCCACTGCATTCTGGAGAAGGCAACCCTGAACATAACCACAAGACTGGCACCTGAAAGCTATGAGGACTTGAGGCTAAAACCCGACTGTTGCATTATACTTTTAATTGTCTGGCAATATTCATTCATTGCAAAAGTCTGCTGTCTCATGTATGCAAGACTGCAAGAGCTTCAGGGCAGAGGCCATCATCAGTTTTTGTATGTTTATACAGTGCCTACAACAACAACACAGTAGCAACTGGAAATCTAATAATTAAGTTATTATAGTAACAATGACAGAGCTGAGCAGCAGTGATTCTGGCTGTGTCAAAGCTGCATAAATCCATTTAATGCTCACACAGATATTCTAACCTCCCTGGCCTATTACAGAGCCTAGCTCTTGAGAGCAGAATATTGGGAGATAAACTAATGCACTGAAGGTTAGCAGCCCTAGTACACAGCTGCCAGTCAGGGTAATACAATGGGTCAGTCAAGGAAGCAAACGAATCCACTTCAAAATCCCTGCTCTGAATGCTGTGGGTTAAATTCCTGTAGCCTACAGAGTGTAGAACTGAGTATGAGAAATAGGAATAGGATTTTCTTTTTGTGAATGGAGGAACTAGTAACAGAAACTCCTCAGACCTGCAAGCTAAGTCAGCCTTGGCACCCTCATCACTGTCATTGCACAACAGCTTTCCTACCTATGACGTTAAAGCCTCGACATTTCCTTAGGAGCCTCCTTCTATTCAGTTAAAACCAATAGCACAGGGTTCCATATAGCTGTCTTCCAGAACCAGAGTGTAAAGACAATTAGTTTTCAGACCAAAAGTCAGAGAGGCAAACTCAGCCACATGGTCATCTCTGACTCTGACTGGTGTTTCAACTCCATCAATAAAAGATCCTTCAGCCTAAGGTACCACAAGACTGTGACCATCACTCTCAGTGAAACTCAGGCCAGAGAGGACAGACCCTATAATCTATCTGTTGATAATTTTTAAGCAGAGCACAGCCCAGATTCATAGATAATGCAGAGATGAGAAGAGAGAGTAAAAACTGTTGTTGCTTCTTTTAGCTAGTATTGTCAATAAAAGTAGTAATATGCTGTCTGTTATGCCAGAAGTTCTATGAACATTTATGTCTGCTTTTTAAACAACAACTGCTCTGAAGTGATCATACTCTCAGTTAATGACAGGCACAACAGGTGGGTGGAACAGGAGATGAGCAATGAATAAAACAAGAACATTTTGCATTCGAAGCACATTTCACTACATCTCAAGAGTTAAGGCACCCTTTCTGCAGCACTCCTCTGTGGGACCTGTTCATCATTTGTATGACAACATCTGCAAACACATTAGAGAACTGCTTGCTTCAACGCTTGGCACTGCAAGAGATATGGACTCACATCCAGAAAGGATATGGTGTTTTAAAACAAACCAGATAGGGCATCACTACATCTCAAGAGTTAAGGCACCCTTTCTGCAGCACTCCTCTGTGGGACCTGTTCATCATTTGTATGACAACATCTGCAAACACATTAGAGAACTGCTTGCTTCAACGCTTGGCACTGCAAGAGATATGGACTCACATCCAGAAAGGATATGGTGTTTTAAAACAAACCAGATAGGGCATCAAACACTGGTCCCATTTCCACCCGACCTAAAAACTCCAAAGACTAAAGCCCTACCTACCCTATTAGACATCACACTATCCTGTTACTGTCTTTGGCTCTGAAATCTTAAAATTTCACCAGACAGGTAGGGAACAAGGCATAGAGTTGAGGAGTTAAGGCAATAGAACAGATGAAATTTGTCTGGGAAAGAGCTCTAGCCTCTTGTGTTCTAGCTCAGGGTTTTGCCAATACACCACACAGTGGTAAGATCATACTGTGCTGGCCTTCACTGTTTTCTCCAACCAGTCCAGCCTGGCATTTTGGCATTGAGTGGCTCTAGCAAATGGAAAAGGAGGCAAGTCCTCTCCTGTATAAAACACCAGGGAATATTAAGTATCAATTATCAGGTTTGAGACTGTTGTTTCGATAGCTGGTCACCTATGGGAGGACCAAGTTCCCAGGAAGAATCAGCAGCTTATACAATCCCCAAATTCAAAGACCAAAAGATCACAAGGCTCAAAGAAAGACCCTTTCCTGCAGGGGTCAGATACAGGACTCAGTAGCCATCCAATTAAATTCTGGCACATTCATTATTTATGGAATCATCAGTAAGTCAGTGGCTGTTGGCCACCCTGGCCTACCACAGAGGAAACAGCACCAAAGCAGGATGCAGCCAGAGGCACAAAACCCATGTGCAGAAGTGCTTCTGGACAGGTGACAAGATCCTGGACACAGGTTTAACAGGGCCTTTTCTTGTTCCTCTGTGAGCCCCAGCCTCCCACAGAGGCACCCACATTGCCAGTGGATGCTAAGAGAGGCACTCGTTCCTGGCTCCTTCCACTCAGGGAGGCAAAGCACTTAGCAGAGCTGCACGAAAACAGGGCAAAGATTGCTTCTCCTTGCAAGGATAAATCAGTCTGTTCCACACCCTTACCATGAGCCTCCCATGCAAGAGAACTGCAAGGTCAGGTGGAAGGTGTGAGAAGAAAATTGCCATTCCTCCTTGAAGGAACAAGCATAAAAATCCTGCAGCCATCCAGGGTGGCTGCAGATGAAGCTGGCTTACCCCTGCCACTCAGAGCTGCTTTAGCAGCTGCGAATTTAACAAGAGTAGCATTAAAATAACCTCACTTATTTATGAAAGCAGGCAGGCTGAGTGACATTTCTATTACAGAGCACACACCACCGGGAGATTCCCTGACGCTGCAGCAAACCAATGTAATCTGCATTACGATGCACTATTCTCTCTGCAGCACACACAGGCTGGCTGTGCTCTCCCTGTATAACAGCAGGTCTGATTCTCCTCCCCTAGAGCTGGGGGAAGATTTGTTATAGGCATTGGTGGTAGTAAGATCAAGTGCTAAATCCATGAGTAAGCACTAATGTTACTTGCATCCACTATAGCCTATTCATCTTGTATAATCAGCATTATATATCTTGTGCATCATTCCGTCTCTGCAATCTTGCAGCATGCTCACAGCTCAGTCAGAAACAGGAGCATTCTCTTTCAGCTGTTGGATACAACTGCATTATAACACCATTTCCACTTTACACTGTATGGCTGAGATATTCAGACACTTAAACATGGGATAACTGAACTCACATTAGTTATTTGAACTCCTTCAAAAATCTTAGCAATGTATTGGAATCTCTTTCATAGATTCCTGTCCTGCCCACTACAAAGACTGCTGCTGCAAAGTATCGTGTGTATTAACAAACATAACAAAACAACGAGGTCAGATGCCCTTAATTACACCAGTTTAAATACAGAGTTACACTGATAAAATCAATTGGATTATTGATGTTTACAGTGGTATACTGGGGAGCAGAATTTGACCCTTAATCTCTCTCACATGGGTTGCTGCCCTGCAGCAAACTGCAGGTCCTAGTAATTTGTTCAGATGCCATCAATGTAATCTGTATCAACTACTCTGCATCTAGCAATTTCGTATAATGATCTAGGACTGAGCAGTAACAACAATTAATACTTACAGCCAAGGCATGCACTGTCCTCTACAGCAACATAACATGCACAGAACCCCTGCAGTATATTACACAAACCAGCTGTATATATCAACAGAAGCATCAGAAGTAAGACCCTGTCCCTGCAATACCACCAGCTTTATTCTGCCTCTCAGCATTCACTGATTCTGCCTGTCTCATCTAAGGTATGGGCATGATGATATGCTCACTTCTCTCTAGCTGGACAGTCAGGGTCCTGATTGTTGTTCTGGAACACACTGGTACTCACGGCTGCAGAATCATGCACACAAATGGAAATTGTGAAATACATTCATCTACCTTTTGTGCCCCTTTCTAGTAACGTCATTTACCAAACTTTCTGAAGTGTTCCTTGAATGTACATAGGCTTCATCTGTGCCAAAACGTCTTTTTTACAGTGACTATAGATTTTGAAAGATAACACTTTCTTGCCTTTCTCAAAAAAAAAAAAAAAATTATCGAAAATTCCAGTCTTTTCACTGTGACCCAAGAGAGAAAAAATTGTAAATCAAAGCCATAAAGAAAAAAAGTACATTCTAATAAAGACACTACACTTTACTCTAGATGCCTATGGCTTCTGACTGTGCCCATACCAGTACAAAGATGGCAGCAGCACATGTTCAATCAGAACATACTTTAAAGCTATTCTGTGTCACAGTAAAAAGGAATACATGGTGTAAATCATAATCCCAAAGACTGATGCTAAAATTGCCTCAGATGTCTCACAACTGGATATAGCTCAGCTTTTACATGTTAATTTGGATAAAAAAACCCTGCTTTTCTAGTACTCAAACTGCAGGCAAGATGCAGGGGGATGACTTTTATGTAGGTAGGTGGGCTCCTTTTTCATCCTAGACCTCTGCTGAGTTAAAGGATGTGTTATAAACCACAGCAAGCTTGCCACTATCACTATTCAAAAATGATGCCATCTCAAAATAGCACAAAGGCAGATCTCAAATAAAATGGCACCATTTCCTTTCCTGCAGTCAGTTGTGCATATGCCATTCTCATGTTACACAGACGGACCGAAGAACACTCTCATAGCCTTGTCATTTATCTACAGATACAAATGCTGTACCTAAACACTGTTACTACTTGGCTGCAGTGCCTCCATTGTAACTGTTGCCTTTTCAGCCCTTACTCATCATAAATTACTTCCTAAATGAAAATATGTTCATTTAGCTTGTATGCAAAAGGCTTGTGCTTTGAAAGAAATCCTTCTCTAAGAGATTTAGGTACTGGGAAAGGCTGCTCTGGGTCAGTGCAGATCTGTTTCACTAACTATTGGAGAAGAAAAGCTTCCAGATAATCAAGTATTTATCACAAAACATGAAAAACTAACATCAACATTCAAACAAGTTGAGAAAAATAATTTCTCCTTCAAGTACTCTCAGCTTTCCTTCCCATTCCAAATCCAGGTTGGAGTGCCAGGTGGGAGGGCCACAGACAGTGCAGCCCAGCTCCACCCGTGTGCACAGCGGTGCCTTTGCCGTGCTTCCGAATGACTGAAATTCTGCTCAGCAGCTCAGGATTTCATTCACTCTGGGATTTCAGTGCTTCATAAACTGATTTTTTTTTTTTTTTTTTTTGCTTGTTTTCCTTTTTGTTAAACAATCCCTTGCAAAGATGTAAACGTGTGTAGCTTCACAGCGGGCAAACTACAGACCAGTCTGCTCAGAGGGAAAGCTCCTTTCTCACGGGCACAAATCAGAAGTTTATGCCTTGACATACAGGGTTCTTGTAGCTTTATCATTCTATTTCACTTCATTCTTTTTTATCCAGCTGTTGATGTTCTCAGCATTTAAAGAAAATGAACAGGTCTCAAGATCATGAATGCAGCTTCAACATTCAGTTGGTTTCCACAGGGAATTTGATGCCCACCTTGTTTTTTCTACCTTAGAAAATTCTCTTTACTTCTTTGGATCCTGCTGAACTCCTTGCCAAATGCTACATTTTGTCAAGATGTTCTGCAGCATGTGACTCCAGAACATTTTCTTAAGCTGTCTTAAAAATGTTACGTATCAAAGACAACATTTATAATCCACTATCTCCTCCCTCTTTTTCTGTAAAATGCAGAGAGGAGAGTTCCTTACCATCATCATACTAGTCCTCATTTCACATGCTTCTGGAATTTTTAAAAAATTCTCTGGAACTGAAATAATTCTCCATTATTGCCCCCCTCTCCAACTTTAATAATCTTTTTCTGTGGAAGGTGCCTCATGTTTCTAACAATCACTTCTCCCTGAATACTTTTTATTTTTATAATCCTTTTATGAACACAGAATGCCTGAGAACAGACCCAGAACCACATGCAAAAGCTGGAGAAGCAATGTCCAGATCTTAACCAGGAGCAGCTCTGGCTGAGACTGCCGACAGCCTAAATCAACAGTTATCAACCTTTTTCAGGCTGCAGATGCAAAAATTTTCCCATTGGCTGTCCTAGGCTTTTTATAGCAAGTCTAAGCACACTGTCAACAGGCTCACTTTCCTTTTGGTGCTTTCAGAAGAACCTCTGGGAGCCTCCAGACCGCGCAGACCGCAGATTATAAATCATTACATCAATTGCCTTAAAAAGAGGTGCAAATTTCTCATTCAGCTCAACAAGGTGTTAACAGTACAGTGCAGCAACAGCAACGCAGGTGTCAGCACTCCCAAGCAGCCTGACAGAATGATGACCGACAGAGACATTAGATAATATTGCCATTGTGCAAGGATTTGGACAAAACAGCTGGTATCAACATCTGTATTTTCCAGCCTGACCTCTGACACCGGTGTCCTAATTCAAAGCAAGAAGTTTAGTGAAATTCTGTTTCTCTTCCTATGTCCCTGATTAGCATTAATATATGTAAATTTTTATGCAAATACATGACATTTAAAGGTAAAAACTCTGCTCCATATAATAATTACATACACTTTTAAAAAAGGTTTTTAAGGACCTATAATTATGAGATAAAAGAGAGCATATAACTATTATACTTAAATGTCCTACATAAGTTAAAACCGGTATTGTAGCTAAGATAAGAAAAGATTTATCTTCTAAAGTTCTGATTCAGCAAGACACTTAAGCATGTAAGTAATTTTAAACATATAAATAAAACTGTTTGAGAAATACTGGTTCCTTTTCTAAAGAAAATTTTGGGAGAATTTTTAATTCCCATTAAAATACTATATTTCACTAATTATAAATCAGATGTTTAAACAAAGCATTTTCAAAACGATACAATTTCTTTCCCCCAAAAATATTTTTTTTCATTTTTGCCTTCAAAAGGGAAGAGACAGATCAGAAAGTTTCAGCGAATAAAAATTCAGCACAAAATTCTATTTTCTCAATTTCCCCCCTACAAGCTCTGCAGTAAACGTGAAGCTTAACTATGCTTAAATGCTCTGCTGAAACAAAGGCTGGATGGGTTTCCTCAGATCGGCGTGTTCGGGCTGGTCCCCGCGGCCTCAGCTCTGACACTGCGGGCTGGCTCTCGGTCTGCAGCACGGCATCCCCAAGGCACTCGGGAATTGCCGAGAGCCGCAGCCCAGCCCCTGCGCGGGGTCCCAGCTGCGGCTCCCCTCCAATTCATTTGTGCCCGGTCTAACCCGCGCTGCGGCGCGGGGCTCGCTGCCTTCACCGGGGCGTGCCGAGAGCCGCTGCCCCGCGCTGGGTATCACACGGGTAACGGGGGCAGACACGGGGGGCACAACAGGCCCCAGCTCAGCTGCAGATAGCTTATATTTGCCCGAAAGGATGGGTAAATCCATGGGCAAATCATCAAGTAATATCTTTACAAGAGGAGAATGATAGCGAGATGTGCTAAAGGAAGTGGAGAGTGTGCCCAGCCTTGCTCCCATCGGATGGCCCCGATGAGCCTCTGTCTTTACTGGGGCACCACAACTGGGGCACCCGGCAGCCACAGAGCCACCAGGCTGCACAGGCTTCAATCGGGCCGCTCATCTTCCCTGCCTGGATTAACACCTACCAGGCTGCTCAGCTTTGCTTTAAACTTGAACAGAGAATTAGGCAATCCCCTCCTCAAGATGCAGTTAGGAAAGGAATATGAAAAACGTACACAAAATTAATCCAGCCCAGTGACAACCTGAGGATGGGGGGGTGGGGGGGGGAAGGGAGGAGGATTTATTCATTTTCATGACAATAGCCATAGAGAAAAGAAATGCTCTCTTGCCTCTCTTCAGGGACTTGAATTGAATTCCCAGGGCTGCCAATCAGATCAAGAATTTAACACCATTTATTCTGTGGGGAGCCCGTCTGGAGCCAGTGTGTCAGCATCTGGATGATGCCCTGAGTTTGCACAAGCAGAGCAGCCAGAATCATGGATCTGCCTGGCTTGCCATGCAGTGAGAGACTCTGGACACATGCACAGAGAAACAGTTTCTCTCTCATTTATGGCAACATTAAGCTGGAGAGTCAGGGAAGCATGTATTATTTAATTAAAACTCAAACGGTAGAACATGAGTTTCAGACCAGAAATAATTGGTACTGCTGTAGATGACACTCCCACAAACCAGGATCTTGGCTCAGGCTTAATGACTGGCAACAGGCTGCTTGAAGTGGTTCCCATTTGGAATAGCTTTGTACCAATCCAGGCAGGAAAAGAGACCCAGCATGTTATGAGGCTGACTTTTCTTCTGGGACAGTTTGCAAAGAGTTAAACTGCAGCTTATGTGACTTTTAGCCACTGATTGCAAAATTAATTCATGTTTCAGGCTGTAGAGAACCATGAACCACTCAGAGTGCCATGGGGATGATAAGCTCTTAGGTCAATTACTGCACAGATGTGCCCCAGTTTGGCTGCCTCTCATTTTAGTGATAATACTACCTATATATTTCTATATATTTAGCCTATACAGATTTGTTGCAGAGATAACTGTAAGCTACAACCCAAATATTCCCAAGTTTGTATATTTATTATACAAAGTTTGCATGGCTGCTTCTACAGAAACAAAAATGGGTATTTCTGTCACTAGCAGTTCAATCTTTCCCTCACTGCAGTTTCATTTCTTCCACTGTGGTTAAATGCTCAACAAGAAAAAAATAACAGTGCAAAGAATGCCAAGTCCTCTTTTGTTCTTTCCTGGAGCATTTCCAGCTGTGGCATTTTCAGATGTTGCTTAAAGCATGGCACAGCCAATGCAAGACACCATATTCTACTGAAAATCCTGGAAAGACTTCCTGCCAGTAAGAGACTGTTCCGAATTTCCTCAGAAACTGAAGAGTTGAGGGAAGGATCTCCCACTGCAAACATGAAACCTAGTCTTAGACTGAAAAACACTCTGGCAGAATTTCAGGAGACAATTGGTTATCAAGAACTGGCTACTACAGCACAGTGAATGACACAGGGGTATCATGTGCAAAGGTACCATTGGCATGACCTCATCTTTCCAGTGCATCATCACTAAACCAAAATATAAGAAGACTTTGTATTCCATCTGGTGCAGGAAAATTTTCAGGACTCCAATGAGTAGTACTAGTGATGAGAATGGATGCCATAACTTATGTTGCTTATTTGCCTATATTAAGCTCAAATTATTTTAATAACATCTATAAATGGGTGCATACCATCCATTGGGAAATCCTCATCTTTCTTTTTTAAGGAAAGAATGTTTCTGCATAGAAATTAAGAGTTGGAGGGGCAATGTTTCATGGAAAGCACCATGGAAAAGATTATGCAAATAACCACCAGAAAGGCAGGCTGTATTTTGCTGCAACTTACAGACTGATCCAAACTGAGAACCCTGTATTATTGTTATTCACCCATTTAAGGTCCTATTTTCACTTCAGTTTCCATAGAAACCTGTTGTCCTAAATCTGCAGCACTTATAGCCTTTTAGTGTCATGGGTTCTTTCTTTACAGCTCTAATTACACCATCATCCACAAGGGGAAATGGCTGGGATGCTTTTCCCACCACAGAAACATTCAGGAAGTGCTGCTCTGTAGACAGAGGGAATATAAAACCCAATCATAAACCTTCAGATATCGTCCTTTTTGGACAATTCCCCTATGTCACAGCTGTATGTTTTATTGTTTGGGTTTTGAACATGGGCCATGGCAGAAATAAGAATGGAATTTGCAAAGAAAAAAAAAAACTGGGTTTCTGCCTTTTCTCTGTCTTTTCTGGTCTATGGTAAAGAACAAGTATATACAACCAAAGAAAATGGAAAAAGTACTTGTAAATTAACTACACTGGTGTCACATGGATATTAAATACATAAGGTTGAACAAAGCTGTCAAGGCATATGGTCCAGAAAGACCTCCCACTGCCAAAGGAATGAAACTCGTGCCCTTTTATTAATTTACTTCAGCTCTCAGGTCTGCATACAATTTTCTTCTCAGCATACGAGGGGTTAAGGTTCCCACCTATGCATTCCAGATAGACTCAATAAGACTTTTTCACTGTGCTAATATAAAACACACAGAGACCTTTGTCTTCCTGCATGCTGGTAAAATGCCCATTGTGCTATGCAGATTATTATTGTTATTATTATTTCTGGCACTGTCACTTCTAGCTATGGTGCTTCAAAGCAATGATATTAAAAACATAAAGGCAGGCAGCCCTTTGGAAATAAGGAATTGCAACAGCAATGCAAAGAACTTTTTATAGCACCCCTTGTTGAAACATCTGGAGGAAGTATCATCTAATGGTTAGTGAAGACAGCTAAAGAGCCAGGACTCCTATGTTCTGTTTCTAGGTCTGTCACTGTCACTGACTTCCCAGAACCTTGGGCAGGTACCTTAAAAGTTACATAAAAGGGGTATCTACCCAACCCTGCTTCTTTATGAGAGGTAAAGAAGTAATCTAAGATTTGCTGAAACTTTCCTTTATTAGCAATAACAAAAGAGGTGTCTACATGCAGACAATTTTCTGCTATCCTGCAGTGGTACAAACGTTTTCAAGGACACAGCCAGCCACCATCACCCAGAACCAGCACTTACCTCCCACAGCTGCTCACTTACTCCTCCCATCTCTTCTGTGCTTATTGAGGCTGTGTTTCCACCAGTTTGCAAAAGGAACACTTCTTGTGAGCACTCCCTAATTTTCTCCAAAGCCAACAATTTTGCTGTAGCCAACAACTGAAACTGCTTAAACAGACACTCAGCTTAGCCTGGGGCTCTTCCAGTGACCAGTGTAGAGAGTAACATCAGCTGGTGAGGCAACATCTTTTACTAGCACAGCTAAGTTTGGAAGACAATGCTTTTCTCCAAACTAACTGCGATGCATTTTCTTTAGGGGAAGAGAATAATGTTAATGAATTAACATCTGACTGACTCCCTGCAAAGTTCTGACTCAGTAATAGTGTCTCCAGCACAGAGGTTACTGGGCAGTTACAGAACTTTTACAGAGGTCTTTCCAACAAGGTCCTTTGACATTATTTACTCTGCATAAATTGTGTTTGAGAAAAATTAAAATGTAAGCCCCATAAAACGAGAGTCTTTCTAAAGGACATCTTATCTATTGGCAGTTTGGGGTGCTCTACCAAACAGCTCCACACAGGCAAAAGGACATTGTGAGCAGTAGCTGGAGTACCGAAGCACTGCTGTCTTTTTTTTTTTTCCTGTATTTAGGAGGTGCTCCATGCTCAGACTGTGCCTGCTTCAGGGGAGAAGCAGGAGAGAAAAGCGGTAAGACAAGAAAAAAGATAATCTGTAGCATTCTTGACATCAGAAGTAGTAGCATCATGTATGGGGCAATTGCAGTTGTGTTTACTGGCTCCATAACAATCAGAAAAATATCTAGATTTCCAAATCTACTTCACCTGGCATCTCAAATAAAATGATTTAAAAATAGAAGTTGTTGAGACAAAGGTAATCCTAAAGTGGCAGGTGGAGAGGATACAAAATACAACCGTGGTTTCTGCTATATTCACAACACAGTGTGGTCTTCACTTAGAGTTTATCACCACACAGACCTCAAGCCAAAACAGCAGAAACATAAAAATTATTACATCCTGGCCATACACACACTGCTCTGAGCAAATTAAGCAAAAGAAACATCACGAATATTTATTTGGCTCTTTTTGTCATTGCTGTGCTCTTGCCATAATTTCTGTGAATAATAAAGCTTCATGCTTTCCATGATTGTCTGCATCAGCAAAAAGCCACTTGCCTAAGATTTTTACAGAAACAGAACAACAAAACTAATCCCAGCAAAATCTGCACCACAACTATTTTCATTGTTACGGAATGTAAAACATTAGTCATTTAACCACAGTGACCGCAGTTACCAAGTGCAGGCAGCTGTTTAAAAGTCAACCTATGACAAAACAAAAAACTCATCCCCTTCAAAATGGTACAGAAATCCAACTTTTGAGATACGAGCAAATTCAAGAAATTTACATGGAGTAGAACTGCATTTGTCAGGTAAATTATCTTTTTGGTTGGTTTCATACATCCTGACACTCTCCAGAAGCAAGGAGCTGCCATGTTTTACCAATACTTCCTGAACAAAAGGGGCTTCCAAGCCAAACCAGAGGTCACGCTGACCCCACTAGCTAAGGCTTTTAATCCTCACGAGCTGTGTGTAGTCTGATACAACTTTGCCCTCATCAAACTGTTACCTGTTCCAAGCGTTTGCAGATGTTTTCCAGCTGCGTCAGAGGCTACCATTATGACTTTGTTGTTAATGACACTTGAATGGTTTCCTTTAAAAATAGTTCAGGCCCACTTATGCTCCAGTTCTGGGGGTGAGGCAGAAGGCAGGCTCAGTGTTCCCAGCCTGCTCTGCCAGTTGTTGCCATGCAAAACAAGTGCAGCTCTGACATAGGATGAGCAGGATGTGGGAACCAAATCACTGCTTGGGCACTGGCAGCCCTGGCAAAGATACTTCCAAGCTACGGCTTGGGGAGAAAAAGAGGCCACCAAATCACTTGTTTCCAACCAGCTTATGCTTCAACATTGAAGCAGCCTGTGCTGTGGGGTACAGGAGGTACATTCTACAGGGACATAACACTGGCTGGAAACTACTCAGGAACAAAAGAAGAAAATATGCCTGTTTTCTGTTGGAAAGTGCAAGAATATGGTAGCAACTTTTCATGCAGGAGAGGTGATACATAAACCAGGTACTATAGGTACAGGCAATAGCTCATCCTATAGGGAAAGAAAGAGTGTAGGAGAAGCCCTTGTTTCTTGTTGCTGGAGTGACCATTAACAACACTGCTCTCCTTGGGGTCAATAAGCTCCATTTTTACCCATGCTGGGTGGGGACATTAATCCCAGAATTAACACAGGGGTGGGAGAGTCCTCTCTGCTCCCTTGGTCAACATGTCAGACTGAGCCTGAGCTGTGCACCGCACTGCAGATCTTAGTACTGCATTCATTGCTTGTGCCTACAAAGACTCAGTCTCCCTTTCATTTTGTCCCATTTCCTGACATGACACACTGTGGAGAACACAACCATGGACAGGTGTTAGGACATCCAGGAGGGGCTGTGCTGTGTGTTAGGAGTGTGTGTGAAAACACCTAAGCTCACAACAGAAACTCAGCAGCTCCAAGATGGAGTTTTTCCTTCAGTATTCTAGTTAATTATGGCTTCCCTCACTTCTCCCCTCAGAAATCCCCTTTGTCCTTTCCACTACCGTGGTATTAAGTGTATCATGCTCAGCACTGACAGGTGACAAATGAAGCGTAAGTTGGTTCACCACACTGACCCTTCTTGGCAGGGTTTACCCAGCTGGGCCTGACCTTTTCTTGCAGGCTAAGCAAATTTCCCTTCTCTGAAATTCTGCTCACAGGGTGCTGCTTCGTGGCAAAGAACCGGAGCTGAAGCCACTCACTTCCCACTATGGGGTTCAGAGCAGTCCTCTCCTAGCACCTCAGTTAAAATCATCAAGAAAGCAGATACAGCAAAATGTGAAGAATATTCTTTTGATAAATGAATTATAATGATAAAATTTTTTTCCAGGAGAAAGGGCCTGAGGGGAAAATGGACAATTGCTGCAATGCCATCCATCCCTCCAAGCAAAGGTAGCGTGTCTCTCATTAAAATACTGAATTTTCTGTACAGCTGTCAGCAAGCACAAGTTTTCCAAATGAACTGGTCAGCAATAACCTGCTTTCATGACAACTTGCAAAGAAGGGAGCAGGAGGGGTGATTTGTGCCCAGTACAAAAATAAACCACAAAGACATCCCATGCAGCAGACGCACAAAGCTGAGCTCTGCACATCAGAATGCTCCCCAGAGAAGGAGTCAAAGAATCAAAGCAAAGAAGCAGTGATACAAATAGCCTGACTTTTTCAAATACATCAAAGGCCAGAAAACAAGTCCCTCTCAACCTCAGGGACCAAGACAGAAAAGATCTAATAAAGAATTCAAATGCCATAATCACATAATCCAATAAGCTACAGTTAAACCAAAACACCTCTTCAGCAAACATCTGTAAGTGAGACAGGAAACGCTCCAAAATGCTAGGCATGGATGTCTCCCGTCACTTCTCCCTGTTAACACATCACCTCCTGTCAGTGAGACAGATCTGAAAGGTTCATTCTTGGTTTCAAATTCCCACACAGGAAAATAGGAAAAAGGAGAAGAGCATCTCAACAAAAACAGCCAGCACAGATCGACCAGTCACTGAGAGCTAAGCAGTACAGAATGTGTGCTGGACTGACTTGCCATGGTGAAAGCTGGTTAAGATATGTGTGGGAAAGATGAGAAGGGGTAGAGGTTGAGAAAGACAGAGAAAATAAACATCCTCCCCAGACTGCTGCTAAGGTAAGTCCCTTTCTCTATCCTCCAACAATACTCCACCCCTTGTTTTCATTTTATTCTGGATACATTCCTTCCTCTCTTCCAGTCCCACACGGTATTTTCTTCCTTGTCATCTCTGACTCTTTCCCTCTTGTATTATCTAGGGCTCCATCAGTCATTCTGCCCAAGTACCTGCTTCCCCAGGTGCATCTCTTCCATCCCCTCCCTGCCAAGTCTGCCAGAGAGGGAAATGGCTCACTTTGCCATTGTACAGCAGTGGCAGCTGCACTGATTATTGTGAGTCTGAGGCACGCTGACTCTGATGCTCTCATACAGCAATCACACATGTCACAGAAAGAAGCTTTCCATTCCACATTGGCATCAGGAACTTTGTCCCTCCTTTGACATGCTGGGTAGGACTATCCCCTTCCCCTTCCACACTCAGACATGTGGACAGGAGCAGACTTAGGGGACAATTCTGACCTCATCTGAGTAAGCAGATCCAGACTTCCAAACCTTCCTTTAACAGAAAGGCCATCCATGGCCTAACCGGAGTAATCAGGAAGAACAAGTTTTGCTGACATATGCATCCCTTAGGTATTTGCTTTTATACCAGCTCCCAAGTACAGTCAGTGAGCAGAGAGCAGTAAATCTCTGTGAAACACAGCAGGGGATGGCAGCACCAGAAAGGGTCATTTCCTCTTGCAGAAACTGGAGCAGGCAAGTGCTGTTCAGTGGGTATAAAGGCAAAGGAAAGGGGGTCCCCAGCTCCTCTGATACACTTGTACGTACAGATGCTTCTGCAGAATCCTAATATTGTCCAGTGAATCTGTACTTAAGTAGTAGAATTAACATTTGTAAATACATCAACCTTGTACTGGAAGAATTCCACTCTTACGACTTTTCTTCCTGTGCAGCCTCCTGTCATTAGCCTCTCTTCTATTGTACAAGCCTGTTTTCTCTGAGTACAATATTCTTATGAGATACCTTACAAAGTGCTTTGCTGAAATCTAGCTAGATGATGTCTGCTGATCAAGACAGTTAAGCTTTCTTATTAAAGAAATACATTAAATTAATTGTAGACATGAGAACAGTATACAACTGGTGGACTCAAACGTTGCTGCATAGCCTTAGATCACAACATGAATGCTCATTCCAGCAGCAGTTTTGGACATGATGCCTCAGTTTTCACAGCAAGTGTAAAGTGTAGGCACCTACACAAAATTCTGGCAAGGCATGAGGAGGAATGCTGGAGTTCAGTGAAAAAGCACTTTTTTCTTTTCTGTAAGTAATCATTATGGAGAGGAGCACAACTCAATGCAGCCATTACAATTCCAAGAGTGGGAATTAACTTACTGGAAAAGGTTGGGCAGTAACCCAGACACAACTCCCATCTGGAACTAGGCCAAAAAGGGTCATCAGCTCTTTTAAACTCTTTGCATTGTGCTATATGAAATCACTTTTTGTTGATGCAAAACATGACAGTACTTGCTAGGGTATTCAAGAAAAATCCATTACCTTGATATGCCACATATACCTCTCTGCAACAGAGCAGAATGTGTGAGCACGCTCACACCAATCATACAGTGAATTTCAGAAAGAGAGTTACAGCAGAAATGGGAGGGAAGTGCTGAATTGTTGTATATGATCTTTTACATGGTGAGCTATCAGTTGATTTATGTAGCAAGTCCCGCAGAGTTAGTTCATGATAAATTCATGAGGCATGTGCTTTTGATCGTGCAGTGCTCTTCTCATGTCTTGCCATTTTCAGCTCCCTCTTTATCCACCTTCTGAAGACATTATTCTACCTGATGTGGTAAACTGGTGCTATAGACAATAAGGACTAGTCTGAATTGGTTGCCTCTGCTGACATGCCATATCCTGGAAGGGAAGAGATACTTTAAGATGTCAGAAGTCCAGGAGATAGAAATGCAAGCAGGCTGCTTGGAGGGGCTAAGTCTCTCTTAACATACTCAAGCATGTACATCCATATGAGGAATAAAGAGCTGATAGAGACTAGTTTTCAATCAGCTGGCTTTAGTCTAAGGTGCTCTGTACTGTACATGCACAAAAGCACTCCCAGCTTCACAAAGCACTTACTGTACAGGTGACTTTCCCTGCTAAACTGGTGAGATTAACTCTTTCAAGAAAGAGAGAAGCAGTCTGTAGATTTAAAAGGTGTATCAGCCCTTGCTTAAGCCTCAGATGTTATAAATTCTTCCCTCTCAGTTTATAATAACTCTGTATAAGCATGGCTACACCTAAGGAGTAACCAGAGGCATTGCAACCACGGGGCCCTGCCTAGGTTAGCCATCAGATACCAACCAGACTTTTGAAAAGGTTGTGCAGCCCACATACAGGTACTGTACTGCTTTGAATAGGCACCTTTCGGATCAGCATTAAATCTGACTTGGAGCACACTGGGGCATTCCCCCATTCTCAGCCTTAGATCGGCTCCCACTGAAGCCAGCAATTATCCTGGTGAACGTTGCATGTGAGCCCATGGAAGCAGGGAAGATAACTCTACTCAAACCCCATACTTTATAGTTTGCAATTGCTCAGTATCCAGAAATAATGTTCCATAGCTAGTTTTAGGGCACAAAGGCATCCTTGGGTTATTTTTACTGGGTCAGCTACAGAGAAGGAATAGTAAGGATGGCATTACTACAGTGGCATGACAGTAACAGTAGCATGACAATGTGATGCAGCCCAAACCAGCATATCTACAAGTCACAATCTGCTTCTGCACCTTGGCAAATAGTGACCTGTGGGAAGATTGCTGCTTTTCAGCACAGACAGAACTTGATCGGAAGAACAGAGCTGCGGAAAGATCTCTGGCATCTGAACCAACTGCTGTGGTCTGAAGAACTGTCATGAGAGCACGTTTCAGAGTCAAAAGGCTGTGTCCACCATGAGGTAAGGAGCACTGACTTGGAGCAAGCAACCACACTGGAGCATGCATGCTTTAGTGAGAGAACACACAGACCTGATATGTCACAGAAAGATCTATGTCTTATTTTGCCCATCTGTAAGACTAGAACATAGGCGAGGAACTGCATGAGCTAAGGTTTGTGTGTTAAGCTTGCACATTCTTGCTGGAAGGGATATTCCAACCAGGAGGCATTTCCTGACATCAAACACCCAGTACACCTCCATTTGGTAAAGTGAGGTCCTTTGGAGTCCAGGTACTTGGGTCTGATTTAGTGTGTATGGTATAAGAACCCCTGTCCTTTTAAACATCCTCAGTAATGTGGCACTTTGGAAGACACAATAATTAGCATAATTGTCAATTCAGCCTCTAATCATGTACAATGCTCTCATTAACCCAATTAACCCCACACAGCACAACAACCATCACAAACAACGCAACTGATGCGGTGGTGGGGAATGGATGCTTGACAGCCCTGCCACATCCCAGCACGACGAGCTGACACTGGCAAGGGCTGAAGGCAACTCCCAGAGGCACGATCCCCACCCAGCCCAGAGATGGGGCCTGCTGCCCCCTGAGCTGGTGCATCAGCCATGGGCTCAGCTCTCTTCAGCCCTGTCTCAGGGCAATAGAGGAGTTTCTTCTCCCACAAGGTTTTTCCTGGTACATTTAATTAGGCACTATGTATCAACACCCACATACACACACCCCACTTCTTCAACCCCCCCCTCTTGCTGGAAGAGTCTCAGGTGGGATTCACTCATCTGCTTTTGCTGCTGCTTAATTCAGTCAGGCTGGTAAATAATTCAGCAAGCACTCAGCCAACAAACAAACAGGCAGGCAGCACAAATGGCCAGACATGGAGATAGAAGAATGAGAGACAGAAAGAAAAACCAAATGGGAGAGTGACAGCTTTTGCTGGAGCTCCTTTTCTACAGGCAGGACTTCAAGCTGTGCCTACTTCTTGATTCCCTGTGGTTACACTCTCATCCCATAAAGAAGCAGGGAAGTTTGTCCAACTGACACTGCCATGACCTACTGACAACTCACTGGTTGCGGCCTCACTGAGTGACCACATAGCCTTTTGATTAAAGTTTAGGAAGAGCTTCAGTGCCTTGCTTACACTCTTCAGCTTTGAAACCCTTCAAGATAGGGACCAGCAGCTCTTGGGCTACAGCTGGGCTGTAGGAGTCTGCATCACTGACTCAAGTCTTTTTAAACCTCTGTTTTCCCAGCTATAAAAGAGAAGATGAAAATCCTTCCCCACTGGCATCCCGGCAGGCCCAACAAACAGAACCAATGCTAGGGGCTCGAGAGTCCTTCAGATGAAATGCCAAGGCTTGGCAGAACCTTTAGAATTCTCAGCTTGCATCAGTGAATATAGCAAAAGACGGTATCATCAAGCACCAAAAATATTAATTCCAGCCTTCCATAGAAACTGATAACCATAAAAAATATATCCCGATCAAAGCAAAGGTTTGGGATGATTCAAGGTAAACACTCCACTATTCTGTCTATAAAAACAAACAGTAACCAAAAATATTTGGAGTAGAATTTTCTGTGATGCTTAACCCTACAATAGTAACAAAGCTTTAACGAATGATATTTTGAAAGTATTTTCTACACACATAATAAATTAGCATAAGACAACCTTATTAATACAGCTAGTTTGTGCCAGCTATGTGATCATCCTATGAGAAAATCATTGTATGAAGCTAATAAGGTAAATTCTATGCACCACAAGTTTACTAAAACAGAATCCAAATCAGCAATCACTATTGGGAGCCACAGTGATAACAAGGCCACCCATCTCTCAAACTGCTGGGACCCCTCTAGGTCAGGACTAGTGAGGGACACAACGGCAACCAGCATTTAGGGGTAGCTTGCACACAATGTGCTCATTAGGTAAATGCCCTGACTGTGCTGACTCCTTGCTACAAGATACTTAACAAGTTTGCATGTGAGGATGATCCTGAAGTGGCAGTGGAAAGACATGAATTTCAAAGGAGGTGACAAAGCATTGTACAAACATCTCTTAGATTATCAATTCCCTCAGTCTATCATTGGAGCCACATAATTACATGATAGTTTCCAAATTTCAGTATGCAGAAATATCCTTTGCAAGAGCAGAACACAAGCAGGTTGGTTTATGAACATGCTTCATGTGAACATCCTCTGAGTCTCATTGAAAGGATAAAAAGAGCAACAGAAGGATAATTTGAGTAGTTGTACATAGAAAGTAATTACAGCAGAATGAAGTTTTTTCAGGCTGTGAAATAATGAAGCATTTCCTCTGCCAAAATAGAGAATGAAATAGCAAGCAAGAGCCACAGCTCAGTGACCAGTTGCAGAGGTTTACATGCTGGACCCTGAGCAATTTAGGGTGAGAGCCCAGAAAGACACCCCAGGGAGAAACAGGTCCCTTCTGCTGGTGGGTAACAAGTCAGTCAGATGATCAGAAAGCCATGTGCTCTTGGAGAGAAGGTTGCCCAAGTAGTGGTTGAGACACCATTACACTGTGCTGACAGTTAAGCCAGGTGTGGCAGCCCCATGGCAATGTGTGCTGGCTGACTCCTTGGCAGCTCTTTAGTTACCTGCCAGCCACAGAGAAAACGGGTTAAAAGGGAAGCGGGGCTACTGCTGACCAGGTCTGGATACTGCTCTTGAGTTCATGCCCAGATCCACTTGGGGTAAGCAGTGAAGTCATGTGAAACCTTCTTAGAGCAGTTCTCAGCAGGGTCACGCAAACCCCTTCTGGTTTTGGCTCAAGGAGGTTCCTATTGCCTGAACCTTGCTCTGAGATTTTGTTTCAAATACACACAGGTCCTCCAAGCATAACCATGGCCAAGATCAGCCTGGTTGCAAGTCAAATGTTCAGATGGTTTCCACCCCAAATCATAAATCCCACCCTGTCACCTGGAACTGAGCCCATTCTGCTCAAATCTCAGCTTGCATTTGGGGGAAGCTTGACTCCAGTTCACTGAAAGGTTCGCAAATCCAGCCCGTGTTCTGGGTTTGTAACAAAGCCTCCAAAACAGGCAAAATGGCCTTGGCTTTAGGGTTCACCTGGACCTTGTTGCCAGAGTCATGGTGTCATCTAGTGGTGACAGCTTGTATGGGCCCATACACGGTACCCACCTCCACTTGGCAAACATCCCCACAGGGCATAGTGCAATTGCAGGTCCGGTAAACGTTCTCCAAAGTACATCACCTTTTTCAAAGGCAGAACAGCTCCACCATTTCAGTAAAAGCCATTCACACTTCGAGGACAGCTTTTTGCAAAGGCTTCCAAATAAAGTGAAGGGCAAGCTTTGTATACTCTATCACTTCTACACAACTAGTAGACAATCTCCTGGCGAAAGGGCAAGCCACACTAATTTTGAGGGATAGCAGTCAGCAGCAGGCTCAGTTGTGAACATGTTTTATATTTAAAATTCTCATTCTCAGTATAGAAGTTGCATCTCTTGAAATGTCCCTTTTACCTATACAGTAATAATGCTCAAAAATCATAGTAATAGATACAAGAGGAAAAAGGACTCCAATTTCAATTTGTGCTTTGAGAGCTCTCTTGCACAGGCACACATGCCCAATTCTCAAGAAAGGGAAGCTGATTTTTTGGATTCCCAATTTATATCCATCTGCGGGCAAGTTCAAGAACAGGGCAGCCAAAGCAGCTCCCAAAGTCACAGCACATCTTTTGTAAGAGATCAAGTGCCTTAGGTCTCACTTCAAGCATTTCTAAAGGGATTTGACCCACCATACATTCTGTATGACAGAGTTTTGGCAACATGAATTCCTTCTCCTCGGTGAAGCTGGGAACTGATGTACCTGCTCTTAAACCTACTCTCGTTTTAATCCAATGAAATTTAAGATTAAGAGTGTTACCTTTCAGCTAAGACAAAGCAGGAACACAAACACGATTAGTTTCGCAGGCTCAGCTGATGGGTAGGAACAGAGTCACCATCAGCCCTGTTCCCATAACCTCAGGCACTTCACTGAGTCACTTGTCCCACAAGCTGATAAGAGCTGCATCTCAAAGGAAAGAAAACTCTGTTCAAATTGGAAGAAGGATCACAGTGTCAGCAGAGAGGCAAGAAAAAATTGCCGATTTCAGCACTGTCCTGGAAACGAAGTGGGTTTTCAGGTTCCTGAGGTCTGTCTGAGGTTTCATCGTGGATCCAGCTCAGGTGTTTCCTTGGCAGGTTTGTCTTCTAACTTAGAGCTTAATCCTTCCCTCTGATCTAGTCCTTCTGTCTGCAAGCTAATGAGCTTGAAATTACTGTATATTTATGTGTCCCTCTGAGCTCTGATCTGTGACACAACCACAGCTACAGCTGGACTTGCTTCTTTCTTTATTGTCTAGAGTTGCAGCCTGAAGGCCAGGCTTAATGCTAAAAACAATGAAATTCAAATCCCAGTTTACATGTGGAGTAAGAGGGAGAAAGCACTTTTCAGAACCCTGGTTTCTTTTGGGATCTATCCTGAGACACTGCATTTTAAGCCTGGTAACAGCACAGACCAGGGCTATCTTCATAGCAGAGGATTCCACACACCCATTCCACCTTGGTCACAGACAGCATAGGGAAGACTTTTAACTACTACTTGCATGGACTCAAAATGACCACAGGAATTATCCAAAATCAATGAACTCTTAATAGTTGCACCAAAGTGGTTTCTTCCCTTGGATCTGTTTTCTTCCCCCATCCTATCACGTGTGTTCCACTTAATTCTATGAAGCTTAAAGATGTCATTGTGCCATCTACCCATGAGGTCTACCACAAAGGTGAAGCCCAAGGCAAGTTGCTCAAAGGTTAAGAGAGAAGGCTCAACTACTGTTATGTGGAGCAGGTTTTAAATTTTAGTAAGTACACAAACCTAAAAGTAACAGATAATTTACATCAGAGCCTGCATATAGAGTACCTTTCACCCCAAAGAAGCTTTCAAAAAACTTACACACACAGAACCACAGAAATGTAGCCACCTCTGGAGCTGATTACAGCTGCTGCTCATCCAATACAGTGTGATAACAACAATGAGAGCTACCTAAATAAACCTCAGGGTTTTTGGTAAATGCACTATGGATTTCTGCACACTTGCTATACCAAAGGACACCCATATATTTAGAGGCTTCACTGAGACAACAATGCAGAGCCAGCAAAATGCATTTCCTTTTTGTCCCTTGGAAGGTCAAAAACGTCCCCGGCAGAATATGCCGGAATACAAACAGCCAGGCTCTTGAGCAATTTCATATCTGATATTCAGGTACTCGCTAGCTCTACCACTCAGTGCGTGCCGTGACAGATATGTCACAACTAAAGGTCACGGCAAGGTTTTCCCTGCCAGACTTGCCCGCCTCACAGGAAAGGCAGATTTGTGCCTGCACAGTTGCTCTGTCCTGTGTCCCAGGCACGGTGGCTTGTTTTGGAGTGCCCTCTGCCGCCCAGTCCACAGACCTGCGAGCCTGCGGGGAACGAGGCCGGGAACATGAGAGGGATCTCGGTTAAGGACGGACAGCGGTCAGCGCCATTCAGCTTCACGTGCTGGCCAGAGGCCCTCGCTAGAGCCGAGCCCTGAGCTCAGCATCTGGGTCTGACTACCTGAGCTCTAAAGGTTTGCAAAGCACTGCCACCCACTAGGGCTGCAGAGACAATTGATTTTCAGGTCTGTTTTCTGGGCCAACTCTATGTCAGCTCACCTCCCACACGTCACACAAAGCTCTTGCCCAGTTCTTCTCATCTGGGATCTGAGGCAGAAAAAGCAGCACATGCCCCTTGCACTGGCACTGCTGGGATTCTTCCTTTGCAGCCATGGGAGGCAGCTTTACTCTTCACTTCCGCCCAGCCCACCTCATCTAATAATGAGGTAACTCCTGTCTCCAAAGGAAAATAGGAAAGCTGACTAGTCCAGGATGTGGAGCCAGGAATCCCTTTTGGGGGTCAGCAGGCCTCTGAAAACTGCACAGAAACAGTTTCTATGTAGGTGGCAAGAGAGCAGATATTCTAGAAGGTTCTATTAACTTACAACCAATAATATCAGGCAAAATTCTTTAGTCACTCCATTATCCTCACAGCTCCAAAAATCCTTACCCTACCCTTACCCTCTCTTGTTCAAGCTGGCGCAGGCAGCCAGGCCTGACACCAAGACTGAAGTTTCTGACTCCCAATGCCAGAACATAATGCAATTTTTACTTACCTAGGTTAATACAGTCCTTGCAATAAAGTTCTTTTAAGCAACACCTGCAAGTATCTTTATTAGGTCACTCACTCATGTCCAATCAGCTACACAGGCACGGCACTGTCCTGCACAAGAGATAACTTTGCAGTATGTGCAGAATTCTCTGTGCAGTGAGGTCGGGTACTGCACAGCTGTTTGCTCTGTGCTGGAGTCCTGTGAAGGTCTCAGCAAGGGAATGGTTCGCAGGTGCGCATGCCAAGATGCACACATACAGCCTTCACCTGTGTGCTAACAGCAAGCATCTTAAAAAAGTTGAGATGTGACACACAAAATGTAACTTGGACTGGGGAAGAGAACTACATGAGAGTAATACATGATTTTATCTCTTGTATTTTTGTTATCCAGAGTCATATTCCTCTGTGATGTATTGCTCCTATACCACTACAAGGAGGAATTCCATTACTCTTCCCTTCTTGTATCTGGATCGAAGTTACCACCCCACATGTTCACTCCTAATCAATACATGCAGCTAGAACTGTCTCTTAGGTTTGCTACAATTCAGGCATTTTTTCCTCTCTGACAGCAAAGCACAGTTTACTTTATCAGGCTTGTCACTGCAAAGCTGGGACTACTTGCTTAAGAACAAACCAAGACACAGTCCTAGCTCTCTGTCTGTCACCCATGAAGGGTTTTTAATTCCAAAAGGTGTATGTGGAGTGTCAGGGTATGTCACAGTCTTTGTGTGGGCACTTACAACAATAACTTCCAGTTCCCTTCCCCATTTGGCTGCCATGCTTTCCTTGGGAAGAGACACCTGAATGCAGTCAGGTAGGTAACCTCTCCCTTCAGTGAACTGCCAGCCATTGATGTTTGCCTGTGTGATTACTGTGATTACTTATCTGTGTCACCGTGTCACCCCTGTCAGGCAGCAGAGCCGCCTGTAACGTTCATTAAACTTAACACAAACCTGGTCACAGTTTTTTGCTGCCACAGTAAGCACTGAGGCTCCCCATGGCTGTGCTGACCCTGGAGAGGGCCATGTTAGAGTAACATGACTCACAGCAACACTATCACTGCTATTAGGCCACTGATATTGTACCAGAAATAAACACAAAGACGTCACCTATAACTACAAAGCTCTAGTCACAGGGCTGCTGCAGTGGCAAGGGCCCAGCAGAAACCCACTCCTTCTGGGGAGGCTGTGCTAGTTACCAAACCAGCCAGTGCCAGGGCAGCACACTATCAGAGCTCATCTGCTCCTGCCAGCTAAGTAGCTTACCTAATAATTACACTATGTCACCTTACAAATCTTGTGTCTTCGGGAGTATAACCCCTGTGCCCTTCCAAATGCAGAATCCTTACTGAAACAGATGAGGCACCAAAAAAACACAAACAAATCAACCCACATACAGTAGGTAACAGTGTGAGGTGAGGATCCTTTGCATCCTTTGCACATGTAACAAGGTCCTATCAGAGAGCCTTTATCTAGAAAGGACCCCTTGTACATGCTGTCTTTGAGCATGCCACATGCTGCCCAGCAGATTTTAGTCCTTGTTACATGGAACAAGCAAAACTGCCAGGTCTTAACACCAAACAGCACAGGCACAATAAGGTCATAAGGGCAAAGAATTAGTCAAGTTTGAAGCTGTATGTACAATCAGGACAAATTATTTTGTTCACTGCTTTTTTTTTTTTTTTTTTTTTTTTTTTTTTTTTTTTTTTTTTTTTTTTGGATAGCATTCATGTGGAAGCAAAGGGAAAGGATGGTTCATTTCATTGGCTCCTCCACCGAGCTCCCATTCCCTGCCCACATCAGCCCTGATGCTATGCAGCATGTGCTGGGTGCCTGCAGGGGGTACCGCGACCCCGCGGACCAGCCAGAACATCACACAGGCACGCTGTGCTTACGGACGTGGATTGCTGAGCTTCAGTCTCTAACACACATAATGAGATTAGCATTTGAATAGTGCTGATCAAGTTAACAGTAGCTCTGAACACCGGGTCCATCAGATGCAAATGAATAACTATAAATTTTGCTCCTTTCTTAAGGGCTCTTTATATGCATGGCCAATGCAGAAAGAACTGCAGTGGATATTGTCCTGGGAAGTCTGTCTCTCACCATGACTGGGAATTTCTGAGAGTGGAGAAACCATAGGAGCACCTTTCCTTAGTTTTTTTTGGTTTTTTGGGTTTTTATTTGAGCAGTTTTTTCCCCTTTTTTTTGATGTGTCTTTTCTCCCAGGGCTGCACAGGCATCAGGACATATTTTGGCATAAGGTTTAGAGACAAAACTCTTCACAATACCTTCATGTAAGTCATGATTCTATCTGTTTTAATTACCTGAGTAACTTCTCGAAGTCCTGCCAGCTTCCTTGTGTCAAGGACATATCCTTCCCTGGTGGGAGGATGAAGGTGAGATAAGTCTGTGGTGTCTCCAGCTGCATTGATTCAGTACCTCAGAAGCACTTGCAGTATTGTGGGGTGTCTTAGTATTCTTGCCTCCTCGGTCTCCCTAGAGGAAGATACAGGACACAACCCATTTAGAAAGAATCTTTAGGGTACTGCCTTGCATGATTAAATGTAAACTGCCTAATCCCCTCCGTATCCCAGTGGACACTCAATTACAGGGGAGTTTCCTCCTATGTCTGTGCTGTGGGAAGGAACGCTGAGGGGAGGGGAAGAAGGCACAGTCAACTTGAGAAAGTGAAATCTGTGGATGTCAGGTGAGCTCTGGCACACACCAGGGCTCACCTGACACTGCAGTGTGAAAAGAAGTCACAGGAGCCTATAATTTCTGCTAACATGGAGATTTAACACATTCACAACATTCTGCAAGATTCATAGCAGAACAAAATGATGCATCCACGACATTTCAAATGCAGCCATTTGAGTTTTTAGGACCATACTGCAAACAAGCTTGTTCTTACAGTAACTACACTCAATTGACTTCAGCTGCTTTCATTTCTCTGAACAAACTTGAGAGAAGAAACTAAGACCACATCAGCTCTCTAGACAACCTGATTGAAGCAAGCACTGTGAAGAGCACTCAAACTCATTCACTCCCCAATACAAAACTGTGGATGGCCTTAATTGCATTCTAGCAAATTCTATGCATCCTATGCTAGAATACACACAAATTGCTATGTGGTTTGAGATTTGCGACTAGGAGTGACTTTCTGATTACCAGAGCTCCATTTATTATTTCTAATATTATTATTCACCAGCTAATTACTCAATTCTAGCCCTAGATATTTTTAACATGGTACATTTATTTTGAGGTTCAGGAAAGTACATGCACTTAAGCATTGACCTGAATTAACAAAATATTAGAACTCCTCACCACCTCCCCTGAGAAGAAGCCTTCACATCTCCTCACTCCACCTGCTCCTCGTTAAAGGAAAGGTGTGAGGAAGTTTACCACATTTCTAGTGTCAATCAGCTCCTCTCCTATGGAGCCTAAATGGGTTCAACTAGCTGCAGGCACAGAGTGCCAAAATTACTGCATGTCCCAGTTGGTTATATAATACATCTGAATTAAATCAATAATTAAAGCAGTTCTTGCATACTACTTCTCCCTGATGAACCTCCAGACCTTTTTAGAAAGCCAGTAGCACCTCCCCATAATGAGAAATGGGGCTCAGAGCCCACTTCGCTGTGAGCCACCCACTGCACAGGAAAGAGACAAAACCCACTTTAACAGCCATGGCAAAAGCATGCATGAATTTCGAATGCAGCCCACACTGCAAAAGGGCCAGGCTGTCCACTGCACCACGCACAAGACCCACCCTGAAGGCAGAGCCAAAACACGCTGCCCTCTCCAGCTCCCTGAGCTGTGAGCTCAGTGCAGTTCACTTCTCTGCAGGGACCTCCTCAGTCACTCTGGCTTCGGGCTAAGGAGGTCCCCGGCCCCAAGGACAGGCTGGGACCTTCCTCGGCAAAGCAGAAACTCGCTAGGAGACATAAAAGCTGTCTCGGAGATGCTCCAAAATGCACACTATCACGGGGAAGATGTGGGCACAGCCGTTATCATCGACCTACCATCCCCTCACACAAAGACCACCCTGCACGGCTGGAACTGCCGCGACAGCCCAGCTCCTGAGGAACCCCCCTGGGTTAGCCTGGGCAGCTACAGCCCCAAGCCATGACCCTCGGGCCCACGGCAGCCTTTCGGAATGCGTGACCCTCGTCAAAATGGCACCACTTTGCTCCTGGGGCTGAGCGTTCCTCACGCGACAGAACCACACTTCAAGGCTGAGCCCTCCTCACGGCAAGGCCCCGCCCCAGGGCTGGGTCTCCCTCAGGACGCCTCCACCCCTCACCCCTCGGGGCTGTGTCTCCCTCACCCCTCAGGGCTGGGTCTCCCTCAGGACGCCTCCACCCCTCACCCCCCGGGGCTGTGTCTCCACCCCCCCCCCCTCACCCCTCAGGGCTGGGTCTCCCTCAGGACGCCTCCACCCCTCACCCCCCGAGGCTGTGTCCCCCTCACACCTCAGGGCTGGGTCTCCCTCAGGACGCCTCCACCCCTCACCCCTCAGGGCTGGTTGTCCCTCAGGACGCCGCCACCCCTCACCCCTCGGGGCTGTATCCCCCTCACCCCTCAGGGCTGGGTCTCCCTCAGGGCTGAGGTCGAGCCCCTCCCGCCCCTCACGCCCGCGCTCGCCGCAGCCTCGGGAGGGCCGCCAGGGGGCGCCGCGGGGCCCTGCCCAGGCCTCCTTCCTTCCCTGAGGGGCACGACCCGGACACTCGGGAAAAGCTCCCAAAAAGGGGGAAAATGCCCTAAAGAGGGGACAGCCCCCGTGTTGAAAAGCCTATGCAGAAAGACAAGCACGTAGAAAGGGAAAACCCCCCCAAATGACCTGTGTCCCAGCCCAGGATAGAGGTCCTTAGTCAGCAACACTGAGGAGCTTTACCTTGGTCCTACGTGCCAGCTCTTGCACCAAACATTTATTTTACAAATAAAAAAGGTCATTTGAGATGGACAAGCAGCTGAAGAAGAAATTAGATTTCGCTATTAGAAAGAAAGGGCCTAATATAATGAACAGTACACTAATGTGCAGTGATGTATATAAACTAAAAACAGCGCAGGGCCAACATTTGCAACAGACACGAAGTCTAAGGTCTTTTATTACATTTTATAGATTAAATATATCTTCAGTAGAGTCTCTTTTTAAAACACACAAAAGGAAAAAATACATTCTTCATGTACATATGAAATACTGACCACATAGCAGGGACCATGTACAGTGCAAAGTATGAACACAGCTACACAGACATCACCACCTTGGATGATTATCAAGCTTTTTCTACAGTAAAACTGGAACAAGTTAACATTTCTGTTTCCAAAGAGAAATCGATACCCTTCCCTTCCATGGCATTTTGTGGGATTGTGCAGGAAAGGGTTTAATTTACTTCTTAAAGATATTATAAAATCCTTGCATTGCATGAAAAAATATTAAACTCCTCAAGCTTTACCACTTTCACACATTCATAATCATAATACAATTTTTATTGTGATTGCAACCCAACTCCAAAAATCCAAGGAAAAACAGCAATATATATAACCTGGTATAGAGAAAGGAATGAATCAGAACTGATTGTTGCAATGTCCAGGAAACATGTACCCAACATGTACACACACATACACAGAGGGTGGAAGATAGCGAGGTGTGACAGAGCATCTCCTGTTTGTCACAAATTTGGAGTGAGGGCACGGGGTTGCACGTTTCACTTCGGCAGTGGATCTCTAGTGTCTAGTAGGGAATGTCATTCTGGTAGTACTGGATCATGTCGTATGTCCTACTCCTACAGAAGAAAAGCAAAGCCAGAGGTAAGCAAAAGTTTAAAAAAACACTGCACCCATTGTCAAGAAACATTCATCAGGATCCCACAGAGACAAAACACGGGTGAAGGAAATCAGTTGCTAATCAAAACTAGCCCTCCACTCTTTGAAGGCATTGTGAAGGCCCAGTTACTGTTACGGACAACACAAAACATCCTGCTCCTGTTTAAACTAGTTTAAAAAAGTATTTCCACACTTCTCAGTGTGGCAACAGCATCAGCTTGGATCCTGTGTTTGGATAAACCACAAGCACATCACATGGCACTTGCAGTTTTTTTTAGGAGAAGGAAATGCATAATGAATGAATCAAGATCATCAAGGCTGCACGGAGACAGGATTATGTGGAAATAAAAGTAATCTTAATTAAGGAAAATGCTAATAATGAAAATAAAAGTGCAGGGGAAATAACAGCATTAATAGCAGCATCTCTAATGAGTGACTGAGCAAACAAATCTCAGCTTGTTACAGATAACTCAATTATCCATGAGCAGAGCCTATTCAGGTCACAGATTAACCAGGAAGAAAAGCTCAAGCTTGTCAGAACTAAGCTGGCTCTGAGCATTCACACAGCAGTGTCACTGCCTTCAACCCCCCCCCAATATTAATCTCATATTCTGAGCAGGTGCACCAGCAAGCACTGGAACATCCATTCTAGTGGGGCTGTATCTGAGCCAGTGAGTGGTACTGGTCTCAAGCTGACCCCGTATGGAACTACACAAGAGTTTTTATTAGACTCTCCAATATATCCCCCAAAGTCTGTATTATCTAGCATAATAAAACATACACTTCAGATGTTTAACTATTACATTTATTTAGACTAACCAGCCTTGCTATTTGACCAGCCTGGACTTACGTCTTCCTTCCCAGCACAAAACGGAGGAGATGCAGCACATTCAGAAACAAAGCTGCTATTCTGCACTATCTGAATATCAACAACTCAAAAATTTTTGGTATCTGACTGAAAAAACACTACTTTTCAGCTCTGCTCAAAGCCTGATGACCTTCCTTTAGCCATAGGGAGAAGACATGCATAGGTGCCAAACCTGTTGCTGAGGAAACAATTCTGGATGATCTTGATGATGAAAGTTGCAGCCTCCCGTTCAGTCATGTTGGGGCTGAACCTATGTCTGTATGCAGAAAGTCACAATAAAATAAGAGAAAATTAGTGAGTTTTCCTTTGAACATGGTAAAAATGTGTCTTTGCACAAGCTCAGCCAGGTGTGATTTCACTTGCTGCCAAGTACCTGGTTCTTGTGAGACCACTTGGTACAAATTACATAACATTTTAATAAAAACATTTTCCAGTTCACACATATTGCTCACTTACTTCAACAGCTTGATTGTCTGCCCTCGGAAACAGGGCAGCCCTGTATCCAACATCAATGTAACCAGTGAGACCACAGCATCCATATAAGGCCTAGAGAAAAAGAGGACAAAAACATCAGAGCACTCAAACTCCTGCAGCCTTAGCAGGTAAAGCAGGCAAGCTGAGGAGTTCAACGAGCTGGATCACACCTTTTTCTGTAATTAAATCTACACAGATAATCTTCTTACATTTGCTGGTGAAGCTACACCATTGCTTGCAATCTGTCACTTTAATTAAATGTCACTCCTTTATGTTGGACTGTCAGATACTCAGAAAGCTGCAAGATGAAGTCTCAAGAAGGATTATGCCAAGTAATGCTTTAGCAAACAACATTTTTTTGGCATCAGAAAGATGAAGCAGTGCACCAAAACAGTACAAAAGGCTGAAACCAGCAACACCACAGGAACATATTATCTTTTAATCTTAATTACTCTGTGTAATTCTTTGCTACATCAGCCCAGCTTCCCTTCTCCTTCCTGTCCTCTTGCTCAGAACATTTATCTACCAAGCTATTATCTGCTACTTGAGTGACACATTTGCCTTGCCACAAAAACTTTGTCCAGACTGTTTCCCATCAAGGAACCAAAATGGTCTTGACTCCAAGACAGTAGTTTCTTACTGTATTAACAGTGCACTAAATTGTGTGAGGAAATGTTTGAAACATCACATTTATAAATTGAATATATAAAATTTTAAAACATAAGAACAGAAAAAATACCACAAAGCTAAGATACAAAACAGCAGGATTATTACATTGTTTCAAAGTTTGCAAGACATACCAGGAGAGTCAACAGGCTCAGACTCCCTGCAAGTCAACATTTGTTATTATTTATCTTTTCATCTGATTTTGGACATGCAAGAGCTTCCAGTTTGAGCAGCTAAGAATACCTTACCTGACTGCCAGATAGCCTCTGACACACATCTCCATAAACCATTTGAATGGTGTTGCCTCCATTTTCCCTCCCATTATCATCACCATCTCATCAGTCAGTTTAATGTCAGGCTCCCAGCCCAGGTTTCCACCAGGTGAGCTTTCAAACATGAATCCAAAATCTGTGCACAAAAGACAAACTGCCTCATAAACTTTGTTGGTTAATTGTGTGCTGTTAAAGCTGACAGAAGTAAGAGACGTGGATTACATGTATTAATACAGACATTTTAAACCCAACTGGAAAAAAGCTTTGGTGAAGTGTAAGAATACCAACAAAAGCATCATCACCATGACATGAGAACAGATGTAAGAATGGTGATATCAAATAAACTGCTGAAATATTTGTGCAGTTCCAGAAAAGCAAAGCTAAAGCAGAGGTTACAGCCTCACACAATTATACAAATTTACTTGTCAAGTTTAATTCATACCCTTGCAGTGATGAAAGGAATCCAAAGACACAGTTCTATAATTACATACATACACACATGTACCCATGCATGAGTACAGATACACATATCATCCATACATATGAGTACAGAACCTGACAAAACTTTGCAGAGCTAAACTTACACAGAAGCAGCCAACACAAATACACAACATTTAACACCCATGAAAAACTTCCATGTATGTTTACAAACTGTGAAATCAGTATGCAGATGGATATCAAAGGGGAAATGGCTTATTGTCAACAATGCTTAATTGCAATTATCAGCAATACTTAACAGCAGAAAGCAAAGGTAATAACTGACATTCAGATGTGCATATTACTGACCAATATGAATGATGTGTCCCTTTTTGTCCAGCATGATGTTGCCATTGTGCCTGTCTTTGATCTGGAGCAGGAACAGGAGCAGACTATAGGCAGCCATACTGCGGATGAAGTTATAGCGAGCCTGTACAGACAACAAGTCAAAACCAATCAGAACAACTTACAGAATTTAATAACTCTCCATCAGGAGATGAGACAGATGAACAAAGTTTTTTTTTCTTTTTTCCATTCATGATTAGTTTGAAGTGATGCTCAGTGATATTCTCCATACATCTATAGCTGCAATTACTTCTTTAGCTAACTCACTAATAGCTAAAAATGGATTATCAGCATCAGGAACCAGATACAGCATTATGGTAGTCATTATGCAATTATTTGTCATTATTTCTTATAGGTAGAATGCTTTGCAGTTGATATTTTGCTGTGCTTGCCCACTGATATTTTACCTTCTGGAATGCAAGGGTAGACTCATCTCCATATTGCCTTGTAAAATAATCATACATCCCAAAGTCTGTCTGCCTGCCCAGCTGGTCACGGGATGTGCAGTCAGGAATGCACTCAATAACACCACACTGGAGGGAAAGAAGAGAAACAGGTTTGTAAAGCATGCTCCCAAAATATATTTTGTTCATGGCTCTTGGCAGTCATACAGGTCCTCTGGGAAATGTGGGGAAGCTGCTTTATAGATCACCAAACACAGAATTTCTAGTTATTGATGAAAAAAAAAAAGTATATCCTCTCTTTCAGAATTTCCATGCAACACAGGACAAGCTCTGTGACTTTCCACTGCTTTGCACAATGTAGTTCCAAAAATCAAACAACAAGCATTTGCAAGCAGCAAAATTTCAGAGCCAAAAGCTTTAGTAAAGCAGGAAGCAGGAGAGGAAAGACTCTTTCTATTGCTGGTACTCCAAATATTTGGCATAAGTGACGTGGGCAGTACTTCCTTGTAGCATGGAAATTTCATGTGTGCTGGAAGAAAAGTATTTTTGAATTAGGAATGATTTTCTACAGACCTACAGTTAATTGTCCACTTACCCCAGGAGCTGTGGCCACCACTCTGTATGGAAACACAAAAAGATCCAGGCCTACCAGCTGAAATATGTTCTTGAAGAGATCAATGATTTGTAAGGCTAACATGTCCTGTCAGACAAAAAAAAAAATTGCACAAACATTACAGGGGTTACAGGTCATAAACTGGATTATAAAAATGCTCTGAAGAACTCTGAAGTGCACATTCAGTTAAGCAGGTCTGCAGATGTGTGCTTGTAGTGGTTTGGTTCAAATTATCCATTACTTACTTATTTTCCTTCTGTGAGATAAGAATTAGGAGAAAACAAAGCAGGCACAAACTTAACAGTTTGCTTATGCATGCACTATGGGAGAAGTCAAAAAGGGAACTGATAAATGCTATGTGAGTGGGCAGCAAGCAACACTGATGATTTAATTGCTAACCTAAGAACAAACTTCCTATCACCCTTTGATAAAGGGCTACTAATAACTCCAGGGACAATAACCAGCATTCCCTCTTAATCAATCAAACTTCAATGTACAACATCTCACCTCAGGAACTATTGTTATATTACCAATAGTTCAATTGAAAAATAAAATCTGAAAAAAAAATGGTTAAGGCTTGGTAAACCTGTCTTGCCAGAATGGCCTTTATTTCCAAACCAGAATTCTAGGGGTACAACTCAGTTCTCCCCCTCAGTCCATAAGTACTGGAGATTCTCAAAGCTCCAAAGAAAAACATCTCTACACTAAAATAATTTTCTTCTTCTGCATTATCACCTACAAATCTGTCTCCTCTAAGTGCAAAGCCCGACAGCTTTTACCTGTCTGCAGTCATCGCCCACTTTAAAGATTGCTGCCTGCCAGCAGATTTTCTTACTGTCCTCATCCTCTTCTGCACTTTCATCGATGGAGTCCGAGCGACAACGCAGACCTGCAACCAGAGAACACAGCAAAAGCCAGGCATGGACTTTAATTAGTAACTTTCTATCATGACATGCCCTTTGCACTCAAACCCACAGCATTTCACTGCAGGTGCACTACAGGTATTTCTGCCTTACAAGGTAATTATCAGAAGATAGTTCCCTTTGTCTACTGGAATTAGAACATCTCAAACCAGTGTTCGTGATTTACCTGACAAATGCCTGCATTGCACTGAGTTAGTCAGCCCGAGACTCCCACAAAATGTCTTATTTTTAGAGAAAAACTGCCAAAACCTGGAGTTTACTACTGTCTAGAAACCCAGAAAAGGCCATCAATTTCTACTTTAGTCTAAAGTAACTTATAATTTCTTCAAGAGTCCATGTGGCTTGCTTCTTGGGACTTAAAAAAGGATTTAAGTTTTCAGAATTTTCTTCACTCTTCCTTTGATACAATTTCTTCTCTCAGCTGAACCACGGCAGATAAAGTTCAACATGGAAATAATTTTTCTGCAGTGGTACAGGTCACTAAAAGCAGGAAATTTCAAAGGAATTTCTGACTCTTAATTAGTAGTATCAATGATTAAGTTGCAGTTACTAACCTTCTTTTTCAAGCTCGCTGACTCCGCATCGTTTCACTTTAAATTTGGCCAGATAGGGTGCTTTTGCTGCACTAAATTACATAAAAACAAAGATGATGATGAGTGCAATTAGTCAAACAAAAACTTATAGAAAAATACCTGAATATAATTAACTAAACAAACATATACAAATAAATAAACAAACAAATAAATAAATATACATATCAAAAAATTAATATAAGAAGAGCACGGTACCTCTGCATAGGAGTTCCTGATTTGTAATCAATATCCAGAACAATTGCTTCAGGATTGCTGGGCAAGTAACAGCCTGCAAAACAGAGCAGACAGCTGAGAACAAATCCACTGGCTAGTGAGACAATGCAAGCTGGGCAATAACTGATGTCAGTGTCTACAACTTCAGTACGTAGTTTTGAATGAATGTTAGAGAGAAACTGGAGTTTACAGTCTGTGAGCCAGGAAGGATGTGGTATCCTTTGCATTTGTGAGAGATTGCCAGAAACTAGTAAAACACAGTTTTGAGCTAATACTGCAGAACCTGTACCACAGAAAGGCATAGAGAGGACGTCTCTTACAACAGTCCCAAATTAGATGTGGCAGCAGTCCCAGTGCACTGGGGAGTGCCCTCAGCCACCAGTACATGGTAGAAGGTTTGAGACCTGTTAGAGATCAGGAAAAGCTTTTATCAAACTCCATTTTAAAGAGAAGATTCCGGCTCGGAAAACATATGCTCAAGATCTGAAAGGACCCTCAGATAATGACATTTCAAGGGAATGCCTGATGGGAGAAAGATGAGAATGAAAGGAGCTGGACATGCTTCATTCTTGAGACAACAAAACCTCTCAAAAATGCCACGTCTTTTTTAAAAAGAAGGTGGTGGAAAGCAAATCCTTCCTCTTCAGACATACACTCCCACTTTTACCCATGATATGCATTATCTAACTTGCTTTTGGCTAAGTTTTGATGCACCATATAGAAATCATTGGATGGGCAAAAATATTTGAATTTTTTTCAAGAGAGAAACAACCAAACTACAACAGAAGAACAGCCACAAGCACCAAAACTGAAATCTCTACAAGCTGCCACTTGCAGGGATTTCAAGATTTGCTTGCAGAAAATAAATAGTCATGTTGAATGCAAAAGCCCACAGTTTCATACTACTAAATCACTTCTTACCAGGCTGCACTTTCACCTCAGACAGAGCACTCAAACAAGCTTTTTTTCTTTCATCTCCTTTAGGGAATGGCCTAGAAAGATGAATGATCTTTAATTTATCTGCATATTATATATTACTCTATACGCTAGCCTCAAATTTGTTTCAAACTTATACAAACAGCACAATTTCTGAAGTATAATACTTACTTGATAATGGCTGAAACATTGGTGATTTTATTAAAGAAATCAAACTCCCGTTGGTAGAACTCCTTGGCTGGGCCAGACAATGAGCCAGTTATCTCCTCCACTAACTGCTCCAGAAGTTCCCCAATGTCAGCTGCATGTGGAAAAAGGAAGCATCTGTGTCAGAAGCTTATTTCGGAAAGTGAAATGATATGGGTGATGGAAATAAGCACCTTTGGATAGTATTCACAAAAAGGTACTGAGGGAACCAGCACAGTGTCTCTCTTGATACACTCTATCAGGCACTGATGCGGAATGGGCCCTACCTCTATAAATAAAAGAGAATATCCCAGCTAAAAGGATTCTTCCTGACAAGAAAGAAGCAGGAAGGAGATTTAGTCTGGACTGAGAAAAGGAAAGTAGTCAAGTCAAGTTTATATTTTAAAGTACTCACGATCTTTTTGATGCCCTTCTTCATCCAGGTAGATATTAGTTTTCATGTTCCAGATGAACTGGTGAGCCAAGAGCTGGGATTTGGAAGCTGCCCACAGGATGTATTCCCTAACGTAACCCATCTGCAACCATATGCAGACCAGTAAGGATCAAAGTTCATTACAACTCTCAGACTCAATATTACTGCTTCTAACAGCTGTTCTTCAAACCTAGAAAGTGTTAAAGGGATGGAAAGAAGACCTCTGCACTCTCACTCACTTTGCTAAAAAGACATGAATGACAGTGTATTTTAACAAGTAATTAACAGATCTAAACTGTTTTCAGCTTTGTTACTGACGTATGATGTTACTCTAATCAGCCTTTCCCCACCTCTGTGTCATTTTCCATCTGTTCTATTTGGATTTCACATCAACTTTGAGCTCAGAGCATCTTCGAGTATGGTTAAAGAGCACAGTATGTAACAGGGGCACTGGTCTTGCCTGGCATCACTATGTGCTCCTGTAATACCAGAAATCTACAGTATCATATGGACTGTACAGTTTGGTGGCAAGAACTGCATGTGCTGGCACAGATCCACTGAAATTCTGGAAAGTAAGAGGACATGTACAAAGTTGAAGTGTCCAAGAAAATCATACTCCTTCCAGCAGCTGCATTTCCCTTTCCTTTACTTGCAACTACTTTTGTAGTCTATGGGTGTTCCTGTGTTTGACTGATATTAACAGACAGGTGACTGATGTTCGTGCTCTGCATTGCAGAGCTCTCAAAGAATAACTATACACAGCCACCTACACTAGGAGATGGGAATACGTTCACCTGAAAATAAAGCACTGACCAGAGTTCACTGCCTCGCTGGCAGGTAAAATGATCTCACATTAATGAACTCTGAACTTGGTTGTCAAGCTTTACTTTGGCTTCTGCAAGATGAGGCTGAGATCTGATTTCATACACGTGATGGAGCACAAGACACCCCTGTATGTCTTCTCGGGTTAACTCCACAGCAAAATGATTAAGGGTAATGATTTAATTTCATTACTGGTTGTCTCATGCAGACCTCCAAAAGCTTTATGCAAACAGAGTTCTCACCTGGGGCTTCCCATAACAAAATCTCTTCCCTGACAGATGAGTTACATTGCCTTTCTCAAGTTTACCTACTAATATATAAAAGAGGTGTACCCAAAAGCAAGCTAGCCTCTAGAGACAATTAACTATTCTTCTATGTAATACATACAGAATAATAATAAGCAGGATTCAACTATGCTTATTTTTGTTTTATTTACTGCTTTAAATCTTAAAGCTGCATTAAAAATCTGTTTTGTTCACATGCAGCTGATTCATAATCTCACCTTGTCATACCGCAGAGCCTGAACAATCTGTGGAATGTAGAATAAAATGGCATCCTGAAAGAGAAGGGATGGCAGGGTTTTACTGTTTTGTTTTGGCAGTCAGAAGGGAAGATGAATCACATACACAGAGAAAAGCTCCTTTCAGTTAGGTGATAAACAAAAACCCACTGCCTCTTTAGTTTAAACTATGTATGCAACTCCCTCAAATCAAAGTACTATTCTGTTTAGTTACTCCCTTAAAAATATAATTAATAATCATGTACTTCACAGTCCTAATAGAAGGCTGACAAGTGCTGAAAAACAGCTTTCTGCTGCCTTAGAAGAAACAACTTTGTCACTGAGAGAAGATGCAAAAGAGATGATTTGAGAAGGGCAGTCTGAAGAATTCAGCTTAGTGTCATTTACAACAAAGCTGCAAAAAACATAAGCTAGTTTTACATGAGACAATCAACTTCAAGTTTCCATCCCACTCTGTGCACATTCTGCCATGTGCTGTGCCCATTTAGCACACCTCTCTCCACGGCACTAAAATGAAGCTTGTGGCCACAATGACCAAGGCCATAACTTGCCCTGGAGTCCTAAGGCTTTCTTGGAACTCTTCTTACCGGAGGGAAAGATCGCAGGACTTTAACTCCATACTGGGCTGTCAGAGGATGAGGTGGATACATGCTTGAGAAGTAGGACAGGCCAGTTGGTGGATCTGTGGGTGCCCAGCACAGAACGTGGCTGAGCTCAGGTGCATCAGCATCAATCGTGTGCCAGGTAACCAGGTACTGAAAAAGCAGGTCAGACACATTAGGGGTTGTAGCACTCACTGATGTGTGGGCACTACACATCAGACAATAAGGCTGTCATCTAGCTTCCTCCAGCACGGCAAGTGAAATATGGGACATTTTCTTTTACAAAACCATGGCTGTTTTATCTAATGCCTATTTTCCATGGAAACCTAGCTGTTGGAATCACCTCACCTCTCAGAACACCAAATGAAGTTACTAGAAGCACAATCCAGGAGTTCTAGCACAGGGAGAAAGGATGAGTCATTTTGAAAGGGTCAAAGAAGGTTCAGTTTTCCTGCCATCTATTTTACAGGTGATGTACAGAATACAGCTCTGACGAGACTGTCCCTCACAGGACTGAAGTGCTTCACTGCAGATCAGCATGATGAGTCTCCCTCCATTTCCAGACCTTGGCCTTTTGATACACAGAAAAGGTTACACTTGAAATAACTTCAGCAGCAGCACTCACCATGGCTTGGTCCAGTGATCTTTTCAGTTATTATGCCAAAGGAACAGAAATGGTGGCTGTACTGCAAGTGACGAGTTTTGAGCCATTTTGTGTAACAGTGAGAATACCCAGAAGCAAAATGTACCATTAGCTAACTGGCTACCTCCTCTTACTGCTGTGATCCTCCCCTCAGCACCCCATTTCCACAGCTGTTCTGTCATTCTCTCCTACCAGAGATACGGGCAGCACCAGAACAAACGCTGGGAAGTCAACCCCATATTTTCCAATATATCTGAATGGAATGGGCCTACTGGGGCTCTGTAACTGTAAAAATATTCCCAGGTACCTTTATTGCCTCAGGAACATCACTAACGGCTCCTGGGTCCAACCGGACCAGACGGGTCACCTCTGTTCCAATAGCTTCAGTGTTCTTAAACCTAAGTGTAACCAGGAATATAATAACATTATTAGAGAATTTTGATGGCTTCTTCTATTTATGTGAAGATGAGGGCAGCAAAGGCAAAAAACTGTATGCTCAATAAAGAAATAGTCCAACTATGAAATAACGTGCACCAACATGCTGTGGAAAGAGGATTCTGAAATAATTGGTCCTCATCCAGTGCTTTTGTATAAACCAGTTGTATCTCAGCCCACTTACACTAGTGGATTCTTGGCTGAAATATTCCGTCTGGGATTCCACAGCAACCAGTGCACAGAACTCTACTTGGCAAAAACCATCACTGTCGTAAGGGGGAAAGAATTTCCTTTCCCTTCCATAGCCAACCATGCTAATTCTCCTGTAATACTTATTAAAGTGCAAGCCAATATCTAGCTAAAACACTGCACTGCTTAAATGCTATGCTTGCTAATGGGCTGAATGCTATTAAAAAACAAACCTGATTTCTTCAGAATCAAATGCTAAGTGCAGCAGGTGGTAGGAAAGGCAGCTGGACCTCATTAGTGACTGAGCCAAATGTGTCTATTAAGTAATCTAGTTCTTTTCAAAGGTCTCAAACAGTTGTGACAGTATGCAAGAGGCTGCAACCAGCAGCAAGTGCTCTCAGAACTTACTGTAAATACTCACTCAACTTCTAAGGCAGCAGTAATTGCATCAGTTGTTTCTTTTGAAATATCTCACCTGGTAGGCAGCTGCACAGCAAGATGAGGAGAAATGCTCCAAGCCAGATTTACATTATCCTTCCACTGCTTCTCACTGAGACTGATGTATTTAGACCTCCAGTTTGCTACACTGCTCTCTCCAGTTTGATCCAACTCTAGCTCAGGGGAAGACAGTGGATTGTACCACGTGATCAAGCGTTCAATCTCAGTAGCCTGAGGGAAACGGGAAAAAAAAGGGTTTTCCGGAAGAAGCAAAACACTCCCAATCTCATTCTTTAGTTTATATATCAGGGGTCTTAGAAATTCATGCAGTTTTCCCACCCTTCTGATGACTCACCAGCAGCGAGAGCAGTAACGTCCTGCGCTTCATGTAGTACTTGTGCAGCTGTGTCCCCCTGTTTGTCTTCTTGGACATTCCTGGAGAAAAGGAGAAAAAAGTTTTCAGTGGCTTTTGTTCAGTAGGTCAAACTGTACTTTCAAACTGTCCACACCTGGAAACATTACCACAGAAGAACTGAATGACCACAGGACACCTGTAACTTAGATCAGAGTGGTGGCAGGAAGTCAGCACCGCAGCCACTCATCGTGCAGGTGTGCTTTGAATATATGGAGTACAACAGGCTACAGGGATATCATTGTAGCCAGCAGTGCATTGACTTTAGGAACACGACAGTCAACTAAAAAGAAGGAGCACGTAGTTTTAACACTGTACAAAACCACAGTCCATGATCTAATGTCACTCTGCTGTCCCCAAAAAGCATTAGGGGCATGTTTACACAAAGCAAGAAATTTCCTTACAGGATTTCAATGCATCTTGACCTCCTCCAGTCTTACTTCTCCTGCACTACAAAATTGAACATTCTATCAAAAAGCTCAAGTGATTTCAGAACTTTCCCGCTTGTTATCAGTGAGACTTTCTGCCTTCTTTTTTCATAGTTTGGCACTGGCAATTAAATACCCTGCCAGAATATGAACCTGATGTTAAAGGTAAATATTGACTTTAAATATCTGAACATAAACTGTGCAGTAAAATTGGCTGTAATGAGCTGGTTACAATCAAAAATATACCTGACTTTTTAGATATGGTTGACATGCCACTGGACAAAGGGTAAGTATTTATCCATCCTTGTGTAGCCTGCTGCCGAGATCCAACATTGATATCCAGGTTGCTCCTGGTGTCTTGATTATCTAAGAATAGAGCACAGATCTGATGTAGAATCCAATCAAAGAAACCAGATGCTTTTAAAACAGCACTTAAAGGAACTCACCAGGTGGCACAAGTTGGCTGGCAGTCAGATACTTCTTGTCTGAGAACATTGCTGTCCAAAACTTGATCAATACGCTGATATCCTCACGGAGTCTCTTTTCCCCTTGTGTAGGGAACTTTGAAGGACAGCTTGAAGAAATCACACAAATAATGTGATGTTGAGTGCCTTAGGGGGAAAAAACTCCCAGCAGTCAAAAACCCTCACCAATCTAATCAAGTAGTATTTTTTATTCTGACTGAAATCTGCAAGGACGAGACCACACATCACTACATTTTATCCTCATGGCTTTATTATGTCTGACTGAAGAGTACAAACTTCCAATTACAACTGAATATTAAGGCAGCAGTCTGTCAGCATCCTGGATTCATTTGAAAGTTACTATTAGGACTGACTGACCTCCTCACATTCAGACATTCCTATAAATTAAATTTTCTTTTTTGCCTGTGTCAAATGTTGAAATAATCTGATTCAGTGTGGCTGTATTTTCAAAACAATGAAACTGTATTTTACCCACACACACTAACAGCAGTTCTTTAAACCTTATAAATCTAGATACAATTTTGAGCACTGAATAACTTCAAAATAAGGAAAAATTGAAAATAACAGAAACATTCCTGCTTTTTAAACCACACACAAAATCTGAAACTAGTATCTAAGCCTCTTTGAGACAGTTTATGAACCATACTAAAACACAAAACAAGTTTCTGTTAAAGTGGGTAGAAAAGGAAAGGAAGAAAAATCACTAGAAGAGAAAGACAGCTGCTGCTTTGAAGTATCACTGAAGGTTCAGGAAAAACACATTTTCAGTGAGTCGTTTCAAATAAAAGAGTACCTGAAATAATCAAAGGCAGTTGAATAAATCTTTTCTCTCAAAACGTTTCGGATGGTTGCATTTGGAACCACATCAGCATGCAGCAAAGATAAACCCAGGGTCAGCAACCTAATAAGCAAAATAGAGAATGGAAATGTTGGCTCTCCCAAAATGGTGACCAAGACACCACCATGCAAACCACAACTACAGCTGTAACTGTAACCTGAGAAGTGTCTGTTTCAGAGCTCTTGGCAATCTGTTCACAGTATCATCAGTCTATTCCCAAAGCTGTGACTGCTGAATCACAGGAAGTGAAAGCCTTCAAGTCACAACAGGTGGAAATAACTGATGAAGCAAAGACTAGATCCATGATGTGGGCAATTCACTGTACTAAATCATCCCATGAAATTTCCTGAAACACCAAAAAATTACTTTCAAGCTGAAGTGATCAACTTCTGCTTTGAAAACAGAGCTTAGACTGCATCACTGCAGGCTTTTGAAGCAATTTTCATCACTTGAAGCCAAGGACAAGTTAAACATGTAGTGTTTAGTTGTTTTCTTCCATCTTCCTATAACCTTATTTCTTCTCCCTATAATCTTATTTCTGTGATTCCAGCAAGGACAAACCCAAAAGCACTCACTTAAAGCGGGGCCCAATGGCTGCCACGTGCCGATTCAAGCTGCCTTTCGCCCCCCCGATGTTGAGGGACAGGGACCGCTGGAGCAGGCTGGAGAAGATCTCGATTTGGTCAGAACTGCAGTATTTGGCTATTTCAAACCTCTGCACCAAAAACTGAGAAAAAGAGACAGACATACCATGCCTCCTTTGACCTTTTTGAATTTCAAACCCCACCCCCAGACTTCTCTGCTTCAAACACCTTTCCCCCCTCAATGATTATGCTCATCTAAACAGATTGTGTCTCCTGGCTGTGAGCACATGACTCCAGTCCTTTCCCAAATCACAGCAACAGGAAGTGCAGACTGCCACAGGTGGGACATTCCAGAAGAAATACACACCTCTATCCAGATGTAATGTGGGGTCACCTCTGGTGGACAGGGCCTTGGCTGGCTCTCCTCCGAGGCTGCCAATGGATCTGCTTCTTTCTGCTCTGCAGAAAACAGCCCAACTTTCTGCTCCACTGTCATTTGCCAGGCTCCTGCCATTTCCCGCATGAACTGCAGAAAAGAAGGTGACAGTGTTTCTTGTTTCAAGAGCATCTTCTTGTATGGAAAACACAATCTTTCCCCACAGCACACACAAGAATCTACTACAACAATTAAAATTCACTGCAGTGCTGATGGAGAGGCAGAGACAAGTCTATACATCCCACCTGAAAGAAAATGTTTCTTTCACATCCTAAATTACAAAAGGAAGAGAGACTCCCCCAGAATCTCAGCTAGTAATAGAAAGACTAAAGGCAGCAGCAGCCAGGCACTGTATTCTGTTGAGGAGACTGAATTGTCAGATCAGCCCATGCCATCCATCCTGCTCTACTAAAGGTTGCTGCCTCTCACACAAGCCCAGCAGAGACAAGCACATGCCAGGATCCCATGACCTGCAGGACACAGTTTGGCCCCTGAGAACACTGAGCACACCCTGGCTGATCAAGCACAACATAAAGAGGGCACATAATTCAGTTTTACTGATCCTGCTCTCAGGAGCAGCATCCTCTGTACTAAGGGGGCCAAGTAACCAAGGGCGCTTCTCTGTTCTCCTCAACAAGATACAAAGACATTTCCCCAAATGCCCAACGGAAAAAATTAACTTGATGCTTAAGAAATTAACCACTGAAACCTGCACATAAACTCAACTAAGTAAATTCAGATGGGTGATTATCTCCAGCAAGTGAAACACTTGGTGCTCCTTAAGCAAAGCAATTACCAGAGGCAGCTTTCTCAGCTGTGTGAACTGTCACTACACCATGCCAAGTTGCTTTATTACCATTACATTGATCCCCATCTCACAAAATACAACTGGTTTAGCCTGTTACAGGATTAGGACACTTGTGAGCCTATGTTTTTATGTAATAGTGCAATACCAGATACCAGAGGCTGATTAATGAGCAGGGACACTGATTTCTCTCTGTTTTAAAACACCATTCTGTGGTTTTTGATAGTATACAGTCACTCATGAACAGCTCAGGCCTCTCATCAGCAAAGTCAATTCTACAGCTGAGATTCTAACAGGTTTATTTTGCTGTAACACCCATGCTCTTGAGAAAGATCTGCTTCCCACAGTCCACTTTGTGAGGGTACTCAGACTTCCAACAATACAGGAACAGAGACTTCCTGGCAGGCTGAAGTGATTAACAGTGCGTTTAAACACCCTTGACACAGATTCACAGTATCTGTGAATCTCTCAAAATCTTCTCTCTTCCCCCTCGAAGGGGCAGAGAATGAGTAGTTAAATCGCTTCCTACCGGCACTTCTATTCCATTCTTGGCAGCAAGCAGCCACTCCCAGCAAGCAATTGCTGTTTCCATGCCATGTTCATTGAACATTCGCAGGGGTCCCCAACACAGATGATGAAGGAGCTGGGGATCACAGTCTGAAAACAAACATTCACTCAGATTTCTCCAACAGAACAACTGCTTTCCACGTCAGCATGACATTGGTGTGCACCGTAGGTAATAATCAGTTCCTAATAACAAATAGCTTCTAGTTTAAGGAGGCTTTTCCCAAATATAAGCCTAATTGAAAAAAATTCAAAACACAGTTTTGCTTCAAGCTGATGCATACTGGGTTGGTATATGGATAGTTTTTGTAGTTTGTTATTCTTGGCATTCACCGTCAGAAAGCAGAACTCCATTTGGTTTTCATTACCTTTGCTGCTTATTAGCAGTGCAGTCAACTTAAACATGGCCTGGGTGTAGAATTCAGTATTGCTTGATTCAAGAGCAGCATTCAGCTCTTTGACCATCAGTTTATTCAGGTCAGATGTTCGTCCTGTGGCATTTGAGAACTGAATCATTCCAGAAACCTGTAAAATTTAAGGGGGTTTTCAACAGTGAACAGTATTTTCAGAAATCCAGTTTAGTATTGGTCATGTGTCGATTAGGGAGCTCCACAAACAGAGGCATCTTTTGTTACTACTTTACCAAATCTTTAGCTTTATCTGCAATCTAATCTGTAGCTTTATCTAATCTTTAGCTTTATCTACAAGACCAACAGTAAAATGATCTGTTTAATAACCTAGGAAAATGGTACTCTTTATCCTGAAGGGATTTAGAGACTATGCTTCATGTAACATAGACCCATCCACCAGTATAGGCTGGGAGGACATCACCCCCTGAGAAGTGATGCCAGAGCTTGTGGACACCCCACATTCATGAGAAATCCTGTACTTACCTCTCCTGCATAACGGTTGCGCAAGTTAAGAGAAGCCATGAAGTTGGAGTAGTCCTTCTTCACACAAGTTGGTCTTTCAGTTAGCTGGGTTGCCTGTGACCAGACCACAACAAGGTGTTTATACTGTTCATATCAAACAACTTGTCTCTTTATCTTTTTATTCCTTCACATACATTTTAAATTTCCTTATGCTTATAATCAGAGTAGTATCAGGACTGTTATGTACAACAGTACCAGGACTGATAAAAACCAAACAAGGAGTATGTGTATTTTTCCCGTGGATACAGGATCATAGAATATGCTGAGTTGGAAGGGACCTACAGGGATCATTGAGTCTAACTCCTGGCCCTGCACAGGACACCCAACAATCACACCACACCACTGGGAGCATTGTCAAAACACCTCTTGAGCTCTGTCAGGCTTGGTGCAGTAACCACTTCCCTGGGGAACCTTTTCCCGTGCCCAGCCACCCTCTGAATGAAGAGCCTTTTCCTAACAGCCAGCCTTAAACCTCCCCTGACTCAGCTTCATGACATTGTCTCAAGTCCCATTACTGGTCACCAGAGAGGAGATCAGTGCCTGCACTCTGCTGCCCCTTGTGAGGACGTTGGAGGCAGCAATGAGGTCTCCCCTCAGCCCTCTAATCTGTCAAGGTCTCTCTGCAGGTGCACAAAGGAACAAACAATACTCACACCCAGAGTGGTGTTCTGCCTGTTGTAGCCTGCAAAGTGCAAAACGCTTTCCGTGGCCATGGCCAGTCCAGTGTGCTGGGACAACCCTGATACCCAGTTCTGATGTTTGTTTAGGTACTCCTGGAAAAAAAAACAACCCAAACCCCAAAATACTTGATTATCTTCAAAACAAGGCAGCTCATAAGCAAACTATGCTTACAGAAACATAAGCAATGCAAACAAAAGCTCATCACTGCAAACTATGGGAAACTTAACTATACACATATGTGACAAAAGACTGTCACTACTCATCCCTTCTAGGCATTGCTCCCCTGGCAATAAGATTTTCTGAATGTCCTCCTAAATACACAAAGACTCCTTCTGTATTCAAAATGAATGAAGTTATCAAGATAAATGCCTGAAGGCTGAGATCTTTTCAAAAGAATCACTTCCGGCAAAAAAACCCCTATGAGATGAAGTGTTTTAGACTACATGGAAGAAGGGAATATAATTAGTTGTCCTTTCACACAAGGATAGAATCCCATGAGGTTTTTTTTTAGGAATGGAAATACAAACTTCAGGTAGATTTGCAGTGTCCAATATCTGCAAAAATCAAATTTTCACAGAAGCAGCCCCATTACCTGTAGATGAGATTTTGTAACAGAGGGAGCCCACTTCATTGCCTCTTGCAGAATCATCCCACAGCGTGCAGCGAAGTCCTTGACTATACTCTAGAATAAAAAGCATCAACACAATCAGTAAAATACAGGACATGTCACATGAGGCACTGGTTTTAATGGTATAATAAGTAACATAGGGAGCAAGACAGTTGCAGCAACATGACACAGTCAAAATCTTCTGTAACAGTTAAATGTGACCTTGATTAGAAAGAACTGTCACACTTTAAGTCAAGTAAAATAATAAAATTCAGAAAAACATAAATACTGAGTGCCATATCCTATTAGAAAAATCTTACCTAGGGAAGTATTTTTAAAAAATGACTATTCAGAGTAGCTCACTAATTTATCTCCAAGCTATGAAATGAGGCATTATTTCATTCTTTGATAAATCAAGGAGGGCCACCCACCTCTCTGGCTTCATGCGTGTCAGGGACTGTTATTCTGTAAGGAGCATCAGGAATGTCATAGTATGGTTGGTCCTTGTGAATGTCCTAAACAGAAACAATTATCAGCTCTCAGTAAGGCAAAATTCATCATCATTTGACATTAACACTACAAGTACCAAACCTATTTTGTTAACATGTCCTCCCCAAGTCAATCTGAACAGCTCTAAAAGAAACTGTTTGTATTCCAGTTTGGTTTTTAGAATAAATAATTTCAAAAATCCAAAGCACTCTCCTCAACATTTAGTACAAAACTAAAACTCTATAAAGCATTTCCATCTTCAAAGATTCTAGCACGTAATAGATTCAAGAAATATGGACACACATACACAGACTGGAGAGAATACAATCTAAAAACCATCATTTATAGAAGACCGAAAAAACCACAAACCAGAGAAACACCACTGAATTTTTATTTCAAATGAGACATTTCAACAATTATAAACCACATCTGACAACAACTTTTAGCACTTGTTTTACTGCTTATGAAATAGGGTTGCGAAGATAATTCTTGCTTCACAGAATTTAAGATTTTATCAATCTTAGTAAAAGGAAAACCAAATTACAAACTCAATTAAGTATCAAATAAATGCAGAACAAAGCAAAAAAGAAAAAAAATAGTTCCAGGAAAGTACTTACTGCACTAAGAGACAGAGACAATGTCTGCAGAATATCTAGCATAGTCTTCAGCACAGTTCCACTCCACAGCAAGTGAGGAAATCTAGAGCAAGACAGAATTCAGAAACACAATAACCATGGAGAGCTGAGGAAGGACATTATTTTATCAAGGCAGCTAATCAAACAGCCCGCTTTATACACCCCTAGGTAAGCTCACACTCTACAGAAGCCACAAACCTGCCATGGCTCACGGCAGCCTGGCTTAATCCAGAGCCAAAAGCTGAGCAGAGCTATTTCATAGGAGTTGAGATTGCATTTGTATCATGGGCACTTTGCTTTGCTCCACCCATGGGAATACTAAGCAGACACACATTTTAGCCAGGGGTTTCAGAGCTCAGGCTGAAAATACAATTGAGTGTTATTTTTCAAGGAGATGTTTCAGCAGAAGTAGCAGCCACAAGAAATCCACTTGACCAGTGTCACCAAGTGCCTAAGGAACCACTAAACACTTATTATGAAAAGAGAAACATGAAATCTAAACTCACTTGTCTACCAGTCCAGATAAGTATTTGTCTGCAACTCTCCTGATTCTCTTGTGAATGTGGTTGAAATTCACCAGCAAGAACTGAGCATGTCTCTCCAGCTCTTCTTCATTCTCCTTAGTTTTAGGCTAAAAAACATGCCAAAGTATGAAGCTCTTAAAGGAAAAGACAAACTCACTTTCATAAACTAAAATGAGAACTTTAATACAAATTCAAAATCTTAGTTTTCAGGTTACCTACTTTATCAGCCATCATTGACAGGAAAGCTTCAAACACCTTATCAGCAACAGCTATCACACACTGCATCATGCCTGAGGAATGGAGAAAAGTGATGGGTTTGATTGTCAAAACCGCATTTGTTTTATAAACCACGCTTAACAGTTAAAAAGTGTTTATGTTTACTCAGCCAATATTGAACCTGTTTCAAAACAAAACCAGTGCTCTTGGCAAGAATAAAGCAGAAGCAATCTGGTGAACATGATTCATTTTGTTATAAAGCTGCTTGATTTGTTTCTGCTTTGCAGGCCTGAAGATAATTTCCTCGTATCTCAAGTTGAGAGAAAACCTAGACAGGTAAATCTTACCAGATTTGTCTTTTTGAATTGCTTTATCTTCGAAATAGCAAAACATGACTTGGAAGCGATCTTGATCAGTTGAACGCAGCACCCTAGGGAAGGAGAGTTTTCTAAGCTGGGGTGTTTGGGGGTTTTTTATTTCAGGTTTTATTTGGTTTAGATTATGTATGTTTCAGGGATTTATTGATTGTTTTCTTTCAGGGGGTTTTTTGCTGGTTCACCAGTGAAAAAAAGTAAGTATCTATACATATACCTCATATACTCTAGGCGGTACACAGAAAGGAGATAGGTAGACATGGCAAAGTCCAACTTATTGATCAATGCTGACACTTCTGGAGGAGGATCCAAGAGATTGATTATGGTACTCCGCAATTCATTTAATTCAGCCTAGAGAGAACACATGAAGTTATCTTAAGTGGGAGTCCTGTATTAGCTTGTATCCTCAAACATGCATTCAGCTATTACTCTGTTAACGTTTCAACCTTCAAAAATATGTCAGGATGCTTCTGCCTGCAGACTCAGACCAACCTCCCCTGACTCAGCAAGTCACAATGCTTCAAATACAGAACAGAATTAAATCTGGAATCAAGCTACTGGCAGAAATAACTGCTAATTTCCATGCAGTTATACCAATGGAGAAATACAATTCCTACACTAAATGCATTCAAGGTAAACCAACATCAGCACTATGCAGCTCCTGAAACCTCATGGACTTGTTGTGCCAGCCTTTGGTGTCACAGAACTATGTATCTAGGCACAATGCAGATTTCTGTATTATTTGGGAGCCAAAGAGATTTCATAAGCCAAAAAGAGCCCTGGGGTAAAATCTGTCCTGCAAAATCTATCCTACAAACACTAAGGAGAGAGAATACCAGTATCAAGCCAGAGTAAATTTAACATTTCTTTGAAAGACTGAATGTATTGCTTCCTTTCAAACTTGGCTGATTTTTTTTTTAACAGTGGAAGTTTTGTTGGATACAAAACGGATTAAAAAGTACTAAGAAGCTTCCATCTCCACAAAGACTTGGTTTCCACAGCTAATTAAGGTGGCATAGCTATCACCCTAAACATTTAAATTAACACTCCATAAAAGCGACCCCAAGTCACTTATGCATCCTGATGTCAGAAGAATAGTGTAAAATAGCTGCTTTCCACTAATAGGAGGCAGGTTAAAGGGGTGTTGTGCTATTTCAATACATCACAGATACCATGTCATTTAACACTGGCAGACATTATGGAAGGAGGTAAGAGAAGAAATTAATTCCTACAGGAGTCACGGTGTCATTCTTCATGGCAGAATTGTACTGCAGAACAGATCGAAGTGGCTCTTTGCTGGGAAATGTGAGTAATGGAGACTTGGTTGCAATTTCACACACACCTTCATACCATTCTTCTGGCCAAAGACCTGGAACAGAAGTAGAAAGAGGAAGGTGGAATGAGAGATTAAAAAAAAATTAAGTTTCACCAAGCTACCTGCATTACCAAGCTTTGCACTACTTCCTAGGGCAGATTTTTCATGCTCTTAAAGCACAGACACTCAACACACGTGATCCATGTTCCAAATTTGGTATGTTTAGGTGAAGTTTCTCATTGGATAAGAAGTTTCTACTTAATTACCATTGTACCCCATGTGGCTGATCTTCCATTTCAGGAATCTGGCTATCAAAACTCGTAACTATGGCTATTAACTTAGGAATAAAACTAAGTACAAGTTGTACTATGCTGCATCTGATAACAAAACAGCAAAGATTTAAAGAAATCCTACCAGAGAACTGTCATGGAAGCTGTTTGCTTTGAAGTCTTTATGCCTGTAATTTTTCTTTCAGCTACTGTGAGTAATTTCCATATAGTTGTATTTACATTCATCACAAGTTTAAATGTGAGCAGCAATGTTGTCCTGTGAGAATGTCCAGTACCTGATCCTTCCACAGCAAATCCCATCAGCACTGAATACAACCAGAAATCACGGAACAGCTTCTGCAGCCTGGGTTTGGCCTCCTTGATGGGTGGCAAGCGTCTCGTGAGCTACCAAAGAAATAAAAACTAACATGAGAAAATGGTGGGAGTTAGAATAACTTAATTCCACACTAAGGAACCAATTCATGCACCTTCTTTAGTATGATTTACAAATTCTTTGTCACCTATGAAAACTAGTATTATACTGCTATTGTTACATTGAAGGAATTAAGTTCTTTTTGGAGAGCTGAAAGGCTAACATTTTGAGATGCCTGAAGTAAGAATTTCCTTTGTTTTACACAGGAATAACACCATGCTGATACAGTAACCTCTGAGGAGAATACAGAATATTAGTATACTATCCACTGCAGGGAGGAAGAGACCACGTGGTCCTTTAAATTGTGCTGAAGACAATGCCATGCAGCTTTGCTTCAGTGTAAAGGAACTCCAAACTAAATAAATATTAGTCAAAAACACTTCTGGTTGCTATTGTTTATTAACTTTGTGGAAATACATTGAGGCACCAATTGGGGATCTTTCATTGTTTGCACCCACGCACAGAATGACATCAGTTCTGAAGAATTTACTGTCTAAACAAGCAAGTAAAAGAGCATTATTTTCAACACATTTATTAAAATTCTCTGATACTTTTTGCACAAACAGCTGCTACCACCGGAGGAGCACTATATCCTCCCAGCCAACATAATATACAATTTTAGATAAATTTATATAACAAAGATCATAGTATATTATCCTAAAAAGAGCTAAAGTACAGGCAGTGTATAAAAAGTAAAAGAAATTGTCCATTAAACCGCAAGCTTTATTCAATATGACTGTATATTACTACTGTAGACTTTATTAACAAAATGTTACATTCTAATCTAGCTTGAAGAAGTTTTCTCTAACCACAATAATTCTCTCTAGGTATGAGAGCCAGCAGTACTTCAGTGAAACCTTAGAGAAAGCCAACTTTGGATGCATTTGCAAATCATGAGGGAGATTAGTCATTTAAAAAAGAAAAGCATTAAAAAATCCCTCTATTTTAACAAAATCAGTCTGAGTTTAAGCTGGGAACAGCACTATGGTAGAAAGTTGTTTGTGCAATGGAAATCTTTGCACCAATATAACACCAGCTGAAGAAGCCCCATCACAACCACAGAGGCCTCAAACACATCTGCACTAAGATGCTCCCCCCATCCCCCATTTCAGCACAAAACAGCAGCTCCACGGATTTTCTTGTCGTTAACAGTCAAGTTTATGTGCGTGCTTGACTTTGAAACTTTACATACACACTGATTTTTGCTCAAAGATCTTCCTCAAAAGGGAACAAGTACCTGCAAAGCCATAAAAGTAGTTCAACAAACAACAGAGAATTCAGCAGAGATCACTAGGCAAGGGAGGGATTTTGGCTGACGAAGTAAGTTTAGCAGTGTTTGGTTTAGAGAATGTTTACTTTGGGAGATACACAAAAAACCAGCGTCAAAGTTCAGATTTAAACCCTGCTGTTCCCTTTACTTGAGCTTTTCAACACATCCTTCCCATACAGTGGCTTAAAGGTAAGCTTCATTTACCTCTCCTGTTATTTTAGGTAGATCTCACCAAAGACATGCATATTGCACAGAAGGGGGATGTTTTGCCTGTGTAAGTGCAGCTAAACAATAACTGAACTTGGTGAAGATGAGAATGTAAAGTTGGGAAAACAGACAGCAAATTCTGCTGTGCCAAGAGCAGAAAATGTTTATCAATGGTTACTGGACAGAGTATCTCAGCCCTAAGGGCCTGACTCCTGGGGGCGGGGAAAAATCGAATGAATTTATGAAGAAAGAATGAGAAAAAGACTGACTCAAGATGTTCAGTCACAGTCTAAAACGACTTCATAAGCGTCTTATTTGGATCCTTCATTTTTGCAGAACAATGTATTCTTTCATATGGGAGGATCACCTTAAATGGTTTCAGGATTTAAAGCAGATCAATCTGGGGGAGAGTTTCAAAAATTAAACTGTCAGCTCAGTTATTTCAATCCTGTTACAACATGTTTGAAAATATTTTCCTTTAAGGTTTATTCACTGAAATACAGGTCAGTGAACAGGTACAGGTGAACCTTTATACTTTACAGAACAGCTCTCTTTCCTAATTTAAAAAGCATTTTAATTGACAGCTTAGTAAGATTTTTGTTTTAACTGTATTCAATATTTTGTCCTGTATGATATTGCAAATAACTGCCTTTTTACCCAAAAAAGTGTATCAATTGAAATTAACTTTATAAATTCATGAAGTAACTTTATAATTAAGTCTGAGAAAAACCCAAGACCTGGCATTCAGACATCCATTCAGTTTCAGCTGACAGAGCCATTGAACATTTACATTTTGATCTCTGCCTGTCACAGGAGGGAATTACTTTTTCATATCTTTTTAATATCACTGTAATTACTGCACCCAATATTATGGTGAAAAGTCTCTCATACCCACATCTTGGTAAAGGGTTTTACAGCTGAGTAAGTCTGATGGATTCTCTTCAAATACATACCGAAGAAAATTACTGATTTTAAAAATAATTTTAAAATGCAACAGTCCAATACTCAGTAGATTAAGAGATTGATTAAGTTTCCATTAGAAAACTACAGGTTCTACTTAAATGTATTCTCAATCAAAGCAGGTGAGGTTACGAATCTAGAACTGGGATCACAGTAAGCCTAGAGAAACAAAGTTCTGAAGGGAGCTCACAGAGACTTCACATCAGGAAGAAAACAGAGAGCACTACGAGTTCTGCAGTGCTACACAAAAGTAAAGTGAAACAAAACATAACTAAGCCAAAAGCAGAATCAAGCCAATCAATCACAAAAGTGGCAGATGAGGACAGAGAGCTGCAGAAAGGGTGCACAGACGTTGAGTAACATGCCTGAGTAAGGCCATGAGCAGGCCAGGACAGATGTTTATGCCCAACACTTCCCCCACTGCAGTCCCATTAATGGTACTCAGTGCAAATACACATCCTTCTACATGCCTAGATCTCCTTTATTCATCAGATTGCTGCCTTGCTTTTCCAAAATACTCCCACAAAACTTCCATTTTTGTTGTAGCTACAGGATGTTTGTTTTTCAAATTTTTCAGTACATCTCAGCCTTCTGGTATGCTCCTGCAGGGGACTGGATCAGGAGTCCCTCTTCCACCTACCAAGCTCAAATCTTCAAACTTCACATTGTATTTTCAGCACACACTACTAGCACAGTTAGTGCACAGTGTAACAGTTTAGAAATAAAGAGTCCCACGTATTTTGCATGAGTTTGTTACTGTTGAAATATGCCAGTAATGACTATTTGTATGGGAGGAGGTCAACCAATTCTTTGGCAGGCTGGAAGTATTGTGTAAGCAAAACCAATTACCAGTAAAACAGACTTATACATCTAACTGACATCTGCTCCGCTAAAAAATAATGCTGTTGAATAAGGTGACAGAGATCAGCATGGACCTAAAATCAGGGAATAGGTAACTAAAATTCAATTACCCATGGCCCTCTCAACTGTGTTGTCTTCCAGGCTTTCACCTGTCAGAATGAAGTTCCTATTTCAATTGCTTGCCCTTGCTCTCATCATCACCTCCACATTTTGCGGAGTCAAGGACGTCACTGAGCATTTTGAAAGCCTTAAAGGTGCACAGCCACATGAAAATGGGACTTATGTGCCAAACCTAACACTCGAGTTCCACAGAGAAAACACCATCACTAACGACTTGATTCCTGAAGAGGAGGAGGAAGAGGATTATCTAGACCTCGACAGGATACTGAGTGAAGATGACTACAGTGATGTTATTGATGCTGCCCCACACATGGTTTCTGAAGTTCAGCAAGGAAATATTCTTGAACTATTCCAGGGCAAAACTAGAATCCAGCGCCTCAATATCCTCAACGCAAACTTTGCCTTCAACCTTTACCGCAGTGTGGCAGACAAGACCAGCTCCTCAGACAACATTATCATGGCTCCTGTTGGTATTTCCACTGCAATGGCTATGATTTCCCTGGGTCTGAAGGATCAAACCCAGCAGGAAGTGTTATCTGTTCTTGGCTTCCAAGACTTCATTAATGCCAGCAGCAAATACGAGCTCATGACCGTTCACAACCTCTTCCGCAAACTCACCCATCGGCTCTTCAGGCGCAACTTTGGCTACACGCTGAGGTCTGTCAATGACCTTTATATTCACAAGGACTTCTCTATTCTGAATGATTTCAAAAACAACATGAAAACATACTACTTTGCTGATGCCCAACCAGCTGATTTCTCAGATCCCAGCTTCATAGCCAAAACCAACGAACGCATCCTGAAGCTGACCAAGGGATTAATAAAGGAAGCTCTTGTGAATATAAACCCTACAACACTGATGATGATTCTTAACTGTCTTTACTTTAAAGGTAAGAATCTGTTATTTCAATCTTAGTGAAGGATTTTCTCTGTTTGCAATGCACTGCCATATGTCATTAGAAATCCCAGATGGAACTTAAGTCTAGTCTACACTATAAAAATCCCACTGACTCCCTCATTAAGAATCTTTATTATTAGCCCATTTTTGCCTGTTTCTGTAGCACAACAATGCTCTAGTCATGCTCTGAATTTAGTGAGTATTGTATACAGAGAGCAAATGCTTACTACTTCCAAAACCTTAAAGACTCACAGTGAGACAGAAAAACAACATTTAAAAGGCAGAACAGCCCCAGAGATCACGAGCTGTGTAGAAGTCTCAGATGGGGAGGTATAAATACATTTGCAAGTTATTAGTCACATTCAGCCCTGGCCTCACTGAAATGGTACAGATTGATTTCAACTAAAGCACTTAATAGTTCTTAAGTATTCAGTATACATATGAATGACCACAAAGAATTTCAGCTTGAGGGATGCAATTTTTTTTACGTGATCAGAGCATGATCCTTGTCAACAAGCCCATTCAGGGGACCTAAGAGAATAACCAAAACAAACACTGTTCTTCTACAACTAAAATCACACACATTCACTACATGGAATATTTCAGTTAAGTCAGCATGTACTGTCTGCTGATATAGGCTTCATGTATTAGTACAGGCTGTACAGTTAAAGAGGCTTGAAGTGAAGACTGTGCAATATATTATTATTATAAACCCTTATTTTCAATATCTTTACATTTAAACTAACAGCCTGTGGTGAGATTTTCAACATAAGTTATCTGCCTCAGGTTGAAAGTTTATTAGTTTTTCAACAAACTTTTGGAATTATATTAAATGAGCAAGAGGTGGGAGGTGCCAATGGAAGAAGAACTGAGGATGAAAGGAAATCTGTTACTGACTGTTTAAGATGAAAATCAGATAATGGTGACTTAAAACACGAGTAAGGAAAGACAGATTAGCCCAAAAAGGTAACAGTGTTTGCAAGTACAACACACTCCTTCCCATAATTCATGAAGGAGTTTATTTTTCCCCAGTTATGTCCCTACTTCCAAGAAACAAAGGCCTCTCTTACACCTGCCATCTCAGCAGGTTATAGAAGCAACATTCCTATAAATGTACCTTTTCCCATTCACTTGCAAGAAATTACTTCCTTGAAAAATGCCACTTATCTCTAAGAGAATCTGAAGCAATCATTAGCAAAATCCAAATAATCTCCTGTTCTTGGGGTATGATCCAACAGGCACTTACTTGTATCCTTGACTGCATCTCTGATGATCACATCATACTAAATACGAGGCTTTACTGCCTGTTAGACCACCCTAAGAAAAGGGCTACACAAAGTGAAGGTTTTTTTCATAATTTGGTCAAATTTGAAATACCCTTTTGTTTCACTCCAAAATTATGAAATACTTGTGCTATCTCAAAATAACAAAAACACTACAAAAACAGATAGCTGTGGTACTGGAACTCTTGAGTTATCATGATCAAAAAGACTTGGTTTTTTTTCTGCCCATGAAGTCCTGTTAGTACAAACTGCCTTGGTGCCATCTGCTGAAGGCTGTAATTTATAATCCTCAAAACAAAGAAGATCAATTCTCTGTTGCTGTCTCTCATTCTTTTGTCTTACAGTGACAGCCTCCCAGGAATTCTATTTCGAATGGAACTGAACTTTTTAAAAGCAAGTTCTGCTCCTGGGTTCCTTAGTTTCCCCACTACTCCTCCTAACATGTCAACTTTTGTCCACATCTTTCCATTTGCACTGTTTGTACCACTGCAGAGAAGCTCTGTTAAGCCCTCAGAACTAAGAAACCTATAAGCATTTTCAGATATAGAGAGATGCTCAATACAAGTGATACTGAATAGTGAGACACTTAACAAACACCAGGAGGCTTCAAGCTCCTTTTATATTAAAGACCATCAAGAAACTATTGGAAACCATTTATGTTGGTAAGAAGTACATTTTATCTTGTAAAATGTCCAGTCTACCCCCCATTCTGCACAGCAATAATTTATGAGCTTCCCATCGAGTAGGAGCAGGTTATTTTAGTCACAGCAGTTTTGGTAACTGACAAATGTTGACAGGTCCAAAATGTCCTGATTTTTGCTGAGATTCTGGTCATGAATGCAAAAGAGGAGTCACTCAAAGGAGACAACATCTGCCAGCACAGATGGATCCAAAAGACATCCTGGGGGAAGATTCAAAACAGAAAGTCACAAAAGTCATGAAGTGCCAGCTGGTTTCAGCTGGCCACATAGCTCATACTGGGGACCAGCATTCTACCCCAAGACAAACACATTCGCAAAACTAAATCCAAGAAAAATGTTCCCCAGCTCCTCTCTTTCCCTAGGAAGAGCTGATCATGTCTCCCATCCCTCAGTGGAGGGCAGTGCTGCTGAAGCTGCCCTGGCCCACAGCAGCCCCATGTCATGGGCCAGCTGGAGTCCTACACCTGTGAATTCAGCTCCCCAAAGAACAGCCAGACACTGGGTTTTCCTTAGAAGTGAGACAATTTGTTTGGGAATAGCATCATCCATTTTATATCCCATAACTTTCAGACTATTAACCACAGTCTGACTGCTTCTCAAACTCGCCCCCATCAGCCTGAGATGTGAAGGAACTGTTAGAATGAAAGCTGGACTTAAAAAAAAAAAAAAAAAGGCTTATTCACAGTCAATCTGGCAAAGACAGACTAAGGAACCAATTAAGGTTGTATTGTAGGCTCTCCACACAGTCACAGTTACATTCCTTACATACTTGCTTGTTGATAATGACCTAAATTCCTGAATTTTTACAGGAAATACTGGTAACCCTATTTCCACTACAATTGTCTAGCTTTGTCTGCCCCTTAAGAAATTATGTTTATTCCAGAGCCACAGTTCTATAAAAAGACCAACAGAACACTGTATTTAAAAAACCTTCTTTCAAACAGTCAATAAATATTTCTGGTATCCAGAGTATCTCCACATGGAAAGCTTCAAACCCTGATGGCAAAGCTTTCTGGGCTGCAAAATGTGTTGGACTGCATTACTTGGGCATAAACCTGTGAGATTTCAGCATATCCACAGGAGCCTTATTACCACATCAAACTGGATCATAGAATTAAGCAGTCAACAGCCCAACTCTTCAGGTTAAGACAGAAAATGAACCAGTCTGAGTGGACTAAGGTAAGGTAATGCCTTCAGCATAGCATCTTTTACAACCTTATCCAAAATGAAACCAGCCCTTGCTTTGCTTGATACACCACTAACATTCTCCAAAGAGGCGCCTTCAGAACTGGATTCAAGCATCACATCTCTCAGAAAATACAGCTGGATCAGGTGTTCTGCTAGAGGCAAACCCTAAAAAATATTTTGCATTTCTTTAAATTTCTAGGTTCCTCATAGGGAAAAACAATACACACCAACCACATTCATATTTCTGGTTTGTGTTCACCTGCTTTTGCAATTTGGAACACTCAAATCAGACAAATGTTAAGTTAGAAAACCAGAAATTTTGAAGTCACTTTAAAACCTGTTTTCTAACTCAGGCATCACTGAAATCAACAATCTCCTACAGTAATTCCCAATTCAAGTGACTTAAAGCTTAGTGTAAACCTATTCTGGGAACATTTGATTAAGCAGGGACCTTGGGGTTTTATCTGTCCTCTGCATTGTATTAACAGGAACTTGGGAGAATAAGTTTCCAGTGGAAATGACCACCAAGAGAAGTTTCCGGCTGAACGAGAAGCAGATGGTGAAGGTGCCGATGATGCAGACCAAAGGCACCTTCCTGGCTGCTGCTGATGCTGAGCTGGACTGCAGCATCATCCAGCTGCCCTTCGTGGGCAACATCAGCATGCTCGTGGTGCTCCCACACAAACTGGCTGGAGTGAAAGCCCTCGAGAAGCAAATCACTCCTCAAGTGGTAGAAAAGTGGCAGAAGAGCATGACAAACAGGTATCTGCTGAAAAGCACATCTTGTTAAAAGTCTTAATGTATTTTCTTGATGAGATTGACAAGGGTAATTAAAGCATGCAGAGGATAATATATTTTGATAAAAAAATACCAAACTTAAACAAAACCTCCAAAATTGGACTCATTGGATTAAAAATCGGGACCGGTGATCTCTCAAAATTTAAATGCTGTCAAGAAATCAAGGATGATTGCGACAGAAAATCGTAATGAAGTTCCAAAATTCTTTCTATTGAGTATTTAATGATGCAGATTTAAAGAAAAAGTTCTTACTGATAAAGCTTACAGTAAGAAGGAAAAAGAGAATTGTGAAAACAACAGATCACTGGTGCAGAATAATCTTGGTCACATCAGCCTGTGTTCGGCCCAGCACCGAGCATTACAACAGAGCTGCGTGTAAAGGAACACATTCCATAATCAACAAAGAACATCAGAATCATGGGAGAGGAAAAATAATAAAGCCATGAAGCCTCCCTTGAGGAAGGTGGCAGAGTAGGTATATCTGTCTTCAGACTTGATAAAAAGAGATGATTTGATGTGCTGTCCAGGAATTCAACCTATTTCTGTTGTACACAAGAAGTGACAAATCTCCAGTTTAGTATTTCAGAGAATCTGACAGCTCGACACTTATTACAAGCATGCACTGAACTGCTCAAAGTCACATACCTTATACACATAAATAATGCAAACCGTTATAAATGAAATATCAAACTGACAAACTAGCAGTTTTCACAGGAGAATTAATTCTTTAAAGCACAGTTTTAAAAGTCATGATGCTCAAGTTTTGAAAGCAAAAGTACAGTCCTGTGTATCTGTGTGTCCTGCCTGCTGAAGACAGCAAAAAAACCAAACCACAACAGGTCTGTAAAGCAAAGGAGTCGGGCACATATGTATCTGCTCAATGATTTTTCCTTTTTGTGTTTATTTTTACTAGAACAAGAGAAGTGGTTCTTCCTAAATTTAAGCTGGAGAAGACTTATAACTTGATTGATTATCTGAGATCCATGGGAATAGAAGAACTGTTCAATGGAAAAGGCGATTACTCTGGTATATCAGATGAGAAGATCACCATTGACAGGGTACTTACTCCTCACTTCACCTCCTCTCTGATTAAACTCTATCACCCAGTAACATGGCAGCACAGTAATAATATTGCACAGTAAGCTAAAACAGTATTTTTTCCTCATCTTTTCTGGAGGACATAGGAGGGAGGGTTGTGGGTTTGTACTTGTCTATTCACATAATGAAGAGTGTGTTTAATCAGATGTCAAAGGCACTAAGAGTGTCGTGGTCAGTCAGGAACCGGCTTCTCCACAAAACAAAACCTAAAGGATTTCTGCTGTGTAGGTGCTGCCAGCAAGGGTGTGGGACGTGGAGACCGGGCTGTGAGCACATCATTCAAGTGTACTTAGGAGAGCCTCAATTTCACTTTTGTTCTCCTGCTTTGTTTGTCGGAACAGTTCAACCACCAAGGCACAATCACAGTGAACGAGGAGGGCACGGAGGCTGCAGCAATAACCACGGTGGGGTTCATGCCTCTCTCCACCCAGATCCGCTTTGTCATCGACCGCCCCTTCCTGTTCCTGATCTACGAACACCGCACCAGCTGCCTTCTCTTCATGGGCAGAGTTGCCAACCCTGCCACATCTTAAAAGCAGAGAAGACCCTCCAACACTCTGCTGCACATGGGCTGTATAATTACAAGTTAAAATACCAGTATCATAAAGGAAAATTTATTGTCGTATTAGCCAATACAAAAGCCGCTGGTATCAAAAGAAAATGTATTATCTACAGGTAGTTTCTCATGAATGGACTCACAGCAGTAGATAATTCAACTGCAATTTAATATGGTTAGTGCCATGTATTGATATAAGTGTATTACTAGGAAAAAAAAAAATCACAAAGTAACTTACACTTTGTGTTTTGCATCAGTGTATAAAATGTAATCAATAAAGTATTTAGACTATCTGGATTCTTGAAATTTAGCTCTAAATTTGTGCTAGGACCTCTGTTTATGATAAATAGGACTAAGGAAATCCTGAATACCTGACCAGCCATAGATGCCTAAGTCTCTCCTAGGCATTTTACACAATCTACCTTGAAAAAAATCAGATGTCTCCATTCTTTTTTTTTTTGCTTGCATCATTTAACATTCAGTGAATACACACAATGCATATTAACATTCAGACTGATACACACAATAAGCATCATGGACCAGTGTACCAAGTAAGAGGAGACAGAAATGCCTTGGAGGAATGAAATATTAAGGGACTCGCTACTCTTCCCCAATCTAACTTGTATTGCTTCAATACTTTCTCTGGTCTTCATTGGTCCAAGAGGTATCATAATTACGTCAGCCTAGTAAGTGATATAAATATCCTCAGAATATCCTTTAGAGGGAAAGCAGTCAGCAAAATGCTCTTTTCACTGGCTCAGTATCCTCTCTAGAAAAAAAATCCATTTACAGCAATGACTCTGTTAATATTCCAATGCACTCTCCACACTTGATTTAATGGACAAAACCTTTCAAGTGACTGCAAACTTTCTGAATCATTTTGGTAACAACAAAAATGCTGTTCAAATGTGTCACCTTTAAAATGATATTACTTACCCACACTCTGTAGAATATTGCTGTCTACCTGGTACAAGGAACAGAGCTGCACCATACATTCAAATGGCATTACAGACAATGAACATACTCACCTCTGCACACCTTCATTTACCTCATACCTTTTAAAAAATGTGCTTCATAATCCAGTGAGAGTATTTTTATTACTTTTTGCAGTATCAAATACTGTATCAATCTATATACATTATAAATTTGTCTTAAGTTAGCAAAATATGCAAACAACCTATAAACCAAGTTATTCTAAGAATTATGGATTTTCTTAATAAGGTGTTTTTCCAATATTAACTTGTTGATTTAATTTTGCTTTTATATACTGCTGTTTGTAATTTTGCATCTGCTCCGATCATACACTGCATACACAAAGCTTTTTAACTTGTCAGCCAGTGAAATACTGGTATTAGATGATGAAATGATGAAGAGCTGATACTGAATAGGAAACTCAGATGTTTCCCCCTATTCCTCTCTTTTAAGTCCACCACATGATGGACAATTGTCAGTACTGGAAGTGCACAATAGAAATCATTAACATTCATATACACATTTTATTGCTTTATCTGTATTCAAAAAGGAAAGCATATACGAAAAAGAAAGGCATATGCAAAAGATTAAATATTCATGCCCTGGGTTTAAGTAGTTTATCAATGATTGAATGAGCTGGAGCATCTGCAATACGGGCTTTTGGGACTTAAGTAAAGACAATTATTCAAGGCAAAGAGGTCAAGCAGAAAAGTAAATCAGCTACTGCTGAAAACTCATGATCTTCATACATTGTGCAAGAAAGTCAAATATTTGCTTCAACAACCATAATGTAACCATTAACTCTTGCTTCAGATTCTGGCACTATGTGACTGCATTTAAAGGTCACATTGGTTAAGAAAAATGCAGTTATCCTCTGCTATTCAGAACAAATATATCATCAATAACAATTTGAAACAGAAAAGTAGTTCCATAACTTTTACATTACGTCTCTAAGAAGCACTAATCTCTCAATATGCAGGGAATGGTCTTGCTTTCAATCAAATCAGCATCACTGACAGCTGAAAAATGCCACCCAGTAGAACATCTCTCTCAATGCAGGACTAGCTGGCTCATGCAAAAACTGAGCAACTGTTGAATAACAGTGATCCAAGACATTTATAACCACATTTCTGTAAAGTTAGGAACTGGCCCTTGTGATCACTGCTGAATTTGGGGAGGGCTTATGTAGGAGACCACTGGTATAGACATGGGAAGGAAAGGAACAGTCCTTTGATCTTTAACTAGTGCTAATTTTAGACTCCTCTCTTTGACAACCTTCAGTGAAGAGGTGTGTGGGGGCAGAGTATGAAATGAATGCTTTTTTCTTGCTTGTTAATCAATGTGCAGTATGAACAAGTTACAAGCAGGCATCCCTACTGCTAGCATGGGATACATTTTCCCCCTTTGTCCCACCAGCTGTGCAGGAAAAGTTCCACAGAACAATTCAGCTTTAGGAGGGAAAAAAACAGCATGATGCCTTTTGTCCTTCAGGAAGTTTCTCTATGGATCTTTTAGACATGACTTTTTTTTTGTAAAAGCTACAGCAGTTAGGCAAATAGACCTACTGACCTGGTAACACACCTTGGATGTATCAAATTTTCCACTGGAGATCTAGACCTACCATTTTTTCGTGAATTAGCACTTCTACTTTGTTAAAAGAAATGTTTTTTCCCCAGAAAAAAATTACACCCAAGACTGAACACAAATATGCTTCAGAATAAATGAGTCTGGGATGGACATCAGTGTCCTTGGACATTTCCTAAAAATGCTTTCAGCCTGACAGTCAGTTCTCATTTCAGAAGACACAGGACACTTATCCCTTCTCTATCAACATTTTTTTTTCCTTTTAAGAAGCAGAATTCACTGTGCTGCCAAACTAAGACTTATTTTTCACTCTGTTTCTATTAACTTTTGTTTTTCACTTCTCAGGCCACAGGTATGTACTGTTTATTACACTGCATGCCAAACACTACTCAAAGTAATATTCCCTACAGTATTATTTAGCTCAAGACTCACCTGAATTCATGGCTTGGAACAATCTAACCCTGAATCACAAAAGATTCTTTATTTTCAAGAGATTTATCATTATTAAACAAATGTTTCCCCCCCTTACAGCAAGGTGTATTATTTTACAGTATTACTACAGTTCTCCTGGATGATAACCTCTGCACTAGCTGTCAATCAAACCATTTTGCTTGAAATAGCACCAATATCTGATTAATTCAAGAAAAATTATTGTTTGCAACAACCCAACCACTGGATACTCACCACAGCAATGACAGGAATAAGCACACCCAGGTTCCCTGCACTACTGGAGGCCTGGAGAAGAAAAAGGAAATGATCAAAACATCTACAAAAGCATTTCTCAAGTATTTGCTGTAAGACATATTTCAAGTATCAAATTACAACTCTATGTCTTGCAAAGAGATGTGCACAAGGTGGTCAAGAGAGCACCCACGAAATCCACAGGACTGAACACACCCTGGAACCCTTTAACAAAGCTTTTCAGGTTCTCCTCATGGACTATTGAAAGGATTTTTTCCCCTGTCAGCATACAGTCTGTAGATATTCAATAACTGCTAGAAAAATGGTAACTTTAAAGGGGTGGCCACAAACAAGTGTCAAATGTTTACCAGAAGTTTCATTTTACTATCAAAATGAAGCCAAAAATAACAAGCCAGTAAAAAGACTGGATTTTCAAGAATTTATTCAAGCAGAAGGAGCAGCCTTTTCCATTGAAATACAAGAAGCACAAGGAAAATACTTATTTCCTTGGACTTTTTAGGACCTTTTAAATTGCATGCTATACAAGTGTGTTTGCTCTTGGCCAAGTAGAGTATTAAAGAACTGAAAACATTCACTGAGCACAGCACACCATTTCTCACCTTTTCTGATCAGGCAAACAGTGATGGCACAGACACCACACTGAGACATCTCCTCTCTAAAGTCTTTCCCAACCTCCCATATCCCTCCACACTGGATTTGGGAGAGGGAATGCTCCAGCTCCCTCCTTACAAGAGAGAGACTGCTAGCCCCACAGGGAAGAGGCAGGGGAGATGTGTTAACAGAATACAGCTTTGCACAAAGTGGAATAAACTAAAAGGAAGCAACTTAAAAAAGCAAAAACAAAGAAGGAAAGGAGAGAGCCATAGAGAAACAAAGCCAAATAGTCTTCAGATGAAATAATAATGGCACAACCCAACTAAAACAAACTCCAGTTATCTTTCCTGGAGAGTCAAGATAAAGCAAAACAAAAGATGGGTCTTAAAATATTTTTGAAGGGAATAAAATAACAGCACACGACACTCTAAGGGGTAGGGACAACTGGAGAAAGTCACCATGGTATTTTTGTTAACTTCAGGATAATCCACTGCACGGGACTCACTGCTTCTGAGTCAGAGCAGAGATGCAAACTAACTGCAATAGCCAGAACTAGGCACCAACACACAGCACTACAGAAACCCCACTTTCCTGTCAGCATTTTTGTTACAAAAAACAAAATATCAGCCTCTTCATGATAATACGTGGCACTGAGAGTGAAGAATATGGAATGACTTCAATTCCTGGGCACACTCAGGAAACATTCACGTCAACTACTGGGAATAGCAAAAGACAAAAAAACCCACAATGCTTTTATTTCTCCTCACAGAAGACACTTTTGAATGGTTGAAAATAAAACAAATCCTGAGTTTATAGGATTTAAACCACTGAACATTTTAATGGTTATCAAGCAAATTTTAGTGTGCTGAGAAGAAGAGACACAGGCAAACTACCAAAGAAAAAACTGCTTTTGGTTGGGGAGCGCAGCATGTGCAGTGTTTTACCCTCTTTATCTCTTCCTGAAAATGAAGTAACCCCATCTTCAGAACACCTTTCATAACTTTCACTCTGCACTGAGTAGAGAATTGCTCTCAGCATCTTCACACTAAAGAAACACTGCCTCCTAGCTCAATCCATCTGAAACCTGTCATTTCTCCATTTGCAGAATTGCACAGCTTTAAGTCAGTGCAGCAGTTTGTCTCCCATACAGATTCCAAAGCATCCCGTGTTTCCCTTTGCAGCTCTGCCTCTGACACTCCAGTTCATTCAGGCAGTCTCAGCTGAACTGCAGCTAGCCCCTGCTTTATCTGGGACACTCCACACGGATCAGTCAGGTGCCTGAAGGCATTCTAGACCTGTACTGACACTCCATAGCAGAACTCACTCTCAGGCTTAGCACGGCGTGGGCTTTCCTTGTGTGTTTAAGGGTGTGTTTAGCAGTGCCACCCACAGAAAGCACAGCTGCATGCAATTAAAAACCAGCACATATCTGACCTTCAGTGCTGGTCCTTTCTCACTTGCTCTCTCACTAGCTCTCTTTCCTTCCAGCCCAAGCTGAACAAACAGCTCCAGCAAGTTCATCAGCAGTTCATCCACAAGGTGCTCTTCCTGGATGTTGGCAGCAATGTTGGCCAGGGCGTTAATGACTGCTAGGGAGCAGTGCCTGGGGAGAAAAAACAGTTATGAACAAGCAATTCCTCAGGTTTTATATTTTCAGTGCTTTCTTCATAATACTGATAGTAACTCTTGTAATAAGGCTACTGACATATTTTCACTCAGGTTTTTTTCCTGCTGTTTTTATGAGCAGCACATCACTTTCCTGACAATTGAAATGCAATTGGTATTTAAGTGAAAAACTATTTTTAAGTTGTGCCTTTGAGGATGTTCCATTTATGATGCTGTCATGGCCACAAGGAAAGTACTTTCCTGTGGCAGACAAAAAGCAGCCAAGGGCAGTGTTTCTGTTTTGGGAAAGCTCTTGAATCAGAACTCATAACAGTTGTTAAAGCTGAGACGGCATTGTTAAAACATACTGACAGGAACAGTCCTCTCAGCTACTCCCACACCACACTAAAAGGTATCCAGCCTACCCCAACTACCAACAGAGTCAGTAATAATCTTCTAGTGGGGACAACAATGCATAACTTATGTACAAGGAATTATATTGTTAATGGTTTGCATTTAATCCCTAACGAGTACCAGGACTAAAAACAAAACAAACCACACTCTCAGCTTTCCTGGGCTAAGAGATTAATTACTGTAATTACAGATAACATAAGTCATCAATGCCAATTATCTTTTACAAACACTGAGTCCTTACAGAGGTAAAAGTTATCAATGCTACCTGTAGTGAAAAGCATTTTCAAAAACCTCTGCATACTGAAGTGCTATTACTTTTAAATTAATGTATTTCTTTTTAACATCAAAAAATAAAGAACAGTACCATTTACAACCTTCCAAGTTGTAAAAAAATGCAAACTTCATAGTGGGAAAAACCCCAAAGCATCACAAAGGGTATTTGATATAGTTTTCATACATGTAAGGGACACAGCTAAGTGTTACCTGTATCCATGGTCCTTACAGTCTTTTGTGGCAGAGTAAACAACTGAGCTTGCTTTAACACTGATTTGCTGAAATAGATTCCACACCTCACCGTAAATGTATTGCTGCAAAAAACCAAAACCAAATCCCTAAGTAAAGCTTATTGAATACAATCTCTCTAAAGAACAGCCCTGTAAATTCTAAGTTTTACCAAGTTCTTCAGATAAGTGTGCAGCCACAGCCTGAGTAATGGCTTCAGCTTTCAAGAAACAAACAGTACCAGTGCTTTTGTGAATGTTTTTAATTGATCCTATTTTACAAAATTTATTGTATTCTTTAACTCTGCCTTCCTGATGGAAACCGTTTTTTCAGGCTTCTGAGTTCTGGCAATTAATTGCTTGTTCAGAGGCACAAACGACATTTGGAAAAGGTCAGTTAATCTTTGTGTAACTGAAGAAGACAACCTTCCACACTTAAATGTATGAACCTACCAGACTTTCAAAGTTAATGATTGATACAGAAAGAAAATACTCCCCACTTATTTGGGATAGGCAAAGTTTAAAAACTCAATAACTTTTGAAAACATTGAGTTTGGTGGGCTTTATAGTCTTTTTTTTAAAAAAGACGCATATTTTCTATGGGGAGTCATCTTCTTTACAGGGACAGCACTTTACATGTTATCACAGCTTTTGTTTTCTGACATCACAAAGACTGTACAAGTGTCTACCTGTGGTGAAGAAAAAAGAAACTTTAGAAGCCTCCTGCAAATGTAGTTTCTAAAATACATTTCCATTTAACTAAAGGAAAGGGATCATGAACTGGCATTCTCTTGGCCAATTCTTTCCTTACATTTCCAGTGATGACCAAGCAGCCGAGCTGATCAATGATGAGTACATCAAGATGAGAAGGTGGCTGGCAAAACTTCTGCTGTAAGATCTGCAGGATGGGTTCCATCATTTTTGGGGTGTCCCTCAGTGCCACTGCAATGTGCCCTAGAGCACGAATTGTGTGGTCAGGAATTAAATGAGCTTCCCTGTTAGGAAAACAAAAAAAAACCCCAATGTGATAAATGTAACTGCTCAACAGTTATCAAGACCTCAGTTACATTTCATATAAGTAAGTAACAGTTCCTATACACCACTAACAGCTTTAATACTGCCACTCTATACATCCCCAACATTAGAGGATATACTTGCACAAGTTGATTTCCAAATAAAAAATAACCTCTCCCAAACTCATTATTGAAGAAATCCACAGTGATCCATGAACAAACTGTTCTAAACAACAAAAAGAGGCAAAAATGATGGGCAAAATACTAAGACAGACAGACCAGCTACTACAGAAGCCCCCCCATGAGACCACTTGGTTGGTGAGTCTCTTAAAAACAGAGCAAGTCAAATGCCACAAGTAACAAGATATGTCTAGACAAAAAAGACAGCTGAAGCTTGAAGAGAAAGCATCGCTCAGGTGAGGACTCAAAATTGGCTAATATTCACCAAAGATCTGTTGACTCAATCAGCTAAAACTGAATCAATACCTCTCAGTATGAAAACAGGGGCTCAGCTCTGCAAAGACTTGGCATGGGAAGATCTTGACCCAACACACAAGCCCATTAATCTCAGAGACATTTAATTCTAAAATAATGCCAGTATTTACATCTTAAAATAAGTCTCAGATTGGTTTGATGACTGACTGCCAACTTACTTATCACTCTCCTGAGAGATGTACAGACGGTTGGATAAACTGGCAAGAAAGGCCTCAACAATCACCGAATCTATAGTCAAGCCAGCTTTCAAGCACCTGGAATAACAATGGACAGAAAAAACAAAATGCATCAATAAAACATATCACTTTTAACTATTGTAAATGCATCTATATATAAGGGAAGCAGGTTTATACTGAGGAGTAAGAACTGATTGCCAAGGAACACTGCAGATACATTTTAAAAAATGAGTCAAGTTTCTACTTCTGCTTTCTCCAGAAACAAAGATGGGAACATGCAATAAGGTAAATTCAGAATCCACTACTTTGGAACTTAAATTCCTTGTCTCCAGTCACCAACTATTTGTCTTCCCTCTAGCTCTCTGTAGCCGTCTAAAAGGGAAGAATAATCACTGCCCACATGAGTGTGTGACAATCCTACTGTTACAGGAGGCTCACTCAAGGTGATAATCTAAGCTGAAAACAAAAAAAACCTACAGTGTACCTACAAAAACATCCACCTACTGAAAATGGTGACTAGCAGACGTGGGAAGCAAAACAATAAGACTGAATTACTATTTTACAATTAGGACATCAACAGAACCAAGAGATGCCTGCAGGAAAATGAAGTCACAACCAAACAAGGCACAAAGACGTCATGGCAGCACAGAGCAGCACCTTCTAAATGGGCACAGTCCCTTTCTGCCAGGGAAACAGCACATGTCCAGCATGGTGCCAGGGAAAGCACAGTCAGCAGGTGCCAGGGAAAGGCACATGCAGCATGGTGCCAGGGAAATGGCACATGTCCAGCATGGTGCCAGGGAAATGGCACATGTCCAGCATGGTGCCAGGGAAATGGCACACGTCCAGCATGGTGCCAGGGAAACGGCACATGCATGGTGCCAGGGAAATGGCACATGTCCAGCATGGTGCCAGGGAAATGGCACACGTCCAGCATGGTGCCAGGGAAATGGCACACATCCAGCATGGTGCCAGGGAAATGGCACACGTCCAGCATGGTGCCAGGGAAATGGCACACGTCCAGCATGGTGCCAGGGAAATGGCACATGTCCAGCATGGTGCCAGGGAAACAGCACATGTCCAGCATGGTGCCAGGGAAATAGCACAGGTTCAGCATGGTGCCAGGGAAACAGCACATGCATGGTGCCAGGGAAACAGCACAAGTTCAGCATGGTGCCAGGGAAACAGCACAAGTTCAGCATGGTGCCAGTCCCCCTCTTACCTGCAGATGTTGTCTATGGCAATGTCACGCAGCTGCTCATACATGGATGGCTGACCTTTCTTGCCAGGCATTACATTCAGAGTTGACTCTGAATGCTCGTTGGTGACACTAATCTTGATGTCATTCCCACCTACTAAGAACACGGGAGAACAGAAATCAGCACCACTTGATGAACTATACAAGCCATTACTGCCTTTGACTATTTCTAAATTATTATTCTTAAATTTAGTCAGTTACTACTTTACAATACTGCTTTTGCATCAGCAACTGATTAGAATTGAACATTTTTCTTCTGGAAATCATAACTTGATATTAAAGTTTAAAAACAACAACAAAAATCTGCCAAATGTCAAGACAGTCACTGGCTGGAGCACAGGATGTGTATGGGGAGTCTGAGGTACGTGACCTAGTTTGCTGTGGAGAAGAGGCAGCTTTGGACAGACCCAATGGCTGCCTCCCAAAGTGCAAAGTAGGCTACAGGGAAGACAGAAGCAGCCTTTGTAGGAGAATCAGACAAACAGCCTCAACTTGAAACAAGGGAGATTCCAACTGGGTCTGTGATTTCTTTTCCCTCACTATGAGGATAATTATGCACTGGCTCAGGCTACAGAGTCTCACCCAAGACAGAAGCACTCGGTGTCAGCACAAGAGACACAGCAGTTCTACACTTCTACCAGAATTTCATTTGCTTTCCTCCTCTCTACATCCAAAAAAAGAATTACTCAATTCCATCTCCATTTCCACCTGCAGCTCTATCACCACAAAACACCAAAAAGTATGAAAAAGCCACACAAGTTGGAAAACAATCACTCTGAAGCACAGGCTTTTTTCCTTTACCTGTGTGATACTGGCTGTGGTATTTGTAAAGTTTCACAAGCACTGGGGAAGGTATCACAAGAAAGTCCCTCAATGATGGATTGACAGAGTGAACCACAACAGGGAACCTCTCACACAAACGACCTAGACCCTAAAAAGGAAAAAAAAAAACCGAAACAAGACAAACCCAACAAAACATAGCTTTAGAATAAAATAGCACTATTTTTATCTCAGATGAAAGCTTGAAACTTCAACTCAATACAAAAAAACAGAAAACAAACCAAATCCTACATGGTTTTGAGAGATTCAATTTTTAGCAGAAGACTTAAGACATTTTAAGCCTCTAACTGTTAAGGTTATTCTAGAGTGTGTCATATACCAGTCAAGCCTTACTGCTATCTTCCTGGGTGTTTTCACAGGAGTTACATGAAAGGAACTGCACTCTCCAAAAATAAAATTACTGTACAAGTTCCAACACTTACAGGAACCTGATAACTTACTGCTTATGTGGTGGAAAAAACCAAATTTGTACAACTGTGGATAAGTGCCCAATAAGAAGACATAAAAATTAGAATAACCAAGGCTTAGTCTAAAACCTCAGTGACCTGCCAGTCCCAATATTTTAACTATTTGTGTAATGGACTAAGAAGCTAAATAGTTCAGAAATTAAATACTGGTTAAAAAACCCTCATGAATATTATTCTTCAAGAAGTAGTTGAGCTCAGAAAATTCTAAAAGCAGTTCCTTGTTTTCACACCACACCTCTGAAATCCATATGTAGGAGAGAGAGATGGAAAGTAATAAAAATAGCAGATAAAGTGTTCTAGCAACCTGTGAAACTCCCCAAACTCTCACTCACTGATACAGTGAGTAACTACAGTAATTAATGACAAATACTTTAAAGACAGACCTGCAAGCAGCAAATTAGAAGTGGCAAGTGAGCAATTATGACTTTGCTTGAGGTTTTTGACTGCAGCTTTTCTGATAACTTGATGCACAGGTTTTCTGCACCTTAAATAAAAAATCCAACAAAAAATTATCTTAGATTTGTTATTAGGCCACACACAACTCAATGCTTACTGGAATTTCTAAAAAATGGAGAGAATTTATAAGCATCAATCTTGTAGTATAAGATTTAGTGCTGCTTCTGCAAGAACAGTTCTAGAAACTTAGTAGCTGTACCAAATGGCTCTGTCAAACACTGTGACTGAAAGAATGACAGTACTTAAAGCTGATTTTAAGCACACTTCATACTGAACAGAAATCAAATATTGCAATGTCCAAAGGAAAAACAATCCTTCATATATTCACTGGATGTAAGATTTATAAGAGAAAGAAAATAGAGGTAAAGTGAGAAGGAGCTTCCCAACCCTGCTAGCAATGAAGAAAAAAATATTTTCTTCAAAAGAATCACTGAGAAATATTTAAGAAATTAAGAGCAATATATAAAACAGAAAATAGAAAAAAATAGCTGCATGTTGCTCAGCATTTATAGCATCGCCTTGAGATAAGTAATAGGAAGTTTCTGTTTTCATTTTTATAAAGAAATGGCTAACTACCCAGCCAACTAATCTGAAAACCTTTTGAAGAAAGCTTTACTCTTGCATTCTAAAAGCAAAAAGTATTCCACTGAAATTTAATATTTCTCTGAGCACCATCTACTCTGTAAGTATTTCTACAACTTAGAACACAACAGACAGACACTGCAGAGACCAAAGAGCATTGTTTACTTTGCTCATCTTTGACAGCCCACACCATGAGATCCACACAGGCAGCATTGGCCTGACAGCGCAGTTTTAGAGGGCTCAGTTCATTGTGCAGTCGATCCACATCGTGGAGGATTTTCTGAAGTTCTGATTGGCTGCTGTTGAATTGCTCCAGCACAAAATCATGGACTTCCTTCACAAATGAGTTGGGAAGGTCTAAAGAAAGAAAAGGAAACAACATTAGCCTGGGAAGATGGAAGTCAGTGTTATCAGAATAACAGCATATATAAAAGTCATTGCTACATTATAGATGATATTATTTAATCAAGTCCACCAGCGAACAGACAACTCAAATGCCATCTATTAATCCTTTTAATGGTGCTCAAAATATTTATTTTTCTACTTTCATAGCACCTTTTTAATATGGAAACATTTCAGAATACAAATTTAGTACCATAAGTAGAGTTCCCAGGAAATGCAAACCCAATGTTCAAGCACTCAATACAAAGCAGATGATGCTTTGTAATCCTAAACATAATGAAGGAGGAATTTTAAAAAATGTTAAGTACTATACCTTTCATATAATATAGTGTGTCTCTCAGCATTTTAAACTGAGCAAGGTAAAGAGGGTCACCGAAAGCTTTGTAATAGAGATCTGTACTAGCACCAGTCTGAAAGAGAAAAGAAGCAAGCTGCTAGATTCAAAAGAATTTTCCATTATATCAATAAATAAATCTCACTCTATCTCCACAATGTAAACAAGCATATAAAACAGGTACAAGAAGAAACCTTACAGCTTTTCCCCCTTTGCTTTTAACAAAAGAAAATGTACAGCCATTCAGTGCATTAAACAAGACTCAGTCAGTTTGATTTGAAGAGCATGTGGGTTTCTCTAACAATAGGACTAAAAACAAAAGAGAAAAAAAAAAAAGGCGGGGGGGGATTCCAAGCTCTCACTTTACTGAGATAGCAAAAAGAGAGGCTGAAGTTGTCTCCACTCAGACCTACATTTCGAATATTGCAGTGCTTGATGGGAGGCTGAGAGCAGAGCAGTCATTTCTGCACACATTTCAGCACACACCCCTTTCACCACAGCTTTATGCCCTGAGGAAATGAGGCAAACTCCATAAAATGTGGTGGAGGCTGTGACAGAACTGCACCAGGGGAGGGGAGAACAAGAAACAAGTCCTTGTTCTGAAACGAGGATTCACAGACCTAAAGAACCAAGTCTGCCACCTCTGCAAGTAAAAGGCCATGAACTGCAACACTGACAAACTCAGTAACGGCACCTTAAAGAGCAGCACTGATTTCCAAGCCACAAAGTGAAAACAACCAATGCATTTCATAGCTGTGAAAAAAAGACAATGTTACTGCAATATGCAAGAACGACCTTAGTCTACAGCAAACCAATCTGGGGCAACCAATGCTGTAATTTATTAGGACAACAGAGCTAATGTAGGAAAATAACTATTTCCTCCTACATTAGTGAAAAGTATCACCCCCCTTCACCATTTTCACACAGTCCAAGGCTAGATTTAAACCACTGAAAGAACTCTTCAAAAAAGGAAATTAGCATCATTTTGCAAAGCAAAGGTATACCTTACATAGGTAAAATACTAATTTTGCAAGTAATAAGGCAAAAAGTGAAGCATTAAAGTCATTAAAGGAGGAAGGTAAAAGCATACCTCTATAACTTCAGCTATAACTGCATCTAAGGTCTTCAGAAGAGAATCCTCAACGATTTGCTTTACCTATGAAGGAAAAAAAACCAAACTAAACCAGGATGTTTTCTGTTAGTTTCCTCTAGTGCTCCCTAGAGTTAGTGACTCTAGATAGGAGGAGAGTATCATTTAATTCAACTTTGCTCATACACAGAAAACACAAGTCACGTCACTACAATGCATCAGATGAAATTAAGGCTGCATTTGGAATAAGGAACATTTGAGCCTCTCTGCTGCTCCAGAATAGCTGATGCCAGAAGCAGACAGAGCCTGCAGCTTCTGTCAGTTGTGTGAATTCCCAGCAAACAAACCCTTCAGGAAGAGTCTCACTCTCACAGCAAAACCCAATCTGCTATTTCAGCAACTAGCATTATGCAGGTTACACCAGAACAAGTGGTCTGCAAGACTCAAGCAGGAAGCAGTTGACATAAGCTTACTTAATTTTCCAAATTCTGCATGGTTTATATGAGAGCTTTTCAGGAACGCTATTGAAGCGTGACATTAAATGCCATAAAAATAACATTACACAAAGCTTGAGAGACAAAGGCTGTCGTTTTACTTGCAATTCTAAAAGCTTAAATTTAAACTGCATCTATTTCTAGCACAAATATCTAGAACACAGTGTCACTGCAGTCTTCATAAGGGGCCATCACATACCATGTTCAACAGCTGTCGGAGCATCTCCAGTGGGATGTTAAACTCTTTATTGTTAATACCATTGAAGAGAGGAGAAACTGAGAAGCTGGAGCTGATTGTGGAGAAGTAATAATCAGGATCCAGTGCACTCCCATCAGGAAGATAAGAACCTGATCAGAAAAAAATAGTGGAAATACAAGTTTGAAGAGAGAAAGGCTATTAGCTTTCTTTAATGGAAACATTTAGCCACTACAAAAGAGTTCTTTCTAACACAGTCTGTAACTTGACAGAGGTGCATTTCAGCTCAGCTGCTGGTAAATCAAGACAAAAAACTATGATACAATTGTCATTAGAAGTTTACTATCACAACAGTGAATTCATTACAATAACTTGTGTCCACATCAGAGATACTTCTGACAAATCTTTCCACACTACTGACGTGCATCTACCTGAAAACATTTGTAAATGCCCTTTAGATCAGAAGCACAGAAATGCAAAGAACAGGTTAAGTCAAAACTATCTTGCAAGGTTTTCCCCTCTACTAGATGAACACATGGCACAGTGCTCATCTTAGAATAGGCACCAATTCACCACTGCAATTTGAAAGCAAAGAAAATCAAATTATTTTTCAGATTGAAGTACTCTATTAAGCAAACAACATGCTCAGCAAACTGCTCTTGGCTCTGTTTCCTCTTGAGAAATTACATCTCATGCCTTTCTGAAGTGCTCAGCTGGCGGTGCTAGAGTAATGTTCTTGTGATTAACAGGCTTTCAAGCAAGACTATTTATTGACAACAAAAAAGAAAGTCCTTGGTTCTTCTTTTTTAAGCTGTTAGCCTTGGACAGAATAAAACCAAGGTCACTACTCATCTTCAGAAGGCAAGACTATCATAAACTATATCAACAGAAATAATACAAGGACTGACTGTAGCTGAAATATTTGGTAGAAGTTAGTACTGAAAATAAAATCCTGATTGGAATAATCATAAGTCTATCAGAGAGACAACTAAAATAATTCCAGAACATAATTCCAAAAATTTTCAAAGTTGTCCATTATTCACCTACAGATTTAAAATTATTTCTGTTCAACTACAACAGCATCTCTCTAACCTGCAGCCTTGGTTTTTGTTTATTTTTTTAATTCAAACAATGAAGACCACAACATTGAAGAAGAATACGTTGGTTCAACACAGTAGACAGAAGATAAACAGGTGTGTTCCTGCTTGGCAATTTAAGAATTACCCTGCCATCCCATTATATGACTGAGAAAGAGATGTCTCTAGAAGTAGCAATGTGAAGGAAAAAGAAAAGCAACGTGGAAGAAATTACTTTAAGCCAGGGCTCGAGAGAGGAGCATGGCCCAGGAACAGAGGAAGTCCAAACTGTTAAAAACCTCAAAGAGCCAGACAAAACCAGAGACACCAAAACAGCTCAGATGCAGAGCTAGTCCTCTACATGATTCATGAAGGAGAGTTTATTTTTAAGCCCTGCTTTGACTTAGAACTCACAGCTGGACCTCTACCACAACTCAATGGTTAAGAGTTTGTATGTTAATTCATGAAACTTTCTCAGGTTTTGGGCGTTTACGATATAGCAACGAATGCACATTAGTGAAAAACTCCAGTGCCTCCTTTAGTATTTCTTGTGTCAGCAAATTACTGGGTCTTACACAACGACCCACATCACACTTACTCCAAATGGAGCAGCTGTTTTGGACTTACACAATGTGCCACAAGCCTCAAAATTCCAGACCCTAGACCAACAATGTAGTTGTCTACTGAAGCACAATATTAACACTTGTTCCTCAAAGTTACTCAGCCTAATCTGAAATATTTTTGGCCTAGCTGAATTAAGCTCTCCAGTACCAGGCATGGCCTAGCAGGAAGGGAATCAAGAAACAAGTGAAAAACAACTGAGCCTGGAAACTACTGGTGTTAATTACTTCCTACTGCCTTTAAACCACAATTTTTTTATAAACCCTAGCCAGCATGTGCCACTGAATTCCTATAAGAATTCTAAAAGGCAGAAAAAGGGGTCAAAGGGTTTTTTGTTTTCAATTTTCTATAAATAGCAACAAAACCCCCAAATCACAGACTGTTCCTTGCAAGGCAATCTACCTTCAAAGTAATGAATTGCAGATCCTCCAGGAGAGCTGGGAGGGGGAATCCCACGTTCAGGACTAACCTGAAACATTGCACAAAAGCCATATTTTAGAAAATAAATAATAATACATTAATAATAATAATTCATAAAACATTTTAAAACCTGTTAGGGAATAGTTTGTACACTTTAAAATAAAATACAGCTTCAAGCAAAACTAACAGGAACTACATATTGCTGGGTCTAACAGCTCAATTCCAGCCAAAAATGGGAAGTTAAAAAATGCCAGCTCAGTGCTTTTGACTAAAGGGAAGAGATCAAAATGATGACTCCTCTGCTGTATGAAACTATGCCAATAACAATCTGTAGTTTCAAACCCAGCATCCGAATCCAGTCTTCCCCCAAGACAATGAACACCCACAGCTCCTGGTGAAACCAGGAAGAGCTCCTGTATCCTCTTGTGAAAAACTGCAGCCATTAAGTGCCAGCTTCCCAATTTTATAGATACACATTACAATGGTTTTTAATGATAATAACACAAGGAATGAGATTTGCCAGATGCTCCATGTGAAGACTTACTAGTACAGTTGCTACTTTAACTGTCACTGATTGTTCTGTAATTCAGAACCTACAAAACTATTTTGAAACTCAGTTGTGGAACCGAAATAAAGATATCTGTATTTGGTCAAACGATGTACTAAGAAACTCTCTGCATATCCAGGCTTAAGTCTTAACTCCACTGAGACCAAGAAATCATCTCAGCACTGACTCCAACACAGAGCAAGTCATACAAACCTGTGTGATGCTGGACACACTGCTAGCCTTTCTCTTTAGTGTTCCTTCCTGGCAAACAGTGAGCAGAGAACTGGGAAGAATTGATCTGAAATCATTAAAGGATCGCCGGCGAATTCCTTCAAGCTCTTCTGGAACTCTCAGGGAATGTGGGGGAATTTTAGGAAAAAGCTTTGAAAGGAGAGCCTCCTCTGAATTGCTGTAGCGACCAAAGGCTCGAGAAATTCCTAGCAGGCAGGGCACTGCATACCTGCATAAATATTCTGGAAAAAGAAAACCACATGTAACAACACATTAACAGTGACTTAGAACTTCCTCTTCATGGTTTTGCTACCACTTCACTAAACTGTTTCAGCCTAAACTGCTTTACAACAACTGATTTATACAAGCAGAGGAAAAACCATGAAAGTATCACAAATTACTACACTTCTCCTTCTGTATTTACCAGTCAGCAACAAACAGAACAGGGAAGTGCTAAGGGAAGCTGAAAGACAAAACTCATTTTTCAGGACTGATCCTCGTAACCAGCAAACAAACACGAGAAGTTCAGAGGGTGTGAGTTACAAATACAGTAACAATTTTATCACTACCTTTATCGTGCATTTGCGGTGTCTGGCACATTCCCAACAGGAACTGCATGACTTGTAGAACAGCATCCAAGATCTAAAGTCATCAAGACAGACATACAAAAGTATCTTTTGGTAAAAGAGTTATCATTATCTTACACCAGATCATTACAACAAATGAAACTTGTAAACATTAATGTAAGCACCTCTGTGAAGATTTCTTAATGCTGTGTGATTAAAGATTACATTGCCCTCACTCAACTTACAGAGCTTCTCATGTAAAGTCTGCAGTGAGCTGCAAGTACTACACAATGAAATTGCAGCACTCCAAACCTCAGTATCAAAACTGGAATTCTACAACTGGGCTCAGCAAATGACACCCAAAAGTAACTGCAGACCTATGAATTTCCTCTAGATACCTGACTATTAACACAAGCAAATTAATGCATCAGTGCACATGCCAAAGCAATCAGCCCCTTGCTGACAGGGAGCAGCTGTGCTCCTCTCCAGACATTTGTCAGGATTGCAGCACTGGAGAACTGGGTAATACAACAGCACAAACTCAAACTCCACCTGCTCTCTGAGAGATGCATCCCTGTAAGCCACGTCAGACAACAACGTCACCAAGCAGAAGCTGAAGTTTTCTGCCACTGGAAGCAAACCTGCAAAGCAATGGAGAGAAAATCAGCCACTTAAGCCTTGTCAGAGAGAACCAACATAGAAAGAGCAAATTATGATAAAGCAAGAAGACATAAGTGACTCCCATGTCAAAGTTCTGAGACCGATTGTAGACAAAAATAGTATTATATACAAAACTTAGAAGCACTCTAACCATCATAATTTCAGCATAAATGTTTAAAGAAAAATAAGAATAATTAAAAGCTTTCCCAGGCTTTCAACTAATTGGAAATAAACCTTAATTATATCATACTATACAAAAGTATTATATTAATTTTAAGAGGCATTGAGTGAGCAAAAACTGAAGTGGTTTAAACAGCAACTCATCATCAGAGCTAAAAGTAGAGCATACAAATCTCACGTTCCACTCTCCTACTCTAACTACTATACAATCTTCTCCAGTGTAGTAACAAAATATATTGCACACAACTATTTGGAAAGTGCAATTCATCAAAAAGCAGCTAAGAAGGAAAACAGGGATCTATTCAACTTCCTTTGGCTTCTAAAGAAAATCAATATTAAAGGCTGCCAAGCCAGGAGCTAAGTAAGAACCTAGCAGGACCTCTCCCCTCCCCTTGAACTGTGTCCTGAATAACCTTTGCTATTTCTATTTCCTGGCTGGTGTTCCATGAGAAAGATGAAAAAACCCAACCATCACCTCTGCCTTTCCGTGCGTTGCTTTCTTCTATCCACTGCACTTTGGGAAGTCCCTTCAGGAGCCGGAGAAGGTAAGGAACCACAGTATCCTTGTGCTAAAGAAGAAAATATTCTATTGAAAATGGAGAAGGAAAGCTGAACCATATAATCTCAAGTATTTTAGAGATATGGTAAAATTACATTAGCACACACAGAACTTGTTTCTAATGATTACTCCACAGGCTTCTTGACTATTGCAAAACTGATTTCAAAACAAGCAAATGAAAGTAACCCAATTCAGTGCCTTAAATCCAAGCCTTTCACTCCAGGCAACAGTTCATTCTCTGTAAAAGCTGGGGGAAAAAGTTCCAGAACAGTACCTAACCCCAGACAATTTATTAATTGACAGCAAGCTCCCAAAATAATTTTAAGGCAGCTAGAAATTTAGAGTGCCAGTGCCAATTCAGTGAATATGATGCATCCCATGGTCTTATGCAAGTCACTTAACACATCCGTGTAACACTTCAGCTCCCTGACCTGCAAATCAAAGCCCAGCACAGCTGCCTTATAAAGAAACCTCAAACACACACAAAAAGAAAAAAGAACAATACCCTAATATCCATGCAAGCTGTACCATAGCACATGGATACTACACAGGAGGCAAAATTGAGGCCTGATGCAAACCTTAACAACACAAAAGAATTTAGAGTGAGATCTAATAGCATTGGACCTGGGACTGTCCATGCTTCCTTTCCTCTGCACAGAACAATACCAGGCCCAGCAGTCAAAGGGAAGAGAACCAGCTTGTCCTGGCCCTGCTGGCAGACACAGAAGGGATGCTTGTGCACAATGCAGCCTGTGTGCCCTGTCTGTCTGTTTATCCTGGCATGAAAGGGCCTATTGCAGACCTGGCCTTCAGGAGTGCATTGGAGCATCCCTGTCAGTCAGGAGCATGTGGGGAAGAACATGCAATGACACATCTGGTTTGAGTAAATCCTCCTGAATACTCCTTCCTTTCTCTGCTTAAGCCATAATGACCAGAAAACAGGGCAGCAGTTTGGCTGTGGCAGTGCCATGGCTACTGCCTATCACACTTATCAGTATTCCCTTGCTCTCCTGACTGCATCCATCCCTTATCTCTGATCTTTTCACCTACTTTTATAAAGAGCAAATACCAACTTTTCATTCATTGAACAACTAAACTTGAATTAATCCAAGATCTTTGGAGGTAAATAGGTAGCCTAAGTGGGAAAAATACCTGAAGGTCAGATTCAATTAGGAAGATTCCTAAAGCAATAACTGCATCTCTGCGACGCTCATCCAACTGGAAAATCCCATGGAAATCCACTGGACACATACAGAGCAGCTTTTGTACCTGAAAAACAGCAGAGGGAAAGAACAGTGGAACAAGATTGAAAACCAAATTGAAGCTTGTTTGAAGTGCACAGTGGTATGTCCATCTTCTGGAAGACATATGGCCACATCACCCTCTTTTAGTCCTCAATCTTATTGAGAACATCCAAGGGCAAGGAAAGAGTGATGAATGACAGAAAAAGAAAAATCTCAGGTAGATGTCAAACGTTTTTACTACAACATGGGTCGATTTAAAGGTTTTCTTCAACACTTGATCAAAGTGTTGAAGTACAATAAAGCCTTCATTCCACTACTTCACTGTGCAGGAAACGTGCAGCAGGCACTTTTTTTTATATTTACTCAATTCCTGTAAACAAAAAATAGGTGGATGGAGCTTCAATTACAGCTGCACCAATGCCTTCTACATATACAGCACTGAACAATTAACTGCTACCAGCCCGTGAATGACTTTTGCTCAAGCCCTTTCAACATAACAGATTAAGTTTTGAGGACTATTATCTTCTCACTACTTACCTACTACTTCACTCCATACTTAACAAACACACGTTTAAAGAATACATCAAACCTCCCAAATACTTCGTTCTTCTAGAAAACTGTTATTAAAAGGAAAATGCAACAAGCATGTTGTCTTCTTATACATTTCCTTGAAGTTAATAAACACTATCTAAAAAGGGCCTTCATAATAAATAACTGTTTGACTCACCTATGTTTAAATGTCAAGTCACTTCCTATTTAGATAACTCTCTGAACACCCCACCTTGAAATTTCTAAAGCAAGAAGCAACTTCCCTAGAGGATTAGAAGAATTGACTGGATGCTCAGTGGAATTCAAGATTCTGGTCCTTCAACTGCCAGACCTCCTAATTACAAGACCTGTAACACAACACAGATAATCCTCTTGTGCCACATAAAATAGAGTAGAGGGAATATGAACTTTGGAAAATGACTCCTGACACGTGTGTTCCACTTCAGGGTACATTTACAATAACATGAGTGAGCAACTTTAGCTAGATACGAACTGTTACTATCACTGAACTCCTGCTGTAGTCTGTCAAACTGAAAAAAAAAAAAAAATCCCCGGATATTTGTGAACCAACAGCAGGGCTTAGAAAAATTATTCACCATCGACTGTCACACCAGTGGTACATTTCAGAACAAGACGTAAGAAAAGAACGCTGCAACAGCTGGCGCAGAACAAGCACTATAGTTTTGACCAGCACAGAGCGGTGCTTTTCAGCTATTTAGTCGCTATGATTGCCTGATGCAATTGGGACACGCTACCACTTGGTGCCCAGCCCCAGCACAGCAGGCTGTCCATCCCTGCCCCGGGCAGCCCCTCGGGGCACTGCCCAGACACGGATCCCCGGCGCTTCTCCCTTCAGCACGGCTTTATCTCACCCACATTTCACCCGTCACTGATTGCGTCGCCTGGATTTAACAGATACATGGAGGAAACCAACCAGCCCTAATTAGGCTGAGACTAATTACTCCCATAAAACCATATTCCACAGACTTAGGGGACACGCAGCAAGATACAGTTCCTTGCTCCGAGGGTGCGCTGCTGACCCCAATTTTTGGGTCAAGCTGGCCCACACGAGCATCCCTGAGGCCCAGCTGCCCCGAACGCACAGAAGGACGAAGCTGGGCTGACAGAGCCCACTCGGAGCCCACGGACAGCCCCGCCCGGGCAGAGCAGCGTCCCCGAGGCATCTCCCGGCCCGCGGGCACGCTCGCTGCCCCCGGCCTGCGCCCCACGGTCCCTACGCGTGACAGCGCCGAGGGGGCGGCCACACGCCCCACACACGGCACAGAAACAGGGACAGAAGGGGCCAGGCACGGCACTGACCGCGCTGCTCGCGTGTCCTGTGCCCACAGCGGCCACCCCTCCCGTGTGCGGCACGGCCCCGCACACGCGGCTTCCACGCGTGACAGCCCCGCAGTCTCCGCACACGCAGCGCCCCACACGCAGCGCCCGCCCGTGACGGCCGCTCCCCACAGACGCCCCTCACCTTCTCCAGAGGCGCCGGGTTCTGCACCGCCAGCGACCGCGCCAGCGACAGCACCGTGTTGAAGTAGAAGCCGCGAGCGGTGGCCGCGCTGCTCCCGCGCCCCGAGGGGCCCGCGGAGGGAGCCGCGGCGGTCCCGGCCGTGGTGGCCGCCGTCCCGGCCGCCGCCGCCGTGGCCGCCGTGGCCGCAGCCGCCGCCGCCGCCGCCACCGCCGCGGCCGCCATGTTGTGCGGGAACGCCGCCGGCCGGCCCGGCCCGGCCCGCCCGCGAGATCGGCGCCTCCCGCGGGAGCAGGGCGCACCAATCACGGCACAAAGATGGCAGCGCCTACCGCGGCTTCACTTCCGCCCGGCGCCCCGCCCGGCCCAACCCTCCCCGCCGCTCCCCCCCCAGCCGCAGTGGTCCCGCCCAGCACCGCCCGTTCCCCAGCGGAGCCGCGGGCGCTGGCCCCGCCCCGCGGGGGGGGTGCGGCCGGTGGCTCCGCCCGGCGCTGGCTGCCGTGGGCGGAAGCAGCGGAGCGGCCGCGGCCCGAGACAGGGGCTGGCGGGGGCTCTGTGAGGGCTCTGTGAGGGCTCTGTGAGGGCTCTGTGAGGGCTCGGGCTCCGCGCGGGCGTTGCCGCGGTCGGCGCTGCCATGTCGGCGCTCCCGAGGAGCTACAACCCGTTCGCGGAGGACGAGGAGGAGGAGGATGTGGCGCCGGCGGGTCCCGGCGGGGCGGGCGGCGCGGACCGGCAGCGGTTCCTGCAGCAGGAGGTGCTGCGCCGCTCCGCCGCCACTGCCGACAGCACCACCCGCTCCCTGTCGCTCCTCTACGAGTCCGAGCGCATCGGCGTGGCCGCCTCCGAGGTGGGTCGGGGCCGGGAGCGGCGCCTTCAGCCCCGGGCCGCCGGGGAGGAGCCGCCGCAGGGCCCGAGCGCTCCCCCTTCGCTCAGACCTCCGGCACGGGAGTCTTGTTCTCCCTTTTACCCCGAACAGTCTCCCGAAAAGTTCGTCTTTAGGGTTACTTGGTGTTTTCCAGGCAGCCTGTCCCTGTGTTTTCTGGGTGGTGGCGTTTAGTTTTTGAGGGGAAAAATCCCAGTTACAGCCTGTCTGTCTGTGTGGTACTGAGGCTGGGACTCGGCAGTGTCTTCAGCTGCTTTCAACCATTCTTACTAATTTTTATCTTGACTAAAAAGTTTTCAGCAGTCCTCTTGGTTAGATGAAGGGCCTGCCTTGTTAGTTGTTTGTGATGTGCTTCGGTTCACCCTGATTAATCATTTCCTTCATTCCTCAGGCCCTGTTTCAGCACTTGTCTGTTGTGTCACCTGCTAATGGGATGGTCCTTGGGTGATGTGGTTGCCTAAATTAACCCCAGAGCATCCCCAAGATGCAGCCAGTCCTTATGCTCAGAGGATTTTTGTTGGGACTTCTGTGAACTTTCAGACTCGTGATTTGTTTGTCCAGGAAATCACAAGTGAGGAATCAAGAACTCAGGCTTGAGGCAGGGCCTGTGGTAAAACTTGAAGTCTGTGTGTTTGCTGCTTTATTGAGAGGGGGAGAAAAAAAGAATATTCAGCTAAAATTTCCCAGAGTTTAGCAAGAATATGAACACAAGGTCTTTGTTTTGCATTGGTGGTAGCTGCAGGCAACTTTCCTTCCAGCATTAATCCATTAATTAATTACTTTGGAATAGTGTCTATGCTGCTGAATTAGAAAATAACATACTTGTATATATAAAAAATCCTAAACCCTGCACTGTTAGAATTAACTAAAATATTCCTGAAGTCTGAAGAAATTCTGTTTGTGTGTTTTTCCTTTAGTTATTCTGTTTGTAAATTATCAGAAACGTTCCAGTAAGGTGAAAATAGAATCCCTTCCCAGTGAAGGTGCCATTCATAACTAGAAATTGTCCTGCTTGCTCATTCCCCTGCCATAAACCTGTGCATTTCCTCATCACCCATGTGGTGATCAGCCATAGATGCAAATGTCAGCCTGACAAAAGGCCAGTACAGAAAACTCGTGGATGCTGTTTGTGGTAGGGGCCAGGAACCTGGCACGTCACAGAGATGAGGATTTTACAGCTGGTTAATGCTGTGGCTGACAAGCAATTCTTAAATGTCCTGGAGGAAGAGGACTGAAAGAAGAAGCTGTTTGCCCTCAGAAATAATCTGCACAGTTGAAGGAGCACTGTTATTTTTCTTTAGAGTGTCTGTTAATTGCTTGATGTGTCGGTTTATCCTGGCTTTGTGATCTGCTTTTCTCTGTCAATGCCCCTTAGGAGCTCATCCGTCAGGGAGAGGCGCTGAAGCGCACGGAGCAGATGGTGGATAAAATGGACCAGGACTTGAAGACGAGTCAAAAGCACATAAACAGCATCAAGAGTGTTTGGGGGGGCTTGGTAAACTACTTCAAAGCCAAACCTCCAGAGAGCAAGCCAGAGCAGAATGGAGCCCCTGAATATTATGCTAACAGCAGGTAAGTAACATAAATCTTTTATTTGGGACTTGCCTTCCACAGCGTCTCTGAAATGTCACCAGAAAATCAGAATATAAAACGTCTGTTGATTCTTTCAGACTCCTGTAAACTCCTGAGATGGTCTATCTACCTTATTTCTTTAATGCCAAGGTTAATAGCAATGCTTTTTTTTTCTCTTTTTTTACTAGGTTAAAAGAAGCAGTGATGTCTAGTAAAGAACAAGAGTCAAAATACCAGGAAAGCCATCCAAATCTAAGGAGGCTAGATAATTCAGGTTTGTTAACTTTATTTTACACTGAATGCCTGCCATCCATGTCAGGCAAACTTGCAGGAGGCAGAGACTCTTCAGCCTGCCCAGCTGCTGACTTACATTGCTGCCTAATATCTTGAGATTTGTATCCCAGCCTTCATGCTTTGAATTCTAGGGAATTGTTTCTATTAAACTCTTTATGTCCATAGTGAAGATGTTATACCCACTACTAAACGCACCCAGTGCTTCTCTTTGCACTGAGAGTGCACACAGTGTGCAGGCAGGGCTTCCCCAGGTTTGCCAAAATGTTACAAGTTCAGAGGTTCTCATTTTAACCATCATCTGTAGTCTTCAGATACATTTTCCTTGTTATTTCAAACATGGATTCTAACCCTTTGTACTGAAATCATCTCTTGATTCTCAGCAGGTTGTGTATGGGGTTTGGCCTTGTTCCTCCTTCTCTCAATCTGTTAACTTCTGTGAGGGCTTTTTTATACCAAATAACTGTTTCTTTATAAAGTGAGCCTCGGTTATTTAACACGGTAAGAGTGGGAAAGCAGCAGGATATCGATGGTGGTGTTGTGACAGTAACGAAATGAAGGCTTTTGGGGACTTGGATCCCCATCCCACTCCGTGTAGTGCCGAGCTCTGTCCAGCAGAGAGCAGCGCGGCTCCGGCGGCCTCAGCCGGGGCGGCTCCCTGCAGGTCCCGGTGACCGTCCCACCCCTTTGTCCCACCCCTTTGTCCACCCCTTTGTCCACCTGGACGTGCCCTGGCGGGCTGAGTTTGCTTTTCTCTCCCTACTAGAACTACAAGTGGCAGCCCAAAAGAGAATAATTGTAGCTTAAGTATTAATCTTGAAAGCTGGCCTATAGACAATGGTGCTGGACTACTCCTGACACTCTGGTTATGTGTTTACCTGGCAGCTGTGTTCAAACTAACTTTTAACAGCCATTCTAAAACTTCAAAACCTCTTCTCACAAGCATTTTCATTATATAATATTCTTTACTCTATAGTCTTAACAGACAATGATTTCAACAAAGCAGATTTGGTTTCTTCAGTGCAAAGGGATGCCTACCCAAAGAACCAACAACTGCGAGCTTACCACCAGAAGATTGATAACAACTTAGGTGAGTGAGGAAAGTGAAGCTCATGTCATACAATTGCAAATTTTTGACTCCTAAGCCCAATAAAATTACTAAGTGTTATATTGCCAACACTTTTTTGTTTAGTTAACATGCAAAATTTGATGATAATTTAAAAAATAATTTGCTTGTATTTGTATTTCAAAACTATCCACATGGTACCTCAGTTTGGACCCAAGTAATTTAAAGCTATGCATAGCTTTTGAAATGAACATGTTTTGCCAAAAATAGAAGCATTGAAAGGCACTAAATATTTAATTTGTGGATTTGCTGCATTTCCTTTATTACTTTTCAAGACCATTCAGCTGAGTTTGCCTTCCTTTGTTCTGTAGCATATAGACAAAGTGCCTGTTTGCTTACGTGTGTCACTGTGTAGCTGACCTAGAAAGAAGAGATTGGAAAAAAATCAGAAAGGAATAAATCAAAGAGAAATAGTCGGTCATAAGATCTAGTGGAATCCCACAAGCTGTGGAAAACTTACTAACCTCAAGAAGCATTTATACCAATCAATCATGCAATGAAATAGTCACCTTTTCGTCAATTAGAAAATCTGGAAATGGGAGTTTTTAATCTATGATAAATGCTTAGATCTTCAGCACATTGGTATTATCTCTGCATGAAGTTTAAAGAAAAACAATTGAGCTAATGAGCATACTAAGTATGCTGAGCAGAGAAAATATGTACCAAATTTTCTATGAGATACATTTAAAAAAAAAAGGTAAAAACTACATTTCAGGGTGTGTCATTTGATAAAGATCCAATTTGGTGTTGAGCATTTGCAGTCGTAATGTAAAAAAGGAGGAAGTGACCATTTCTGGTAGTAACAGTACAAGTATAAATATGTCGGTCCTTCCTCTATTTCAGAGGAACACTCAAGACTTGAGGAATTGTATCTTAATGTTTTCTAACCCAGGGTTTTGGAGAAGAAGGAATCCTGATAGTGTCCATTTAAGCAATATGTTCTAGTACTTTGATTCCTTATGGTCCCTCTCTGCCCTGACAGATGAGATGTCTTCTGGGCTGAGTCGCCTGAAAAGCCTTGCTCTTGGCCTGCAGACTGAAATAGAAGAGCAGGATGATATGTTGGATCGGCTCACAAAGAAAGTAGAGACACTGGATGTCAACATTAAAAACACTGATAGGAAAGTCCGACAACTTTAAGGCATTTTTAGAATTTCTTTTGTCCAGTGTTGGTTCATCCTGAATGCCTCATCTCAACCGATCTCTTAAAAAAAATCTTGGCTGGTATCTGCTTCTCTTTTTTTTTTCTCCTATGTTACTGGTTTTGTTGTCATTAAAATGATGTAGTTTTAAGTCAGCACAATACTTTACATCTCCTCTTAGTCTACATGGGAAAAGTGCATGTGGAGTAAAATCTCTCAGCATTGGGTCAGGATGCCCCGCTCAGTTGTGTCACTGCGTCATGTGTGCGGAGGAATTTGCACTCCAGAGCTGCAGTGTCCTTGGCCTGGGAGCTGTGATGAGAAAAGGAACTGCATTTTTGCCTCTGTTTTGGGGAGGGGGCAGGGGGAACAGAATGTGCTGCTTTGTTCAGAGCAAATGTTGCTAATCGTTTATCTACAGATATGTTGAATTCTGAAAAAGTGCTGATTTCCAGCTGTAAAAATATTTTTAAGTGACTGTTCTCTGGCATTTCTGGAGCTTAAGGAATGAACTGTTCTGTGGAAGTTGTAAAATATCAAGGGTGTCATGCAGTTATGGTAATATCCTGTGTGCATTCTCTTTCCTGAGATGACTTTGCCCAAATGGTGCATCCACAAGTTGTGTTTTTTATGTTTGGGTAACTAAATACTATTGCCTTTACAGTCTTGTCAGTAAAGATCTCTAAGGGTATCTTGTGGTCTGCAAGAAATGTTCATTGACAGTGACCCAAAAAGTTTGGGTAACAAATTCAGGACTTAAATGTATGTGCTCTTAAAGATTCTTTTGCAGAAATGGTCACCATATGTTTTTAATTTTCTGCTGTTTCTCAGCTTATTCATTTAGGTGGTTATTTGAAAAAATAGCTTCCATTCTAGAAATGGAGAGTTGATCTGATAGTGCACAAACAGATTGTAGAAAATTGTTCTTCAGCATTTATTTCAGATGTGATTAGGGATGGAGCAGATGCTGCATTTTGCTAAGTAATGTGACTGTTAAGAAACTCCACTGTGGTTCACATACATCTGCATTGGCTTAGCAGGTATGAAAAATTCCTGCAAATGAGGAAAAGCTCAAAACCATTTTTGAGTCTTCCAGCTAAAATTTGGGCCTTTCACTTTGTTTTGTTCTTTTGTAAGGGTCACTGTAGAACAAAATAATCAAAATTCTGCTCCAGCCTGAAGACATGACAGTGAGAACCTGCTGTCTGTCTTGAAAACAAGCAAGTTATTCCTGTTTGGAGAGGCCAAGGGACCTGTGTCAGTATTGGAACATCACAAGTGACAGTGTGTGGCTAGGAAGAGATTGTTACTTTTGAATTGATGCCACATTGCCTTATGAATTGAAGAAAGACCTTGGTGTTCTGGGCTGTCAAGCTTGTCCCCTTCACAGATGTCCCATTCACACCCCCCTTGTTCCTTTTTCAAGGCATTTGTTACCTTGAGCTCACTTGCCACAAGGTGCATCCAATTGTTAAGGAGATAAGAGAACCTGAGCCTTTCTTCTTTTACTGTGTCTCCTGAAAGTTCACTTGTAGAAAAATAAATCACTAAAAGAACTACACTTAATGGACAGAGTATTATGGTAAAAATACTATTCCTAGCATTACTAGCAGGGTTGAGTTGTGAATTAGATTTTAGGTGAGTCTTTGTTTCCTTTGTTACTGATGGCATTGATTTCAATCCCTCCCCAAAAAATCTCTTTTGGAGGGACATAAAACTTCAAGAGCTATTAAGCACCTTTAATTGCTTTCTAATTTTTCAGTTTGTATCACTTATGCTCTTTTAGAACTATAAATAGCCTATTAATATTAATGTATCATTTTACTATTTGGGTTTATACCATGATTAGTTCTCTTACTCTGTTAGACTATTTGTTAATTATACAATTTGATGTCTCAAGAGAGTTGATACATTTATTTAGTAAATTATACAATTGTTAGTATTCATCTATTAAGTACCTCAGTGAAGGAAGATTGAAATTTTGATTATACCTGCTTTCATTTCTTATTTGTTTTAATAACACTCCTTTTAGTGTGAAATCTGCCTTCACCTGTAAGAAACTGTCACAACTCAGTGTTTTACTGCTAAAGTAAGACTCTGATGACAAGGATAGACACTGAGATTTTCTTGAGTAAGGTATGGCAAATGGAGGAAAAATGTCACTGGAGGATCCAATTGTGTTATGTGTAGTAAGAAGTCTGGAGCCTGAATCCGAGCAAAAAATATTTGATTTAAGGGTGAAATGTGCTGCCTTTCTGATGTAAGGTATTCTCATTTTAGTCAAAATTATTTCACAAAATTACCTCAAGTGTTTGAGCAAATGTGTAGTTGTGTTGGCTTTGTGACATATTCTCAGCATCCTGGATATCTTTTGTGCCTTTAAAAACACAGGCAGGGAAGGGGAATAAAAAAATAAATCCCTATTTGTGCTTTGAGAATGCCCTGATCCAAGCAGAGTAGAAATCCAGGATTTCAACCATGTGGAATTTATACAAAGGTCTAACTTCTCATGTCTTCTAACAATGCCATTCACTGCCTCAGTAATGTATGCCTGCCTTTGCTTAGGTTTTCCTGCTGTCTTTATTTACTTTTGTTTTGTTTTGTGTTAATGGCCTTGTTTCAAAGGATCATTTCCCACACTGGATTTCTTTTGCAGGGGGAAAAAGATGGTGCATGGATATAAAAGAATTTCTGCTACAAACTGAATTGCTTGTGTCTGCTTTCATACTGATTTTTGCTGTTAACAAACTTAAGTCTAACTGACATGAGGAGACACCACTATTTTGTAATAGTGATGATTTTTTTTCTCTTGGAATAACTTTCCATCCTACAGGAAAAGGAAATTTAAAGGAAAATAACCACATGATTTTTGCTTTTCCAGGAAATGCCAGTTTGCATGTGTAATGAAGGATTTACTTCAGTAGCTTTTCTTAGTGTTTCCTGAGATGGCATTTTATTTCTTCTTGGATGCTGTTGAAAAACTTAAACTGTGTAGAGTCCAGGACTTTCAGAAGAAGTTTAATTTGCACTTACATGGTAATTTGATAAATTATTTTGCCTACATATTCATGTTGGCATATAAGCTGGTGTTCTTGCAGCAAAATAGCTCTGGTTAATTTTATTGGCTTGGATAGAAGTTTAATAAGGTCAGAAGAAGATGGCAAAAAATATTTTAAGTATTCTTTATAAAAGACAATTTGTCAGTTTCCCAAAAAGTTGGCTAATCAATTTTGAAGAGATTTTAAACACTGGGGAAGTAGTATATACCCTTCATAACAGAGATAGAAAATTCTAAAAGCAGCAAGGGAAAAAAATGGGAATAACCAGTATCTGATGACTAGATTCTGAGGTGTATTTGAATTTCAAATTTCCTGAGCATTGAATGAAATCCTGTAACAAATTGTATGTGCTGAATGTTAGTCTGTACTACACAGATTCTTTTGCTGTGCTGGCTGTATTGGCCCTACTGAAATTGTTGGGACATGATGGTGTCAGAGGTTCTTTTAGTGTGTGAAATTCACCTGAACTATTTTGCTGCCTAGTAGTTTTTGTGATGTCTTTTGTTAAATGGTGAAATAGAAGATACTTTCCAACCACTCTGCCTTCTGAACAAACAGATTTTTGTAGGCATTTTTACAAGCATAACATATGGAGGATATGTGCTAATTTTTACTTTGAAATACATAGGACTTAATTTTTAAATCACAGGTAGTGATTATTTGTGTCTATGGCTTTTTAAAATAGAACTTTAATTCTGTGCCACCCAGGTATAACACTTTTTGTACAAGTCAAATTGCATTATCTTTTATTTAAATGCTAAACTGAACTGTAGTTCAGCAATTTAAGAGATTGAATGGAATGAGTGTTGAATGGTAAGACAGTAAATAAAAGGTGCTTATTGTTAATAAAGAGTTGTTGCAATCATTTTCCAAAATTTTTTTATTACAACTTCATTGATACTTTTCCTCCATAATATGTGCATTAAAGCGCAGGACCTACTCTATCAGGTTTGTGCCAGCATGGGCATAAGCTTGCAGCTGGTGGGTTTTGTTTTCTAAGAATAAAAAGAGGGTATGACATTTCTATGTTATTCTTGAGTAGATTCTCTTAGATCCCGAGAGAGGAGTGTAAACCAGAATTTATTTTTGCAAAAAATTTATTTTTGAAGATAAAATAATTCCAGATGTTGGTTGAAAAGCAACCTTGCCATAGTGCTTGGTATTATCAGGAATATCAAGAACTGGATGTATGCATGAACAAGGCAGGGGAAACAGGAGTAGGGCAGAAAAAGATACAAACCTTCTTGAAAACCTTCTTGAAAACCTTCTTGTGGTATTTGTGTACTCCCAAATTTGGTGATGGTAGAAAATGTTTTAATGTCTTGACCTTCAGGTAGGTTCTTACTTGTAAGTGAAGGGAGGAACTTGGCTTCTTAATTTTTTTTTGCAGTAGCGTTTAATTTTGATCCTGTAAAGCAGAGATTCAGAAATGCTATTTATTACAAAAGCTCTGAAAAGGAAAAGTTAATAGAGACTGACAGATTTTTTAAAAATTCAGATAACTTTGGTTTGCTGCCTTTTTGTTGAAAGTTCTTCAACAAATGGGAATTGAGAGTGCTTCTGTCTCTGCATGTGATTGTTGCATATAGAAAAATCAAAATAGTACAAAGGGCACAGTGGGAGATGATAGAGAATGGAGCAGTGCAGTGGATTCTGGATCTCTGCTAGGAATATTAATAGTTTGCTTGCTCTGCTGGCATGAGAATCAATTTCAGACTCTTCAGGGTATTTCTCACACAGCTGTTTGTTTATGGCTGGTCAGGCATTTCAACCCTTTGTGTTTTCTCAAGGACTTCCTTGCTTACAGTGCAGTGCCTGCCTTCCTGGGGAATGAGTGAGGGAAGGGGAGGTAAAGGATGCTCATCCAAGTACATAACACCAGGCAGAGCAGGGGCTGTGGGAATGAAGGACTCCATGGTTCTGCCTGCCCCACTCCCTGCTTCTGAAAAGAGGGAGTTCTAGAATTTTATTTTGATAGGTTGGTTGGTTTGCTTCCAAATAAATTTATTACAAATTCCCAGACTGGGAAAATATGAAGCACAACCCCACTGGGGCTAGAACTGCGGGGTTGGTAGGGCTCAGTTGAAAGCAAGCAGGGAGGTGCCCCCAGAATAAGCAGGCTGCCAAATCGGGAGGATCCCTAAATGCCAGGCAGGGTTTACTAAATACAGTGACTGTGCAGCCCTGCCTCCACTATAAAAAGTCTAGCTGGACTGTGACTGTGCTGTTGGTGAGGCAGAACCTTCTAGAAAATGGGCTTCCAGCTCTAGCTGTGGCTATTTTGTGGAGAACAGTGGGCCTCCTTGGTATCTCCATTCAAGATGACTCTCCTTTTTTCCTCCACATTAACTGTAAATCTGCTCTCTCTGTTAATGGACAGCAGTCACTGGCCAGCGCTGTGCTCTACCCCAGGGCAGCGCTCTGACGAGCTGCTGAATTTCTGTTACTTGAAAGAACAAACCTTTGGCCAGCCCTGGGGTGTCTCACAGCCTCCCAGCATCAGCGAGGGCAGCAAGAGTATGGAGTGTGCCACCAAGGCCATGGTGTTAACCCTCCAGTGTAGAAAGATGATAGTTAGGAATGGGTATGTCAGGTGCTGACAGCCCTAGAGTGGGAGCCACTGCCCAAAAGAGTTTATAATTTCAGATCTAACATGTTAGGGCAGTTGGGAAGAGTTATATCAAAGAGCTAAATCAAAGAGTTCCTTTGATGTTACTCCACAAAATTTCTTACTGACATGTATTTTGTGAACTGGGTAAAGTCTAGGTTCTTTATTCCTGATTTCTAATCTCTCCCTACATTTAAGCAAGTTATTAAATCAGTTCTCACTGAACATTTCCAATGTCCTTCCCAATTTCGTCCTTGCTCTTTCATCTTTTAAATTCACCCAGTCTCCTCCTATGGGAAAGAAATAGCTAAGAGAAAAGTTTTTCTTCAGTATGCCCTCATTGGTGTATTGATTTTGCCAGTTCTAATTGAGTTCGAATTATGTAGGTTGTAAAATCTGACCTGCTTGCCCTACAATTTGAGCCTCAGATTTCTCTTAGAATTTCTGTGCTGTTTGTTTGCATGTAATGTTTGTTGACTTGGTGCCTTTGAAGAAGAATTCCTGCAGGAATTGCCTTGTGTGAAGCAACTGCAAAGGGTGGTGTGCAGTCTGCTCTTGGCTCCCAGTAAGAGCCATGGTAATGTCAGTGCTGGGTTACTGCATACCAGTGCTCCCAACCCCAGGTCTTGAAAGTCTTAACTTTATGGCCCTGCCATTTCCTTGTGCCTGGATTGGCCAACCTGTTTACATCTCTGCCCACTGATCCTCTTGGATGATGATGACAGGATGTTCCTTCCCTCTTTGAGTAAAGACTGGGCAGAGAGGCAGCCAAGAAATCCAGCAGTTCAATATAAATAGGTCATGTAACAAAGCAAAGGTTCAAACTTGATTGCATCCACCCATGGAGAAAGCTTTGTGAGGAAGGACATCAGCTTGTATTTTTCCTCCTGAAATAATGCAAGTAGGATGACCAGGGCTGAACACCCAAGGACTTATTACTTGTAATTCGACTTTTGTGGAAAGCCAAGAACTCTTAAAAGGCAGGATTTTGATGGAGACTCAGAAAATTCCAGATTCAAAGCTCTGCAGCCTTCTGCCCTGAAAATGTATAGGCTGCTAACAGCACTGCAGAGGAGAGCTGAGTCATTTTATCTGCTTCATTGTACATTGTTGTTACAGGCTGTTGACATTTCTGGCATTTATCTTTGTTCCTAAAGCTCCACACATTCATACAGCATGGATAGGAGCTAGGAGGGTTTGTGGGTGCCTTTGGGATCCTCCCCACACGTGCTCAGAATGCAAGGCAGGCGCAGTCAGTGACAATGCAGAGCCCACTTTGCTACAGCCAAACTGCTGCTGCCACCTCCCACCTCTTCTGCTCGTGCTCCCTGTGCAGGTGTGACTGAGCCAGGTGGAAAACCTTCATCAGCACATACTGTATCACCATATGGAGAGAAGGGTGTTCTTTCTAAATGACATAGTTGCAATACTTCAGTCATGGGTTAATTTTTGTTGAATGACCTGAAACTGAATTGCAACATTAAGCAGGTGAGAAAACAAGCTCGTGAGGGGCCTCTTATGAAGGCACCAACCTTATTGAGCCACAGAACAACTCTGGCATGCCCTGAACTGGCATTTGTGGCACTGCAATGTAGCCTTGTTCTCAAGACTTTAAAATGGACTTTTAGATACAGAAGTGCAGATCTGATTTGTCCCTCTCCTAATTAGGTGTCAGAGTCTTCCCAGTTAAACCAAAATATCACTGGGAACCTTTCTGCTGAATGACAGCAGAAAATACTGAACAAAGATCCCTCTGCTTTTTATGCACACGTCTCCTCTTAATGCTCACTTGTATTAATTTGAAGAATATCCTCCCATACCAGTACTATTTTCAGAAGTCCATATAAGTTGTAGTCCTGTTCATCTATCCAATCTTTCATTGCTGATTTTGGAAAGTTATTTTCCTTAGCTTATATCCCCCAGCAATTTCCCATGCCATCCAAGTAATACATTCATTACTGAAACTTGTGTGATTTAATAATTTCCTGGCACAATAATTCCAAAACGTGGGAGGAAAAACGGAGAAGGATTTTTCCATCTCCAGGTATTTATTTTACTGCCTGAGTCCTTGCTCTTGACCTGTTTGAATGGCTTTCTGCGGAGCTGGATTTCAACTGCTTGTCTGAGAAAGGCCTTCATCCTTGCAGCTGAAAGTGGAGGGAGGGAACATCATTCAGAGGAATCTGATGCACCTGATTGCTGTAGCATTTCTAGCTTTGGATTTCTGGAGCTGTTTTCTTTTCCACAATCTCCATAAGCTAAACAAACACCGTTTTTTCAATCACCTGCTTTACTAATCAGTGTTTGAAATGCAATATTGAGGCCTTACTCTCCACTCAAGCCAGCTGTGCTGGGTTTACAGTGGCAGCCTGCCAGGAGCCCGAGTGCTTCACCTGTGCCCAAGTGAGTAGGATGAAGAGCACAACCAAAGTAGCTCTTCTGTGGGACACAGCCCCACATTGCTGGTTTCCATGTATTACTGGAGCCCAGCAACTACTGCCAATGACAGAGCAGTGAGGTCTGGGTGCATTAAACAGCAAGATGCTGGAGCCTTAAATGAAGAATGGTCTTATTTAGGAAATAGGTGTGTTTCAATTCATGTTGAGCACCATGTTAGAACCATTAAGCATCCTTATATCTTCGCAGTTGGGCACAAGTAGAGGTACTGCTGAGTCAGCCTAGCTGTGTTAATGACCCCAGCACATCTCCAGGGAATGTCTCTGCTTCCCCACGTGTCTCAGCTGTCAGGGTTATGAAGCTGATTCCTGTGAGAACAATTTTCGTTATTTGAGAGAATCATTAATTCCAACATACTCGTCCCTGGAGCAGTGATAAATAAAGGCATTAGATAACATTTCAGGATACATTTGTTAAGCCACTGTCACCTGTTTTTGTACCTGCCCAAAAGTATAAAATGAACAGTCAAAAGAAGGAAGAGAACTTCTGATGAGTCTCAGATGCTCTGTTGTCCAATTGCTCAGTCATCTGTAGGTCATGTAGTATAACATAATTTAGTTTTATTTTAACTCTCATCAATTGCTCTGCTGTTTTAGTACCTCTCTCTGTAGTACGGAGTGACTGGAAGGTTGCCAAGTAAAGGGAAGTCTGTGTGTGAACAGCCAGGAGGGATAACATGTAAATCTGCTGGAAAGAGGCAATTAAAGGCAGCACTGAGATATAATGAAAAATAGACACTATTGAGCCTCAACAGAAATAGCAACATAAACAGCAGCTACTGTACTGTGAAGTGAACTTTGCTGTAAATAACTGCATTTTACAGAAAACAGATGGATTATGAAATCTGTGAGCAGACTTACAGAAAGCAGTTTGGTCTTCAGGAACACATCCATGTTGATGTTTGGCATGTCCTCCTGGCCCTAAGGGACAAAAGGTGGCTTCTTCCTGCTGTTGTATTTACAGAGTCCTGGGGGAGCTGCAAAGTTGGACTACATGCAAGCCAAATAGAGCTGAAAATAATTTTGTATGTCATATGTAACTATGAATGGAGATGACAGAGGAAGTGATATCTGAGATCAGCAGTGTAATAGATGCTGCCTTGTTGTTTTGTAACCCAGCAGCTGAGGAGGTAACACACCAGTGAATGCATCAGGAAGCCCTGCCTAACCAGAGACCATGCCACAGCTTACCATGACGGTGGCATCACCAGCAAATCCAACTGCATCATTTTTTGACATGAGTGGGTGGACTGGAAAAGGACAGACCATTCCAAAATGTTTAATTTTTATTACAAATGAGAGTGGATTCAGACTGCGTTTTAATCCTGTGGCCTAGATTTCACTACCCTTGTTTCAGAATAATTGATCAAAAAGCTCGAGTTCCCAGTATTCTACCATTTATTCTGCTATTTTGCTGCCTTTGTGAAAGACTATGACCAGTCACAGACCAGATATAGCAAATCAAGCTCCCGTTTGCAGACATGAACTTGGCAATCTGCATTTACTGAACATAGTTCTTGCATCAGGCAATACATCACGTGCTGTCTCACATTCTGAGCTAGAAGAGAAATATGCAGATATTTAAAGATGGGGGGGGCATGAAAGTGCTTATTTCTTAACACTAAACTTGTTTCTTTCAATTCTTTAGTTTGCCTCTTCCAGCATAACCAAAGAAACAAAAGAAGAGCTGCTTATTATTAATATGTTTCAGCCTTCATAAAATGGGTAGAAACACACAAAGATGACTCACTTTTGGTGTGCTGTAGCTAGAGCCTTACTCCATCCAGAATTTTAAACACTAGACTCTGGTTGAGTTGGAGCAAATGACTTGTGGAGAGCTAAGATGAAAGAGGGAAAATTCTGGCACTGGGGATAGAAATAATCCCTTTTCTTCCTGGATGCAGTATGGCTAGGTGCAGAAAGGAGGAGACAACTAAAAGTTACTCCATAACAACCTCCATATATTCTTTTTGAAATTAGATCACATTTTTTCCATGATAAGGACCAAAAATCTGCAAAGAAACATGGCAACAAAATGCTAAATAAATGGTTTAACTAGCACTTTGTATGCTTCCCCTTTCATTTTTTGTGTTTGCTAAAGATACACTACATATCTGGAACAGCAGTTTGCCAAAAGTGTGATGTAATTTTTTATGTTTCAGGGCATCCCTCGGGCCTTTAGAAAAGTAGAAAGTACCAAATACTCTTTAAATTCAGGAAGAGCTTTCTAAAAAGATTAATTATACTCTAAAAAGACAGCATTGTAAATTCCCTCTGGTGCTTGTTAAGGCTTCTGCACAGTTTTTTCTCCCTTTTTTCAACATCCCTCACACAAGTAGCATCAGTTACACTGAAAGCTCTGGCATAAAGGGGCATGGCTGTCTTCATCTTGTGTCATCTAAATTCATACTAGTGACAAGGTTGCAAAGTGCTTACATATTGCTTCTGCCTAGTAGGCACTGAGCACTAATAGCAATTTTTTTTTAGGCAGACATTTTATTGTGAGGACTTTCAGCTTGTAAGCCTGTGCTTGCCTACATTTTATTCCAGCTCAGCCATCTTGCTTGTTGTCAATAATCTAAAAGGTAGTAAATATGTGATTGTTGAACCTCTATGGGAAACATCTTTGTGTTGTATCTTGAAAATTCTAAAAAAAAAAAAAATAAAAAAAATCCAGAAAAGCCTGTCTGTTGCATTCAGGTTCTATATGGCATTAAGAAGCAAGAAATGCAGAGAACGTCCATTAAAACCTGTTCCACAAACAACTCCAGACAGAGAAAGCCAGGAGTGAGTAAGAAAATGAGAGTGACTTTTATCTTCAGCTTCCTGAAGTCCTACAAGCTGATAGAAAAAAAACCCAGGGCCTTTGTGTTACATAAAACAGCATTACAAAGTCTAACAAAAACCTGTTTTTGAAGGGGAGAACACAGTTCAGAAAATAATGGTGTTTTTGGGAGGGATTTCTGAACCTATATTTAAAGTTAATGCAGACAAAGGTACAGATTCATATTAAAGCAGGAATTTGGGCATAAGGAAAGGGAACAAAAATATTTCATGAACAATAAAACTAATTCAAGAAGGTACAGACCTTGGTCAAAGATTTTTTTTTTTCCATGATTTGCACTGACTGCTTCATAGATTTGCCAATAAAAGCTGAACTCCCACTTCAGCCACTCCTTCTCAATAAAAGTCTCTCCATCCTCTGGCCGCCTGTCTTCATGAAACTTGCCGGAATCTGGTATCTTTGGGCTTCTTCCTCTCCATCACCTATGGCTGAATTTGGCCAATGGTCTCAAAACTGACTGGTGGGGAAAAGGAAGCAGGCAAACATAGGGAAAGCACAGTCATAAAGATTTGTTTCCTTCTGAGGATGGGGGGAATTCATAGCTTATGAATTTTGGGAGTACTTCTTTCCAGGAGTAGGGGAAGGGGAAATATATTCTAAATACCCTTTAGAAAATAAAAAGTCTGTTTACCATCTCTATGGTTTACCACTACATTCTAAAATGTAACTTGGTCTCTGCTTTTCTTGGCTTCATTCTCTTTCCTGGACAATATAATAATGTTAAGAAAATGAACACTGAGGATTTCCCTCTCAAGGGTCTATTTCAAAGGAAATAGCTAAAAGGCCCTAACAGTCAATATATTCAGCAGTTCTCAAATCACCCTATTAAATCTGCAATTGGACAACATTGGCCTTGCTATAGGACACCCACGATAACCAGCAGACCCCTCCAGGTCCTTTCCAGCCTTTTCTCATGCCCTATTTCTGCACAGTGACTAGTTATGCTCCTAAACGGTAATTAAGGATCAGACCATTTAGGCTAAAATTTATCTTGGTCTATATATAAACATAGCTTGGTTTCTGTCATTCCAAACCCAGTGAAATTAGCAAGAGATGCACACTGGATTTATATGAGCTACCTCATCTCTTGCCATTGCTTGGATTTTCAAAGAACACATTCACTCTCTGCCTGCTTGATGAATGAGCTGCCAGAGAAAACACTCTGGAGGAATTCAGCTTCTAAAAGGGTTGATGTAGGATGCAGCCCTGGTGCATCTGTCAGGAGTTTGAAGACAGACATTGACTCCCCTGCCCTTTATCCGGCTTTGCGTCACTGACCACTACATCCCTGTTTTTACAAGGCTGGGCTGGAGGAGTTGCAATTTCAGCTGAGAAACTGCCATGCAAGGAATTCAGCACCTGTGTTGCAAAGCCTGAAGAACACCAGTGTCCAGGGAAGGAGCAAATAACTCTACAAATGCACAGAGAGCATCGATGTCCGTGTCCTGCTCATGGACAGAAAAGGCTCCTTCAAATGGAAATGCTCCTGGGAGGCAAGACAGGCATATTGTTTGCTTGTTACAGGTAAATTGTGTATCACCATGGCATTCTCTATGGGGAACCTTAAGACCTCCTGCCTGCACTGCTACTGCCTCTAGGCACTCCTGTTCATTTTGACATTAAATGCTATCAGAATCTGCTGATGGAGATGATAATCTCCAGCAGAGCTTTCATGTGCAGGGAATATGGGGCTTCACATACTGAACTAAATTCATAAAGTGACCTTTATCAAGAACATGTCAAGAGTAAAATCCACCATAACAGGACTGTCTTTAAATGCTGTGTACAACACCATTCTCCTGTCAAAGAGTGAATTAGACATTAAACAACTCTGCAACATAATCTACATTTCAAATAACTTCTTCTGAAACATTACAATTTTTACCAGCCTGCTCTCAGGAGCTTGCACAATGACTTAAAAAAACCACAGAAGAAACTCATCCAGAGCCTCAGAGCGCTTTGCATGACCCAGAGTTATGCATTCAGTAAGAACAGATGGAAAAGGATAATTGAATTCCAGGCAAAGACAGCATTATTTGAATGGAACTTTGCAGTAAAGTGAAGGAATGCAGGACATGTACAAGGAGTCAGTTCTGGATGGGAGACAATGACAGAAGACAGTTCTTGACTCAGCAGCAAGGAGTTTGTTGGAAGGAGAGAGAAGAGACAGAGAGGAGGAAAGGAGCCGACTCCGCCGCCTCCCGGAGACAAACTGGAAAGAAGTCCAAGGAGCAAGGGTGTGGTTTGAAAAACAAGGAGTACAATTTCAAACTGGATTCTGAAGCAAACAGGGCAGTCAGTGAGGGCCTTGAGATGCATAAAATGCAAATTTTCTCCACAAGAGACCGAATCAGAACTTTAGGAGTTGTTGTGACACTCTGTCATTGCTGCACCAAAACATCTTTGTGCTGTGACTGCTGATCCAGCATTCCTACGGTTTGCATTTATCTGTTAAGCAAAACATTGACAGTGCCAGGCAGCATTCAGCTGGGAACAGATGTGGATCAACATCCTGCATTTAGCGCTTTGCCACATGCAGCAGCTCCCCAGCAGTTTGCAGTGATCATGCACAAGGATGTCCAAGTCAACCCTCAGACTCCTTGTTCCTTGGAGCTGCACTTTGAGGAACACTCCCAAGTGTTTTGGCTGTTCCCACTCAGGCAGGTCTCCTGTAGTGAATGCTTTCTCACACAGGCTAGGAGACATGCCAGTGACTTTTCTACCTTCTTGTATCAAAATAGTAAAGTGGCCAAACATGTGGAAACTGAACACTTGTGTAGTTAACCAGTGATTTGAATGGATGTTGCTGAGCAAGAACCTGAGAGAAACATTTAAGAGAAGTGCACATCGCTTTTTCAGTGAGACTTCCTTGGCTGATTCTGTGGGAAGAAGACTGGGAACATACATACAACATTTTTCCATGTAAATAACAGCCCCTCCAAGACAAGAATGCAGCTGTTCTCAGGGCTCTTCTCAAACACTGGAAAAAGAGCATCAGGCTGCCATCCATAGGATGAGCCAGAAACCCAAATATTTGGACGAGAGCAACTTCTGAAAAAAACAGAGAAACATTTACCAGGAGCTTTTCCATTTGCATTGTTAAAGGATTGCTAGGGATTACACCCTTCTCAGTGGCTGAGTGCTGTGGCTCTGCCTTGTATAAAGGAGCAGGAGAGTAGCAGTCAGCTAATCACAGGGGCACTAACACAGCAAACCATCAGGGACCTTTTACATTCCCTTTTAACAGACTATAGACTGTAGGAAAAATACCTTAAATAAGGCCAGTAGTGCCTTTTCATTGAGAGACCCCAAACTAAATATAGAAAACAAATATAGTTAAAACATCCATGCACACAGCTGACAGTACAGAGGTCAGTTTCTTTAGCTGTGGAAGCTCAGCAGGCTGCAAAGTGGAGAAAATATGGCAAAATACTTTTCCCATTTTTTTGATTTGTGCCAAAATGTCCAACATTCTCAGTTCACTCTTCAGAGCTGATCACACTTGCAAAGAATCCAACCCTTGGGATCAGCAAAGCCAGGTCTTATAAAGGACAGATATTTAAACACAGAGCAGTGCAAAGAAGATACAAATGAGAAAGACAGCAGCAGACAGAAGTGTGGCAAAGCACTTTTACATAAAGTGAGATACTTTTTTTACTACAGAAATTATGGGATGTTGTAATTAGGATTTGGCCAGCTGGGAGTGGGCATGAAGGATTATATTATTAAAATTGGAGTGAAGAAATATAACAGACCTTTAATTTTAATTATACTTTAAAAGAGCCTCGGTTTCCTTAGCCAGTGATCTCTCTAGCTCATGGCAGCAGCTTAGTGCCAGACTACTAAGATTGCACACAGCGACTTTTGTGCATTTGTAATTATTAATAATAAAAATATCTCAGAGACAAATCTGTTGTTTCTTTGTCACAATTTTCTTAAAATATTAATGATATAAAAATATATATCTTATAACTATGTGCACTACGTAAGAGGTACAACTTAATTTGTACAATAAGTGATGAAAGTACGTGGCTTGGGTTTTTTTAAGAAATAGAAATAAATTAGCAAAATTAGGAGCTCTGGATATAATTAATTAGCATCAATAAAGTGAATGTGTGGGAGGGAAGCTGACAGAACAAGCTTACTATACCAAAATGGGCTGGTGACAGATATGTCCTGATGTCCCACTGGTGGTCTCTCTTTGCAGCACTGCTGACTTGCCCGCATTTAGAAACTCATAACCCACCATAATTAAACTGCAACTAACAAACCTACAGAGCAGATGCCACTCAAACCCCTTTGGACCACATAAAGAAAAGTTGTCTCCATCTTAGCTCCAGCTTTTGCTTTGTTCTTTTGAGAGACCAGACCTTGGTGCGTAACCCCAATCCTGAGTCCTTTGGGGAGAGCTACAGATCCCAGATTTCTGCAGGGATGGGGCTTTAGCAGCATCTCATTCTCAGCCACCTGTTCAATGGGCTGTTCAGTGTTTCCTCAGTCCAGCTGTAGACATTCAGTCTCCCATTCTCGACCAAGATCCCCCCATGGCTGCAGCCTGTGACCTTGTGTGCCAGTAGGAGCCCGGGTGTCTCAGCAAGCCACACCTATGATTCCTTTGGAAACTTAACCCAGTTTTGGTAATTCCCAGCTCCATATATTAAAAATGAATGAGGTTAAGTGAAAATAATGAGGTTTTAAATTGTAATGTGTTTGATTCTGGTTTTGAGTCTTCAGGGGTCCCTTGTTCAGCTTTGTATTAGAGATTCTCCTATAATCTTGTGTTTCCCACAGCTGAGCTCTCTGGGAAAATGTGAGTAACACAATGCTCTGGATAAAACTGCTGGAGCTAGCACTACTACAGCCATTTCCACCTCAAAGGATTACTGTAATTTAGGAGAAATAGCACTAACATTACCTTCACTTCCCTCATCTAATGCTAATGGGATGACTAGGAGTGAGGGTGAAAAAAAAAAAAGGTGTTGATGTATCTCTTGCATGTTGGACCCTTTGCTTCTTGGTTATTCAATAGCTTCCAACTCACAATGTCAACACTTGGGGAAGGAGCCCTATTTCTATTTAAAAATTGAACAGGGCAGAACAGGTGGATGGTTTCCATAGCTGGTAACAGGTCATAAACCCCATCACCTACCTTCGGCCACGACTGCAGGTAGCAAAGCCCACATGGTGCTAGGGTTAAGTCGGTGGGTGGTGAGCCAAGAGCAACCATCTGACCCAGTCAGAACCCAGTGCTTTTGGGGGTTCTGGGGCTGCCGAGGAGGAGAAGGAGGAGGAGGAGAAGGAGGAGAAGGAGGAGAAGGAGGAGAAGGAGGAGAAGGAGGAGAAGGAGGAGAAGGAGGAGGAGGAGGAGGAGGAGGAGAAGGAGGAGGGTCGCACTTTGGCACAGCCAGCCACGACGGCAGGTTCTCGGCAGGCGGCTTCTGGCTTCCAGAGCCCACCAGGCAGCTCCTGGGTGTTCCCTGTCTTACTCCTCACCTCTGGCGGGAGTCCCGGGGCGCTGAGGGGAGCATCACCCCGGCACCGTCGCGCGGCTGTGGGGAAGGCGAAGCCCCGGGGGTCGGTGTGAGGGTGGGCCGGGAGGGACCCCGGGTTTCTGCGTGAGGGTGGGTCTGGGGGCAGCCTCGGGGCTCCGTGTGAGGGTGGGCCGGGAGGGATCCCGGGGTTCCGTGTGAGGGTGGGTCCGGGGCAGCCCCGGGGCTCTCTGTGAGGGTCGGTCTGGGGCAGCCCCGCGGCGCTCTGTGAGGGTCGGTCTGGTGCAGCCCCGCGGTTCTCTGTGAGGGTCGGTTTGGGGCAGTGCCGGGGCTCTGTGTGAGGGTGGGTCCGGGGCAGCCCCGGGGCTCTGTGTGAGGGTCGGTCTGGGGCAGTGCCGGGGCTCTGTGTGAGGGTGGGTCCGGGGCAGCCCCGCGGCTCTCTGTGAGGGTGGGCCGAGGGCAGCGCCGGAGGGAGCCGAGGAGGGGGCCGGGTCACGTGAGCCTGTGTGGCCGCAGCGGAAGGATACCTGCACTCTGACAAGCCCTCCCGCCCCTCTCCGCTGGCTGTAGCCGCAGCAGGGACCACCCACTCCTCAGAACCCCGTTCCCAGCCCGTGCCCTCGGCGGGAGTGAGGAATAGCGGGGCAGAGGAAAGCGGGAGGTGATGGCGGGCGAAAGGCGGCGGCGATGGGCGGGGGAAGAAGCGCGGCGGGGAGGGACTATTTGAGGAGACCCTGGCAGGCTGGTGAGGTGCGGAGTGATTCCGGCGAGTGAGCGGCCCCGCGCTGAGGCCGAGGAGGGCGGCGGGCGCGCCGGGCGCCATCCCAGCACGGGCTCCGCGCCTGCGCCGCTCCCGCCGCCGTGAGGGGAGCACCGGCGGCCGTCCCGCTTCACCGCTTGTCCCTGCTCCGCGTCCCTGCCCTGGGGAGCTCGCCCCCAGCCATGGCCCAGATACTGCCTATTCGTTTCCAGGAGCACTTCCAGGTGAGCGCAGGGGGGGCAGCGGAGAAGGCGCAGGGTAGGGGTCCCCCTCTTCTGCCTTACCCCGTCTCTCAGAGAGGGGGGGCCGCGGCCTGGAGGGGCTGAGGGCGGGGAGAGGGGGCCAGGCCGCGAGGGGACCCGCTCCGTCCCCTTCTCGCTTCCCTCCGGAGCGCGGCCGCCGTCCCGCTGGGCGCCGCGGGAAGGCGCGCAGGACCGAGCCCGCCCCCGGTGCGGACTGTGGGCTGCCGCTTCTGTTCATCCATCCGTCCGTCCATCCTTGTCTCCCCGGAGCTGCGTCCCCGCGGCGTGCGGAGCGGCCGCGATTTGTGCAGAGTCACTCGTCGCCTGAGGGACCTCCCGCTCCGTGGAGGGGGAGGCGCCGCGCCGGAGCCGCGCTGCTCGCCCCGGGCACCGCGGCCGCTCCCCCGCCTCAGCTTGGGTGGACGCCGCAATCTTGCAGGCGGATCTTGGTTTTTTTTCCTTTTGCCTAAACGACTATCAGCCGCTGGATCGCGAAGGTTCCTGGGAACCTCTTTTTGTGCAGCTGTGAGGGAATTGGTGAGATGAGGTGTGAGAAACCATTTGGACTTGGAAGCTGCACAGCCTCTGTCTCTCCTTCCAAACATAACAATGTTTAAAAATCCTCCCCCGAAATGACATGGTTCTGTTCTCAATATCCTGTGAAAACCATAATGCCAGCATTGGAAAAGATCCATGGCTAATGGAATGCAGCACAGACAAACCGGTTGATCTGTTTCCTTGTGACCTGGTGGTGAGGGAGGGTTGTAAACGGAGTGAGAGAACAGCAGTCTCTGAACGTGCAGTTGGAGGCAGGAATTAAAGGAATTTACTAAATGAATGAGAGAACAGGAAGTGGACTTGGCAAGTCATCCTTCTGTCGCTGTACCGCCCCTCTCTGTCAAATCAGGCATCCATTTCAAAATATGAACTGGGTATCATCCCCCAGTGTGTACTTCATACCACTTTGGGCATTTCGGCTTGGGAGATGGTTATGGCCACTTCCAGCTCCCTTTGGGAAGTATGTTTTTGCTTAGCTGGAAGAACTGTCCCGGTGACCCTAGAAGGAGCTCTGGCTTGAAAAAAACAGTAATTAGAGTGAATTCCAGAAATATCTAAGTTCTCTGTCCAAGGGAGGAGGCACACCTGTGTTGTCTGAGTTTTCATGGGTTAGGAGAGTTTAACATGGTGAAGAATTCTACTCCACCCCCTCCCTGCCATTGTCCACTATAGCAGTGATTGTAGTAATCTCAAATAGGTTCATAAGAGCTGTGGAACAGCTGTCTCAGTAAGAAACTTGGGATCAAAGTGGTTTTGATGTCAGACTCTCCTTAGCATATAGTTCTTACCATTTAAAACTAGCAAGTATAACCAATCCTTCTGATTGTGTTTAATCTATACAATAGCAATGAGAGGACATCACACTTAGTATGCAAGAGGTGTCCTGTGCTGCTTTGCATGTTAAATGACTGTTTGTTTGATCACCAGTGGAGCGTCTTGCAACACTGCCAATATCGGCATTGTGGTACCTCAGGTTTGGGTGGGGGGCTGCCCCCCTGCTTTTCGAGGGATTTGTACTGAAGTCATACTCTATTTTTTGCTACCACCTGCTTTTGCTCTTAAAACAGTGATCTTATTGGAAAGGCTAAACCTGTGCTTGAGTCACATTTCCTCAGCAAGAAAGCTACATGGAGGAGCAGAGAAAACCCTGGGATGTCTGTTGCTAACATGTAGGAACAAACTTCTTCAGCATTCACTCTTTCCTGCTTCTCCCCCAGGCTGAGTGCAGGAGCTTTAAAGCAGTACTCTGCTGAAGAGAGATTGAGATCGGTAGTAGCTGGGAGTAGGCACGAAGTAGCCTCCTCATGCTGCTTCTGCAGTTGTCCCTACATGGTGGGATAAATAGGGAGGGAAAATGGAAGGAATGTAGGAACTCAGTGTTTGCTCTGGCTGGATATCTGCAGTTATATCAGCTCTCACTTACTGTATGTTGTATACTAGAATCTAGAGTCACGAATTAGTGTTATGTGGTGCTTGTTGTTGACTGGTAGAGAATTTGTGAAAACGTTAGGCCTTCTATTCATAATGCTACACTGTCACACATGTTTAGCCTTATCAGATTAATCTGTCTTTTCCCCCCCACATTACTTCCAAGTGATTGTCTCGACTACAGTTAAATGATCATATTTAAAATTAGTATAGCAAATCTAATATGCTGCTTTATGATAAAGCCAAAAAAGTTACAATTCCATGTAATTGTTGTGTGTTATAGTGATGCTAAGTTAAATCTTTCTGTGCCTTCATTCAATCTGTGTACTGTTTCTGCCTGTAGCCTTTTTAATTAATACAGCTTTAAGTGATTAGAATATCAGTTAGTGCTGTAATTAATTCCAAGTTCAGCCTGTTGCTGGTGAAACATTATTTCCCTTAAGTTCAGAGTCTTCCCAAGGTAGCTGTGTGTACTTTACTAAAAGAAGAACTAAACCATGCAGAAAGTGCTCTCCAGAGAAGCTAAACATAAGTTGCAGTGCTAAATGCTGAACTCTTCTCTCCCACTCTCTCTCGCTGGAAGTGGATAAATGGTAGTGTGAAGTGAAACAGTGATCTTGGTCCATGTAGAATTGGAGGAGTGCTAGGGATCAGCAGACTGTTTACGTTCTTTGTGCAGCTCATTTTGCCTTATGTTGATCATCCTTCTGACTGAGCACTGCAGGAGGAGTGACTGCCAGTCACAGGGCATGTTAAATTTGAAGTTGTTACAGCTTGTATGTTCAAGTCCTGTGTGAGCTGAAGGATGGAGAATAGCTGCAGTGAAAAAAAGATATCCATGTCTTGGTGCGGTAGAAGGAACTCAAAGTCTGTTTAGCTGCATTTAATGCAATTGAACAGTTATTTTTAGTTGTGAACTCTGTCACTGTGAGTCCTCACAAATTCATGAAGAACTTGCATCTTGCTCATTTTTCCCCCAGAGGATGCTGTAGTTTAGGTCTCATAGCAAGGGAGGGGAATAAAACAAGGACTTAGTTTTTATCTGTCTGGTGACTGCCCAGCTGCAGCAGTGCAAACTATGCCAAGTCCTGCTGCAGTGAATTACTCGTGCATACTACTTAAGCTAATGTGATTTAATAAGGTTCTTAACTGCACTGCTTCTGTTGGAGCAGTGAATTATAAATTATTTACCAGATTGAACTCTTCCAAGGGGATTGTAGTTTACAATGGAAGTGCAGTAAAAGACCAAATATACTGGTACATAGACTGGAAGCAATACTACTGGAATCTAGTGTACAAAGTGTTCCTGATCTAAAATTAAACTTTTCCTTCACTTAGTCATTGCTTTTGTCTTGAAAGCCTCTCTTTGTGCCTCTTTGAGTTTTTCTCAGTTCTCACTAGCAAAAATCTTTGCTTGTCTATGGGGAAAACTGTTGCTTAAGCAATGTCTCAGGTTCCAAGATTGGAGCCATCGTCCCTTCAATGCACAGACACACTGTTCTCCTTTCTGTTCAGTAACTGATACAGGCTCTTGAGCACAGCCAGCTACTGTGAGAAAACTTGTGTGCATGACATGCTCTCAATACGTAAGTGCTGCACGTCTTGGTGCAGCACTGACAAGCTAAAGTATCCTGGTTTTAAGCATAAAGGATGTAGATTGACTTCCATCATTTTCAAGACAGAGCCACTTTCTATTTGGTTAGTCTGGCTTCTCTTATTAAGAATAACAGAATAACTATCTGTTGTGCAATAGGCATGACTGAGCTGGATGGAGTTCGTAAGTTTGCTTTGGCTGGACATAGGGACTTAAGAAGCACTCAGGATATTTGCAAGCTGTAAGTGACTTTTTAGATTTGTATTCAAACGGTAGAGCTAAACATTATGACGTGATTCGGCTATTCAGTGATGAAGAGCCCACATTTGCTCATTGGATTCAAAAGTGCCCTGCACATGGTAGTGATACTCATTCGATAGCTCATCCGATCCTCATCACATACATACAGAAATAGATTTTTGTGTAGGGAGTAACTGTCACTTAAGATGAAAGCCTAATTGCAACTGCAGCTAAGACCAGTGGTCTTGCATGTTTTGGGTCTTACATGCTTGCTTGGTGTCCCTCAGCTGTCAAAATGGGAACTATAGCAGGAAGCGAGGTGAGGGTGAGCAGTTGAGCAGGGATGCCCAACCATTACATGCACATCCTTGTGGGGGATGATTAGAACTTTATGTAGTCACATGAGTAAGGCTTATGGGAAACTATTACTGCATTCTTGGTTTGTATTATGTTTAAAAAGATATGTGCTTTTAGCAGGCAGCTTTTATTTGGGTACATGCGGCCTCTGTCCAAGCCTTACTCTTTTCTAATGGCCTTAAAAACAGCAGTTGTTCACCTCTAACAAGTATTTATACCAGAATTACGTGGCATAAAGCTGAAGTGGGATACTTACTGAACTCTGGAGAGATATTAAATTCATGGAGTTCTGACTACAGCATTTTACTGATGGTAGGTCCCAATTACTGGAGTGTCAGTATTAGACCGTAAGTTAGGCTTAATTATTTCCCATTAGAGAAATGGACTTAGTTTGAACACCAGAGGTATCAGTATCTGAGTTGGTCTGTGCTGGCTCAGTCTGGATTGCTGCACTCCACAGTAAGGGAAAATCATTAGAAAGCTCAATATTTAGTAGAGCTCTTGTGTAAAACACAAGAGCTCTACTAAATGCACATTGCTTCATTTCTTAGCAAATGGTACAATGCTGGTAAAGAATGGGGAAAGACTAAATATCAGATTAATAATGGTCTTTCATCCTGAATATCTTTGTGTCTTCATTCATGTTGAGAATCGAATAATAGGTCTTGGTTTAATCTTTACCATGTCAGTAAGTTCTCAGTATCTATAAGATGCTTAAAAGTCTTATGGCATCTAATGCAGCCTGTAGTAGTACTAGATATCTATGAAGCAAATATCTTCGTTACCTGGTTCATTCAGCCTGATGGTGAAAATGGTTCTGTGCTGTGTGTGTAGCTAATGGGTGTTAGGGCAGGAGAGGTGGGAGAGGCTGTTACTTGTAGAACAGAATATTAGGCTTTTCCCCTAAGGCAAGTCTTGCTGTAACCTACATGGGGGGGGTGCTTGGTAGGGTTTAACTGGATTACCTAAAAGTAAAGTGCGGGTGAAATCATGGGAACGATGGTAAATGGAATAATGGAAATCATAGTAAATATCTCTGGAATGACTGTGTAGTGGTGAATCTTTTCAGAAGAAAACAACCTTAGTTTGAGAGAGGGTACTGCTTGCCTAAGAAGCATAATAAAAAATGAAAATTTAGTAGTAGTTGAGAGGCCTGTTGTTCACTCCTTTATGAAAATAAACTGGAAAATCACTAATTAATATATACAAACCTCGATAATGACCTCTAGCATCTTTGCCTGAGGCCTTTTAAGATACATAGCTAAGTGCTTGCTACCTCCTGTAATAAAGTTCTACTAATTTTCTGCTTGAGGAAGGTGCTTTAGAACAACATTGTTCAAATCATCTTGGAAGATTTGTCCCATCCAGGGTAAAAGTGATGCTGGCTGATGTCCCTTTATTTGATGGTAGAGGGATTCTGCTCCTATTCTTCTGTGTATTCAGTAAGGATTATGCCTCTTACACTCCCTCACATATTTCAGGAGGATATGTACCACTCCCCTAATGGTAGGAACAGTCTTCAGTGTTTTCAGACTGCTAAACTGTGAAGTGTTGTCATCATTGAGTGAGGCTTGCAGTATTCACATGACCATCCTTTAGGGAGTACTGGCATTTAGCCTTTAAAAGATGAGATGGGTTTCCCTAATAATAAGGGTGGCAGTGATAGTCGAGCAGAATTTAGCATTACGTTATTATGAAGCCTTTGCTTAATTTTATAATAGTTTAAAGCAGGAAATTTTAATAGCAGAGAGTGATGCGAAATTATACTTGGCTTAGTGAAGATACCCAAAATGTTTTCTTCAACAAGGACCAGACTTTGAGGTGAATAATAGTGGGTTTAAGGCTGAACTTCAAGCAGGAAATGCCTCAAGGTTCTCACTATGCAAAATGAGTGGCCAGGGGCTGTCTCTTGAAGAGTAGGTCAAACTGAAGCACACTAATTGAGAAGAGACCTTGATAAAGCTGCGTTTCTGCTTCAGTACTCTGGAAATACATCTGGATTTGGATTAATTAAATCAAGTTAGGAATTTAGCTGTGCTGCATTTAAATCTCTTGACTACTCTTGTGATACTTAATCAGTCTCTTAAAATGGACTGTACTCTGTTGGCAGACTTGGAATGTGCTCAATATCAAAGTGCTTAAGTGTCTGCTGCATGAACATGTAATTTGTGACAGTATGTGGACATTGTCTGGTGTAGAATAAGTGAGCAAAAACAGTGGAATTAAGAGCCTATCATTTATTCCTCTATGATTCAGGGTCACAGAAGTTGATGGAGCTACAACTTGCATGTTTATTGGGTGCTAAAACGTTATGTGTTACATGTGAAAGGTGCACAAGTTGTCTGGGTATGAAAACTTTTTCTTACTGACACAGAAGGCTGTAATAGCCACCTGCCTGGTAGATTTGTATTCAAAACTCTAGGTACAAGCATGTTCTGATGACCTCGTGCCTAAACCTTGATTCTCTTTCGGAATGAATGGCACCTGCTGAAGTTTACCATTGTGTATTAAGTATTTACCCCTGAAGTGAGGTGTTAGTTGAATGGCTCTCAATTCTGCTGAGAGACACTTACAGGAATGAATAAATGTCGTTTTGCGCATGCGTACATTTGGCTTGTATTACATTACTGAGACTTGAGTCTGTTGAGATTAGCAGTTACTGAGCTGAATAGCTCTTCATTAGTCAGCTCAACAGAAAACAAGCAATTCCTGAGGCATTCTTGGGCACAGTCCTGACACACCACACTTAAAGATATCTCTGTTACATATCCAATTTACGATTTAGTGAGTAGCATTACAGAAGCTGTAACAAGCCATGATCACAGCTCTAACACACTAAAACAGTGTTTGTGACGCCATCATGGGACTTCTTGCCCAAGGGATTTGGTCTATTGTATGAAGCTCTTGGTGGTATGTATCAAAGGAATGTAATGACTCAGTGATGCTGGTGGTAGATTCTAATCCTGTCTCCTTGAGGGCAGTAATTTTTCACTTGCAGTGCACTGAAAAGCAGTATAGGTTAATCCTTTGAGAAGCTTCAGTGAAGCTGTCTTGGTTTGAAAGACAGGTGTCAGACAAGAAAGGCAGGAGCCTCCCCTGAAATGGAAAATGCAACCCCCTTCCCTCCGAATTATTATAAATTTGAAAATAAGGGGCTTTCAGGCAAAGATATAAGGGATAGGAATAACAGTTCTTTACTAATAAATATATATGTATAACAACACAAACAAACAGCAATAGCTGTGGCAGTCACAGCAAACAGCAGCCCGAACCCAGCGCCGGCCTCGGGCGCTTTCCCCTGGGTGCAGTTCCTCCTCCCGCTGAGCAGGGCGGGTGCGATGGTTCCCCCGCGGCTGCAGGGGGCGCTCCGCAGCGAGCTCGGGAGCACCGGGAATGGCAGCGCGGGGTCCCGGGAAGGGATGTATGAGAAAAACCTCACAAAACTCTTGGGCGTCCGGCCGGATCCTCAGGAGCAGCAGGCTGGAACGGCAGGGGCGAGCGCAGATCTCGGGTGGCAGTGAGAGGTATCAAACTGCGGAGCTGTGGCAGGGAAACCCGGCAGGTCTCTCAGTCGGCAGAGCGCAGGAGCTCCGTTTCCAGATGGGACAAGGAGGAGAGCAGGCTTAGGAATCCCGGCGTTTGCCCGCAGAAAGCAAAACAGCCAAAGAAGCAGAAACCCGCAGTGGTGACCGAGACGTCCACACCGAAGCGAGGCAGCTCCCAGACTAAACCTTGAGCACCCAGGCAGCCCCCCCGGGTGTCCCAACCCCCAGGTGACAAAAGGGTGGCCAGTCCCACCCCGCCTCTGTGGCCAGCTCTTTTGTTTTCCTTTAAGTATCCAGCGATTTGTCCCCTAGCAACTAGTATGGGTAAAATTCTTTAAGAGAAAAAACAGGCTAAAATCCTAAACCCCAACATTATCCACCCCGAATTTTTTCCCATACTAACATGTTACATCAAACTTAACTTTTTCTAACTATATACACACATGCATCACCATAATTATATACATATGTACATGCAGATATGATACAAGTACAATGCCTTGGGCAGTTCACCCTAAAACAAGGTCCCCTTGCGGTACACATTGGGTCTCTCCATCCTTCTGCATCACCCACCAGGTGCAACCTGGTCCCTGAGCGAAGACCACCCCACGGATAGGTTGATCTTTGCTCTTCTTGATGGCAAAACCGGCCTCCAGGAGAATCTGGATGATTTTCTCCCCTTTCTCAAACACTTTTGCTGCGGTGTTTCCCCACACAATGATGTCATCGATGTATTGCAGATGTTCTGGAGCCTCACCCTTTTCCAGTGCAGTCTGGATCAGTCCGTGGCAGATGGTGGGACTGTGCTTCCACCCCTGGGGCAGTCTGTTCCAGGTGTATTGCACACCCCTCCAGGTGAAGGCAAACTGAGGCCTGCACTCTGGTGCCAAAGGAATGGAGAAAAATGCATTAGCAATGTCAATAGTGGCGTACCACTTCGCTGCCTTGGACTCCAGCTCGTACTGGAGCTCCAACATGTCCGGCACAGCAGCACTCAGTGGTGGAGTCACTTCATTCAAGCCACGATAATCCACAGTCAATCTCCATTCCCCGTCAGACTTGCGCACAGGCCAGATGGGGCTGTTGAAGGGTTAGTGGGTCTTGCTGACCACCCCTTGGCTCTCCAGCTCACGGATCATTTTGTGGATGGGGATCACAGCATCTCGATTTGTCCGATACTGCCGGCGATGCACAGTCGAGGTGGCAATTGGCACTTGTTGCTCTTCCACTGTCAGAAGCCCAACTGCAGAGGGATTCTCAGATAGTCCAGGCAGGGTGCTCAGTTGCTTAATGTCCTCTGCCTCCACAGCAGCTATTCCAAATGCCCACTTGAGCCCTTTTGGGTCTTTATAATATCCATTCCGGAGGAAATCTATGCCCAGAATACACGGGGCCTCTGGGCCAGTCACAATCGGATGCTTTTGCCACTCCTTCCCAGTCAGGCTCACCTCAGCTTCTAACAAGGTCAAATCCTGTGATCCCCCAGTCACCCCAGCAATAGAAACGGGTTCTGCCCTCACATGTCCCGATGGCATTAAAGTACATTGTGCACCAGTGTCAACCAAGGCTTCATATTTCTGTGGCTCTGACGTGCCAGGCCATCGGATCCACACTGTCCAAAAAACCCGATTTCCCATGCCTCTTCCTGGCCAGAGGCAGGGCCCCTCTAGCACTGGTTATCATTTCCTCCCTGGGCATACATGCTTGAGGTTCCTTCAAGGGGATCTGACATATCATCCTCCCTTCTGTAATACCTGGCAGCTTGGTCACGGGAGGCTGAGGCTACTTTTACCCTAGCAGAACCCCCTCGGTTAGCATTTCTCTCCTTGAGTTCACGCACCCGTGCTGCCAGGACAGAAGTGGGTTTCCTATCCCACCTGCTCATGTCTTCTCCATGGTCGCACAGGAAAAACCACAGCTCATCTCGTGATGGGTACCCTCTCTCTCTAGCTGGGGGAGGTCGGCCTCTGATTTGGGGCCGTGTGACTCGCACTGGTGCCACATTGATCCTTCTCAACTCTTCCCTCACCCCCCTGATCTCCTCTTTGAACTCCTCTTTGAGGTCCTTAACCACAGCAGAGACCTGAGCTTTCAGCGGGCCATTGACCATACTCTCATAATTTCTGAGCTTGTTGGCGACAGAACCCACTGTTTCTCGATTGTCCTCGGCATTAATGGTTGCAATGAAGGTGGTGTATTGGGATGGCCCCAGCTTTGCCAGGTTCCACAACATCTGCGCTGTGCACCTGACCTTGTCGGGGTCATTATCATGCTGTCCATCCCTCCCAAAGAGTACTTCTAATACTGCCACCTCTCTTAGCTGCTGGATCCCTTCCTCAAGTGTCTTCCACTGCATTCTATGATGGTACTCCTGCATTCTCTCTTTGTTGACAAACCTCTCTCTCACACTCGTTATAAGCCGCTCCCAGAGAGAAAGGGGCCCTGGCTCCCTTACAAATATTTGATCCACACCTGGGTCCTGGGTCAAAGATCCCAAATATCTTGCCTCACCACTATCCAGCTGCACACCTGTACCCATAAGGTCCCAAACCCGAAGTAACCAGGTTGTAAAAGCCTCACGTCCCCTCCGCACGATGTATTTTCGCATATTACGGAGACTGTCATATGACAGGGACTCGGTGATGATTTCAGGCTCTGGCTCCCCTGCTGGTTGTGAGGGCCCTGGTTCCCCATCATTATTCACTGGGCGCACTGATTTGGCCTTGTATTTCCTCCTCTGCACAGGGGCAACTGCTGCTGGCTGGGATTGCCCTTGTGATTCAGCTGGAGCCTGGACAGTTGTAACATCCACAGGTTCCACTGCTGCACTCTCAGACTCTCCCTCACTGGGGCAGGGAGAGGGTTTCCCAACAGCTGAGAAAATGCACTCTTTCAGCATCTGGCCCATCTCACGTATCTCCTTTACCAGTGCCCCCACTACATCTGGGTAATTTATTTCTGAGGTGGGCTGTTGGGCAGGATTTCTAGTCTCTGGGGCAGGATCTCTAGTCTCTGGGGTCCTGTCAGGCTCTGGGGCAGGATCTCTAGTCTCTGGGGTCCTGTCAGGCTCTGGGACAGGATCTCTAGTCTCTGCAGCCCTATCAGGCTCTGGGGCAGGATCTCTAGTCTCTGGGGCCCTGTCAGGTTCTGGGACAGGATCTCTAGTCTCTGCGGCAGGGTCTCTTGTCTCTGGGACAGGATCCCTAGTCTTTGGGGCCCTGTCAGGATCTGTGGCAGCATCCCTAGCCCCCGGGGTAGGTATCAGGGTGGTTATCCAAGTCAATCTCCCTTTATCTCTGAGTACTAAGCAGAATAGGCACATCAGCAACACCACCCACTGTACAACATCATTAGCATTTAGGGAAGATCTGAATCCTTCGAAAACTGGTGGAGTGGACCCAAAGAGATGGGTTAAGGGTTGGGAGAAAGTTTCCCCCGGTGTCATCTCCTCACAGTAGGTCCCATTATTAAAGTAACCCCAAAAGCATACAGTTAGTGTGCGATAGCCCTGTATCCATGTGCCCACATTCCAGAGGAAGTTAAAAACCCATGAATTCCTCAGCTTATCAACCCATAGGGCAAACTGGATAACAGCAACAGTGGCCTTAGTCAGAGGACCCATGTTTAGAAAAGGAGCTGCAAAAGGGAGAAATACAGCCACGACCACCTGCCACCCGAACCAGGGCAAACTGGACCACATAGTGCTGCCTAGCAAGGTTTCTATATTCAGCACACAGAACTGAGTTATCCAAGAACTGTTATTCCTTTTTAGCCTTTTCTCTCAATGCCCTCAGGCCCCACGTTGGGCGCCAAGATCTGTCTTGGTTTGAAAGACAGGTGTCAGACAAGAAAGGCAGGAGCCTCCCCTGAAATGGAAAATGCAACCCCCTTCCCTCCGAATTATTATAAATCTGAAAATAAGGGGCTTTCAGGCAAAAATATATGGGATAGGAATAACAGTTCTTTACTAATAAATATATATGTATAACAACACAAACAAACAGCAATAGCTGTGGCAGTCACAGCAAGCAGCAGCCCGAACCCAGCGCCGGCCTCGGGCGCTTTCCCCTGGGTGCAGTTCCTCCTCCCGCTGAGCAGGGCGGGTGCGATGGTTCCCCCGCGGCTGCAGGGGGCGCTCCGCAGCGAGCTCGGGCAGCACCGGGAATGGCAGCGCGGGGTCCCGGGAAGGGATGGATGAGAAAAACCTCACAAAACTCTTGGGCGTCCGGCCGGATCCTCAGGAACAGCAGGCTGGAACGGCAGGGGCGAGTGTAGATCTCGGGTGGCAGTGAGAGGTATTAAACTGCGGAGCTGTGGCAGGGAAACCCGGCAGGTCTCTCAGTCGGCAGAGCGCAGGAGCTCCGTTTCCAGATGGGACAAGGAGGAGAGCAGGCTTAGGAACCCCGGGGGTTTGCCCGCAGAAAGCAAAACAGCCAAAGAAGCAGAAACCCGCAGTGGTGACCGAGACGTCCACACCGAAGCGAGGCAGCTCCCAGACTAAACCTTGAGCACCCAGGCAGCCCCCCCGGGTATCTCAGCCCCCAGGTGACAAAAGGGTGGCCAGTCCCACCCCGCCTCTGTGGCCAGCTCTTTTGTTTTCCTTTAAGTATCCAGCGATTTGTCCCCTAGCAACTAGTATGGGTAAAATTCTTTAAGAGAAAAAACAGGCTAAAATCCTAAACCCCAACAGAAGCCGATACAGTTCCTGTGCTTGAAAAGCATTGCTTTGGGGCATAAAGCAGGTGCTCAGGCTTGTCACAGTTACTGTTACATAAAATGCAGCTTGCAGACATACCAAACCGGGGTGTGCTGCACAGGTAAGTGTGATTTACTGTGGACTGATGAAACAGCGATGTTTGTTCACTGCCACCTCCTCCTGTTAACTGAAATTGAGAGTGAATGGAAAAGCAGTTAACACAAAAGGATGAAAATGAGATACAGCCATCTTGTAGGGTAGTCTGTTTGGCGGCACAAAATGACTCCAGGTTACATTTAGAGTAACTACTTTGTTTTTACTGTTGTGTGGTTGAGCACAAGTTATGTTTTTAGAGCTGAGCATATGGCTGGAAGGGGCCTGCATTACAATCCCTGCCTTTGTTGTTGAGCCTAATGGCATGATATCTTGGGCAAGGAGAGATGAAATGACTGTTTAACACATCTTTCCTAACTTTCACTGGTAAGAATTAGGTGATCTGTGAAGTAAGATGAACAAGTCCACTTGTAGGCCAATTGAGACCTGCTGTGTAGACTTCATTCCACACTGTTGCTAGGAGTGGGTTGCATAAGAGTAATTGATTCTTTCTGTACTACCCACTGATGCTGAACATTGCAGTTCTGCCACTTAAATTTTGAACGTAAAATTCACTAGCCTTGCTAAAACTGGAATAGTGATGATACTGCTGGTGTCGTCTTGCCACATTACTAGAACTGGGTTAAGCAATAAACGCATAGTTTAAAACTCCTTTTAGTTTACATCAGTAGTACAACTTTGGAATGTCTTTAGGACCTTAGTACTGACAGTTGTGTAGTTCTTTACCTATGGAAAAAAGAGAATCAGAGGATAAATCATAGTTCAGTAGTGTACATGCTAGTCAGAGAAACTTGTCAGGCTTGCATTTCCTTCTGGAGGAAATTTCAGACATAGAGGCTTGAGTTAGACCTTCAACAAGGGAAGGATAATTAAACACCCGTTTTGTCTTTCTAGCTCCAAAATTTGGGCATTAATCCAGCAAACATTGGATTCAGCACCCTAACAATGGAATCTGACAAGTTCATCTGCATAAGGGAGAAAGTAGGAGAGCAGGCGCAAGTAGTGATAATTGACATGAGCGATCCAACAACGCCCATCAGACGTCCAATTTCTGCAGAAAGTGCCATCATGAATCCAGCCTCTAAAGTAATAGCGCTAAAAGGTGAGTAACACTTTGCTTGCAGTATGAAAACTACTGTTTAGCTGTATTACTGCTTATTAATGCTTTTATGTAAACTTTCTAAGAAGAATGTATATGAGGATAAGAATTCTTGCCTGAACTTGCATGCTGTATTTTTGGCAGTAGATCTTTCAGTAATCTTTGGATGATTTGCCTCCAAGTGGGTGTGAGATGCTTGGACCTGGCACTGCAGCCTCCTATCCTCACTGAGGACCAGGTCAGCATCTGGTATACTCTCCCTTTAAACAGGTATTGTAAACATAAAGGACGCTTGTATAGATGAATAGGGGTGTAAAGCCATGTTTTCTGCCCTGTCCTGGCCCTTTCTTGTAGCTGAAGGTTTTACTAGATAGTGACAAAAATGTCATAAGGATGGACAGTAAGTGTAAAAGTCTGAACACAACAAGCATGTTAAGTTTGACAATCATGAGGTCTTGCAGCTAGAAGACCTCTGCTTACTGCTACCTGTGGTTTTGTTACTGCCTTTAAATAGTGCTCTGAGCTCAAAGAAGTAATTTTAATACATCTCTGGCTCTTTTCTCAAATGACCAACATCTGGTATTTAATCTCAATAACTGTTACTGACTATGTACTTTTCTTCCTGCATCTTATCTAAACAGATGGTGAGTGAACTTTGTCCTGACATTGTATGTTTGGTAGTACAGAATGGTCCAATCTCATAAAAAGCACTGAATTTAAGGTAGCCATTTGACAGTTCACTTCATGGCCAGGTGGGGGAATCTTAATCCTCAACTGGTATTGTTATAGTGATCGTGTTCTCCATTGGCTCGTTTCTAACCATTTGGCTGTTTTGACTATTGACTGTACCAAGTGAAGGAGGAGCGTGTGCTTTTAATGTTTGTGTGTATGTGTATGTGATGGAAGTACAGTTGATAGACAAAATGAAGTTGTGATATTTTTATGAGAGACCTCTGCTAGCATGTCCTGTGTGCTATTCATTTCTGCCTAAGTGTGTTTTTTATTGTGAAAAATCATGGTGAAATTACTTAGGGGTCCAAGAAATAATTGTCCTCAGAACTGGCACAAAACCTTTAACTTCTTTTCTTTGATCCCAGGCTTATACTGACGTCAGGTGAGAACTAAAGAGGATGTTTGACTTCAGCTGAATCTGTGATTCAGCTGAGATAGTTACACGTCTTGCAAAGGACTGCCTTACCCTGGGTATGGGTAAAGGTAACAATGAAAAAAAATTCAGATCTGTTAAGAGTTTACTGACCTTTATCTTGGACCCCTTTAAACAAACTGTATTGGCAAGGAAAGTGCCTTCTCTACACTAGCAGAGCTTCGTCTACTTCTTAAAAGGAAACTATATAATCTGGTTTTAAAACTAACATACTAACTAAATGAATTATCATCAGCTTCAAAGAATATAGCTTTATTCTTGCCAATTAAGACTTGCTCAAAAGGAGTATTGTTCTGTCCATTCAGAGTGAATAAATCTGTCCTCTGAACTGACAAGGTTGAGTTAATGATGTCATGTTGACATGCGAAGTTGCATTGTCAAATGTTGCAAACTTAATGATCTCTTCTCTAAATATTCTAGTGATCAGAGGGTTGGGTAGAAAAGAGGGTTAATAGATCTACCCAACCAGTATGTTATCCATGATAACCTGAAGACATGGTTTAAGTCAGTCTGTCACTCCAGACTTTTCCCTGCTGATCGAGTGAGGCTTCAATAGTCACAGTGGTTACATATTGTGACTCAGTGTGCCATGATGGGGAGTTGCTCGTAATCCCAGGATTATTGAGCAATAAATGTAGAAACCCACCCTCAGAAAAAGAAATGAAATGGTTCTCGATACAAACTGAAGTACAGTGTGCACAATTTCATTTCTGGATTGCATGTGGCATTCTCCGGGTGTACCAAGATTTATGCATTGTCCTTGTGTTCTTGGTCCTCTTGCACTGCTCTGTACTGGGAGTACTCAGCAGTGGGTGTAAGTGGAGAATGCAGCATTTGAGGGTGCTTCCGTTCTTTGTGGAATGGAGAAACTTTGTGCTCCAGTGAACTGAAATGTAAGTTCTTGTGCTGATGTTCAAAAAACTAGTAGTCTGCTTACTTGATTATGCCTGTATAGTCTGTTTAGACTCATCAGTTTGGTAGTTTGATCAGAAAAACCTTAAGTCTTTTTGTCTCGAATCTTGGCCTAATAAAATGTTCAAGTAGACATAATATGACTCAAATACACACGTGCCATCACTATGACTGTATGGCAGGTCCCGCTTTCTCAATCCAAATAACAGATTTTTTTTGCAGTTTAATTACAGTTTAGGGTTGTGAAGTTTGAATTTATGTTGCCATGCTTAGGAAATTGTAAAGCTGTGGCTTCTACGGCTCCCAACATCTAGGGCTAAACTGCCCAGCAAAGCTTGTAGAGCCATTTCTGACTGCGACACAGCAGTCAAATTTAGTCTAGAAAAGAGACAACCATGAGCTTTTAGATGTTTGTTGGTTTCTTCTATCTAGGTTCTTAAATCTAGGAAAGACATCCTGTTTCCTCTTCAGGAAGACTGTCCTTAAGAGCAATTTCTGTATGCACATATTGGAATTGTTGTTTAAATGGTGACCAGAGCCCTTCCAGAGCTACTTGTCTCCTGGCTGCATGGGAGGCTGCACAGTGTGGGAGTTCAAAATCCATCTCTTGATAGCACCAGGCCATTGCTGGATGAATTGTTGTCCAATACAGTAAATATGCTCTTTCCAGCAATCAGTTTACAGGCCTGGGCTTACTGAATCTGTCTAGTACAGTAAGTGCATGTGCAGAGCAAAGTGTTCATTAGCAGGCTGCTTTTGGTCCCAGGAAAGGTAGCACGCTCTCCAAGGGTGTAGTTGATCAGGCTGACAGTTCTAAATGCAGTTAAACCAGACAGCAAATGCTGCATGTGATAGCTCTGAAGTCTTGTGTTATCTCTTGGCACTGTGTTAAACCAACATGGTCAATTTATGTATAAATTATGCTAAAACACATAAATTATGCTGTAGAGCAGTTTGAGATATGTATTAGCTTGGGATTAGTAACTCTTGAATACAATTTCTCAGGGGCCAGCAGCCTTTATCTATCAGTGAACATCTCCCAGTTTGGCAGTCGCAAGTGTTACTAACGAGAAACACTTCTGAAATGGGGATAGAAATAATGGCATTACAAGCCAATACTCCAGCAGTCTGAGTGGGTGGCTTGTGAACAGAAAAGAATATTCCTGGAGCTGAGTTGTCTCATCTGCAATAAAATAAAACATAACTTTGACTTCATGAAAGGACTAGATTCCCTTATTCTTTATAGTTTGGTTCAATTAACATTGGTTTTAAGCCTACTTAGTGGGGTAGGGCTTCTGGTAGTTAAAAGGACTACTAAAATCAAGCCTAAACCTGCAGTATAGTTTCCTAAATCATGAAGAAGTAGTATTAACTGGACCTAAAGCTCCAAACCTTCCCATGGTCTTTCTGAACTTTTGACTGTCCTCTTCAGTACAGAAGAGGTATTACCCCTTTTCTTGTTGTGCAGAGCCCATCTAGTTCAGTATGCAGTTCATCCAACAGAAAAATAAAATGGGAACTCTGATCTTTGGCTATCTCAAGCTGTTTTAAGTCTTGTACTGTTTGATTCGGTCCAGGTCATCTACAGCAGCTGCTAAATTGACACGAACTGGAGCCATTCTTTCTATTAATTATGCTGAATGACATCTACTAGACATCTGTAACTTGGCATACCAGTGCTGCCAGCTAAACAAGAGTTTACGCAAGCTTTGTAGCTTAGACTGTCTTTTTACTACAGCTTATGGTTAATCAAAGTGTCCGTGCTTGTCAGTTGTTGGAATGTCTGTGTGAGTGTCCGTAAGAAGAGGATTTTTTTTGTTTTGAGATGGTACCAATGTTGGGGGTGGAGAGGGGATTCTGTTAAGAGTCAAGTATTAAAGGAGACTCAGATGTGACAGGACACTAAGCCTGTCTGTAACACCACTAAAATAGTGGGTTAAACTGGGTGCTTGTAAATAGGAAAACTGCAGGATGGCCATTGTGGTAATTGATCTGTGATGTTTCTTGGATTTTGTCATGCTAGCCGGGAAAACACTTCAGATCTTTAACATTGAGATGAAAAGTAAAATGAAAGCCCACACAATGGCAGAGGAAGTGATCTTCTGGAAATGGATATCTGTGAATACAGTTGCCTTGGTGACAGAGACAGCAGTGTACCACTGGAGCATGGAGGGAGAATCACAACCCCAAAAGATGTTTGATAGACATGCTAGTCTTGCAGGCTGCCAAATCATCAATTACAGAACAGACGAACACCAAAAGTGGCTGCTGCTGATAGGAATTTCAGCACAGGTAAGTTCCCTGGAAGCAGCATGTTATGAAGATAATCAGGAGAGCCCTGGCCCCACTTCACTTAATAGCTGCTGTAGTTTAACTTTGGTTTCTGTAAATAAAAAATTCAGAACTATCTTTTGCGTAGGAACTACCTGACTTTTAGGCCAGTTTGAGTGTTGGAGGAGGGGATGAGAGGCATTTTCTGCTGTTTAGTTCACTGTCCCAAGGGTCTTGCTACAAACATTTGAAATCTTATCTCTGAAAGCTGACCTTTCTTTTTTCTAGCAAAATCGTGTGGTTGGTGCAATGCAGCTGTACTCGGTTGATAGAAAAGTCTCTCAACCTATAGAAGGCCATGCAGCAGCTTTTGCAGAATTCAAAATAGAGGGAAATGCCAAACCTTCTACCCTCTTCTGTTTTGCTGTGAGGAGTCCTGCAGGAGGCAAGGTAAAGTTTGCAATTGTGTTCTGTTAGTGCCTTAGGTAGGTTGTTTGCATCAAACTGAACTTGGAATTGAGTAGCATTGAATATGCTACAATTGCTGAGCAATCTGTTCAGGGCTGAGGTAACACCACAGTAAATGTCTTGGCCTTTCTGGTCTTGTCCTGCAGAATTGATGAATTGACAAGTCTGACTCAAAATGTCTTGAACAGGTTGTCTTAAATAGGAATAGTCCACTTTCATGGAAAGCATGGTTGTTTTGGGTTTTTTATTCTTCTCCCAGCTTTTAATTTATCAAGTTCTGGAAAACTTAACATTCTGAATATGTGGAGCACAGCTCCCCAGACTGTTGGCCAAATGTGGCAGATGACTTCAACAGCATATCTGAGGAAAGAACTTCTTTCATGTGGCTGTACTTTCAGGCAATCTTGTGACATGAACTCTTTTTTTCCCTAGCTGCACATAATTGAAGTAGGTCAGCCAGCAACTGGAAATCAGCCATTTGTTAAGAAAGCTGTTGATGTGTTTTTCCCACCCGAGGCACAGACAGACTTCCCTGTGGCAATGCAGGTAAAAGTTTGACACCCCCCCCCCCCCCAAAAAATGAGTATTATAGCCTGGCAAGGAGTTGACATCTGTTGTAAAGAATGCTTTCTCTAGTGCTTTGCTGTCATTCTTCCTAGCTCTGGGAGGGGTGTTAATAGATTTGTGGGAGGTAGTGTGGACATTAAAACAGTAACTTAAATGTATAGACTGTTCCTGTATTTGTCTAGATGTCAACTTGAGGTTGTATTTAAAAAAAAAAATAAACAAAAGGCCCCAATAAAACTTCGAGAAAAAACCCAACCCCAAATGAAACAGATTGTGAAAAAGCCCCTTGACAGTGTCTTCAGGGAGAACGTATCCACCATCACTTTGGCTGTTCAGCTTCCTACTAATGTTCCAAGTTCCAGATACAAGTATTCACATACCTCCTGTAGTAGCAGCCCAGAAAAGGCAATTTGGGATATTAGTGGGAGGTTCTTCAGAAAAGAACATAGCTGGTTGGTATCACAGACCAAATTTTACTTAGCTTGTCTGCAGGACTAGAAATTGTGTTGTAAAAGCAGACTATCTCAGAGCATAAAACTGCTGACAAGTCTAATAGACCAGCTTCATAAATAGACCAAGAGATGCCTTAAACTAAGGTGTGTGCATGACAGGATTCATGTGGCTCTATACTACAGCTTAAGGCTTAATTAACAAAACATCCTAAGACTTGTTCCAAGGAGAGAGTACTTTCCTTGTCTGAAGACCGTTTTGGCTCAAAAACCTCTCCAGTTTCAGTGACTTGACAGATAAACTGAAGTACTCAGTAGATGAGCTTGGTTTAGATTCTGCTGGTGCTTTGGGTAGGCTTTGTTAGAAGAGAATGGGATTATTTCATTAGTATTTCTGAACAGAAACTTGTCCTGGCATATCTAGACTAGAATGCTAATTATGCCCAAACTTTTTTCCTCAGCTTAGTTTATTAGGATGGAGCAGTATGTCCTTTGCTGCAGATGAATTTTAATTTCCCTTCAACCTCTCTATTTACTGCAGCTTTGCCTGCAAATGGCCAGCAAAGCTGTGAATTGCTTTTGAGTCTGAAAGGAAGAAGCCTGAGGCTATATTTGTTCTTAGTGTCAGTACAAAGGCATGTCATTGCAGTGCTTTCTTGTGACTAGGCTAAAGGCAGCTGTCTTAAGTGTTACAGTCTTACTAGTTTTGACTAATAAAAACCTGTCTTTTGGCAGATTGGAATTAAGCATGGTGTTATTTATCTGATCACGAAGTATGGATATATCCACATGTATGACTTGGAGTCTGGAGTGTGCATCTACATGAACCGTATTAGTGCTGATACTATCTTTGTCACAGCTCCCCATGAACCTACCTCAGGCATTATTGGTGTGAACAAAAAAGGACAGGTAACAAGTCCACCATTCTGTTTCTGAGCCTCCTGAAGTTCAGATGAAACGTAACAAACCTAATGAGTGACTTGATGCAACAGATGTCATGGAAGAGAGCAAGTGACTATTTGATTAATCAGTTTTTAATCTCTCCTAGTACAGAACTACTTGGAGAGGAACTTGGTTTTTTTAATAATCTACTCCTTCACTGATGGGCTGCATAGCTGTTTTGTTGTTGTATTTCATAGTAGTTGTGGAAAGGACAGTAGTCCTCAATATGCCTCTTGTCCTTTCCAGGTGCTTTCTGTATGTGTTGAGGAAGACAACATAGTGAACTATGCTACGAATGTTCTCCAGAATCCTGACTTGGGACTGCGAATGGCTATACGTAGCAACCTAGCTGGGGCAGAGGAATTATTTGCCAGAAAGTTCAACACACTGTTTGCTCAAGGAAACTATGCAGATGCTGCTAAAGTAGCTGCATCTGCACCAAAGGTAAGTAACTCCAAAGGTAAAGCTAAGAAATCATGGAAATTTGCCTTAGCTTAGTGGATTGCCTAGCTCACTTGCATTTTAGAACTTGATATTCAAAACATAAATGCAGTGTTAGTTCTCTGCAGTCTGGTAGTGGTTCTGACTAATATATTCCCCTGTATCCCATAAAGGAGCATCTGCTATTTATTTCTAACCAGACTGGACTTTCTGTGGCCACTGACTTCTTGCTAGAAAGTCATTGGTTTGATGGTCTCTATCCTGAAGGTTTAACAGTAGATACTTCAGTTTATAGCTTAGAACTTGCTTTTTTTACTAATGCAATTCAGTCTTCACTAATGAAACACTGCCTCTCTCTATCTTATGCCTGTTCAGGGAATTCTACGCACCAGTGATACAATTAGGAAATTCCAGAGTGTACCAGCTCAGCCTGGGCAGGCCTCTCCCCTGCTCCAGTATTTTGGAATATTGCTTGACCAAGGACAGCTGAACAAGTTTGAATCTCTGGAGCTCTGTCGCCCCGTCTTGCAGCAGGGCCGCAAACAGCTTCTGGAGAAGTGGCTGAAGGAAGACAAGGTAGGCTCCATGATGACACTAGCCTACTTCTGTTACCTTGTAACAGTTGAGTGTGAACAATACTTTTGTTGATGCTATATCTTTGAATTCTTCTGCTTGACAAACTACCACTTCTGACTTCAGCTGGAGTGCTCGGAGGAGCTGGGAGACTTGGTGAAGACGGCTGACCCAACCCTTGCACTCAGCGTCTACCTTCGAGCTAATGTGCCAAACAAAGTGATTCAGTGCTTTGCTGAAACTGGTCAATTCCAGAAAATAGTGCTGTATGCTAAGAAGGTAAATAGTTTATCACAAATGCAGGCTCTGTCATACATTTAACGTGTACATTGTGCAAATCATAGTGTATTACTACAAGCTAAGCAGTGCACAAAAAATAAACTTCAAAATATCTGGAATTTTATGAAGTGTCAAATTAATGGACTGGTTAAAGCTTATTCTACAGAGTAAAGATAAGATTCTTCCTAAATTCCTCAAATGTTGTTTTATAATCCATAAAAGAAAGAAAAATTGCCTAATGTCCACTTCTAAGTTTAGGAATTGATAAGTAGTGCTTTAGGACTGTTGAAAAATTTGTTCCAGGCAGTTTTCTTACCTAGCCAGAGAATTGCCCTGGCACAAGTTCAGTTACTAAGTAGGTGAATACTGAATTTCTGTGTCAACAGACAAATGCTTTTGTCTGAGAATTCCTGGTAGATGGGGGATGGGCACGGCTAGCTCACAGCAGTTTATAGTCCCTATGCTAAAGAATCTGAAGGCTTAATAGAAGTGTGAAACTTCTTAAATATACATGACTGTTTCTGAAATCTCTAGGTTGGCTATACCCCAGACTGGATCTTCCTACTGAGAAGTGTGATGAGAGTCAGTCCAGAACAAGGCCTGCAGTTCTCTCAGATGCTGGTACAGGATGAGGAGCCACTGGCTAACATTAACCAGGTGATGCCTACAACAAGAGTACTGGTCTCTTTCTAGACCAAGGTAATAGCGTAGTACCATTCTGGGGACTGGTAAGGCTGGTTCAGATCTCTCGTCATCTTGATTAGAGAAGTGACTAAATAATCTAGTCAAGTTTGGTTATCATTGAGTCTTTAGAGGCAAGTGTGTTCTCAAATTCTTGTGGAAGCTTTCTGGTTTATTGATAGTAAACCTGCCACAATCTTACTCTGAGTGATAGTGTTGCTATCCTACTATTGGCTTTAATGGAGCATACATCTCCCCATGCAGAGAATTTACAGGAATATGAACAAATAAAGCTAAGTTCAGTTCTGGCTGCCATTGGCCATTTCTTGTTGAATGGACAGAGAAATAAGGGAACATTTTGCGTTATTGGATAACTGAAGCTACTTGGAAAAAGTCTTGGCTTTTCTTCTAGCAACTATCCCAACAAGAGAGAAGGGATGAGCTTTGCATACTGTGGTAGAACTAAGAGTGGGTGGGAAAGTCTGGCATAATAGCTCAGAGTAATGCATTTCCTCCATTCTAGAGAAAAAGGAAACGTGAAACTTGTCTCTCTATTACCATGGTAGTAATAGTATGAAAACAGGGAATGCAGCATGCTAGGTGCTGTGATAGCCGGTCTAGCCAGGCTTTTTGTATGCACAGAAAAATGTATATGTGTCCATATAGACCCCCTCTTCTCTAACTTGACCAATCTCAACAGATTGTGGATGTATTCATGGAGCACAGCCTTCTGCAGCAATGCACATCCTTTTTGTTGGATGCCCTGAAGAACAACCGCCCTGCAGAAGGCCACCTTCAGACCCGTCTCCTGGAAATGAATTTGATTCATGCCCCACAGGTACGACCCAGTTCCTCCAAAAAGGGAGAGACAGTACTCGCACAAGAATAGGATGTCTGATACTGTTACCTATAGGTTGTTTAGTAACATGAATGACCAGTAAGTCACTGCTGTGACTTCTCAACAACTTGTAGGCTAAGCTGCTGTGATTCTCTTGACAATCTGAATATGAAATGTAACCTCCTAGGTTGCAGATGCCATTCTCGGAAACCAAATGTTTACACACTATGATCGTGCTCATGTTGCCCAGCTGTGTGAAAAGGCAGGCTTGCTCCAGCGAGCTTTGGAACACTACACGGATCTCTATGATATTAAACGTGCAGTTGTTCATACTCACCTCTTGAATCCTGAGGTAAGTGTTTGTACAGAGTAAGAAAGTGACGTGAACAGTCTTTAGCACTTCTGCAGCTGCTGTAAGATGGGTTGTAAGTACTGAATTAGCACAGGTAGCTGTGATTCAAGAACATTTGTGCAGTCAGCGATTAAACTGTAACCTGTACTTTCAGTGGCTTAAATCTGACCTCAGTTTCCCAGGTGGGCGTTTCAAATATTATTTCCAAACTGCACGTTTGTAGTTGTAAATACAGTGAGTGTTTCTTTTTATGTTTTTGGAAGACTTTTCTCTAGTAGCTGGGGTAGAAACTGTCTACTTGGCACATCTTAGAAATCAGTCAAATCCTGTGTGAGTTACTGACTAAAATTTTTGTCTCTTTGCAGTGGCTTGTGAACTTCTTTGGCTCTCTCTCAGTTGAAGACTCTGTGGAGTGTTTGCGTGCCATGCTGTCAGCCAACATTAGGCAAAACCTACAGCTCTGTGTGCAAGTTGCTTCTAAATACCATGAACAGCTTGGCACCCAGTCTCTTGTGGAGCTATTTGAATCTTTCAAAAGCTATGAAGGTACAGTATTAGAGGGAAGCAGCTTACTTGGAAGCACTGACTGATTGAAGCTAATAGTTAGGATTGTAGCTTTTATGGGAGAAGTACTTGTCACATGTCTGGATCTTAGGATACATTTATCAAAGTGAGCTCATCACAGTGAGTTCTGAGGGTAGTTTTGTTCTCGATAGTTTCTTAACTCTCTTAAGTAAAGATCAGAAAGAAAGATGAAACCTTGAAAAAAAGGGAAAAGAATCCTTCTGATATTCCCTGCAGTTGACTGGAAGCTACTCTCTCAGCAAGGCTGAACTAAGTCACAAACTGAAGCCCATACAGCCTTCCCTTGCTTCACTTCTAACAATGTTAAACACATGTGACTCTTTCCAGGACTGTTCTATTTCTTGGGTTCCATTGTAAACTTTAGCCAGGATCCAGATGTTCACTTCAAGTACATCCAGGCAGCTTGCAAGACTGGTCAGATAAAGGAAGTGGAAAGAATCTGCCGTGAAAGTAACTGCTATAACCCAGAACGAGTGAAGAATTTTCTGAAGGTAAATATTCTGCCCAGGGGATTGAAGGGTCTTCTGTATATTTTGCTTAGCAGCAGAACTACAACTTTCTGGAGGGAAATACCAAGAAGATTTAGTTGGCATAGCTGAGAATAATCTTTTGTCACTTTTTTCTCTTTCGCACAAAATTCAGGAGGCAAAGCTCACAGATCAGCTTCCTCTGATTATTGTCTGTGATCGGTTTGACTTTGTTCATGACCTGGTGCTCTACTTATATCGCAATAACCTGCAGAAGTACATCGAGATCTACGTACAGAAGGTAAGGACTTGCTCTTTACTTCATTATAAGGAACTTACTTAGTAGACTACAGCATAATCTGCTGTCTTTTTTGCTCTTTCTCCCAGTGCAGAAGCTCTTCAATAAGCCTTTTGTCTGTCACAAAAACATTATTCCTGGAATGTATATACAAATGTTAGTTACTCAAAGTTCTCTGCTCTGACCCATAATTGAAATTGTTACCTTGAACTTCCCCATGTGGAAGACTGGGGGTGCATTATTAGTAATGCTAATAACTAATTTTAATGATGATGCCTTATTCTAGGTGAATCCTAGCCGTATACCAGCAGTGGTTGGAGGGCTTCTTGATGTAGATTGTTCTGAAGATGTCATCAAAAACTTGATCATGGTGGTGAGAGGGCAGTTCTCCACAGATGAGCTGGTGGCTGAAGTGGAAAAAAGAAATCGGTAATTAAAATGCATCTGTAGGCACCAATGTTGGGCTTCCCTGACCCTGCTATACGCAAATCAAATTGGATGCAGTTTTGTTAAATGATACAGTACTAATATTGGTTTGTCTTTCTTTATAGAAAAGCAGTTGAAATTTGCTAGTCAGTCTTTTGATTGTTTGGGTCATGTAGGAATGCCTGACAGCAGTGCATGATGTATCATGGCTTTTGAACACACTTGTACAGCCAGCCATAGGATGTGCCTTCAGAGTAAATTTGGATCAAACTGTCTTGACAGTCTAGCTGTAGGCACACAGCAGCTTCTGTAATTAGTTTCTAGCTACCTGTGAAATGAGTAAATGGCTTTAAGCGTGAACTGCCAGCTAACACAGGAGTTGAGAGATTGTAAAACTAGGGGTATCTGCAACCTTCCCTGATGTTTAACTGCAGATCTGGCCTCCGCTCATTTAAGACTCAGTAAAAAATGACTGGCTGGTCTGTGTTTCCTTTTAAGTTTCACCAGCAGACTTGCTTGAAGGGAAGGCCAGGTACTGAGTGGTTGCTGTTAAACATACCTTAGTCTGACTTATAAACCTAAAATGTTTGCTTCTTCAAAGGCTTAAGTTGCTGTTGCCATGGCTTGAATCAAGGATTCATGAAGGCTGTGAAGAACCTGCGACTCACAATGCTTTGGCCAAAATCTACATTGACAGTAATAATAATCCAGAGCGCTTCCTTCGCGAGAATCCTTACTATGACAGCCGTGTAGTTGGCAAATACTGTGAAAAGAGGGACCCTCATCTGGCCTGCGTTGCTTATGAGAGGGGGCAGTGTGATCTGGAACTCATAAAGGTTAGCAAAACTGCATTTATAAACATGCTTAAAAGAACTGCTTCCTGCTTGAAGCTGGAAGTCTGTCTGGCTATTAGTCTAACACTTGCAGAATCCTGTCTTACAGTCTCACTCAGGCGTTGAGGCAGGTGGGATTCTTCTATATGGAGGCAGTAATTTTTATGCTGATGAGAAGAACTTACGCTGTATGTCCAAACTGAAATTGTATAACTGCAACTTTGAAGTACCATCCATGTCTTTCATCCACTGATTCTGCTTGAAATTAATTTATTTGGCCCAGGTAATGAATATGCCTACCATTAAAGCTTTGTTAATTTGATTTTTTTGAGCTTTGAAGGCTCAACAGAATGAACAGGCTGTCATCTAGCCTGGGTCTACAGCAAAAGAGAAGTTTCCTTGAGACTAAAACAGGGCTTGTAATTTTCCTTTCTTGTGATTGACCCATAGAGTTGCTCCAATACTTAACCAGAAATGAGGAAAATAAATGTTGACAGTCGTAACTCCAAGGACTTAACTCCCATAGCATTCCTCTCCTATCTTTAAGCTTGTTGTTCTTAGAACATCCCTCAGAATTTCAAGGGCAAGTGAAATTCTCAGGGTTCTCAAACACTTTCTAGTCTCAATGAGAACACCAGAGCTTAATGCCAGATGAAGCCAGTAGTGCTTGTGGCTGCTGAAAAAAACATTCTCCTCCTACCTGCACTTCCATATTGGTATATGCAGAGAATGTCAGCTGTGAGCATTAGAATGGCAGTATAATCCAGGCTTGCTACTGAAAGTGGATGACTTTCCAGCCTGAGGTGGTTAATTTTGAAGTAATAGTTGCGCTGTACCTGTTAGAAAGAGCTACATTTGTCTTCTTTATTTCAGGATATGAATGTGGCTTTGAGTTGTTGCTTGCTAGGAGACTGCTAGGATAAACTGTACCATTCTGGTTAACCGTAAAAGCCTGTCTGTACCAGTTTCTTCCCTGAACTGATGTTCTGAGAAGGTGTTTCTGGTTATGGGGAAAAGATCTTCTTCCTGTAAGAATTATTTTTGAGACATTGTTGTCTTCTAGAAGAAGTGTCAATTCCTGCAACTGACAAATGTAAAGCATAAAGCAAAATTGTGCCAGTACTGATTTGCTTACGGCCCAGTAATTGAGATTCCACAGGCTTATTTGGATACTAGCAGTGTGAGCTGTTGGCATAAGATGACTTAGGCCTTCAGGTTTCTAGTCTTCTAGCTGGAAATTGAAACTCGTGGTACTAATAGGATCATGACTCGTAACTCTTACATAGTGCACTTCTATAAGGAATTCCACATTTATTCTGTACCCTTAACACCTTAACAAGAGAATCCAAGCCACTTGCTATTCTGAACACTTGCAAACATGTCTAAAGCTAATAGACACCAAATACATAACCTACTTCTAGCTTTAAACACCTGCACCATTTCCTCAGTTCAGTACTTAACACTGCCCAGGCAAGTGGCGTCCCTTTCTAGATTTAAAACTTAAGTTCTTCAGGCTTCTGCAGGTCTTCACTTCAAACAGAAGCAAATAGTTACTGTGAAGCCACTGTCACAATATTTGTGTGGGCAAAACCAAGAGAAGCTATAGAAATTCTGCTGGAGACCTTCTCCATGAGCCTTCCAGATCAGAGGTTGGGTAAGAACTCGTCTGTGGCATTTAGCATTGCTCAGAAATTAGTTCTAGTCAGTCTTCTAGACTGTCTGGTTCATAGCTAGCTAAACCTGTCTTGTGATACTGACCCTTAACAATAATGCAAATAATTGTAACTTCTCCTTCAGGTGTGCAATGAGAACTCCCTGTTTAAGAGTGAGGCTCGTTATCTGGTGCGCAGGAAGGACCCTGAGCTCTGGGCAAATGTACTGGAAGAAAACAACCCATTCAGGCGGCAGCTTATTGACCAGGTACAGCAAAAAGGCTGAACTCCAGTATGTGGAGACCTCAGGATGTCTCAGAAACATTATGGAGCATTAAAGTAGCACTCTTCCCCCACCACGTCCCTTAAGGCCCCATGTCAACCATATAGAAGTTTATAAGAGTTGGAGGGGCAGGTATTCATTCTGACCTTCATGGTCAGAAGATTTAGCTACCAGTAGGATATTTGTTCTGTCCTGGAGAATGACCTTCCTCTAGTGAATTTGTTTCCCATACAGTTGTAAGATGTGATGTTGCTTCTATATGACATACAGCTAATAGCTGTTTCTTGCTGTCTTTATCAAAATACTCTGGAAGTTCTAAAGCCTTAATTTGTAGTTCACTGGACAGATAACTTGACAAACTGACAAGTATTTAATTTGGGGAAAACAATAGTTTCCTGCCTTTGAATCTAGGTTGTCCAAACAGCTTTATCAGAGACACAGGATCCAGAGGAAGTTTCTGTAACTGTGAAAGCTTTCATGACTGCTGATCTGCCAAATGAACTGATTGAGTTATTGGAAAAAATTGTCTTGGATAATTCGGTATTCAGTGAACACAGGTAAGAGGAGAGCTTTGTCCTCAAGTTTAGCCTGTTCAGTGTCTTTTATTAGGCTGTGAATGATCCAGGTTATCATGGGCCTCTCAGTTGCAAGACCTAAGCACTCTTCAGTGTTTATAATCAGGTGAAAAGCTAGAATCTAGAGTGCTTTGTGCTTGAAGAACAGAGCTAGTTACGCAATTTTTGCAGTGATGTGTTGAGAACAGAGAACACTAATATTGATAAGCAATGTTTTTCTGAAGGCAGATGTCAGTGGTTCTCAATCTGGGGATGAAAGGTTGTTGCTAGTGACAATAAGTGGGTCTGTTTTTTCACATGTACAATCCATGTCACTTAAGCAGGTGTTGCTGTGCACTGCTTATAGCCTATGCCTTCTGTTAACCAAAGGAATCTCCAGAATCTGCTGATCCTGACTGCCATTAAGGCTGACCGCACCCGAGTGATGGAATACATCAATCGGCTGGATAACTATGATGCCCCAGATATTGCAAACATTGCCATCAGTAATGAGCTATATGAGGAAGCCTTTGCTATATTCAGAAAATTTGATGTCAATACTTCAGCAGTTCAGGTGAGGTGTGGTTCCTGCATGATGGTGTAGAATGTTTCCCTGGACAGAAATAGCTGTTCTAAGAGCAGTTAGCATCATATTGCTTACACAGAGCGGTGTATGCACTTGAAGAAAGAGTTCTGTTAGAAAGGACAGTGTTACAGCACTTTGATTTTTAACTTGCAACTCCAATTTCAAACAGGTGCTGATTGAGCACATTGGCAACTTAGACCGTGCTTATGAATTTGCAGAGAGATGTAATGAACCAGCAGTGTGGAGCCAGCTGGCCAGAGCACAGCTCCAGAAGGACTTGGTGAAGGAAGCCATTGACTCCTATATAAAGGCAGATGATCCATCTGCCTACATGGAAGTTGTTCAGGCAGCTAATAGAAATGGTAAGGCAAAGCATCTTCAACTTCAGATTGCTTGGATGTAAGCCTAGGTTATTGCATTTACATGGAGCAGCAGGGACTATTGAGACTTCTGAATTCTGTTTCAGAGGAAATGGGAACAGTCAGTACATGGAATGGATTAGTCAGTGTTAAGTGAGATTCCTGTCAACAAGGTTGTATGTCTTGCTACACCAAACATAGATGTCTCTGTGGAGATAATTTGTACCGTTACCTAAAATATCACTAAGTATAATGTATTTATTTAGCTGTATGTGGCAGAATTGCTTGCCAGTTGGATTGCACAACAGTAGCAAGAAGTCCAGCCTTACCTGAAGGTAGCTTGGTGTTGACAGGGAATTCCATAACTCAAGTGCAAATGGCTTACTGTTGTGGTAGAGGAGAGCCTTGAGGTGGTAAACAATACAGAATGACTAAACACTGGACCTTAAGTATCTCTACTCTCTTCCAGATAACTGGGAGGACCTAGTCAAGTTCTTACAGATGGCCAGGAAGAAGGCTAGAGAGTCTTATGTAGAGACAGAACTTATTTTTGCTTTGGCAAAAACTAACCGTCTGTCAGAACTGGAAGAGTTTATTAGTGGCCCCAATAATGCCCATATACAACAGGTATGTCTTGATCCATGGCTCCCAAGTGTGACTTGCTGCTTAGCTGACCCCTCATTCTTGCTGGTACCCTTGTTTACCTTGGACTCCTAATTCAGGTCGGTGATCGCTGCTACGAAGAGGGGATGTATGAAGCGGCAAAACTTCTCTATAACAACGTATCCAACTTTGCTCGCCTGGCATCTACCTTGGTGCACCTTGGGGAATATCAGGCGGCAGTGGACAGTGGCCGCAAAGCCAACAGCACAAGGACTTGGAAGGAGGTAACTTAAACTTGTGGGTTTTAGTAGTAGATTTTAATTCTAGAACAAGTATTAATGGAAATACCTATTTGGAACTGTTGGTAAACCTTAAATTTGGTAAAGCTGTGTTCTGTTAACTTTGTCCTTGTTATTTGCTGGCTGTCATTACAGGTCTGCTTCGCCTGTGTGGATGGAAAAGAATTCCGCTTGGCACAGATCTGTGGCTTACACATAGTCATCCATGCTGATGAGCTTGAGGAGCTGATCAGTTACTATCAGGTAATAACTGTTAATATTCTAGAAGACTCGTACAGCATACTTTTATCTGCTAATAAAGGGGTCACAGAAAAAAAAGGCTGGGGCTAATATTTAAATTCATTTTTCCTCTATCTTCATTTCCCAGTGGCCATGTGCATTTTTTCTGTAGTAAATGGAGTGGTAATAGTTTTCACTGTCCCTTCTTTTATAATTCTCTTGCCTCATTGGAATGATGTCTTAAAATCTAAGCACTTTCAATTGGAGAGAAAATCAAATCTGTTGAATTTCAGTAAGTATGCATTTTAGCAAGCTTTATTAATCCTTATTTTCCTAACATCCAGGACCGTGGCTACTTTGAAGAACTAATTGCCCTTTTGGAAGCTGCTTTGGGCCTAGAGCGTGCTCACATGGGGATGTTTACTGAACTTGCCATCTTATACTCCAAATTCAAGCCTCAGAAAATGAGGGAACATCTGGAGCTTTTCTGGTCTAGAGTTAATATTCCAAAGGTATGCAGTAAGGTAGCTGCAAGTGAAGGTGGGAAGCTGCCAGTGAATCAAACGTGGTGCATTTTTTTGTTTGTTTTATTAGGTGCTCAGAGCTGCAGAACAGGCTCATCTCTGGGCAGAACTTGTATTCCTCTATGACAAGTATGAGGAGTATGACAACGCAATAATTACTATGATGAATCATCCCACTGATGCCTGGAAAGAAGGACAGTTTAAAGACATAATTGCCAAGGTAAGTAACTAGGTAACTGAAGTGCTGAAAGCTTCTTTCAGGATGAGGCAAAAATGCACAACAGAACTGCTGTTTAGAAAACAGTTTGCTTAAGCTACTACTCAATTTTTCCGCTGTACTTAAAACAATTTCCAATCAGTTTAGCACAAAGAATTAATCTGATCTTAAACTGTTTCTTTTCTGCTGTGCAGTACATTGTGTTGAGTGGCAGCAGCTATACAGAATGTTTTCAGATGCTGCTCAGGATCATAGGTCACAAGCAAGAGGCCTAACCTCCTTATTAATACCTTTGAGCTGACTGCTATCTTAGTCTGAGGCTCTAGCTGTTCTTGGAAGATTTCTGCATGTTTCCAGCTGTTTCAGTGTGAGAAATGGGGTGGGCAGTCCCATGAGTAGAGCAGAGAATAGCGAATCAAGGAATAGTGGAAACAAGATTTAAGACTGAGTGCATTCTTACCGGTCTTGGGGGTTTCAAGGAAATAATTTAGGGACTTCAAGGCTATAGTCTTCACTTGCTTCAGGAGTTGACAAATGGTCATATTAACTGTAGTGGGCTGCCTGTGCCAGGAGCTCTTCAGTGATGGATTAGAATTGGTTTGTAATGCTCCTGGTAGCTGTGATTTCACTGTCTGGAAGCAGATGGTACAAGAAGCAGTCATAAGATTGAACAAGAATTCTGCATAAGTGTAAACCTGCTGACCTCTAAAAGGAAACCTAAGCTGTTGTTTAGTAGGACACACATAAACTTTGTGCTAAGTGGTCTGAGCTAAGCACCTTAGGCTTACTTTTGTTTGAAGTACTAACTCGTGTCTAATCATGCAGGTGGCCAATGTGGAGCTGTACTACAAAGCTTTGCAGTTCTACTTAGACTACAAACCTCTGCTGATCAATGATCTCCTGCTTGTATTATCTCCACGACTGGATCACACCAGGACAGTCAATTTTTTCTCAAAGGTGAGTTTGGGAGATGGTAGATCAACAAAAAATCCTCTTGCTCAAGTTAAGGTACTCCAGGCTCTGGCTGGAAAACAGAGTTGACATCTGTTGGGTAGCTTTGCCTCCAGTATAAAAGACTGAGAAGCAGCCCAGTCCTGGCTTGATATGGGAAATGCAGGAAGAGTTGCATAACTGGCCTTGGAGACGGTTTTATTTTACTTCTGGCAATACAAAATACCGTGTCTGAAGGGTTTGAACAATAAACACAAACTTTTGTAATAACAAATAGGATTGCTATAATTAATCTTGTATTGGAAACATCTTCTTTCCAGGTTAATCAGCTACTTCTAGTAAAGCCTTATCTACGTTCAGTCCAGAACCACAACAACAAAGGAGTTAACGAAGCTCTAAACAACCTTTTAACAGAAGAGGAAGATTTCCAGGTGAGGCCCAAAAAAACCAGATTGTTAAGCCCGAGGGATGGTCCTCTGACAAAAAAGCTGCTGACACAGTAATGTCCTTGAGTAGAAGATAACACTTCTCCAATGCAACAGGGAGAGGGTGTGCAGTCAGGCCCTTTGCAGGCAGGAGTCTTGAGACATCAATGATTTGCAGAAAAGCTGCCACAGATGTTTTTCTCAGAACAGACCTCACAAAGGTCAGTATCAGGTGTTTACTCAGTGGGCAGCACTTCTGTAAATAAAGTTGCATCTGGCCCTATTGGCTACTATTTGAAGACATGCTTTAGCTTTTAAAGGTAACTAGCTCTTCTGTCTGGAGTCAGTATGACCAAGTTAACATCTTGCTTTGTTAGAAAATCTCCTTTGGAGAGGTGCATGAAACACTTAGGTAAAGAAGTTGTAGCTGTAGTATCAACATCCAGCTGGCAGAACCAAAATACTTGTGCACCATGATAAATGCTTCTCTACTGTAGTTCTCACCTACTGCCATCTGGAAGCACGTGTAACAACTCTCTCTCAAACAGGGTTTGAGAGCTTCCATTGATGCCTATGACAACTTTGATAACATAACGTTGGCTCAGCGCCTGGAAAAGCACGAACTAATTGAGTTTAGGCGTATTGCAGCGTACTTGTACAAGGGTAACAACCGCTGGAAACAGAGTGTGGAGCTGTGCAAGAAAGACCGTCTGTATAAGGTGAGTTAATGACACTGGCTGAGAAATCTGGGCTGTGAAGCATAAATCTCCTGGGTACTGAACTTTAATTAGTTTCAAATCGGGAGTTCTAAATAGTGGTCCTTCACTTGAAGTTGAAGGAAAGACTCTTAAAGCAGTCGTAGTTTCAAATGCATGTTGTAAATCTAGTTTCATAATGTCCTGTATCTGGGGATCTGTCTCTGTCAATCAATGGCATCCGTACAGTTATCTCTATCAGTATGGAACGTTCTCCATAGAACTCAAGTAACAGGCTCATGTAAGGGTACACATGAAATGCAGTTACACTGGTACGCTCTTCAAGCCTGTGGTGAGTTCACACAGGCCAGTTTGGAGGAAACCTGTTGGATAATAAAGTATCTGGCTTGCCTCAGAGTTGTGTGCGGTTATCTTGCCTCCTGCAGAACATGCCTGGTGTTGACTTCATGGTGTGACTAACTTCATGGTGTACCAAATACCTGGCTTATCTAGCTAGCAATAACGTGCATGTAAGATGTAGAGCAAGATATTGACAGGTCAAGCTTAACTGTTGTTCTCTTCTGTAGGATGCTATGCAGTATGCTGCTGAGTCCAAAGATGCAGAGCTGGCTGAGAAGCTGCTCCAGTGGTTCTTGGAAGAAGGCAAGCAGGAGTGCTTTGCAGCCTGCCTTTTCACCTGCTATGACTTGCTGCACCCAGATGTAGTCCTTGAGTTGGCATGGAGACATAACATCATGGACTTTGCAATGCCTTATTTCATCCAAGTGATGAGAGAGTACCTTACCAAAGTGAGTATTGCATAGTCTGAGAAGCTAACTCTTTAGCCTGTTGTACGATTAGCCTTATGTAAACCAGAGCTCTTTGCGTATATTTGGAATATTACCATTCCTCACAGACTAAGTCTTCTTGAAGTTCTGTGTGTTTCACCACTCCAGGCTAGCTAGCAAAGTTTATAAATAGATGCCTTGGCACTTGAAGAGGTCTAGTTAAACTTCTGCTTTTAGCAGTAGACTTAAGCAACTGTGCTTCTCACAGCAGCTCCATAGCTTATGAACTGAAAACTTGGTGAGGACAACACATATGTCACTTTTGTCTTTGTGTAAAAGTAAAGTACTCTTATGTCCTAGAGTAAAAAGAGCACAGGGCTTTTGAGGAACTAATAGTGCACATTATTCCTATATCAGCCATAGGAGTAGACTGCTGAAGGTGTTCGGTGTTTTTAAATGGAAAACAGAACTTTAGATGCATAGTCTGGTTCTACAGTACTGATACCAAGAGCTGGTCCTCAACTGAGAGAAGAGAGATTCTGATCATGTGTGGTCCTGAAATGCATGTCTCAAACAGCTCTAGGATACTAAGCTAACATCCTGCCTTGGAAGGCTGTAGGATTGTGTAGGACATCACAGTAAAGAACTTAATTAAAATGAGCAATATAAAAGTGACTGATTGAGGTTGCTTTTATTAAGTCATGTTAAGTATTCCCCTCTGAATTTTCTTGCAGGTTGATGGACTGTTCTATAAGGTGACACTCTGATTTCAAACTCTCTGTGTTCATTTGTGTCCCTCAATATCCTAGGTTTCTTTTACAGGAATCTAGCTGTAGCTTCTGCCAGAAGAGCAGTGTAATTTAGCTCTAACTCATTTCCTGTTCACTTTCTAATGCTAAAAGGATAACTATTCACAAGCAACTTGAAAATCCAACCAGACTCTTCTCCTCTTCATGGGAAACAAAAACAAGTGCTTGAGGAGGGCTTTAGTTTGGGCTCCTTTTCACTGTCTTAGATATTTTGTGGAAGGGAGGATGCTGTTCCTAAACAAAGAAAAGCACTTGCTACGTAGCAGGATGTGTTCCGAGGGCAAATTGCTTTTTATGCTGTAAATTACCAAAGTGTGCAATAATTCAGGCATGATGGTGAGTTTGAATAGTGCCATGAAGCTTCTGTGAACTTCTTGCCAGTTGGTATGATGAAAGTACTTGAACAGATCTTAAAAATCTCCTACTCCTCATATTTCACTCAGAAGAAACCTGCCACACAAGTTTTACCTGAACTCTTCCATGTGAGGTTTAGGTCTAAAATCATTTATTTTAAACTGCTGGTTGGATTTACAAGTAATCATGTGTACTAAATATGGGATAACTTGCCAGAAGGAAAATCTGCATGGTGAAAATGGTTTACAGTGAAACTAATTTAGTCTGTTGAATTAACTGCAAAACATTGAATTGGAGAATGGGCTTTATAAATGTGGTATGTCTAAGATTGTCATGTAACTAACTTGAAAAGCACAAAAGAATAGACTAGTTTTGGTGGGGTGTATACATCTTCCAGAACGTACCTGTCTTTTCTGCATAGAAAAATGTTAAAGCACAGAATAGCCCCTGTCCCAGAAGGGGGCAGGCACACGGAGTATAATGACACTCACCTGGAAACCTTTAGAACCAGTTCTTGGCAGCAGAGCAGATGTGTTCCGGCTTTCCCGGAGCTGCTCCTCCCTTGTTGGGGGTGGCTGCTCTCGGCATTCCTGCTGTTTGCCCAGCAGAGGGCAGGACTGCGCTGCTGGCCAGAGTCAGTGTAGGGCAGCGCCAGGGAAAGAGAGAGCCGAGTCGGGGATAAATAGAGCAGGATAGGTAGTTGGAAATGGGTAGCTGTCAGTTCCTTTGATCCATAGTAATTTGGATAGCATTTGTAACACCAATATTTAGTGTTACGCTGGAGAGCTGTTAGGCTGACAGCTATAAGTGAACCAGTAAAAGACCTGCTGCCACTCAAGTTGTCGATTTGAGTTGCAGTCTTCAAAAAGTTGAGGAAACTGTTAAACACCATATCTGGATAACATCTCTGAAGTGTGATAGAGACCCCTCTTGAAGCAGTTCTCAGACCAGATACGATTCTTGCAGTGGGAAAGGAGGGTGAGGAATGGCTGAAATATAGCATTGAGCTAGATGTAGGTTTGCCCAGGATGTTAGTACTGCCTGTACCAGGATGTGAAGCCATGGGAGTTTTATGCCTTCTAGTCTTCAGTCTCAGTGGTTCTCTTGTGGAAGATATAACTTGTTAAACTTGAGAAGGACGGTACTGTTGCTCTTCAGATAGCTCTCCACACCCACAATCTAAAGTTGTGTTCAGGGCTCCTGCATTACTGTAGCACTTCCACAAGTTTGTTTAGCATGAACAGAGCTTTATGTGTTTCAGGTACAGCACTGAGATCTGTATAAAGCTGATACTACTAGACCACTTTATATGATGGTTCTAGAGTTTCCTGTGGAGGAGGTCTCTGTGAATACCAGTATGGTTAAACCGGTAACTTGCAGCCAGGTTGGGCTGTAGTCCTAGATGAGATCAAACGTCATGGGCCTGGAATAGCAAATATCTGTGAGCTGTCATTGAAGGGGAGAGGAATTGCAGGTTAATAGGTAAGTGTAGATTAGGCCCATATGAGACAATGGTCAGTCTGATGGGTTTGAGTTCTGGATCATAGTTAGCAGTGACTAGAACAGGGCCCCAGAAAGTGCTTCCTTTGAAGGTAACGAGTACCTCATCTGCATTTGAGAGTTGCTGCTTATTGCAATACACCTAAAAGAATTGGGAAGTCAGTTTTACAACAAAGCTTGTTGGGAATAGGCTGACTTCAGTAGTCTCCAACTTGGACTGAAAAGGAGCACTTGTTAGCTGAGGTACCAGGCATGAAAAGCTTCACACAATGGTGCAATTGCTCAATGAGGCCTTCATAAATCTCCTGTTCACTTCAATGTAGGTGGATAAACTTGATGCTTCTGAAAGCCTAAGAAAAGAAGAGGAACAAGTAACTGAACCCACTCCAATAGTATTTGGTAGGTTCTAATTGATTACCTGTTGTCACTCTGGTCTGTCTTTGTGGAGGCAGCTTACACGATTACTTTGTACCCAAGACAACTGGTTGCAGCTAGATAGTAATTGAAATGGTTGTCTCTGCTCGATGAACTGCGTAAGTTATTGAAGTGACATCTCACTCTTACAGTACTTCTGCTCTTCAGATTAAAATATTGCTCCTCTTACATGGTTCAGAGCTCTACCTTAGGAATTGTGTTTCAGTATGATAATGGGACAGGGGATACCAGGGTGTTGCCAACCCCAGGAATAACTTACAGAGCATGGAAATTCTTCTTCTTATTATTCCTGTCTGAGGAACATGTCTGCTTTCTGCTCTTCCAAGTAGAAAGGCAGACTGGCTTTCTAGCTCATGCATTTTAAGACATGTGCAGCCAGAACACCATGGCTGTCCTCAAGTGTGATGCTATTTTAGAAGCCCTTCTGAAGAGGCATTCTGCTAACAAGCACCTAGAGGTGGCTGGTAAGGGAAGGATGTGACTGGTTCACTGTCTGATGTAAATGTTAACCTGAATTTAACAGATGCATGAGGCATGTGTGGTCCTGGTGATGAAAACAAACCTGTCAAGGTGTGTTCAGACCTTTTGCAGCACCCTCCAGACTTTGAGGCCTAATAGACCTATTTGCTTGAATTGCTTTATTCTTTAGATCTGACCATGCATGGGTTAAATAATACCAGTTTGGCTTTCAGTATGGTCTCTTCAAAACAAGCCACATTTATCATGACCTCAAGATCAATTGATACTCATCTTCCCTCTGAGTCCTGCCTTGCTTTTGTAGCTTCCTGGCAGCAAGAGCAGATGGCATGGGTGCCCAGTCCGTGGCGCATGTTGGGAAATAGTGTGACTTGCTGGTGTGTGCTTGCACAGGGGCTGATTTTAGCTAAAGCCTAATAATCCTGTCACACAGTACAGCTAGCATTAGAGAAGCTTGGGATCTTAAACTAACTTCCTTTTTGTCTCATGCTTTTCTAGGCCAGCAGTTGATGTTAACAGCAGGCCCCAGTGCAGTACCTCCCCAGGCAAACTTCCCATATGGATACACAGCACCAGGATTCACCCAGCCGCCTGTTTATGGTTTCAATATGTAACTAGCTCTCTGACAGACCTTCACTGTCTCTGTTCTCTTCCTTCCCGTCCCTTTTTAACTTCTCCAAGAAGTGTACAAGGCACAGATGACCTTCTGTTGGCTGAACACACTTGCTGCCCGGCTCAGTGAGGAGACTTCAGCAGGATGCCTGTTACTGTTATTTATTGATTATTGTCCGGTTACATTTCAACCTCTGAAAGGCAGCTTTTGTTAATGACATTGTGAGACTCTTGTCTGAAGTTAAGGCACTATTTCACTAACTCATATAGCAATAACTACTTGAGGCCAGGGGGAGGAGAGCATAATTTTATTTCTTTTGAAAAGCCCATTGAAGACAGCTGGGAAATTGCCTGGCACCAAGTTGTTAAAGCTTTAGCTGAAGCTACTGAAGTAGCAGGGTTGTTAACAATTCAATGAAACATCTCGTTAATATTGAATTGTTGAAAGCTTGTGTACATCTGACCACCCCATTTTATTTGCATTCTTACATGCAAAAGAAAATGGGCTTTTCTAATACTTGTGCTCTGAATGTTTAGAGGAGTACTGGGAAGTTTCCTTTTCTGGACAATAATGCTGTTGGAGTTCAATACTGTTGGGGTTCAATACTGTTGGAGTCTGTTCTCTGTTTTCTGGAGTAGATCTGAGACTTGAAGAAAATAAATCTTCTCATGCCAGAGAGCAAACACTTCCCAGATCCTTTTTGTTTAACAAGAAGAGAGCATGTTACTTATTGACGTTAAATGGTACTAAAACAAACCTCAGCTGTGTGTGGCAAGCGAACATAGGAGTGTGCATGGGCTGCCAAAGCACTGGAGATGCAAGAGCACAGCGTCAGGGTTGGGGAGGGGGACACTGCTACCATAGAGAGGCAGTAGGGAGGGAGGGCCAAAATCCTGACTTTTTATTTGCACCTTTAACTGATTCTGGCATTGGCTTCCTGCCACACTGTGTTCTGACCCTGTCTGGTGGGCAGAGTCAGCACCACCTGAATGAACAGGGTGCACTGACTCAGTTCTGCTATACTGCAGTAGGATCAACAGCGTGTCCATCACCCACCTCTTCCTTTGAGAATGCCAACAGGGATGTATTATTACTTTGTGCCACTTCAAATACATGTATCATTAACGTTTTATGTACTTAGATAACAATGTATAATTTATGGTTATGAATCTTGTGCTAATCTTGAATATTATAAAAGTCCAACTATAAATGTAAAACTGCAGTATCCACCGTGTGGTTTCTAGTCTTACTATCTTGGGTGTGGGGACTGGCTGGTAGTAATACACTACCACTCATAGCATCAGGTTTCTTAATCTGTCAGTTGAGGATGCCAGGCAGGAAAAGGGAGCCTTGTGCCAAGGCACGGAACAGGGAAGGCTGAGCAAGTAACTTAAAGGGAGTTGTGGTCTCTTTACCAGACTCATGCATGCTGCACGAGGCAGTCACATGCTCACACATGCTTTCATTCAAGGGGCTGGGAGAGCTTCAGTCCTGTGCGGAGGGAGGTGCTGCAGTGAGAGTCTTCTCTGTTGAAATACATCAGTGTAGCAGTGGTTTTGGTAAGCTATGCCCTTTCATACTGAGTCCCACTTGTAACAGGGCAAAACACCTTTACATGCAAACCAGTGGAGATTGTCAGGGTTGTGGAATCGGTAACAGCAGACTGTGCTTTGTCACAATTCTAATGAGTATGTTGTCTCTCTTGGTCACCACACCATGGCAGCAATGGCAAAGGGATTCAGTTCCACCTTCCTGATGGATGCCAGAGTACCCCAAGTGTTGCTGTAACATACAAACCTCAACTTTGTACTGATCAGCACTCACAGCTTAGCTTGAAATGCTGAGCAGCTAATGAGTTCAGGCAAATTTCCACTGTGTCCAGACTTACACATAGCAAGAATTAGCCAGGTAGCTTGCCATTTTCCAGGAAAATAGTACTTCTGTTTTGTAACCAGTTCCTTGTCTGTTTGAAATAAATTTGGGTAAGTCAGCTGGAACTGAAGATCAGCTCTAGGATTAGTACGACTGTAGGACTTTCAATTCTGTCAACTTAAAAATGTGCTCTAATGTCATAGCAGTGAGTGCAAGCCGATGGTGGAACACAGTGAAGTGCTAGATCAAATACTTCAACAGCTCCTGACTTTAGAGAACTGAGGTAGCCTGGGGATCCTTAATAGCCTCAGTCTAGAAATCTAATTACAGGAGTGACTGAGTTCTCAAGGAAAGTAAAGCTGCCAGCTCTGATGAACAGTTTTGCTTTAGTTGCTCTCCTGGTATTTAGGCTCTTGCTAAGTATAATGGCTTTTATAAATTTTGTCATCTTGCATTCTGACATGCATTTGAAACAGACTCCCTGCCAATACAGTGCAGCTGTTCCTAAAATGTGGAACAATCTCTTGCATAGCAAGGTACTTCACTGCTTCTCTGAAACTGAAGTAATTCACAGCAAGAAATAACCCCTCTTTTAGGGGTGAGGTGAAATATTTAATTCAGTTCATGAATTTGTAATGTCCAAGTTTTTGAAAACTTGGATAAGATTGTTTTGCAGAGAGTCTGTTTTAAAACTAAGCTCCTTGCTAATTTCCAGCTCAGTGACACAGGGCTGTTGCTGTTCCATAGAATGATCTGCTCATGCAGAACTTGCTGCAGGGTGCAGCATCTGGATACCAACTTCCAGGCTTATGTCAGAGGGTAACTTGCTTGAGACTACAATACAGGCTTTTTAGTGCCTCATGCTTTCCCTGTGAGAAACAGTGTGGATCTCCTGTGTAATGGCTCTTGCTATGTCAGACCTTCGGGGAATCTTCCCCAGTCTGGCAAACTTTGGGCACGTACAGATCTGGCATCAGAGAAGACAAGCAATTCACCAGGGGAATTCAGGAGGAATGCATTGCTGGGGTAAGTCCTGGTTCTTATTTCACATAATGGTGTGGTATTTTACAAGACTTCTGTTTCCCTTCCCCACTTTTTAGGACTCTATAAATGGTAGCGTAGTAGAAGGAAATGATCTGAAATAATTTTGCTCCTTAAAAATTCTAGTCAGATGAACTCTGTTGAAGTTTGTGCAAATAATAGGCATGATATAGCAAAGACAGTAGTAACTGTAGGGTCAAAAACTTAATTCTGATTTAATAGAGTCTTTTTTTAGTAGCTGCAGTGCTGAGAGCTGGCACTTAGGAGCACAACATGGATCCTTAATTGGGCTGCGTGAAACAACAACTTTTTTTTTCCCCTAGCAAATCCAGCAGCAGTTACTCAAAAGCCTAAGAAATTTCCTCTGTTTTTTGAACTCTGAAACTGACAAACAAACCCTTGGTTGTCAGATGCCCACTCAAATGAGTGTGAGTAACTTTAGTACTTTGGCAAAGCTGACTGTCAACTGCTTATAGTTAATGTTTACACTTGGATGTGTGACATCCTAATTGGCAGGCTAGGACTTAGCCTCTGAGAAATTCCTAGTCTGACTGAACCAGCACGACAGTTTTTCAATCTGCTAAGAAAAAAAAAGGTGAGAACTCTTGCAAATCTTGGGACAGGTAGCACTGTATGTACAGGGTTCTCATAACAAGCAGTTTATCAAGCGTATGTATTACCTTGTGACAGTGTTATTTCTCATCTGCAAAGCTTCTTTCAGTGTTTCTGGGTCCCTTCTGCTCTGCTGTAAACGGTTTGGCTTTGCACTTGGTTCCAAGCCAACCGTATTTCCTTTTTTGCTTTACAGAGTACCCCAAGACTGCTTCAGTCTCATTTGTTTCCAGATAAGGACATAAGGCTGGAAAATGCTTGACGACACCAGAGTGCTTTGTGACACTTGTGGCTAATTAGGTTGTGGTTTGCCAAGTGAATGAGCCTTGCTGTAGCAACCTGCAGGTGCACCAGTCCAGTTTACTCCATCTGGAGTCATTATTGTGCTCCATCTCCTACTTCAGCAGATGTCCAATCTCCAGAGAGTTTGTCACTAGTCCAGCTTTCTCCCTGTGCATTTTCTGTGGGCATTTCCACAGATCCTGACTCAGGTTTTACTAGTAAAACACTGCAAAATTCTTAGCATAGGTATGTGTTTCAGTTTGTCTGGAGCCTTTGCAATCTTTCAAAAAAGGCAACAACATCCATCTGTTTTCTTCCAAGCTAATATAAAGTTGGCAGCTTTTAAGCTTAAGATGAATTTGAAATACAGTCAGTGAAGTTGTGTCTTTTATGTGTCAAAATTTTAAAATCCTGAGTCAGGTTCTGAGTTTATTCAGTTACACATTTTCCTGTGCGGTTCAATGACTCAGGATGGGGGTTGGGTTTTTTTGGTGTGTTTTTTTTGTTTGTTTGGGGTTTTTTGTTGTTGTTGGGTTTTGTTTGGGGTTTTTTTGTCTGCTGTCGTTTTAATCAAGATTGTAAAATTTGTTCGTCTAAAGATCTCCAAGTCTTCTTTCCCCCTGCAGTGGTTATGAAAGGAAGGAATTACAAAGTCTTCTGGTATGTTGTTTTCCACAACACTAAGTTCTCCAATATTATGCAGAGCACAAATTCCCCAAGTACTGGTTATCCAGCTGGGGAGCTAGGAATGAGTTTGGGTGGGAAATGGTGCTTAATAAATCTTTGAATTGCTCTCCTTTTGTAAGATACTTCTTTTTTTTTTCACTTAGAGGGTGGGGAAATGGCCTCATCAACTGCTAATAGAGTTTGTCAACTGGAGTTGCTTTGTTGAGTAATCCATCCTGCTGTGAGGGACTCACGACCATGGCTGGTAGCAGAGTGATAATCAGTACAGGCTGTACATGGTACATGGGCTTCACTCTCTTCTGAGATGAGTCAGGCCCACGCAGATGTGAACATAACAGAGACTTCTGTGGTGCTCTTGAGAGGCTCAGTCCTGCTAATCTCAATGAATAATCTTGAATAGCAACAGGAGCTCTTTTGGCATGTGTGTTCAAGTGGGACTCGTGTTCGTTGTTTGGAATAGCATCATCTTTCTTATAGTCACAGTAGCTCCTGCTGCACACACTTGGAAGCTGGGGAAATGTTGACTCAAATCTGCAGTATTTTCACTTCTGGAAGCCAGTTATCTGCAGGATCTGTTATGCATAAAGGAATTGTTTGGTCTCGACAGGGAACCTGAGAGAAAATGAGTTTTCTCATTTTGTCGTAAGACTGCAAGTGATGGGGATTAATAATGCATGGAAAGGTTTATAATAGTTGATGAGTTGTAACAATTGTAATAATACATTTGTTAATTCAGTGAAATGAAGAGGTTCTCTGATCCCAGGATATATAATAGGAAGTGATCTGCCCCATACTGACCACTCATGATCTCTGAAACCATGGTGTGCTGTCCAGTGCCAGTTAAATAAAAGTAACAATAATAATTTTAGGGAGGGGCAAGGGAGGAATAAGTTGGAACTAAGTGTGGTCATGTAATCATGTGCTTCCAAGGATCCAGAAAACTGTCTGCAATTGCTGTTTGTGTTTGAAAAAATTAATTGTGAAAGTTGCTTTCATTTTCAGTAGCTCTTTTTAATTCTGATTATTAGGGCCTGGAGAGGTGCCATGAGGCACACAGGCTGCAGTAGCACCTGACTATGTATTTCACAATTCTTGGGTCTTTGTATGCCAGCAGAAACAAGCACCAGTCACCAGCAAGGGAAATGAGTTTAGATTGTCAGAGGGTTGTTTCCATGAACATTCCTGAAGTGAGAGCAGTAACATAGCAGGTTTCATGTTGTGTCTGTAACAGCAGTTGCTCTTCTGTGCTCTGACCACGCATTTCTTAGGAGATGCTCTTGACCATGTGAGCCTGGTCAAGTATTTACTTTCACATAAGTAATGGGATTTAAAATGAACCTCGTGCAGCCCCTGGTATTTCAGGGATTGTTTATCTTCTTTCGCTGTTTCTCCTTCAGGCTTTCTGCTGACAAGTGATGTTAGCAGCTTCTTGGAGGTCAGGTCCTTGCAAGAGATGGCTTGCAATCTGCATGTGATTAAATATGAATAATCCTTTCCCTGTTCAGCAAAGTAAGCACTGCTGTGAATCCCATTGAGGCAGATGCGAATTAAGCATGTGGTGTGGTATTTTCTTGGACCAGGATGAGGTTGTGCACAGGCCTTGATGATTCAGGAATCTGTAAGAGCCAGTGTTCGTTGTGCAGGTAATCATGGCCTCACAGCAAAGGGTGTATGTGTCTGCGGGCAGATGTGAAAGCCATGATAATTTGATGGAAAGGTATGAGGAGTGGCAGAGGTTAATCAGAAATCCAAATGCATTTGTTTGTTTGCCATCTTTGAAAGAATTTATCTTATTTTTACCATTCTAATAGTGCTAACCTGAACATGAGAAGCTGCTCTGCATTTGGGGCCAGACTGGGACCATGACTGTTTCTTCCTTACGTGTACCCTTCACATGTTAATTGCTCCCCCTCCTTTACTTAGCCATGCTCAGAGGAGGAGGGCCTTAGACTTGGCATGAGACCACTCTGTGCCTATTTTAACTCTGTTGTGGAACCACACACAGTTCTGGTCTCACCTGGGGGCGAGTTCTGCAATGCAAGTATGTTTGCTTTTAACACTGACAGAATAAAGGTGCTTCAGCTTCCCAAAGGGTTTTTCTGCTGGCGGTGTAGCCACGAGGCCAGGGCTGTGTAGCTGCAGAGTGAGCTTTTGGATAGGGCTGGATTGCTGAGTCTCGTTAAGCAAAAACCGTGTCACAGAGCACACTGAGGGCAAGTCTGGACAGGAGCATGTTTTATGCATAGCTTGGGGTGACTTCCTGCACAAAATATTCCCTCTTTGGAGTAGTGTGGCTGCTCCAGGTTTAAGGGAGAGCACAGCTCCAGTGTTCCCTGGTTTCTGAGAAATGCTGGATGGAAACGAAAACAGTGTTGGTTTCTTTCCTTGCATCCGGTAAATACATCATTTGGTCATGAACTAGTGCAGGGCAGTCTTCCTCTGCACATAATTTTAGTGCAATTTGCACAGCCCAATTATTGAGGAGCAATAGATAATAACACCCCGCCCCCGCCTCAAAAAAACCAAACAAACCACCAAACCAACAACAAATCAACAAAACAAACAACCAACCCCGGCTAAGCCCGGAGTGTCATTGCACTCACAGCAGCCTTTTAATTTGAGAATATTTTTGTTTCTCTTCCGCCTGCACTGGGCGTTCGCGTGCGCTTCCTACCCCCGGAGTTCCTGGTCTCCATTCCTCACTGAAACAGAAGGGATTCAAGCCAAGGGCCCGAGAGGCGCAAACCCTCGCCTTTCCCTCCCCTCGGACCTTCGTCCCCGCGCAGGAGCGCGCTGCTGTGTATCCTCGCTGACCGAGGGGGTTTGGGACGGTTCAGAGCTAGTCCTGGCCTAAGCGTGCCCGGCGGTGCTGATGCTGCTCACGGGAGGAGACACTGCTGTCCACGTCCCTCCGCCCGGGCTGGCATCTCTCCGTGCCCAGGCGGAGGCTTTTCCGCTGGATTCCTGGGAGCGGGCTGAGCAGCCCCATTCGCGCAGCCCCGAAAGCGCGGGCCGGCTCCCGCCGCTGCTCCGCCGCAGCTCTCCCGCTGCCCGCTCCCCGCGGAGCCGCTCCCCGGGCCCCCACGGGCCGTCCCTCCCCTCCCCTCCCCTCCCCTCCCTCCCCGCCCCGCCCCGCGAGGATGTGACGCCGCCGGGGCCGCCCCTCGCGGGCGCGGCTCTGAAATAGGGCTCGGCAGCCGCCGCCGGGCAGCCGGAGCCGCGGAGCAGCGCGGCCATGCCCGCCCCCGCCGCACCCCGCAGCCTGGCCGCCGCCGCCCCCGCCGGCAAGGCCAAGCTCACGCACCCCGGCAAGGCCATCCTGGCAGGTAAGGGGCCCCGCGGGGCTCTCCCGGGGACGGGGCTCGCCCCGCCGCTGCCAGCGTGGGCATCCGGCTGGGCGGGGGCTGCCGGACCCGCCCCGGGGCGGTGGCGCTCCCGCAGGTGCTGCTCCAGCTCGGGACTGCCGCCCCTCTCCCGCTGCCCGCGGAAGTCAGCCCCGCTGGACCGGGGTTTCCCTTCGGCTACAGCCAGAGAGCTCCCGCGGCTGCATCCCGAGCCTGAACGCTGGCTGCGGGGCTCCCCCCGTCCGCGGGAACCGCAACGTCTCGCCAGGCTGTTTCTGCAGCCGGTGGTCCGGCCGGGAAGGTGCCGGTGGGCTCGGACATGACGCGGGGCGAGAGGCGCTCGCGGGGTTCGGCGGTGTTCAGCAGGAGGAAGCGGAACTTATGGGAGAGGCTGGCGGCAGCAAGGACCCCACATGCTCCCCCGAAGGTGTTAAGGGACAGCAGCAGCAGCCGGGTGTCCCTGCCCCAGCTGTGTCCCACAGGCTGCGCTGATACAGCTCCTCTGAGGGCTGCTTGGTTCCTCCTTTGTGCCTCAGCATCAGTCCCTGTGGATCAGGGCGTGTTTTCCCGTCCAGTTCTGACCGCTTCCATGGGATCAAAATAGGCTCCGAGTGCAGCAGTAACTGCAGAGTTAACGCTCTGCCTCCTGCTTGTGGCTGCTTCGAGCTCTGAGCTGAATGGAGTCCAAGACAGTCGCAGGCTTGTTAAACTCCTTTGTAGCTGTTCATTAGCTCCCTGGTTTCTCCTGCCAGTCGCAGGACAATTCCCAGAGTGGAGATTAGCGTCTTTGTTTTGAAATGAGCCATCTCAGCCTCGACATGATTGGCATGTTTAGAGCTTTTGTGTTTTCCAGCCAAATCTCCCTCCTACGATTGTGCCTTTGTTTGTCTATCCTACTCCCTGCTCCCCTTCAAGGGCAGAGCTGCAGCCTCCAGCAGCGGGGCCGGGGAGCATCGGGGCTGTGCCCGCACGGGAGCGGAGCCGCGGCCGCTCCGGCTCTGCCCACGGGCCCTGCTTCCTCGCAGCACCGGGAGAGCTGCCGGCCGTGGATGCGGCCGCTGGAGCGTGCACAGGGTGCCGAGGCCTCCCAGGGTCACGTCTCCGGGAGGGGACTGTGCCATCCCTCGGCTGCCCGGCCAAAGGGCTGGGGCACAAGGAGGAGGCAGTCTCCTTCTCGCTCGAGTGAACCCTTTGGTTGAGGCTGGGCTCCTTCAGAGCTCTCTGCCCCTCTGTGCTGCCCCACTTCAAAATGGGTTGGTTTTTTCAGGCCTTTTCACTTAAAAGTCTTTTAAATGGGATTTAATCCAATTTTAGAATGGGAAGGACAGGCTGTTTCCTTCTTGTCCACCCTTCCCAGTCTTTCACAACTTGCTGTCCACGTGCAGTGCATCAGGTTGTCACTGCCTGGACCAGTGTACCAGGATACTTTCATAGATCTAGTGTGTATGTCTGTAATCAAGATCATCAGCTTATCGGTATCAGCATCCTGTGAGAGAGGTTGCAGCAGACTTGCTCTGCTCTCCCCTGCCCAGAAGAGTTGCTGTGGGTATGCCTGGAAGCTGTCCTGATGTGAAGGAAAGGGATATGGTGCTTGTGGCCTTTGCCAGGTGCCAGGTTGGGCAATACAGCACAAAGCTGTATGTGCACCTGCTTGGGGGGCCCTTCTGGGTTTATGTGAAGCTACAGAGGTAGAAGAAGGACCCTATTGGACGCTGGTCTTCTCCTGACAGGCTGTAATCAAAGTAATTGGTTAACGGGCAGAAGTCCAGCCAAGCCTCTGTGGCATCTAATTGTATTAGAGAACCACAGAAATGGGAGAAAGCTGCTGTTAACTCCCTGTGCCCTGGTCTGCTCAGCCCTCCAGCCCCTCGCTGGGGGATGCAATGCTGTTTGTGGCTGTCTTGCTGACTTTAAGGTGTTTGCTGATGCTCTCAGAGTTTCTCATCTGACATCTGTCTGCACAACAGGGGTGTGTGCTTCAAAGCTCCAGGTTCTGGAGAGCTGGAGGTGTCAAGATGGAACATTCCTGCTGTGCTTCATCAGCCTGTGCTGGTGGAGTTAAATAAGCCATCATCCCACCCTGGGTGTATATCTGCTCCCAGGCCCCGTGTGTAATTGGGATCCTCTGCCAGGGAGGCACAGCTCCCTTGGCTGCCCAGACCTCAACAGGCTGGGGTTGTCTCTTTTCTGAAGAGATGCAAGTAAAGCACTGTCTGCCAAGAGCTCTTCTCCTTCAGTTGTCGCAGCAGACAAAACACAAGGTTAAAAATTAATTTGCTAATGGGCTCTCCTTTGTCCAAGCAGCTGTTGTGTGCCAAGGCAGCACTTCACCTTGCAGTGACAACGCTGCTGGTGCTGCTGTGACCGTGTGTGGCCCGAGCACATGAAGGCAGCTCGACCTCTTCTGCTGGGTAACAACCTGTTAGCAGGCAGGCCAGGAGCCCAGCCGTGTCTCCAGCCTCCCCACAGCCAGCTTTCCCATTTTGTGCTGTGATTTCCAACAGCCCACCAGACTCCTGTCCCTCCCATCAGCATCCTGAAGGGCTGTGTGCTGCTGATCTACTGTGCTCCCAGCACAGGACCACGCTGCAGTGGAGAGCTTGAAATAAAGGCAGTGAGCGGTGAGACAGGAATGCTGGTGGCAGAGCTGGCGGGACAGTCGTCAGTCACCTCTGGGATTCCTGTGAGTGCTGCTTTGCTGGGTTTTTGGGTGCCACGTTGGGTCGGCTCGAGCCCGCCTGCAGTGTGGGCTATTTCCAGTCCAGCACAAATGGTCTTTGCCATTTGCAGGCAAACCCCCGCATCCCTGCCCTCCTTGGGAACTTTGCTCGTGGTTAGCAGTGATCATTTGATGAAAGGCTCTGCCTGCCCTTGCCAGAGTTAAGTACAGCCTTATTCTGTTTTTAGCTGGCTTTGAAGCCTGGGGTCTGCTCCCTCCCACGGAGAAGCTCCCAGCTGCCTTGCTCTCTGCGTGGTACCTCTGCTCACCCAGGGGCTGCTGCGCAGTTGTTGTTCCTGCCTACACCTAATCCTGCCTGGCCAGGGAGGCAGGACGCCTGGATGTTGTCCTACACGGTGCTGAATTTGGAAAGAGCTCACAGTGGTTGTGGCTGCTACCCTGGTGTTGGGTACCAGTGGCAAATAGCAGTGATGTGCACCAGGGTCCTAGGGGGAGCATGGGGCAGGGGAGAGGGACTCTACAGGGAGAGAGAAGGGCCTGAAGAGAGAGTAGGGCATGAAGCAGGGCTCAGCAGGGAGCCCAGGCTCCTGAACAAAGCAGTAATTAGAGCTTCAGTTTCCTCTTCTTTGTTAATCCTTGATATTATCTTTCTTAGGAAATACTGTACCTGCAGAGGAGAGGAGTTGGAGACTGGGTGTGAAAGCTGAGATTTGCCTCTTGCAGACTTTCCCTAAAGTCCCAATCCATCTGGATTTCCGGGGCTGTTGCTCTCAGGAGAGGCTGTGAGGGAGGTTGTGTTGCTGTGAATGGCTGTGGTCCAGCACGCTCCCTGGTTTTGAGATGGATGCCTGGTGCTCACAGCAGAGCAGGGGATGTTTCCCCCTTCATGCTGAGCCGGGTGGAGGCTAAGCACAGCCAGGGGGAAGGACTGGTGAACGTGGAGGGAGCCAGTCCTGCCAGGTCTGCTGGCCCTCAGTACATCACTGCTGGCTGTGGTTTCTCCCGCAGTTGCCTCCTCTGGCTGTCATCTGTTTGTGGGGTGGGGCACAAGGACCATGCTAGCCTTGAGTGTGTCCCTGGCTGCCTGGGAGCCCTCATGGGCTGCAGTGGAAACCTGTGAGAGCCCCAAGGCTCCTGGTGGGAGGAGGATGTCAGCCCCAGGGCCAGGAAGCCACACTAGGGTATCCCTTCAGTCTGAGCGGATGCTGTGCAAGCTGGGGTTAACCCTGGGCTCTGAAATGTGAGTTTCTGAGATTTTCACATGCCTGATGCTCTGCTTGACATTCTGCAGGCAACCATTTTCTCTGGGTTGATGTAAATGATCGGAAGGAGTCGTCCGTCTTCCTGAGACGATGAGCACCATGAGCTGACAGCTCGGGGATGTTGCAGCGTCTCTCAGCTCTGATGGCCCTGTGTGGTGCATGCCAATGTAGCCTCCCTGCTCCTGCTTGTGCCCTGAGGTCTCAGGTCACCTCTTGACAGCAGGGATTGGTTTTCTGGCCATCTCTTCTCTCTTCCTGTGCTCCAGTGCTTGGTACAGCAGTCACTCCCCTGTGCTGGGGGCTGGGAGATCAGAGCCTGTCCCCAGGGAAGTCTCAGTCTTGGCAGTGGCTCCTTCATCCAGCTGCAGGGCTGTGCTGAGGGAGTCATCCAACAGCCCTGGGCTCTGACACTGGCTCCCTGTTGCATGTCTTTAGAGAGTTTTTTAACACTTGAATAGTTGGTGTCTGAAGTCAAGTGGTGGGCTGGCCAGGAGGGAGCTCATAGTGATAGAGCTGGGGCTTTGAGGTGTGCAGGGCAATGGGGAGAAGGTGACTTGAGCAGGACGAGGAACCTGGCAGTCTCTAAAGGTGGAATCAGCACCAAAGGCAAAGGATGCTGTGGCTGTGAGCACGGGGAAATGGCTTCTGCAATCATGCTCACAGCTGAGAAGGTTAAAAGTAATAATGATTGTCATATTGAGAAGTAAATGCAAAGAGTGATGAATGAGTGAGTTGTGAAAGGACAGCCTGTTCAAACAGGACAGTTCCAGTAAGATTCAGGACAAATGATTTCATCCCATCTGTGGCGTTATCTGCAGCGCTGTTTGCATGGGGCTGTTTACCCACAGTGGCACAGGGTGCAGAGGGGCACCTCTCATGTTTGCCATTCTCTGTATCCCTGGGGGGGGTCAGACTTTCACCAGCCTGCCTGTAGCACTCTCCCATGACCAAAACAGCTATGAGTGTGTGTTTACTGCTGGACATGCTGAACCCCTGTGCTCCTCACTGGCCTTGCCCCTGTCAGATGGGAGACCTTCCTAATCCCAGCATGGGGACAGACACCCTCTGAGCCTGCTGACCTGTTGCAGGACGTTTTTTCCCTTTTAACCAAAACACTGGTAAACTTCTGGCAGTCTGGTTTGGGGAAGCAGCCTTCCCCATCTCAGCACTGAGTCAGACTTTTGGCGGCAGAGCTGCCCCCGTGGTGGTTTTCCACAAGGATGTGGCTGCAGATGGGTGGTGAAGGGCTGGCTGTGGCCAGAGGAGGTGCCCGGGTGAGGAGTGCAGTGCCGGGGCCCTGCCGAGAGCCAGCTGTCCTGGAGAGCTGCGGCTCCAGCGAGGCTCCTGCCTGCTCCTGAGCCCCGAGTTTCACAAGATGGCCCGTGGTGGGAAGTGCAGGGTGGAGCTGTTAAACCCGTTTCACTGCTGCAGGCAGGCAGGACAGGATTGCTCCACTGCTGCCTCCAGCTGGGTTATGGCGATGGATGGGTAAAGAGCAGCCTGGATGGCTGCCAGCGGGACATGGTCCCTCGGTGTGGTGGGCAGGCAGCAGTCTGGGCTGCAGAGACCTGTCACAAGCTGCTGGTGGGCATTTCTGCCTCCCTGGTTTGTAGCAGCCTGATGGTCTTTGGTTCTTGGGGGGTTTTTCCCTTATTTCCCCAGCTCCAAAAGCTGTGTTGGCTAATGGGAAAGGGCACCAAGTCCCCTTGTGAGAGTGCTGCATGCTGTAAGCACAGCATCCAGGAGGTGGGCAGGATTGCCCCTTGTGCCCATAGTGTGTGGTCTGTGTCACTTGTGTCAGCTGCTCAGCTCACCCTGTCCAGCTGCACCTTCTGCCCCCAGAATGGGGAACTCGGGGCTCAGCTTCCGCTGAAAGGCTGTTTGTGCCTTCCCACCATCCTGAGCCACCCGGCTGGCAGAATGGAGAAGCTCCAGGCATGGGCCCTGTGAGAGTTCTGCTGCTTTGCTTCAACACCCTTAGGAATAATTCCCTCTGGCCTGAAAGGATCCTAACGAATCTGATGTTAAAAGGTGTTTTTTATATGGAAATCAGGTGCTGGTATGTCAGCATGTGAAATTACTCTTAAAATGGAGAGACTGAAATTGCTCTCCAGGTGCTCACTTCTCATCAGAGCTACGCAGAGACCTGCTGCTCCATCTCTCTGCAGGAGCAGGATGCTTTTGCAGCCACAGCCACTTGCAGGAGTGGCAGAGGGGCCAGTGCCACCTCCTGCCCCTCTGTGGCTCCCAGACAGGGCAGTGGATGTTCATTGGGGCACTTGCCTCTGGGTAGGAGTTTGCAGAGGGTGACAGTGCCAGTGCTGACTGTGCAGCCTTGCCTCGTGTCAGGCCTGGGGCTCTGCTTGTCTTCTCCATCTCAGCTGCATCCTCCGGCCCTCAGCACTGCCCCCTGTCCTGGCTCTGGAGCTGGGCTCCCTGGCTCGGGGTGGTCAGTGGTGTCCCAGAAGCTGCTCATGGACAGGCTGTGAAGCTGAACCTGTGTGTGCTGATGCCATGACGTGTCGTGTGAGCATTACAGGGGCAGCACCCTCCCACTGTCCCCAAAAAACCCTCTGCTCTCCCTCCTGCCAGCTCTCCCCAGCCGTGCCCAAGGGCTGCGGGCGTGTCCTCAAAGGACGGCCTCCTCTGGCCTCTCCGACGGGGAGAGCTAAACTTTTTCTGGGCAAACTATGCCAAGGTATTTTCCCGTGTCTCCCTTCCCGCTGGGCCTGCAATGTCAGGATAGCTGGCAGCTGAAGCATTGCAGGCTTGCTGCAGGCAGGGAGCCATTCCCGGTGCTGGGAGTGGGATCCCCCCGCCGGGGCACCTTCCCTGGGGCCGGGCAGAGCGACCTTCCCTGAAGGACATTCCCTCTGCCCTGGCCCTGCTGCACCCAGCGAACAGCCAGAGCCTTGGCCCGGCATCTCCGCTGCCCCGCGTGCTCTTTCACCTCCTGAGTGCTGCTGCTCCTGCTGACTCTGCGGTGTTGCAAGAGCTGGAGCTGCTGGTTAAAGTCCGGGTAAACAGGTTGCAAAGCCCCCGCAGCCCTGGCGAGGGACGGGGTTGGACAAAGCTGCTGCTCATGGGTAGTGGAGTGATTTATTTGCATAGAATGAGGTTTCTGCTGGAGTGAGTGTGTGGGGAGAGGAGATGACAGCAGAGCAGGACCTCTGATGGGTCTTGCTTCATGGGGCTGCAGGGCAGGTGGCCTGTGCCACCCTGTCTCTCTGTGGGCAAAAGAAAATGGATTAAAATTGCCACAAGTCATGGAGTGCTCTGTGCACCTTCCCATGGGATTTGAGGCCAGAACAACACTGGGGAACAGGGAGAGGAACTGGCAGCATGGGTGCCCTGTTCCTTCATCCTTGCCTCATTGCCCCAGCGGCTGCCAGTTCCCAGGAACACATGCTATTCCTTTGCTGGGCTCCTGTGGATGGCTTTCCTGTGGGATGCTGGGCAGAGCCTCTGCTTCCCCTGCATGGACAAGTGTGGCTGCTGAGGCTGTGAGCAGGTTGCAGGAGGTGCAGCATCTCTCCCTGTGCCATTTGGTGTGGCTGCCGTGAGCTGAGGTGCTGGTTGGTTGCCCCTGGACTGCTGCTTGTCCTGGGTGCTTCCCTGCTGTCTGGCTCCTGGGTGTGCTGGGGCAGGAGCTGCTGCTGGGGGACCGAGAGAGAACAAATATTTATGGCGCTTAAAATGTCCAGCACTTCAGTTCTGCAGTGTAGGAGGGAGGGACGTGGCCTTGACAGCACCTGGAGTGTTCATGTGGCTGTGGCGGCACAAGGCTGGTGGCACGGTGGTGCATGGCAGGTGGAGAGGTGCCAGCTGGTGCTCAGCTTTTTGGGGACTGTTGCACCCAGCGGGAGGACCTCGCTCCTCATCGTGCTGCTCTCTGGGGCCTGCCAGCTGCTCCTGCAGGAGCTGTTTGTCTTTGCAGGAGAGATTAGTGTTTGGCCAGCCCCCTGCCATGGGACCAGCAGTGTCTATCTGCCACTCTGACACACATGCCAAGGGCAGGAGAGGGTTGAGGGGGTAGTGGGAGTGCTCTGGGGACCCTGGGGATGGTGGCTGCCCTCCTGTGGTGCCCCAGGGGAGCTGTTGGCTGGCTGCAGTGCTATGAGCTGGCCCTGTGGCTTCCTCCCACGCCCCCAGAGCACTGGGTGCCACGGAGGCGTCAGGGCTGGCAGTGGTCACCCATCGCCGCCTCCTGAGGAGTGCCTCCCTGGGCTGGGCTGGGCTGGGCTGGGCTGGAGCTCAGCCCCCCCGGGAACACAGAGGGAAACAAGGGGCCTTTGTTTGCCTGTGGCAGAGCTGGGCTGGCCTCATGCCCTGTCCCCACGGGGCCGGGATGCTGCCCGGCTGGGCTGGCATGTCCTGCCTTGGATCCTCAGTGCCGCGGTGTCCCCGTGGATGCTCTTTGAGCATGAAGCTGAGCTTTGCATTGCCCCAGCTGTGTTGAGGCTGGCCTGGCTTCTTGGCTCCCTGGGCAGGACAGTGCAGCCTGGTGCTTTTTGTGCCTGGGGGGAAAAGCCAGCATAAGGCTGTTTTAAGATGGATGCTGCCCAGCTGCTGGAAGGAGTGTGGGGAGGCTGCTTTTCCCATCCCTCCAGAAGGACTGGGCTGAGAGAACACGGCAGTGCTCCCGAGGATGCCAGTTACCAGTGGCACTGGCAGGAGGCAGCTGGATGCAGCACCAGAGAGATCAAGGGTCTCTCTTGCAAATCTGGAGGCTGCGCAGAAGAAATAAGTCTTCGTGGGAAAGTCTCCTTGTCCAAGGAGTTGGGGCTGCCTGCTCTTGTTACAGGGAGCAGCCATGGGCTGTGGTGTCCCCTATCAGCATCCCCTTATGGGGGTACTTTGGGGGGTGCTGATAAGCAGACCTGTGGCACCAGCCTGTGCTTCACTGCAAAGCAGGATAACAACCACTGCACCCAGTCCCAGCCTCTCCCACAAAGGCGGTGTGTTCCCTGCTGGGGTGTCCCCTGGGCTGTGGTGGGGCTGGGGAGCCTGCGGAGCCACGGTGCTGCTGAGGCACATCAAGGACATGGCCAGGCTGGAGGCTGTATGGGAGCCTGGGAGCTGGCAGCCCCCCTGACCCCACACTGTGCCGCAGCCTGTGGGCTGGAGCGTGATTCACCTTCCCTGGGCAAGGAGCAGGGAGATCCTGGGGGTGCTCAGGGCGGTGTTGACCCCAGTGGCAGCGCCCCGTGCCCTGTCCTGGGCTGAGCAGGGTTGGTCCTGTGAGAGCTGAGGGAGCTCGGCCGTGCCTTCCTCCTGGCGCCGGCACAAAGGGCTCCCGCTGCTCGGCGGCCCCGCCGCGCTTTGATGCGAGGAAGCGCCCTGTGATCCCTCGTGGCCGGATGGGCTGAGCCCAGCTCCCCAGCCCTGCTGAGTCCAGCGCTGCTGAGGGGAGCCCCAGGGCTGAGAGGCAGCATCCCTTGCTGCCCGGCCATCAGGAGAGGCTGCAGCCGGTGTAATCAGTGCCCAGCAGCCGCAGCTGCAGGAGCCCAGGGCAGCCAGACAGGCCTGATGATAATTGTGCTTCCTGCTGGCATAGCCAGGTCTGCAGATGGCCTCCTACTGCTGTGGGGAGTGGTGCTGGGCCTGCTGCAGCACCACTGGGTTTATAAATCCCAGTGCTGGCAGCTCACCCGGGGCTGTGAGGCGCCAGAGAGGGAGAGGTGCCTTTGAGGGGCAACACACCAAATAGGCAGCCATGGATGTGGTGTTTTGCCCTGTTTTCCCGCCCCTTTGCCCAGTCTCTTCGACAGCTCTTGCCGTGGCTGGGCAGCGATGCCCATGCAAGGCACAAGGTTGGCACAGGGCCCTGCTGCTGCGTGGAGTCGTCAGGGTTTTGGTGAGCACAGGGACATCGTGTCCCAGCCCAGACCTGGCTGCCAGAGGTCCCAGGCTCAGCCAGCATGGAGCCAGGAGCAGCCATGTGGCACTGAATGGGCACAATGCTGCTCCTGCCTCAGTGTCCCTTCCTCTTGCATGCAGGTGGCCTGGCTGGAGGGATCGAGATCTGCATCACATTCCCTACTGAGTATGTGAAGACACAGCTGCAGCTGGACGAGAAGGCAAACCCTCCCCGCTACAAGGGCATTGGTGAGCAGCCCCTCTCTGGGTCTGGGGCTCCTGGGGAGCCTGGCTGGTGCTGGGAGGATTTGGCGGGGCGGTGGTGGGTGTTCCTCAGCGTGGTGGGTGACAGCAGCACCGCTGTGCTCTGCGCAGGGGACTGTGTGAAGCAGACTGTCCGTGACCATGGCATCCGGGGGCTGTACCGGGGGCTCAGCTCGCTGTTGTACGGCTCCATCCCCAAGTCTGCCGTCAGGTACGTGCCCCCATGGCAAGGGGTGAGTGGGGGGGGCCCCCCAACAGCAGCAAACAAGGAGATGGCTTTGCCCTCAGTGTCTCCATTGGCATTTTACCAAAGCCAGGTGGTTTCCCAGGCAAGGGAGGGTCCTCTCACAGGGTGTGCAGCTGCTCCTGGAGACAGACCCAGAGCGGGGGGTGCAGCCCCCATCCGGGTGCCCAGGGCTTGGCACAGTGGCTCCTTTGCAGGTTCGGGATGTTCGAGTTCCTCAGCAACCAGATGAGAGATGAGCAGGGGCGGCTGGACAGCACACGGGGCCTCATCTGCGGGCTGGGGGCTGGCGTGGCCGAGGCCGTGGCCGTGGTCTGCCCCATGGAGACCGTGAAGGTGGGTGGTTGTGGCTGCCACTGTCCCCTGCCTTGGCACCCCTTGCTGGGCTGGGCTGGGAGAGGGCAAAAGCCAGGGATGTCCAGCTTTTGGGGTCCTGAGGGCTGCATGCAGTTGCTCAAGACAGTTTTGTAGAGGAGGGTCTGCTGCTGGAAAGCCCTGTGGAGGTCAAATCAGGTGGCCCTGGCCCCTTCCCCACTCCAGGGAGGAGCCTCATACCCAGGAGCCGTCTTGTCACCCATTTTATGAGTGTAAGTCACACATGGCTGCTTGCAGCAGCAGTTTCCCAGGTTTGGCTCTGCAAAAGGCACTGCTGGCCATGGGCACAGGCATCCCCCCATGATGTCTCCCAGAGCTGCCTGGCTGGATGGGTCAGCTCTGGCCTTGGGACTGTCCCTGGAGCAAAGCAGGAGGCGGCTGGCAGCCCTTTGGGGCCATCGCATTGCCTCAGCCAGGACAAGTGCATCATCTCCTCGTAGGTGAAGTTTATCCATGACCAGACCTCTCCCAACCCCAAATACCGTGGTTTCTTCCATGGCGTCCGGGAGATCGTTCGGGAACAGGGTGAGTCCCGGGAAAGTGGCACTGAGTACTGCCGTGCTATGGGGCCAGTGGGAGGTGGTGGATGGGCACAGGCTATGACAAGTGGCCTGAGGAGGTTTTTCTCTGCCGCTTGAGGCTGGTCTCCCCTCCAACACCCTCTTCTTGCAGGACTGAAGGGGACCTACCAGGGCCTAACTGCAACCGTCCTCAAGCAAGGATCAAACCAGGCCATCCGCTTCTTTGTCATGACCTCCCTCAAGAACTGGTACAAAGGTACCGTGCCCTTGGTCCCACAGGCCACCCTGGCTCTGCCTCTGGCTCCCCAACCACCCTTGGGAGCTGGGATGGTTTTTCCATCCACACACTCCCTATTTCTCATGGTTCAGCTATTTGGAATGGAGGAAAATGAAAACCAGGGTGGGGTGGCACCAGCTTGTGGGGCTGATGGGTCCTGGTGCTGGAGCATCGCTTTCACACCCACCCTGAGCCCCACGGTGCGGTGTGGGCTGGTGCTGGTGCTGCTGGATGGTCCCGAGCTCAGCACTGCACACACTGATCACAAGCAGCCAGACCCGGGACCTTCCTTGCAGGCTCCCTCGGGAATGCACGTGGGAATCCCACCACCACTCTGCCCTCAACCTCTCTTCCTTCCCAGGGGACAATCCCAACAAGGTCATGAACCCCTTCATAACAGGGGTGTTTGGAGCCCTTGCTGGAGCTGCGAGTGTCTTCGGAAACACCCCCTTGGACGTGGTGAAGACCAGGATGCAGGTACAGTGCCAGGGCACGGTGTGGGACTGCTGTGCCTGCTGCAGCCTGGGGGCACCCACTGCCTGGGAGCTGTTTCGTGCAGTCCCTGGGGCAGGCACATGATGCCAGTGAGGTTTGGTTTGGGAGATGTCTGGGATTGCTCCTGAGCTATGGGTAGTGTTTGCACGGAGGTGGGGACGTCCCTGTGGGCTCTGATGTCCTGCAGCAGTGGAGAGAGATCAGTTCCTCACGGTACTCTGCCAGCTCTCTGCCTCCCCCACGAAATCTCCCAGATGCAGCCCTGGCTCTGGCCTCTGATCCTGCTTTTTCCTTCCCACAGGGACTGGAAGCGCACAAGTACAAGAACACCTGGGACTGCGCCTACCAGATCATGAAACATGAAGGGCCCCTGGCGTAAGCTTTGCGGGGTGGTGGCTGGGAGGAGGATGGGCAGGGAAGGGGCTGTGAGGGCACCCAGCCCCACGGCCCCCCTCTCTATCCCTGGCAGGTTTTACAAGGGCACAGTGCCTCGCTTGGGCCGTGTGTGTCTTGACGTGGCCATCGTCTTCATCATCTACGATGAGGTGGTCAAATTCCTCAACAAGGTGTGGAAGACAGACTGAGGGGGCCGGGCCAGGCAGCCCCCGCCTCCTGTGCCCCACAGGGCTGCAGCTGGAGAGCAGAGACCAAACCCACACCTGCCTGCGGCACTGCTGGGGCCAGGTTTGCCCTGCACACCCCAAACCTGGCCACCTTTATCTTTAGGAACAGGCTCTGGAGCAGGTTAAATTACTAGTTGTGTGCTAAAAGGAGCAGGGAGGGAGCTGCATCCCACCATCCCAACCCCCAGCATCCCAGGTCATGCCCACCCCAATCTCCTGGTGACATTTTCCCCCGGCCGCACATCAGCTTTGTGTGCTGGTTAACCAGGGTGAGATGTCCCTTGGACTGTGGCCTTGGGGCTCCCAGCAGCCAGGAGCTGCTGACTGCCTGGGGAGCAGCTGTTTCGGAGGTGCTGAGAGCCCCCTCGAGCCATGTGGGTGCAATGCCAAGCTGTACATCACAAGCTGACAGTGGGGCTGATGCCACCGGTGGGGTCACAGCAGCTCTGGGAGGGAGCCCAACAGCCCTGCACCCCCGGGATGGGAGGGCAGTGACCCTCTGGTGTGATCCCAAGCTCCCTCCTCCCTCCCTGCCAGCACCAAGACCACCGGCGTGCAACATCCCAACCCATTCCATCCCATCCCTGGGGTCCTGCTCAGCCCCGGGCTGCTGAGCGGGGCTTGCCCAAAATTGCACGTACAGCCAGGCCTTTAGTTCTGCTCACTGTGGGCTGGGGTTGGGGCGAGCCGGGTGCCCCCTCACCTGCCGTTTACAGCCGAGGTGTCTGTGCGAGCCGGGGCGAGGGGTGCAGCCCCACACCACAGGCTCGGCCCCTCGGCCAGGGGTGCAAACTCCTTTCTTCTGCCACATTCCCTGCATCTGCCCTCCTGCAGGCTCTCTGTGGTGCCGTAGGTGATCCTGTAGCTTTTGGAGCTTCACGCTGACTCACTAACACCCGTGGCCATGGGGCTGGAGCCCTGCCCTGCCCGTGCCAGGCTTGCCCCATTGGATTTGTGCCAAATTTCTCCCTGAGGGAGCTGGGGGTGCAGGAGCCAGGGCTCAGCCTGTCCCTTGTCTCTCTTGTAGCCAGCGATGAGCTCAGCCTTAACACAGGAGGGTGAAGGAGGAAAGCCTGGGCACAGTTTTACCTGCGGCTTTTGGCTCTGAAGCCAGTGAGGGTTGCATTAGGTTTTTTTTTTATTATTGTTATTCTGTTTTACATTCGCAATTTGAATAAAATCAGTCTGGCTTTAGCAGCTGCGTTGGCGTCCGGGCCGTGCTGAGTGGGCTGCCCTGTGGGTGGGGGACGGGGCTCCCCATCGTGCCGAGATGGTGCTTCTGGGGGAGCATCAGCTCCAGCCCAGCACTGCCCATTCACAGATGCTCCCAGGCAGGGTTCTGTTGTCTCATGCACAGTGCTTTATTAATAATCCTGGTTAATTGTATGAAGTCCTTGCCGTGCCATGGAGCCAAGGGGCGGCGAGGGGCAGTGGAGCAGAAGGGAACGGGCTTTGTCCCCCCGCCCAGCCCGGGGGCGGTGCGGTGCGGCACGGCCGGAGCTCCCAGCGCGGCCCCCGGCACGGCCCTCGCTGCTCGTCCGGAGCCCGCTGGTGCGGGGCAGAGCCATCGTCCCGCGGGGCTCGCAGGCTCCGCTGCCATGCGGGGCCCGCTGCTCTGGGCAGGCTGGCTGCTGGCCGCCGGCTGCCTGGTGGGTGCCTCGGGCAGCTGCCGGCACCGCTGCTGCCCCGGCAGGAACAACGCCTGCTGGGCCCCCGGCAGCCGCCGGGCTCGCTGCTACTGCGACTCGTACTGCCAGAGGACGGGCGACTGCTGCCAGGACTACCTCGCCACGTGCCGCCGTGCCGGTGAGTGGCCGAGGGGATGGCACTGGCCGGACCGCGGCTGGGGACACCAGCCTGGGCTGCTGTGCTCGGTGGCGAGTGTTTGCTGTTACCTGTTAGCCCCGTACTTAGAGTGGTAAGAGGATGTGTCTGGGGATGCCGGCTGGGCTGGATTTGTAGCAATGTCCCAGTTGTCCCCTTTTCTCCATGCTGAGTGTCAGGCTGGCCCCAGCGCAGTGAGAGAGCCCGCAGGGGTGGCCTCTGGTCTGCAGCTGGTGGTAGCGCTGTCACTGCAAGCCCGAGCGGTCAGTGTGGGACCCAGCAGGACGAGCCCCGGTGTCACCTCTGCTACTGTCACAGGAGTGACCGGGGCACAGGGACCGGGGAACCGGGGGCTGCACCGAGGGTGCCAAACAGGACTCGTGGGCTTGGGGAGTGCAGAACCAGTCTGCCCTGGGGACCCAAATCTGGGCAGGCAGGCGCCGGCCACGGCCCCCTGGACAATTGCAGCAGTCAGCCCTTCCTAATCTCCGGGGAGATTAGCAGGGTCCAGCTCAGCGCGATGCACACAAGGATAAAGTCCTGCGGAAGCAGCTCGCAATGCCCCCGCACTGGCAGGGGTCAGGGAAGAGGGGCTGCTGGGGTCACTCTGGCCCTTGTCCTTCCTCCCCTGTCCCCCTCCCCTGTGCCGCATCTCCCCCGCTCTGCTCTTTCCATTGTTCACAACACTGAAACTCTTTCTTTTCCCTCTCCTCCATCCCTGGCAGCGGTGGGCTGTGCGGTGGGGCCCTGGGGGCCGTGGAGCGGGTGCAGCTCCCCGTGCGGGGTTGGCAGCAGGGCCCGCAGCCGCCAGGTCACTGTCCCGCCCCGGCACGGAGGGGATCCCTGTCCTGACCTCAAGCAGCGCCGCGGCTGCCTGGGGCAGCACCCGACCTGCGGGACGGCCAAAGGTAACGGGGGCTGCCTGCTGCCTTCCTGCGTGGTCGTCCCCATGTGCTGCCGTCCCCGCTGCCCGTCCCGGGGTGTCTTTAATCGTCCCCGTGCCCCTCACAGCTGCGGTGTCTTTAATCGTCCCCGTGCCCCTCACAGCTGCTCTTCTGCCAGAGGTAGCCAAGATACTGCCCAATTCCTTCAGCCAGGACTTCAGAGATCCCTGGCGAAGAGCTGGGCTGCCACTGCCGGCGGAGCCCTCTGGGTATGTGTGGAGCTGGGGCCCCTCCGTAGCCCCCCTCCCCAAATCTGGGACCCCTCTGCATCCCCACTGCATTCATGACCCCTTTGCAACCCCCAGACCCAGGGCCTTTTTCCTTCCCCCCGCCATTACTCTTCTCCCTGTCCCAAACCATGACCCTGTTGCACCCCCATACAAAACCGCGGCCCTTTGCATGCCCCTAGAGGCATTATCCTTCCGACCCTCCAAACCATGATCCCTCTGCACCCCCTCAGAGCCATTACCCCTCTCACCTCCCCAGCCGAGGCCCCTCTGCCACCCCGCCCCCCAAACCCACATCCCCTTTATACCCCGGTCCATCAAAAAACCACCACGACCTCTGCCCCACCTTGGAACACCATTTTCCCTCTTTTCTCCCCACGTTTCCCCCCTCCCCAGCTACTGCGGCTATTTCCGCCTGACGCAGGTGGGGCCCCCGTGCCGTGGGCAAGCCTGGAGCCGCCGGCTGCACCGGGACAAGCAGGTTTGTGTGGAATGCCGGGGGAATCTGTCCCACCGCCGTCCCCACTGCACTGGACACGGGCTGCAAGGAGCCAGGTAGGTGCTAATTTGTGGCATCCCCACCCTGGGATCTCTCCTGAGGAACATCTCTCCCTGCCTCTAGGGCATTTTCTGCTCATATTCTAATTATATTTGTATTCAAAGCTATAATTATGTTAAAATATGCCACAATATTATAGTATACCATCATATTATTAAATAAATCCTATAAACCAGTATTATAAAAATAAACATATTTAAATATAATAGAATATCTCTGTTAGAAGGGACATACAATGATCATCTAGTCCAACTGCTATTAAATATAAACTCATACATAAAACTGTATTTAATTAAAAAAAATGTATTTATCAATGGCACACCCCAGTTCTCACTGATTTTCCCTTCCAGGACATTTTGGGTGGCTGCTTCTGTGGTGGGGTGCCAGGGCTCGTGGGTGCAGGAGGGCCTGCAGGACGGCTGTGTTTGCTCCCCACCAGCTCTCATCTTCGTGTAGGATCCCCCTGGGAAGGTGAGCTGAGCCTCCCCATGGCACCACTTCTTGCTGGTGAGGTGGGGAATGGAATAAAAATGTGGTCTCCTTCATAACTTCACCCTTCTGCAGGTTTGCTACTCACCCTTGGAGCCAGCTCCCTCTGTTTTCCATTAAATATTTTGTTGAAGAATGGAAAAACCCTTCTTATAAAGATTAAAAACAAGGAAATTGCTAAAGTGTGGTGATTAATGGTAGAAGAACAGCACGATGAGGTTAAGTCTGGGTGAGAAGATGATGTGGCAGTGACGTGTGATGATGCCATGCTCAGCCATGACATCACACTTTCAGTGAGCTGCAACTGGCAAGCCACGTGAGGCTGGAGGCAGCGTCCTTCCTCTTGTCTGAGCTCACTCACTGCAGTATCAGGTGGGCCTTGCAGGGCAGTTCAGCTGCCTGCTGGGCTTTGCAGAGAGCAATTAAACAGACACCCCAAGTCTGCACGTGGGCGATGGTGCTGCTGGTCCAGCTCCAGCCATGGGGCTCAGCAGCCCCCACTGGAAGGAATGAGGCTGGGCTGCGTGTGCTGCTGCCCTTCCCCACTCCTCGCCCTGCACATGACCTTGCTGACAGGGTCCCTGCTCCAGCTTTGGGTCGTGGTACCACAGCCTGGGGTGGGAGCATGTGCCATGCCAGGGCTGGATCTTGCTCCACTGCAGCCAGTGGCTGTTGCCTGTTTGCTGCCCCAGGACGTGTTTGGCTCTTGCAGCCCACTCTCATACCACCCTCCTGGGCAGGGAAATTAAAAGGCTTCAACACTGGCAATGTTCTTGGCCTCTTTATTTGGGATAAAAGCCCAGGTCGGCCAAGGACCAAAGTGCTGGTTAAAAAAACAGGTGGTGGGAGTTGAGCATGAGGGGGTGTGAGAGCTCTGGGGCACAGATCTCCTCCTGACAGCCAGAGTTGAGGGCAAGGAAGCCATGGACACGGGCCAAGGCAATGCTGCACTGGAGTCCTCAGCTGGAGAGTTAAAAACAAAAGTGAGTGTGTCCCGCACTGAGTGGGGTTCCCCTGAGTTACACCACCAAATCTGCAGGCCTGGCTGCTGGTCAGAGAGAGCAACCAACAAACGGAGGGACACGGCTGTAGGATTTCGTGTCACACTGCTGCATGCCTGGAGCTGTCAGTCCCCAAGGGTGGTACCAGCTCTCCTGGTGCATTGTCCTGATTTGGCTCTGGGGCCAGCCCATGCTGCACAAGCAGCCCCTGTACCAGCTCCAGCTCCTGCTCCAACTCCTGGGTGCCACAGCCCAGCCCTGGCATGGCCACAGCACCTTCCCCCAGCACCTGCAGCACCCGTGCCATCAGCCGGGCTCTCACCAGCAGCACGGCCAGGGCTGTGTGGAGTTTGGCACAGCCCAGCGCCTTCATCCCCAAGTGGACAGCGGTCCCTGTGGAGAGAGGGGGTGAAGGAGCTGTGAGTGTGGCAGTGTCACTGGGCAGACTGGCCTGGGGAACAAGGACACTTTGCTTGTCCCAGGCACTGCACGCTCGCCATACCTTGGCTCCAGCAGTGTTTACAGTACTGCAGGTCCCTCAGCACACTGGGGCCTGTGGCCTCCAGCCAGTGCAGAGCCGAAGCATGGAGGGGACTGCCAGCAGGAGCCTTCTCCACGAGCTGCACAAGGACAGGGAGCAGCTGCCGTGCCAGGATAGCTGGCTCTGCAAAAACGTTGGGTTCATCCTCCTTGTACAGGGTGGCGGCTCTGGGGGGAAAGCCAAGGTGTGAGTGAAGCCGAGGGCTGGTCCCGTGGTACCCCACACTCCCTCATGCCAGTCCACAGGTCCAGCAACTCACTTGTTGGCCTCCAGCTCCTCCACGATGCTCCTGAGATCTAAGATGGGGATGTGCTGAAGTAGTGAGTTGAAGGTCTCAGGGTGCTCCCCGAACTCTCCCAGAAGGAGCTGCAGGAGGCTCTGGAGCCCCACATTGTCCTGCACAAAGATGCAGCCATCTCGGAGAGGCTCCCCTGGGCTCTGCCGCAGGAGGCTGGCGAAACCTGAGGCCTCATGCCGGACCTCCCGCTCCTCATCTTGCAGAAGCTGAATGGCCACGTTTATCAGCCTGAGGAAAGGGAAGAGAAGGGAAGGGATGCATACTGCACACCCCAAAGCATCCCAGTCAGCTTGGAGGGGAGGGAAGGATGAGACTTCAGAGGAATGCTTCTCTGAGGGACTTTGCTCCTGGAATGTGAAAGACACAGCCACCATCCAAGAGCTTGGAGCTTGGGAGGGTAGGGGCTGTGCTGAGGATTGAAGGACCCAGCAATGCCATCTGCTGCTCTTAAGGGACTGGCTGCTTGTATTAAAATGCCATCCACACATTTTTTTGTAGACTGTGAGCTCTTGAGTGCCAGCGGTTTTTGAATGAGTGGGGTTTTCTTCATTACCCTTGAGGTTTTGCAGGGGACATTAACCTCCAGCAGGCTGGGGCTGGGGCTGCAGGGAGCAGTGCTGCTGGGAACGGGCTGCAAGCACAGCCCCCCCCAGGGATGGGCTCAGTGACCTACCGCAGAGCCACAGGGACCAGCAGGGGGCAGGACAGGGATCGCCGCACCACGCCGGCCCCCGCCATCTGCAGGGAGCGGGCGGCTGCCAGCCGCAGCACCTCGGACCAAGTGGACTGGCTGCACTCCTCCAGCGCCGCACACCAGCGCTCCACCAGCGTGCCATCCTCGTCCCCAAACCTGCCAGAGGCCAGGGAAGGAGAGGGAATTCAAGCACACCCTTCTGCTCCATCCAGGGGACCAAAGGCCACCGGCTGCCCTGAGCTTGCAGGAGCCAGGTGCAATGCTGTGATTTATGGGAGAGAAGTCATGGCTGTTTCTAGCAAGGACTAAGGAAGAATCTGCTGGAACAGTTGGGCAGCTCCCCAGCAGCAGCAGGCACCTACCGGTGGGCGAGCAGCAGGCTGGCAGCACACAGTGCCTGGAAGAGGAGATCAGGCCCGGGACACTCAGCCTCCACCATGTGCAGCAGCATCTCCAGGCATGATGCTGAGGAGCCCTGAAGCTTACTGGAAGCTTCCTGGGACCATGACGAGGGATCTCTGTAAAGATGCAGCAAAGCCTCAAGGTACAATCTGAGGAACTCTTTGTCCCTTCTCTCTTGCAGCACCGACCACAAGCTCTCCTAGTTGACAATGGGAAAGAAGGTACATGGTTAGTGGTCCCAGCACTACAGGACCAGCCAAGTCCCTGCACCCATGCACCCTCAACCTGGGGAGCACCAAGCTTCTCAGCAATGGGATCTCAGGGGTCCCATCTGCGTGGTGCATTTGTGCCCTGCCATACCAGCAATGTCAGTCCAAGAGCATTCTCCATCTCCTTGCATATTCCTCCCTCCCCAGCAATCACCCAGCTCAGGATGGCAAGCTGGATGTCGGGGTTGGGCTGCTGTAGAAGTGAGCAGACAGCAGCAATCCGCTTGCTGTCTGCCAGCCGGGCTGCCTCGCTGCACATGAAGTGGGCCATGGTTTGGTGGAGGGTGGCTGAACCCACCTGCAGGAAAAAACCAGGATTCCCCTTCCAGTGCTCAGCCTGGAGCGATGAATCCCCCTGTCCCTGACAGGCCCACTGCCAGTCAGGCATGGCTGTGATTTTCCTGGCAGGAAGTGGTACCTGTGGCTCGGTGCAGCCTGACCTTCCCCCCTGCAGGAGGCTGCCCAGCTCAGCGCTGACGGTGTCGTGGATGTACTGGGTGAAGCCAGGGCTGAAGGATGTGGGCAGGAGGGTGAGGACCTGGAGGTAGGCGGCACGCACGAGGGGACAGCGCTGGGCAGGGGTGAGCAGCCAGCCCCGTGCCTCCAGCTGCAGAGCCACGGGGCGCAGCGCCTCGGCTGACAGCCTGCGTGGAGACACAGCCTTACCATGGAGCACAGCGGCGGGCTGGGCGCCCTTCTGTGGCCAAAAGGCTGCATTTGGCACAGTGACCCCAGCTGGGGACACGGCATGGCAGCACTCACCCCCCGGTGCCCGTGGCAGAGGCCAGCAGTGCCCACATCTGCAGCAGGTGCCCGTGGACAGCGTTGTGTGAGCGGGTCTGTCCGGGTGCTGCAGGGAGCTGCTGGGCCAGCTGCAGGAGGAGCCCGCGGCGCTGCGGTGGGGGCACAACGGGCACCAGAGCCTTGGCAGCCATCGCTCGTACGGCGTAGATGGGGCTCTCTGCCAGCCCCAGCAGTGGCCCCAGGAAGGGAGCAGAGGGGCTGTGGAGCAAAAAGGGCACCATGTGGTGATGCTCTGGCTGGAGTAAAATCGTGCAGGAGCCAGGGCCAGCCTCGGCACCATGGGAGCCCTTCCCACTGCAGGAGCCCTTGGCGGAGGCACAGTACCCATGCTGCCCCTTACCTGCTGGGACTGTCAGCACCAGGCTGCAGCTGGGCCAGGAGGGTGAGGATGGCGTGGAGTGCAGGGTGCAGGCGGGGCCCCCCCAGTGTGGGTGCTGTGGCCACCTTGAGCTCTCCAAGCAGCACAGTGCCCAGCTCTGGGTGCTGCCCGAGGAAGGCATGCAGGCTCAGCCCCTCTGATGGGCAGCCATCCCTGTGGCTCCATGGCTGTCCCAGCAGCCGGGACGTGAGGGCGCCTGCAGGGACAGAGGAGGCAGAATCAGGTCCCATCCAATCCTGCCAACCCCCTGTGCTTCACCCCAGACAGGCTCCGAACCCTGGGGGCTCTGTCAGTACTCACTGAAGAGCTGGATGGCCGCGTTCCTCATGGCCCAGCAGGGCGAGCCCAGGCCCCGCAGCGCCAGGGCCATCATGGGTGTGGCGTGGCACAGCACGGCCCTGCCCAGCCCTGCCCCTCGGACCAGCGTCTGCAGCACGTGGAGGGCACACACCTGGGGAGAGCACACGGGGCTCAGTGGCACCAGGTCGGGAGGGGGCTCATGCCACCATGTCAGGGGAAGAGGGTGGGAAAAGACAGGGGATCCAAGAGGCCATCAGCTCCCAGGCTGCTGGGCTGGACAGCATGACCAGGTCTGTGGGTTTTTGCTCAGCTGAGTTCTCACGGTCTCACGCTGGGCACCTGGCACAGCTCCCTTCAGGGGACCTGACACAGATTACCCTCTTCCCAAAGGGGCTCCAGCAGCCAGGGGTGCCATGTTCACCTGTGGGAGGTCGAGGGTCTGGTCCCAGTCCTGTGGCAGTGCCGTGGTGGCCAGGGTCAGCAGTGTCTGGATGCAGCAGGTCAGCAGTGGCCGTGCCTGTGCCGGGGCCTCCCCGCTGACGATGCAGAGGAAGAGCATGGGGAAGCCGGCAGCACGGCGCGTCACCGAGCTGCTCCGGGGCCCGCTCAGCGCTTCCAAGCCCTGACAGAGAAACAAAACCCACCCGAGCTGGGGCCAGACACCTGCCACCTGGAACCTGCAGCTGCCCTGCAAGGAGGGCACCAGCCCCGCACCAGCATCTCAGCTGCCAGGAGGGTGCTTGCCCCAGGGAGAGGGAACACTGAGAAACGACCCTGGTGCTCCCTGGGGCACACGGGAAACAAAGGGGCACAATGAGTTCTGTACCTGCTCCAGCACAGCCCGTGGGATGGCCTGCAGCTCCGGATCCGGGTGGTTCAGCAGAGCAGCACAGAATTTGGTGAAGCCCGTGCTGCAGCCCTCCACTGCTCCCTGGGGCAGAGCAGGGTCAGGCCCTCGCACCCCAAAGGCTGCACCCACCAGCCCCCCATGGCCCCAGGAAACTCTTTGCAAAGGGGAAGAGCAAGTGACAAGACATGATGGTGTGGGGATGTGATGGGGTCTGGCTGGTCTGATCCCAGCCAAGGCGCTTCCAGCCATCCCTATGTCCTGCCCCAGAGCAGATCCTGCCCCACTGCACTCTCCCTCCCTCCACCCCAGTATGCCAGGGCAGGGACAGGGCTGCAGGGATGGGTAAGGGCTCAGATACACTCTTACCCAGTGCCGGCACCGCAGCAGGATTTCCTGGAACACCTTGGTGGCCATCTGCAGGGTGGGGAGCAGCAGGAGGGGCCCCAGTTCAGCAGGCTGTGCTGGGGATAGCAGCAGCTCGGCCAGGCCCCCCAAGAGCAGCCCAATCTCCTGGGAAGAAGAGGAAAGTCAGCAAGACTGGCAGGGAGGAGGAGGACCTGGGATGGGTGGCAGGAGGGCTGTAGCCTGGCTCTGCCACAGCAGGGGACTGTCAGTATCTGGGAAGAACCTGGGCTCTGTAAGGGCAGGCAGGGAGGGGGCTGCTTTTTGGGGGGCTGGTGGTTGCACCCTTCCCGGAACGGGGAGAGGACATGTGTGAGAGCACTGAGATAAGGACAGAAATTCCCCCATGTTCGTCCCCAGTGTGGATGAATGCCCCAAGGGGAGGTGAAGCAGCATTTGGGGTGGGCTGGATGATGGGCGCCATGCCGGGCTGCCCCTCTCCCAATGCCATGAGGAGGAGCCCCCACCTTCACTGACACCCAGCAGCACGTCAGGATCAGGTTGTGCTCCTCTGACAGCAGGATTGAGTCCCCCTCGTCTTCCTCTTGCCCCCGACCCTTCCCGAGCATGATGAGGGAGCCAATGGCATTCCCCATCTCTGCAAAGGATGGGGCAGCAGCTGCAAAAGGAAAAGTCTGGTCTGAGCAGGGTGGTGTAGGGCAGTGGGAGGGGGATGCTGCTGGGGTTTGGGAGGACCTGCAGTCCCCTGTCAGAATGCACACAAATGGCAATGGCTCCTGCCCTGCCATGTGCCCCACTCAGGACTGCAGCTGCACTTTGCCCACTGCTCTTTCCAAGCCATTGCTGTAAGGGCTCTGCCAGCCCCTCCTCTTCCAACTGTTTTCATCTGGCAGGTGCCTCACTGTTTCTGGAAGGCTTTTGTCTCTAGTGCTGCTGTTCTCCCATGGAATTGAGAAAGGGATCCAAAGCCAGGCCCAGACCCACCATGGTCCCCTGCTGTGGAGAATTCTATGGAACACAAGTGCATTCCCCTTGGGCAGGGCCAGGAATGGCTGTGATGGAGTTGTCAGTGATTCCCAGGGATGGTTCCCAAGGCTGGTTCTGCCCCCATGGGGACACACTCACCTTGCTCATCAGCACTGGGGCCTTGCTGGCTCTGCAGAGCACCCAGGAGGAAGGAGGTGATGTCTCTCACTGTGGTCACGAGGCGGGTGAGGAGCTCCTGCCAGCTCTGCACCAACTCTGCAGCCTGCATGGAGACGGCCACGTCCGGCACCTGGAGCAGGCACCTGCGCAGGGCTGCGATGGCTCCTGCAGAACACCCACCTCTGCTCACTGCGGGGCCAGCACAGCCCTGCCTCTCCTGCCTGAGCCCGTGGCTGACATGGCTCAGGGGCAGGGGAGTGAACAGGGCCCTGGGTGAGGGGTGTGCAAGGCAGGGGGAGTGCCAAAACAGGGAAACCGAGGCAAGGATATGGCACCAGCAATGAGCTGGGCCCTGAGTCCTGCCATGATTCTGGCCTGCTCCAGTTCCCAGGGAGCTGCTGCAGGAGCTGCTCCCTGCCCTGCCCTGCCTGGCTGGGGCCATACCATGCATTGGTGCAGTGGCTGCTGCCTGCAGCAGGTCCTGGCACGCCACCTTGTACTGGGCTTGCAGCATGTGGAGAAGGTGCTGGGCAAAGCACAGCCCTCGGCTGGGCAGTGTCAGGGCTGCCTCAGCCTCCAGGGACAGGCTCTTCATGATGCCACTGTCTGACCTGGGGCAACAGGCAGATCCTGCTGTGAGTACCAGGGAATTCCTGCCCATCTTGTGCTATACGGTGCTTTCCTCCCCTGGTGCACACTTCTGTACCTCAACCCTCCCCAGCTTCCCACTGCAGGGCTATTGCAAACCCCGTCTATGAACACAGACTGGTGAGGCACCAGTGCTGCCAACACACTCTTGGGGGGTCCTGTGCCACCGCAGGGAGAGGGAGGGGGATGCTGGGAGCTCATACTTCTGCAGGATGGTCTTCATCAGCACAGCTCCAGCTTCAGCCTCCTGCACTCGGGGGCTGCCCAGGGTGTCCTGGGCCAGCTGGAAGAGAGCCAGGGCAATGGGCTCAGGGAATGTGGCGGGGAAGTAGCGAACAAGCAGCTCCGAGGCCAAGTCTCTGATCTGCCAGGACAGAGAAGATACGGGGAAAAGTGGGACATGAGAGAATGGGAAGCATGGTGGGCTTCCCCTCCGAGCCTGCTCGAGGCCAAGGCAGGCATCTTTATGACCTCCCCTTGGTTTTAGGAGGCTCACCTCGTTAGTGCTGTCCTGCAGGCAGCTCAGCAGTGCCAACAAATTGGGCTGAGAGAAGAAGTCCCAGCAGCCACTCTGCCTGGCGTAGCTCAGCAGTGTGGCCATGGTCCCTGTGACGGGAACACGGGGCAGTGGGATGGGATTGGCTGGGAGTATCCCCACAGCTGAGGGTGATACTCCAGGCAGCTTGCCTGTACTCACGGGGGGGCTGGCCTTTCTTCCTGTCAGGGCTCCAGGTATCTGTGCAGGTCTCCAAAACAGCGGCCAGGAGGAGCAGAGCTGTCTTCTTCCTCTGGTAGTTGGAGCCTGGGCTGAGTGAGGCGATGCTGAGCTGCAGCAGCCATTCCACAAAGCCTGTGGGCAGTGAGCATGGCAACAAGGGATGCTGGGCATGTCAGTCTCTCAGGGCTGTGGTGGAGGTGCTGGGTGGCTGCCTCACCTACTGCCTGGGCGAGCTGCCCAGCTCCCTTGCCCGGCCTGGTGCCTCGCTGCGCCTTCCCCCGCAGCTGGGCCAGCGAGCTGTCGCGCAGCCGGACCAGCGCCTTCCTCACCGCTGCCTGCAGCAGCTGCCGGAACGAGGAGGAGTCGCAGTTGAGGTTGAGGGGCAGGAACTCCTGCAGCAGCCCCATCTCGGTGCCCGAGAGGGGCTGGTTGGTGTTGGGGCTGCAGCAGAGCAGACCCAGCGCTGCCAGCCGAACGCCCTCCTCGCGGGTGCCCAGGCAGCGGGAGAGCCGCTGCAGCGCCTCATCCCCCAGCGGCAGGGCCCCTGCCATGCTCTTCTGTGCCTTCAGCAGTGACACCCAAGCCCGGAGTGATGTCGTGTCCTGGCCACCAAACTGGGCAGCCAGCGGTGCCTGGGTGGCCGGGAGCTGCCGCAGGGTCCAGGCAAGGAGATGGTTGGCAGCGTTGCTCTGCAGGATGGGCAGCGGGGAGCAGAGGGCCTGGGAGAGCAGGGGGAGCCAGCACAGTGCCCACTGCTCCGCCAAGGCCACCTCTGTGCCCCGCTGCCCATCCCGCCACTCACTGCACTGCTGCCGCACCAGGGCCTTGTAGACCTCGGCCGCAGCGGGACACAGGTGGTTGGTGGAGAGGCAGCTCAGGAGGTGCTGTGGCAGGTCCAGGTAGGCATCCAGCACCTGGGAGAAAGGCAGGTGACCCTCATCTCCCTGTTGGGTTGAAAGCTGCATTTGGGGGAAGGACAGATGGGTACAGGCGACGCTGCAGTCACCCCTGGCACTGAGCATCTCTGGTACCTCAAGCTGCTTTTGGCCAGCTTTTGGTGGGCACTGACAGGCAAAGCTTCCCTTCCCACTGGCACTCCCCAGGGATGCATTGCTGTTGCTCACTACCCCAGGGATGCTATCCCCCTTGGTGATGCTAAAACAGCCCCTCTGGGTGGGAAGGCTGCCTGCCCACACAGCTGAGCTGGGTAGAAGGTGACAGGCAGTGGACAAGAGGCTGTACCACCTCAGCAACAGAGCCAGCTGAGACCAAGACTGCCCGTACCCCTGCCTTCCCTACCTGCCGGCTGCCCATGTAGGGGACGATGGCACACAGAGGCACGTATCTTGCTTTGATCTGCCACGGCATTGAAATCACCCTCTGCAGCATCTGTTGGTAGAGGGGTGTCTCCTGGTCCTGAAAGTGCTGGCACTCAAGGTGGTAGATCTCCAGGAGCAATCGGAAGGAGCTGTGGATGAACTCAGACACCCCTTCCACCTGTGGGAGAAGGATAGCAAACAGGGGTTAGGGTGGGCTCCCTCTCATGCCTTCTTGTCCCATGGCAGGTGAAGCACTGGGACATGGCCCTTTAGAGCCTGTGTGTGACAAACGCCATGACCTCAGCAGTGTGACTGCCCCTGCCCTGGCAGCTGCAGGCAAGGGAGTGTGTTTAGCTGATGGAGCCAAAACGGGCAGGGGTGTGTTATGGGCTGGGGACAGCAGCCCAGCCAGGTGAAGAAGAGCTGTTTCTGGCTGCCACATTATGGCCCTTTGGCATTGTGTCCTTACCGGGGTCTCTGCGTTGTTCCACAGCAGCTGGGTGACCTCCTGGAGGAGCTCAGTGTCCTGGGCCAGGATGCGGGTCCCCGTCAGGTGCCACAGAGCAGCCAGGCCCTCTTGCAGGCGCTGCAGCCACAGCGCACAGGCTGCCAACACAGAGAGCTCTGCTGCAGCCCTCGCCCCAGACTCGCCTGCAGCAGAGCCAGCGCAGGCTGCGGGCTTAAGGACCCTGTGTGCAGGGGCAGCAGTTCCCCCATCAGGTACACAAGACCCCGGGAGGGTTAGTGTCCATTGGGCTGGAGCAGAAATTAACAGCAGTTTCCAAACCAGCTACCAAGACCCAGAAAAGCACCTTCCCTGAGAGAAGATGAAGCACACGGGGGCTCCGTGCATCACAAGCACAGCAAACCTTTCAAACCTCCCCACCATGGCAGGGTCACCATCTCCTACCTTGGAAGCAGTAGTAGTGGCAGTCCTTCTGCTCCCTGGTCAGGGTACATACAGCAGGAAAGACCACATCCAGCAGCAGGCAGGCCTGCAGGAGCACAGCAGCTCAGGGAGCAGGCAGGCACAGGATTTCCAGGGTGAGAAAACCCTGCCGTGAGACAGGCAAGGAGAGTGCTGCCTGGTTCTCCTGCTCTTACAGAGCTCACCTCTGCTCCCTGCCTGGAAGTCCTCAGCTCATGAGCACTTGGGAGAGGCTAGAAGTGGGCAGAGCTGAGGCTGTGCCCTGCAAGGGCAGCTCTGGGTTCATGCCCTGGGAGCACAGGGTGAAGACTGCTTTGCTTGTGTAAGGGCTTTTGGCACCACTTTGCTTCCCAGCCCCCCAGGAGAGAGAAATCCCTGCATGGATGTCTTTGGAAAAAGCAGGCTCCTGGCTGTCTTGTGCTCAGCAGGATGCATGGAGCTGCTGGTGTGGAGGGGTGCAGCCTGACTTCATCCCCCAAGGATCCACAGGCACCACAGGTGGCTGCCGGCCCTCTCCAAGGGCTCCCTCAAGCCCTGTCTGCTAGGTTTGAGTTCTCCTACCTTGTGGGGGAAGCCCTCCAGCTGGCAGCTCAGGATGCCCATCTTGCAGCACGTCAGCAAACCTCTGGTGAGCACCAGCTTCTCCAGCCCGTCTGGTTCCAGGACAGGGGGCACTTCCACCACCAGCTCCCCAAACTTCAGCTCCCCAGTGCCTGCTGGGAAATGGCTGCACTGGATGGAAGGAAGGTGGCGATCCCAAATGCTGCTCTGAGAGCAACTGCCATGGCTCATTCCAGAGCATCCATGCGAGGCGGCCGGAGACAGCTGGAGCTCCCAGATCCCGAGAGACAGACACAGCAGCTGAGTCCAGCTTGGCACCAGCCCCTGTCCCCTCACATCCAAACATGCCTGTCACCCCTTGCCAGAGGCCGTCCCCAGCTCAGGATGGAGCACGCACCTTGGCTGGGGTTCTGGAACAAGGTCAGCACAGCACTGGCCCCGTGCTGGGGCTGGGGGGCCGTGTTCACCAACATGCTCAGGGCTGTGCCCGCCAGCAGCCTCGTGTCCTTGTTCAGGGCCTGGACTCGCAGGGAGGCAAATGCACAACTCAAAACATGATTTAAACCCCAACCACATTTAACTGCCCCTGCAAGCAGCTACATGGGGTCTCAGACATGCGAGACATAGGGCTGTCTCTGCAGGCTTGGGAACAGGGAAAGCACCTGGGAAGGACAGCACCGCTCTGCTCCTTGGGACAGGCAGCTCCATCCCTCCCAGGGCTGTACGCACCTTCCCCCAAACCACCTCCAGCAGCAGTCCCAAGAGGCTCTGCAGGGTCTCACTCTTCCCTGACGTGCTCCACACCAGGGGGGCCACATCCTTTGGCAGCGCCTGGAAGACCTGGAGGCAGGCCTGGAGGAGCAGGAGGTGCCACGGGGATGATCAGTATTTCTTACCTCTGAAAAAGCAGCAATGCCCCAGGAATGGCCACTCAAAGCAGCTTGATGTGTTACATCCCTCTGGACATTGCTGCCAGTGCCCGGCCAGTCCTTGCAGGTACTGATCCTTCCCCAGCTCCCCAGTCTGGCTCTTACCTTGACGACGAGGTAGCCCCACGTGCTGCCGGGTGTGGGCTGGCCCTGCAGCACCCAGCGCAGGGTGCTGGCCAGGCGCTGCAGCAGCGGGGCCAGGTTCTGCCGCCAGTGCTGCCGGCCCAGGCTGCTCTCCTCCAGGAACATGGACACTGTGGGCAAAGGGACAGCATCAGCCCCCGGCCCTCCTGCAGCCAGCCCTGCTCCTGGTTCAGCCAAGCGCTGCGCTGTGGGTAAGTGAGGTAGAAATGGAGCTGGGATTCAGGGGATGCCTTGTCTTGTCTGGTTTCCAGCTGTGGTGGGCAGAGCACTGGGTGCTGCTGGGACCTCTGTAGAGACCACATGGATCTGGCTGACCCCCGGTCCCCCTCCCATGAGCACAGAGGACTCAGTTTGGGTTGGCAGGAAGTGTCCTCTGCACTGGTGATGTGGGCTGGGAGAAGACTCTGGAAGGGAAGGAACAGAGACTAACCTGACTGAAGGTCCCCAGGAGACAGCACCTGCAGGGACAGAAGGATAGTTTGTCCTGTGTGACAACATGCTGGGGCTCAGTGCCTTCAGCAGGAGGTTTCTGCCAGTGCCAGAAGCTGTCCCAGAGATGAGCAAAGGGCTGGTGTGATAGGCAGCCACGTGTTGCCAGCTGCAACCAAAGGCAAATCCCCAGAATAGTGGGAAGTGAAGTGAAGGACTGGAGGCAGCCCAAACCAACATGTCCCTGTCACACATGGTCTCCAGGCAAGTACCCGTGAAAACCACTGCCACTGCATAGCTGGGGTCCTCTCACCTCTCCCTGCGGCGCTAGGCTGGCCAGCAGCGTGTCCACCTCCTGGGCCAAAAGGGCTTCCTTCCCCACTGCCAGCTGGGTCACCATCTGCCAAGAGACACCCCAAGTCAGCTGCTCTGCCCAGACCCCCTGAAGATACCAGCTGCTGAGTGCTACTGGGGGAGCCTGCAGCACCTCCGAGCCCCTATGCTGGTAAGGATGCCGGAAAGCTCCAGAGCTGTCCCAGGAGTGGGCAAAGCCAGCCCAGCCGACTGCCTTACAGACCTGTTCCAGTTTTTGGAAGGAGCTGGAGCTGCTGGTTGCCTCCATCTGGAAAGCCAGGACACAGCGGAGCAGGGGTCGTGCCTCTGCCTCACCCAGCGCCTGCAGACCCTCGCTCAGTACCTGTGTCAGCTGGAGAGCTTCCTCCAGGTGCTTCTCTTTGCATCTCTTGGCAGTACTCCTGGAACAGGACAAGGATGGGGGTGAGGACACCCTGGATCGGTGAAGTTTGTAGTGGAGGAATACCCCAGCTCAGTGGGATCTGGGATTGGGGTGCCCCATCTTGATTTGGATAGAGGTAGGGCTACTCCAGCTTGGTAGATACTAGGGTTGGAGTGCCCCAGCTTGCCATTCTCCTCTCTTCTGACTGCACTCAGCATTGCATTGGAGTGAGGAAGGAGGGACGGCAGCGGGGGAGAGCTACGTGAAATCCTCAAAGCTCAGCGCATGCAAGCCGCTGGGGGGTGCAGAAGGGCTCGAAAATCCTAAAATCTGCAGCCCTGCTGCTGCTGAGCGGGCTGGAAGGGAATGGGGGGCACGTGAGCGTGGCTCGAACCCCTTGCTGGGTATCGATGTTCCCACACTCCCTCCCTTCTTCCCTCCCTCCCGACCCGCGCCCGGGGGATGCCGAGATCCGCGCCGGGCGACGCACGGGCGCTCCACGCCGGGGCTTTCCCGATGCACCCGCGGGGACACCGGGAGCTCCCTCCCCGGGGCCCGCGCTCTTACCCCGCGAAGTGCCGCAGGCAGCGCAGGCAGGACAGCACTGTGGGGGCCAGGCCCCGTGTGCCGTAGAAGGCGGCGCAGGCCCGGGCCTCCCGCTCGGCGCCCATGGCGGCAGCACCACAGAGCGGGCCCGCTGCGGCCCCGGCGGCGCCCCCTGGCGGCCCCGCCAGCACCGCCCGCAGCGCGGAGCGGGTGCGCGGTCCTTCCGCCGGAGCGGGTGCGCGGTCCTTCCGCCGGAGCGGGTGCGCGGTCCTTCCCTGCCGGAGCGGGTGCGCGGTCCTTCCCTCCCGGAGCGGGTGCGCGGTCCTTCCGCCGGAGCGCCCCCCCCCACGTGCGCGGTCCTTCCCTCCCGGAGCGGGTGCGCGGTCCTTCCCCGGAGCGGGTGCGCGGTCCTTCCGCCGGAGCGGGTGCGCGGTCCTTCCCCCGGAGCGGGTGCGCGGTCCTTCCCTGCCGGAGCGGGTGCGCGGTCCTTCCCTCCCGGAGCGGGGTGCGCGGTCCTTCCCTGTCGGAGCGGGGTGCGCGGTCCTTCCCTCCCGGACCGGAGTGCGCGGTCCTTCCCTCCCGGAGCGGGGTGCGCGGTCCTTCCCTCCCGGAGCGGGGTGCGCGGTCCTTCCGCCGGAGCGGGTGCGCGGTCCTTCCCTCCCGGAGCGGGGTGCGCGGTCCTTCCCTCCCGGAGCGGGGTGCGCGGTCCTTCCGCCGGAGCGGGTGCGCGGTCCTTCCCTCCCGGAGCGGGGTGCGCGGTCCTTCCCTCCCGGAGCGAGTGCGCGGTCCTTCCCTCCCGGAGCGGGGTGCGCGGTTTTTCCGCCCGGAGCGGGGTGCGCGGTTTTTCCGCCCGGAGCGGGGTGCGCGGTCCTTCCCTGCCGGACCGGAGTGCGCGGTCCTTCCCTCCCGGAGCGGGTGCGCGGTCCTTCCCTCCCGGAGCGGGTGCGCGGTCCTTCCCTCCCGGAGCGGGGTGCGCGGTCCTTCCCTGCCGGAGCGGGTGCGCGGTCCTTTCCGCCCGGAGCGGGTGCGCGGTCCTTCCCTGCCGGAGCGGGTGCGCGGTCCTTTCCGCCCGGAGCGGGGTGCGCGGTCCTTTCCGCCCGGAGCGGGGTGCGCGGTTTTTCCGCCCGGAGCGGGGTGCGCGGTCCTTCCGCCCCGGCCAGGACCCGCCGCTGGATGCGAGGCAGGGGTTAAACACCGTCATCATCCCAAGGTGTTTCCGTAGTCGGTGAAAAGCCAGATACCCCAGAACTTCCGAAAACCGAGTGCTGCCTGCCGAGCACAGAGGGATTTGGACAGCACGAGGCGGTGTAAGATCTCTGAAATGCCAGCTGGAACGCCTCGGGGTGAAGCAATTGTCTGGTTCCATCGTGGTTCATTGCAGAAGAGGAGGTTTGGTACCCGCAGTCCTCCTGCTGCACCATGGACAGCATCTCTGATAGCTAGCATCACAATTGTAGTAGTACCACTAATAACACTACACAACCCAGTGGAGAGATTCCACTTCCTCCTATGGGATGAAATGGCCTTTGGGGAGAGAGACAGATTCATTTTAACTATCATCAAATCACAATGATTTTATTAGAGTTCTTTTGGCTGGTTGGCACAGGGTTGAACAACTTTAATAGGCACAATTTTAAAGCTCCCTTTCAATCCAAACCATTCCATGATTTTACGAGTTCTGTTTTTTTATTAAACGTAGTTTTAACACCTGACTAGCACATCCCACTGAATTTCAGCTACACAGAAAATGCTTCTTGTTTTTGATCTTGAAGGATTGTTTTTACCCTGGGTTGTTTCTCACAGCGATGCTGGAGCAACTGATGGGCATCAGCTGCATGGGCAGCCCAGGAAAACACAGCTGGGATGCACCAGTGGCTGCACTGGGCTGCCAGGAGGACACTGAGATGTGGATCCAGGGGTGAGCACTTCCCTTGGGGATGGAAAGTCCCTAGCCTGTAGTTTTTGGCAATATTTGTCAACAGCCTCCATCTCTGTTCTGCTTTAGAAATCAGCCTGGAAGCCCAAATCCAGCCAGGGGACCAGGTGTGCCCTGACTGCTGTCAATATCATTGAGTGAAACAGCCTAGGATTTGTTCCAGGTAGGGCAGAGGAGTGCAGGAGGATGTTTACATCCCTCAGACCTGATCCTCCATTCCCTGAGCATCACAGACACCCCACACAGGTGATAGGGAGTGGGGAGAAGCACTGACACAGCAGAGCTCCCACGGGTGCCAGCACACAGACGGGGCAAGGCAGAGGAGGGGGCTGCCCTGTTGTAGGGTTCCCAATGTTCCCCTTCCCATTGCCTTGTGCCGCCTGCAGAAGGGAGGGGCAGAGGAGGGAAAGGGGGATTTTTTCTTGTTTCACCATAGGGAGGATTTTCAAACCCTATAAATTCACTTTTGACAAGTGAACAGCTAAAGCAGATTAACCTTTTTGCTAATCCTCTATAATGGCTTTGGAATCTCCTTAACCAATAAGAAAATGATAAGAGCCTGTTTCTTTTCTTTTTATCTATATCTATATTGTCCTCTCTTGTCCTTCTTGTTTTATTTTCCTTTCCTTTTCTAATATGAAATAGCCCAGCGATCCTATCTCCCAGAGTCTCAGTAAACAGAACATCAGAAATCCCTTTCCTTTATTCCTCTCTGGTAACAGGGTGCAGAGAAGTGTCTGCCGATTGGGATTTGATTACCAGCAGCTATCAAAAGTCTCTTTGTACGATCTGGGTCCTAAATCCCATAATTCTTTGATAAAAGAAGTATTACCAGTCCATTTTCTGAAGTGAAAGGTACGAGAGGAATGAAAGAAAGCAATCAGCAGAGATCCTAATAGGCTAAGTGCATGTGTGGTGGGGAGGTAGGGCTGGGACAGGATGCCCAGGGAAAGGCGTCCTTTGTTAAGGATGGGGAAGGAGAATTAATCTGCTTCAGGTATACGGTTATTACAGCCAAGAACAGAGTTGGTCAGATCCTGCCCATGGCACATCCCAGCTCACCGGCCCTCTGGGCCCTCTGCACCAGCACAGTGTAGGGAGCAGAACCTGGGCCCACATCCACCTCTTGTGTCAGCCTTTGGGTACATGCATAAAAGCTGGGAGCAGTTTTCAGTGATCTCTGGATTTGGGGCATCCCCAGTGCCTCTCTGGAACACTGACACCTTGGCAGGGCAGCAGTGAACAGGTCCAGACTGAGCAGCTACAAAGGTGTCTTCATCTCAGACCTACAGCAAACAGGTAAAGATTCGCAGAGCTCAGTTATAATCCATGTTACAGCACTGGAACAGCTGAAGGGGAGGTGAATGGAGGGATGGGAGGAAAACCAGTGGTTTGGTTTTAAGTGAGTCACAAGCAGAACAGCTATGGGGCATCTCTTCCCAGCACTGAGGGACCTGCAGGTGAGGAAGGGCAGGCAGCGAGCAGGGATGAGGATGGAAGAAGGGGGCTGAGAGGGGGCTCTCCTGGGGACTGGATCTAAGTTTTGCAGGATGCTGGAGGCATTGCTGGTCCAGCATGAGGGCCTTTGGTGTGCACTGGTTTCACAGCACCCACCTGTGTGCCTCCTTGGTGTACCATGAGTGGGACTGGTATCTTCCTCCCCTGCAAGGAAACACCAGGTCTGAGAGTGCTCCCCATGTGAGCTCCTGAGGCCTTGCTACTCACCTTGGCTTAAACTGCACTGAGGGCAAGAGAACTTGGGTTTAAACTTTGCCAAGCAACCTGATCTCAACCACACCTTCTCTATTTTATTCCCAGCTATTCATTTCAGTTAAAAACACAGGATCCAAATTGTTCTCTCTCCTCCTGTGGATCACAGCTGCCAGGCCTTGCTGTTTGCCCTTGGGAGGGTCAGAGCCAGGCTTCCCTTCCTTGGATTCCCTGAATCTTGGCCATAGCCTCACCCCAGTTTCTCTGGCTGGGCAGGAGTTGGGAATTGAACGGGCTTTGGGAAAGCCTGGCTGTGGCACTGAGTCCACAGTCCTGCCTGGATGGCTGTGGGGCCTCACTGGGAGCACATGGGGGCAGCAGCAACAATCTTCCCCCTTCTTTCTCCACACAGAGCACAGCTCAGATGCACAGGAGGTGGTTACATGCCACTAAGCTATGGTGCAGAGCTGCTGCAAGCAGCCAGTAATCTAATTTATTAAGGGCTTTGAATCCTTACAAAGAGTATGTTGGATACATGCAAAGCATCTGCATTATTACAGTGATTAGGGCAGCAGAGATGGGGGAAAGGGGCAGGAGGGAAAATACAATTTCTCTGCTTTCAGCAGAAAATAAATCAACTTTCACAGAGAGTTCTGGCAAAGCCAAAGGCTGTGCTGTCATTAAAAAATGATTTTTTATTAAGCTGAACTCTCTCTTCTCTCATATTGTATGATATGACAGCTCTCTTTTGATGGGAAAGCTTTCATTTGGCCAGAGAAAGGGATAATTTGCTTCTTTTAAGGAGTTAATCCTCTGGTCCATTTCCGGGCTGGGAACAGCTATCCTCCCCCTTCCTTGGATCGGAGGCTGCAGCACAATGGAGATCATAACCACCTCAAATCTACACCCGAGATGGAGAAATCAGATTTCCTTCTCCAGTCATTTTTGTAGGATTAGCTAAATCTTAGATCCACACTAACCCTTCACAAAGCTGCCAAGATTAGTTAGAATTTATTTTATTCGCAGGGGGGTTTACGGTTTTCTTTCCAAAGGGATTATATCTCTCTCTATATATATTTAGAGTGGCTTCAGTCATAAAGCAGCTAGGTCAGAAGGAGGAAAAGTGTGTGTGTATAAAATAAAAACTCAGCTGCAAGAATGACAGTCACTTGAAACGCCAAGACAAAGCAGCAGCTCTGGATGGCTTTGCCAGTCCATTTTAAAAGCCACATAAGCTGTCCTTTCCCTAGCAAAACCCCACTACGGAGCCAGTGCACGGAGAGCAAAGCTCCTCAGCTGGGCTGCCTGTTTCCCCAGCCACTGCTGCTGCTGGCACAGGATGTCTTCGGAGCCAGGGTCGGATGCAGATGCTGGCAGGAGAGGCCTGAAGAAGCCACGTCCGTTCAGCATCGAGGACATCCTCTCCAGCCCCGTGGAGAAGAGCCCCCAGGTCTTGGTGCCACTGTGCCTACGGAGCATCTTGGACTGCACACCCAAGCGGCTGTGTGAGCTGGAGACCATCCCAGCCAGCTCCCTGCAGGAGGAGGAGGAGGAGGAGGAAGAGGAGGAAGAGCTGGAAGGGACAGGCTGCAACTGCTGCTGCTGTTCTCACACGAGCACCCGTCCCCTGCAGGACCTGCCGGGGTGGCTGGGTGAGTGTTTTGCTGGGTGAGTGTTTTGCTGGGTGAGTGGGTTTGATTCAGGTGTGGGGCTTGCACAGGGGCTGGTGCCAGTGCTGTGGGTGGGGGAAAAGCTGGGTGTTAAGTGAAAATATGGCATCTGGTCACGGTGGTCTTGAGCCCCAGGCACAGCAAACCAAGCTCTGTTCTCAGCAGGGCTCCTAAGAGTGGGCAATTTCACCTTTCAGGGTCTGGAAAGGAAAGGGTGCTGCTTCTTACTGGGTATTACCGGTTTAGTGTGAAACTCTTGAGAGAATGATGCTTCTGGGGTGCAAGCTCTCTGAGGAGCATGGGGCCCCATGGCCATGCTGCCCATATGCAGAGCTGTGCCTGTGCTTCCTGACAACACCAGCCCTGGGGAACCTCACTTATCCTTTAAGGAAAAGAGTTTTGGCGGTGTCTAGCAAATTTACTGTGGAAAAAAGAAAGTAGAAAACCCTTAAAAATACAGTTCAAGAGCATCCTGAAAGTTCAGAATTCCCTTGTGTCAGGACTGAAACACAGATCTTGGCTGGGCTGTGAGTTCGCAGCTATTTTCTGGAGCTGGCCGTAGTGCAACCTGGTAAGTGAACAAAGAAAATCCAACCAGTGCTCCCCACCTGCACCCTTCTCCCAGAGCCATGCCCTAAACTCTTCACCCACCTGCACGGTGACCACTCAGCTTGCCACCCACTCCAGGTGCCTGGCTGCCTCCTTCCAAACAGTGGCAGGGATGCAACTTGTGCCTGAGCTGCCTCGAGCATAGCGGGTGTTTCAGCCCCACACCTCTAACACTGCTGCTGTCCCCGTCCCCTCGCAGATTCCCGGTTCCCCTGGCCCATGCGGCTCTTCCACCCGGCAGTCAGGGTCTGTAAGGGTCCCCAGGAGAAGGCAGGCGAGCTGCAGACCTTCCACCAGCTGCAGCGCCGGACACGCCGGCACCGCACCATCTTCAGCGAGGAGCAGCTGCAGGCCCTGGAGACGCTGTTCCATCAGAACCAGTACCCGGACGTCGTCACCCGCGAGCACCTGGCAAACCGCATCCACCTGAAGGAGGAGAGGGTCGAGGTGAGATTCTGCCACTTGGTGAGGGGCTGCTTGCTGCAGTCCCCCAGGAACGCAGACTGGGGCATTCTGCTGACTCTTTTGGGGAGCTGCAGGGCCTCATTTTAAAATCCATCCTTGTGCATTTGACAAAACAGAGTTTAAGTTTGGTGAGCAATGGAAGACTATAAACCAGTTCAGCTGGGCTGATCTGTACTGGTATCCAGTTGCACAGACTCACATGACCCCTCTCTTCCAGAGTCACCTGTCACACACAAACATGCCCAGCTCTGCTCATCCCCTGCACCCAAATGTGTATTCCTTACCTAAGTGATCTGCGTGACTTCTGAATTTGTCATGTCCCAACTTCCCTGTGTCCCCCACATGTATCTGAGCAAAACTGTGGTTGAGGGACTGATTAAATTAAATCAAACCTTTATATTACAGTATCTTACAGCTCACACCATACAGGCCAGGAGGGCCACTGCCAGTCCCCCTTCCAGTAACACACGACATGCGAAAGCCCTTTTCTTGTTTTGCACTTTCTAGGTGTGGTTTAAAAATCGCCGGGCGAAGTGGCGGCATCAGAAGAGGGCGACTGCCTCAGCACTGGTCCTTCAGGGCCCCAAGCAGCCCCCCAAGGAGAGCTGTTAGTGGTCCCAGGCTGCAGCTCAGCAGAGAACACCAAGAGCACCTGCTGCCCATAGCTGGCAGGCTCTGGGGTGGGTAACCGAGGGGGACTAATGGAGCAAAAGGGAGTCTCTGTGGTTCACAGAGGAGGAGGACAGGTAAAAGCAGACATGGCACTTTCACATCACTCTTCCAAACCTAGTTCACATGGTAAATAACTTGTCAGGCATGATGTGCAGGTGACAGAGCTGTACCAGTGTTAAATGTGGGTGCTTTAAGAGAAGGGGAGACTCCCCTTCTTGTCTTTGCTCTGTGCACGTAGTATTTGTGCTCATTTTATTGATGTAGATTTGCAAAATATCCTGCAAATGAATGTTTCCTGATTGCAGCACCTCAGTGGCATCTAGAGTTGCTTTTGGGGTTGAACTTGCTGGGCAAGCGATTTGTTTCATGACAAAGAGACACGGGTGTCTGCCCATAGCCAGGGGGAGAGGTGATGAACCTGCTGTGGTGAGAGGGTGGGCACAGGCAGCGTTCACCTCGTCCCTGCTGCCAGCCAGGCCCTGTCACAGCGAGCCGTGTCCGTGTTCCTGGTGGGGCCAGAGAGACCCCATGAGCTGGAAAGCAGCGAGATCAATAAAACTGCCCTGTCACCCTGCCCGAGCAGCCAGGAGGGGCTCCCGCTCCCCGGGAAGGCCGGGCTGTTTCTGAGGAGCTCTGAGGAGCTCTGAGGAGACCGTGGGGGCACTGGGCTGGGGGAATCCGCCTAGCTTCTATCCCGGTTCCCATCCCGGTTCCCATCCTGGTTCCCATCCCAGCTTCCATCCCGGTTCCCATCCCGTGTGTATCATGGTTCCCATCGCGGTTCCCACCCCATGTGCATCGCAGTTCCCATCCCAGTTCCCATCGTGGTTCCCATCCCGGTTCCCATCCCGTGTGTATCGTGGTTTCCATCCCAGCTCCCATCCCAGCTCCCATCTGAGCTCCCATTCCGGCTCCCATCCCGGCTCCCATCCTACTTCCCATCCTGCTTCCCATCCCGTGTGTATCGCGGTTCCCATCCCAGCTCCCATCGCGGTTCCCATCCCAGCTCCCATCGCGGTTCCCATCCCAGCTCCCATCGCGGTTCCCATCCCAGCTCCCATCGCAGTTCCCAACCCGGCTCCCAACCCGGCTCCCATCCCGGCTCCCAACCCGGTTCCCATCCCGGTTCCCATCGTGGCTCCCATCCCGGCTCCCATCCCGGTTCCATCCCGGTTCCATCCCGGTTCCCATCCCGGCTCCCATCCCGATTCCCATCCCGGTTCCATCCCGGCTCCCATCCCGGTTCCATCCCGGTTCCCATCCCGGTTCCCATCCCGGTTCCATCCCGGTTCCCATCCCGGTTCCCATTCCGGCTCCCATCCCGGTTCCCATCCCGGTTCCCATTCCAGCTCCCATCCCGGTTCCCATCCCGGTTCCCATCCCGGTTCCCATCCCGGTTCCATCCCGGCTCCCATCCCGGTTCCCATCCCGGCTCCCATCCCGGTTCCCATCCCGGTTCCCATCCCGGTTCCATCCCGGCTCCCATCCCGGTTCCCATCCCGGCTCCCATCCCGGTTCCCATCCCGGTTCCCATTCCAGCTCCCATCCCGGTTCCATCCCGGTTCCCATCCCGGTTCCATCCCGGTTCCCATCCCGGTTCCCATCCCGGTTCCCATCCCGGTTCCCATTCCAGCTCCCATCCCGGTTCCATCCCGGTTCCCATCCCGGTTCCATCCCGGTTCCCATCCCGGCTCCCATCCCGGTTCCCATCCCGGCTCCCATCCCGGCTCCCATCCCGGTTCCCATCCCGGTTCCCATCCCGGTTCCCGTCCCGGTTCCCATCCCGGTACCATCCCGGTTCCATCCCGGTTCCATCCCGGTTCCCATCCCGGTACCATCCCGGTTCCCATCCCGGTTCCATCCCGGTTCCCATCCCGGTTCCCATCCCGGTTCCCGTCCCGGTTCCCATCCCGGCTCCCATCCCTCCCGAGGTGGCGCCGCTGTCACAGCGCGGATCGGGCTGGGTCCTCCGGCCCGGCAGGGGGCGCGCGCGGGCCCGCGCTGCTCCCGGGCGGGGGAGGGGCGGGTGTTCCGGCTCCCCGCGGCGCGGCCATGTGACGTCACGCCCCGTGGCGTTCGGTGTGGCGGAGGAGGAGCGGCGGCCGCGGGCTGGTTCCGACGCCATGGAGGCGATCCCGGTGCCCGCGGCCTCTCCCGCCGCCCTGGTGCCGGCTGCCGCCGCGGGCCCCGCCGCCGTGACGGGGAAGGAGGTGGTGTCACTGGCCCCGAGGCAGCCGAAGAAGATCCTGGATGAGGACGCCTATATCGAGGTAAGGCCCGGGCCTAAGCCCGGAGGCGCCGCTCCGCCGGTGCTTGGGCCGGGCGCTTCCAGCGCGGCGGGGCTCGGCTGGGCTCTGCCCCGCAGGGTCGGCCCGCGGCCGCTTCCCACTGCCACCGCGGCTGCGGAGCGAAGGGACGCCGGAGCCGTGCCTCGGGCTCCCGGCCCTCCTGCGGCCGCAGCTCTCAGCGCTCTGCCGCCGGCCCTGTGCCCGGGGGCTCCCCGGCCTGCCCGTGGCCGTGCACGGCAGCCTCCGAGCTGAGCCGGCCCTGTGCCCGGGGGCTCCCCGGCCTGCCCGTGGCCGTGCACGGCAGCCTCCGAGCTGAGCCAGCGCTGTGCCCGGGGGCTCCCCGGCCTGCCCGTGGCCGTGCACGGCTGCCTCCGAGCTGAGCCAGCGCTGTGCCCGGGGGCTCCCCGGCCTGCCCGTGGCCGTGCACGGCTGCCTCCGAGCTGAGCCGGCCCTCCCGGTGTCCCAGCGTGGCATCGCAATTGTCTCTCTCTTTGTAGAGCTTAGAGAAAATCATCCAGCGAGACTTTTTTCCTGATGTGGAGAAGTTGCGAGCGCAGAAGGAATATCTGGAGGCTGAAGAAAATGGCGACTTGGAAAAAATGAGACAAATTGCTATCAAGTTTGGCTCTTCCTTGAACAAATCGTCGAGGGACACACCTGCACCCTGTAAGAACCGGCTCTTTGGGGCATAAGGGGTTTGTGTCTGATACTGCTGCTCAGCTTTATCTGACTTTGTGCAGGCAGTGCTTATCTTAAAGATTCGAGGTTGATGTTGCATGAGAACTAAGTGTACCAGTTTGGGCAGTAGCCAGTGGCTGCTGCTGACTTTCTCTTTGATGGTGTCTAATAACGCCTTGAGGGAAGGGTTTTGGGAAAAGCAGCCTTTTAATAACCATTCCTTATAGGCATCTTTTGCCAAGTTCCTGTTCCCTAGGGAATGCTATATGCTTTCTGCTCTCTACTATCAGAAATTCTAAGCTATGTTTTGAGTCTTTATTTTAGTTTGTAGTTTTAGGGGTTCTTGTTGCATCTACAGATATTTGAGATTTTCATGTGCTGGGGACAGAAGGTGTGGGAAGCTCGTGGTTATCAGAGGTTCCCACAGCAGGGATCCAGTGTTTTGTTTTATGTTTTCTTTAACTTCCAGTTCAGGTGTTTCTTAAAGCCCAGCCCCTGGCTCAGCTTTTGCAGTGGGGTTTGGGTAAGTGGCTGTTTGTGACTAAGGATAAGTGTCACCAGGCAGTGTCCCTTCCTCCCCAACTGCAGGTGCTGGCCCTGGCCTGGGCTAAGTTTAATCTGCTGCTGCTTCTGCTGGCAAAAGCGGGGTGTAGGGTGACAAATATCCTGGGCTGTGGCTCTCCTGGGAATTTCTCCCAGCAGGAGAAAAATGTCTTGGATGAGAGTAAAATCTTGTTTGGAGCTTGAGGCAGAATTGACTAGAACATTTTGTAGTTTTTTTCACAAGTTTCTGATTAAATTGTTGTTCTCTTGATACACCTTCTGTGACTTGTTTGGCACGTGATCTTTACAGCACGTCCTGTTGTGTGCTCCAGTAACCAAGTGAAGTTTTTTTTTCATGTGTCAGATGTTACCCCAGCCACGTTTGAAACCCCAGAAGTGCATCCAGGTGGCCTTCCAGTGGGAAATAAATCTAAAGCTGGCATCAAGACTGCAGAGGAAGGTAGGAGAATTATGTTTCTCTAGCTGAATTCTTCAGAAAAGAAAATGTCTGCCAGCAGCTGGCCACTTGTGCATTTTACTTTTAAAATAAATTGCTATAAATGCCATCAAGGGGTTTATGTGAAAGTTGGTTATATGTGTTCCAAAACAGATTTATTACTGCACCACTCTGTGTGGATCTATTTCTTTGACCAAGTTTGATGTTAGTTATTAGTGTGTCCTTGAGTTAGCAGGTAGAAAGAGGGCTCTCACAGAAAGGGAGACATTAACCTTCCTCAGGCTTCCTCCCTTCTCTTGTTAGGAGAAGCAGAAAAAGATGATAAAGATGCTCTTCCCAGCCTGGACACCTTCTTGGCAAAGCACACGAGTGAGGATAATGCTTCGTTTGAGCAGATCATGGAAGTGGCCAAAGAGAAGGAGAAGGTCAAGCACGCCTGGCTGTACAGCGCAGAGGAGGAGTACACCCGGGTAGGGAACTGCCTCAGCTCTGTCTCTGCTCTTCCAGAGGCACACAGCAGGGAAATACCATCTCACTGTGTTTCTGCTAAGGCTCAGTTTCCTGAGTCCTGTGGCTGCTCTTTGCTTCCTCGTGCAGTCTTGTTTTTTCCCCTTCTGTCACACGAGAGCAGTGCTGACTTAGTTGCTGAGGATTTGTCTCTTCTGAAAGCTTTGAGACTGTGAAGCACTGCACAGAGTGCAGGTATTGTTGTCCTAGGCAGCCTCTTCCATAAGCAGCAACACCAGGGAGAGCAGCTGAGCACAGTTCCTGTTGTTTGTCTATCAACCCTTTATTATTTGCAGTTAGGTTGTCTGTCTTATTTCAGTTTTCTGTTTCTGTTACCAGTAATAACCCACTCAGCTGCTGGAGCACAGAACTGCATGAGCATGGCTGGCTGTGCTGCCTTCCTCAGCTGCTTGCAGGGGAGGTCCAGGAGCTGTTCTGGGCCTGCTTTGTCAGTCTTTAACCATCAGCAGTGAGCAGCTGGCACAGATGGGGGATGCAGTGCCTTTTGATGAAGTTTGGCACTGACACGTGGGTGTTTGCTGCTACTGTTGTTTTGAGAGAGTGTTAATTTTTTTTATCCCAACTATCCCTTGGATTCTGTAACATGCCTTGTGCAAAGTGTTGTAGGGCAGGTGGCTGAGCTTGTGACTGAGCTCTCCAACTTGTGTTTGCTGAATAAAAGATTGCAGGAGGCTGCTTCAGACTTGATTCTTTTTTTTCACCTTTAAATTTTTTTTCCGTTGCCCTTTCAGCGACAGAATGAAAACCTGGCACTTCCTTCAGCCGAGCAGCAAGCTCTGGAGAACGTGAAGGCTGGGCTGGACACCTGGGAATACACAGCTCGGAACACCCTCATGTATTACCCAACAGGTGAGCCATTGGTTCTAGGTGTGTTGGCTCCAGATAGTGCTTATGGCATTTCTCTGTGTGACTGAGCAGCTCCTTCAGGTAATGCTGAGCTTTTTCTTCTGTAAAGTTGTTTTTAAAAAGTGGCTTTTTTCCTTTTTTTCCTTTTCTCTCTTACTTTCTTCATCCTTGGCCTCTGATTCCAAAGTTTGATCATGTTCTATTTGCCATTGAAAAGCTCATTATCTGTATTATAGAAGTACTTGTTTTCAGCAGCCAAAGCTCTTTCCTTGTCTGTCTTCTTTATGAGCACTTTGTTGTCATCTTCATTCATTGTTTGCTTCTGCTCAAAGAATTGGACTTGTTAGTCTTTTTGTTGCTATAGAAAAATACGTATTTTTGTAAATGTAGTTTTATTTTTTTGGCTATAAATATACAATTGATAATTTCTGTGAACCAGTGAAGTAGAGAAAAGAGCCCTTTTTTAAAAGGCATTTTGCTTTTCAAGGTGTACCTGATGAGAGTGATGTCTTTAAGAAACCCAGGGAAGTTGTGCATCGAAACACCCGTTTTGTGAAGGACCCTTTCAGCCAAGCTGTGAGCAAATCACAGCTCCAACAAGCTGCAGCCCTCAATGCTCAGGTTGGATAATTTTACTTCTTCTGACTGAAATCTGGTTAGGCTTTGCCCTCTGGTGTAGTTCATCCCCCAGGAGAATGTGTGTGTGCTGGATACAAATGACTCACACCTTTCTCCACATGAATGGCATTGTCTTCTTTATTTCAGTACAAACAGGGCAAAGTGGGACCCGATGGGAAAGAGCTGATACCCCAAGATTCTCCAAAAGTGAACGGGTATGGATTTGTGGCTACCCCCTCTCCTGCCCCAGGTAAGAGGGTTTTCTTATTTTTTCTACTTTAAGAGGACTATTACTGCACTTATTTTGTTGCTCTGTTCAACACTAGGGTGTCATTACTGGGTTAGATGAGGAGGTAAAACCTCGTGCCATGTTTGCCAACTGGATGCAGGGCTTAAATCCTAGTCCAATACACTGGTAGGAAAAGTCACATAGCACCAAGAGGCTCTGAGCAAGTTGCTGTGCCATTGCTCAGGAACCATCTAGCTTTTGGGTCCTTTCAGTTAGAACAAACTGATTATTTTTCTTCAAGTTGAAACGTGGTATCTGAATTTGTAGCTGTTCTTCACCAGCTATGCTGTTTCCCTGTGCTTCCTGTGGTTACGCCAAAACATGAACATACTGCAGCTTTCCCTCTGGAAAACCTGTAGGTGGCGTTTGGAGCGCCTCCTTTCTCCATTGTAAATGCCTTTTCCAAACCCTGGACAGCGGGATTTTCTAGCCAGTGAATTAATCGGGCTCTTAGAATCCTTTCTGCACTTGTTAGACAAGGTGCAGTCACTGTTTGGTACAGGCTGCCCCTGAGGTGATTGGAGGGTACATTTGGCTATTACGTGTTCCTTAAGTCCTCTGCCTGTTTTCTTACTTTCAAAGAGTTTCCCGTGCTGAAGGAGTTTTCATACAGCAGCAGAGGGGAGGACTAGTACTACAGAGGGAAAAATGAAAGGGTCATTAATCAAAAGTTTAGCAAATGGAAAAATAAAGACATTTAAAGGATGGTGCTTGGTTGTTGTAACCAAGAGGGTGACACAGCTGCAGGCAATCCTGTGAGTTTAAGATTCCCTTTTAGTGGGAACCACATGTTACTATTCACTCTGACTGTGATTTCCTCTTTTCCTCTGCAGTGGAGGGGCTCCTTTGTTGATGAATTTGCTGCATTTCCTAATTTGCTTTTTTTGGTTGGTTGGTTGGTTTTTGTTGTTGTTTTGTTTGGTTCGGTTTTGGTTTTTTTGTTTGTTGTGGTGTATGAATAGTCAAATACCTTGCATGAGCATGAATTTTTGAATTTGTTTTTAGGTGTGAATGAGTCACCTTTTATGACATGGGGTGAAATTGAAAGCACCCCTTTGCGTCTGGAAGGGTCAGAAAGACCATATGTGGACAGAACACCTGGACCAGCTTTCAAGGTACTTCATGTCAGCAAGTCAGCATGACATTCTTTTTGGGGGGGGAAGAACTAAGAAGGGAAAGACAAGTGAGTAAGTAATGGATTCACATGGAGTGTGACACATCTCTGGGTGGTGTTCCCAGTCCTTGAGACTGATAATCTAGTTTATGCTTGGAGGGTGGAGGTGAGCATGGGTCCACGTGAAATCTACTTGGTGGAGCTACCTGAGGTGGCATACACACAGCTGGCAGGAGAATGAGGTTCTGCATTTGGTGGTGGGCCGAGATAGAGGGGCTTTCAGAGGAAGCTGAAGACACGCTCGGTTTTTCTGATTTTAATGTATGAATAGGTGGAAATTTTAGCATTTCCTCTGTTTTCATCTTCTGGCTGTCACATCCTGAGGCAGGTGTATCAGTTGAGAGAAGAACTCTGTCTTAAAAAAGACACTCTGGCTTTGCTAATGGCACCTAATCCTGCATGCCACTTGTCTCCTGCTGGTGTCATTGAATGTGAGCTGTCTGAGACTCCTAGTTTAAGAAAGGTGTAATTTGCTGTATGTGCCTCTGTTTTGTCAGACTCCAAAGGCCTTGACTGGTTCTCCTGCTGTTTAGCAATGTCTGTGTATGCCTGAAAGCTGGCTGGCTACAGGCCAGGCAAGACACAGGTGACATTGTTTGTCTAGGAGAAACAGCAGGAGGAAATGCCAGAGGTAATGGCTGCTTCCTTGACTGGACTGGTTTTACCATTTTTGTTACTTGCTAAGGCAGGTTGAAGGTGTCTGTGTCCTCTCTGGCTTTTATGCAGCAGCAGAGGGGTGCGGGCTGACCCCACTTCTCCCTGCTTTAGATCCCTGTACACTGGAATCCAACTTTGAAAGTGCTTTGACTCATTTTTTCAGCACTCTTGAGTGCCTTGGCAAGTGAACTGTGTGATGCATTTATAGATCCTGGAGCCCGGGCGCCGTGAGAGGTTAGGACTCAAGATGGCCAATGAAGTGGCAGCTAAAAACCGAGCAAAGAAGCAGGAGGCACTTAGAAAAGTGACAGAAAACTTGGCCAGGTGAGACTTCTGTTTTGACAGCAGAACTGGGGATGGGTATTATCTGATGAGATTTAAATCAGCACAGGTAGAAGGGGAGGAATGATGGTAAGGAAGGATACTGGAAGCAGGAACAGGTACATTCAGACTGAAAGTTATTAGAAATTTAGAAATTAAACTTAATTCCTGAGGGAAAGTGGCTGGTGGCTGTCCCTGACACTCCTTGTTAGCATTACTGTTCTGCCCTGCAGCCACCCAGCAATGCCTCTGGATCAGTGTCTTGCCTCATTGCAAAGAGGAGACATGATAAGAGTTGCTTGGGGGGGTCACAGGAAGGACAGAATGGGCTCAAAGGAGAAGTCAGGCAGTGCCACTCGGGTTTGGGAGGGATGTAGGAGGTTTTTCTGTCACTCGTTTCTCTAGAGAGACAGGCTGCATTTACCTGCAAGGCAGAATGACTTCAGCAGGCAGTGAGTCTGCTCTGTGGGGGGGAACTCATGCAGGGAGGTAATAATGCTTTTCCTGATAAAGGCAGATTTTTTACTGTAAAATCTCTTACAAGTGTTTATTCTATTTCAGCCTTACTCCAAAAGGACTAAGCCCAGCAATGTCACCAGCTTTGCAAAGACTTGTAAACAGGACTGCAAGTAAATACACCGACAAAGCCCTGCGAGCCAGCTACACTCCCTCCCCAGCCCACACAGGGACTCCTGGTTACAAGACCCCTGCCAGTGGGCCTCAGACCCCCCAGAGCACCCCACAGTCTCGGACAGTATCTCAGACACCAGTATCTCAGGATACTACATCCATCACGGACAATTTACTGCAGCTTCCCAAAAGAAGAAAGGCATCGGATTTCTCCTGAACATTCCAGTCACCAGCAAGGTGGTAGTGATGTGGCTGTGCTCAGTGAACTGCGGACTGGTTACTGGAAACTGGGAAAATGGAGATAATTTCTTAAAGATATATTTCTGTTTTTTAAGATAGCCATGTATTTAAATTCGTTTCGGTACACCAACGTCTGTTTCTTAAGTGGGGTAAGCCTTTCTGAAAGGCTGAACTGGACTTGGCTCCAGCTTGTCAAACTAGTTTGAGTTTGTAGTTTGCAGAAGGGAGGACACGACCATGTGTTTACTGAGGTGTGACACAGAATTTTAGAGAGGTTCTCTTTAAACCAATGCAGTTCACAAGTTTGACTAACTTTGTGATCTTGTTAAAACCAGCGTTCCTTAAGAGGACCTAATTTCCTCCTTCACTCCTTACACTTTGCAGAATGGGATTTACCTTGCTACTTTTGTTCAGGCTTTTCTTCTGCAGGTTTTGGGCTTGCCCTGTTATGCAGCTGGCAGAGGGAAGGAACTGGGTTTGTTTTTATAGCTGCTCTGTGTGTGGCTTCAGAGTTGATGATCATGATGCAGGAGCCAGGACAGTCCTGTGTCATCCACCAGGATGACAATGCTATTCTGAAAGACAGAAGTGGTACTTCTGATAACCACACTGGGGCTTTTGTTTGATGTTTTCCTCCTATTCTTTGAAACTTTTGGCTTTAGTTTCTAGAATTGGCCAAAAAAAGGAAAAGCAATTTTGACCATACATAGCCTGCACTCAGTGCTGTGGTTGCTGCATATGAGCTGACCTTTGTGTGTGGGATGAGCCCTCTTGTAGTGTGATCCAGCCTGGAGAAGCACCGTGCCCCTTTTAGGAGGAAGCAGGCGTAGCCAGATGTGTTCACTTCTTGCACCACACTTGTAACACCTGGCAGTGTTGGCGTTTGGTATAGTCAGGTGATATTTTACTGAGGGAATATCCATGGAAGGTCTTATCCAGCAACTTGAGGAGTGCCTGCAGTCTCCTCTAAGGTCTGGGGCGTTGGATGCCGTGTTTGTCTTGGTGGAGAGCTTCCTCTTGGGTGGTTTCCCTGCCACTTCCAAAACTCGTGTCCCTGACTGTGAAAAACCCTTCCGAGGGACTCAGTTTTTATAGTGCACCTTGTGAAAATAAAATTATCAGCATGGCATTGCTAGGAATCATGACTCAAAAATTAGTAATTTTTGCCTTTTTAGCCCAGAAATACTTGAAAGCTATATTTTCTCTTTAAACAAACAAATTATTTTCAGGTACTCAGGAATCAATGTAAAAGGAGTACATTTACCAAAGTTTCCGTGCTTTCATAATTGTTCTTTAAGGACTGAACTGGCTAAATATGAACCAAATTCTTAGGTATTCAAATACTAATTATTTATTTCATAGTGAAATGCTTGTCCCCATTAAGCATAGAACCTCTCTGTTAGGTACACAGGCAGGTGGTCAGACCCTGACCTGCAGTTTGGGTCACTGAGGAGACCAGGAGCAAGTAGATGTGGGATTCCTGCCCGTTTGTGGGTGCAGAAGCTCCTCTGAGTGTGGGATGCACAGAAAGACTGAGCAGCATTCAAGGGACTGTGGATGGGGTGTACACATGGATGAGGAGTGGGATGTGGCATCTCCCTGCCACAGCATTTCAAACTGGCTGTGCTCATACCAAGGTGTAGCTGGAATAATAGGGGAATGTGATATCTGAGGGTGGTTAGCTCTACACTGTGCAATTCATGCTTAAAAGCAGATTGCATTAAATACCCTGTGGATGCTGTTGGTTTTGTGTTTGCCCTCAAGTGAATTAACCTAGACAGCCATACTAAAATCACAGTCTTGGTTCTGCCACACTGACAGGCCTTCACATGTTTGTTGAAAATGTTACTTATTTTCAGTTACATGCTGTAAAACTGGATCTGTTGAAAGGGCTGTAGTGCTCTTCAGATTGGCTGTTCCTGTAATGCTGCTGTAATGTCTGTTCTCTGCTTCCTGCTGCAGTTCAGCCCCTGCTATCTGTAATTAGGGAATCAGTAAATTCTTCATTGCCAGATATTTTTGCTGCTGTAGCAGTGGCAGATAATGTGCCTTACAGGGCCAAATCCAGTGTGAAAAAAACATCTTGGTTCTTGATGACTTGTAATTTTTTTTCTCCCATTTTTAGCAGGTTATTTTTTCTTTTGCTGTTGCAATGTACCTGCATTTTCCTATGTGCAAGGCCCAAGCACACTTGCTCCCTCAGCCATAATAGCACCTAGAGCTCTTGTGATGCTGCAGAGGGGGCTGGCAGTGAGCAGTGCTGGCCCCAGGCCTCTCCTGCGTGGCCAGGCTGGCTGTGGTGTGTCACTGGATGCTTGGAAGTCACAGTGGACCTGTGTCCACATGGTGTGAACACCATCACATCCAGAGGCTGTGGGTGCTTGCCATGTGCAGCCTGGGCCTTGGCTCCTTGCCCCATGCGGGAAAGAAAATGGGAGACCACAAGAGGTTCTTGTTCTTCTAAATCTAATCACTAAGCCCCCAAGCTGGTTTTCTGAGCCCTGCACCTTCAGGGGCTGGAGCCTCTTCCTGGCTCAGGGGCAACCATCTCTGCATGGTGCAGGGGCTGCAGCTTTTCATGCATCCAAAAGCAGGTTCCAGTAAGGGCTGGGGCTGATTATTTACATCAAAGGGGAAGCTGTGGTTCAAGACACTTTGTTGTTTTGGAGGATTGGGCCATTTCTTTGCAAAAATAAAGGAAATGGGTCCACTCACTCAGGGGAGAGGGAAATGGAGCAATTCTCACTTCCTCATATTTGCACTTGTTGCCTCAAACCCAGCTCACGGCTGTTGGCCCAAAAGCATCTGGTTACAAGCCCCAGCTCAGGGTCAGGCCAGGGTTCAACCACCCTCACCCTGAGCCCCTTCCCCCCACCTCTCCTGGCCCCAGCAGCTGACCTGGCACAGCCTGGGGCAGTGGGCACCTCTCACCCTTCCCTTTGGTGCTGCTGGGCCATTCATTGCCTGTTTGCTCAGGGGTGCTGAGGGGCTGCTGGGCACACGGTTGTGCTCTAGACCTGCCTCTCTTCAGAGCTGGAGGTGCTGCAGGATGTGGCGTGGGGGAAACGAGGCCTGCCTTGCCTTGGGACAAAATAAGCAGCCTGTGCCCTGCTCTCATGGTGGAGGCATCACAGGCTATTTATTTATGCATCACCCTGTATGGTGTAATGCCCAGGCCCTGGGGTGGATAAGGATACCCCGGATCAGTCTGGAGTTGGCCTAGGAGGTTGTGCTGCAGGAAGCCAGGCTCAGAACAGTGTGTCCCCACAGCATCCCATGGGAGGAGCAAAGCTGGGGAGTTTGATGCTCCTGCTTTTTGCTGGAGGATGTCATATTTCAGGTCCCCGCAGGCTGTTGGATTGTGACAGTATTTGGCAGCACATGAGAACTGGAAAAATGGGTTTTGGCCTAAATCTTCAGGCAGTGCCCTGCTGGTTGTGACGCACTCCAGAGGGTCCCCAAGCACGTTCCTGGCCACGAAGTGCTCCTGAGGCAGCCCCTGAAGCCCCAAGGGCTCACACTGAACTCCAAGCTCACACTTGCTGCTACCCCAGCTCCAGGGAGCTCTTGGCAGGCACCAAGTTCCCCTCCCCTGTTAAACTGCACATTTAGGTTGGGAAGAAGCACCTCCCCAGTGCTACTGACCTGAGCACAGCAGCAGCTCCTGGGGGGACAGAGGAAGTGAGCGCTCAAGAAATCCCACAGAAGCCCCTATTCCCTGCCTGCAGGTTGGCAGCTGACTCGTGGGGCAGTCAGTGACTGAGGGGGAGCAGGAGCCATGAGAGAGCAGAAGTAGGTGTACATCCATCAGGAAAACCCTTGAGAAAAATTTGCTGCTGGGTATGGTGAATAATTGGTATTAACTGGGAAACAGGGAGTGGGTAAAATTGAGTCTGAATGGTCCTTATTGGAATTTTAATGTTTTATTTGAGAACTACAGGTTGTAGCAAAAGAGTAGAAAACACCACATTGTAAATATTAAGTATAAACATTTCCCAGACAACTTCCTGGGTTTCGACTTTGAATAGGTTATACTAAAAAGCTGGAATTCCCTGCAGAGGCAAGTGACAGCTCTCTGCTGACCATGGGTCAGGCATTTTGTCTGGCCCCTGGCTGAGCCCATGTCCTGGTGCTGCTACACACTTCCCCTTGTCAGTGGAAATTTCAGATGAATTTGGGAAGTGGGTCTTGATACCAAAACTGCCTTTTGATCCCAAACACCACCTGGGCTGACCCCCACCCAGCACCAGGAGAGTTGTGGCACCGGGCAGGGACAGCCACCACTCTGTCCGGCTGACATGCAGCAACACCCAGGGTCAAATTCCTGCAGGCACCTGTCACTCGCAGTGCCACTAACAACGACCTGAGCCGCACAATTAGTTTTCTTTATGCGTTTTCTCTCTGCCTGGGCCTGGGAACACAATGTTTCCAGGAGGTATGGAAACAGCGGCTGGCTCTGGCACTGCCGGTGCTGGCTGTGGGAGTGCCCCAGCGCTGGGCGCTGCTTGTCGGTGCCACCCTGCAGAAACAGGGACTGTCTCACCCCGTGGGCAGCGGGGAGCACAGAAATGAAGAAGCAAAAGATGGTCAACCTGGTAGCCTGCTGGGGCTGGGGAAGTCCAGAGCCTTGTGCCTCTGCTGCGGGCCAGGCAGGGTGGTGGCACTGGGGAGTCCCTGCAGAGGCAGGGAAAGGCCAGCGCAGCAGAGATGGAGGGAACCGGGAAAGACTGGCCCAGGGAGCGGAGGAAGCTGGTTGGGGCTGTTCCAGCGGGGATGGGAAAGGCGGTCAGGCAGCGATGGATGTGAGCAGGAAAGGACACTCCAGCTGGGGACAGGGAAATGCTGTTCTGAGACGGAGGGGACTGATGGAGGCTGTCCTGGGGAGGTGAAGGGAACTGAGCAAGGCTGTTCTGAGGAGATGGAGGGAATGGGGTTTCCATTCTGGTGAGGACTGCGGGGGCTGCCAGAAGCCATCCTGGAGGGGCTGTGGTGGCCATCAGTGGCCATCAGTGGCCATCAGCGGCCACCCCGCGGGGCCCGAGGGGCCGGGCCGCAGCTCCCGGGGGCCGCGGGGGGCGCTGGGTCCCGCCCCGCCCGGCCCCGCCCCCTGGCTGCCGATTGGGCGGGCGGCGCGCGGCGGGAGGGGGCGGGGCGGCGCGGGCACGGCGGCGGGGAGGCGCGGCCGCCATCTTGTGCGCCGGCGGAGCCCTGCGAGCCGCCCCAGCGCGGCCGCCAGACCCGCACCGCTCCCGCCGCAGCCAGGGCCGCCGGCTCCGCCCGGGGCGGCGGCGAACGGCGGACGGAGGGCGAGGGAAAATCTCGGTGCGGACCGGGGCCCCCCGCGGGCCCGGCGGCGGCCCCTCCTCCCGCCGCTCCGCGCGTCCCTCCCCGCGGGTTTGTGGCGCTGTGCCGGGGGAGGATGAACGGAGGATAAATGGTGCCCAAGGCGGACAGCGGCACCTTCCTCTTCCTCTTCCTCCTGGTGCTGAGCATCACCGAGCCGCTGCGGCCAGGTAGGGGCGGCGGCGGGGCCGGGGGTGCCGGGCCCGGGCGGCCGGCACGATGAGCCCCCGGGGTTGCCGGGGACAGCCCGGGTCGGGGGCGGAGTGCCCGGAGCCGGCCCCTCCGTGGAGGTTTGGGCTTTGCTGCTGCTTTGTGCGTTTAACCACAGCCCGGACGCGGCCGAGCATCGGTTCCCTGTGCCGGCTGCCTGGATTCGAGAGAGCCTGGATTTACCCAGGGAGTCAGGGTAAAATGTTCGTGTCAAAGTGTGAAAGCTTGGCTAGAAATCTACATAACCCTACGGGTAATGAGCGCAGAAAATGTGGTGACTAAGTTTTCAGGTGCTTACCTGAAAAGAAACTTACCTGGTTTTGTGCTGTGGGCCTTGGGTGCCAGCACGGCCACACAAAATGCTTGCTTTCAAAGTGCCGTTTAATCCTGCCAGAAAGAGAAAAAAACCTGCTGCATCTGGTTCGCCTTTCTGGTTCTGTTTGTGCTTCTTTTAAGGAAGTAATTCAGCGATGGAGTTTATGTGCTAGCTGCTAGGCATGGTGCTTAAAATCTCAAGATGATTGACTTTGGAGAAGTGATTGGTGTTTGCGTGCAGAAAACTACCTAGGTTTTACGTATATCGCTCAGCTGGGGTTTCTTTTCGGGTGTTGAACTCTCTTGGAGCTTGGCAAAGCCCTCGGGTATCATGGGCAGCTCTTGCCAAAAAGCATCAGTAGCCGAAGTGTGAGGCTGCCTGGGGTGGCTTTGCAGGTTTGGAAATTGTCCTCCCGTCTCACCAAGCGACTGTTCCTGGGTCAGACGTGCTGCTTGTAGAGTAAGAACTGTGGTTACTTTAAACCCCCTTGTTCTTTCTCTTCGAAATAGCTTTTATGACCCAGACTAGTAAAACGTAACAGTACTAATGAACTGCATATAAGCGAGTTCCCAGCCGAGCTGAAACACAATTGGGTCAGTGTAGGCAGAGTTATTGAAATAACTAACTTGGGTGTTGAAACCTCTCTGTGTCTGCCTTGTTTTGTTTTAGCTTGTTTTTTTGGCAGTGCAGTGTATATACAGGGCTTATGATACGCACTTAAGTAGCCAAAAAACCCCCATTGTGTTGGTAGCCTAGTATTATTACAGCTAGAGGCTTTTATGGCTGAGAAGGTACCATGTAAAACTGATTTCAAGCAGCTCCTTTGTAGCTGGCACTAAGTGCTACAGGCTGCTGGATCGCTGGGTGAAAAGGTTCAGGTTATGCAGAACTGTCTCTGTGCTTTTACAGGTGGGTAGACTTGACCCTGAACTGTGTTGGTGTTGAGCATTGCAGCCTTCTAGAAATTAAAAAAATGGCATTTTTCATATTGTGTCACATTAGTTGCTCCAGTTTGATATTGAGCCTCTGTCAGCAGCTGATGCTTGATGGATTAACACAAGTTTTTTGCTTCGATTTGCTTTGTTAAGACAAATGATATTTTTCCACTGGTGCTCTAATGTACCTGCTTTAGAGATTTGTGGTGCTGTAGCCTTGCTGGCAGAAGTGAGCAAACCTTGTGAGCAAACCTTAACTCATCTGCTCAGGTTCTACACCACTGGCTTTGAGACTTGTAGTGTTAGAATTCCCCTGTGGCAACTCCATAAGCATTCCATGAATTTTGCTCAAACCATATGTATTCCTGAACCTTAGTAATGCAGTTGGATATAGTGTTGCAGCTGGAATTCCTTGCTCTATGAAGAGTTTCTGAGTTCCATTTGGAATATACTCATCCATCCTGTTTACGTGGTGGCTCTGGATGAGCGTGGTGGCTGAGCTGTCCATGGTGATGCCTTTCCCTCTTCAGAGGAGAGCCCATCATTTCTGGATGGCCTCACAGCTCTTAGCCGATGTCATTTGGTTTTTTTGGTTTGTTTCATTTAGTATCTTAAATCTGCTGTCTCATACAAATCACCCATTTGATAGATTAATAGCATATGGTTTGATCCTAAAGCATGAGGTGCAAGTAGGGAAAACCTGGCTCATGCAAGTACAGAGGACATCCAGAACCAAATTTACCACTTTAATCAGTGGTGAAGAAGTCTCCCTAGTCTTCTTTGTGGAGAGACAGCAGAAAGAGAAGAGTACTTGGACTTAGAATTTATTTCCCAGGTGGTGTTTGCTTTACTTTTTACTTCTTTAAACTTTTTACTTGTGTTGTAGCAACTGTCTTTCTGGTTTAGGAAGGACGCCTGCAGCTTGCTTAGCTTAAATCTGTACTTGGAGCTATCAGATGAGTGCTGCAGAGCGCTGGGAGGTTTTATGTACTCAGAGATGAATGTGTAGTCCCTTCACAATTCAGTCCCGGCGGATCAGGCATCTCTTTGTATTTCCATGTTAATTTGACACTAGCTTTGTATCCATGTTCTTGCTGTGCTCTTCAGACAAATAAAACCTTCTTTTAAGCCTCCTCAACTGTAGTATCTTTTCACACAATCTGAGAGGCAGTGATTTTACATGGACTATTTTTTTCTGCAGTTAGGGTGAGGTGGGTTTTAGTAAATTAGGGAGAAATTAATTAAAATGTCTTTTTTTTCCCCCCAGTTTTTTCTGTCTTGGTTACATGAGTCTGTTTTGTGCTACTGCTGTCACTAACAGCACAAGGTACTTTCAAACATACCATGACATTGGTCCCAGCTGTGCAGACTTGGGTTCCTGAAGGCACTGTGGGCAGTTAGATTTTTCTGAGCATGTGGACTTTTAATGGTAATTTTGTGCCTTTAAGAATCGCCACTTGGATTTTTTTTTTTTTGTCCCAGTGTTTCCATCTTTCCCGTTCTGTTTTGACCATAACCTGCTTGTTTTGACTAATTGCCTGCTTTATAGTGCATTTTTGAAAGCATTCTTTTTTTTCAAAGTAGGGCATTTCTCCTTCAGTTGTGTTACGCATTGTTTTTGAAATCTGCTAATGTGAATTGAAGCTGAATGTATCAAACTCTTCCAACTATATGGGTGTAGAGTGAAGGACTAACTTAATATTTCCTTTAAGCACTTCCTGATTTTACTCTATCTGTTGCTTTTTGGGGATATTTACCACAGTAGGGTTTAATTCAATAATGTCTTTTCCAGGACAACTCACCCATCTGCTTCAGGTTATCTGACTAGCTGGCTGAGAGAGCTGGTGTCTTTATGTGAGGAAATATTTCACTGGTGTGTTAACTGAGTTGCAATAAGCTGTTCTGGTGCTAGCTTAGATTTTGCCCGAGTTTCTGAACCAGTGAATTTCTGTCGCTTGTTGGAAGAGCATCAGAGATGTAAATTATTATGAATTCAGTTTTTCACAGTTTGAGAATATTTAAGAAGTTTCTCTTTCTGTTAACATCCCGGTGCAACCTACTGAGAAGCAGAGGTTTTGGTGTCTTTGTGTAGCGTCGGCAGCTTAAGCAGTCTGGAATGACCAAGCTGACATGTTTCAGAATAGTATTTAGAGGATTAATTAAGATCATCATCACTAAAGACAATAACATGTTTTCATATTTCTCTAACAAGATACTGCTGCTTGCTAATGGAAAACACTTAAACATGGTCAGGCTTTATATTGGCTTTTGTAATAGTGGTTTAGTACAGAGCCTTGTGAATGTAGGTCATTGGGCTTTCTTATTAGAGCATTTGCCAGGCAGCTAAAAGCCAATTGAGTTCTTGTTCTTGCAGCGTTTTTTCTCCACTTCAAAGCCAGCTAGAGGAAGTAATTTTATTACCCAAGTTCTGTTTCAAAAAAAATACTGCACAACATACTTAATCTGCAATGCTTAGAAAGACTTGCCAGTGCAAGTGGTCTGGTTAAAACCCCACACTCCCGCTCACAGTTGGAACTTCCCATATGCTTCGGAGCTTGCTGGCAGCTGCAGTTATGCTCTTACAGGTGGGGTGTTGCTGTTTTGACATGCTACAACTGACAAGTGTGTTCAAATTGCTAACTCTTTTCTTGTCTTCTAGTCAAGAGTTGTTGGTTTTAGGTGCAAGGCAGAACTCATTAGAGTAGAGGTCTAAGCAAATCCATGATCAGCATAATTTCAAGGTGATCCACTGGTGTGTCATGACTGGATGTGTCTGGTTTTGTCTAGATGAAGTGTATTGATTAATTCAAATGGAGACCCAAATATATTGGTCATAAAATTTGCTCTGGCCAGTATTCATCTGCTCTGGAGAGACTTTGCTGGTAGGCAAATACAAACCCTTATTTTGCTCTTTGTTCACTGCCTCCACCTTAGTGAGAAATGTGGTGAGTGATATTTATTCAGGTTCATGTCGTTGCTAACTGCAGTTCCTCTCTGTGTATTTAGGTGAATTCCCAAGTGGAAGGTTCCAGGAGTGAGGGGTAGAACGGTTTTTATCACACCTCCTCTGTTAATTTGGCTGAAAGTAGGGCTTGGCTTGTCTTCCAGTCTGGTGTTTTTCCCCCTCATCCCTTTGCTTCTTAATCTATTGGTTTTATTTTTCTTCCTACTGTTAGGTATTATTGAGTTCTTGTCCTGATGTTCCTTTCTCTGCTGTTTGCTGTTTTCACAGCTGCAGAGTGAGGCTGATGGATGCAAAAAAGCTTTTTTTGTGGCTGCTCTCTGTGTAGCAGAGAGACAAAGCAGAAGGTATCAGACCTTATTAACAGGTCTGATACTTTAAGACTGGTAATTCCTGATGTTAATTATAAAGCAAAATTTTTGAGGTGCAAGTGGATTTCCTGCTAGCTGTGGCTACAGAGTAAAGGAGAAGAAAGGTGTCAGTAGGCAGGGCTGTTTGCATTGCTTTGGCTCTGAGAAGTACTAAACCAGAGGGGCACCTTGGGGATTTGCAAACAAATGACTTCTATGTCCCTACAGTAGATTTGAGGGCAGAGGAAGGTTGGTCCAGAGCAGCAGAAGTGATGGAGAACAGAGCATTGCTGCAGCCTCTCTCTGCAGCAGGAGGAGGGAGCTGTGCTGCTTTCTTGGTATTTGAGGGGAAAACTACAGCTAGACTGAAGAGAGAGGAATTTTAGATACTAAGTATGAAAGATATAAAATCCCCTGGTGAATGTCAGAAGACCAGTCAAGACTTCAATGAATCATTCTGTCCCCTGGAATTACCTTTGTTGTGGCTGTTGAATTGTAATGCAAGAGTGATCTTGCAACTCAAAAACTACCTCTGTGGTCCGTCTTTGAGTAATGCCTGGGTCTCTGGGTTTTTGTGTGGTGATTTCTTGCAACTTTTTTAACTTCTTGTTTGATGCTATGAGGTGCATATGAGTAACTTCTTTTGTGATTAGCAGAACTTCCCATTGTGCAGTGCAGACCTGTGTACCCCAAGTGGAGCTTCTGATACCTGAAAGTTCTGGCTGGAGCAGAACCTAGAAGTATCTGAGTGGAATCACAGCTCCTGCCCTTCAGGGCTTAATGTGCGTGCTCAGGGTTGTTTTGTATTTTGAAGTGGATATGTGCATTGGGTTCTTGTACTGATAGCCTGGACAAGGCAGTGCTTAGATAAAAAGGGAACAGAGCACAGCTAATGGCAGGCTTAATGGGAGGCTCTGCAGGTCTTTGCCTATGTGATCTCAAGGGTTAACCTGCGATGGGAAGAGCCTTGCTAATCTTTTATTCTGTGTAGGCTGATAGAAATTTACAGCTAGAAGGAGTGTAAGAGGGTCCCTCTTAAGCTGCAGCTTTAAAGAAGAGATTCACAGTTTCCCAGGACTGTTCAGGTGCCAGTTTTTCTGTAGCAGTAAGTGTGGTGGGTGCCTGCCAGTGCCTAATCCTTCCTGGCTTTCCACTCTTTGAGGGGTTTCTGTTTCATGCTGGATCCTTGCATGGCAGGCTCACATGTCTGCACTGCACTTCAGTGGTGGTTTTGTAGAGGATCCCGAGTCCAGGAGGAATCATGGATCGGTTGGTGAAGTCATTGATTTGCTGTAGCAGAACTCAAGCAGTTTAGTTGCTTAAAAACATGAGTTTGGGATTAACCTTTAATCCATATTCCCTGAACTGTGAAATCCTCTGGCATCTTGTGGTTTCCTGTGAAACCTTAAATTTTTCTTTGTTTTAAAGGATCAGCCTGTTAATTCTGGGTTTCATGAACAGCATTTTAATGGTATTTGCTATATGGAACTCCTAAGAAAGTTATTAGTAGTGCTTGCCTGCCATTCAGATAATTTAGTAATAAATATGGTTTTAAGTTTAATGGCAGTTGATAGTTACTTCATTATCTATAGCTAAACAAAATAACATTCAACTTCCTACTTAATTAAAATTGGTTGGTCTAATATTATATTTAGCTTCTGTTCTGCTTATTGATTATTGTGCTTGAGAATTGTCGGCCAGATCAGGGAGTGGAAATGTAGAAGCAGCTTTTGGTGGCTGCTCTTGGGATATTCCCTGCTCTTTTGTCCTTTAACTGATTTTTCTTTGTCGTAGTTTTATTTGTGTAACTCTTTTTTCCTGTGTTGTCTTCTCTTTCATATACCACCTCTGTTGTGCTTCCTCATGCCTTTCCCACTATAGGACCAGTTACTTGGGGTGCTCAGTGGAATTATTTGGGAGTCAAAGTTAGTAGAAAAATGGGATTAAGTCTTATTTCTAGTAGAACAATGCTGAGTGTTCTGGGCTGGCAGCAAAACTGAGTTAGTGTTGTTCCTTAGTATTTCTGTGTTTGGTCTGTGCTAATATTTCTTTAGCAATGTAAATAAAAAGATTTCTTCTGACTTAAAAGTAACTTGTCATCTTTTATACACTTTAAACAAATAAATAACCCTGTTTCTAACACCTGCCGGGTTTGAGTTTGTACCCAAGAAGCATTTTGCCTCATATATGATAAACTTCTAAAACTTACTACAGCTTGTTTTAATCTAGAGGTGGTCGAAACTGCATTTGTGTTTTCTCTCTGTTGAATTTGTGGAATTATTTGATACACTTAAATTACTCTTCACTAATTAAAATCAGTGACATAAGAGTACTCTATTAATGATATGGGAAAGTCTTCATGAAATGTTGGGAATCTTGGCAGGAGTGAGATCAAAGACTTAAGTAGAAGCATCATGCCTCCTCAATTCTGGCAGTAAGCAGGTTGGAGAGAAATGATTCAAGAATGCTATAGTGCCCATCTTTGTCTTTCTGAGCAATAATGGAATTGAATGTAGTTTTTCTATTGATGTGGCAGCTAAAAAATGGCAAAGATCAAGTTTTGTGGCATAGTACCTGACACTTGGGCATAATAGCTGTTGAAGAGTGCTGGCAGTACTTGAGTTTTTAGAAGGTGTGGGGGATGAGGAAACTACTCTGAAAGGATTATGTGGCTTTTTACAAATGAGTTGACTCTGTATTTGCTGACTTCTGTAGAACTATTAAGAGTTTGATACGTGGAATTTCTCCTCAGGTATTGTTTTGCTGAGGAGGCGGGAAGCACAGGATCTCATCCAGCATGGACAGACGTAGCTGTGACTGACACTGGCCGCATTCCTGCCGTGTTCGGCTTCAGTGGAGCAGGGGAATGCTATTCAAAGCATGAGCCATTTGCTCCAGTACATGACAGCCACTGCACCAGCTCCTGTGCAAAGGATAAAACTGGGTTTCTGTATTTGAGGTCATAATATTTCTGTATGTTGAGTTTTTGCTCTTAAGTGTTCTGGGTGCTTGCTCATGGAGTCTTGTACAAGATGTGAAGAGCAAAAGTGAAACAGGAGCAAAAGCTTTTTTTAGCATGACCTGCATTTGAATAGTGCTCAGGCACAGCTTTCCTGTCTCCCTGAATTGTTAGATTCTTGTTTAAGACCTTGAACTTTCTTAGGGTCCTGGAGAGAATGTCTTCCGTGTTCATTTGGTTTTAAAATTTAAAAATGATGTTAGTTTTTGGAGAGTGGAGTAGTTAAAAAATACCTGATTTTGTAGGTAGAACTTTGTCATCTATTTGCTTTAAAGACTATTGCAATTTCTCATGTTTTAATTCAGCAAAGTTTTAAAAATACATACCTAGCTTTAAATTGTGTATTTTCATTAGATTTGTTAGGATTGCTCATGTGCTGGAAGTTTAAGGAATATGCTTAAATACTGCTGAATCGTGTACTAAAAAAAAAAAAAGATGAGATAGGAACTTTTTTTGTTTTCCTGCAAAGAAGGAACATGTGTTGTCTTGCTGAAAGCAAATGGGCTTGCTAAGTAATACTGCTGAAATCTGGCAATTCCTACTTTCTATTTAATGGTGGCTACAAATTAGCCTTGATTGCTCTGACAGTTCTTGAATTGCTGTTATCATGTTTCATCTGGGTACTCTTCTTGTTGAAACGTGATCTAAAGAAAATACTAATTCAGTTCATGTAAAATTTTGAATTTGAATTTTTCCTCTGAGGAAAGTGAGTCTGTAGAGTATTTGTTAGCTTTAAGTTGTTTGGTTGGGGTTTTTTTTGTTTGTTTGGGGTTGGTTTGTACACCTATAGTTTATTTGGTCAAAGGGAATACAGCCTCTTCCACTGCTGGTTCTTAGTGAAACTGTTTTGTATATGAGCAAATACCAATCCAAACTGACTTGGTAGGATGTGTATTAATCCTGAGAATACAGGAAGAGGAGAGGAACCATCTTGCACGCCTAGACTTTTTTTTTGGGAATAGTTCTGGGTAGGCAGCTAGCAGGTAATAGCTTTAGATATAGAAATACTTTGAGCTGTGGTACCCAGGTAGTGGAAGGATTTGTTGTGTGTGTGGGATAATCCATCTACCCTGACCTGGAATATGGATTGTAGGGAGAGAGCACTGTTGTTGGTGGTGCCCTTTTCTGGACACAGTTGATGACTTGCTGAGTATATCACTGCTGATGTTGTTCTTAATGGACTTTTTCTCTGTTGCTTCATTTCTTGGGAGAGTTAGTATGTTGTGTGTGTAGCTGTATTTAAATTCTGTGTGAGGAATAGAATTATTTTCTTAGCACTATTTCCTGTGAGCATGTTTCATAAGCAGTGGGGCTTAATGAAACCTGGACTTCAGGGGGCTTGTCTGGGTCCCTGTACTTCCTCTGCTGTAGTACCCTTGCCTGACACTGATTTGATAAGGCCGTATCTTGCCTGTGTCCCCTCTGCCTATGCACAATACATCCTCTGGCATGAAAAAGCTGGGAGTCCTGCAGGGTGTCCTGCGAAGGTTCAGTTACCCCAGCTCACCACTTCCCTCCGCTGCCAGCTGGGAAACCACCCCACGGTGGTGACAGTGTGACACAGGTGTGCTGGCACCTGCTGAACTGTGTGGGGGTTTCCTGCCCTCTGAAACTCAAAAAGGTCATCATTTCCTTCTCTTGTGCAAGCTCTGGAAAGCTTAGAACCACGCCATACGCTGTCTTTTCTTGGTCTTGACTTTTCTCAAGCTTGCTTGAAATTGTTTAGTAAATTTGTGAGGTGTGATTGACACTTTCACTGATCCGCTTTCTTTAGGGAAAGGGTTAAAAATTTGGTGCTGCACAGGTTTAAGTCACTTGTCACTGTTGTACTAGAACACTGAAGTCCCACTTAAAGCTGAGCAAAACATCTGAGGTACTGAATGAACAAGGTTGTTAGTATGGAGGAACAGTAGGCTTTAATTTGGAGCCGTATTAGAGGCTTCTTGAGTACCAATGGCTTTGGTTTTGTTTGTACTGACTGCTCTTTGTGCCTGTGCTGTATTTTGCTTTTCCCTTCTGCCTCTTTACTTATTATCATAATATAACAGTTCCTTAGAGGGGAAGAAGTGCAAGACTGTTGCTTAGCCTGGTATTCTCACTGCTATGAAAATAAACTGGTTTTCAGTCTGGAATGCTACATTGCCTAATTCACAGTATTCTTTCAGCTTAGTTCAAGTAGCAAGTTTTGTTTTCTCTTTGGTTTTAGCAGTGCTGGAGAATTGGGAAATACATGCTTTCTGTTTCAATCTTAGGAATAAGTGCCCACTTTCATTAAAGTCTGTATTTTCTAAGTCTTAAAAAATTGTAGTCAGGAGTCCCATTCAGGAAGCTCTGATGTTGTTGCTTTGGCTGAATGCTGTGTCTCTTGCCTGCCTTTGCTTTTTTTTTTTTTTTTTTTTTTTTTTTTTTTTTTTTTTTTGTAGTTATTTTGATTTCTCTTTTCCATCCTTCGTGGCCTTGAGTTTGCCCTCCGGACATAGAGCAGACAATGAATTGCAGTGAATGACACTTGTGAGCAAGGAAAAACTGGGTCAGTTCCAAGCTCATGCAGGGTGTTCGTATAATAAATATAGAATCGTAGGATCATTTCAGTTGGAAAAGACCTCCGACACTCTCTAGTCCAACCATTAACCCAGCACTGCCAAGTCCACCAGTAAAACATGTCCCAAAGTGCCACATCTACACCTCTTTTACATACCTCTGGGGATGGTGGCTCCACCATTTCTCTGGGCAGCCTGTTCCAATGCTTGCCAGCCCTCTTGGTGAAGAAATTTTTCCTAATGTCCGGTTTAAACCTCCTCTGGTGCAATTTAGGGCCAATTCCTCTTGTCTTGTTGCTTGTTACTTGGGAGGAGAGGCTGACCCCCACCTTGCTACAGCCTGCCTCCAGATGCAGAGGGTGGTAAGGTCTCCCCTGGGCCCTGCTGTCTGGAAAGTTTTTTACTGAATTAAGAGTACATGAGCAGCCAGTTTCTCCGCGAGAATGCTGTGGCAAGTGGTGTCAGATTTACTAAAATCTACCAGGTAGATGACATCCACAGCCTTTCCCTGGACCACTAAGTGGGTCACCTTGTCCTAGGAGGAGATCAGGTTAGTCAAGCAGGACCTGCCTTTCATAAACCCACGCTGGCCGGGCCCGATCACCTGCTTGTCCTGTGCGTGCCATTCATGAAGGATGATCTCCATAGCCTTCCCTGGCACTGAGGTCACACTGACAAGCCTTAAGTTCCCCATATCCACCTTATGACCCTTCTTATAGCTGGCTGTCATACTTGCTGATTTCCCATCAGATGGGGCCAATGAGTTTGCCAGGACTGCTGGTAAATGACAGAAAATGGCTCAGTGAGCACTTCCACCAGCTCCTTCAGTATCTGTGGATGGATCCCGTCCAGCCCCATAGACTTGTATGCATCTAAGTGGCCATAGCAGGTCACTTAACATCTCCCCTTGGATTATGGGGGCTTCATTCTGCTCCCTGTCCCTGTCTTCCAGCTCTGGGGGGTGGGTACCTGGAGAACAGATATGAGGGAGTGAGGGGAAGGAGACTGCTACCATTCCTTACCGTGCTGTAAAATCTTTTGATGGATGTTGGGGTGATCTAGCATAACTTACTGTGACAGAACACTGAGTAATACTGAATGTTGATGAGTGTTATTCATTAAGGTTTTACAGTTTTCAACTGGAATGCTGTCACAATTTTAATTTCATGAAACAGCATGCTGAGGTCATGCAGAAAATGCCAATGCCTCTAACATGTATTATTTATTTATTTTTGTAACTGATGCATTCCTATTAAATGGGATTATAACTTCAGAATCTCTAATTTTCAGGAGCTGGAATTAAATTTGAGAATAGGTGTGGGCTGTGTTTTGGCTATGAGCATATAGTGTGGCCGTTTTATTCCCCCCAGGCTCTGTGCTATTGGGTGCTGTTGTGCTTTCATACTCTGCTGCACATACTCAGGCCATGATGAACCAAAGCTGCATGATCTAAGGGTACTTCCTAGGCATGTTTTCAGTATCACAGGTGAATGGCCAAGCATTTAATCTGCTGTGGAATTGAACAAGAAAATGTTTTTCTCTAGCTTTTTAATTCTGAAGGTTTTTAATTTTAATTATTCTATAGGCTTTTAACTTGAAGAACAGTAAATAGAACCAGTTTGGTTAAGAAACTTTAATAAACTATCTACAAAATGGATAACTGATGGTGACACATGAGCTTCACAAATAGTTTTCTTCTCTGGAAATAAGTTGGTGTTATAATCTGTATTCCTCCTACTGCGACTTTGTTAAAAAGCACTGTATGTATTATTCTGCTACACTGAATGCATCAGTGAGTGGTACAGTGATAAACTCAGAAATATGTAATGGACGTCAGATTCACCAAGTGACACAAAGACCTGCTGGGAAGTGAATGGTTAGTGAAAACCTCTCTGGGATCTGGAGCTGAGGGAAATACCATTTAGTTATGGCTTCTCTTCCCTGAGAGCAGCGCCCTTGCATGGGATTGGGGGTACCTTAAAGACAAGTTAAAAACAAGATTTTTGAGGACTATGTCAGAACATCCTCAGGTGCAGTTTGTAGTGAGCTTCTCTGTCCCTGAAAACTGTTCAGCAACTGGCACTGGCCACCACGAGCAGAGGCGGGGCAGGACGGCCCTGCTCCTTACAGGCTGGCAGATTTTCAGGAATTTTGTGAGAGATACACCGTGCCTGCTCCAGTGAACTTCACCTGTGAACTTGGGAGACATCCAAGTTTGGAAAACTGCTTTTCAAGTACAGAGGATTACCTTAAGGATAGTTTTTTCATGTATCTGCTGAGGACTGCGTTATGATAACCATCGTGGCATTGTTGTGTTGGAAGTATTAAGAGTATTTTAAAGTTTATGTTACTGCAGTAAATACCAGTCTAGAGAAATATTGATTGTGTTATACTTCCTCTTGAGCATAAAGATTAGATATAGAGCTGTGTGTGTTTGGTTTATGGCGGTGGGTGTGGTGTTCCTTCTGTTGTTTTGTTTCTGCTTGTTTGCAGGCGTTTGGTGAGCACTCGTGTTCAGCAGAGTCTCCAGGAGTGAAGGACTTGGGGAGTTGGGCTTCTTGTTGACAGGGGCTGGGATCTGATCATACTCACGCAGTGTAACATGGCTCAGGTTATATAGAAACAGTGATTTAAGAAAAAAAAATTTCAATTTTAGTAGACTTATTCCTAAATGTGTTAAAATGTGAAAAGATAGTGCAACATGTAGGTACAGGTCTTAAGTATGTAGGTTGAGTATTATAAAACATAAGAAAGACCTGTTGGACAAGTTAAAATCTGAATAAGAAGAGTTACTGGTCTAAGCACTTGTAGTTAGAGTTTTTGTTAATGCTTAATCAGCTTTTGATGGCTGTAATTGCCTCTTGAAATCTGAACAGAATATTCTCTTACAGGTTGGTTCATCTGGTTTGGGACAATGAGTAACTTACACTGAGAAAGGAGGAAGTATTTTTGTCTTTTGTTTTCCTTTGGTCTGTTGATAGAAATGATGCCAGAGGATCTACCAGGTGCAGCCTTGAGAAATGTGATCAAAATAAGAAAAGTAAATTTGAGGTACACACAAACCTACCTTTGTTCATTAAAAGCTTACATACAAAACCAAACCATGTACTTCATGCTTATCTCTTCCAATACATGCATTTCAGAGTAATACCTTGTAGTTGAAATAACATTAAATGCTGGGTGTACATTCAATCAAATTTCAATTTCCATACTAATGAAGCTCAGCAGACAAGAACAATTAGTGTAGCAAATAAAAAAATGACATTTCTTTGTGTTAAAAACTGAAATAGATTTAAATCTATACTTGCTGTGTAAACACTAAAATCTAGTGCACCTGTATTCTTAGGTACTAGAGGACTGTCTTAATGTATCAGATTTTACGTGAGTCCTTTCATAAAGAGAAGCTCAGTAATTGCAGCCAGAAGAACCCAAACTTTCATAATCAGTGACTGCAGTCACTGAGTTTAATTTCAGTATCAAAGCACTTTGCTGAATTGAGAATTGTATTTTGGAGGCTTTAGTTCCAGCCTCTGGTTCCTCATCTGTACCTCTGAATTTGTGAATTGCTGTGACATCGAGGTTTTTGTACTGCTAGAGGTTTATATATTGGAGCTAGGAACGTAAGTGAGGGGAATATTCTTTCAGGGATACATTTCTGCTTTGGGATCTAGTGCTCCTTTTTCCACAGGTTTCTGTAATGTTAATCTTTGGTGTCTTGAAAATACAAGGTTGAAATTCAGATTTTGAGAACTTCCATGTGTTCACCTAATGCTTTAGAGTAGATGTTTGTTACATGTGCCTCAGATAGGGCCTCCATCATTTTTATTGGATGTAGCATTTCTTCCAGCTGAAGTTCTTTTATATATCTGTCTTCAGCTGAAGGAGGATAAATAACCCTGCTAAAAGTATCAAAGTTTTCTCATTTACCCAGCAGCATATCTTTGCAGGAAATGTTTGCAGCTGCTGTTTTGCCCATTGCCACGAGTTGTTTCCACCCCTGCTCCTTCTCTCACCCCAGTGGTGTGTGACCTGCTACCAGCCTTTCATGCCTCAGAGCTGTGACCCTGCTCCTCACCTGAGGCTTTTCTGGTGCTGTGGAGGTAAAGGTCCCAACTGTTTAAATGTTTTCAGTTAGAACAAATATTTAGAAAGATAAACACATTAGTAGATGTCTTTGGTGGCAGACAACTATGATGATGCCCCAGTTCCACATTAACGGATACTGGATTTGTACAGCTGTATTTCTGCTGAATTAGCTGGAGCATGCAATCTTTCTGGTTGCAAGGGGACAAACCAGAGCTGATCTGACTTAATGTGGACAGACAGCTAATTTGATCTAAAGCTTGCTGTTTAAAAGCCAACTGATCACATTCATTTAGGAAATGGAACCAGCAAGGTGAATTTGTTTTGATTCAACACTTTGTCTCATTGTCTCTTACAGTCTTGGTTTTGTACTGGAAGCTCTAAAATGAGATTTACTGTGTTAAAAAGTAGTTTGACATACTGGATATGGATCCTCCTTAACTTTCTTTGAAATATAACAATTGTTTTGAATTACCATTTATCCCTTATGTTTTGCATAAAAAGGGGGAAGATTAATAATAAATTAGTTGCAGTTTAGGTGTGAGCAGGAGGTGTGTTAGTCCAAATGAACCTCAAAAGTCTTAAAAAATTATGCAGAAAATGCAGGTTTCAAGTAAAGTAACGCTCAGGGCAGCACATTGACCAGTGTGTGTCTGCTGCTGGAAGGATGCACTGCAGCTTCCCAGTGCTGAGGCTCCAGGAGGAAAATGTTCTCAATTGCACAGAAGGAGTACATGAGGTTGTTAAACCTGAAAGAGCTTCCTGGATCATTTTATAGTGGCCAAAATCTGTTTGTTTTGTGAAGCACATGAAGCTGGCTGGAAATTAGAGCGAGCATGTGTGTTGTGTGTGTTTTATTCATCTATCTTGAAGTCCTTCCTGTGGATAATGCTTCTTGTAAATGGTTTGTTTTTTTTGAGTACTTAGCAGAAAATCAGGAAATCAGCCTGCTGTAAAGAAAATTCAAAAAGCTGGTTGACCCCTGTGTTGAAATACATGATGAGTTCTGTGAAACACCTGGCATTCAACATGCAGTGGGCAAAATCTTCAGAACAAAAGCTCTCTGTGAGTGTGTAAGCAACCACCTTGAAAGATTAGGTTTTTCCTGTATGAAACCTCAGTTCTTCTGTTAGTCTAAAATCTTGGTTCTGCTGCTGGCTAACTTAGACCAAAAAATGTGATAGCTAAAGCAGATGAAGACTTCTTGTTTGTATGGCACTGTTTAAATTGATTTATAATCTTGTCATTTCTGGTTCGATGAAGTAAATTTCCAACTGTTTTGTAAGTTTTCTTTTAAACTTTGAGTTACATGTCCAGGACTAGCCTTGGCAAGACTTCTTTTAGGTGAGGGACTTGTGAACAGGTTATATTATCTAATAAAGTGTCCCAGCAAGTTGGTATTGGACTTTTTTTGTCCTTCACTTGACAGTAAGTTTTATCTTGTGTTATGTATTAGGCTTGTAGAACTGATGGTCTGAATCTGGTTTCAAATTTTCTGCTCTTTTTATATCAAGTTAAGGAGTTTCTTGCTTTCTGTATCAATTTGTAGTAGAGAAACAGGTGAAGTGTTACCAGAGAACACACTGTTGTTACTTATTAATATTTCTGACAGACATTTGTTCAGATACAGGTGTGCTGGTGAACCAGCAGGTTGCTTGGGGTTTAGGGAATAAACACAGTGTCATCATGAAAGCATGGAACCAGCAGTCAGGACAGCTGGCTTCCTACAGGTTCATCTTGTCTGTAGCCTTTGGCAAATTTTTAATTTTTCAGTACGTGGTTGTAACCGTGGCAGAAGGATGCAGTGGTTGGTAATATTGTTGAGGGTTAATGTTGTAGAAGTGCTTTGAGATAGTGAAATGAAGAGACTATCATGACACCTCACTGCTTCAAGTGTTTCCATGTTCTCACACTGCCTGAACTTTGTGATGTTTTTAAGTTTATACTGTGTATAGTGCAAAAGCTACAGTTGGTGCTATTTTCAATGTTTTAGTTGCCTCCCTTCTTCCCAGCAAATGCCAGATGAATTTAATTGCTCTGCAATAAGATTTCAGTGTACTAAATTTTATACTGTAGCATAGCAAAGACTGCATCTGAGCCTTAAAAGAAAAAGAAGCCTTGTTAGAATTGCACATGTGAATCATAATACTGCTGATGTCACTCACCACATCATATGTGAACACTGGGGGAGGTTGCATTTCCACATTTTCACTTTGAGGCAGTTGTTGATGCCCTTGGCTTAATGTTGTCTTGTGCTTCTGCTCCAACAGCTGCGTGCTCTTAGCTGAACTTGTGCCATTACATATTTACCAATGATTTTGAAAATACAAAATGTTGCTGCATTTAACAGCTGGAAAGTATGGTTTTAGTGCTGTGAGGAGGTGATAATTTAAGATACTTTCTTCATCCTTTCTTGCTGTGAGTTACCATCAACAGCTGTGAACTGTGAGGGATATCTGGCTGTAAGGACAGAAATGGGACTGGTATTTTTGAAATTTTTGCTATTCTTCAAAAGAAATAGAAATATCATATGGGTGAAGAAACAGTTTTTATTTACCACACTCCTGGAAAGTATGAAGTCTGACCATGTGTTAAGTGATTACTTGCATTCCAGGAAAGGTGGATGGTCACATAATGTTGTTCAGTACTGCTCATACGTCTTCCTGACTCCTGTCCTGCTGCTAGCAGTGTGACTTGTCTTTTCTGTGGTAGAGATGGGCTTGAGATGTTTTAATTTATCTGCTGTTTTAACTTAAAAATAGGCTACTGATGTGAAATGCTTGACAGGGTTCTGGAGACCAGCACATACCCTGTGCATCCTTGCCTCTCCCAAATATCTCTGTTCCTTGGCTGAATATCTTACAGCTTTGTTACAGACTTCCATCTATTTTTATGTCTGTATGTTACCGCTGATGGCTCAGGAGGGCTTATTGACAGACATTTTAATTTCACAGTATTTCTTTGTGTCGCGTTTCCCCTCTCCGCAGTAGAACTGCGTAGCAGTTCATGTTCCTTGGTCTGAAATAATGAGTGCATCTGACAGCATGATCTCCATTGGGAGCAATGGTACAGCTGGTCTGAAAGGTGTTTTAATAGAAATGTTTTGTACTCTTCATGTATCCACATTCTTCAGAGAGGAGTGTCTCTAACACAGGAAGTAATGACATTACAGCATGAAGCTGGCATTTTTTAATGCCCATAATATTTAGATGGAGTCATCCTTTTATCTGAACCAGTCATGTGTAATTGTACATAAAATAGTAATAGCATCTATGAAATTGCAGACAAAAGTATTTTGACTGGTTTTCCCATGTGCAGGTTGGCATTCCTGGTGGATGCTGCCTGTGAAGCCAGAAGGCTGCAGAATAACTTTGTTCACAGGGTGTATGCGTGAATTCCATTGAAATCGAGCAGTAAAAGAAAAAATCAAGTTTATTTTAAAGTATCAAATTTTGCCATAACTACAGGTGGATGCAGTGAAAACCTGGAGCTGGGCTGAGGATAGTCTTTGATGTGTTAAAAGATCTACTACAGGCCCGGTGTAAATTCTGGGCTTGCAACTGTAGTAACAGGACTTTCTAAGGAGCCTCCCACTGCATCCTGACCTTGTGCAAAAGTGGTGAAAGAAGCTGCAATGATTTACCAAAAAGTTGGCATTTTTCTGTGGACTTGAAATCTGAATGCTTTTAGTTTCAGCTTGAGATTTTGTATTTGGTTTGGTGGTTTGTGTGTTGTTGGCTTTTTTCCTCTAAGTTAGAAAGAGATTTAATTAACTCATAGAGATTAGATTTGAAATTATTTAGCTTAAAGATAGATTTAAAATTTTCTCTCTTGGTACATTGGGCAACTGAAGCTTTTCCCCCATTTTTTATCCTCCCTTTGTTTTACTCCCCTTTCCCTCTTCAGGCTAAATAAATTATTTCCTATTTTGTTCTGAGGGGGAAGTAATTATGACTGGTAATTTAATTTTTTGTTTTCTGTTTCCCCTGTGCTCATTCTCTGTTAGTTGTTTGGGCTGAGTAAAGCTCTAAATGGGTGAGAACACTTGTCATACTGTCAGGTCTGTTGTTGCCATCAGTAGTCTGGCAGGTCCATGTGAGTTCTTAGCATCTTGTGACCTGAATGTTTGCTCTGAGTAGGTGGTTGCTAAGAGGATGTGCCTGCTTTTATTCTTCTAGAAGAACAGGTCTGTGCTTTATAGAGGAACCAGTAGTGGGACTGGATTTTAGTCTAACACTGAATTAGAAGCCTGTTATCAATATGCTGTACCAATTACTAGGTGTATGTGTACAGCTTTCATTGAGAGTGCACCATGACTAGGTTTATTATGCCAAGCCATGTTGTTTGAACACTTAAATGTGACCTCTGTCTTGATTTAGCTTAGACGTGTTTCAAGAAGTAACAACTGCAATTACAGTCTGCTCTCAGGTTGTAAACTGTGCATAAGAGAATGCATACCTGTATTTTAAATTCTCTTTTAAAGATTTCCTTCTGCAACACAGTTGCCTACTGGATTCTTTCAAAATCAGTATGTTCTACTTATAAGCTTCTTTTTTTCTGTTTAAAGAGATGCTCGTTCTCTAGACATAAATTACCTGGAATTAGTGCAGCTCGCTTAGAGGAAAATATGCTAAATTGTTCAAAAACAGTGGTTGGAAAATTGACAACCACTGTCTAGAAGAAAAATGGACAATGATGGTCAGGTGCACAAGTGAGCCTGTGGATGGTGATGGCACTGGCAGACTGGCTGTGAACAAGCTTAGAATTGTTCCCTTTTGTAGACAGACCCTTTTCTTCCCTGCAAACCGTTTTGAGGTACATAAAATGAAGCTGAGTCATTAGGTTCTGGCATTTGATAGATGAAATTGAAAAAAAAAATTGTTTTTAAAAAGTTGTAGTTTTTATAATGCTAATTAGGTGTGACAGTGTAGTGATGGCAAGTAGGCAGTGAACTCACAGAAGCAGGAGCTACATGTTTGCAGATAGTGACAGTTTCTAGTAAAGGATATGTTCACATGGAGAAATTCTACAAAAGAGCTGAAGCTAGAAAGTGAAAACAGGTTCATGGATATAGATACTGTTTTACAAGTAGTTCTGTGAAATGTCTCTAAATCAGGCTGGACATTTGTGCGAGACTAGTGGGTCCTGGCATGCACAGTGATTAGAATGGAAATAGGATTCTGAGGTTGTTGCATAACGTAGCACTTAACTACTGAAACATTTTTGTTGAACTTTGGTTCTGAGAAAATAGAACAAGTACTCCTCTTGTGTATGCCCCACAAGAAGTAATGCTGTGGTAATAGCTGGTCACAGGCTATTTTTATGAGGAAGATTTTACCATGGTTGTCTTGAGAGAATTATTTCCCATACCTTCCTGTCAAAACCACAGACATGCAGTTTAGAACATGAAGTGATCTGAACTGAAGTTTTTAACGGGCTGAGTTAACCAGAGATTTTGTCTGTTAGGCTTCAGTGATCCATTACATGACAGATGATTAATATATGTATAAATTTGCAAGAATAAGTAACACTTCAAGCAAAGCACAATGTTTTTTCTTCTTTCCCAGAGCTCCGCTGCACCCCAGGGCAGTTTGCGTGTCGGAGTGGTACCATCCAGTGCATCCCTTTAAACTGGCAGTGTGATGGATGGCCCACCTGCGAGGACGAGAGTGATGAAGTTGACTGTCCAGGTAAGTAAATCTAAGAAGGAGTGCTCAGCCCTGTGCCAGCTTACTTTGCAGGAGTACTTTTACTCTTTCAGATTGCTCGCTTACTTTTATTTGAAATTGGCGATTGCTTGGTGGAACTGTACCCATTATTAACAAAGGTTGAGTTGGTTTCTCTTCATTTTGAGCAGCTAATGGCACAAGCAGTTTTTTGCTTGTCTGAATTACCCTTCTATTCTTACGGTCTGAGCAGGTATTCTGAAGATGAGGAGAGTTTGTGGTCTAAAAAGAGACTTTCCTGACGAGGAAAAAATCACGTTGCAATTAAACCGAAACGGCACGTAAGCCTGTGGTTAAATTTGGAATTGCTGATTTGGGTGTATATCACTCAGACAGTGATGGGTCACATTGAATCAACATTATTGGACTTGGGTAGAGAGTTTGTTTTATTGCTCCCTGTTCTGATTATGCTGCTTGTGCTTAAGTGGAGAACTTTGTTCTGACAGACAAGCTGGTGTATTTGCACTTCTTAAGCTCCTATGACCATATGCTTTGAGGAGCCTGTCACCAGCAGTGGATCTCTGCTAAAGCTACTGGATACTGAGCTGTGCTTAAAAGCAGGCAAAGAAAAATTGTGACTAGATAATCACAATTTTGAGCGTTTTCAGTTGTTCTTGAGAAACAGGCCAGTGCAGCTCTTTCTGTGTATCTTAAAAGGGTAGTGACCTGTAATTTTTTTTCTGTTAAGAACGATGAGACAGGTGTCTGAAAGCATGAATTCAACTGTGGCATAATTCGAAACTTTTTGTCTTTGCAGTGTGACTAAATTACATTCAAAAACTGTTTTAAGAAGTTCTTTGCCAGTGCACTGTTTAATTTTCTTGGCAGAGAATCACGTGAACTCTGTGGCATTGTCATAACAGCATTCAGTCTGTAATCATTCTGAGTCCTCAGCTATTTTAGAGAGGTGCTACAAAATAGTAACATCGATGTTTTACAGCAACAAACTCTTGTAAATATTCATATAATCTAAAGGAATTAGAGAAGTAGATCCAACACTCAAACTTTGAAACTATGCTGTAGTTAGTCATCTCCCCAGTGTGTGCTATGGACAAATAATTAAAAGAACGTCAGTGTTTTTTTAAGAAAACTTTTTGTTAGTTTGTGTGTGTGAATGTGCAGCACAGGGAAAAAGAGTTGGTAGTTTGTTCTGCCGTTGAAAATGAAGCTGCGCCACTGATAGCCTGTTTAAGGATATTCTTTATGATGTGGATGTCCTAAAGAAAATTGCTTTTATACCTGTGCTGTTATTCTTCCTTTTTAGCTAACTTTGGCCAAATGTGAAAAAGCTACGGACCTAATAGAATTCTGGAGTATAATGGAATTCAGTGGCTAGAGGAAGACAGTCATGTTAATGTTTGGATTTACATGAAAAGCTCTGAAGACTTTGCTTGTGGGAACATTTGAACTTCCACATTAGTGGAAAATTGTTTTTATCCTCTCCTGTTTCTGACGTATTCGTCAGCAACCTTAAGTTGTTGCATGGAGTGTGCACCAGGATGGTGTTGACTTAGGACTGGAGTTCCAAAGGATGTTTGGTATATGGATGGGAGGAGGATTTTATGGAAGCAACATTTCTCAATACATAGGCTCTGGTGTTGTGTTTGGGGTGTAGGTCTCACTGGATGGTCTAGCCTGACATGTTGAGAAGAACTTGAGGGTTAAAGAAATGAAATGTGGGAGAGACTTGATTCACCACCATGAAGGAAGAGAAGAATAATGTATGTAAAGAATACCAGAGGGGAAAACGCTGGACGGCATAGAGAAGGAAAGTATTCCACTTGATGAGAGGAGTAATTAGATAAGTAATTGGTGAAAAGGCTGTGCTCGGTAAAACAGCCAGAAAGCAGGTGTGGTGTTCATGAAAGAACTGAGATATTTGCACAGTAATGCGAGGAGTGCAGCCAGCAAACCAGAGGAACAAGAACTACTGGTGTAGGATGTGAAAACTATTATACCTGTAAAAAAAAAAATTGCTGGGATTGCATCGTGACCTGCAATGAGTGTTGAAGGGCAGGTGTTATTCGGAGCTGTCAAGAATGAGGAGAGGTTGGTGTGCATGGGAATGCTGTGCTGGAGCATAAAGAGGAGTAGCATCAATGAAAGTAAACCTGAGGCCACAATCAGTTTGGAAGAGCACAGTGTGCTTGTGTTGAGGAAAGCAATACATACGTGACGAGTCATAGGAGAGACTGTCTTGGGACACTGATTGGGGAGCTAATGCTGCTAATAATAGTAACATAGTCATACTCAGGAGTGGCAACTTTCTTCTTTGGCCACTGAATTAACAAGAAATGATGCAGCTTTAAATTTAGAAAATACCTTTGGATTAGATGAGCAGCTGTGTGATGATTCAGCTAAATGTAAATACTTTAATTAAAAAGTTCTTCCCTTCAATAAAGGCAGGCTGAACACTAAAAGAGCTGGTTAGTGAAGCCACCTGGACTTGTGAAACTTGGAGAATTACAATATCTTTAAATTAAAAGGCATGAAAACTCTCTGAAGCATGAAAAGAAAGCGTGCAAGAAAAGGCCCTGAATCTAGTTGGGAAGCTTGTTAATCTTCAGCCTTTGAGCCACTAATGGCACACTCCAACATGAGCAACTCGGAAGAGATCAGTGGCAGTGAATTAGTGTTTTGTGGTGATGTTAAAAGTGTGTTTCAGTGACTACTTAGTCACGTTGGTGTTTTGAAAGGTTTATTGCAAGCCATTGTAAGTTGTTTGCCACTATTGGTTCACCTTTTTTAGGCCTAATTTCATTTGTGTTAGTAACAAAGGTCCTATCAAAAGAAGAGGATCTGTAATTAATAAATTAGTTTGGTAATCATGTATTGGCTGAAGTACAAGAACCATTCCAAATTGTGAGACTTTTTGTTTGAATTTCTTCTGGCTTTTTTTTCAGAATACAATTAGGTAAGACATTTAATTCATTGACAATATGAATAAGTGTATGAGATGCCTGTTTCTTGCTGTATTTCTCTGAAGATTGTCATTATAGCTGTTTTTAGTCTTACTGTTTCTTATCACAATGACCATTTTCCTTTAAAACATGGAATTCCTTTCAGTCCTGAATTTTCCATGTGCTGTACTCCATGTACTGTTCTCCCTGCCCTTCCCAATAGGCACCCTTGTGTCAGTGGAATCTGCAGCAGTGATTACCCTCAATTCATCTCTCTGATAGACTAAAACCAGTGGCTGCTTGCTCTAAGGAGCATACTAACAATTGCTGGGAGGGTTTATTATGTAGCATGTGCCTGTGACTCGCTTCTGCTTAAGCAGTGGAGCTTCATGAAGTTCATGGACTGTTCCATGTCAACAGTACTTGATCCTAAAAACAGTTTATCCCAAAGTGATGTATTCTATAAAATGGTAGAAACAGGCATTAATATTTTAAACGAGGACTTCTGCAAATGGGAATTTATTATTTCTAATCACTTTCTCTTCTATTTCTACATAAGCAGTCAAAGTAGAAACATAACTTTTTCACCTTTATAAAAGTTCTGTATTTAAACCCATAAGAGGGAAGGGATCTGCAGTTTACCTTTTACTGCTTATTGGATTTCCAGCTTTGCTTCTACCAGAATATGAGATCAACTTCTGCAGATATCCTACCTTCTTTGCAGGCCTTCTGGTCTAACTCATTTTCAGGAGGCTGAGCAGAGCAGGGTTGTATGGCTCTGGCTGTATTTTCCTCCCAAACTGCAGGCTTGATGGTTTTTTGTGTTGCCTATGAATGAGAATGGATGTCTTAAACTCGAGTGCCCTTCATAAATCCTATCCATATCAGTTTTACGTCTTTCCCTTCTGATGAAGCAGCAGCTGCAGCAACCTGTTTTGAAGTGATCAAAAACAGCTTGGTGTTTTGTTTCACCAAGGATATTTTGTATGGTTGAAGTGACTCTTGACATTTGTGCACTTTTTAGTGCATCTCCTTTTTAAAAGCTAGGTATTAATGATAAAAACCTCTGAGCATTTCCATGCCTTTCCTGAGCCCTTGCTGAACTCCTATTTTTTTCACCCTACCTGGTGATGTATAAATTACAAGCTGTTTTCTGTCAGTCCCTTACCTTGAATAGCAAGCACTCAGCACAGCTGGATGCTGTTCTTGGTTGGCACTGATGTCCTAGCACAATACAGTTGATAACACACAGCATGGAGCTGCTTGATCTGAGAAGAATCACTCCTCTCTGGGAGCTTCTGAACTATATTTCCAAATACTGAAGCACAAAACTGGGCTTAATCTTGAAGTTCTCTCACCTCTCAAATCACCAGATGGAATTAGAAGCTTTCTAAGCTTTTAGTAGGTAATAGGCTGGACAGAAAATTTGAAGCTTAGGGGACAAGGCAACTTTTATGTAAATTTTGAGAATCTATGTGTTTAAACAGGAGCAACTCAAATCTTGGAACTGTTAAGATATGGCAAGACCTGATTGCTTCATAAGCAGTTTAATTTTGACATCATTTGACATAGTACATCCATCCTTATGAAGGATTTTGCTTGTGTGACTTGACATCTGTGACACAGAGGTTTTCCAGAAGGTAGAAGGAGACATCAGCATGGCAAACTTACATTCTGAATTGGCAGCTTCAAGTTTTAAACAACTGAAAATAGCCACGGAATCACCACTGTTGGACAACTTCCTTGAGGTACAGCCCTATACTTAGACTATAATTGTGCTGGAGTGAATTAGATAGCAACTATAAATTGGAAGGAGCTGGGTGAATACTAATCATGACTTGATCCATTGGGAAACAGACTGGAGGATGCTTGTGTTCTCCACACTAGTATTCAAAGGGTGAAAAAAATAGTGTCCCATGAGTTTTTCCGTGAACCTCTTTTTTCATTTTCTGCACCAACTAGCCAGCAAGTGACATTTCTGGAGTAATTTTATAAAGTCAAAGGAAACAGATCTGTATCTGTCTTGGCTAGTAAAAATACCACTGTTGTTGTTATGGCAGTGGTTGTAGTATTTACAAGAATAAAGATATTGGAAAATAACTGATCTTCCAAAATTTGATAGCTTTCAAAATATGAAGTGTGCATGTAAGCACTGAAAATTATGACCTTTTCTTTGTGAAACACTCAAACACGTTTAGGTTCTGATCTTCTGACTGAAGTTGTTATCTTAAAAGAGTCTGTGGCACTCTAATTTATTTTTAAAGATTAAATTATTTGTAAAAAGGCAGTAGGAACAGCAAAGTACATGGAAAATTCTTCCGCAGAGTACTGTTAAAGTAAAATAGAAAACCAGTCCAATTGTACCTTTGCCCACCAGAATCTGCAGCAGCTTTTCATGGCAGTCAAGTGACGTAGAGGCTTGTTAGCATCTCTTTCTTGTCCTGGAAAAAGTTGTCATCAGTGCTTTTCTTGGGAGACAGATATTCAGGTCAAATAGAAACAATTTAATATTTGAAGAGCACCAGTTTATTAAGCAGCTGACAGCATTGGGCTTGAAGAAGTGACTTGTGGTGTCTGCTTTGTGCCACTTCAGCCCTGGTTTCAGCAGCGAATCTGCTGACAAGGGCAGATGCTGAGGAAGGAATGAGTTCTGCTTCCTGCGTGCGGATTGATGGTACTCTCTTCGTGTGGGAAGCTATTTTTCAAAGCATCTGGCATAAATTCTGTTAATTTAGGATGTTAGCCTGTGTAACCCTTCCTTAACCTTGGATGTTAAAACCTGTGAACTTTTGTTTTATTCCTGGGGGAGATAAATTGTTAAATCCTCGTGGGCGTTCTGTTTAGCTGTGGAGGGTCAGCCATATGGTGCTGCATCTGCTCGCACTTCTGAAAGGGAGCTGATTCTTCATGTGTTTGGTTCTGACTGGTTCTTTGGGTTTAGCTGTTACCATTTAATGCCATGGGAAAACAGAGCTCCCCATGCTGAGCTCAGTAGAATTTGATAAAGCATTCTACATTAGTTAATGTTATTTTTAAAGTCTTGCTATAATTCAAGATTTGCTTTTTTAGTGTCTCAGTATCACTCTGAAAATCGTAGCGTAGATAGTGCTACTGAACCATTAGGATTAAAAACAGATTCTAAAACTAAAAATAGATTAGCCTTTAAAGTAATAAAAAATCAGTAATCTTCACTGTCAAATTATTTTACCATTTTGTATCCTTTGAAATGTACACTGACCGAATTTCTTGGCACTGACTTCTTGCCTGTTATGGATGGCATATTCTAATATTGAACACCAGAATTACTGCTTTATTCCTGTAAGGCCGTGTGAGTGTATTATGCACAGCCATTCCTAAATGGGTGATCTCTGTAGACATGTAATTCCTAGGATAACGTGATAATTAAATAGCCCTTGCTTATCCCATTAACCCAGGGCAAACTCAGTATGCTAGAGCCAGATGAATGCAAAGCGACTTTGCTGTTCCTGGGCTCCAGCTAGGGATTTTTTTTGCTCATCAGTGCCTACATTTGTTCCAAGGAGTGCCCTGTTTGATGTTGGGTCTTGTGGAGGTCTTTCCCCCAGGTAATGCACTGAACAGCCTCCAACTCAGGGTTTAAAATAACATGAAATTGCTGTGGACCTCTTGCTTTCTAAAGGTAGTCTGAAAAGAGAAAGTTTTATTGATGTGATTTCATATATATTTTAAACAGATGTAGTTAAACCTATTGAAGAAGACTGTGTAGCTTCTCTTTATTTGGGATCATGACTAGTTTATTTGGTTTAGTGAGGCTAAATGGAGCTAATCAGCTTTAAAGGAAAATAAGCAGATTTTTTTATATAGAAGTGAATGTCTGCATAGCTCTGTGCTGGTTAAACCCTATTACCTTCAATAGCATCTAGTAGTATTAAGTAACATACAAGCAGATATTTATCATGCTTACATTCTTGGGGTTTTAATTTTTCTCTTTTTAAGGTTAGTCCCTTGTTCCCACATTAATCTTTCTTGGTGCACATCTCTACCTTTCTCTAAGGTTTCTCCCCACCACTGTGCCAGCCTTCCTACTTAGGAACCTGCTAGTTTTGCTGGCTATGGCCCCCCCTGTAGTGGCTCCACCTGAACTGGGTGTTCCTTATTTACTCCTGGTAGGCACGTGGAGCCCTCCAGTCTCTTTTCTTGAAAAATGTCTTACACTGTGTTCTTCCTAAGTTACTGAATCCAGTTGTCATGTACACCTGTTAGCCTTGAGATGAGGGGGTGTGTGGCTTTATTTCAGAAGTCATGAACTAACATTTCCTTTAGAAGCTTGGAAGTGAATAAAAAAGCCTCGTTCTTCTGGCTGAAGATGGGTCTCTTTTCCTGGGTTTAATTACATCCTACATCTCAGAGAATGTGTTGGAAAATGGATTGGAGGGGTTGTCTTATGTCCTTGAACACACAGCTGAGGAACAAAGCAGCTGGAGAGTGGGTAGTTCTGTAAACAGGAACAGATACAGTGTGCCGGGGATGATGCATTTGCTGCAGCAGTTGAAATGGTGAGCAGCGAGTCCTGTGTACAATTGCAGGCTGGTGAGAATCTGCCAAAACATTTAGTTTACTCTGCACGACTCAGGTAATGACTTGTTGGTTCTTTTCAGTTGAAGGTATTTCAGTTACCTACTGAGTAAAATGGCCAAGCTGTTATTGCAAGGACCTGCTATCTTTGTTTACCTGACGAGTCGCGTATCGCATATGTCTTGAATTAAAACCCAGAGAAAGCTTAATAAAATGAAATCTGCCTTTGCTTGCATCTTTCACCAGTACTAACTATTCCTTCTGTTCCCCAGGCTTGACAGGGGACCAGCGAACTTACCATGGGAAGGAGAATGTGGACTCGAGGCACAATCGAGGGAGAGGAGGAGAGACCACCCGCTTCCACACCGTCAACGTGGCACAGCCTGTCCGATTTAGCAGTAAGTTGCAGACTGGGAAATCTGGGCCATCTTTCTGCTAATTAATTTAGAAATTTAGGCTATTTTTAAATGAAAAAGTAATAGTCTTTTCTCTTGCATAGCTTTTTGACCAAACTTTGGCATGTAATGGTATTTCAGGTGATTGTGCATTTCTTTTATATATGTCCTGCTATTATTGCATGGTTTATATAGCAGACCAGTACATGCAAAGAATACTACTTCCTTATTAATCCTGGTTTTGTGAAACCAGAGTTGGAATTTTCTGATATAACTCATTGCAGTTACAGAAAACTGAATTAAGAGGCTTGAGAACAGAACTGTGAATTGAACCGAAAACAGTTTCTGAATTTTAAGTTTCTTAGGTAATGCAAAATTAATAGTGCAGATGCAGGTGCTAAAATCATATTTCATGTCTGTTTTAAATGTCATCCTCCTCTCCTGTGATTCTCTCTATTAGTCACCCATTGCCTCCAAGAACGTCAGTCAAAAGCCTGTGGGCCTATTTCATCTAGAAATGCCTCAAGGCTTTTGTTTCAGATTCCCTCAGTTGAGTTAATTGAGAGAAAGCAGAGACAGCAGTTCACACCATCACCTTCTTACTTCCTAAAGATCTGCCTTACAGTGGTTTTTTTTCCAAAGCAGCCAAGAATTTCCCCAGAACTCCTGTCGTCTTTAATGATTGACTCTGGGAGCAGGATTATGTGAATACTGTTGAGACTGTAAGAGTAGGTTGAAAACTTCACAGCAAGTTGGATGTATTGCTAACCACCTAATAGAAAGACACAGTCATTAAACTGGCCACCTCTGGGGTTTTTGTGCTGCTTGTTTTCACTTGGATTGATCAAGTTTATTGGTTTTATAAAGATGTGCAGGGAAATATCTTCCACAGTAGATGGTCAGTCTTAATTAAAGATTTTAAAGGTTGTGACAGTGTGACGGAACTTTACTAGGAGCGTCATCTTTTTAAAAATGTGTAAAAAAAAATCAGCATTTATCAGAAGCTGTAGTAAAGTAAGTCTTCAGGGATCTGTAATGTGTGCACCTTCTCCTGCAGAGGTGAAGTGTACGCACTGTTGTGTGTACGCGTCCCAGTGATTGTTGATTAGGCTGCATTATGTTAAAGGTCCTAATTTGGGGGGAATGGTTTCCCTTCTATTCTTCATGTTTCCTAGGAAAGTGCCCAACAGGATGGCACCACTATGAGGGCACAGCCAGCTGTTACAGGGTGTATTTAAATGGAGAGAACTACTGGGATGCTGTGCAGACATGTCAGCGGGTGAACGGATCCCTCGCCACCTTCACTGCAGACCAGGAGCTGAGGTTCATCCTGGCACAGGAGTGGGACTTGGAAGAAAAAGCATTTGTAAGGAAGGACCAGCGTAGGTAAGTAGGAAGAAAAGGACAAAGATTTCATGTTAGAGAATGGTTTCTGTGTGGTACAAATGCTGGTGGTTCAGCTTGTGTAGAAAATCTAATGGTAGAACTGACATCAGATGAATAAGCCAGTATGAACGTGCTGGTTGGCTGCTTGGCAGTGGCCCATCTGCAGTTTATGTTTTAATTAATATTAACAGATAATTCAATTCAGCAGAGTCTTTTTATCAGCAGAGTCTTTTTATCTTCAGGTTGTCTTAGCAATGTACAGGTATTCTTGAACTGCATCAGGGAAGGTGGATTTAACAAGACTTTGCTGCTGCACTGCCTTGTATAGAAATAATTATTTAAGTTTTTGAATAAGATTTTGGTTTCCATGAAGTACCTGTAGCACTAACAAAGATAGTAACTCTGAGGTAGGAATGAAGTAAAAAGGCATTTTGAATTGCAGCTGTGTTTGGGTGGCTTTAGATATTTCATTCTGTTAGTTTGCAACAGATTCCTTCTTTTTCTGCAAAAGGGTTTTTAGTCAGACTCATGGGCTGCCATGACAGATCACCAGGAGTGGCTCAGTAATGTGTTTCTGTCTCTGGAGAGTTAGATGGTTTGATCCAGAACAGTCTGACCTAAGTTTATGTTTCGAAATACTTGACTTCTGCATGCTGCTGTGTGATTTTTGGGTTTGAGATACTGAAGTGCTGCCATGACAACAGAACAAGGTGCTGCATATGAGTAGAAATAAGGCACAGTCAGTTATAATTTGTAATCATAGAAAACTACCAAATATTTTATCAAGTATTTTCCTCTATTCCTCAGCTGTAGTCTCTCTCCATTGCCATTGTATGGGCCGGAAAGATAAGGAAAAAAGTAATCAGAATGTTTTGAAAATTATCTTTTATATATGAAGACATTGCAAGCTTCTGTGTAAATTAATTTGTTACTATGTTTTTGGCCTGTATCTGCAGAATGTTACTTAATTTGTTCTGCAGGTTCTGGGTGGGCTATCAGTATGTGATCACCAATCGAAATCACTCTCTGGAAGGTCACTGGGAAGTTGCTTATAAAGGTAGGTCTCTCAAATTACTGCTTAGTTCAGTGCCCATGGAAACTATATTAAAGCATGAATATGATTTGCAAGAACAACATGACTTCTTTCACTGATAGTGTTGAAAGATGAACTGCTTCGCTTTACAGTGGAGAGGTGGAAGAGTTTAATACTCAGTACGTGTCTTATTTTAAAGTTTAAGAAGTTTTATGGGTTTTCACACTGCTGTGGAAAGAAAATGTTTCAGTTTATTTGGGCTTTCCTCTTGATTAAGATAGAGAAAGGAAACTACTCTGTAATTTTTTGTTCTTTGTGGTGAATGTTTAGGTGAACTGCTGATTTCTGCTTCTAGTTTTTGCAGACTAGTGTAGCATGTTTGGAGGTTTCAGCTTTTCAAAAATTGGTAGAATTTTGTATACTAAAACAACACACTTGAATTTTGCAGAATTTACCCATATTTTTTCTTTCTAAAGTATTTCAGGTAGTTTAAGTGTCAGAATTTGCATAATCCCAGAAGTAGATCCGATTTTGTATGAAAAAGTGAACATTAATTTGATGGGTGTCACTGCCCAAACCCTTTCAATTGCAAAACAAGCAGCTCCCTCTGCTGAAAATGCCAAGTTATGTTTCTACATCTTTTATTTTTAACTAATTCAGTTGATAGATTAGTTAGAGTCATAATACGAACTCCTGTGTGTACAGTTGCCTGTCTAATTGCTGTATTGGTTTAGGTAATGGAAAATTTAAAACAAAGGTAGTTTTTTTAAGCATCAGCGCTGTGAATTCCAGTGTAGCATTTGAAAACTAATCTGAATAGTTTTTTTTCTCATACATAGTTTTTTATATCCATGGAAAATCTGGAAGGAATTTAGGTACAGATACATAATTATGGTCAGAATTTTCAAACAGTTGGATCTTGAAAAATACTTCCTTTGACACATGAACACAAAGATTCTCCTTAAAAGGACCTTTCTTTGCTCTTTGGAAAGCTGACTGCACTGCCATCTGCTGACAGGGATCACAACAGGGAGGCATGAATTACAGAAAAATCATCATTACTGTATCGTTAGTTTTATTTAATTTGATGCATTATATGAATTTAAACCTTCCTAATACCATATAATCTTTTGGTTTCAAGCTTTATATTTAATATAGAGATGCCTCTATGAAATAAAGTACATAGTAACATTCAGGAGTTTGTGGAAAAACCTTTCTTAGGCTTGTATTGAGGCAGACTCTGAATTCCTAATAACTGTTTGAAAAGTGATTTAAAGTTCTGTATCTTGAAAATTTTAACTTATTGTTGGGGCATGTGGAACGTAAGTCCTCCAAAAAATGCCCTCAACACCTTTTGCACTGTTTGGAGCCCATCAGGATACTGTTTTATGAGTTGGGAGGACCAAAGTGTGGATGCCCCAGTGCATCCTCCCAAACATGGGAACGGCTCTGCAGGGGCTGCATGGGTGGATGCACATCTTTGGGAGTGCTGGTGGGTGCATGGAGTGCCAGGCACAAGATTGCTGTGTGGGTTTCTGCTCTACTGGTAGCAAGTGTGACCAAACTCAGTGTGGTTTGAGGAGGTGTATAACCATTGTCAGGCAAACCCCATGGGACTCTGTGAAGCAGCACTTGTGGAGATGTTGGAGTATCACATCTCCTGGTTCAGAGTGACAGAATTACCCAGTACTTTGAAAACAGCAGCCTCTTTTCTGTGAGTCACCCCCTCCCTCCCAGCTGTTTGCCTTCCCCCAGAGCAGTGTTGCTAATGGAAGCTGAAGCTGGAGGGCTCTTTGTATTGGAGTTGGTGTGCATGAAATGAGTGATGTTACAGAGCCTTTCTAAAGCTTTGCATACCCACAGGCTGCTTATGCCAATGTATCTTGTTCCAGGCTCTTCAGAAGTGTTTTTACCCCCTGACCCTATCTTTGGTTCGGCTATGTCTGAAAAGGAAAATGTTCTTTGTGCCCAGCTCCAGTGTTTCCATTTTCCTACCCTCCGGCACCACGGTTTACACAGTTGGTATGCTGAAAACTGCTATGAGAAATCTTCATTCCTCTGCAAAAGGAGTAAGTTGGGTTCAGTTCAGTGTTAACTGTGTTTAAATGTTTAAATGTGTGTTTAAATATGCGTATAATAAGTATCTGGAAATTGTTTCATTACCCTTTCTAGTTTTTGCCCAGTGAATTTTAAAAAAAAGGGTGGAGTTATATTTCTGCTTGATTTTAATAAATAAGAGCATCATAATGTGTGGCTGTCACACAGTACAGAGTTTCACTAAAAAATCATCAGGCAGCATTATCAGCCCCAAAATAAACTTGGGGAAAAAAAGTTGTTTGTTTTTTTTTTTTAAACTGCCTTATTAGTAAACATTGCTCTTAAGTTACTAATTTCACATTAAAATGAGGAGACACTTATTTTTGGTTTATTTTGAGTATAGCAAATTCTACTAAATTCTTTCCAGCCAATTATTAGAACTAGAAGGGAAAGACAAGTGGAGCTCACTGACTTAAAAGTGAAAAAATAAAAGGCTTTTGTTCTGTATCTTGCATTTCTGTACTCCGAAAGCCTTGATACCAACAGAGGTATTTGCAGTGTTATCAGGTAGTCTTAAACATTACCTGATCTAGATGTTGTTTCTTTGCAAGGAGAAAAGTTGTTTAATTTGAGGGTGCAACTGACTGCCAGGTAAGTTGTGCAGCCTCTCTCCTCAGAGGTTTTTATGACCAGATTAGATAAAACCCTGAGCAACCTGTTGGTACCTCATGGCTGACCCTGCTTTGTTCAGAGATTGAGCTGGAGACCTTGTCAGGTCTCTTCCAGTCGTAACTTCCTTGTGGACCCTTGTGCCAGCTGAGCCGTGCGTAGGGCGGAGGGGACAGGCCCTGCTCCCTGAGCCATCATTCCAGCTGCCAGGTCCCAGTACTGTTTTCTCTCTCTGGTTTTGGCACCTGCCCTTAGCTCAGTGGGCAAAAGGCAGCTAAGCTTCCCCTGCTGGGCAGGGATCAGGATACTCCTAGGACAGTGGAAGTACTATTGCCTGGCTTCCTTTTGAAATCCTGGCCTGTTCAAAGTGTCCGTCAGGTTTGGTCTAGAAAAGATCCAGCTTTTCCTAAGAACAGAAAAGAGGAAGGGAGCCTGCAGCAGGCTTTGGCAGTGAAGATAAAGCTTCTCAGACCACTTGCTTTCCTCTGTCTTGGAGAGGATGCTTGAAAGCCTGTCAGTTCCATTAAATACCTAAAACTCACCTTGTCAGTTTTGAGCTGAAAATCATCCCTGTGTCCCTGGAGACCATACATTATCTTCCTCACTCCCTGGAGATGCCTTTTCAAAGTTCTTTAATGTGAAGGCCTGGATTTTTAACTGCTTATGTTTACAAATCACATAATGCAACAAATTAAGCTGGATTCCATGGATATTGATGTGCCTTTCTGTTCTAGGCCAGACTTGTGTTGATATCAAAGACAACATTGTTGATGAAGGCTACTACTTCACTCCCAAAGGGAATGATCCCTGTTTGAGCTGCACGTGTCACAACGGTGAACCTGAGATGTGTGTGGCTGCTCTGTGTGAGCGGCCCCAGGGGTGTCAGCAGTATCGCAAGGACCCCAAGGAGTGCTGTAAATTTACCTGTTTAGACCCAGGTAAGACTCTACTGCTACAGTTTTGTCAGTAAAAATTAGTTGACTTGGGTATCTTTGGGGGTATAGCTTTGTTTGGAGCCACACATCCTTGCAAGTGCCTCTGCATTGCTGGGTACAACCACCCTGTGGGGAAAAGTCTCAAAGCATGGGAAAGGAAACACTTCAGACTGTGGCTGGTAAAAATGAGTTATCCCTGATGTTACTTAGAAAGGAGAAGCAGTAGTTTATTTTCAGTATGGAAAGGGAAAATACTGTGGGTTTTTCATAGAGCATCTGGTACATTTCCTTTGTCATGTTTAGTTGTCATGAAAACAAAACACTTTTCTCTTGAGCACTAATTAAGCATCTTTTTCTGGTCATGAGAATATTTATGTGTGTGGAAGTTTGCATTCAGGGATCATGTAGGAAGCAGAATTTTTAAATTACATAGAGTTTCAATAATAATCAGGATTTACAACCTTGGTTATTGGATTTGGCATATCAGTGCAGGTTTTGGTTTCGAATCGATAAAGTCAGTAAAGTTGACTTCGAACTGTTTGTCTGTTACTGTTTTGGAGGGGTTATTTTTCTGTTCAGAGTCTTGTGAAAAGAAATTTAGCTTACTTGGAGTTTACCATGAGGATGGTCAGATACTGGAGTAAATTGTTTGTGGAATCTCCTTCTGTGGGGATATTCAGTGCCTGATTGGACTCTGTCCTGCACAACCTGCTCTAGCTGATGCTGCTTGAACAGGGGTTGGACTAGGTGATCTCAGGATGTTCCTTTTAACCTCAACCATTCTCTGTGATACTGGGGTTTTTTTGGTATTTTAAAAGAACCTGATCTTATCTGAGTGCATTAAGAAACTATTGTTCTGAACTCCTGCGGATAGAAGATCAACTCTTCCCATCAGAGGGATGTATTTGAATCTGTTACAAATAAAGGAGTGCTTATTAACTTAGAAATTTGCAGTCTTCGTGGTCTTAACTAAAGAAGTTAATCATTAAAGGCCACGGGCTCTCCTTGTGTCACATTTATTCTGAGGGTTAAGCTTAACAGGTGTTCACAGCTCGTGTGGCAGGTCTGTTGGTGAAAGAGTGGAGAAGAAGCAGGAGTCTTCCTCCCACTCTTATCAGCTGAGTTAAGACTTAGGCTTCACTTTTTTTTATCTTCAGGAACAGTGTCAGCAAAGCATCATCCAGCAGACAGGATAAGATGACCTGGGATAACCTTGTCGTGTTCTTTAATCCTTGCTTATTGCTGTGGGTCTTAACTATTTCATGAATACTGATTTGAAGAGTGCATTTTACCACATCCTTTCTCATCCTTAAGCTCTTCTTCTATACTGATGCTAAATGAGACTGTTTCATTATACTCTTGCTTGAAGTATTCTGGTGGTTTTTTTAGTAACTTAGTTTTTGAGAGAGGAATTATCAAGCAGTCATCCAACTTCTTTCATCATGAAGTTACTTCAGCTAGTGATAAACACTGAACATTTTAAATTAAACATTTCAGTTTTCCTTCTGGGTGGTAATAAATGACTATTCCAGATGACAAAAATTAATGAATTACTTTCTCTAATCAGCATGTATTTATCTTTGTCCAATTCTTTCATATATCTTCCCTAAGCTCTGTTGCAAAGGAAAGAAAACAGTTTACTAATCAACAGTAAGTAAATTAATCACCCAAGGAGAGACCTGGGGGAAATAAATCCTGCTGTTGGGTTGGCAGGTAATCAGCTCTTGCAGCGCGAGTGGGTGAGCAATGATTACAAGTGGTAACAAATATTACTCAAGGACTTGGTAGTAGGGGGATTTTTCAGTGGTAGGAGTGAGCTGAGCAATGACAGCTATACTCTCTTAAAAGATGCTTCTCCTCATTTAGTGAAAGATAAATAGCAGAGGAATATTTTGAAACCAAGGTAGTCTGTCTATTGCTGCTCCATGGTTGTGGTAGAAAATAATTTTTCTGTTCTGGCTCTTGTTTAGATAGATCTGCAACTGTGAAAAGGTAGTAGAAGAAATAAAAAACTTGGAAAGAACCGATGTGCAGAAGCTTTTCTAGTGACTAAACTAGTGCGATTACAGGGCACTGCTATACTGAATGTAAAAACAAGTTTTCTGAAATAATTTGTTTGGGTTTTTTGTGGGCTTAAGGTGTCCTTGGTGGTCTCAATGCAACACTGTAGTCCATGCCCACTTCCTGCCACTCATTCTTGCACCTGCACTGTCCTGTGATGTGGTTCTTTCTCACAGAAAAGTGCTGCCCTATCTCCACCTAGCCCCCCCTTCTCCAGACAAATCTTGTTCTTTCTCATGGCATGTTAATACCAATAGTCCTTGGTTATTACCAACAATTCTTGTCTGTTATTACTAACAGTCCTTGGTTGGCTCCACAGCTGCCTGGTTATCAGTGTCTGAGACATACACATGAGCCCCTTATCTGGGAATTGAGAGATCAAAAGGATCTCACTTTGGACTGCTGTTCATAGGGTCCAAGAGAATGGGCTCTAGTCATAGTAATTTTCCATCCTGGGCACAATTTGAGTCAGTAACTTTCTTTGAAGATTCAATAACAAAAATACCACTCCACTTGGGTTATTATTCAGGCAAGAAAAATAAGGTTCCAAGGCTGTTCATTAAAAAACAGGTGTTCATTACACACCTATTAGTTCCTGGGAACAGACAGTGTTTCTGATAAGCTCAAGAGGGCTTAGTCCAAGTGTAGTTTGTCGAGGCTGAGGTCTAATGAGCATTTCTCAGATCATAGTGCAGCCTTTGGAGGGGGAATGCACCACCAGAATCCATCCCATGACTAAAGTCAGCTTCTCTGGGCCTCTACACTGATGGGTGCATTTTACTAAAGTCACTTTAGTGTCACTGACAGCCTTGAATAATCTACAGTGATCATGGAGTCGGCATTGCTGTAAGATGGAGGAGGAGCAGGGGCAGGTCCGTGGTGTTCAGGAGGGTGTGCTGGTTGGGAGGTGTGTGACTGCATCGGTTGAAGTTGAACTGTCAGCAATAGTTGCTAAAAGGTTTGACAGCACCCAGGCTTTTGTGCCGCACAGCCGGATCTTAGAGGGTGTAATGTTCAAGCTTTATGCATAGTGCACTGTTAAATGAATTTCTTGTTGCCAAGAAAGCGTTACATAATAAATGCCAGCCTGTTAGCCATGTACTGGAACAATATAAATTAGGTGGATTTTTCTGTTACTAGCATGGGTAGCAAGCTAGTACTTAAAATTTTTGTGAGGCTTTTAGCCTTCTCTTACAAGGAATCTTTGATAAAACTTCAGTTGTTCTTAGTGAAAGGAGAAGTATGGAGGGAGGTCTTGCAACTGGAGTGGGTGTGGGAAAGGAGAGGTGGCCAGGATCTGTCTGATTCCTCTGGAAAGTGGCCCTGCAGTGGCTGGGAAGAGGGGCTATACCTGCTAGTGCTTGTGTCCTGCAGCATCAGGTGACCAGGTTGTGAGGCCTCATCTGTTTCTTGCCCACCCCTAACCTGGGTGTGTTTCTCATTCAGAGCTCTTTAATGGGAAGCTGGTGCAAAGAACAGAGTATATCATCTTTAGGTCATTTTTCTTTGTGTGGAGAACCTGTGTGTGCATGTGCTACTTAGGCATAACCAGGTGTGATTAGTTGAATTGTGAAAAATCAATACCTCTTGTGCCTGGTACTGGGAGTACAGTGGTAATTTGCTCACAGCAGCCTTCTCAGTGTGGATCTGGTTAGCAATGGGATAGAGCTCTCCAAGTTCTAAGCTCCTGGGTCTGTTTCTTGTTCTGCCACTTGCTTTTGGTATGACTCTAGGAAAAGGTTTAATTCCCATTCACCTTAATCTTTTCAGTTCCTGAGTGATAATTAACATGTTTCTATCACTTAGTGGTGCTAACCAATGTACTGGTGCCATGTGGAATTTAGATAATCACATTTGGGTGACAATGACAATGTTTAGAGATTTTTTTTTAGTGGAAATGGAAGGGTTAAAATGTCCAGAAGTTACATAATGGATAGATATGCCAGTTCTCAAGCCTTTTCCTCTCTAGTATAACATCATCAGTCATGCCAGGGAAACAAGTGGATGTGCAAAATGCCGCTAACCTTCCTTTTTTCCAATTTTTGGTGGCCCAAAGCCTTCAACGTTTTGCCCCTTTTCCTGAGGATGATATTCTTCGAAACATTCAGATCTTCTTGCAGTAAAAAGATAAATCATCTGATGATTCATGATTTTCTTATATATTTGAAATACGGAGAAGTGTTAAACCAGGCTAATGAATCTCCGCTCTGCATTTATCTCTCCGTTACTGACAGAAGAACATCAAGAAAAATGAATCTTAAACAAAAATAACAGGCTGGTTTTATATGTTTTACGTAACAGATGGCAACAGCCTGTTTGACTCAATGGCCAGTGGAATGCGTCTGATCGTGAGCTGCATCTCCTCCTTCCTCATCCTCTCTCTGCTGCTCTTCATGGTCCACCGGCTGCGCCAGCGGCGGAGAGAGCGCATAGAGTCTTTGATTGGAGCAAACTGTGAGTATCTACTCTCACCTTGTGCTTATTATTGACACACTGATGTATGTAAAGGTGAGAAATGTTACCGTTTTGCTTGACTCTGCCTGTGTCTTGGTGGGTTCTTCAAACTTGAACTTTTTTAGTGGATAATCGAAAAATATTTTTGTTTGTATTCCGTCCAAATCTGAAATATCTTCTGTGTGAACAATGTCCAAAGTTTGGAGAGCTAAGAGTCAAATTTAGATGTGATGCAGGACAAACAGACTTGGGAGCAGGTGGGCCTGGGTATTGTTGTGTAACTGCAGCAAGTTGACTTGTATGGGTTATGTAGACTTTTCTAGGTCTTCAGGAGACGTGAGTTCCTGGGGTGTGAAAAGTGGAAAAAGGTGTTGATATCTGACTTAAACTGAAGAAGACAGCACAGGATAAAGTCACTTACTCCTTTTCCTTCTCTTGAAACAGTGCACCATTTCAACTTGGGCCGCAGGATGCCTGGTTTTGATTATGGTCCCGATGGTTTTGGAACTGGCCTTACTCCACTGCATCTTTCAGATGATGGGGAAGGTGGAGCATTTCATTTCCACGATCCACCTCCCCCCTATACCGCTTACAAGTACCCAGATATTCAACATCCTGATGACCCACCTCCTCCTTATGAGGCTTCTGTCAATCCAGACAGCATCCTTTGTTCCACTCCAGGTATGCAAGCAATAATTTATCTGTTCTCCCACTTTCTCACTTTGGCTAGAGGATGGATTTTTCTTTTTTTTAAGCTGTAATCATGTGTTTTAGTAATTGTGATAAGAAAAGACATTTTACAAAAAAATCTCCAATTTTTGTGATGGAGAAGTCTTTTGTTAAAATGTATCATTGAGCTTGATTTTTCTCCAAGGTTCTTTGAATCACCTAAATTAGAAGTGGAGTCCAGTCTGTAAGCAGTTTACCTCTTAAACCTTACCTATTTTTGAGCCTTACCTTGGATGGATTAGCTGCTTACCTTTTTTCTACCATGTTGAGACCATTTTTGGCCTTTTGAAGATAGGTTGATAGAGTTTGGTATTAAGAAGTAGAACAAATGTCAAGTACAAGAGATTTTGGATAAAATGTATCCAGCCTCTTCTCTCCTCCCTGCTTTCCCCACCCACACCCCCCAAAAATTGACCAAAAATACCACTTTCTAATGATTCACCCAGTACTCTTCAGTTTTGCAGCTGTGATATTCACATACTGTAGAAATCATTCCAATTTGGGATTTTATAGCAGCATATTTCACAAGATAAGTGAGCCTGATTAGTGCAAGCATCTTATTTATATGTCAAAGTTTTATTTTTGTTACACAATTTTCTTCTTTTGCAGTCTCATCTTGTTGTGCATTACCGTAAAACCAGGAACAACTCAGAGCTTCCAGAAATACAGATGTAAACCTGTTTGGGAATGTGAAATTATAAACTTCACATTCTGATTCTGCTTGGTTTTTGTCCTTTGCAGATGGAGTTCTTTCTCAGACTGTACAGAGCAGTCCTCCACTAGGAAACTGTGATGTATCCCCACAGCTTACGGAGGGATCGCTTCCTCCCTCAGTTGGTCCTTCTCCAGTGGAGCTGGAAGACTCTGCTGACAGCAGCACCTTTCTTGTCCCTCCTGACACACCCATAAACGAAAACACCCCAGCAGAAACTTTGACAAGCAGCCATCACAGCCACTGTTCCCTCAACACCATTGTATAAAGGAGTGAAACGCCCAGCACCGGTCAGAGCGTTTTAGCAACTGTTTGCACAGACAAACACTAATCCGTGGCTTGAACTTCAGAAGGAATCTCCACTTTGTTTTTCAAACACTGCTTTTATGTTCTAGATTAGGATCGTGCCTCTCGTTTTTTGGCTGTCATTATTCATTCACTAATCAATTTGTCCTGTAAATATGGATTGTATAACTGCTCTTTTTTTCCATTGGCAATGGAAAGGAGAGCAGAGAATTCCTTTGACTTCTAAGGAGGTGAAAAGTATGGGTAGTTTGGGTTGTTGGGTTTTTTTTTTCCCCTTAACCTGAGAGGAATCAAAATCTACATCAGAAAAAAGCTGCTTGGATTTGGCTGGATACCACTGGACCCAGGAAACAGACAATGGAAAAGGAGGGTAGGGGCAATCACTGTTCAAGCAGAGAAGATGGAGCTGCAGGAGAGGAGGCTGGGGGCCTGTTTTACAGAGTGGGACACATGCCACCAAGAGTTACACTGTGTAAAACACTTGGGGTTTTGATCTGCCTTGATCAGAACACCGGGGAAACTGGACGAGGAATGGTCTAAGCAATATGTGACAAGTGGGTACTGAGAAAACCAGGACTTGCAATTACAATTATTTGCTGTTGGTAGCTGCAAAATCTCCTATTGTTGCATAAATTTCTGGCCCACAAAGAAAACTGGGTCTGTGTGATGTCCCTTTGGTAGAACCCTCACATGTGTTAGGAAGTACTTTAGGGAAGAGATGGGGAGCAATTAACTTGGATGCAGTCTGAGTTCACTCTATGAAGCCCCTGTTTGTTCTAATCCCATAAGGAAGACTGAGGTATTTTCTTTCTAGTTTAACCTCTTTACAGTGAGCAGTTGCACAAAACTGGCCTGGATAAAAGACCACTGTTCTTGCTTTTCTTATTGCATGCTATATTTAGCATGTGTGTTCCCTCCCCTTCATTTCACTTCTTTACAGTTCTACAAATACCACTTTAAAATGGTGATGAACATGTACTATGCGTGATGTTTAATTCTAATTGGACACTCGTTCCTTATCTCAGTCCCATAAATAGCCAACCCTGTTCTAGATATTTCCCCTGTGCCCCCCAGACCATTTATCCAGGTCCCATGAGGGGTTATAATGAGGTTAGTGTACTTAAATCAATAAAGCAGTTTGCTTCAGTCTGATATGTCATCTTAAATTTCCCCCTTGTATTGAACTCTTTAAGCTAAGTTAATTTACAGATGGCAAAGATTCATTCAATCCCTCACAAAACCCAAAGTCAAGCACTGTTGGTTTTGATAATGAGTACAAAATAATCTTTACAGGCAATTTTAAATTTAAGTTTGTATTTCAGTGTACAAATAGTTTACCCTTTCCCCCCATCCTCCCATTGCCTCTGCTTCTCCTTGACTTACTGTAACAGTCAGCAGATGAGATGAATTTTAAGGAATTTATAAAGAATGCCCCTTGTGAGTGGTCTCCTGTTACCTTATGAAGGGTACAAGCCTGGAGGGACAGGAAGAAAACACTGCATGGGGGTGTGTATGTGATCTATTTTTCTAGTAATGATGAGAAATCATACTTGTATGACAAATCCTAACCCACTGTTGTGGTTTCCCAGTGCAGCTGACTCTTTCCCCATGGAATATGCTGCTACTTTATATTCCCTGTCTTGCCTATAGGCTTATACTGTACTTGGGGATTGGTCTTGACAATTCAACTCGTTTTGCCCAGAAAACTGTGAGTTTTGTTACTGAGGTTGTATCTGGTGTCTTGACATGCAGACACTTGCAAACAGCCCTGACTCCATCGGAGAGCGTGAATCACAGTTCTGGGGAGCACTGCTGGCACACGAGTGGGAGGAAGCACTGGTAGGAAGCCTCTCTGCTTGGAGCTGTTCCACCGCCCCATCCTGCTCTCTGCTGTGCCTGGCTCCAACTGCAGTGGTACAAAACAAGAGGAGCAGTTCTCCACCCTGTGGGATCTCTGACCAAGTCCTCCTCCGAGTTCCAAGTCCTGGTCTAATGAAGTGGATGGATAGCAGTAGTCAGAACCATGCGTACAAATTATTGAGCATTTCTGAAGTATGAAAATAAAGCGGGTTTTGTGCGTTTTTGAGCACACTCATACGTTTTATACATTGTATGTACTGATTTTTCTTTAGTTTTATAGGTACGAATGCGTGTGTGTGTGTGTGTGTTTCTGGGTGGTGATATATATATACACATATATATATCTCTCTCTATACATACTGTAGACAGTAACCTTTGTGCTGTGTCCAGCTAGGTGAAGCTAAGCACTGAGATAGAAACTAGGCTCTAGGGTTATTACTTCTCTCGAGCTGGCTACACTTTGTTGTACGACAGGCTGTGATAGTGCACACTTAAATAGGATGCAAAGTCTAATGCTACTACAATCTGTTCCTGAAAAATACTTTGTTAGCAGTGCAAAATAGAAAATTTCCCATTTCTTTTGAAGCCAGATGGAATATTTGTTCATCGTAGTATCCTAGCGCAATAACAAAAGGCCTTTTGGCTTGGTTCAGTCTCTGAAGCTGTGTTTTGTGGCTGAGGTGAACAGATAACCTTACCTCACACTTCTAACACTGCGGGAATCTGTTCAATATTTTTGTGTTTTACTTTTGGTTCTGTGGTGAATTTTATTTGCAAATAAGCTCTGTTACAACTGGCAACTTCATTGTGGCTCCTGGTTGTAGCTATTCCAAATGGAGACTTCTTTGTAGAAGCCTCAGTGTGATATTTTCCCCATTGCTTCTGAGCCTTTCCCACTTGTATATTGGCAGGAGGCTGCTGTTTTCTCTGTTTTCTCCTATCCTTCTTCATCTTAACCGTAAACAAGGGAAATTCTGCCTTGAATGGAGCAGCTCACTAAGTACAGCTCATTTACCTCTCGGTGAGCTTCTAATTTGGCAATAAAATTGTCTTTTTTTTCACCTTTTCAATGTGGCTTTTTCACATTGAGTACTTTCTCCTGGAGTAAGAGCCTTTGTAGCAGAAAATGTTCCAACTACTCAGACCTCTGGACCAACTGGGGAAGAGTTAAGTTTTCTTGACAGCAGTGGACTCCTCAGCAAACTTTCCTTGCCCTTGGCAAGGTGTCTGGTGGGCAGTTTGTCCCAAGTGCCAATTACAGGGGGTTGGTGCTTGCCCAAGGAAAACCTCTCTGGTTTGATTGCCATTAGATTGGTGAGATGTTTGGAGTTGCTCTCCACATTGATTTTTCCCCACTGCCATTCACATCTCTGGATGTTTTTCTTAACAACAGATGCAGCCTAAATGTCCCTGCAGCCCCAGCAGGAAGATGGCATTGCCCCGTGGTTTCCAGCAGCACGTGTGAGCCCGGGGTGTGTTTGTCTCGGGGTGTCCTTGACTGCAGTTGTTGTGAAGTCCAGGTGCTCGGTTCCGTGCAGGGCTGGTCTTGTCCCGTGGTGGCCTTGGCCAGAGCTTCCCCTTACTGTGATGCCACACTGAGGTCTCTGCTGTTCCCTAGGAGCGGCCCCGGACACTGGTTAGTCAGGGATGCCCGTCCACAGTCCTAGAGCAGCCTCTGGCTCTGTCCTTGGTGAGCTGTAGAGGTAAAACATTGCAGGGGTGCTGGGTTCTGTTGTGCTACATCAGCACTGTCATTCAGGTGTACAAGGGGCTTGTTTGTGTGATGTTCAGTCCTGTTTAGTTTGAGCCCCAGACTGTTCATTTAGCCATGCACAGCAGGACACTGATGTAGAAGAAGAATGAAGTAGGTGGACATTTTTTCTGAAAGCTGAATCTCGCAGTCGGTGGGTGCTCTGTTTCCACAGGTGTCATGGGGTGATGGCCTGTTTCAGTACCTGGGAAGAAAATGTTTTTTGTGACCAGTAATTATTACCATTCTTTTCCCATCTCATGTTAAATAAATTTGAAGCTGGTACATGAAGATGTTTTTATCTTTCAGATGTGACTTCTCAATGGCAAAACACTGATGTTTTAACATTGCCTCATGCAATCTGTAACATACATCTCCTTTTTTCAGTTGCTGAAACATCTTTTTTCTCCCTAGCTAAGGAACATGTAATATGCAGAAATTTCTTTTAAATTTCGCTTGCAAGTTGGAAGCTGGACCATAAAATTAGAGCAGTTGAGTGTAGAGGAGGGGAATCAAAGTTCATATGTTTGGTTCTGATGTTCCCCACTCCCAAGTTGTGCTGGTTTTGGCCAAAATCTAGCAATAGGTGTTTCCTTGGAATAGACGCTTTTGGTGATGAGGATGCGCTTCCCCCTAACAACAGTCGGCGTTGCCTGCCTGCTGCGGTACCACATAGCTGTAATTTTCTAGTATGTGCCCCTTGAGTGTTGAGTGGGTCAGGGTTGATGGCAGCAGAGGTGGCTGTGCTGCGCTATCCCTGTGTGTTGGGCTGAGGGCGCTTGGGAGGCTGCGAGAGAATGAGACACTGCTTTTTATCTTCCTCTGGAAAATCATTTTAGCCAGCCCTGCACTTGCAGGCTTCTCCTGTGTAGTTGGTTTGTGACTGGACTTAACTGTGGCAGTGTATAAAAGATTTTGATATTCTGTGAAATACCATGTAGAATTTAAATTTGATACTATAATAATTGAGTCCCTGTGACACTGGTTTTTGTTTTAACTTCTTTGGGGTTGGCACTAATCTTTCTTTTTTTCTTTTTTTCAAGATGCTGTGAGAAACATTTCATCTAAATGCCAAATAAATTGTGTTCTGTAAGAGAAATGTTGTGTTCCAATGTCTCCTGATTTCTGTGTCAATGTGGTTCCCCGGTGTTGCAAAGGAGGGTTTTGTTAAATCATGCTTCTGAGCTGTGATCTTGCAAAAAGATCAATAGATGCATTTAACTTTGAGCAGGTAGGCTGCCAGAGTTCCTGTGGGTACAGATTCCAGTGGGATTTTACCTGTATTAGTGTAATTCTAGGAAAGTCTTGGGTTTATACCCAAGAAAATGAAGTGCAGCGTATTCCTGCTGCCCTCCCCAAACCCATGGGAAGATGCTGAGTCCAGGGGCATGCATGCAGAAGGGAGAGGGCGGTCCAGGCTCGCAGCTCCGTTTTTCCACGAGCCGCCGGGCTCGCAGCGTTTGCTGTGGGTGCCGTGCCCCGCTCGCGGCCGCAGGGTGCGCTCATTGCCGGAGGGCGTCCGGCGGGCACTGTGACTGCCGCTGTGGGGCCCGGCAGGGCTCCGCTCCCCCGTCCCTGTGCCTGCAGAGGGCAGCTGCCGCCGCAGCCGCCTCCGTGGCCCTGCACAGCAGCTCCAGAGCTGCATCGCGGCTCCAGCCGGGCGGTGCTGGCTCGGCTGAGGGCGATGGGACGCAGCCCTTCTTCATCCGCGGCTGCTCTCGGGGGGACGAGCATCCCTCTCTCCGCAGCAGCTACTTCGTGTCGCGAGCTCTTGGAGCGGGGCTCAGTCTGGCCTGGACACCCGTGGGGCTCTGCTGGTGCTGGGAGATCCTGTGCAGATACAACTTGCCCTTGCCTCCTGCCCCGTGCCTGGGAGCAGGACAGCTCCTGTAGGGAGCAGCGTGGATTGCCCGAAGCACAGCCACGGCTCTCGGGCCTCCCCACCGTGACCCGGGGGCACACGAGTGCAGAGGCAGCTGTCCGTGTTGACCCTCGGGTGCTGTGGCAGGGCATTGCTGGGCAGCTTCCTGCTGTAAGCTCTTAGCAGGTTAAAATGCGTTTTTCTGAGAGGGTGATGAGCAGCTGTGCTCATCCCCTGGGATAAGCAGCCCCTGGGAGAGCGCCAGGGCGGAGGAGCGTGTCAGACACGCTCCGGGGCCGTGTGCTGGCCGTGACCCCGGGGGTGCCAGGCCGTGGGGGGGGCGATGTCGCTGAATGAAGGGGCTGTGCAGCGGCGTGGGGCCGGAGCGCATCTGCCGGCCACAGAGCCTCCTTTGTGCCGGCTCCTGCTGCGCTGCCTGCCCCGCTCCCGGCTTTCTTCCTGCGCTAGCACCGGCTTATTATGGGGATCAAAGATCAGAGTATTTACTGCCTGTGAACTTTGCCTCTCTGGATGCCCGCATCTCTTTGTGCACCCAGCCCTGGGTGATGTGACCCACACTCTGGCGGGTCAAGTCTTGGTCTTGTCACTGTCCCTGCCAGCCCGGGTCCCTGGCCAGGCTCCCACGTGGCAGAGCAGGATTTACCTCCAGGAGCTGTTGGCACCTCTGCCGTGTGCTGGCGCAGGGCTTGCTGACGGTGCACGTGGTGGGGGTTCCCACCAGGGAGGCACCGTGCCCGCGACCAATCGATGGCTGCAGCTTAAGTAACTATTTTTATCTTTCAGTGGTATTTTTCCCCTTATCATGGCTCTTGCCCTTGGTGCTGTGACTATGCGTGTCTGCGGGGACCTCGCGGCCTCCTGACTCTGTGGCAGCAGGCTGATGGATGTGGTATCACCCTGTGAGGGTGGCACAAAGCTGCAGGATCAGCTGTGAGCTCACCACCACACCACGTCAGCAAGGCTGGCAATTTCAATGCTTGATCTGGTTCCTATAGAAACTGGAGGTTTCCCCTGCCTGGCACGGGTGCCAGCAGCCAGCCATGCACCCTAGGGAGCAGGGCAGTGGGGACGGGTAGGAGCAGGGTAGGGCACAGTGCTGCGGTGCTGCCACTGCCTTTCCACGTGCCTTGTAGATACCACTGCTTCCTCGCTCTGCTCCTGCTTCTTGTTGGGGCTGTGCTGAGCCCCACACTCTGCTCTTGCTTCCCTTGCTAAAGATCACCACTAGAGAAGGCTGAAAACCTAAAAAAGTGTCCATGGTGCAGTGAGTCTCATCTTCTGACCCTAAGAGTCTTGGGCTTCTTCTCCCCACTGCCTGGCAATATGGGCAGTCTTGCTGTGGGCGTGTAGGAAGAGGGGTTGCTTGGTGGGCTCATGTTTTCAAGGGAGGTCTTGGCACCATGAGTGCTGGAACAGCTCCTCTCTTTCCCGGCAGCAGTCGGCAGCGGGCTGCAGAGCTGGTGGGACCCTGTGCCTCACCTGCCCGCCCTTTGCGGCTCTCTCCGGAAGGATGACCGCAGCCCTCTGCACACTACCTCATCCCTGGAGCAGGGGCCAAGTGTCAGCCGTGGCGCAGATCCAGACCAGCCCAGGGGACACCTGTGCTGCCGCCCTCCTCTGTGCCCTGCACTGGGGCCCAAACGTGGCTCGGTGCTGCCCAGGCACTGCCTGGGGCTCGTGCTGCCTGGAGGGGAAGAAGGTGCCCCAAAGAATCGCTGCTGAGGATGAGCCCCTTGTAGCACAGAGCAGCCAAGCAGCTCTGCTGAGCCAGAGCCCATCCCTGGCCAAGGCGGTAGCAAGAGGCTGCTTCCCGCTGCCCTCGCACTGCTGCCGGGTTTGTGCATCCTGGCAGTGACTCACCAGTGCTCCCGGCCAGGGCCAAGTGCCGGCGAGGGGAGCTGCGGGCTGGGCCCCTTGGCCTCTTTCCGCTGCTGCCTGAGGATGGCACGGATATTTTAGGAGAACGCGATAACACCATGCTCCTGTGTTCTCACCCCCATCCTACCTACCTGCTGAGATCTTGGCTCCTGTGGGACCTGCCTGGACAGGTGCAATGGGATGGCATATGCTCACTCTGTGCTGAGGAGCTGAACGGCGGCGTCCACCAGCACAGGATGCCTGCACTGTACTCAAGTGCTGCTCGGGTGGGTGCCCCAGCACTGCCCCCCTGCACTGGCCAGTCAGTGCCCCATGGCTGTGAGTGTGAGCCAGTGCAGCCTTGTGCCCGCTGGAGAGGAAAGGGCTGAATCCTGCCCCAGCACTGTGCGGCTCCTTAGTGGCTGCAGGGACTGAGGGTCCCCTATACTGTGGCTGTGGAGGGTGCCTGGGCCCCGAGGACAGGACTCCAGGAGGTGCTCGCTGGGCTTTGTCCGGGGAGGGGCCTCTTCTTGCAGGCATGAGCTGGGTTTGGTCTGTGGGTCTCCATGGCACCACCTGCCCTTCACCAGGTGGGAACCATCACGCTCGGTCATGGGAGATGCAGGACCCGCTGCTGGCTGGGGAGTTCCCAAAGCTGGGGGGAGGGTACGTCCCACACCCTCTGTCTGCAAGGAATGGGGAGGGGATGGGCCAATGTTGCTGTCCCCAGCCCGTTCCGCCTCCTGGCAGGCCCCTGAAGTCCATCTGTAGTCCCACACACTGTGCGGGGGCGGGATGGGCACTGTGGGGATGCTGCCGACCTCCAGCTTTGGGGATGGAGAGCGGGATGGTCCCGGGCGGGGAGCGCAGCACCCGTGGGCTCCGCCAGCCCCCGCTCCCCGCCTGCCCCTGTCACCGCGGCAGGGACCCGGCGGGCGCGGGGGGCTGGCCGGGGGCCGGGCTCTCCCCGCTCCCTCCTAGCAGCCGAGGAGTTAAAAACTCAGCCCGGGTGATGAATATGTAAGAGCAGAGCCCAGGCTGTAGCCGAGCATCTCCCGGGCTGCGGGCGCTGCCAGCGCTGCCGCCCGCCCCAGCCCAGCACCGGGCGCACTGCGGAGGGACCGGACGGGACGGGGCGGTGCGGGGGTCCCCCCGCTGCCCCCCGCCGCCATGGGCCCCACCGGGCTCGGCATAACTTTCCTGACACTGCCCCTCGTCGTGCGAGCGGCCGCGGGAGGTGAGCTGCGCCCGGGGCGGCGAGGCCGGGGGTCCTGCGGGTGGAGAGGACGGGGGCGAGCGACTGGGGGGCCTGGGGGGCACCGCTTATTCCATTCCCTTCCCACGTGTGGAGGGGCGATGCGGGCTGAGGGGTTGGCAACAGGGACTGGGGGACCTAGTCTGTCCCAGGAGCCCTCTCCTGCCGTCCCAGCACCCCCGCCCCGCTGCCGGATAGCCTGTGAGCCGCCGGCCTCGGGGGGTCTCAGCCCGCCGGGAGATGTCTGTGCTGGCAGGAGGTGGTCGGGCCAGGCCCCCTTGGGACACTGGGGTCTTGGGCTTCAGCCCATCCGCCCCACAGACCCGCGCCACCGGGAAACACCAATGAGGACGAAACCTCCGGGCGAACGGGCGCTGCCGTCCCGGGCCGAGGCGCTGGGCGCTCACCTGCAGCCGGGCCAGGCTGGGGCTGCCCAGCGCTACCTTGGCACCTGCCGGAGGATGGTTGAGGGCTGGTGCGTGCAGATCTCAGGATTCCCCAGGAGTTCGGCTTGCCCCTGGACCCCAAGATCCCTACTCTAGGGACCGTCCGAGTCCTGCCTGCACTGTCCTGCTCCCCGTTCTCCTGTGGGGCTGGTGTCTCCCGTACCACTGTAAGTGAGACTTTGGATGCAGTGCCGCAGGTTGGGGCCTTGAGCAGCACAGGTGGAGGCAGGCAGGGCTGCCTTTGTCCTGCTGGTCCGAGCGGCTGTGGCTGACACGAGAGCGCGGCTCGGCTCGGCTGCAGCCGGGCCAGCTGGCACGGCCCCTCGGCCATCAGCGGGCACCGTTCCCGTGGGCTGGCCCCGGGCAGCACCAGGTCGCTCTGTGCCTCCTGCCAGGAGCAGAGCGGGGATCTGAGGAGGGAAGGGGTGCGCTCCCCAGTTCCCTCTGCAGACCTGATGGCTCTGGGTGGATGTGCAGACAGCAGGGCAGGAGCGGGCCGCCAGCTTTCTCGGCATCCCCTCGGTGTCCCTGCACCTACTGCGCCAGCATTTGTCATCGAGCCTGTGGCACCCACAGCCGCCCGAGCGCCGGTGGGAGCTCGGCTGCTCTGGCTGAGGTGGCCCTGAGCGACGGGACCAGCCAGCATCCCCACGGCGTGGGCCCGGGCCTGCCCACGGCCCGCCCGCTGCCAGCCCACCCGCGGGAGCCGCGGGGACACCGGGGAGGGCTGCGGCGGCTGCCCTCGGCTCCCGCTCGCCCGCGGCTGCTGGGGGCCGCAAGGCCTCTGCTGTGGGGTGAGAGGCTGCCTTGGCTCCCCAGGATGGGTAAGGGGGCATGGCCCCACAAGAGCTGGGGAAGGAGAACAGTGAGCAGGTTTGGCTGCCTCGGAGCAGCGATACCGAGGGAGGTTTCCCTATGGAGCGTCTGGGGGAGGCAGGAAGGGTGCGAAAACACTAGAGCCAAAAATAACCGTGATGAACACAAGTGTTGGCGGGACCCCGGGCTGCACTGGGGGATGTCCTCATTGTTGGGGGGTTGGGCATGGCCGCAGGTGGGTTTGGGGAGGGGGGTCCTGTCTCCATCACCTGCCTTGAGCTCTCCTTTCTCTTGCAGGGCAGTGGTGTTACGACTCACAGGACCCCCAATGCGGTGAGTGGTGCCAAGTGTGGGGGTGTTGGGCCTGTGCAGGGCTCAGACCCTCGCATCTCCCCACAGTGCCCAACCAAGGGCACCTGGGCAGCATCAGCAAGGCCCGGGGGCAGCATGGCATGGAAAAGGTCAAACCCCTCTATGTCACACCAACAGTGGGAATGGTTAGAGGAGCTTCACTTTTTTGTTGCTGTAGAGACTTGACAAACACCTGAGCCCCTTGGAGTGACTTGGTGCCACCCCTTACCTCAGCCAGGTCTGGGTCCTCCTGGGGCAGCACCAGCTTTCCTCCTCCTACCTGAAACAAATTAATGCCAGCTTTTAAAATATGCTATTAAAAGCCCAGTGCAGTGCAGGCAGCAAGGGGGACTGGGGCCCAGAGGCCCGATTGAGGAGGGACTGCTCCCTTTGAGCAGGCAGCAACCCTGCCTGGCTGGGGAGGGAAGTATGGCTGGGGGCGCTTTGTCTCAAAACATACAAATACAAATTACAAATAGCTTGTAAAAGGTTAATTAAAGATCATCAAGCATTTAATCAGCTGTTACGGCCCAACTGTTTTATAGCTCTTGGGTTTACATGCCCTGTGGCTTGTGAGTGTGGATTGCTGTGCTCCGCTCATCCCTGTCGGAGTGAGGCTTGGTCTTACCCGGTTTAAGGTTGCCGGGCTGGCAGCGAGGGCAGGTTTTGGCAGGGGACAGGGGCTGGTGGGAAGCGGCTGGAGCAGCGTGGAGCCGGCTGTGTGCCCGCAGCAGAGCCGTGTGGAATGGCCCCTTAATGAAGGCACCTGGTAAGCTGTGGGCCCACCCAGCTGCACCGTACCAGGAACCTGGTGGGATGGTGGCATGGCCAGGCTGCAGCTCCCAGCGCCTCCAGGCAAAAAGTTGCCTGAAGTAATTGAGAGGAGACCATAAAGGGTAAGGGCTGAGCCCAGGGGGCAGGAGGTGGGATACAGCCCACAAGTGTCTGTAGTTTTGTCTGCCCAAGAGGAAGGTAAACATCAGAGCTGAACCATGGGGCACGGCTGGGGGAGCAGTTCCCCAAACCCTGGCTGTAGGCAAAGGGGGCCCAGCTATAACGTGTGTGAGAGAAGAGCCAACAGTGCCTGCTGGGATATGCTGAGCTCCCCTGGGAATGGAGATGCCATGGGAGGGCAGGGCTGGAAACACTGAGGGAGCTCCTGCTCCCTGGCTGCGACTGAGCCCAGACACCAGCAGTGGCCGGTGCTGACACCTCTAACCTGGGGTGCACCAGGAGGAGTGGGGTGCTGTGGCAGCCACGCAGGACCAGTGACCTGCAGGGTGGCTGGCTGGCTACATCCAACAGCTGTGGGCTCCAACGAGTGTTGCAAGGAGAGATGATGCCTGGGTGATGGGGACAAGCCACATTTATGGGTTGGTTGTGTGGTCTGGCCATGGTGGCAGCCATGGGGACCCTGCTCACAGCCCCCAGGCAGCACTGTGGGTTTGCAGGGGGTCCAGCCAGCTGCCAGCGCTGCTGTGTCCTCACCCAGCTTCTGCCATGGTGACCCCCCCGCCCCAGGAGCTGCTGATGGGCATCATGTGGTCACACTGGAACCTTTGTAGGATTTGCCCCAGGATGAGTTGTGTGGCCAGGTTGCACTGTCACCTGTCACAGCTGGACAGAACCAGCGTGAGTAGGTTAAACATGCTAAAACCCAGGAACGGGCAGAAGGGGCAGGGAAAAAAGCCTGCCCTTCACCAGCGTCAATGTGGACGCTGCTGCCAGGCTAAATATAGCCCCCAGCCCCTCGAGGAAATCCTGCTGAATTATGGATGAGGCTGCAACAAGCCCCTGCTCATCAATAGCAAGGAAACTTAGCCGGGCAGGAGAGCAGTTCCCATGGGATGCAAGAGAGCACAGCTGGGCTGGCAGGGACAGCAGGGCTGGTTGGGGACAAAGCCACCCGTGGCCTTGTGTCCCCCCCGGGGGCAGCGGTGGCTCGGTGGCTGCCCGTGGTGCCCCTGCTCCTCCTCCGCAGGGCCCAGCCACTGGAAGGAGCTGAAAGCCACATGTGGTGGCGACAAGCAGTCCCCTGTGAACATCGACAGGCGCCGGCTGCAGCGGGATGGTGGCCTCGGGGACATCCTCTTCGAGGGGTACGACCAGGCTCCCCCTGGCAAGTGGAGGCTGACAAACAACGGGCACACAGGTGCGTGCTGAAGCTGGGCACCTTCCCCTGCCCCAGTTCCCCAGTCACCATCCTGACTGGGGCTTGGCTCTGGTGCCACTCCCAGGTGCTCCAGGATCCCATGCAGGTTAATGTTAGTGCTGGGATGAAGCAGGGGAGAAGGAGCTGTGCCAGGGCTGCTCCCCATCCTAAGGCCCCCCTCACCCTGCCCTGCTGCCCTTGCAGTGATGCTGAGCCTGGCGAGTGAATCGGCCTCTGAGCACATCACCATCAGCGGCGGGGGCCTCCCTGGCAGGTACCGTGCGATCCAGCTCCATTTCCACTGGGGCAGCTCAGCCGGGAATGGCTCCGAGCACACCCTCGATGGGCGCCAGCTCCCCATGGAGGTACGTAAGAAAAAGCCCCCATCACGTTCTGGGTCGCCCAAGCCCTTGGTGTGGTGGGAAGGGGTGATGCTGGGACACCCCAGGGCTGTCATGCAGCACGTGACTGGATTCTGTGACTCTGCACTGGTGGGTTCACCCGTGCTCCTGCACAGGCACCTGGGCGGTGAAAACGCAGCTGACGTGAGACTAGAGGTGTTTCTTTACCATGCATGGGCCAAGCTGCCTCGTCCAAGGCACTCGGCAGGGTTTGGGGGGCTCTGTGCCCTGCTGAGACCACACACTGAGCTAGTGAATGCAAGTGAGAGCAAGCAGGAGAGTGCTGTGCCAAGCACATCGGGATCCTTCTGGATAAAAGAGGCTCTGCTCCTCTAAAATATTCATTATCTGCCAGAGGAAAGCAGAATTTATGTTCTGTGTCTGGCAAGCACCCCGGGACTACTGTCCCCCTTTTGCACACCCTTCAAAGGATGCTTGCTTCGTTGGGGTGCTTTGATCCTCCAAACAGCCACCCCACAGAAGTGCCAGTGGGACCAGGAGGGCTTTACTGGGAGAGGTTACTCAGTGTCTGGCCATCCCAAGGTGGCTGGAAGGATCCATAGCAGAATGTCCTGCTGCCAGGGTGTTGGCTGGGGGCAGTTGTCCACACCTGGCTCCTTTGTGCTTTCCTCAGATGCACATTGTCCACATGAATGTCAAGTACCAGACATTGGCAGAGGCCAAGGGGCATCCCAATGGGCTGGCTGTCCTTGGCTTCTTCTTCCAGGTAGGTCTGCAGGGGCCTCCTAGAAACTGGGTGCTGGTGGTGCAGTGGGGGGAGCATGGTATGGGTGTCTCGAGGGAGTGGGAAGGGGCAGGAGGGCTGGGTCAGGGCCAGGAGAGGCTGGGGAACCCACTGACTGTGCAAGAGAATGCTGGGAATCCTTCCCCACTGCTCTGCAACAATGTGAGGCAGGGCTGGCTCTGTCTGTGGTTGCTTGGCAGGACAGGATGACCCAGCTCTGCCCTGCCCAGGCTCTGCCTGACTTCAGCCACTTATTCTCCCCGTACACAGGTCTCTGAAACCACTAACACCAACTATAACACCATCGTGGCGGGGCTCAGGAATGTCTCCCACGCTGGTGAGTCGCCTCCTCATCAGGGCAGGGCAGGAAAGGGGAGACCCTGGTGTGGGAAGGCAGGGATGCACCCCAGGGGGTTGGGTGGGGGGACCTGCCAGACTGCGGGTTCATCTGGCTGAAGGGAAACCGATGGGGGCCCTGCTGTCCCCACATCCTCAGCAGGGGACAGGCTGAGTGTCCCTGTCTTGCCCCGCAGGGGACGCTGTGGATTTGGCCTCCACCTTCCGCCTGAGCACGCTGCTGCCACATGCCGGCCGGCTCTCCGGCTACTACCGCTACCAGGGCTCCCTCACCACCCCCGACTGCAGCGAGGCTGTCGTCTGGACTGTTTTCGAGGAGCCAGTGGAAATTGGCCGGGAGCAGGTACAGTCCCAGCACCCAGAAGGCTGGATCCCCAGGGTGACCTCTCTCCTTGTCCTTCCTGACCCTTTAGCAAGAGCACAGGGAAAGTCATCTCTATAACAATGTTCCTGGCAACTGGGCAATTCATTAATTTTATGAAGGTTAAGTAATGGAGACGTGGCCACCTGCCAGTGGGGAGAAATCCCATCCATACTGCTCTCCTGCCCAGCCTTGGCACTCAGAAAGAGAAATGGGAGTGCATCCATTGAAGCTCAGTAGAGGCTCCAAGGAGATGCATGGATGGATGGATGGATGGATGGATGGAACGAAGGATGGAAGGAAGGAATTCTCCTCTGCTGCTCAAGCATCTTAGTAAATGTGTTTTCTTGAGGGAGTCATGGGCCAGACACTCTTTAAGTGCTCACTGTCTGCACCAAAACACAATTAGCTCCTTTAAAACTCAAGACCTGATCCTTGTAAGGACCTGTCTCTTTGCCTACCTGTGGGTCTGGCTTCGGGAGAGCGGTGGGGGTGGTGGTGGGAGAACACCCACTGCTGTGGGGCCATGCCATGGGTCCTGTGCCCCTGGCAGCGGGGCAGTATGAGGGGGGCTGGCAGTGGGCAGGGGCTTGGGGTGCCTGGCAATGCAGCTGCCCACCCTCCCTCTCTTCCTGTGCAGCTGAAAGCATTCGTCAGCACCCTCTACTTCCCACTTGAGGGATCCAGGCTCCTAAAAATGACCAACAACTTCCGCCCACCGCAGCCCCTCCGCAGCCGGAAGATCTTTGCCTCCCGGGGGGCCACAGCCAGGGGTGGGTCCCTGCACGGGGGCCACCACCAGCTCCTCTCACCCCTGCTCCTCCTGGCCCTGCTCAGCCTCTTCTTGCCAGCCCCGTAGGATCTGGCCCTGCTGCAGTGGAGGTGGAGGTGATGCATCGTGTTCACGGGAAACAGAAAAGAACAACAAAAAAAGCACGTTGAAACCTTGGCTAGGCGAAGGTTTTGTGAACCTGCATCTCTGCAGAGGTGAATCTCTGCAAGCCTGGAGCTACCCTGGGATGCCCCTGTAGATGGGCAGTGGGAGCTGCTGTGAGGGGGATGCTGTAGAAGCTGGAATAAAGCCAAGGTCCTCGCCAGTGGCTGTGGTTTGTTGCTGGCTCTGGGGCAGGTGCTCGGCGTGGCAGTGTGGGCTCAGTGGGCAGGGAGCTGGGGTGGTGTCTGGGTGTTATTCAGGGCTATCCCCTGCATGGTGGCGCAGGCGGGCGGGAGAGAGCCAAATCCCGGCCTTGGCTCAGGATCCATGTAGTCTCTGTGCTGCAGACGCTGCCCCGTCGCTTTGCCCAGGGCCGGGGCCGGCTGTGGGAAGGATGGGGGCGTCGCTGGGAGCACAGCACCAGCAGTGCCCTTGTGCAGGACACACGGATCTTTCCACGGAGCTCATTTTGTGCTGGCAGGAATAACTGCAGCTGCCGGGGCAGGGCTGCGTGAGGGGGGTGGTTCATAATTAATGTGCTGGAGCTCCAGGCATGTTCCCGTCTTCTGAATTACGGGCGAAGAGCACAGGCCGTCATCTGGGAGAAGAGCAGGGCAGGCTGAGGTTTTTCATCATTTCTGGAGGGAACCACTGTCAGTGCAGGGCTCCAGTCCCCAGCCCCGGCGGTGGCCGCAGCACCTGTGGGTGCGGGGGTCCTGAGCATCCCCCTGGGGTGAAGCCCTCGCTGCAAGGGCCTCTCTGTGGGTGGAGGGGCCCTGTCGCAGACCCGCCGATGCCCAGGCCGGGGGGATGTGGCTCTGTGACCCCCCGGAGCTCAGGGCTGGAGCAGCAGGACACGGGGATACAGGGACACAGAGACACAGGGATCCAGGGACACGGGGATACAGGGACACGGGGATCCAGGGACACAGGGACACGGGGATACAGGGATACAGGGACACGAGGACAAAGGGACATGGAGACACAGGGACACGGAGACACAGGGATACAGGGACACGGGGACACAGGGACACAGGGACACAGGGACACAGGGACATGGAGACACAGGGACACGGAGACACAGGGATACAGGGACACGGGGACACGGGGACACAGGGACACGGGGACACGGAGACACAGGGATACAGGGACACGGGGACAGAGGGACACGGGGACACAGGGACACGAGGACACGCGGGGGCGCCGCGGGCACGCGCACGGAGAGGGGCCCGCAGCGGCCGGGCCGCCGCCAGGGGGCGCCCTCCGCACGGCCCCGCCACCGCCGCCCGCGCCCCGTGTCCTTCTGTCCCATCCCTGCCAGCCCTGTCCTTCTGTCCCATCCCTGACACCCATCCTTCTGTCCCATCCCTGCCACCCGTGTCCCGTGTCCTTCTGTCCCATCCCTGCCAGCCCTGTCCTTCTGTCCCATCCCTGCCACCCATCCTTCTGTCCCATCCCTGCCACCCGTGTCCCGTGTCCTTCTGTCCCATCCCTGCCAGCCCTGTCCTTCTGTCCCATCCCTGCCAGCCCTGTGTCCTTCTGTCCCATCCCTGCCAGCCCTGTCCTTCTGTCCCATCCCTGACACCCGTGTCCCGTGTCCTTCTGTCCCATCCCTGCCACCCCTGCCCTTCTGTCCCATCCCTGCCCCCCCTGTCCTTCTGTCCCATCCCTGACACCCGTGCCCCGTGTCCTTCTGTCCCATCCCTGCCACCCCTGTCCTTCTGTTCCATCCCTGCCACCCATCCTTCTGTCCCATCCCTGCCCCCCCTGTCCTTCTGTCCCATCCCTGACACCCGTGCCCCGTGTCCTTCTGTCTCACCTCTGACACCCGTGTCCTTCTGTCTCACCCCTGCCACCCGTGTCCTTCTGTCTCACCCCTGCCACCCGTGCCCCGTGTCCTGTCTCACCCCTGACACCCTGTCCTTCTGTCCCATCCCTGCCACCCGTGTCCTTCTGTCCCATCCCTGGCACCCCTGTCCTTCTGTCCCATCCCTGACACCCGTGCCCCGTGTCCTGTCTCACCCCTGACACCCTGTCCTTCTGTCCCATCCCTGCCACCCGTGTCCTTCTGTCCCATCCCTGTCACCCGTGTCCTTCTGTCCCATCCCTGCCACCCGTGCCCCCTGTCCTTCTGTCCCATCCCTGCCACCCATGTCCTGTCCCATCCCTGACACCCGTGCCCCGTGTCCTTCTGTCCGCATCCCTGACACTGCCACCTGTGCCCCGTGCACCTGTGTCTTATGTCCTTCTGTCCCTTGTTCTTGTGTCCCCGTCTCTGCCACTGCCACCTCTGTCCTGCTCTCCCTGTTCCCCATGTCCTTGGGGCGCTTTTGTTTGTGTCCTTGGGCCCTGTCCCCCGTGTCCTGTGCCCCTATCCTCTCATATCCTCATTCATTTTTCCCCTCTGCCCTGTTCCCTATGTTCTTATCCCCTTTATCCTCATGCCACTGTCTTCATGTCACTGTCAGCCCTGTCCTCCTGCCCCTGTGTCCCATATCCTCCTGTTGCTGTCTCTTGTGTCCTCATACCACTGTTCCTTGTGTCTCCATGCCCCTGGCCCCTGTGTCCCCTGTGCCACTGGCTCCCATGGCCTCTTGCCACTATCCCCCATGTCCCGATGCCATTGTGCCTTGTGCCTTCATGTCCCTAGCCTCAGTGTTCCCATGCTCCTTGTACCCTACCAGCCCCCTACTTTGTCCTCTCTTCCTCCCACGTCCCACCATGTCCCCTCCTGTGTTCCCTGCCCCTCCATGTTCCCATGCCCTCCGTGCTGCCTGTGCGCCCATGTCCATTTGTGTCCCACCATTCCCAGCTGCACTGCCCAGCTCCAGCCCCTTGTGCCCAAAGGCCACAGGGCAGCTGCCCCACAGACATGCCCAGGTCCAGCCCAGGGTGGGCCCAGCCCCATCTGGTGAGAACAGAGGGTCCCAGTTGGCCGTGGTGAGCCCCATGTGGCTGCAGCCCCGCAGTCCACTCCAGTACCAGGCCAGGGTGTGACAGGCACCCAGGCAGTGGGACCAGCTGCCTGCCCAGGGGGACCATGGAGGGCACAGCCTGTGGCTCCCAAAGGCACTGGGGACCAAAACGTTGGGCAGTAGCTCTGGGAGCAGGCACCCCACAGGGTTCCCATCACCTGGGGGACCTATCCTGGCTGGCTGTGCTGCCCCAGCAGAGGACAGCAGTGGCACCAGGCAGGGTCTGCCAGCAGAGACCCTCTGTACAGCTTCACACCCAAACCACCCCAAAGGCTCAGCACACTGGGCAGCCCTGCTGGAACCCAAAATCTGGGGAGGGCCCAAACTCTGCTGTGCCTCTGTTGGGAATGCTGGGCTTCCTGGGAAAGAACATAGGAATGCACCCTCCTCCCATGAGCCATTGCTGAATGGGGGCCAAAACCCAGCTTTTCCCTCTCTCACCCTGCCCACGGCGTGGCCAGGCAGCGATTCTCGAGGTGCCACGTGCTGGAAAGTTTGTGCCAAGGCAGCGGAGCGTGGCGAGGCCAGGGCTATTCCTGGCTCCCAGCTGGTGTTTGGCCGAAGCGGGCTCTCGGTTTTGGCGGGCTCTCGGTTTTGGCGGGCTGTAATTTTAGCAAGGGCTATTTCCAAGCTGCGGGGCTGTGGTCAGAACAGCTGCCTGTGAGTGCCTGCCTCACCTGGGGGCTGTGATGTGCATCCACATCCCCTGCCCACAGCCAGCCTGGGGAGCCCAGACAAAAGTGCCCAAAACATGGCAGAAATGTTTAAACCTGGTGTTTTTCCCCACAGTGGCTGCAGAGGAAGGGGAAAGGTCTGTGGTTCTGGCGCAGGGCTGGCAGCATGTGCACAGGGTGGGGAGCTGTTGGTGAGGGTGTCGCTGGCTGGGGTAGGATCCCAGAACCCTTATGGCTGGAAAAGCTGTCTAAGGTCATACTGACACTGCCAGGTCCAACCATGTCCCTAAACACCACATCCGGGGGGGGCAGGGTCCCGCCCCACAGCACACCCCATGTTCTCCTTCACTCTCCCTCATGCTGTCTGCTCTGCCCACCCTGGCTGCGGAGAGGGAAAAAGGCAAATTTGGCTAAAAGTCCTCCCTGACTGGGTGAGCCAAATGCTTCTGCTCCCTCCTGAGGGCCTGGTGAGGACCCTGGCAGCCATCCTCATCACACCTCTCAGACACCACTGCCACTGCCTTGTTGTCACCATGCCACTAACGTTCTTAACAAGAAATTTCTTAACATTAAACTGAAAAGTCCCACCCAGGGAGTCTTAACAACGTCTGCAATTCAGTGACCACATTTCTCCAGATGGGGAGCACCAGCCCTGCAATCAAATATTTCTCCATCAGCATACCTGACTGGGGATCAGCAGCTGTTTACCTCAAATGTGAGAGAAAACAAGGGTTTGCTGAGTTCCCAGACCAGGCTCAGGCTCTGCTGGGGATTGTTTTTTATTACCACAATAAACTTGAGATGATAAATATTTTGAAGCAGCTGAAAGGTGTTTATTTTTGAGTTGGTCCAGCTTGTTTACAGTCTGCTTACAAGCCCGGGCACTACTTTTTGGGGCTGTTTACTGGGCTCTACCCCAGGCTCTGGTGGGGTTTCATACACATCTAAATAAACCCCAGCAAGGGGGTACCTTCCTGCCAGCTGTGTGCCTTGGCAGTTGCTGTTTTGACACAGTTATGCAAATGATTGCTCTTGTCTTCACAAATGGGCTTGAATGCTCAGGTTGTGTTTTCAACCACACCAGCCTCAAACATTTATTTATTTCATTAAATTCTCTTTCAATTGCAGGGCAATAAACCTTGGTCTTGCGCTCTCTGGCTGTCTCCAGCTGGGGCTTTGACCCAGGGCTGCACAGGGGTGCTTGTTACTATTTAGTCGTTCATGACTCGTATTTTGTAATTTATATCTTGTATTTTATTAATTTATAACATGTATTTTATTAATTTATAACCCGTGTTTTATTTCCCAGACTTGGGGAAACCTGCCCTATATTTTGTGAACCTGGAGGCTGCCCCTGTACCCTGCAACAGGCTGGACTGAGGGATGACCCCAGTGAAGGGGCTGCCTTGGCAGCAGGCAGGGACTGATCAGTTTAATTCAGTAAATGAGGGAGTAAATTCGGGGTGACCTGGCAGCAGCGTAGCAGCAGGAGGCTGGTCAGGCTGGTCCCCCTGTGGCGGTGGCACAGGGAGACAAGGCCACAATGTGAGCAGTGTCAGGTCTTCCCTGGCCTCAAAGCCCACGGGTGTGGGGTCAGTGGTGCCCAGCCGGGGGGCTGGATGCACTGGGATCACTGGAGGGGGTGTCTGTGCCTGTGTCTGCACATACGTGTGCGGTGTGTGTGCATATGTGTGTGTGTGCATGTGTGCAGCAGCTGGGACATCCCACACCAGGGCAGGGACCACCCTGCCGGGCAAGACCCCACTGGGTGCCCTGTCAGGGACCCTTCAGGGGACAGGAGGGGTAACCCCGGCCTGGGGACACCACCCTGCCATGGCACAGAGTCCCACCAGCCTTGGCACCAGCCCCCAGCGGGTCCCTGGTCCAGCAGCATCACCCACCCCGCCAATTTAGGGCAGCATCGTGACACCCCAAGACCTTTCCCCATCTCAGGGTCTGGTGTCCCCACAAGGTGATGACCCCCCAAGGAGAGACCCCAGTGAGGCAGGCACACAGAGCTGGCCACCATGGAAGGGCTGAGCCGGCTCAGGCTCGGCCGCGTGGCGCTCACTTGCCTTCACACGTCAGCACCCACTGGAGACAGTTTCGCTTCCTTTTTTGGGGCAGCCTTTTGAATTTCTGATTGGGGACTGTAGTGGGTGAGGAGTAAATTTAGCCAGGGGATGTCCCACGGCTGCACAGCTGCACGGTGGGGCTGGCTGGGGGAAAACAGGGCCAGTGCTGGCGTGGCACAATCTGGGCTCTGCACGGCCTTTCCCCAAGCCCTTCAGAGAAGACAGCTATGTGAGCAGAGGGGATGTCAGGAACCAGCAGCTGCCCCTCCAGGTGCCCAGGGGCTGCACCCCCTGGCTCAGGCATGGCAGAGGCCATGGGTGTCAGCCGGGTTTGGCACAGCTCTAGCACCAAAGTGAGGGGACTTGTGCCCCGCTGGGTCTGGCTCTGCCCCACTCCCCCCAGCCTGGGCTGGGGCTGTTCTGGGCCCCTGCTCTTGCTTTCGAGTTTCAGCCCTGCTCCTCCAGGAACGTGGCTGTTTGTGAGGCCACAGCTGCGCTGGGGGCAGGCAGGACCTGTCCCCTCCCCTCGGGCTGTGCCACGCCACCCGTGGCTCTCCAGACGAGGTGTTTCATCAGCTCCAGGTGCACTCGCCCCGCTCCTGCCACGTCCCCACGCAGAGAGAGCCCACCTCCTCCTGGCACGAGGCGCTGGGGCTTGCCCGGCCTGGGGAAATCACCCAGTGATGTGCAATAATAAAAAGCAGGGCTGCTTTTTGTGGACGAATGTGGCCAGAGATGGTCGTCATGGAGGGGACCCAGGGAGGGTTTGGGGAGCAGAGCAGGGCTTTGGGCTCGAGGTTTGTGGCAGTGGTTTGGGGATGAGGGTTGCAAGAGCTCCTGTAGTCCCACACTCTTTTGCCTTCATTCCTGCACCCCTCACTCTGTTCTCAGCTGTGCGACCCCTCCAAGCCCAAGGTGTCCAAACCCCCAGGGTTTATCGAATGCCCCCTCAAAGCCTTGTTAAGCCCCCACCTGGGAGCCTCAGCATGGGAAAGCAGCTCTCACCAAGCCCTTATCCTCCATGGGATCCACTGCTTCTCTTTGCACCTAATTAAAGCCCTCCTGAAGCATCTCATTTACTAAATTAGATCCCCCTCATTTCAAAATTACTGGCAAGCTGGGAAAATGAGAAAATAAATGACTGTTAAAATTGCAGTGCATGAGCCAGCAGAGTGAGAGCAGGAGATGCAGCTGGGGAGGGGAGGGAGGTTTCAGTTCTGCTCAGCACATTTGCTCACCAGACACCCCCAACGAGGGTGGTGTGGGAGTGGATCCAGATTGCTCTTCCCAGACACTGCTTCCCTTCCTGCCAGGGGATGGATCAGGCCCTGCATCCCTCTGTGATTCCCAGCAGAGGCTCTTCAGCCCTGTTGAAGGCTTTTTAAGGGTAAAACTCTGGCTGGGAATTTGCCAAGTTGCAGGCAGTGGGGGAGGATGGGAGCCCTGGAGGGGCCAGGGCCACTGATCTATAATTAATCAGGTTTTTTTCTTGACAGTCGTTTCTTATGGAAAAGATTTAGCAAAATCTTTAAATCAATAATTAGTGAGGTTTCCTGCCCCCTGAGTCAGAGATGTGCCTGTGCTCTGCCCACACAGACCTGAGCTGAAGCGAGACCCCAGCTCATGCCCCAAACTGAGCCCACAGAAAGCTGGGGCCTGTGTCTTGTGACCAAGGAATGAGCTTTACTCAGGAAATGTCAATATGAATCTCAGGACCTGCAGAAAGCATTGCCCTGGCATCCTCCTCCAGTGGCCCCCCCAGAAATGGGGCATTTCTCAGGGTAAAACCTGGCAGCACAGCTGGGATGGGGGTCCTGTGTTACCTGTCATTCACTCCAGCCTCAGCCACTGCTGAGGTGATTTAACAACTGCTGGAATTGAGAATTATTGAGGCTTGATGTTTCCAGTGGAAAAGAAGTGAACATCCTTCCTGGCAGCAGGTCTCGGTCCTTGGAGCATTTCTGGCTGGCAGAGTCCCTGGCAGCAGCTCTCTTGGCTGCACCACAAGGCTGGGGATGAGATGCCAAAGGCAGGGGTTTGCCAGGGAATAACCTTGCTTGGGCAAGGAAGGCAATCAGTGGCAGCATGGAGGAGCTGCTGCCATCTCTGGGCTCACATTCCCCAGCAGTGAGCTGGGATGGATGGATGGATGGATGGATGGATGGATGGATGGATGGATGGATGGATGGATGGATGGATGGATGGATGGATGGATGGATGGATGGATGGATGTGGCCATGCCGCAGGGACACTCAACCTCAGGACCATCTACCACAGCCCAGTAGCCCCCAGTAGCCAGCCCTGCACCTCTGCCACAGCAGTGCTCAGGAAACTGTGTTAAAGAAGCTTGTCTTGAAACCAAGTGGGACAGATCCCTCCATCATCTGCCCTTCCTTCTTTTCCCTGAGCATCCTGCTGCTGGCTCCTTCCTTGAGGCCAGCAACAGCCCAGGGGTTCTCTCTGTAGTGGTGGAATTGGGGATTTCCTGGGAAAACCATGAGCTTGTCACCCCACACATGGGAAGGGACACTGTGACTGTCCCCATCAGCCTGGTCCCCTGCGCAGGGTGATGGGAAGGGGGTTTGCCCTATGCGTGGGGCTGTTCCATGGCAAGGCCTCGTCTGCCCAGCTGAGGAGGAGGATAAAGAGGGACTAAAGGCAATGAAGTTGTTTTGGAGCATGAGGTGCCTTTTGGCAGCTCAGGTGGGGTCAGGGCCTGCTGCCAGCTCCCTGACAAAAAGCAGGAGGGAAGGGACTGTGCTCTCCTATCAATACAGGCTGGAGCATGAGGGAATTGACAACAGTCCTGCTGTAAAGTATTTGAGGAAATCAGTGGATAATGACGTGGCAATGTGCACTTGCAGCCCAAAAAGCCAAATGGGTCCTGGGCTGCATCAAAACCAACAAGGGCAGCAGGTTGAGGGAGGGGGTTCTCCCCCTGTATTCCACTCTGGTGAGGCCCCAGCTGCAGTGCTGGGTCCAGCTCTGGATCCCACAACATAAAAAAGATGTGGCCCTGTTTGGGTTAGTCTAGAGGAGGCCACAAAGATTTCAGAGCACTGGAGCACCTCTGCCATGAGGAAAAGCTGAGAGAGTTGGGGCTGCTCAGCCTGGAGAGGAGAAGGCTCTGGCAAAACCTTATAGCAGCCTTTTAATACTTGAAAGGGGCTTAGAGGAAAGAAGAATACAGACTTTTTATTAGACAATAGGATAAGAGATAATGTTTCTTAACTAAAGAAGGGTCAATTTAGGATAGATGAAATTAAGAAATCTTTTACTGTGAGAATGGTGAGGTGTTGACACAGGTAGCTGAGGGAAGCTGTGGATGTCCTATCCCTGGAAATATTTGAGGTCAGGCTGAAAGGGGCTCTGAGCAACTTGATCTGGTTGATGTCCCTGTTCATTTCAGGGAGCTTGGACTGGATGACTTTTAAAGGTCCCTTCCAACCCAATGCATTCTAGGGTTCTATGAGTCTGTGTCCCCAGAAGACACTTGCAGGGACATGTGGCGACCCAAAGCCTGGTGGAGCAAGGCACTCCACTGGCACAGCCTGGTGGGGGGGATGTGGGGGGCCATCCGCCCTTTCCCAAGAGGCTGGTGTGGGACACCTCCCCAGAACTGCACACAGCATAGCCAGGTGCTCCCAGCCCCTGTCCCTGGCATGGCTCCTGGCTGCCCTGGTGGGGGGACAGCAGCAGAGCACTGGTGCTTTCAGCACAGCCATGGCTGTCAGCCCTTCCATGGGCAGGGCTGCAGGGAAACTTCCCCAGGGCTGTGCTGGGGATGGGGACAGGGCATGTGACGTGCAGGAACCTGTGTTGCTGTGGCACAGGGTGTGATGGACAGAATGGTGCTTGTGCTTAACTGGCAGCTGCATCAGCACCCCCATTCCGGGAAGCAGGGGGGTGACTGAGAAATGGGGGCAGAGCCATGAGAAATGGTGGCAAAGGGACATGGCTGGCCATGCCTCTGCCACAGGCCACATGTGCCTGCAAGGCACCTGGCACCCAGAGGCCAACGAGCAAGGGTCAAGGATGGCACAGCCAGGGCCATGTGTTCAGTGAGTGCATGGGCTGCCCCAGGCTGCTCGTTCCCTGGTCTTGGCAGTGCCAGGGGGTTTCACTGGGGTGCCCAGAGCTGAGGAAAAGCTTCACAGAGCCCTTGCAATGTAAGTGTGTGCACACGTGTATGTGCTCCCATCCCACCCTCCATGCTGGTGCCACTGGGCTGGAGCTGGGCAGAGCGTGGGGAGTGGGCGCGTTGGAAGGACACAGAGACAGGGATGCTGAGCCAGCGCTAGTTCAGTGTCGGCGTTTATTTGTGTGACACTCAGGGTGGGGGGCAGGAGCAGGGGATGGGGGGCATGGGCAGAGACATCTGCGGCAGGGGGAGCCGCTGTTCCCAGAAGTGGGGAGGAGGGAGGGAGCCAGCAAAGGGCCGGCAGGGTGGGGTTAGTAGCATTCGGATCTGTTCACGGTCTTCTCCACATTTCCAGCCTCGTGCCTGACCTTGCACGAGACAGAATTGTAACTCTGCCACTTGCTGGCGTCCAGCGACAGGTAGCTGCTGGCCATGTACTGGTTGTTGCTCTGCCGCTGGGGCTGGCTGGTCTTCACACCACTTGTGATGGTGTTGCCATCAGCTACCCATTCCACCGTCACGGGGCTCGGGTAGAAGTCCTCCAGCAGACACACCAGGGTGGCTTTGCCCAGGGACGTCATCTCCTCGGAGGATGGCGCGAAGAGGTTGACAGTGGGAGCGACCTTGGGCTGGCCTGCGAGGGACGAGAGCGGGGTCAGAGAGGGCCCTGTCCCCTACCACAGCCCCTGCCTGCCCTGCTGGCACTACCCAGAAACTCCCCACTTTCCCCACAGCCAAGAGCTTATAAAGCATAACTGTAATGAGTTTAAATCTGGGATATATAAATAAATAAATAAATAAACCAAGAATAAATAAATAAATAAATAAATAAATAAATAAATAAATAAATAAAACCAAATAAATAAAGAACAAATAAATAAATAAATAAAACCTCTATATATTAATATATCTATAAAATACGTGCATATATGTGTGTAATACACACACATATACATACATCTCATATATACTTGTATATATGTTTTATATGCCCTATATGTACATGTATATGCATGTATGTATTACATATTATAGATACAGCTAATATACACAATACATATAAAGTGTACAACATACATACAGGAGTCCATCTCATAGGAATATAATTCTATAAAATGCATTTAACATGAGTATTTATACATTTCTGTATCTCATATATATAAAAAGACATATTTTTATATATATATGTATATATATATATATATATATATCTCCCTAAATCTCAATTTCTTTGCCTTAAAGCCATTTCTTTCCTTTTACAAGGCAATTAAAAAAAAAAAAAAACCACCAAAATTTCACAGACAAACCATCCTGTTTTCTGCCCAGTTCTGCTTTCAGTCATTTTCTGACTTGTCTCTGAAAAACTACCACTAAAAATCACCCAAAGGAAGACAGAAAAAAGATGTTTGGTCTTTCTGAGGTGGTTCTGCTGCCTCCTCCAATGTGCACTGTCTCTATCTCTATCTTCACCTCTTTTTATCTCTATCTTCATTCAAAAATCAGGATGACTCCACCATTAAATACTTTCTGATGAAGAAATAGTCAAAGAACATTTTTTCTCGATCTTAGCCCTGAGTAATTTGGTTCAAACTGGGATTTTTGACCAAATTCTTTTAAAAATTACAGACAAAGACAGACAAATGACATTTCTGGCAGCATTTTCATCACAATAATCTCCATTTTTGACACGTCTTACCTGGATGACAGTCTCCTTAAGATACCCCTGGAATCTTTTGTCTAAGATTCCGGGGATGTGCTGTTTTAACGTGAAGTCAGGGGTGGCTGTGGGCTGCTCACAGCCAAGGACAGGCTGTCCTTTCGTGGCACCTGCACCCTTGGCCATGGGACCCCGCAGAAGAGTCCCTGCCCCTCACCAGGGGTGACAGACTTAGTCCTCAGGACTAAGAGTTGAGGACTTATTTACTTAGACTGACAAATTTCTTTGACAAAGACAAAAATCACCTCTTTTACAGACCTAAACCCAAGTTTCCTTCCTCCTGAGACCTCAGACACATTTCCTGGACAAATTTTAATACTTTTTGACCGAGAAAATACCCCCCCCCAATCCTCAGTGGTGCGCACAGAGTCGTCAGAGTCCGCAGGGATGAGACAGAGCCCCCAGCGCTGGGCTTAGTGCCTGGCCCAAAACGGGCGGCAGACCCCAGCCCGGCGCCAAGTCCGAGAAAAAAACCCCAAATCACCAAAAATCGACAAAATGCCAGAATTCCGCAGTGGGGAAGGAAAGACCGAGGGGAAGTCGGCGACTCACCTATGACCGTCAGCATCGTCCCGGACCCGAATATACCACACAGTGAGACAGGGCCATACAAAAACCTTCTGCCTCATGGCAGAACAGTCCTGGGCCCTATGGATGTGGCAGGATGGAGAGGATGGTCTGGAAGTATCCCAATGGATGCAGTGGAATGAAGGTGATGGGATGGAGATGTCCCGATGGACACAGCAGGATGAAGGTGTGGGCACAGCTGTATCTGTGGGGTTTTGGTCCTGGCTCAGCTCCTTCAGTGCAGCTCCCACCACCAGCAAAGCAGCTAATAGCTGAAGGTCTCTGCAGGCAACTTATTTTTATTAATATTTACCCTAAAAATAAGAAAAGGCGAGAAGCAGAGAAGCAGAGAAGCCTACACAGAGCTGTGGTAGCCAAGGAAGGGGTGAGCCAGAACTGGTTTCAGCTAAGACCAATAAACTGCAAATTTCCATGTAAAGGCTTGGCTGCTGCTTTGAAAAGTGTTTTCCCAGTGTGGTGCCAATCCCACCGATTTGCAGATTCAGTGCTCAGCTTGGACCACTGAATGCCAACAGCACCAACGTAAATTAAACCCCCAGATATTCACATGTTGTGGTTTGTGCAAGTGGCTATAGAAAGAAGCAGAGCCAGTGAACTTCCTGAGTCACAGGAACTACATAAATAGCTCAATACAAAAGAGGTGACACTTCCAAGATTTTGTGGTTTGAGACACTTTCAGAGGTTTGCTTTGCCTTGGGGAAAGTTTATGCTTTGGTGCAAAGCAAGAAACTATCCAAAAAAGAAAAAAAAATCACTGAAATTGTCTATGCAAAGAATTTGGCTGATGTCAGTATCCTCTATTGTGGATGATCATTTTCTGAGCATTTCTCAGGCTTCAATGAGGTTTCAGTTTCATTTTGTGGGAGGACAAAACAGGGGGACAATGTTCAGCTCTTCAGTCCTGCTCTTCTCCTTGGAGAGAGGCATGGAAGAGCACAGAGGCTGTGCTGGATGCAGCAGGGTGTTGCTGAAGTAGCTATTGCTATTGCCACCAGAGCAGGAGACCTTGACAATTTCTCCCACATAGGCTGACACTGAGGATGGCTGACTCAGAGATCCTGCTTGGACCCGGGAATTTGGAGAAGGAGAGGGGAGAAGATGGGGGTCAGTCAGTGCCCTAGGACAACCCTCTCTGAGCTGCAGGACAGGGCTCCTGTGCCAAAAGGTCCTGATGGAACAGAGGCATCACTGCCCCAGAGAGAGCCCAAGGCCTGAGCCCAAGGCCAGGACCCTGAGAGGAGACTTGGCAGAGCAAGAGGCCGAGGCTGGCAGCAGCATGAGGTGATGGGGTTGACGACAAGGCAATGCCAGGCACTGCACAGCAGCAGGGTCACCTCCTGCATAGCATGGGGCAACCAGGAGGCCATTCACAGCCAATGGCCATGGAGCGGGGACACAAAGCTGCCTCAAGCCCACAGCTCTGCTCACCCCTAAGAGAGGGGGCAGAGAAGCTCCATCTTTAATTCCTCTGTTTCCAGAGAGCTGAGCCCCCTGCAGTGATGGTCCAGGAGGTCCTGGCACAGCTGGGCTGGGAGCTGGGCAGGCAGGCAGCTGGCAGGGCCCTGGGCACCAGCCAGGGAGATCAGGAGTAGCTTGGCTCTGAAGCACAGGGCAGGAACAGGGCTGCTGGGAGGTCATCCTGGCACTTCTTTATTGAGGGTGTGGGCAAATGCTGGACAGGCATCCTAGAGAGCTGGATGATATCCCAGGCCTGCAAGTGTTATACAGGCACTTGGACAATGCCCTACATTTTGGTCATCCCTGAAGTGGCCATGCAGTTAGACTGTGTGATCATTGAAGGCCTCTTCCATCCAAAATAGTCTATTCAGTTCTATCCTATCTGCTCTCATCCAGAAATGACAAGGGAAGGGCTGTAACGATGGAGCTGTGTCACTGGGAACAGCTACATTCACCACAGGGCAGAAAAGGGCAGGGTCGTGCCAGGGACCTGCCCCACATCAAACAGGGACAGCAGAGACTCCTAATTGGCCCCTGCCATGGCAACTGTACCCCTTCCCCATTGCTCCGTTTCACCATGGCAACATTATCACTGCCACTTCTGTAGTTACCACACTGAGAGCCTTGTCCTAGGCTTGGACCCTAGAGATGGTCACTGTGCTCATGGAGCTGGATTGGGATCTGGAGAATCGTGAAGGGATGTCCAGTAGTCCCAAGCCATTGTAGTAGATCACAGTGACAGGGGCACAGCCAGGAAACTTAGGCTGGTACCAGTCACAGCTGCTGCCATCCGTGGATCAGATGACTTTGGTGGCTTGTCCCATTACTGAGTAGAGCTGACAGAGCACTGCCTGGACCAGGGAACCTGGAGAGGGAGAGGACGGAGAAAAGAAGATGGGGGTCAGCCAGTGACCTGGAGCATGGCCTTCTGTGGTCAGGGGAACAGTGAAAGGACAAATCTTCCTGCAGGCAGATAGGACATACATGGGACATGACAGGACTGCTGTGAAGTCATAAGTTCCTCAAATGACAGGGGATGGGCACAGTCCTAGGGCTCCAAGGGATGGCTGAGGCAGGAGGTTTTTGTACCACTTCCCCATTGCTCTGTGTCACTGTGCAGCAGTACTGCTGCTGTCATAGCTACCACAGAAATAGACAGCCTCGTCCTCGGCCTGGACCCCAGAGATGGTTAACGTGTTCGAGGAGCCGGACTTGGATCCAGAGAATCGCGAAGGGATGCCCGAGGGTCTGTTGGAGTTGCTGTAGATCACAGTGACAGGGGCACTGCCAGGGACCTTCTGCTGATACCAGCCATAGCTGCCGCTGCTACCCGAGCAGGTGATCCTGACGGTTTCGCCCACCTTGGCGGACACCGAGGACGGCTGAGTCAGCGCTGCCTGGACCAGGGAACCTGGAGAGGGAGAGAAGAGAGAGGAGAAGACACTGAGTGACCCAGGGGCACAGACCTGCCTGGGCAGCAGGATGTGGCCCCTGTGCCCAAAGGCCCCATCCAGGCACAGCGAGTCTGGCCATGGCACCTGTGCTGTGGGCGAGCACCACGAGGAGAAGAGGGGCCCAGGCCATGGTTCAATCCCACCAGCTCAGTGTCCCCAGAAGGATGGGGCTGTGCCGTGGACCCTGACTCCCTTTTAAGCCCCCGCCCGCCCAGGACACGTCCCCTCCATGCAAATCTGACCCTGCGGTCACGGCCGGATCCCGCCGGTGACTCCCTCCGCACATCCCTCCCCACTCCACACCCAGCCCCACCACCCCAGATACAGCAGGGCTTGTCCACAGGCACAAAGCAGAGACATTTCCCAGCTCTGAGCCTGAAACCCAACAGCATAGACCCCTCTGTCCCCAGACCAGGTTGAGTGGCTGCAGTGCCTAAGGAGAAGGGAGAGCTTGGCACTGGGGCAAGGGCATACAGGATCACCTGCAGGTCCCAGTGATGAGGCTGGAATGATGCCAAGCTCCACCATTCCCCAACTTATTTTTGGCATTTCTCCCTCCCATGGGTGTTCCAGGCCCCTAAAATACCCCCTAACTCTCCTGCTTTTGTGCCCTGACTCTTCTGACAGCTGAGACCTACCACTCAGGAGCAAGACTTTTGCTCTTCTCAGACATTCACACCCCAGAACAATGGGAGTGGGCCAGCACTGAGCCCTGGGGTCCAGCAATGCCTCCCCATGAGCTGATCATAAGCCCAAGGTGCTGGTGCTCAGCAGAGGCAGCCAGAGCTGGGGCAGCCCCTGGTCAGCCAGCCCTGCTCTGACTCGAGGCACAGGGATTGTGGCTGTCTTTGGCAGTCCCAACCCAGACAAAGAGTGGCTGCACCACGGGAAATTCCCTCTCCCCCAGGACCCTCCCTGTCCCTGACTATTCTGTCCCCAGGGTACCCAGGGCACCAGGAGCCCATCTGGCATGAGCAGGGCAGGGCTGCAGGGCTGTCTCCCTGCAAGCAGCACAGAGGGGACCTGCTGGAGCAGAGCACATGTCCCATGGCAGGAACTGCTACAAAGGCACAGATACTGCTCCATATTGTGTCTGGGCAGCAGCAAGCAGCACCTGAGAGTGCCTCCCTGGAGCAACAGTGGGCTTGTGTCTTTCTTTTCCCATGCTGGGAGTTACCATGGCCCTGAACACCACTGGTCTCCCAGCCAGAAGAGTGAGAGCCTCCTCCTGTTTCTCCTCCTCCTCTCCTAGCCATGGGTAATGCGGCCACGGAGATGAGTGCATTCCTAAGTGCTATGTATCCCCTCCCAAAATGCCAGGGAACAGTCAGACCTGGGGCTCTAAGGGGATGCCAGGCTGGGACACCAGGCACAACCACATTCAGTGCAGGGCAGCAAGGGCAGGGACCTAATTCCCCATCAAGCAGGCACAGCCGAGACTCCTGACTGATGTCTGCAATAGCAGGAGGTTTTTGCATCACTTCCCCATTGCTGCATGTCACCAGGGCAGCATCACTGCTGCTGTCCTCACCACCACAGAAATAGACAGCCTTGTCCTCGGCCTGGACCCCAGTGATGGTTAACGTGTTCGAGGAGCCGGATGTGGATCCGGAGAATCGCGAAGGGATGCCCGAGGGTCTCTTGTTATTGTTGTAGATCACAGTGACAGGGCCACTGCCAGGGACCTTCTTCTGGAACCAGCCATAAGCATTGCTGCTACTCCCACAGCAGATCAAGGTGTTCTGCTGCAGAGACATGGACACTGGGGACAGCTAAGCCAAAGCCATATGAGAGCCATGGGCTGTGGCAGAAGCTCTCCATGCCCAGCCAGAGTACCCAGGGCTCCCATGTTCTGGTAAATGCCCACATGCCCGGCCCTGACCTGCCAGGGTGGCTGCAATGCTGCTGGGCTCTGGGCGGGACTCAGGCTGTGGAGTAGATATGTGGCAAAGGTGTTCTTGAGCAGCTCCACGGGCAGCTCCTAACACTGTCCCAGGCTCCTCTGCCCACACATGGATATTGGGCACTGGGGATGAGCCTAGGCAAGGGCTTCTGCAGCACCAGGGCCCAACCACTGGGGACACAGTCATAGAATTATAGAATGGTTTGAGTTGGAAGGGACATTAAAGACCATCTGGTTCAACACCCCTGCCATGGGCAGGGACACCTTTCACTAGACCAGGTTGCTCAAAGCCTCATCCAACTTTGTCTTGAACACTTCCAGGGACGGGCCATCCACAAGTTCTCTGGAAGACCAGCTCCAGTGCCACATCATGCTCAGAGTCACAGCCCTGAGACACGGAACACAAAGGGAAGACATCCAGGAAGGGAAAGGAAAAGTTCCAAAGCTGGAGAAGTGGTCATGCCCAGCAGAGTGGAATGAGGCACCAAACCCAGCCTTTTTGACACTCAAGATCTCGTTTGCCTGTGGCTCAGTGAGTGGCTCACATGAGATCAGCACTGCTGCTGTCGAAGCTATAACAGTAATAGACAGCCTCATCCTCAGCTTGACCACCAGTAATCCTCTGGAGGCAGACACAAAACCAGAGAATCGTGAAGGGATGTCTGAGGGACTCCTGTCACTCCAGTAGATCACAGTGACAAGGGCACTGCCAGGGACCTTCTGCTGGAACCAGCCATACTCATTGCTGCTCCCAGAGCACATAACTCAGATAGTTAGTCCCAGGTTGGCTGGCACCAAGGACAACTGACTGGACCAGGGAGCCTGGAGGGGGAGAGGTGAAAGGCAATAACATGGGGGGGAGCCATTGCCCCAGGAGCACATCCCTGCCCAGGCAGTGCGACAGGGCTCCTGTGCCCAATGGTCCAATGAGGGAAAGGGACCCGGTCATGGCTACAGAAACCTGGGGGAATCAGAGCCCAGGCTGGCCCAGAGCAATGCAGCAGAGGCAGCTTCAGCAGCAGCAAGTGGGGTAGGGAAGCAAAAGGTAACAGGGCTGGGGATGAGGCAGTGCCATTCCTATTACAGGGACAGGGGAAAGAGTCACCTCCTGTGTCTTGTTGTGCACAGTCATGTCCTCGGGCAGGGGACAGGAACCTGCCTCAACTCCACTATCACAGCTTTGTTTGGCCATGAGGAAAAATGGCCAGGAAAACCTCCCTCTCTTGGCACTGGGTTCTGTGCCTCACTTCCACATTACCCACTGGCTTTGTCACCCCCACCAGCACTGCTGCTGTCCCAGCTACCACAGAAACAGCCTTGTCCTCAGCCGGGACCCCAGTGATGGTTAACGTGCCCGTGGTGCCGGATACAGAACCAGAGAATCATGAAGGGATGCCCGAGGGTCTGTTGTTGCTGCCATAGATCACAGTGACACAGCCCAAGGCACCCCAGCACAGAGGCAGCAGGAGGAGGACATGGTCATCAGTAGCAAGACGTGATGAGTTTGGGAACAAAGCCACACTGATCTTTGCAGGGATAAGGACAACGACTTTCAGTCGTGGGGGAGAGCAAGACAATCTCCAGTTCTGTGGGATAACGAAAGAAGGACATTTGCAGCCACTGCTGTACAGAGGGGACAGGGACCTGCCCCACAGCCAGCCAGGAGGGAGGAGGGCTGAAATATTTTATGTTGTTTTGGAGTCTGGAAATCTTTGGAATCCTTACTTCCTACTTCTTGTTGTCACTATACACCATAGTCACCACTGCTGCTGTCCCAGCCACCACAGAAATAGACAGCCTCGTCCTCAGCCTGGACCCCAGTGATGGTTAACGTGGCCGAGGAGCCGGATGCAGATCCGGAGAATCGCGAAGGGATGCCCGAGGGTCTGTTGGTGTTATCGTAGATCAAAGTGACAGGGGCATTGCCAGGGACCTTCTGCTGATACCAGCCATAGTTGTTGCTGCTGCTACCCCCAGAGCAGGTGATCTGGACAGTCTCTCCTTTGTTGGCTGACACTGAGGACAGTTGACTCACTGCTGCTGCCTGCACCAAGGAACCTGGAGAGGGAGAGGAGAGAGGGGAGGACAGGGGATCACTCAGTGTCCCAGGAGCACAGACCTGACTGGGGAGCAAGGTTACAGGGAATGCCACAGTCAGGAGAGAATGGACTCAGATACTGTCACCAGCATATTTGAGGAGTAGAGCCCAGGCCAAGGCATCTCAGCAGAGGCAGCTCTGGCAGACTCTGGAGGACCTGGTTAACAGTAGCAAGAGGCAGTGAGGTGGGGAACACAGCTATACCATGAGTTTTGTAGGGACAAGGACAATGGTCCCCAGCCACAAAGTCACCTCCTGTTCTCTAGGACAAAAAAGGAAATTCATAGCAGTGGTCATGCAGAGGAGACAAAAACCTGCCCCAGCCCCACATCCACAACTCTACTTGGTCATGAGAAGGACTGAAAATCTACATTTTTAATTCCTCTACACCTCATTTGAAAATCTGTCACTTCACCAGCATCACTGCTGCTGTCCCAGCCACCACAGAAATAGACAGCCTCGTCCTCGGCCTGGACCCCAGTGATGGTTAACGTGGCCGAGGAGCCGGACTGGGATCCGGAGAATCGCGAAGGGATGCCCGAGGGTCTGTTGGTATCACGATAGATCACGGTGACAGGGCCACTGCCAGGGACCTTCTGCTGGAACCAGCCATAATAGTTGTTGCTAGCCCCAGAGCAGGTGATCCTGACCATGGCTGACACCGAGGACGGCTGCTGACTCACTGCTGCCTGGACCAGGGAACCTGGAGAGGGAGAGGAGAGAGGGGAGAAGAAGGAGAGTAATCTGAGCCCCAGGAACACAGCTTTCCTAGGGCAGCAGGGTGTAGCCCTGTGCCCACATGCCCTATCCAGGCACAGTGAGTCTGGCCATGGCACCTGAGCTGTGGGCAAGCACTGTGAGGAGGGGAAGGGCCCAGGCCATGGTTCAATCCTATCCGCTCCATGTCCTCACACTGGTGGGCTGTGCTGTGGACCTTGTCTAGCTTTTAAGCAACCACCTGCCTGGGCCATGGCTCCTCCATGAAATTCAGACTCATTCCTCAGAAACAGCATCCCCCAGAATCCACGATCCATGGTCAATAGCAGCCATCCTGCAGGGCCTCAGTCCTGACCAGCACTGCTCTCCCAGCCACCACAGAAATAGACAGCCTCGTCCTCAGCCTGGACCCCAGTGATGGTTAACGTGCCCGAGCCGGACGATCCGGAGAATCGCGAAGGGATGCCCGAGGGTCTCTGGTCATTTAGTAGATCACAGTGACAGGGCCACTGCCAGGGACCTTCTGCTGGAACCAGCCATAGTTGCTGCTACTCCCTGAGCAGGTGATCCTGATAGTCTCTCCCACACTTGCTGACAGTGAGGACGGCTGCTGACTTCTACTGCCTGGACCAGGGAACCTGGAGAGGGAGAGGAGAGAGGGGAGGACAGGGGGTGAGTGAGTGACCTGGGAACACAGATCTCCCCAGTGTGACAGGGATAGCACCCCTGTGCTCAGTCCCCAGCTGGGCACAGTGAGTCTGGCCAGGACACCTGCACCAGGAATGAGTAACACGGTGAGGAGGGGGCAAGGCCAGCAAGGTGCCAGCTGCTCAGGCAACACAGGATGGGATGGGTTCAGGCTCCTTGTTTTTGTGGGGTCATAGTGGAACATTGTCCAGGGTCAGGGGCTCCCCTGAGGGCCAGAGGTGCTTGGGGGTTCCTGAACAGGTTGAACATGAACCCAGTGGGCTGGCACTGAGCAAACACAGCCAATGCAGCCTTAGCCCAGCAGCTCCTCTTGCAGTACAACAGAGCATTCCCTGACCAGCCCTGATCTGCCACGGCAGCCTCATGCATGTGCCTGGAGCTCCTGTGCCCATGGGAAATGTCATGTCCCAGGCTTTGAAGGCAAAGCTTTGGCCCAGCTCCCTGGCCCATGGCATGTCCCTAGCTCTCAGTGCTGGGGCCACAAGGCTGAGCCCCCTGGGGTGATGTCTGGGGGCTCATGGCAAAGCAGGGCTGGCAGCTGTGCTGGGAGGCAGCTGGCACGGCCCCAGGCACCAGCTGAGGAGCACAGAGGGACCCTGGCCCTGGAGCAGTGTGCAGGGACAGGGCTGCTGGGAGCTCATCCCTTTTGCAAATGACAGGGGATGGGCACACTCCTGGGATTGTAAGAGACAGCTGAGCTGGGAGGCTTTTGTATCACTTCCCCATTGCTCTGTGGCACCGTGCAGCATCACTGCTGCTGTCATCAGCACCACAGAAATAGACAGCCTCGTCCTCGGCCTGGACCCCAGTGATGGTTAACGTGTTCGAGGAGCCGGACGCAGATCCAGAGAATCGTGAAGGGATGCCCGAGGGTCTGTTGTTATCGTTGTAGATCACAGTGACAGGGGCACTGCCAGGGACCTTCTGCTGGAACCAGCCATACCAGTAGTTGCCACCGTTGCAGGTGTTCTCTATGGTTGATCTTGCAGTTGCTCACAGCTGAGGCAGGGAGCACCCCGAGCCTGTTCCTGCCCAGGAGGACCATGGCCTCGCTGCACCAGCAGCTCCTGTGCACAGAGCAGGGACAGCCCCGCCTGGCCATGGGGGCACATCCAGCTGCCCTCGAGCACCCAAGGCTGGTTGGTGCCTCCTGGTCCCGGGGCACTGTGCTCCCTGGGCGCTGATCAGCAACAGGGACAGAGCAGCTGGGAAAACCACATCCTGCTTCAGTCGAGGCTGCCACCCTGGGCCTCTCTGAATTGCCACAAGAGAACCGTGGAGCAGAGAAATGGGGCTTTGAAAGGGAATGGGAACCACACCAAGACCCGGAGCTTCAAGGCTCCACAACACTAAGGAAAATCAAGCCCCCAGTTCCTCCAAATTCAAGGTGAGCTGAGGGTCTCCAGCAGCTTTGCAGCACCCGCGGGTGGAGCTGGGCCGGGCTTTGTACCCATCACGAGCACGTAGCACGTCCACTCTTGTCCGGCCAGGGCAGCCCCTCTGCCTCCTGCCCACAGCACGGCCCACGGCAGCCGCCAAGGAGCCTGCGGGGCTGCTCTGCACCTCGCTGGCACACGCTGGCACCCGGCTGGCCACAGCCCCTTTGCCTCCTGCCTGCCCCGTGAGCCTCAGCACTGTGCAGTGGGGCCACACTGACACCGTGTGGGGACCAGAAGGGCCTCAGGGACAGCAGTGCAGGAACTGAGAGCCCAGCCCGCCACAGGACTCTGCCCTTGCTGCCTCTCACCCCTGCCACGGCTTCCAACAGGTCCCGACATTCCTCCAGCCCTGGCCACAACCTTCAGGGTTTCTGTGAGGCCCCCTGCCCACGGCAGCCCGTGCTCACAGGGGAGAGCCTCTCACACAGACACAGGCTCCTTTGGCACAGTTGCTGTCACCAGAGATGAGTGGCATCAGCCCTGAACTGGCAGGGACTGGCAGGGACCAGAATGTCCAGAGATCATGACAGGGATTGTCCCAGCTCCTCTGAGCAACCGCAGGACAAGACATTTTGAGGGCAACAACAAGTAGCCACAGCACAGCTCTTTACTTCCAGGAGCCGTGTCACTTCAATGTCCTCCAGCACCACTGAGGGTCCCTTGGTGCTATCACAGCTCACAGTGACAGCGGCACTGCCCAGGCCCAGGCACAGCTGCTGCTACCCAAGCAGGAGATCTCGACAGTCTCTCCCACACTGGCTGACACTGAGGATGGCTGACTCAGTGATCCTGCTTGGACCCGGGAATTTGGAGAGGGACAAGAGAGAGGGGAGAAGAGAAGGACCCCCAGTGTTCCAGGAACATGGCACTCTCCTGGGCAGGGCAATGGGGAATGCCACAGTCAAAGGAGAATGGGTGCAACCACAGCCACCAGTGAATTTGGGGAGCAGAGCCAAGCCCATTGCACCCCAAGGCACTCCAGCACAGGGGCACCTCTGGCAGCAGCAGGAGGACATGGTCATCAGTAGCAAGAGGCAGTGGGGTGGGGGACAAGGCCACACAAGAAGTTGTGTAGGGACCAGGACAATGGTCCTCAGCCACAGAGTCACCTGGAGTGCTCTAGGACACAAAAGGGGGCAACTGCTTAGCCATGGTCATGCAGAGGCAACAAAAACCTGCCCCAATACAGCATCCACAACTCTGCTTGTTTGTGAGAAGAACAGAAAAGATTCCTCTCTACCTCACTTGAAAATCTCTTTGTCACTACACCAACATAGCTGCTGTCAAGACCACCACAGAAATAGACAGCCTTGTCCTCGGCCTGGACCCCAGTGATGGTTAACGTGCCCGTGGAGCCAGACCAGGATCCAGAGAATAGCGAAGGGATGCCCGAGGGTCTGTTGGTATCACGATAGATCACAGTGACAGGGGCACTGTCACTGGCCTGATACCAGCCAGCATAAGGATAGCCTCTGCTACCTCCAGAGCAGGTGATCCTGACGTTCTCTCCCACCTTGGCTGACACTGAGGATGGCTGAGTCAGCGCTGCCTGGACCAGGGAACCAGGAGAGGGAGAGAAGAGAGGGCAGAAGGCAGGGGTCACTCAGTGTCCCAGGGGCAGAGACCAGGATGGGGCCCCTGTGACCCAACATCCCATGATACCATGGAGTGGCCCAGAGACACACACAGAACACAGGGCACGGAGGGTGCCTCCACCATGCTGACCAGCACTGCTGCCGTCATGGTTACCACAGAAATAGACAGCCTCGTCCTCGGCCTGGACCCCAGTGATGGTTAACGTGCCCGTGGAGCCGGACTGGGATCCGGAGAATCACGAAGGGATGCCCGAGGGTCTCTTGTCATTGGCATAGATCACAGTGACAGGGGCACTGCCAGGGACCTTCTGCTGGAACCAGCCAGCGTAACCATAGCTGCCGCTGCTACCCGAGCAGGTGATCCTGACGGTTTCTCCCACCTTGGCTGACACCGAGGACGGCTGCTGAGTAACCGCTGCTTGGACCAGGGAACCTGGAGAGGGAGAGAAGAGAGAGGAGAAGACAGGGGTCACTCAATGTCCCAGGGGCACAGACCTGCCTGGGCAGCAGGACGGGGCCCCTGTGCCCAAAGGCCCCATCCAGGCACAGCGAGTCTGGCCATGGCACCTGTGCTGTGGGTGAGCACCAAGAGGAGAAGAGGGGCCCTGGCCATGGTTCAATCCCACCAGCTCCATGTCCTCACACTGATGGGGCTGTGCTGTGGCACCCAACACCCTCTTATGAAGCTGCCCTCCCGGCACAGACCCTCCATAGAAATGTGGCCCCCAGTGTTTCCTGGCAGCTCCTGTTACACTGCTCACTCTCTTTCTTGCCCACCAATTCAACAAGATCACTCCAGGTCAATGCATCCTCTGCAGCCACCTTCACCAGGCCTGTGACCCTGGCATCACCCACCCACCGCGCATCCCCTGTGGCAGCTCAGCTCCTCCATGCACTCCCTTCCCACACAGGGGCTTCTGCACAGGGCTCTGTGCCTGCAGCCGCCCCAGACAAGCCCATGGTCCCCACCAGTGCTGAGCTTCCACAGCACCCCCACTGCAGGCACTGCCCCAGCACCAGTGATGCTCCCCATTGCCAGCAGCACCACAGGCAACAGAGGGGCTCTGCATCCTGCAGCCTCTGGAGCACCAGGGCCAGTGCCCAGCCTGCCCAGCCCCACACACCTGCACAGACCTCTCCACATCACCCTTCCCAGGCCTGCCTCTGCCTTTCCATGCTGCTCCTTTGGCCTAGAGGCAGACAAGGAAAATCACGAAGCGATGCTTGAGGGTGTCTTGTTGCTGTAGTGACAGGAGCTCTGCCAGGGACCCTCTGCTTGGACCAGCCAGCATAAGTCTAACTACTGCTAAACCCTGAGCAGCTGATCTTTACAGTTTCTCTGAGGCTGGCTGACACCAAGGATGGCTGACTTGTAATACTGCCTGGGCCAGGGGAGATGGAGAAGGAGACAGGAGAAGACAGGGTTCAGTAAGGAAGGCAGCGCTACCCGGATGCATGACCCTGGAATGCAGGGATTCAGCACTGAACTTTTTTATCACTCCAACAATCCTCTGAGCCACTGTGGCAGCATCACTGCTGACGTCATCAGCACCACAGAAATAGACAGCCTCGTCCTCGGCCTGGACCCCAGTGATGGTTAACGTGTTCGAGGAGCCGGACATGGATCCGGAGAATCGCGAAGGGATGCCTGAGGGTCTCTTGTTATCGTTGTAGATCACAGTGACAGGGGCACTGCCAGGGACCTTCTGCTGATACCAGCCATACCAGCCACTGCCACCGTTGCAGGTGTTCTCTATGGTTGATCTTGCAGTTGCGCTCAGCTGAGGCAGGGAGCACCCCGAGCCTGTTCCTGCCCAGGAGGACCATGGCCTCGCTGCACCAGCAGCTCCTGTGCACAGAGCAGGGACAGCCCTGCCTGGCCATGGGGGCACATCCAGCTGCCCTCGAGCACCCAAGGCTGGTTGGTGCCTCCTGGTCCCAGGGCACTGTGCTCCCTGGGCGCTGATCAGCAACAGGGACAGAGCAGCTGGGAAAACCACATCCTGCTTCAGTCGAGGCTGCCACCCTGGGCCTCTCTGAATTGCCACAAGAGAACCGTGGAGCAGAGAAATGGGGCTTTGAAAGGGAATGGGAACCACACCAAGACCCGGAGCTTCAAGGCTCCACAACACTAAGGAAAATCAAGCCCCCAGTTCCTCCAAATTCAAGGTGGGCTGAGGGTCTCCAGCAGCTTTGCAGCACCCGCAGGTGGAGCTGGGCCGGGCTTTGTACCCATCACGAGCACGTAGCACGTCCACTCTTGTCCGGCCAGGGCAGCCCCTCTGCCTCCTGCCCACAGCACGGCCCACGGCAGCCGCCAAGGAGCCTGCGGGGCTGCTCTGCACCTCGCTGGCACACGCTGGCACCCGGCTGGCCACAGCCCCTTTGCCTCCTGCCTGCCCCGTGAGCCTCAGCACTGTGCAGTGGGGCCACACTGACACCGTGTGGGGACCAGAAGGGCCTCAGGGACAGCAGTGCAGGAACTGAGAGCCCAGCCCGCCACAGGACTCTGCCCTTGCTGCCTCTCACCCCTGCCACGACTCCCAACAGGTCCCGACATTCCTCCAGCCCTGGCCACAACCTTCAGGGTTTCTGTGAGGCCCCCTGCCCACGGCAGCCCGTGCCCAATGGGGAGAGCCTCTCACACAGACACAGGCTCCTTTGGCACAGTTGCTGTCACCAGAGATGAGTGGCATCAGCCCTGAACTGGCAGGGACTGGCAGGGACCAGAATGTCCAGAGATCATGACAGGGATTGTCCCAGCTCCTCTGAGCAACCGCAGGACAAGACATTTTGAGGGCAACAACAAGTAGCCACAGCACAGCTCTTTACTTCCAGGAGCCGTGTCACTTCAATGTCCTCCAGCACCACTGAGGGTCCCTTGGTGCTATCACAGCTCACAGTGACAGCGGCACTGCCCAGGCCCAGGCACAGCTGCTGCTACCCACAGCAGGAGATCTCGACAGTCTCTCCCACACTGGCTGACACTGAGGATGGCTGACTCAGAGATCCTGCTTGGACCCGGGAATTTGGAGAGGGACAAGAGAGAGGGGAGAAGAGAAGGACCCCCAGTGTTCCAGGAACATGGCACTCTCCTGGGCAGGGCGATGGGGAATGCCACAGTCAAAGGAGAATGGGTGCAACCACAGCCACCAGTGAATTTGGGGAGCAGAGCCAAGCCCATTGCACCCCAAGGCACTCCAGCACAGGGGCACCTCTGGCAGCAGCAGGAGGACATGGTCATCAGTAGCAAGAGGCAGTGGGGTGGGGGACAAGGCCACACAATGAGTTGTATAGGGACCAGGACAATGGTCCTCAGCCACAGAGTCACCTGGAGTGCTCTAGGACACAAAAGGGGGCAACTGTGTAGCCATGGTCATGCAGAGGCAACAAAAATCTGCCCCAGCCTCACATCCACAACTCTCCTTGGTGTTGAGAAGAACAGTAAAACTCCATTTTTAATTCCCTGTACCTCAATTGAAACTCTGTTGTTGTCACTATACCAACATAGCTGTCCCTGCTACCACAGAAATAGACAGCCTCATCCTCGGCCTGGACCCCAGTGATGGTTAACGTGGCCCCCAGAGCTGTTAGCATCGTGAAGGGATGTCTGAGGGTCTCTTGTTGCTGCTGTAGATCACAGTGACAGGGGCACTGCTAGGGACCTTCTGCTGGAACCAACCATAGCCACTGTAGCTACTACCCCCAGAGCAGGTGATCCTGACCGTGTCTCCCACCTTGGCTGACACCGAGGACGGCTGACTCACTGCTGCCTGGACCAGGGAACCTGGACTGGAAGAGGAGAGAGGGGAAAAGATGGGGCTCAGGCAGTGTCCCAGGTGCACAGACCTGCCTGGGCAGCAGGACAAGGCCCCCGTGCTCAAGAGCCCCAAGATGCATTCAATGAAGGGGCCCAGAGCCACAGACAGAACTGAAGACATGAGGGTCCTGCAGGGAGCAATGTTAGCAGCAGGAGGAGGCAGAATGCTGGAGTCAGTGCCACCACTGTGCTGACCAGCACTGCTGCTGTCCCAGCCACCACAGAAATAGACAGCCTCGTCCTCGGCCTGGACCCCAGTGATGGTTAACGTGCCCGTGGTGCCGGACTGGGATCCGGAGAATCGCGAAGGGATGCCCGAGGGTCTGCTGTCATCCCAGTAGATCACAGTGACAGGGCCACTGCCAGGGACCTTCTGCTGGAACCAGGCATAGTTGCTGTAGCTACTCCCAGAGCAGGTGATCCTGACTGTCTCTCAGGAGCACAGATTTCCCTGGACAGCCTTACAGGGAATGCAACAATCAAGGATAGAACCGACAGGGACATGGTCACAGGCCCATTTCAGGAGCAGAGCCCAGCCCATTACAGAACGGCTGCACACAGGCAGCTCTGGCAGCATGTGAGACATGATCATCAGCAGCAAGAGGCTGTGAGGAACACAGCTGCCCCAAGAGCTTTGTCGGGACCAGGACAATGGGCCCCAGCTGCAAAGTCACCTCCTGATCTGTGTGACACCAAAGAGAGGACATTCCCTTCTGTGGCCATGCAGAAGGGACAGGAATCTGCCTCAGCTGCACATCCAGCCAGGAGGGAGAAGGGCCAAAATCTTTCCTCTGCTTTTGGAGTCTGACTCACTTACAGCTACTCATTGTCCCCACACACCATAGCTGCCACTGCTGCTGTCAGCACCACCACAGAAATAGACAGCCTCGTCCTCAGCTTGGACCCCAGTGATGGTTAACGTGCCCACGTTGTTGGACCTGGATCCGGAGAACCGCGAAGGGATGCCCGAGGGTCTCTTGTCATTGTAGTAGATCACAGTGACTGGGCCACTGCCAGGGACCTTCTGCTGATGCCAGCCAGCATAACCATAGATGCTGCTGCTAAGCCCAGAGCAGGTGATCCTGACGGTGTCTCCCACCTTGGCTGACACCGAGGACGGCTGCTGAGTAACTGCTGCCTGGACCAGGGAACCTGGAGAGGGAGAGAAGAGAGAGGAGAAGACAGGGGTCACTCAGTGTCCCAGGGGCACAGACCTGCCTGGGCAGCAGGACGGGGCCCCCGTACCCAAAGGCCCCATCCAGGCACAGCGAGTCTGGCCATGGCACCTGTGCTGTGGGCGAGCACCACGAGGAGAAGAGGGGCCCAGGCCATGGTTCAATCCCACCAGCTCCATGTCCTCACCCTGATGGGGCTGTGCTGTGGCACCCAACACCCTCTTATGAAGCTGCCCTCCCGGCACAGACCCTCCATAGAAATGTGGCCCCCAGTGTTTCCTGGCAGCTCCTGTTACACTGCTCACTCTCTTTCTTGCCCACCAATTCAACAAGATTGCTCCAGGTCAATGCATCCTCTGCAGCCACCTTCACCAGGCCTGTGACCCTGGCATCACCCACCCACCGCGCATCCCCTGTGGCAGCTCAGCTCCTCCATGCACTCCCTTCCCACACAGGGGCTTCTGCGCAGGGCTCTGTGCCTGCAGCTGCCCCAGACAAGCCCATGGCCCCCCACCAGTGCTGAGCTTCCACAGCACCCCCACTGCAGGCACTGCCCCAGCACCAGTGACGCTCCCCCTTGTCAGCAGTACCACAGGCAACAGAGGGGCTCTGCATCCTGCAGCCTCTGGAGCACCAGGGCCAGTGCCCAGCCTGCCCAGCCCCACACACCTGCACAGACCTCTCCACACCACCCTTCCCAGGCCTGCCTCTGCCTTTCCATGCTGCTCCTTTGGCCTAGAGGCAGACAAGGAAAATCACGAAGCGATGCTTGAGGGTGTCTTGTTGCTGTAGTGACAGGAGCTCTGCCAGGGACCCTCTGCTTGGACCAGCCAGCATAAGTCTAACTACTGCTAAACCCTGAGCAGCTGATCTTTACAGTTTCTCTGAGGCTGGCTGACACCAAGGACGGCTGACTTGTAATACTGCCTGGGCCAGGGGAGATGGAGAAGGAGACAGGAGAAGACAGGGTTCAGTAAGGAAGGCAGCGCTACCCGGATGCATGACCCAGGAATGTAGGGATTCATCACTGAACTTTTGTATCACTCCCACAATCCTCTGAGCCACTGTGGCAGCATCACTGCTGCTGTCATCAGCACCACAGAAATAGACAGCCTCGTCCTCAGCCTGGACCCCAGTGATGGTTAACGTGTTCGAGGAGCCGGATCCGGATCCAGAGAATCGTGAAGGGATGCCCGAGGGTCTGTTGGTGTTGCTGTAGATCACAGTGACAGGGGCACTGCCAGGGACCTTCTGCTGGAACCAGCCATAGTAGCCGTTGCCGCCGTTGCAGGTGTTCTCTATGGTTGATCTTGCAGTTGCTCTCAGCTGAGGCAGGGAGCACCCCGAGCCTGTTCCTGCCCAGGAGAACCATGGCCTCGCTGCACCAGCAGCTCCTGTGCACAGAGCAGGGACAGCCCTGCCTGGCCATGGGGGAACATCCAGCTGCCCTCGAGCACCCAAGGCTGGTTGGTGCCTCCTGGTCCCGGGGCACTGTGCTCCCTGGGCGCTGATCAGCAGCAGGGACAGAGCAGCTGGGAAAACCACATCCTGTTTCAGTCGAGGCTGCCACCCTGGGCCTCTCTGAATTGCCACAAGAGAACCGTGGAGCAGAGAAATGGGGCTTTGAAAGGGAATGGGAACCACACCAAGACCAGGAGCTTCAAGGCTCCACAACACTAAGGAAAATCAAGCCCCCAGTTCCTCCAAATTCAAGGTGAGCTGAGGGTCTCCAGCAGCTTTGCAGCACCCGCGGGTGGAGCTGGGCCGGGCTTTGTACCCATCACGAGCACGTAGCACGTCCACTCTTGTCCGGCCAGGGCAGCCCCTCTGCCTCCTGCCCACAGCACGGCCCACGGCAGCCGCCAAGGAGCCTGCGGGGCTGCTCTGCACCTCGCTGGCACACGCTGGCACCCGGCTGGCCACAGCCCCTTTGCCTCCTGCCTGCCCCGTGAGCCTCAGCACTGTGCAGTGGGGCCACACTGACACCGTGTGGGGACCAGAAGGGCCTCAGGGACAGCAGTGCAGGAACTGAGAGCCCAGCCCGCCACAGGACTCTGCCCTTGCTGCCTCTCACCCCTGCCACGGCTTCCAACAGGTCCCGACATTCCTCCAGCCCTGGCCACAACCTTCAGGGTTTCTGTGAGGCCCCCTGCCCACGGCAGCCCGTGCCCAAAGGGGAGAGCCTCTCACACAGACACAGGCTCCTTTGGCACAGTTGCTGTCACCAGAGATGAGTGGCATCAGCCCTGAACTGGCAGGGACTGGCAGGGACCAGAATGTCCAGAGATCATGACAGGGATTGTCCCAGCTCCTCTGAGCAACCGCAGGACAAGACATTTTGAGGGCAACAACAAGTAGCCACAGCACAGCTCTTTACTTCCAGGAGCCGTGTCACTTCAATGTCCTCCAGCACCACTGAGGGTCCCTTGGTGCTATCACAGCTCACAGTGACAGCGGCACTGCCCGGGCCCAGGCACAGCTGCTGCTACCCACAGCAGGAGATCTCGACAGTCTCTCCCACACTGGCTGACACTGAGGATGGCTGACTCAGAGATCCTGCTTGGACCCGGGAATTTGGAGAGGGACAAGAGAGAGGGGAGAAGAGAAGGACCCCCAGTGCCGCAGGACAACCCTCTCTGAGCTGCAGGACAGGGCTCCTGTGCCAAAAGGTCCTGATGGAACAGAGGCATCACTGCCCCAGAGAGAGCCCAAGGCCTGAGCGCCAGGACCCTGAGAGGAGACTTGGCAGAGCCAGAGGCCGAGGCTGGCAGCAGCATGAGGTGATGGGGTTGACGACAAGGCAATGCCAGGCACTGCACAGCAGCAGGGTCTCCTCCTGCATAGCATGGGGCAACCAGGAGGCCATTCACAGCCAATGGCCATGGAGTGGGGACACAAAGCTGCCTCAAGCCCACAGCTCTGCTCACCCCTGAGAGAGAGGGCAGAGAAGGTCCAGCTTTAATTCCTCCCTACCTCGTTTCCACATCTCTCTGTATCACCATACCAGCTGCCACTGCTGCTGTCCCAGCTACCACAGAAATAGACAGCCTCGTCCTTGGCCTGGACCCCAGTGATGGTTAACGTGTTCGAGGAGCCGGACCTGGATCCGGAGAATCGCGAAGGGATGCCTGAGGGTCTGTTGTTATCGCTGTAGATCACAGTGACAGGGGCACTGCCAGGGACCTTCTGCTGATACCAGCCATAGTTGTAGCTACTGCTACCCCCTGAGCAGGTGATCTGGACAGTCTCTCCTTGGTTGGCTGACACTGAGGACAGTTGACTGACTGCTGCTGCCTGGAGCAGGGAACCTGGAGAGGGAGAGGAGAGAGGGGAGGACAGGGGATCACTCAGTGTCCCAGGAGCACAGACCTGCCTGGGGAGCAAGGCTACAGGGAATGCCACAGTCAGCAGAGAATGGACTCAGATACTGTCACCAGCATATTTGAGGAGTAGAGCCCAGGCCAAGGCATCTCAGCAGAGGCAGCTCTGGCAGACTCTGGAGGACCTGGTTAACAGTAGCAAGAGGCAGTGAGGTGGGGAACACAGCTATACCATGAGTTTTGTAGGGACAAGGACAATGGTCCCCAGCCACAAAGTTACCTCCCGTTCTCTAGGACAAAAAACGGAATTCATAGCAGTGGTCATGCAGAGGAGACAAAAACCTGCGCCAGCCCCACATCCACAACTCTACTTGGTCATGAGAAGGACTGAAAATCTACATTTTTACCTCCTCTGTCTTCTTGCTTCTCCAGGATCACTGCTGCTGTCGTAGCCACCACAGAAATAGACAGCCTCGTCCTCGGCCTGGACCCCAGAGATGGTTAACGTGGCCGTGGAGCCGGACTTGGATCCGGAGAATCGCGAAGGGATGCCCGAGGTATCTTGTCATTGGCATAGATCACAGTGACAGGGCCACTGCCAGGGACCTTCTGCTGATACCAGCCATAGGCACTGCTGCTGCTACCCCCAGAGCAGGTGATCCTGACGGTGTCTCCCACCTTGGCTGACACCGAGGACGGCTGCTGAGTCAGCGCTGCCTGGACCAGGGAACCTGGAGAGGGAGAGAAGAGAGGAGGGAAGATGGGGGTCACTCAGTGTCCCAGGGGCACAGACCTGCCTGGGCAGCAGGACGGGGCCCCTGTGCCCAAAGATCTCGTCCAGGCACAGTGAGTCTGGCCATGGCACCTGAGCTGTGGGTGAGCTCTGCAGAGGGTGAGGGGCCCAGGCCATGGTGCAATCCCACCAGCTCCATGTCCTCACCCTGATGGGGCTGTGCCGTGGATCTTGACCAGCACAGCTGCCTCTGTCCAAGGCTCCACAGAAATGCACAGCCTCATACTTGGCTTGGACCTCAGTGATGGTTAACATGCTCATGGAGAGGGATATGGATGCAGAGAACTGTGAAGGGATGCCTGAGGGTCTCCTATCATTAAGATAGATCACAGTGACAGGGGCACTCCCAGGGACCTTCTGCTGGTACCAGCCATAGTTGTTGCAGCTCCCAGAGCAGGTGATCCTGACGGTTTGGCTGCCTTGAGGATGGCTGACTCAGTGATCCTGCCTAGGCCAAGGAGCCTGGAGAGGGAGAGGGGGAGCACCAGAAGGGTCGGTCATTTCCCCAGGAGCACAGCCCTGCCCAGGCAGTGCAACAGTGCCTCTGTGTCCAGTGGTTCTGGTGCCACAGTGGGGCACAGCCTGAAGACAGAGCAGAAGAGTAGAGACCCATGGCCCTGGAAGGAGAACTGACAGTGTCAGAGCAGTAGAACATCACCCTCTGAGGGAAAGGGACCTGGTCATGGCTACAGAAACTTGGGGGAATCAGAGCCCAGGCTGGCCCAGAGCAATGCAGCAGAGGCAGCTTCAGCAGCAGCAGCAGCAGCAGCAAGAGGGGTAGGGAAGGAAAAGGTAACAGGGCTGGGGATGAGGCAGTGCCATTCCTATTATAGGGACAGGGGAAAGGGTCACCTCCTGTGCCTTGTTGTGCACAGTCATGTCCTCGGGCAGGGAACAGGAACCTGCCTCAACTCCACTATCACAGCTTTGTTAGGCCATGAGGAAAAATGGCCAGGAAAATCTCCCTCTCTTGGCACTGGGTTCTGTGCCTCACTTCCCCATTACCCACGGGCTTTGTCACCCCCATCAGCACTGCTGCTGTCCCAGCTACCACAGAAATAGACAGCCTCGTCCTCAGCCTGGACCCCAGTGATGGTTAACGTGCCCGTGGTGCCGGATACAGAACCAGAGAATCACGAAGGGATGCCCGAGGGTCTGTTGTTGCTGGCACAGATCACAGTGACAGGGCCACTGGCAGGGACCTTCTGCTGATGCCAGCCAGCATAAACATAGCTGCTGCTAAGCCCAGAGCAGGTGATCCTGACGGTCTCTCCCACCTTGGCTGACACCGAGGACGGCTGCTGAGTCAGCGCTGCCTGGACCAGGGAACCTGGAGAGGGAGAGAAGAGAGAGGAGAAGACAGGGGTCACTCAGTGTCCCAGGGGCACAGACCTGCCTGGGCAGCAGGACGGGGCCCCCGTGCCCAAAGGCCCCATCCAGGCACAGCGAGTCTGGCCATGGCACCTGTGCTGTGGGCGAGCACCAAGAGGAGAAGAGGGGCCCAGGCCATGGTTCAATCCCACCAGCTCCATGTCCTCACCCTGCTGGGGCTAGGCTGTGGCACCCAACACCCTCTTATGAAGCTGCCCTCCCGGCACAGACCCTCCACAGAAATGTGGCCCCCAGTGTTTCCTGACAGCTCCTGTTACACTGCTTCCCTTCTCTCTAGGCCACCAATGTAGCAAGATTGCTCCAGGCCACCTGCTCCTTTGGCCACTCAGCACGTCCTGCTCCATGCCCGGACACCACAAGCCAGTGTCTCTCAGGAGCCACAGGACTATGCCAAGCTGCATTGAGTTGTCTGGGCAGAGGCCCCTCAACCTTTAGCCAAGATCAGCTCCTCCATGCACTCCCTTCCCACACAGGGGCTTCTGCACAGGGCTCTGTGCCTGCAGCTGCCCCAGACAAGCCCATGGCCCCCCACCAGTGCTGAGCTTCCACAGCACCCCCACTGCAGGCACTGCCCCAGCACCAGTGACGCTCCCCCTTGTCAGCAGCACCACAGGCAACAGAGGGGCTCTGCATCCTGCAGCCTCTGGAGCACCAGGGCCAGTGCCCAGCCTGCCCAGCCCCACACACCTGCACAGACCTCTCCACACCACCCTTCCCAGGCCTGCCTCTGCCTTTCCATGCTGCTCCTTTGGCCTAGAGGCAGACAAGGAAAATCGCAAAGCGATGCTTGAGGGTGTCTTGTTGCTGTAGTGACAGGAGCTCTGCCAGGGACCCTCTGCTTGGACCAGCCAGCATAAGTCTAACTACTGCTAAACCCTGAGCAGCTGATCTTTACAGTTTCTCTGAGGCTGGCTGACACCAAGGATGGCTGACTTGTAATACTGCCTGGGCCAGGGGAGATGGAGAAGGAGACAGGAGAAGACAGGGTTCAGTAAGGAAGGCAGCGCTACCCAGAGGCATGACCCTGGAATGTAGGGATTCATCACTGAACTCTGCGACAGTAGAAGGTTTTTGTATCACTTCAACAATCCTCTGAGCCACTGTGGCAGCATCACTGCTGCTGTCATCAGCACCACAGAAATAGACAGCCTCGTCCTCGGCCTGGACCCCAGTGATGGTTAACGTGGCCGTGGTGCCCGACTTGGATCCAGAGAATCGTGAAGGGATGCCCGAGGGTCTCTTGTCATTGTTGTAGATCACAGTGACAGGGCCACTGCCAGGGACCTTCTGCTGATGCCAGCCAGCATAAGGATAGCTGCTGCTAAGCCCAGAGCAGGTGATCCTGACGGTTTCTCCCACCTTGGCTGACACCGAGGATGGCTGCTGAGTCAGCGCTGCCTGGACCAGGGAACCTGGAGAGGGAGAGAAGAGAGGAGGGAAGATGGGGGTCACTCAGTGTCCCAGGGGCACAGACCTGCCTGGGCAGCAGGACGGGGCCCCTGTGCCCAAAGATCTCGTCCAGGCACAGTGAGTCTGGCCATGGCACCTGAGCTGTGGGTGAGCTCTGCAGAGAGGGAGGGGCCCAGGCCATGGTTCAATCCCACCAGCTCCATGTCCTCACCCTGATGGGGCTGTGCCGTGGATCTTGACCAGCCTCTGTCCAAGGCTCCACAGAAATGCACAGCCTCATACTTGGCTTGGACCTCAGTGATGGTTAATATGCTCGTGGAGCTGGATGTGGATGCAGAGAACTGTGAAGGGATGCCTGAGGGTCTCCTATCATTAAGATAGATCACAGTGACAGGGGCACTCCCAGGGACCTTCTGCTGGTACCAGCCATAGTTGTTGCAGCTCCCAGAGCAGGTGATCCTGACGGTTTGGCTGCCTTGAGGATGGCTGACTCAGTGATCCTGCCTAGGCCAAGGAGCCTGGAGAGGGAGAGGGGGAGCACCAGAAGGGTCGGTCATTTCCCCAGGAGCACAGCCCTGCCCAGGCAGTGCAACAGTGCCTCTGTGTCCAGTGGTTCTGGTGCCACAGTGGGGCACAGCCTGAAGACAGAGCAGAAGAGTAGAGACCCATGGCCCTGGAAGGAGAACTGACAGTGTCAGAGCAGTAGAACATCACCCTCTGAGGGAAAGGGACCCAGTCATGGCTACAGAAACTTGGGGGAATCAGAGCCCAGGCTGGCCCAGAGCAATGCAGCAGAGGCAGCTTCAGCAGCAGCAGCAGCAGCAGCAAGAGGGGTAGGGAAGGAAAAGGTAACAGGGCTGGGGATGAGGCAGTGCCATTCCTATTACAGGGACAGGGGAAAGAGTCACCTCCTGTGCCTTGTTGTGCGCAGTCATGTCCTCGGGCAGGGGACAGGAACCTGCCTCAACTCCACTATCACAGCTTTGTTTGGCCATGAGGAAAAATAGCCAGGAAAACCTCCCTCTCTTGACACTGGGTTCTGTGCGTCACTTCCCCATTACCCACGGGCTTTGTCACCCCCATCAGCACTGCTGCTGTCCCAGCTACCACAGAAATAGACAGCCTAATCCTCAGCCTGGACCCCAGTGATGGTTAACGTGCCCGTGGTGCCGGATACAGAACTGGAGAATCATGAAGGGATGCCCGAGGGTCTGTTGTTGCTGCCATAGATCACAGTGACACAGCCCAAGGCACCCCAGCACAGAGGCAGCAGGAAGGAGGACATGGTCATCAGTAGCAAGACATGATGAGTTTGGGAACAAAGCCACACTGATCTTTGCAGGGATAAGGACAACGACTTTCAGTCATGGGGGAAAGCAAGACAATCTCCAGTTCTGTGGGATAATGAAAGAAGGACATTTGCAGCCACTGCTGTACAGAGGGGACAGGGACCTGCCCCACAGCCAGCCAGGAGGGAGGAGGGCTGAAATATTTTATGTTGTTTTGGAGTCTGGAAATCTTTGGAATCCTTACTTCCTACTTCTTGTTGTCACTATACACCATAGCCACCACTGCTGCTGTCCCAGCCACCACAGAAATAGACAGCCTCGTCCTCGGCCTGGACCCCAGTGATGGTTAACGTGCCCCCGGAGCCGGAGAATCGCGAAGGGATGCCCGAGGGTCTCTGGTCATTGTAGTAGATCACAGTGACAGGGGCACTGCCAGGGACCTTCTGCTGGAACCAGCCATAGCCATATCTGCTGCTACTCCCTGAGCAGGTGATCCTGATAGTCTCTCCCATGCTGGCTGACAGCAAGGACGGCTGCTGACTTATCACTCTCTGGTCCAGGGCATGTGGAAAAGGAGAGAAGAGAGGAGACAAGAGTGGAGCCGCTCAGTGTCCCAGGAGCACAGACCTTCCTGGGCAAGGTTACAGGGAATGCAACAGTCATGGCCAGAACAGACATGGACATGGTCACAGGCCCGTTTCAGGAGCAGAGCCCAGCCCATTGCAGAACAGCTGCACAGAAGCAGCTGTGGCAGCAGCAGGAGATCATGGTCATCTGTACAAAGAGGCTGTGTGGGACGCAGGTAAACCAAGAGCTGCTGGAGGAAGAAGGGCCAAAATCTTTCCTCTGCATTTTGAGTCTCTGTCCCTTTCTCTTACTCATGGTCAGCATACACCAAAGCTGCTGCCACTGCTGCTGTCATAGCCACCACAGAAATAGACAGCCTCGTCCTCGGCCCGGACCCCAGTGATGGTTAACGTGGCCGAGGAGCCGGACTGGGATCCGGAGAATCGCGAAGGGATGCCCGAGGGTCTGTTGTTATCGCTGTAGATCACCGTGACAGGGGCAGTGCTGATGCCAGCCACAGCTGAAGCTACCACCTGAGCAGGTGATCCTGACCGTGTCTCCCACACTGGCTGACACTGAGGACGGCTGAGTCACTGCTGTTGCCTGGAGCAGGGAACCTGGAGAGGGAGAGAAGAGAGGGAAGAAGATGGGGGTCTGTCACTGTCCCAGGGGCACAGGCCTGCCTGGGCAGCAGGATGGAGCCCCTGTGCCCAAAGGCCCCATCCAGGCCCAGCAAGTCTGGCCATGGCGCCTGTACTGTGGGTGAGCACTGCGAGGAGGAGAAGGGCCCAGGCCATGGTGCAATCCCACCAGCTCCATGTCCTCACCCGGATGGGGCTGTGCCTTGAATCCTGACTGGACTTTGAGCTCCCCACCTGCCCAGGCACAGACCTCCATGGATATGTGGCCCCCAATGTTCCCTGGAGCTTCTGTCCCACTGCTACCCCCACACACTGCAGGCACCTCTGGCCCACCAAAGATCGCTCTGGGCTGCCTGCTCCTTCCCCAGCATGGCTGATGAACTCTCAGCTGAGGCAGGGAGCACCCCGAGCCTGTTCCTGCCCAGGAGGACCATGGCCTTGCTGCACCAGCAGCTCCTGTGCACAGAGCAGGGACAGCCCTGCCTGGCCATGGGGGCACATCCAGCTGCCCTCGAGCACCCAAGGCTGGTTGGTGCCTCCTGGTCCCGGGGCACTGTGCTCCCTGGGCGCTGATCAGCAGCAGGGACAGAGCAGCTGGGAAAACCACATCCTGCTTCAGTCGAGGCTGCCACCCTGGGCCTCTCTGAATTGCCACAAGAGAACCGTGGAGCAGAGAAATGGGGCTTTGAAAGGGAATGGGAACCACACCAAGACCAGGAGCTTCAAGGCTCCACAACACTAAGGAAAATCAAGCCCCCAGTTCCTCCAAATTCAAGGTGAGCTGAGGGTCTCCAGCAGCTTTGCAGCACCCGCGGGTGGAGCTGGGCCGGGCTTTGTACCCATCACGAGCACGTAGCACGTCCACTCTTGTCTGGCCAGGGCAGCCCCTCTGCCTCCTGCCCACAGCACGGCCCACGGCAGCCGCCAAGGAGCCTGCGGGGCTGCTCTGCACCTCGCTGGCACACGCTGGCACCCGGCTGGCCACAGCCCCTTTGCCTCCTGCCTGCCCCGTGAGCCTCAGCACTGTGCAGTGGGGCCACACTGACACCGTGTGGGGACCAGAAGGGCCTCAGGGACAGCAGTGCAGGAACTGAGAGCCCAGCCCGCCACAGGACTCTGCCCTTGCTGCCTCTCACCCCTGCCACGGCTTCCAACAGGTCCCGACATTCCTCCAGCCCTGGCCACAACCTTCAGGGTTTCTGTGAGGCCCCCTGCCCACGGCAGCCCGTGCCCAATGGGGAGAGCCTCTCACACAGACACAGGCTCCTTTGGCACAGTTGCTGTCACCAGAGATGAGTGGCATCAGCCCTGAACTGGCAGGGACTGGCAGGGACCAGAATGTCCAGAGATCATGACAGGGATTGTCCCAGCTCCTCTGAGCAACCGCAGGACAAGACATTTTGAGGGCAACAACAAGTAGCCACAGCACAGCTCTTTACTTCCAGGAGCCGTGTCACTTCAATGTCCTCCAGCACCACTGAGGGTCCCTTGGTGCTATCACAGCTCACAGTGACAGCGGCACTGCCCGGGCCCAGGCACAGCTGCTGCTACCCACAGCAGGAGATCTCGACAGTCTCTCCCACACTGGCTGACACTGAGGATGGCTGACTCAGAGATCCTGCTTGCACCTGGGAATTTGGAGAGGGACAAGAGAGAGGGGAGAAGAGAAGGACCCCCAGTGTTCCAGGAACATGGCACTCTCCTGGGCAGGGCGATGGGGAATGCCACAGTCAAAGGAGAATGGGTGCAACCACAGCCACCAGTGAATTTGGAGAGCAGAGCCAAGCCCATTGCACCCCAAGGCACTCCAGCACAGGGGCACCTCTGGCAGCAGCAGGAGGACATGGTCATCAGTAGCAAGAGGCAGTGGGGTGGGGGACAAGGCCACACAAGGAGTTGTGTAGGGACCAGGACAATGGTCCTCAGCCACAGAGTCACCTGGAGTGCTCTAGGACACAAAAGGGGGCAACTGTGTAGCCATGGTCATGCAGAGGCAACAAAAACCTGCCCCAATACAGCATCCACAACTCTGCTTGTTTGTGAGAAGAACAGAAAAAATTCCTCTCTACCTCACTTGAAAATCTCTTTGTCACTACACCAACATAGCTGCTGTCAAGCCACCACAGAAATAGACAGCCTCGTCCTCGGCCTGGACCCCAGTGATGGTTAACGTGGCCGAGGAGCCGGACTGGGATCCGGAGAATCGCGAAGGGATGCCCGAGGGTCTGTTGGTATCACCATAGATCACAGTGACAGGGCCACTGCCACTGGCCTGATGCCAGCCAGCAGAAGGATAGCCTCTGCTAAGCCCAGAGCAGGTGATCCTGACGGTGTCTCCCACCTTGGCTGACACCGAGGATGGCTGCTGAGTCAGCGCTGCCTGGACCAGGGAACCTGGAGAGGGAGAGAAGAGAGGGGAGAAGGCGGGGGTCACTCAGTGTCCCAGGGGCACAGACCAGGATGGGGCCCCTGTGACCCAACATCCCATGATACCATGGAGTGGCCCAGAAACACACACAGAACACAGGGCACGAGGGTGCCTCCACCATGCTGACCAGCACTGCTGCCGTCATGGTTACCACAGAAATAGACAGCCTCGTCCTCGGCCTGGACCCCAGTGATGGTTAACGTGCCCGTGGAGCCGGACTGGGATCCGGAGAATCGCGAAGGGATGCCCGAGGGTCTCTTGTCATTCCAGTAGATCACAGTGACTGGGCCAGTGGCAGGGACCTTCTGCTGGAACCAGGCATCGTAGGTGCCACCAGAGCAGGTGATCCTGATGGTATCTCCCACGTTGACTGACAGTGAGGGCAGCTGCTGAGTAACCACTGCCTGGACCAGGGAACCTGGAGAGGGAGAGGGGAGAGGGGATCAGCCAGTCTCCCAGGAGCACAGACCGCCCTGGAGAAGGCTACAGGGAATGCAACAATCAAGGACAGAACCGACAGGGACATGGTCACAGGCCCATTTCAGGAGCAGAGCCCAGCCCATTACAGAACGGCTGCACACAGGCAGCTCTGGCAGCATGTGAGACATGATCATCAGCAGCAAGAGGCTGTGAGGAACACAGCTGCACCAAGAGCTTTGTCGGGACCAGGACAATGGGCCCCAGCTGCAAAGTCACCTCCTGATCTGTGTGACACCAAAGAGAGGACATTCCCTTCTGTGGCCATGCAGAAGGGACAGGAATCTGCCTCAGCTGCACATCCAGCCAGGAGGGAGAAGGGCCAAAATCTTTCCTCTGCTTTTGGAGTCTGACACCCTTATAGGTACTCATTCTCCCCACACACCATAGCTGCCACTGCTGCTGTCAGCACTACCACAGAAACAGACAGCCTCGTCCTCAGCTTGGACCCCAGTGATGGTTAACGTGCCCACGTTGTTGGACCTGGATCCGGAGAACCGCGAAGGGATGCCCGAGGGTCTCTTGTCATTGTAGTAGATCACAGTGACAGGGCCACTGCCAGGGGCCTTCTGCTGATGCCAGCCAGCATAACCATAGCTGCCACTGCTACTCCCAGAGCAGGTGATCCTGACGGTGTCTCCCACCTTGGCTGACACCGAGGACGGCTGCTGAGTCAGCGCTGCCTGGACCAGGGAACCTGGAGAGGGAGAGAAGAGAGAGGAGAAGACAGAGGTCACTCAGTGTCCCAGGGGCACAGACCTGCCTGGGCAGCAGGACGGGGCCCCTGTGCCCAAAGGCCCCATCCAGGCACAGCGAGTCTGGCCATGGCACCTGTGCTGTGGGCGAGCACCATGAGGAGAAGAGGGGCCCAGGCCATGGTTCAATCCCACCAGCTCCATGTCCTCACCCTGATGGGGCTGTGCTGTGGCACCCAACACCCTCTTATGAAGCTGCCCTCCCGGCACAGACCCTCCATAGAAATGTGGCCCCCAGTGTTTCCTGGCAGCTCCTGTTACACTGCTCACTCTCTTTCTTGCCCACCAATTCAACAAGATTGCTCCAGGTCAATGCATCCTCTGCAGCCACCTTCACCAGGCCTGTGACCCTGGCATCACCCATCCACCGCGCATCCCCTGTAGCAGCTCAGCTCCTCCATGCACTCCCTTCCCACACAGGGGCTTCTGCGCAGGGCTCTGTGCCTGCAGCTGCCCCAGACAAGCCCATGGTCCCCACCAGTGCTGAGCTTCCACAGCACCCCCACTGCAGGCACTGCCCCAGCACCAGTGACGCTCCCCCTTGTCAGCAGCACCACAGGCAACAGAGGGGCTCTGCATCCTGCAGCCTCTGGAGCACCAGGGCCAGTGCCCAGCCTGCCCAGCCCCACACACCTGCACAGACCTCTCCACACCACCCTTCCCAGGCCTGCCTCTGCCTTTCCATGCTGCTCCTTTGGCCTAGAGGCAGACAAGGAAAATCGCAAAGCGATGCTTGAGGGTGTCTTGTTGCTGTAGTGACAGGAGCTCTGCCAGGGACCCTCTGCTTGGACCAGCCAGCATAAGTCTAAGTACTGCTAAACCCTGAGCAGCTGATCTTTACAGTTTCGCTGAGGCTGGCTGACACCAAGGATGGCTGACTTGTAATACTGCCTGGGTCAGGGGAGCTGGAGAATGAGACAGGAGAAGACAGGGCTCAGTAAGGAAGGCAGCGCTACCCGGATGCATGACCCTGGAATGTAGGGATTCATCACTGAACTCTGTGACAGTACAAGGTTTGTGTAACACTTCAACAATCCTCTGAGCCACTGTGGCAGTATCACTGCTGCTGTCATAGCTACCACAGAAATAGACAGCCTCGTCCTCGGCCTGGACCCCAGTGATGGTTAACGTGCCCGTGGAGCCGGACTCGGATCCGGAGAATCGCGAAGGGATGCCCGAGGGTCTCTTCGTGTTTTCATAGATCACAGTGACAGGGCACTGCCAGGGACCTTCTGCTGGAACCAGCCATAGTTGCTGCTACTCCCGGAGCAGGTGATCCTGACCATGTCTCCCACACTTGCTGACAGTGAGGACGGCTGACTGACTGCTGCTGCCTGGAGCAGGGAACCTGGAGAGGGAGAGGAGAGAGGGGAGGACAGGGGTTGAGTGAGTGACCTGGGAACACAGATCTCCCCAGTGTGACAGGGATAGCACCCCTGTGCTCAGTCCCCAGCTGGGCACAGTGAGTCTGGCCAGGACACCTGCACCAGGAATGAGTAACACGGTGAGGAGGGGGCAAGGCCAGCAAGGTGCCAGCTGCTCAGGCAACACAGGATGGGGATGGGTTCAGGCTCCTTGTTTTTGTGGGGTCATAGTGGAACATTGTCCAGGGTCAGGGGCTCCCCTGAGGGCCAGAGGTGCTTGGGGGTTCCTGAACAGGTTGAACATGAACCCAGTGGGCTGGCACGGAGCAAACACAGCCAATGCAGCCTTAGCCCAGCAGCTCCTCTTGCAGTACAACAGAGCATTCCCTGACCAGCCCTGATCTGCCACGGCAGCCTCACGCATGTGCCTGGAGCTCCTGTGCCCATGGGAAATGTCATGTCCCAGGCTTTGAAGGCAAAGCTTTGGCCCAGCTCCCTGGCCCATGGCATGTCCCTAGCTCTCAGTGCTGGGGCCACAAGGCTGAGCCCCCTGGGGTGATGTCTGGGGGCTCATGGCAAAGCAGGGCTGGCAGCTGTGCTGGGAGGCAGCTGGCACGGCCCCAGGCACCAGCTGAGGAGCACAGAGGGACCTTGGCCCTGGAGCAGTGTGCAGGGACAGGGCTGCTGGGAGCTCATCCCTTTTGCAAATGATAGGGGATGGGCACACTCCTGGGACTGTAGGAGACAGCTGAGCTGGGAGGCTTTTGTATCACTTCCCCATTGCTCTGTGGCACCGTGCAGCATCACTGCTGCTGTCATCAGCACCACAGAAATAGACAGCCTCGTCCTCGGCCTGGACCCCAGTGATGGTTAACGTGGCCGAGGAGCCGGAACCAGATCCGGAGAATCGCGAAGGGATGCCCGAGGGTCTGTTGGTGCTGTCGTAGATCACAGTGACAGGGGCACTGCCTGGGACCTTCTGCTGATACCAGCCATAGTCACTGTTGCTGTAACCCCCAGAGCAGGTGATCCTGACGGTGTCTCCCACCTTGGCTGACACCGAGGACGGCTGCTGAGTCAGCGCTGCCTGGACCAGGGAACCTGGAGAGGGAGAGAAGAGAGGAGGGAGGATGGGGCACTCAGTGTCCCAGGGGCACAGACCTGCCTGGTGAGCAGGATGGGGCCCCTGTGCCCAAAGGTCTCGTCCAGGCACAGTGAGTCTGGCCATGGCACCTGAGCTGTGGGTGAGCTCTGCAGAGGGGGAGGGGCCCAGGCCACAGTGCAATCCCACCAGCTCCATGTCCTCACACTGATGGGGCTGGGCCGTGGATCTTGACCAGCCTCTGTCCAAGGCTCCACAGAAATGCACAGCCTCATACTTGGCTTGGACCTCAGTGATGGTTAACATGCTCATGGAGAGGGATATGGATCCAGAGAACTGTGAAGGGATGCCTGAGGGTCTCCTATCATTTAGATCACAGTGACAGGGGCACTCCCAGGGACCTTCTGCTGGTACCAGCCATAGTTGTTGCAGCTCCCAGAGCAGGTGATCCTGACGGTTTGGCTGCCTTGAGGATGGCTGACTCAGTGATCCTGCCTAGGCCAAGGAGCCTGGAGAGGGACAGGGGGAGCACCAGAAGGGTCGGTCATTTCCCCAGGAGCACAGCCCTGCCCAGGCAGTGCAACAGTGCCCCTGTGTCCAGTGGTTCTGGTGCCACAGTGGGACACAGCCTCAAGATAGAGCAGAAGAGTAGAGACCCATGGCCCTGGAAGGAGAACTGACAGTGTCAGAGCAGTAGAACATCACCCTCTGAGGGAAAGGGACCTGGTCATGGTTACAGAAACTTGGGGGAATCAGAGCCCAGGCTGGCCCAGAGCAATGCAGCAGAGGCAGCAGCAAGAGGGGTAGGGAAGGAAAAGGTAACAGGGCTGGGGATGAGGCAGTGCCATTCCTATTACAGGGACAGGGGAAAGAGTCACCTCCTGTGCCTTGTTGTGCACAGTCATGTCCTCGGGCAGGGAACAGGAACCTGCCTCAACTCCACTATCACAGCTTTGTTTGGCCATGAGGAAAAATGGCCAGGAAAACCTCCCTCTCTTGGCACTGGGTTCTGTGCCTCACTTCCCCATTACTCACTGGCTTTGTCGCCCCCATCAGCACTGCTGCTGTCCCAGCTACCACAGAAATAGCCAGCCTTGTCCTCAGCCGGGACCCCAGTGATGGTTAACGTGCCCGTGGTGCCGGATACAGAACCAGAGAATCACGAAGGGATGCCCGAGGGTCTGTTGTTGCTGGCACAGATCACAGTGACAGGGCCACTGCCAGGGACCTTCTGCTGATGCCAGCCAGCATAAGCATAGCTGCTGCTGCTAAGCCCAGAGCAGGTGATCCTGACAGCGTCTCCCACCTTGGCTGACACCGAGGACGGCTGCTGAGTCAGCGCTGCCTGGACCAGGGAACCTGGAGAGGGAGAGAAGAGAGAGGAGAAGACAGGGGTCACTCAGAGTCCCAGGGGCACAGACCTGCCTGGGCAGCAGGACGGGGCCCCTGTGCCCAAAGGCCCCATCCAGGCACAGCGAGTCTGGCCATGGCACCTGTGCTGTGGGCGAGCACCAAGAGGAGAAGAGGGGCCCAGGCCATGGTTCAATCCCACCAGCTCCATGTCCTCACCCTGCTGGGGCTAGGCTGTGGCACCCAACACCCTCTTATGAAGCTGCCCTCCCGGCACAGACCCTCCATAGAAATGTGGCCCCCAGTGTTTCCTGGCAGCTCCTGTTACACTGCTCACTCTCTTTCTTGCCCACCAATTCAACAAGATAGCTCCAGGTCAATGCATCCTCTGCAGCCACCTTCACCAGGCCTGTGACCCTGGCATCACCCACCCACCGCACATCCCCTGTAGCAGCTCAGCTCCTCCATCCACTCCCTTCCCACACAGGGGCTTCTGCGCAGGGCTCTGTGCCTGCAGCTGCCCCAGACAAGCCCATGGCCCCCCACCAGTGCTGAGCTTCCACAGCACCCCCACTGCAGGCACTGCCCCAGCACCAGTGACGCTCCCCCTTGTCAGCAGCACCACAGGCAACAGAGGGGCTCTGCATGCTGCAGCCTCTGGTGCACCAGGGCCAGTGCCCAGCCTGCCCAGCCCCACACACCTGCACAGACCTCTCCACACCACCCTTCCCAGGCCTGCCTCTGCCTTTCCATGCTGCTCCAGTGAAGAAGGCAGAATAGGTCTGCCAGCATGGTTGTAGTCCTTGGCATCTCTGACAGATCCTGAAATGTTTTCCATCTGAATCTCAGGAAGCAAACAGCAGCTTCCTTTTAGCCCTTGGAGTCCTCTTACACCAATTTCAAGCTGATCTTCACCTTTTACAAACATAATGAACAGAATACAGTTACACAAAGAAAGATATTATTATCCTGTATTTGCTTTACAGAATCCAGTGCCTAGCTACTGCCACTGTCTGCAAGTCCCTAGGCCAGGAACACATCAGCTGCTCCTTAGACACAGAATTTTTCCACAGCCCTCTTTCCTTTAATCAGCTGTGTCTTCTGCTTCAAGTTCTGGTTGGGAACCAAGATGAACAGGTCATCAGCAGTAAAGGGTGACAACTGCTTTACAGCCCAGCTCACCACAGCAGCAGCACTGTGCCAAGGCCTGCTGCCCCTGAAACTGAACTGGGATGGGAAGGGGTGAAAGGCAGTGAGAATTCATCAAGCAGCTTTGAACATGATTCAGTATTTCCTTAACTTCTTTCTTTCTACTTTCCTGCCATCCTCAATTAGTTGGAATACATAAGTCACAACCATGGAGGCCTGGATATCCATCAGCACAAATGAAGGGTTGATGTTCCTGGAAAGAAGACATACTTCCCAATTAGCTTACACTTACATTGCACTTCTTGCTGTTAACATACCTTATGCTTATGTGCTCTGATACACTTGTTTGCCCAGGGCTGCAGGGACGTGAGAAGCACTGCAGGGATGTGAGAAGCACTGCAGGGATGTGAGAAGCACTGCAGGGACGTGAGAAGCGCTGCAGGGATGTGAGAAGCACTGCAGGGATGTGAGAAGCACTGCAGGGACGTGAGAAGCACTGCAGGGACGTGAGAAGCGCTGCAGGGACGTGAGAAGCGCTGCAGGGATGTGAGAAGCACTGCAGGGATGTGAGAAGCACTGCAGGGATGTGAGAAGCACTGCAGGGTCTGCAGGCACTGACAGCAATGTCTCGGGCAGAGCTGCACTTGGCCTAGAACACCTCAAGCTGTGGCAGGTTCAGACATTTAAGGTGACAGGGCTTCCAGAAGTCCAATTTCCTACAACATATGCAGCTTCTGGGAAAACACCAGAAAGCAAAACAAGAAGCTGTTGGAACTCACCCCTCTCCAGGCACAGGAAGCAGCCCCAGACACACCAGTGCTGGGCTGTCATGCCCGACATGTGGGCTAAGAAATCCCTGGTAAGAGGGGTCCTCCCTGCACTCCCCAGCAAGGGAGTGAGCCAGCCTCGTGCCCCTCACAGCACCCTGCCAGCACTCTGTGCCACAGTGGCCGGACACCCGCACGCATTTCAGGTGACACCCAGGGCTCTGCTGCACTGGGCAGCTCAGGGCTCCCCTCACTCACCTTTCCAAAGCACTGGAGGCTCCTGTAGCTGACCCCAGGTTGATGTAGAATTTTTTTCCATGTTCAAATGCTTCAAATCTGTGTGTGTGTCCCAAGAGGTGGATGTCCACATCCAGCTGCCTCAGCAGCAGTTCCAGGCTGGCCGCATCACCCCAGGGAATTACCTGATGGCCATGAATTAGCCCGATTCTGAACTGCCCGACAGTTACAACATTCTCTTCGGGATAATTCAGGCTCTGAGAAGGGAAAAGTCATGGACTGTAAGTCAGTGAAGGACCCCACACCTGCACAATGCAGCTTCAAAGCCACAAACCTGCCTTTCGCAGGGCAGGAGGCCCTCTCAACATGCAGAGCCAGTGGATGCTTGTACCACACCCCAGCAAGAGCAGCTTCAGAGCAAAGGGTAAGGAATTTGCACCTTTTGGCTACCTAACAGTAAAAACATACCCAGAATTCTTGCAGCTACACAGCCAGCTGGGGCAGGGGCACTCCTGTGGCCTCACAGCAATCACAGGCTTGTGCCAGAGCTCCTATGAAGCAGGAGCTTCATAATAATATTATGATTAATATTATAGTATTAATCCCTCACACCCAGGTGCAATGAGAAGGGTCTAGAAAATAATTCTATCACTTTTATTCATTCCTACTTGTCTCCTGGTGAATTGCAGTTTAGGGATTGCTAATACTGAGGGACTCCCCAGGATTCATTGAGATGAGCACGGCATAGGGGAAGGCAGGCTGAGGAACTGGCATTACCTCAGAGTCCCCCCTAACAAGGTGGATGTCCCCAGCGAGCGTCCTCAGGCAGTCAGAGCTCTCCTTGGTGCAGAGGTTTCCTGTGCACAAGATGTGCTGAATCTTTCTTGGAAGCAGCAGCTCCTCGAACTTCACCGGCAGAGCCCTGCACCGGTGTGGGATGCCAAGGTCCCTAACACCAACTCCGCGCACCCCGGGAGGGAAGAGAGAGCTTTAGCCCACGTTACCTAATAGAGCAGCACAAACGCTCACCCCCACAAACCCCTGCAGCGCTCCAGGGCACTCACAGAGTCTGGCGAACCATTGAGAACTGATAGGAAAGATGGGAGCCAATGTCTTTACAAACATTCGATGGGTGGGGTTCTTTAGGAGAAATGGGTGTTAGTATCTCTGAAATGGGCCTTAATGTCTCTACGAACATCAAGCCCCGAGTTTGTTACAGAACCCAGACAATTTGAACTCCTGAACTTTAGGGCACTACTACAAATGGGTCCACGCAGTCTATGGCAGAACCCAGACAGCCCGAACTTCTGCACTTTGGGGGAAAATTACGTGTTCAAGGAGGTAATATATGGTAGGCACTTCGGGAAGGCTGTACCTTCCTAGTACCTCAGCCAGTGGAGAAGGGAAGAGGGCAGCATGCGGCCTGAGTTTGGGATGAAAGGAGGCTGCGCCCTCCGAAATCGCGAGAGACCCCCGGGGGTATGGCATAATTGTCTCTCTCCCTTTATTCGAATACAGCTGCGGGACTCCTCTGTCTCCTTTGCGGAAACTGGCTTTTCCGCCTACGCCGAACAGAGGAGCAGGGCACGGCCACACCCGAACGCCGCCGCGCCCTGACGCGCACTGAGGTAACCCGGAAGTGACGCGCCGAGATTTGTCTTCCCCTGAGCCAATGGCAGCGCCGGTCTCCCTCACGTGACATCAGCCCCCGCCACTGGGTCCTGACGGCCACCCCCGTGCGCGCCGTGCTGAGCATGCGCAGTGCGGCCTTCCCGGTGTCCGAGTTCTGTGGGATTTTGTGGGAAAATCCTCCAGCTTTCTGTGTGTGGGAACGTCCTCACAAAGTCCCCACGGGTGCGCGCGGGGTTAGGCGTGTCCCTGTCCCTCAGGAGGTGCGGGCGGCGGGCTCTGGCTGCCCGGGCCGGGGGCTGCTCCGGGGGCGGGTGACGGCTCCGCCCGGCCCGAGAGGCCCCGCCAGGGCCGCAGCCCCTCGCGCTCGCCCTCCGGACCCAGCGACACAGGACACACATGAGCCGCGGCGTGAGCATTAACCTTTATTACCGCTGGGCCAAACTCTGCAGAAGCCCCAGCCGGATCTGGGCCGCCCTGTGCCAGGCGCTGGAAGAGCCAGGAAAGCCAGGCCACAGCCGAGCCCTCCATCCCGCTGCAGCAGGAAGCAGGAGGCCTGGCCGGTCTCCTGCCGTGTCGGGCTGTCTGATGTCCCATGGGGAACGCTTGGGGACAAAGAGGAGGTTGCCACACTTCCCAGCACGAGGCAGCGCTGCTGGGCCCGCTCAAGCATGCAAGAGGGACTTTTCCCATGCTTCCTAGGGCTGCTGCTCTCCCTGCTGAGAGCACGTCAGAGCTGCCAAGAAAAGCGCAGAAAGCTTTTGTTCTCCATTTCTAGAGCCATTTGAAGGCAGCTGACAGGGAGCAGTAATAGGTGCCGTTGTCGTCCTGGCAGGCAGATGCGATGGTGAGGATGCAGGCATTGCTGGCAAGGTCTTTGGTGGCAGAGAAGCGGTCAGGAATCCTGGCAGGCTTGTGCTTGTCTTGCTCGGAGTTGTAATAGAGCAGATACCTCAGGGAGTGCCCTGGGCGCTGCTGGTACCAGGAGATGCCGAACTGGCTGATGTTGTACTTGGGGCTCAGGGTGCAGAACAGCCGAGCCGTCTGCCCGGGCAGCACAAACACGGACTCTGGCTGGGTCAGCGTGGGCTGAGCCCTGGAAGCTGCACGCACCAAGGATGCAGTTACCGACAGGCCGAGCTGTGTCCCCCATCACACTCAGCCCCAAAATGTCCCTCAGCTGTCTTGAGGCAATGCCATTACCCAACCACCATCCTGCTCATCGCACCACACAGCTCCAGAGCAAAATGCCCTACTCAGATTAACCTCCCCTTGGACAGCCCAGTCCTGCCCACCACCCTGCAGTGCCCGCCAGGCAGAGCTAACTCAAACACACCACCCTTACCTGTGCCCATCGTCCCCACCAGGAGCAGGACCATGAAGCCCAGGGCCATGGCAGGAGGCAGAGGAAGGGAAGCTGTTTCAGACAAGGTCTGGGGTGCAACACAAACCCAGGTTGCTGTGCTGCGGGCACCGGTGGGACGTATGTAAATGACACAGGGGGCTCAGGGACTCAGCTCCCCAGGGCTGCTTGCTCTGCTGCAGCTGGGCTTCAGGGAGGGGGTGAGAGCCAAGCATTGCTCAGCACCCACCTTCACCCCAGCTCCTTTCCTTCAGCTGCACCAATGCACCCACAGCCCACCCCACTACCTTCTGCCCTGGGCACTGGGGCGGCATCACTGACCATCTCTCTTCGCTGATGAGAAGAGCAGAGATGTTTCTCTGGTGTCTCCCACTCAGGCCCTCTGCTGCCAGGTGCACAGGAAGCCAGGAGCCTGAGCCACACTATGCCAAGGATGCCTTGAGGAGGCAGGAGGCTGGGGGCCATCAGGGAGAAGGGAAGATGGGAGGTGCCAGAATCCCCGAGCAGCTGTCTCATCGCAAAAGCAGCATAAGGAAAGTTGCTGCTCCCTCCATGCAGCTCCATCACTGACAGGAACTGCTTGGCAGGGTCACAGCAGAACCTGCAGCAGGGGCTGGGAGCTGCCGATGGTGCTGAGGGTGCTGCCTCTTCGCCAGGGCCACCTCAGGAGCAGCAGCCATGGGCAGCCGTGGTGAGTGGCTGCCGAGGTCAGTGGGCAGAAGGCATTTCCCGAGGGAGCCGGTGCAGAGATGGCTGCAGCACAGCTGGTGCCTCGAGCGGAAGGACAGCAGACCGTCACAGCCACAGGCCATCAGCTCAGTGGGCGTGAAGCCCCTCCTGCCTGTGACACTGGCATGGGGCCCAGAGACACCGTGTCACACGGCCACCAGCCCAGGCTGTCCTTCTCAGCTGTGTGCTCAGCAGGCACTTCTCATGTGCCTCTTGCCCTCCACAGGCAGGCTCAGCCGCCAATGCCACGTCATCACCACCCAGGGACAGCCCACCCGCTCCCCTCTGCAGCACCCACAGTGTCCCTAAGCCAAAGATGTTTGCACGTGGGTCTCAACGTGACTGCCCTGTGTGCGCTCTGGTTTTGAGGGAAAATGGAGCTCTGAGGCAGAGTCCTGCCTCTTCAGAACACCCCAGCGCTGTGCCTCTGGCACAGGCAGGTCCTGAGGAAGAAGCACTACCATCACCCAAGGATGTGATGCAGGAAGCTGGACTCTTGCTCTGCTGTGCCACCCTGCAGAGCGCTCTGGTGCACCCAGTGGCTCATCTCTCTTCTGTGTTCTGGGTCACTCAGAGCAGCTATAACTGAGCAGCGCCCCACCTGCAGCAGCAAGGGGCTGGTTAGACCTGACAGGGCCCCACAGCTCCTGACACAGCTGGACTGCAGGGCAGGAGGGCAGCAAGGGCTGTGGTGCTCCTGCCAGGGGGATGTGGTGCCACACAGTCCTGGCACATGCAGCAGAGCCTGGCTGTGTCCCAGCTGGGCCCATCTGGGCAAACCTGCTCTATCAGATTTACTAGAGCCAGCCTGCAGCAAGCTGCATGAGACCAGCTCCAAAGCCCATCCAAGGCCAGAGCTTTGCCATGGTGTCTTCTGCCCTTATGGAGTCCTGCCCCTGCAGCTGTCAGCAGCTTGTGTTTCATGCAGCCAGGCCCCTGATCTCTTGCAGGTATGAGCACACTGCAGATACAGCTCCAGCTGCTACCCACCAGCATTCCCCAAATTCTGCAAGGTGGTGACAAGATGAACATGAGTCTCCCTACATGTGTCCTAAGTGAGGAGTGCCACACACACACCTTGTCCCAAGCCCTGAGCAGGACAAGTCCATGGATTAGATTGATTGTAAAACGAAACCCAGCAAGACAGAGGGAAATTACCTCCTCATGCTAGGAGGGGCATTTCAGAGAGAGGGAATTTGTCCACAGAGCAGTGAGCACTGGATAATGCAGCACATCAGTGTTACTGGTTCCCACCATTCAGGCCCTTCCCATCTGCTGAGCAGCCCAGGGACATGGTTTCATCCATATGTTTTCCACAGGAAAAGGGGATGATGCTACAGGGCCCTGACACATTGCTGCAGGAGCACTTGCACAGCAACATTTGGGCACCAAACAGAAGATGCAGCTGGCACATGACCACGTACATCATGGGGCTACAAAGTGCCACTGCCTCCTGCTCCAGAGTAAGACCAGCACAGGCAGGGTCCTCAGGATGATTATTCCAGTGGGATCCAGTCATTTTGCAGAGGAGGCCAGGCTGCCCTTGCTGCAGTGCTGGGCTTAGTTAGGAGCAGGGCGGGCAGATGTGGCACCACCATAGCCCAGATGAGCTGCAGGACAAATGGGGGGCAGGAAACACCACAAGACTACAAAAAGTCTGAAATTTGGACAGCTGGGACCACATGGTGATGCCTTCTCCAGCCACCTAGAAACAGAGACTAGACAAGGGTAAGGGAATAAAGATAGGTATTTATTTGAAGGGCTTCAAGGTACACCCTGGGGGAGCCAGAGGCTGCTTCCATAAAAAATGGACCCCAAGATGGACTACAGGTCACGAGTTCTTCACACCTTTATAGGTTTGGTTCATTTGCATACCACAGTTAATTCTCCAATTAAAGCCCCAGTTCAATGATGTAACTCCCCTCAGCTTGCTCCCCCCTTAGAGTCTTTGATTTACACATTTTGGGCCTAGAACAGCCTGGCTGTCCTTGAAGGCAAAGCCTGGAGAGGCTTTGTTATGTCTATCTTGCACGAGAGAGCAGAAATTACAGGCTACAAGGAACTTCAGAGTTACACTCTAAGCAGTACAGCATTTGAAAAATACAAAAGTTAAAACCTAAGGCATCAATGGAGCAGGCAGCCTTCCCAACAGGCAGTTGTTTAGCTCTACCCCTGTTTCCCACCCCGCAGCTGCAGGAGGCTCAAGAACCTGCAGGAGCCATTCACTGTTGCTGGGAGATCTGGCTACTGAAACCACAGCAGTGTTAGTGGGAAATGCAGCCCTGGGCTCTCCAGCAGCTCCCACCACTGCCTGCAGGAAGGGACCCAGCACCACAGCCCCCACAGCCCTGCCAGAGGCACAGGAGCACCACGTTCACCACCGTGAGATTTGGAGCTATGTGGGGAAAGCCCCAGCTCTGCCTCAGCCCTGAGGCCAGGCCGGCACCTGGACCACCCTTGTCACCCCCCCAACAAGGGGCAGGGAGGGACACAGCACCTGGTACACAGCAATGCCCAGTGCTTAGGGATCAGGCAGGAGAGCTCTGCCAGGGCACAGCAGCATCCTGCACCTCACCTGCTTTAAAAAAGGGGAGATCTATTACCCCTACACTGAATCATGGAGGAAAACCACTCTAGCAGAGCAGAGTTAATCACAGGGAGGGAGGCTGGATGTGAGGATGAGTTACCAGCCTGGCAGCTCTGGGAAATCACTGAAGGGGGCCCTGCTTATCTAGACACAACCAGAAGAGCCATGGGGCAGAAGTGCCAGCTGCCAGCAGAGCTCCTCTGTTCTGGGCTGTGTGGAAAGGGTTCCCCTGACTCAAATCCTGGCTTTCAGTTTCAGAGAGCAGGTATCTGTGGGAAGGAATGAGCAGCCCCTATCCTGACCTCACCCAGTTGTCTGGAAGCTTTGGCCTGACCCCAGACACTCGTGGCTGAATCCATCAGACACACACAGTCCTAGGCCTTTGCTCCCTCTGCTATTTGAATTGGATCCCCAGCTCTGACTGTGTGTCAGCCCTGGGGATTTCTCAATCGTGACAAACTTGGTCAGAGTTCATGGCCAAAATATCCTCTGGTGACTCAACCACAATCTCCAGCTCTTTGCCCTTGTGACTAGGACCACCCTGTAGAAGGGGACTGGCAAGGACCAGGACTCACTGTTTTTTCCTACTCATTGCTTGATGAAACAAAGTTGAAGGACAGAGACACTTCATCAGTCAGAACCATTTTCCTCAAATCAAAGCGCTCATCATCTTCCCTAACCTGGGACAGTCTCAGCACCAGCTACCAGCAGCCATGGCTGTAATGCAGCTGCTCAAAGCCATGGCTGATGCCACATGGGGATCCTGCCTTTGCTGGCCACAGTGGGCACCGCTCAACCATCTGCTGTGCCTCTTGTCATGCCCATGTGGTCCCTGAATTTGGGGTGACCACACTCCTATCTCAGGTCTCATTCTCTGTCTGCAGCCAACTGCAGAGAGATGGCAAACCTGCACTGCTGCATCCAGACCCTCAGAGATCACCTGAAGTGGAAGTGTCAGTGCAGGCCTGAAGGTACGAGTGCTCTGGGCAGTGGTCACCGAGGGACTGCCACTCACCTGCACAGAAAGAGGAGAGGGTAATAAACAGGTCACATGGGAGTCACAGAACATCCCAAAACACAGGGAAATGACAGCAAACCTCCCGCTCCCCAGATCTCCACAGATTCTGTTCAAAGTGTAACCTGCCAAGGAAAATACCTCTAAACCCCATAGGCTTTTTGGCCACACAGGGGCACACTGAGCTTCCTTCACCATGTGTCTCTCCCTCCAGACTGCATCGATTTTGTGGACAAAAAGGTAATTCACTGATGAATCTGAGCAAAGTGGAAGATCCTGCATCTGAGTTCACCAGTAAATACCTACAGGAAAGGCAGCACTACATCCTCATCAGAGTTGTCCCTAAGTTCCTTGTTGAGACAGCACAGCTCAGCCTCTGGGCCAAGAAGGGTCTGCTCTGGGGGAAGGCTTAGAGAGGGGCTCTGTTCAGCAGTCACTTGGACACAGCAAGAAGCTCCAAGGAGGCAGAAGCCAGCTCAGATGAAGCACTAGAGCTGGGCCTTTGTTTATCCAAGGGCTGCTCCAGGGAAGAAGGAACCCTTCCTGGGCAGAACTGCCTGCCCCAGTTACAAGCCTTCAGTTTGCAGCCAGGAGAGAGACCAATCCATTTCTCCCATTTCACTGGCAGGAGAAGAAAACTTTGAAGCCACCTGCTATGAATCCTTGCTAGAGGACCTGGGGAAACACCACCCTGACCTACCAGGTAAGAGCCACGCACCCACCCCACCTCCATAGAGGAGTCAGGGGTGCAGACATGACCTTCTGTTCCCACTTCAGCCCTCGTACAGCACCTGTAGGACTGTCCTCTGATCCCACTGTGCTCCTTCAGGGCTGCTTATGGCTGTGGGCAGTGAGTGCATTCAGGCAGCAGAACCCCTCCTAGTTCAGTGACAGCAGGGACCTGCTGCCCTCCCACCCCACACCAGGAAGTGGCCTACCCACCTTGTCTCCTTGGCAAAGAGGGTCATTTCCTTGGAACAAACAGGAAGGGAAGGACATCAGGAGAAATTGGGAAATTCTCAAGTCTCTCCCAGGCTGTAGTCCCACAGGTTGGCAGTGCCTTGCTCAACATTAATGGGCAACTGACCAACACAGCAGGAAAACACAACTCTGGAAAGGCTTGGTTACTCCACAGATCAGCTACAGCAGCCCTTGGGAAAGACCCAGAGGAGGAAGGGCTCCTTACAGAGGAGGGCTTAGCCCCACACCAGCACCTGAGCCAGGAACAGGACCGCCTTACAGAGCAAGAAGAGCTTGGAACTCAAGAACACCCCTAAATGAGGAACGGACCCATTACTGGTCACACAGGCAAGCACAGCCACCACCAGGGCCCAACCACCTGCCCAGGCACTTATTCCCAGCACAGCAAGAGTCCCCTGCTGCTGAGCCCCTCTTCCTGGGATCCCCTGTTCCTCCCAGAGGTTCACACTACCACATCCCAAGCTGCACCCTGACAAACCAGGCAAACCCAGCACCACAGCCAGGCACAAGCAGCATCCTCCTGCTTCAACGTGGTCTCATGTTCCCATGGCATGGCCTGCACTCCCCCGTGACAAGAACCTGCACCTCCTTTCAACCCACCTGCACAGCAGCAGGCAGAGGAACATGCACCCACCTGTATCATTGGATGAGTCTGCTTCCCACTCCATCACCACTCTGAAGTGGCCCTGCAGGGACTGTCACTGCAATCGCCAGGAAAAGCTGTTCCAGAGACAGCCAGTCCCCAGAGGGGCAAAAGCAGTGCTTTGCCAAGATGGGTCAAAGGCAGAACACACCTGAAGCAGGTGCTCTGCTGGCTCTCCTTAACAGCTTCTCCAGCCAGACCAGCACACCAACATCAGTCTGATACTTCTTAAGGGGACTTAACAACTTTGGAGTAGTTCCTCCCTGCACACAGGACAGCTCAGCACATGGAGCACTTCAGCTTTTCATCTCTGGCATCTACTTTTTCCCTTGGCTGTCTCTCAAGAGAACACAAGACACCCCTGATAAGGCCAGGCACAGCTCAGGACATCACCTACCAAGAACTTAATATTGTGACATTTAAAAGGGGCAGGACTTTCAACACCAGCCTCCAGTATCTAACAGCATCTGCTGCCAGCATTTACCATCAAGACCTGGATTTCCTCATAGATCCCAGCAAGGGGCTGAAAACTTGTCCATTGTTCAACAGTCAGATTAAAAGGTTGAAAGACTCATTCTGCCAAGAAAATGCACCAGTTAAGCATCTGAAAGTGTCCTGCTTTCACTGCTGTGCCACTAAACTCCAACTGAAGTCTCAAAATCCCCTTTTACACCAAGGTGAAGAACAGGGTGTCCTGCTGGAGGCCAGTGCGTGGGCAGCAAATCACGAGGCTGTCCTGCCAAGGTGACTGTAAGAGGAAAGCAGCTCCAAACTTCACCTGGTGCTACTGACCTTGAGAACATTGCATAACCTGCTAAAGCTTTAAAGTCAGTTCAGCCATCTGTATCCAAGTCCCACATCCAGACAGGTCACACTCTCTTAGGTCTGAGGTCAGGACAGGTATTTAGGAAGAGGATATCTATAGAAAAGTAATTTGTTACTGAAAATACTGTAGGACACATGTTGGCTTACCTCTCTCCAGCCTCTCCTCTGCCTGGAGGGCAGCCAATGTCTGGATCTCTTTCTGTCAAGACATGCAGGCACAGTCCTTGCTAGGCTGTATAGCCTGTTTCCAAGAAATACACAGTTGTGCCTTGTCCTTTAAGTGGCTGATAATGTTAACATTTTGATAGCTTAATTTTAGCTTGAGAATTAAATAAAAAGCATGCACAAGTAATAGGTCCAAATAAATTCTTTTATTTCTCTGTAATAAATACAGCACTACCTGAATTCTGAAGACCCTTGGGTCCAGTAATTCCTTTCCTACTAGCTCAGAAGTGAATTACCACTAGAATACTCCTGCCTGGTCAGTCTGCTCCCTCCAGCTCGTTCCCTGTCCATCCTTCTGCTCCCTGTGGATAGCAGGGCTCTACACCATGATCCTCTTCCCTACGAGGGGGCAAATTCTTCATAGGAGAGAAGAAACACCTACAGGGAAGAAGCACAAGTTCAGCATTAGGTACATGTTCCAGCAGCTGGAGTTAAAAGCTCTCTCACCTGAGATGACCAGATCAAGACCCAACTACTGACAACAGCTTGTAACAAACGCAGCAGGACTTAGAGAATCAGCCAGGGAGAACAGCAGGCTTCCCATGGCAGCAAGAGCAGACCGTCTCAGAAGGTACCTACAGCCTCCCCACCTTCACACAGACATGGTCACAATCATTTCTTCTTCCCTTTCCAGTCGCCTTCTGCTCTTCAGGACACGGGAAGGTCACAACTGATTCCTACTTAAAGCCCTAAAGAGCACTATAGCCCCAAAAGATCGCTTCTACTGTCTTCAAACCCTCTGAGGTGCTCTGCTGGCAGCAGTTCCCTCCTGCAGGGACAGGGCACACTCACCATTGCTGTACTTGCACTGCTTCAGAGCCTCGTTGAAGCCCTCGCACAAGGTCAGGTCTCTCTGGTTGGTAGCACATTCCAGAAACTGCTTCATCTCATAGTGGCAGGGTCCGTAGGGCGACTGCTGCATCACGGGCCGGGGCTCCTGCGGGCACGGGCCCGGTCAGGGGCGGCCCGGGGGGAGCGGCGCCTCTCCCAGCGCGCTCCCGTCACCGTGGGCAGCGGGCGGCTGTCTGTCCGTCCGTCCTTCCCTCCCCGCACCGCCCGCTCCCCTCTCCCGCCGCCCCACGGCCACAGCCCCGCCGCCCAAGGGCAGCCCAAGGGCACGGCCCGGCTCCGCTCGCACCTGGGCGGGCGCCGCCGCCTTGGCCGGCTCGGAGGAGCCGCCGCTGAAGACGCCGGTGATGGCGCTGCCCACGACGTGTCCCACGGCGGAGCCCACGGCCACGCCGGCCGCCGTGCTGGCCATCTGCGCCATCAGCCCGGGCTGCGCCGGCTGCGCCGCGGGCGCCGGGGCCGCTGGGGCCGGGCTGCGGAGAGAAGGTAGGCATGGGGGGCGGCACCGGGCACCGCCGTGCCGTGCCGAGCCGAGCCGAGCCGAGCCGATCCCCCCCGTACCTGGCGGGCGCCGGTGCCGCGGCGGGCCGGGACGCGCTCCTGCCGCCCCGCGCCATCGCTGAGCTGCGCGCCCCGCCCCGCCCCGCGCGCCGCCTTTATGGGCGCCGGCACCGCCGCGTGACCTCTGCGCACGCGCAAACCGCCAGCCGAAGCCGGGCCCCGCCCCACCGAGGGCAGGCGGCGCTCCCGCGGGGCGCATGCGCAGGAAGCGCGGGGCCGGGGCCGCGCACTGCCCCCGGCAGAGGGCGCGCGAGGCCCGCCGGGAACGGGGCGGGGGCGGGAATCGACCCGGGGTCACCGAAACACCGAAACAAACACCGAAACACCGGGCCCCGGCCTTAGCCCAGCGCTGCCAAGGCCACCAGCAGACTGTCCCCAGCTGCCGTATCCACACGATTCGTGAACACCCCCAGACGGTGACTCCAGCGCTGCCCTGCGTAGCCCCTGCCAGGGCTGGACGACACTTTCAGTGAAGAAATTTCCCCTAATATCCAACCTAAACATTCCCTGGCACAACCTGAGGCCGTTTCCTCTTGTCCTGTCCCTTGCTGCCTGCGAGGACAGAGCGGTCCCCCCTGGCTTCATCCTCCCTTCGGGGAGCTGCGGATGCACCCGGACAAAGGAGAGCTCCAGGGAGGGCGATGCAGTTACTCCGCAAATGCTCAGAGGGTGCTTCTCCCAGGCGTGGAGCAGGCCAGGGGAGCATGAAGGGGCTTGTTGGAATGGGCAATGAGCACGGCTTCTGTTGCACAGGAGACGACGGGGTGGAGGAGAGGTGGATAATGAGGGGCTGGGAGACGGAAGATGAGCACTCCGCAATTGGGACAGAGAAAGGAGGGTGCCAGGGAGGAGGGAAGGGAGGAATGATGTGGTCTAAGCCATTGGTCAGCACAACAATTTTTGCAGCAGCCCTCTGGATACAAACCAGGAGATCAAGGAACACTTTGCAAGGCGTGGACATTGTTGGGCAGTAGGAATCCATGAAAAGATGATGATGAGCCCTCAATTCATGAAGAGACAGGCTGGACGACGCCAGTTTTACCTTCAAACCAATTTCCTGACAATCATCTCTTCCCTGGCACCCCCACTAGTCTCCAGGGCCCCTGTGGGTCCATGTCTCCTCAATGTCTCCCTGGAATGGGCCTTGTTGCCAGCTCTGTCTTTGGATGTTCCTTACGCCCAGTGGAGAGAAAGAAATTTCCAAAACTGAGAAGGATTCAGAAGCTGTCCAGGAAAAAAAAACATCCCAGCTATGTTATGTCTCCAGGGTTGTGTTCATACATTCAGCAAGTTATGAAAACCAGCTCTTTGGGCTGGTTCATTGACTGGCAGGAATTAGAGAGCTAAGTCACTGCAGGGCTGGCAATTAGCTGCTGTGTTAAGTGTTTTTGTAGAATCAAATTTCCAGCACGAGGGGAAGAGAAAAGCGATTGTAAAGCAAGCCACCCCCTCGGCGCAGGAGCTGGGCGGGCAGGGGGGAGCTGCAGCTCCTACACTCCCGAGGAAAGAAAAGGATTGCTCCTCAAACAAACACCGCTTTGGTCTCCTCTTCCGAGGGGTAACACCCCCAAACCCTTGCTCCCACAGCACCAGGGAGCTCTCCTGCCCCGGCAGCGGTGCACTGCTTTCAGCTGGAACAGCAGCATTTTGCATCCAGCGTTTGCCTGCCTGTCTTTTCTCACTAACAGAGAGGGGGCCAAGCCACTGTAAAAGCAGAAGAATGCCACTGGAAAGCCCCTGCCTCAGTAGCACCTGCACTTTTTCCTTTTCCCAGGTATGCGTCCTGGAGAAGTGCGGTTCCCCTCCTTGTGCAGCTCCGTCCCGACGAGCCATGAGTGCCTGAGGGGAAACAGAGGTCTTGGAGACAGGAGAGAAAAAGGGCAGGAGGGGAGACAAGGGTGACCTCGGGGAGCCCTTCACTGTGAGGAAACTCAGCTCTCTGCCAACTCAGCTCAGCTCTCTGCTGACAGCATGTGAGCACGGCCGAGCCACCAGGGTGTGGGGCTGGGGCTACCACACCACGGGCTCCTTTCCCTTCTCGGTTTTTCCTGGCCATAGGAAGAAGCTCGGCATGTGCCGGAGGGAGGAGAGGACGGACTTGCAGGGGGCACAGGGAATGCCAGAGCTCCAGCCGTAAGAAATCAAGATTCATTAGTTCCACTACGCACAGAACAACTTGCTGAAGGAGCCTGGGTTTCAAGCTGAGCGCGTCCTTCTAAGCTGCGTCTGGGGGACCCTTTGATTTGGTTAACTAGACACAAAGTTTTTCTGTGCAGTGGGAGGCCGGGTATGTGCTGAGGAGCACAGCTACCCTGGTTTTACTAATGAGATAATTTATTGTGGCTGTCTGGGAGGCTGAATGTACACAACTCCACCCGCGCACACACCACGCGCCCCAAACCCTCCGCTCCCAGCTGGAGAGTCCTCGGCACCGGAGGTGGAAGTTCGGTGTCAGGTCTCGCTGTGAGAGCCCTGCCGAGGAGCCATCCTCCCACTGGGGGCTTCTGCAGGAGGGCCTCATTTACATCTAAATATCCTTGCAACGATTTTCAGTTTGTCTGGCCAAATCTCCTAATTCCGCTATTTTTCAGCCTAAATTTGGTCTTTTGTTCAATCAAGTAGCTTCATTTTGCCTCTCTCTTTCCCCTTGCACTAGTAGATCTCTCCTTACATAGTTCAAGTGTTAGGGCTTGCCTACGCTTGAAGGTTGACTCTGGATTTAGGGACATATAAATCTGAAAGACAGTATCTAATTCTTGAATCCTTCTGGAAGGTTTTACTCGAAACCAGTAATTTCTGAATAACTTGGTGCCCTGGCTGGCCAGTTCATCCTCCTGTTAGCAGCAGGAACAGGTAAGACAAAGTTTGTGAAAGGCAGGTCTGTGTTTTTTCAAATACTTTCTCCCCGTTGCTCTAAAAGGAGCTTATAACCTCCCCCTCCAGAGTTTGCCTCACTTAAATCCTCACGCTGTCACAGCTGAAATGTGGCTACAAAGAGATGTAGGAATTCCCCAAGCGTTTGGCTCTCAAGGGGTTGTTTCACAGGTAAGGAATGCAACACCGGCCTCCCTGCGTCTCCTACCTGTCTCTGCCCCTCCATCGGGCACGGCGCGGGGCTGGCTTTTCCAGGCTGCGCTTCCTCAGGGCGTCGCTCAGGGGACAGTGACACCCACGAGTGTCCCGTTCCTGCAGAAGCCCTCTCCACTCAGCCACGCCTCGCCGCGGGCGCATCCTGCCCGGTCCGTGCCACGGGCCGCCACCAGCGGGGAGCCATCCGGGGGTGCTGCGGGAGCCTCCTGCCTCCCGAGCTGCAGGTTTGCGCTTGGAGAACCCTAATTAGTGCGTGCAGGGGCAGATCTGGGCAGTGCTCTGGGTGTACCTGAATTTAAGTTATTTAGGTTAACAGCAAATTGCACGGGATGATTGCTCGGGGATCTGGGCAAGCTATTCAAAGCAGAAAAAAGCGTCTGATGAATTAGCCAATATTTTTGTTTGTGGACAATCCCCCAAAAAGACAGAAACAAAACCTCCAGTTCTTTCCAATGTGTTTGCTACTCAAAATTACTCCATGAATCATTTGTGACTGAGTGTATGCAGTCAGTGGGTTTCTCATGCCCTCCTTTTATTTTCATTTTTGAGCTCCAGCTAGTCCCAATTTTGCTTGTGCCAAGTGGCTGATCTCAGTCCCCAGGTTCATTCAGAGCACTCAGGTCAGAAGGAAATATGCAAGAACTACCTTTTTATGCTATACAGTTTTTAGCAAGCAGAGTTGCAGTCAACAAGCAGTAATTAAAAAAAAAAAACCAAAACAGAACAAAACAAACCCAAAACAGGCAAGCTGCTACAACTAAACAGCATTCACAGATTTTTTCATGAGCAAATGGCACACTTCCCACAGTCCTGCCTCGTCACCACTCCCCAAGGGATAACGAAATAGCAGTGTCACAGGCAGGTGATGTTCCATGGCAGCACCACAGCAGCGCGGCACACAGCCCTGCCTCAGGCTGGATGCCACCGGCTTCGAGTACACTCCCCACACAGACGTCTGCCTGTCTGCATCCTTCCTTAGCTACTTTTTAGCCAAAACACCATGCCTGAAACAAAGTGACAATACTTCAGGAGTCGGAGATGAGCAATGGGAGGAAGAAAAAACCAGTGTCTCGCTGGAGGAGCTGCAGATGGCGAGGCGTGGCTGCAAGGGAAGGGGAGGCAGCACTCAGAGTGCCGTTTCAGCTTTCAAGTCTCGTGCTCCCAGGATCTACATGCCATTTCTTGGATGTGGTTTGCCCCGAGGGCAACCTCAACAGCTGTGAAGTTTCAACAGATGAACAATGTAGTTTTCAATAAATTTCACCAAGCAAAGGAAAGGATTTTAACTCGTTCATGCTAGCCCACTTTTGGTCTGAAGGCTCTTCCGGACCCAAATCCATTCGCGTCATGAATGTTTCCTGTTTGAGCCCCAGGCACACCTGATCTACACTGCTGTGCTTCAGGTTTGCAGAGAGGTTTTTCCCATCAGAGGAGGCTTCTCTCAGCCATGCCCATGGGTCCTGGGAGGTGCAGGTACATCCCTGCATTTACCTGTGCCACTTGAACCCACTCTGGTGGAGGAAGGTTGTCCTCAGCTCCTGGCGGGGAAAGGAGAGGCGGTGGAAAGACAACTTTTCCAAATCTCCTTGTGGCAACTGCATCTTGGAAGTTCCATTTCCTTTGTACTCACGCATCCAGAAGTGGGGCTTGTGCTCTTGGAGTCATGTTCTCATCCCAGATGAAGGCTGATGCCATTAATTGTAACTGGAAGAAGGGCTTTTGTGTTCCCAGATGCTTCAGCCAGAGAAGTCAAGAAATTACCTCTTCCAAAACACATCCAGTGTATCCTCAGATCACGAGAACAATTACTGTGAATTCACCTGCTGTACACAGGACAAGACAGCAAACTTGAGCCCAGAGATAAGAAGCCAGCTAAAAAGCCAGCATGGGTTTTTTTTGGTGTATGTCTGGGGAATCTGAGCAGTGAGTCTGTGACCTTTGCTGCCTTCTGGCTGGGATCTGTCAAGCGGTTTCAGGGAGTCCAAAGCAGCAAGCTCACACCCCTTGCAGGAGATAACAGTGCTGAGTGGGTCCTGGAGGGATCTCACACCTTTACAGGCTCCCTGCTTCACCTGTCAATGCTTTACCTTCAGTGTCCAGGCCGATGGGCTCAGGGCTTAGCATTTCCTCCTCACCCAAATGTCTGCCTAGAGGCCATTCCCTTCTGCTCCTGCACAGCTGCTCTCTGGATGGGCTGCTTCCCCCTCTCTCTGCAGATAGACAGCAAACATCTCCAGAGAGCTGTCCCGGTGGTTCCCCACACACAGCTCCGGGGGACACTGACAGCTCCCAGGTGTCTGTAGTGAAACAACACGAGACCAACTACAGAATCAAGGATGGGGTTTGTGTGTAAGGCAGAGGTGCCCATGAGCTTTAGGAGGCTCTTAGCATCAACCCATGAACAGCTACTGCTTTGAACTAGAACATTACAGTGACTGCCTCCCCACATCTCCCCCTTCCCAAGTGGAGACACAGCTTATATGGCAGCCAGAGAGATCTTGTGAGGTGCTGCAGCCTCTGCATAAACAGTTCACAGACACCTGTGATTTGGCGTCTTTTGTCCCAGCTCTCCAAAATGTTTCATGAGTTTTAGTCACCACATTGCTCTCTCTGTTCTATTGAGGCTCCCCAGCTGTCAGCTTCCAACAGAAATTTCTTAGACAGAAACTAAATATTGGATCCCATCTTTTCCTTCCTGTAAAAGAAGCTAGTGGTATCTCCTTTTCACATGGAAAGTCAGTAACCCTTGCAAATGCACAGGGCAGCCTGGCTGTGCACTCTGGTTTGTCATGATTTCTGCTGAAATGCTTTTCTTTCAGTTGGCATCTCCACCAGAGTGCTGAGCTCAGTGCAGAGTCCATCCATGGGCTCCTCCATAGGAAGACTGCAAACATCCTCTTCAGTAGGAACAGCCTGACCTTTTGAAAAATCCATGGTCTGAGCAAACCCCTCAGCTCTCTGGAAAGGCTGGACACTATGTGTGCCATGCTGAATTCATTTCCAGCCTTGTGCAAACTCTTGTGGTGCTCTTTTGAGATGGTTCTTCAGAGTCTTCAGTGTGGTCTCTGGGTGCTTCCCTGCATCTGAGGCTTCCATGGTGAGTTTGTGATAATGCAGTCTCAGAGTTCAGCAATTGCAGACCAAGAGAAAGTGGGAAAACACTTTGGGAACTGATCTCTGTCACTGTCCAACCAATTTATTCCAGTGACATTTGCTAGTGGCAATGCAGTGTGTCACACACAGCATCTAGGGTAGCATGAGCTCTGAATGGCAGGACATGCACCACTGCTGCACAGAGCAACTGCTGGGAGAGGCACTTTGCATCCTGGAGGGAACCAAGAGTGTGCTCACACCCATAAAATCCATATTTCTGTGATCTCTCTTCCTGGACATCTCCTCTGGGCTGAATTAGCTTGCTCTCCTGTCTTTTTTCCCCCTGGCTCACATCTTTACTGCGTTCACACAACTTTATTCAGTCAGAGCCCCGTGTCTGGTTCTGCTCACCCAGCATCAACCAGCCCGTGAGTGCAGCCACCCCATCCTACCGAGATGTGGGGAGCACTCTCTCCTTCCTGCTGCTGGCCCTGGCTTGCCATCCTGGGGACAGACACCTCTCACTTGCCAAAGGCAAACGATGGGACGATGCCAGAGCAATGTGGAGGGGCAGGAGGGTCCCAGCAGCAGCGAGGCTGTGCCGAGAGGAGCTGAGGGAGTTGTATCTGTTCCAGGGAAGTGAGTTCAGCAGCGTTTGCTGAGGAGGGGGGAGAGAGGGAGCTGAGGGGCTTGGCTGCTCTGAGCAGAAACGTGCGTGAAGAAAAGCCTCGACCCACACCCTGAATTCCACAGCTCGACTCCAGGGACAGGGGGAGGGAGAGAGGACAGGACGGGACATTTCCAGCAGACCTGCCACTTGTTCATAAAAGCCTCATCTCACCAGCCCTGCCTGCCTCCTCCCCCATCCCCTCCACCGCTCACGCTGGGTTTTATTAACGCAGTTCCCCTCAGGCTAGAGGGAATCACATCCCAGGAGACATTCCAGTCTCAGATCAGCTTCGGAGGGGATCAGAGGGAGCCAAGGGTGGGGGGCGTTTCACCAGGACGTTTCATTTGCAGAGAGCTGGCAGGTTGGGAGCACTGCAAGACAGCACTAGCAGCCTCCTTATCAGACACGGAGCAGCCGCAGGCTGGAGTCGAGCCTCTGCTCGGCACTCTGTGTCCCAGCCACTTCTGCTTCGTCCAGGCTGCTGGCTGGAAGCTCTTCCCCTGGGCTCTGCTGGGTGCTGGGTGCACGGCAGGGCGCAGGGAGTCTGGGCAGGGAGTCTGTGCCTGCTGCTCGGGTGAGCACACTGTTGGTGACACGGGCCCGGGTCGGCTCCACAAGGGCTCAGCCCGGGGTCAGTGCCCTTCCCCGAGCACCGACAGGGCCTCAGCTGCCGGCTCCTCGCCACCATCGCACCCTGCACCAGTCAGGACCAACACCTCTCGCCAGGAATGGGAGTTGGCTCCCCAGCGTCTGGCTCCCCAGGTGAATTGTGGCGTGCCCTGAGCCTACGCCAGGAAAATGCCAGCCGATGAAACTGCATCTCAGGCCAAGAGACACGAAGATGGATGTGTTTTCCTCGCCTGGCTTATCTCGAAGGCAGTGCTTCTCACCGGGGCCCGGCACTGTTTGTGTGCGCTCGGCTCCTGGCACGGGGGCAGGAGATGATTAGACAACAAACACTGCGGCAGAGCTCTCCCGAGCTGCAGCCTGCCCCTGCCCTGCCGAGACCACGGCCCGGCAGGGAGCCGCTCCTCGGGGGCCAAACCCCAGCTCTGAGTCCCAGGGCTGAGTCCCAGCGCTGGCTGCAGCTGCACCGGGGCTGCAGCGGGACAAGGGGGAGGAAGAGCCGCAGGTCCCCGCAGCTGCTCGGGCACTGCACGAGCTGCAGTGTGAGCGAGCTGCACGGGGGACGGGGTGTGGCTGTGTCTGTGCTCCCCCAGGGACCCCTTCCTTGACTGGAGCCCTGAGGAGTGCAGTTCACCTCTGCAAGGTGAGGGGTAGGACGGTCCTGCCCCCATCTCCCTCGTTCCCAGGTCAGAAGAGGCAGCAGCGCCTGCCCAGCAGCCCTGCAGACACTCGTGCCCCCTGCCCAGGGGCTCTGCTCCACATGTGCCCCTTGGTTTCATAAGGGCATTACAGCAAGCAGATCCCAAACTCGTCTGGCTCTGCACCGCTGGGTTCAACCCAGAATTAAGGTCAAAGAAAGGGGAGTTTTAAGGGCAGAAGAAAATAGATGTAAAATAAGTAGTAGCAAATCAAGCAAGACTTTCTGGAAATTCATAGCGCGACTGACCTAGTTAAGCTGAAGTCTGGAAAACTTTGGTGTTTTCAAGGTTCACTGTTTGGATCTAGGACAGCCTGCGCAATTCCAGCATTCCCATTTAAAAGAATTTAAAAAACTCCAAAGAGATTTGAAGCAGAGTACTTTGCTGACCAACATATATTTTTATGTATTGCTTTATTTTACATATTACTTTACCTTTCCACTTGTGAGTCCAGGCCCAAAGGCCAAGTTTCCACTCCACAACCTCTTCTTGACCACTCCCCATGCCCATGTCTTGGGCTGCCAGCAGAGGAGGAGAACTGGGTAATTAAAAAAGTACTCCTGATCAGTCGTGTTTACATGGGTAGTTCACTGCACATGACCCCCAGCCTTGTTTGCACCTACCACCACCTGTTCAAACACCCACTTTGGTTGCCCAGGAGAAAAACAAGGTGCCAGGGCTAAAGAAAAGGGGAATCCCAAAATCAAGAGGTGAGAACAGAGATTCGCCTGGTGAGGACATGTCCCCATTTGTCACCCACTGAGCAGTGATGCTGGAAACATCAATTCATGAGATTGTCTCCTACAGAGAGAGGAGGAAAGACTTCAGAGAAGAGAAATCAAAGGGGTTTCTCTGTCCTGGGGATTTGGCTCCTGGACCATCTTCCAGCTGCTCAGGGAAATACCCAGGAGGTATAAAGATCCATGCTGACATTGCAGGGAACGTAAAGCCAGGTCCCCAGCCACACAGAACACAGCTGTGAAAGTCACACCAGGGAGGTGGCAGGAAACAAAGGACTTTGGACAGACAGGCTTAATCCATTTAAATTCAGTTTCTCTCTCACTTCCCTCCCCTTTCCCCTTCACTCTCATCAGACAGCTCTTCCCCCACCTCCTCTCAGTCCGAAGTGCCTTCTAGCAGTTTCACACCATAGTGGCCCATGGGCTCAGAGAGTTATTCCATCTCGCTGCTGCTCACAAAGAATCAAACCTGCTGTTCTCTTCCTCTTGTGCAGCCTCTTTCCACCTAACATCTGCTGGGCTGTAGAGAGAGGTTATCCCTAGCTGGTGGTTCCTGTTGAGACTCACATTACGATGCTGCTTTGCCTGCCCAGGTGTTCACAAGGCCCTCCTTGTTGGGAAGCCTTAGGGGAGTGGGAGAAGAGCTAGTGCTTGTGGTCAGAAGGAATTGGAAAACTCATGACAGCTCTGCCACTTGATAGGACTGGAAGGCTCTGAACGGATGCTGATCGAGAAGGGCTACATGTGGGAGTGCTCTATCAGCAACATCAGTGACCATCAGGAGCTTTTGGCCATGAAAGCTTCCACTGAGCTCCTGCAGCCATCACGAGAAGCCCAAGTTTGGCTCCAGCCTGGCATGAGGTGCAGGAAAGCAAGCAGACAGTGCCCACACTGAGAGATGTCACACTGTCGGCGCTCTGGGGCTGGGGTGGGAGCCCTGTGCTCATCTGCCAGCAGCCTCTGTGCATCCAGCAGGCTTCAAACGGGCAGGGATGAGGACTGCAAGGACAGGACAGGCAGGGGCTGAGAGACCTCCCAGCACAGGAACACAGGCAAAAAGGACTTCTGCAGGCTGCACACAGGGCCCTCTGCAGAAGGTGAGTACACGAGCCCCCAGAACACCCAACGGGCCATTTTCTGGCTGCTAAACATCTATTTGCTTGGCTGGGAAATATCTGTAATCCCAAACACACCATGGACTTTCTTTTGTGTTAAGCGCCTTGGCAGGAGCCAGCGGTTCTCACACACAGTTCCATCTCTGCAAGGACTGAGTTTCCCAGAACACCCCCTTTAAAAGTCTCCCTTTATTAAGAAGAGCCAAACTGCCTTTTGCTGCCCTACAGGCTGCTCCCATGCCTCTCCCCACTTCCCCAGGGCTCCACTGCCACGGGCTGGAAAGCACTGAGCTCCCAGAGACAGCAGTGTTAAAAGAAAAGACACTAAAGAAAAGAGAGACAAAGGCAGGAAAGCTTTTTTTCCCTGGGACCCAGCTGTCTGGCTCAGAGAAAGGCAAGAAAGTAGGGTCTGCTCTGCATTCCTGGGGCACAGCCAGAATAACAGCAGAAGGGTAAATTCCACAGTGCAAAGTGTTTTTCCCTACTCCCCTACCCCCTCTTACAAACAAGGCTTCGGAGATAGGCTGAACATGGTGCTCCAGTGCAGGGACATCTTGCTAACAGCCTGCAAGTTAAACACTGCAGCACCTTCCAAAGCCAGCCAAGACCAGGCTCTTTCTTCTCACATCTGCTTACCGTACCCAGTATTTACATCGTCAGTATGGTTCCCATAAAACTAAACAGCAACAACTGATCACAGTCAAATAAAGCAGTAATAGTGTCCGGGATGTCAGGAAGCCTTACCCACTCCCTGCACACCAGCCCAGGCAGCTGGAGATCAAAGTTTTCTTATTTGCAATACATTTCTTGAAACAATTTTCAGCTAAACTCAGTCTGCTGACACAATCCAGGGCTTCTCCCATAGAAACAGGAACCAAGAAACCAAATCTGTGCATTTCTGCCTCCATCTCCAGGTGGCTGAGCAGATGGAGAAGGCTTTGGCATCTCCAAAACAGGGAGTTGCTCCCTTCTTTCCCTTCCCTCAGCATCCCTCTCAGGGAAAGCCTTCTTGCAAAGGGTGAGTGAAGGGTTTGAGTGAAAAAGTGGGGGAAGCAGTGCCCTGCACAGGCAAAGCAGGGGTGCAGACACATTTAAACACGGATATGAGCTACTCCCCATGGGGACTGGAGTGGTCTCCACGAACACTAAGAGGGTTGTTTTTAGCCCTTGGGACCCTTAGGCTGGAGAGGTGAAATACCTTTAAAGGGACCCGTTTAAAGCCATCCCAGGCCAGACAGGACCCGGTTGCACGGAGGCCGGGGGCCGGTGCCGGGCAGGCGTGGGAGGGGGGTCCCGCCCCGCTCCGCCTCCGGAGGGGTGGCGGGGCGGAGCGGACGGGACGGGCGGGACCCCCCTCCCGCGATGCCGCCGGGCCGTGTCCCCCCGGCCCGCACAGCCGCGGCTCGGGGAGAACAAAAGGCAGGAGCGGGAGGAGGCGCGAGGAGGAGGGCAGGCGGCCACGGTGGGGGGATAAAAGGCTCAGCGAGGACCCCCCCCTCCTCCTCTGCCCCATGTCCGAGCCCGCTCCGCCGCCCGGCATGGCCCGCCCGCCGCTGCCCGCCGCTGCCGCCTTGCTGGCCGCCGCTCTGCTGCACTGCGCCCCCGCCGCGCCCGCCCACCGACACAAGCCGGTGAGTCGGGACCACCCGCTGCCTCCCTCCGTGTCCCCCGCCGCTCTCCGGTGCTGTCCCGAGGGCAGCATCTCCCCGGCAGATCCTCTGCTGAACGGGATGATCCGTCTTCCCCCCACCGCTCCATCCATCCCCGAGCCGCGCTCGGGATGCCGGCAGGGGCGGCGCTGCCGGGAGTCACCGGCCGCAGGACGGCTGCTCCTGCCCCGGCGGTGCCTCCCGCTCCGCGGGCTCCTCTTGGCTCGTTTGGGACTTTCCACAGCCGTGCTCCCGAGGGAAAAACGGGGACCGGGACAAGGAGAGCTTAGGAGAGGACACGGCATCCCCCGTGCTTTACAGGCAGCAGAGCACTCGCTGCTGCTCAAACACCCCCTTGCACGCTGGGCTGGCAGTTCCGAGAAGCGTTACGGGGAGACGAGACTAGAGGGATGAATCAGGCAGGAGAGGAGCAGCAGGGCTCTTTCTTCCTGCACATGCCTGCCCGATCCCAGCACCTGGGACGGAGCTGCGAGCAGCAGGGACTGCGGCTGCCAGAGAAGAGCAGCGGCGTGCGAGGGATTTGGGGGACGGGAGAAGACAGAGAGCTCCTTGTGCTGGGAATGTGTGCGTGCGTAATTGGGTTATTATAGACATGCTCTTCGCTGGTGTGCCATAAAATAATAACAGAGCAAATGCCCAGTAGCAGCCCAAGGGGATTAGTTCAGGTTCTGTCGATGGTTTTATTATCAGCTCTGTCATCTGAGTGCTTTCTAACTTGGCTGCTAAATATGCTGTGGGCTGGGACTTGGCACAGAGCAGCCTTGGCCCCCAAAGTGCTTGCGTTATTCCGAATGAAATGTCACTGTGCTTGGCTCCGCTCTGCCTCTGGGGAAGGTGAGGCCGAGCACTCGGTGGTGGCACTCTGCATTCCAGTAATGACACTGCTCTGCGGACTTCAGTCCCATCGGAGTGCAGCAAGTGGTGGGCCGGGAGGGCAGAGCTCCACCTGCATGAAGCTGGGGACTGCTGGTTCCTGTGGGACATGGGCTGGGCTGGCAGGTGCCTCATGCTCTGCCGTGTGCAAGCTGTGAAGCTGCTGCTCCTGGAGGAATTTGCACAGCCTCGGGTCCTGGTCTTGCTGCCAAGCAAGGACCTGTGTGGGATCCGGGGGGAAGGGAGAGACAGCTTGGGTTTCACACCATCTGAGCTTGAGCCCAGTCCAGCTGCCGTGCCACTGTTCATCTCCTTTTGCCAGCACTCACAGCTGCTGGCTGACTGCAGAGGTTGCTGGGGCTCAGCTGACTTGGCCAGTACCCCTTGAAGTGGGGAGTATACCAAACTGCTGAAGAGCACAGAGTTAATGCAGGGGGCCAGGTCTGCTCAGACTCCTGGTCCATCTAACCCACTACCACACTGCAGAAGGAGGTCCCCCCAGCTGGCAGTCTGCCAGCTGAGAGACGATTTCTTCCTCATCCTAGGCTAAGGCTCTGCACTATGAGTGCTAATACTTTCCTCTCGGCTGGAGTAACTCCAGGTGATACTCCTACAGGTATGTTTTGTTCAGGAATACCTTGTGCTTGTGTGTTTGACCTGCCATGCGCGGCTTGGGGTTTCAGATCAATGTGCTTGATTCAGTCTTTGCAGAGAGGGTGGCTGCATTGGTTTGGGTTGGAAATGGACAGACGATTTCCCATCCTTTCAAACAGCACTTCTGTCATCCCAAATTGCTGTTGGATTCCTTTCTGGTGTCAAGGCTTCTGAAGGCTATTCTGCTGCCTCTGAGGTGAAGCCAGTTTTACTTGGGGGTTGCTCTCACGTACGATGTAAGTTGGCAGCAGTGCACCCTGTTCCTCTCCCGGATGGGGAATATGTGAGTGCAGGACAGCTGAGGTGGGACTGCTGGGTTCACAGAGGCCCGTGGCCCCAGCCATTCTCTGCCCCCTCTTACAGAGACCCCTGCCATGCCATCACGTGCTCCCTTCTCTGACTGCTCTGAGTCTGCTGCACAAAGGGATGTTTCCCTAATGTCTGACAGCAGCTAATTTCCTGTCTGGGCACCTTTTGCGGTCAGGTGATGAATGAGAAAGGAGCCAAGGGGCTGAGCCGGGAAAGGAGATTCACACTCCTATGAGACAGACCACAGGACGTACTCAAGCTGTGCTAGTACGTGGGGTGGGCAAGGACAGCGCTAGGTGCAGGAGTATGCTGCACCATGGCTATTTGTGCTCCAATAGCGAGTCACAACAGCAGCAACCTAGAGGAGAGGGAATCAAGGGCTAAGATTCATTTTAAAGCCAGGCTATAGGGCAAATTGCAGAAGGACTTGTGTTCTTTGAGACAAACCCTGTAGATATCCTTCACTTTTATACTAATGGCTAAAGAAAGGAAGAGAAAACTGAGAGCAAAATGAAGGCTGTGTCTGGTGTCCACTGTAAAACTTGAGAACAAAAGATCTGCAGTCCTCAGGGCTGTGCACGCGCAGACACTGAATTCCTGCACTGCTTTCAGCTCCCCCGGGAAATCAAAGTCAGTCCATTTGCTCGGAAGGTCTCTCTCCGTGGACAAGTGGTGAGCACCCTCCCAGCTGCCAACATAATCCATCGGGGTCCTGCAGCTCTCACCCTAAACACAGCAGGTTCCCCTCTGGAAGCAGGGCGCTACCTTCACCGCAGCCCCTGCCTGCCTCACTCCGGGCTCTGGCAGCTCCCGCAGGAAGGGTTTGATTTGCACTCTGGTTTGGCTGTTTAAATCCTGCAGTTAGTGCTGGGGTAATTTTAGGCATGTTTATCTTCTGCTCTGGGAGGAACTCAAGACACATGTAAGTAGTTATTCTCCAGCGGGTTTGTTGTGTTTGTGCTTCCACATGCAGCACACACGCACACCCTGCAGTGTGACAAGACTTGGGGATGCTGCTGGAAAAGCAGATAGGGGAGTGAGAGGAGAGCAGGGAGGAGAGAAGCACTTCAGGGAGGATCCCCCTCTCCCGTTTTTGTTGCACTTGCTTCCCCCACGTTTCTCCAGCCCTGGCACCACAACCTGTGGGGCTCTGCAGTGGAACGGATGCACTGTGTAGGAGTCATTTGAAAAGAATCTTCTGTGGAAAGTTGTCCTGCAGAGATGCTGGTCCTTTTTCCTACTAAGTAGCTTTTTCCTACTAATCCCAAGTATATGGACAGGTAAGTGAAGGGTTTCTGGGTACTCTTGCACCAGGGATGGCTCAGCCTGTAAAGTGAATGGAAGCACTGCTGAGTCTGCACATAGCTGCCCAGCAAAAGGAAAAGCAGAGCTTCAGGGGTTCACTAAGGGCCACAGACACGTTTTTAGAGGTTCACAGAGATCCTGGTGCAGATAAATGAGCCCCAGCAAGGACAGGCAGGTGACCAGACTTCCTCCTCTTAGTGGATTTGGGCGGGAAAGAGGTACTGATACCTTATGGCTCCCCTTAGCTTGGATGTAACTGCACAATGAACAAAACATCTCAACCCCCTTCCTCCCCTGCCAGGGGTTTGCCACATCCTAGAGCAGATTCTTCGTTTCAAGGGGATTTCTAGGTTATCAGATTAAGGGCTCTTGAAGCCTTTTGCTGTGTCAGCATCCTGGGGGTTGTTTGCTCTGTAAGTAGTCCTGTTTCTGGCAAACTGTCGCTTGGGTGACACCAGCAGTTTGGTTATGGTGTTGTTGATGGAATAGTCTCACAAACTGTCACGTAATTAAAATGTCTGATAATAAAAATAGTCCCGCAGTGTTTATTAATTTGCTTTCTCTTGTTACACTGAAGCCTGGTTCTTCTCATTCTGTCTGTGGGCATAAACATTTGCAGTCCATAATGTTTCATGTTCCATGTTGCTTAGGAAAAATAAACATTTTCCTTTTTTCATTGCCAACAACAACTACCACCAAGTAATCCGGAAACAAACTGTCAGGCCCCAGGAGGTAGTGCTTGATGGTGCCATTGAGTATGGGAAGTGAGTGGAGGGGAACATCCTACTGTGTCTGCATGGCCAGGCACTGCAGCAGCTCCCCTTTGGCCTCAGCCTTCGTGTTCTCCCTGGCTCTGTCTGCAGTGGGACCAGGCTGCAGCCTAAGATGAAGGAGCCAGTCCTGCAGCAGAAGTATTTTGTGTTAAGTAAAGAATTCATAGAAGGGTTGGGAGACTCTGCCTTGTTCTGGGGGAGGCAAGATCAATAAATCTGGTGGTTTTGCCTAGGCATTTTTTCCACTAGCAGTGCCTTGCCTAGGAGCACATTAAGCTCAGGGTTAGACCAGACCACAGTCATGTTTCTGCCATGAAATTTCAGCTGCAGCACTAGCACCTTCCAAGCCCAGTCTGTTCCTGGAACACAACCTGACTAGAATGAAGCTGGTTCCAGTTTTACCATTAGCCATCAGCTGTAGCTGCACTTTCAAATCCAACCCCTGCAAATCCATGCTGGGCTGAGAGACAGGCTGGACAAAAAGCCATCTATGCATCAGGAGAACAATGCTGATCTCAGGCAGGAACATTGCTGTTAAGGGGATGCAGAACCCCTGGGGGTCATAGCCACCTCACAGTGTACAAAAATGTGGTGAGAGAACTGCCTTACATGAGACCTGCAAGAAAAAGCACCTCTGCTGTCCTTCCCCACTGAAATAAGGGCAGGAGTGCTCCGAGGTGCAGGCTTGTAGGTAGGAGGAAGATAATGCTACTAGCCAGAGAGGCAGCAAACACCAGGGCCTTGACAAACACTCTGAGTGAGAAAAGGAGAGAGCAGAAACAGAAGCAATGGAAAAGCAGCAGCAGATGGGACAGGGAAGTGGAGACACGTCCATGAGCTCATTCCCCAACATAAGAGGAAACAGCCCCAGTGACAGGGGAAGCATCCAAGACTGATGGGCTTCACGTTGTAACTTGTCCAGTCACTCCTGTCTGGCAGGGAGAGGGGTCTCCTTTCATGTCCATGCCACAGAAGCAGCCAGGAGCCCAGGTAATTAGGTACACAAGAAAGGATACAGGTTTAAGTTCAGGGCAGGCAGAGGAGACCCGAGGGTTTGTCAGTACCAGGCACCAGCCTCACTCTTGTGCTTATTTAGACACGGTGCTGCTGATACTCTGCTGTAGCTGCGCTGCTCCGGCTGCTGCTCCTCCCGGGAGCTCTGGAGGGTGAGTGCTGCCCAATGCAATGAGGTTAAAGATGCTCCTGGCTCCCTGGGATGGCTGGAACACTTCCTGGGAAGCTTGGCTGGTGTTCATCTGGCCCCAGCAGACCCAGAGGTGATGGCTGTTGTGTCCCAGCACTTGAAGGCTGATAAAGCTGTGAGGAACTGAGTGGGCAGTGTGTACCTCCGCTGTGGTTTCTGCTGTCCCATGGGATCTGTCCATTCCCTGCTGTTCCCCCTCAGCCTTTCAGTCACAAGGCTGCAGGAAGAGGCACTTTCTTTGTGAGAAGCTGTGACCAGCCTGCAGCACAGCCTGCAGCACAGCCCTCTTTGCATACAGCTTTGCTCCTCTGCTGTCCTCACTGCCCTTAACCCTTGGTTTCAGGCCTGGAATCCTCTCTGTTCTTGTGCTGTGTTCACATTTTACTGATCAGTCTCTATTGCGAAGCCCTGGCCTCTTCCTTGGCTACACACCAGCTGTTCCCATGCCCAGCAGCCAACCCAGCTGTGGGTTACACAGGGAAGGGCAGTGCAAGTGGCTGCACACTCTCAGCCAGAGGCTCAGCTCTGTTTTGCACTCTGCTGGGACAAACCCTGTCCTGGGCTGCAGGGGTTTTCCTTTGCTTTTGTGTTCAGTAATCCCTTCCCCTCTGCTGGTGGGATGGGACAAGTAGGGATGCCCTGAGAGGGACCCAGCAGCCAGTCCACTACTCAGTCTGTAGTAGCTTCAGCAGCAGCACAGCACAGCCCTAAGTGAACCCCTAAGCAATAAAGTCGGGGCATGGTACCACAGCTCAGAAAACAAAGCAGGGTCTTCCCAGGAGAGGGTGGGCTCAGCACCGGGTTGGAAGGATGCAACCTTAAGTGGGTGGACACGATATCTAATCCTTGGGAAGTGCCTGCAACAAGGTGTGTCCAGCTAAGGAGACCAAGAGCTCCAGCCTGAGTGTCTCCTGAGCATTGTTTGGCAAGTGGTTTCTGCCTGTCACATTTCCCCTTGCCGGCTGCGCCTGCAGTGGCATTTTCCAGCCCTTTCCTGCCATGGTCCTTATGTCGGTGCAGTGACGACAGGGAGAGAGCTACTGTTTGTCCAGGGGCACACGCAGGGCAACAGGGCAGGTCCTGCCTCCTGCCTCCACCCAGAGCCATTCACAGGACCACTCTGTGCCACTCTCCAGGACCGAGTCTCTGCTAAGGGCAAGAGGAGCAGGGAGGGTCCTGGTAAGGCCAAGTGGGGTTTGGAAAGCTGGGATTCATAACAGTGGCCTTGAGCTAACCAAAGAGGGGAGAGAAAAGCTGCCTCTGGTCTGCCTCTGAACATGGGATTCCTCAGGGCAAGAAGGAAACAGGCAGCTTCTCTTCTCTCCTCTCTGCTCCTGGTCAGAGGAGAGCAATAATCTCCAGTTTAAGCCAGTGGCCTTCCCAAGAGAGGGGTGTGCATGGCATCGTCGAGACAAGAAAACAGGAGTAAGGCATCTGGGTCAGCCTCAGCCCACTCACCTGCCTGAGCCATTCTCGAGGGTTTCCCAGTGCTCCTAGTTCTTGCACTTCCTGGCCTTGGAAAACCAGATGCATTCATCACCCCAAGTTCTCAGCTGTCAGGACCTGCCTCTGGTGGCAGTGGGTGCTCCTGAGTGCACCCAGGCGCAAGGGGACGAGGGGCCCTCCAGGCTGCTTTGGTCACCCAGCTGCCATTATGGGCTTCAGTGTCACTGGGGCTGAGAGCAAGATGTTGGCCAGAACATGAACTTTGTCAGCTTCTCCTGCCAGCTGTCCTTTGCATGCAGTAGCTGCCAGTCCAGGCAGGGTGCCAGATGGCTCTCAGAGAGCTCCTCTCAGAGAGACAGGTACCTCCAACCTGGCAGGGCTCCAGCGTTCAGCAGGAGCAGCCCGGTGCAGACTCCTCTGGGCAGGCCAGCCCGTACTCCCTCCTCCCACTAAAGCACTGAATGGATGCTCAGTGCCATGGCTGGTGGCTTGGATAGGCTTTGCTGTTCAGGATGTGAAAAGGCTTTCTCTCTTTGCATGTGTTGCTGCAGCAGTTCCTGTGGTGTGTGAAAGTGCACTGGGACACCAGGATTGTATTGATGGTTCTAAGGCGAAGGCTGGCAGGTGCCAAGTCACCAAGGGTGTCTGTCTGTCTAGGGAGGACAAGCCAGCAGGCTAGTGGTGACATACACATGAAAAGCCTAAAGTGATGTGTGGACACCTAAACTGCACCTTGTGTGACCTCCCTGGCTCCCCTGTCCATCTGTGCACCGCTCAGAGGCACGGGGCCACTGCAGAGCCGGGAGCTCAGTAGCGGAATTAATGCCAAGGTCTTCACACTTCATTCCAGCCCGCATGAATGGGCTCATTGTAGGGAACAGAGTGGTGGCAGCACGCGGATTACACGGCATCATGGCAGCTCTGGCATCATGCCATCCTGACCTTTGTGTCCCTGGCAGGGCAGCCAGGAAATCTGGCCTGGAAGAAGGCAGCTCTTTGTGGGGGAAGAAAGAGCATGCCTAAAGCCCAGGTCTGGAGCCCTGTGGGACAGAGCCTGCCTGTCCAAGTAGAGATGCACCTCTGCTGCATCTGAGCTCTTCCCGCTGCTCAAACACCTTTAAATTTGCTGCACAAAATCAGGCAAAAAAAATTCTGTGTTTGGCCCTCTGCAGCACAGTGACATGGACCAAGCACCTCTCACCCCACATGCCTCACAGCAGGTTGGAGATGACACCTGGTTCGTGTTTCATGGTGGCAATATAATCCTGCTGTCACATGGGAAACCAGTAGAAGTCAGCTAATTAGCATTAATTAATGTTGTCAAGAGAAACCTTGCTTTTCCAACGAAGTGTCTAAGAGCCCAGGAGATCTTATCCCAAGCAGAACCACAGGTACAGCGAGGCAAGGGGATATGGTCCAGTCCTTCCCTCAGGCAGTGATAGGGGCTGCAAGGACAGTCATTGCTGCTCTCTGCCCCATGGGCTGGGCTGTCACCCCCAGATCCCTGTGTCCTGCTCTGCCGAGTCCACTGGCCATGCTGAGAGCCTGCCCACAGTGCCAGAACAGCAAGAGGACACCACGGAAGTGACAACAGGGAGCACAACTGTGTGCTGGGGACTAAAGACTTCCTCCCATTAATATCACCTCTACCCATGGCCAGGAGGGAATAAAGGATGTAGGGCAAAGGGGGAGAATTTATTCCCAAGTGATTTGTTTTATACTTGAAGGGTCTGGTTCTCATCCACAGCTTGCAAAAGTATTTCCTGCCGGCCAGCTGCCAAGGAAATGTGGACCAAAATAGCCCAGTGCTTAGTGGGTGCCATGGCATGACACAGTGCCTCCCAGGTGCGACCCAGGCTCAGAGCAGCAGAGCCCAGGGAACACGGCATGTTTGTGGGGAGCAGTTTGTGTCCTAGCACTGGGGAAACAGCCCCGGGCAGAGGTGGAACTCACCACTGCAGGACTGCTGTGGGCAATTGTCCACCACTCTGCAACAGGAAGAGTCTGCACGGACACTGAAGTCGTGGTTTTGCTTTTGTCTTTTAGGACTTGTCTCAAAAGCATCACACCTGGAAGGAGCAGGCTCCTTGGCTGTCTGCCTTGGCGAACGCTGTGGGCACGGGTGTGCCTGCCAAGGGCTTCCCGGTGGGTGCAGCCGGGCAGGCGGCCCGCTGGAACCCCCCTCGCTGCGGCGTGCCGGACCTGCCGGTGCTGACGGACGGCCAGAACGGGCGGAACCGGCAGAAGCGGTTCGTCCTCTCCGGCGGGCGCTGGGACAAGACCGATCTCACCTACAAGTAAGGGAGGCCTGAAATGGCAGTCGGGCTGGTTGGCTTCTCCCTCCCCAGCTGCTCGGTCTGGTGTTCCCTGGAGCGCGGCACGCTGTGATGTGACCATGAGAGCTGGAGGGCAGGCAGGGGTCAGGGGAGCCGCAGCAGGCTCGTCCCCAGCACCTCCACATCCCCTCAAGCACACACTCCATAAACACAGCTGGCCACCCACCCCTGCCCAAGCGCATCGTGCACAGCAACTGCATCAGCCCTCGGTCAGTCCCGCACCGACAGCCCTGGGCACACGCAGTCACTCCCCTCGCGTGTGCTGAGCCGAGCCTCCACCACCAGCGCTCTCCTGCTGGGCCTTTGCCCCCACAGCCACCCCGTGGGAGGCTCACCTCACAGTTTATTTTAAAAAGATCTTTTTATTCAGCTGTTATTGATGGTCCCATAAACACGACTTCGGCGTAAAAGTTTGCCCAAATCACCCCACACATTCTCAATTGTGAATCTGCTCAGTGGGCTGGCAGGAGGGTTGTGCTGTCTCCCCAGCTGCCCTCAGGGGTATGAGTGGAGAAGTGAGCACAGTCATATGGACCTTGACAGCATGTAAATCATCTTTTGCTTAATCCAATACAGGAGACAAGTTCCTCACACCATTAGGAGGCTGTAGATAACAGAAAGGCTTCTTCCTTTTTTTCTTTTTGGTCAAAAGTGTTAAAGGAAGAAACACAGCAATTCTGTTAATGGAAGGAAAAGAAACTTCCCTCTGTGACAAGTCTGCTCTTGTTATTGGGGGAAGTGGGAGAAACTGCTAAGTGAACCCAAGTTTCGAGGGGCAAAAAATGCAGATTGAGGAGAAGAAATCACATCACACCACTCCCAGGAATCTTTGTGGTGGTGACCTTACAGGGGACAGACCTGGGGAGTGCTGTGGCACTTCAGAACAACACAGAATCTGCAAAACTCTCCAGGGAACACCACTGGCACACCATCCAGAGGGTTTCAACACTGATGGGATTTATCTGCTGCCCATGTTGCTTGGTAGAGGATGCTGGAGCAGTGCATGTATGGATTGGAGATGTTCTGGTGCTGAGAGTGATGGCTGAGAGTGATTGTAGAACTGGTGTCTTTGTGACAGCAGTCCATGGGACAGCAGCTGATGCTCTCCTCATCCAGTGTCTGTTGCCTTCCAGAATTATCAGGTTCCCATGGCAACTTGTAAAAGCTAAAGTGAGAAGGACCATTGAGGAAGCTTTGAAAGTCTGGAGTGATGTGACCCCGCTGACCTTCACCGAAGTGCAGGAGGGACGGGCTGACATTGTCATTGATTTCACAAGGTGAGCATGGTGGGCAGCAGCACCCTCCTCCCAGCCAGAGGAGCAGTGCTGGAACCAGAGCAGAGACCTGCCAGCACACAACTTAGGCATTTAAATGGAGGCTCATATTGCTGCTTTCAGACACTGGGATCTTTTCAGTTTTGTCAGTTGTGGGCTCCTTGGTGTCAGTGCAGCTGTTCCTCACGGGCTGTGCACAGCACCGTTACTGATCATTCATTAATTTTCCTGGTACATTTACGTTTCTCTGCCCGCAGGCTGTTTTCTTAAGCGTTTGTTTTGACTTTCCATCTTCAGGTCCTCCATCCTGTCCCTTGACTGAACGATGTAACTGTCTGCCCAAAGACAAATATAGTTTCTTGGTTAAGTGAATCTTGGCTCCTGGCCTGAAATTCCCTTTTGGCAAAATACGCACCAGGGCAAAGACTTCCCTGAGCTGCATGTTTGCACAGAGCTAATGAAGGCAGTGGAGACTGTCCAAGCAGTGATGTGATTTGCATGCTGTGTATTTGCCTGCGCCTCCCTGGGCTCTCTCAAGTGGCCACATCTCTCATGGGTTTCCTTCATTACTCATCAGCAGCTTGGCTTGAGCGAGGACCTGAGAGTCTGGCTGGGTTTGCTGCCAGCTGCCCCTCTGCAGCCCATCACCACTCAGTAATATCAACTTAATCTTGGCTTAAGCAGTCACCTCCTTAATTCTTTAGGCTCCATAGTCAGCTCTGGGCTGGAAGCTGAAGAGGGGGAGGGGATAAACATCCCTGAGAAAACATACTCTCTAGGTCTTGGTGTGACTGAGCTCTGCTTCCTCAGTGCTTGGTGTGATCAAGCTGCGTCCTCAGGGCTCTGATGCAGAACTTAGTTTGTGGCAATTGCAATAGGTCTGAGCAGTTGATCTGGACTGGTAGGATGAACTTAGGATGGGAATGAGAGCTGCTGTCCCCTCTCAGTGGCTCCATTGGCCATAGGATGCTGGAGTTCCATGACCCTTTGTCTGAGGTGCAACGTGTCTTCCCTCCAGGTACTGGCATGGAGACAACTTGCCTTTTGATGGGCCCGGAGGGATCCTGGCACATGCATTCTTCCCCAAAACACACCGGGAAGGAGACGTTCATTTTGACTATGACGAGACCTGGACGATTGGGAACAACCTGGGTACGGTACTGTCTCAAGGGGAGCTGTGGATGCTCCAGGGTGCTTGCGAATGAGATTGGAAATGATTCCCCTGTGGTGTGAACAGGGACCCTGTAAAACTGAGAGGCAACAACTATTTTTGTGGTGAGCATTGTTATCTCCTACCACTTAGAAACCTACTGTCAGTATTCAGGTCTTTTCATCTTTCAGCCACAGCAGAGCCTGTACCCAGCAGCAGGACCCCGGCTTCCCCATGGATTCCTCCTGTGTGGGGGGAGCAAGGGAAATGGCTCCTCTGCCCAGCCATGTGCCCTGCCACTTGGGAATTGCACCCTGCATTGGCAGGAGTCATTAGAGATGAAGCAGGGAAAGGATGAAGGAAAACCAAGGCTCAAGTTCCGTGTGACACAGTTGTCTTCCAAAGAACAGTATCAGTCCCAGTCCCTGCACGCATTGTTCACCATCTGCCCTCAAACAAGTCCATAAAGGGAAACCACCCAGGCTCCAGCTCTGTTCCCGTGGCCTGGGAATGCTCTGACCATAAACAATGCCACATCCAGTCAAGATTCTTTTTTAAATTTTTGCTAATAATAGATCTAAGCTGGTAGCTCTTTGCTTGGGCACTCAGGGTCTGGTGTCACAGTATCTCATGAGATACTGCAGTACCGCCTGGGACCATCTGGATCAGTGCCCAGACCATCAGTTTCTGGAAGGCTCACCAAAATTAACCCAGGTCAGCTCCTCCTCCTTCCCAGTTTATCTACAGGGACAAAGAAATAATCACAAAGTCCAAGCTAACCTCCAGCCTCTCTGGGGTTTCCCTAAAATTTGGGCCATGTCAGTGGGCTCCCCCAAAGCCCATGTCAGTGTCAGCTGTAGGCCAGTTTGACTGCTTGGGGCACAGCACTGCTGTGTCTCCAACCCTGCTCATGCTGACCCAAAACAAGAATCACAGAGCACAGGACATTTTTACAGAAGTGTTTCTGCTCCTGGGGGAGGGGTGGGCTCTGTTGGTTTTCGGCCTCTGTTGGGGTTGCCTGTGTTGTTGGAGAATTTCCTACATTCTCCCATAAAACAGTGTTGGGGGCAAACCAGGAACTGAAAATGGACACCAGTTCCCATCAGAATCCAGCTCTGTTCCATGGTGTTCCCCCCCACCCCCCCACCACATATCATCCATAAACAACTGTTGTAAAAGCTCTTTGGAGCTAATTGCCATTTAATATGCTGAAAAGAGCTTTGCGATATAAACATGGATAAATCCTTGACTCAGCTCTCAGTGAGACAGGGAAATCCTTAGCCTCATTTTACAGATGGGAGAGCACAAGTGTGAGGAGGGCTAAGGTGTGTCCTGGGGTCAATCCAGAGCCGTGCAGGAAGCAGGACCCCACGTGGAGGACCATCCGTGTGGGACACAGGGATGCTGCCCAGCACAGCTCCTTCAGCCCTGCTGTTGTGCACCTCCCCTGGAGAATCTGACAGCACAGCTGATCTGCCAACACTGGAAAGCTTCAAGTGAGGAGCCTGCCAAGCCAAACAGAAGTGTCTGAAAGTTTGTAATAAATCACTGGCATAGAAATCCCACTCTCTCAGCTGACCTAGATATGTTGATTTAATCAGGTCAGTGCTGTGCAAATTCATTGCTTCCATGTAATGCTGGCCAGTGCAGGAAGGCCGGGGCTCACCTTCCCCTCCACCCTTTCCAGGCGTTCCTCCCCACTGTATTCCCCCTGTCCCATCCAGTCCTGGTGCTGAGAAGTGACCTGCTCCCCTGGAGCCAGCAAGGAAATCCTGCTTGGAGCATCAAGGCTGGCTGACTCACATCCCTGCTGTTCTCATCACTTGGGCTGCAGCTTGGAGGATTTCTGGCTGAAGGCAAGTGAATGAGTATGCTGGGACTTGTCAACAAACAGCCTCCACTCACAGTGAAATTTATCAGCTTTAAAAAGGACCCATTGGAAGCTCAACAAAATTTGCCAAATAATACAAGCTTGTGTACTGAAATACTCTTTTCCCCTTCTCCTTTTGTAGATGTTGCAAGGTCATGTATTCCCAAAACATGATCTCCCATAAATCTGTTTAAGACTGGTGAAGAAGTCTCAGGCCTTGACATTGGATCATTTTTTATGGATTTATTTCTAAATGACACCTTCTTGACACAGTCCCCAGACAAGCAATAAATGAGCTCCCTCTGCTGTCTGTGTGACAACGGCCTTTGGCAAGTGTTAATCCCAGAGAGTTGCCTCACCCACACCAGTATCTTCCACAGTGGATGTGATCTAACTGGGACATGCTAAACTTCAGCTCAAGCCAACAACTGCTGCAAGGCTGGGTGGACAAACACCAACCTTACCACCCCACCACCTACACCTATGGTCTAGACTTCTTTCTCTGTGCATATTTCTCCTTTACAAAAGTGCATGGAAAACCATTTTCTTCCTGGTAGCCGATGAGGTGGCAGGAGCCTCTGACAACAGAATTGCAAATTATCCACATGTCCAGTTAATACCCAGGGGTATGAATTGACTCATGGTGCTTCTGAACCAGTGAATCTCTTTATTATGCCCTTTGACTCCTTAAAAAAATCCCCACAAACATATTTTGGAGCTACACAGGAAAAATCTGAGAACAACCTAGTGGAGGTAGATTTCACTTTCCTCTTTTTGGACTCCTACAATATATGTCAGTGTCTGGTAACTGGTAGGAACAGGCCCAGGAGGCAAAAGCATGTGAGCAGACAAAAAGTATCTTCCATCTTCACCCATTGTAGGCACTGACCTTCTGCAAGTGGCTGCTCATGAGTTTGGCCACGTCCTGGGCCTGCAGCACACGGCTGTCTCCAAGTCACTGATGTCTCCTTTCTACATCTTCCGCTACCCCCTAAGCCTGAGTGAGGATGACAAGCAAGGTATCCAGTACCTCTATGGGAAACCCTCAGCAGATCCTGACCCAACCCCAACGCAGCCAGCAGAACTGCCCCAGCCAGACCTCGAAACAAATGAGATCACCAATGTGGAGGTGAGTGAAGGGCTTGTCCCTTCCCTGACACCCTGGTTGGGGTTGCCCTCACTAGGAGGCTGGCAGCAGGCTGGGTTGGTGTCTGCCTCTTCCACTAACACGGCTGAGCCCAGGCCTGGACCCCACGGCTGGCACTGGGATGTGCAGGGAGGGAATCTCTGGGCAGCACACGCCCAACCCAAACTGGGCAGTTGCCTGGACACAGGGCCTTCCCCTCGGCTGAAGCCAGCCTGTGTGAGGGGTGCTCCTGGGGCCCAAGCCCCTGACCCGCTGTGCTTTGGCAGGCTGTGCAGCCCGATGCCTGTGACACCACTTTCGATGCTGCATCCACCATCCGAGGGGAGCTCTTCTTCTTCAAGTCCCGCTACGTGTGGCGGCTCCGAGCTGGAAAGCTGCAGGACGGCTACCCAGCTCTGGCCTCTCGCCACTGGCAGGGGATCCCCAGCTCTGTCGATGCCACCTTTGAGGACCCTCTGGGCAATATCTGGTTTTTCCAAGGTAAGAGCTAGACCACGATCAGATGGCTCAGAAATGCATCTCAATTACTTAGCGGTAGTCAGGACCCAGCAGGTCCCTGGAAGAATAAATCTCCTGGAAATCCTCAACAATCCAGCAATCCTTGTAATTTGTTTCCCTACCTATTTAAACTTTTTATCAGGTATTGAGGAGGGAAAAGAGAACAAGGGGTCACTTTTGTTTTTAAACACACCCCATTGTCCTTCCCTGGAACACAAACATTTGTAATGAGCCTCTGCCCTGGCAATGCTGCTGGCAGAGGAGAAAGAAGGAAACATTTGCTCCATCTCCCCAGCTGTCAAGGGAAGCACTGTGCTAGAAATGATCCCCAGCAGCTTCCCTGGTTGTGAAACACCTGTGCCTGTGTCCCCAGGGCCCTGTTCAGGGAATTTACATAATTTTCTCTGCTCTTCAGAGACCTGGACGTGGAACTTGCCTAGCACCCCATGACTTTATGAGCCTACAGGGAGCCTGGGTGCAGAGCCAGGCAACCTCCAGCAACCACAGAGATTAAAAATGAAACTGCCTCCTGACCATCTCTGGAGTTCAAGGCCAGCAACAAACCCTATTTCAGCTCCACTGTTTTCTTTAATGCTCTTTCCAAGTGTAACTCTAATAGGAGGGGTGCAGAATGACATGGGAACTCATTGTGGGCGTGCACACCCCATCTGCACTCCATGAGACCAAGTACCAAAATCCCACCACATGGCTCTGCAGGCAGAGTTCCTGCATAAACACATTACTTAGCACCTGACCTGCACACAAGGACTTACAGTGCTAAAATTGGCAGGCTTCTACGGTGAGTTAAAATGAGATAAGGGGAAAGTATTACATGCCGTAGGCTAATTACAGAGATTTCCCTTTTAATCTAATCTGGAACTATGCTTCCAGTCTCTATATCAACTTGGCAAATTCTTCCTGGTTTCTGCAGCTCACTCCTTTCCAGCCACATGCCCTCTTTGTGCCTGAGCATGCCCACATGTTTTCCAAGTGCTGAGGTTGCAGGGTAGAGGCTGGTCCCTCCAGCCAAGTCTTTTAGAACTTCCACAAATAGAGAAGAATGCTGCTGAAATGGACCTTTCTGTCCCCCACCAACACTTGCCAGGCTGGACTGAGGTGGGATGCCAAAGCAGCGTTTTGGATACACAAGTGGCAGTATCCATTACACTGGTGGTGTTTTTGCCTCTCAGGCACAGCTTCCCGTGGGAGCTCTGCCAAGGCACCAGCTCCAGTTGCACAGCTCTCTGCCGAATTATCAGACACCGAGGAGTTTCTGACCCCTTGTCTTCCTTTTCTGTTTCCTCGATAGATTCTCAATACTGGATTTACGATGGTGAGAGACAGGTATCTGGTCCCACCCCGATTGTGGAGCTGGGCCTCCCTGCATCCCCTGTGCAGGCAGCTCTGGTGTGGGGGGCTGAGAAGAACAAGATCTACATCTTCAGTGGAGGCAACTACTGGCGCTTCAACCCTCACAAGCGCCAGGTGGACAACATCTACCCCCGGGCCATGGCCGACTGGCGCGGTGTCCCACAGGAGATTGACGCCGCTTTTCAGGATGAGTTTGGTCAGTGCAGCAGGGTCACAGCCTGCTCTGGGGTGGGTGCTCTGCCTGACACCTCTGCCCAGCTGGAAGAGCTGGGCAAATTAAGACATGTGGTAGTAGTGGACACTTCCCAGCCATAACACATCCCATACAGTGTAGAGAGGCAGTTCCCTCCAGTGGGTAGGGAATTGAGGCTTCGCTCATGAAAGTAAGAAGTTTCATTCCCATTTATTGCAGCAACTGATGTGTAAGTGTATGACAGATAGAAGTAAAATATCTGACCAAGGAATGGTCACAGAGTCCTACTCACCTCTTACTGCTCCTGCCAAAGGAAGTGCTGAGAAGACAATAGAAACACTGTCCACACTTCAGCCTGGGCAGCTGAACAATGAACAGGCTGCTTTTGGTATTGACCAGTCCTCCCCAAGGTGCCCCATGCTGAAGACAGTACGACAGTGCCACAGAAACACTGGGGACAGCCAGGGTGCTTGGGATGATGGGTGTGGTGTGTGCCTCTTTCCTCTCTAAGGATGAAATGAATCAACTCCCCACTGCTTCCAGAACCTAAATTCCAGGGCAGCTTGCCCACAGTAACAGATGCTCTGCAGCAGATCTTCACAAGTTCCCTGTCCTAGACATCCTCTGCCCTCACAGGGCTGGGTCACTACAAGCGTACAGCGTATTTAAACCCACCAGGAAAATAAAATAAAACCCATCCTGTTTACTGTCCATAAAGTAAAACCAGACTTTTTATCAAAACTAAAGCGGTGTGAAGAAAAGTGAATTGCACAAGCCTGGGTTCAAGTAAAATCTCCTGCCTCTTCCATCTCTCTTTCAGTACTGCATGTGTTGACAGCTGAACAAAATGCTGAGAAAGAGCTCTGAGCCACATGAATGATGTCTCTTATAACCCTTCCTCTCTCACCCACAGGTTTTGCCTATTTCCTGAGAGGCCGAGATTACTGGAAGTTCGATCCCGTGCAGGTGAAAGTGCTGGAGGGCTACCCACGCCAGATCAGCCAGGACTTCTTCAGCTGTACACCCTCCTCCAACTCCTTCAGATGAGGGGGATGCCTGTGTCCTCCACGCTCCCCTTTCATCACCCTTACCTCCAGCAGCCACACAGAGGGTTCTCTGCCATTCCTGGCTTCCTTCCAGGCTCAGCATCTGACACAACAGGTGTCTGTCACAAGTGACAAAGTTTGCTCCTCTCCAGTTCCAGCAGCCCCAGCTTCAGTTGCTATCAATGTAAAAGCAGCTGCCATGCTCTTTGCAGGCAAGGGCAGCCACACTCTTCTAGCAATAGCATCCCAGAAGCCATCAGGCCAGCCTGGAATGGGATCATGCTCTCATAATTAATCTGAACCCCATCCTGTAGAACTGATCCAATGGCATTTCCTATGTTTACATAACTCACTACGGCAGCCGTTTGCTGCTCCAGACGCTGGCCAAGGAGGAAGGATCCCCCAGCCCGGGGTTTTGAAGGACACCGAGCCTACCTGCGGAGGAGGAGGAGGACTGGACGTGCGGCTGCTGCCAGAGCCACTTCGCCGGGGCAGCCGTGGTGACTGCCAGGGCCCTGCCGCAGCCCTGCTCCCGGCTTAATGTTGTACCGCTAGTGTGCGTTAGGATTTTGTACCGATTTGTGTATAGACAAGGGGCCCCCTCCGTTCCTCCTTCCACGGTGCTGGGTGCCAGTGCTGGTCACTGCCCCGCGCTCGTCCCGGCGAGGTTCCCATCCCGGGATGCTCAGATGCACTGATCGCTCTCATACCGCCGTTCCGGGCCCTGGCTGGCACCGCACACCCCTCGTGTCTGCTCAGCCTTACGCCAAACACCACCGGGCTGGGAACAGTCCCTTCCCCTCTCCCCTTCCAGCCCAGCCCGGGTGCGCGGCTGGCGAAACGGCGGGCGGGGAGGCTGCCGTGCTCCGCTGCCGCCCGCCAAGAGCGGAGCCGCAGCCGCCGGCACAGCGCACGCCGTGCGGGGCTCCGTGTGTATTTATGTACCGCCCGCGACAATAAAATCCGCCTCTTTTCTACACGCCGCCGTCCCGGCTGTGCCTCCTTCCCTTCCCTTCCCCGCCTGTCCCTTCCCGCCCCGCCCCGGGCCGCCCCTCCCGCCGCATGCGCGGAGCGGGGCCCGCACTAGGCCGCGGTGCCGCCCGTTGTCGCTGCCGCCGCCGCAGGGCCGCGCTCCGCTCTCCGGCCGCCGCCGCCCCCGCCCGCCGCCGCGATGATGATGATGGCGCTGAGCAAGACCTTCGGGCAGAAGCCCGTCAAGTTCCAGCTGGAGGAGGACGGCGAGTTCTACATGATCGGCTCCGAGGTGCGGCCCGGGCGGGGGCCGGGCCCGGGCCGGGCGGGGGGATGCGAGGGGCCGGGGGTGCGGGAGGCTGCGCTCCGGGCGGGGAAGGGGCGGAGGAGAGCCCCGGCGTGGGGGAGCGGCTCTCCGGCCCCGCGGGTCCGCTCTGGCCCCGGCGGGCGCTGCCCGAGGGCCTCGGCCGTGCTGGGAAAACTGGGGGGACCAGTGCTCCCAGTGAGGGACACGCATGGGTACGCGGTGACCAGATCCTCGTCCGACCGCCGCCTGAGGCCCCGCTTCTGATCACCGAGAGTTTCTGTACACAGTTGTTGAGTTTGGACTGTTTTACGTGGTGCGAGGCAACGAATCCCACACCTGAGCCTTTGGGCTCAGAAGCAGCACCAAAATCAGCCAGTGCAGCTCCTTCTGCCTTGTGCAGACGAGTCTGGTCAACAAACACTGGCGGGCAGAGTTTTAGCTCCCCAGTGTCTGTGCTGACACTGTGCTGTCCCGTGCTGAGAGGATGTTGAGCCTCCCTGAAGAAGAGCCTTATTCAAGCAAGAAACACTGGCCCTTTAGCACCAGGGAAACAGTTCAAAACTGGAAGAAGTGTTATAGCCCCCACCTTGGTACAAAAAAGGGAATGAATACTGGATAAGTTTAATTGCCAGCTGTATAGGTCGAGCAGGGACTAAACACCCCTCCCTCTCTCATGTGAAATGTCGAGTTTGAAAGAAAACTGTAACTGCAGTCAGCTGAACTGTAAGATTGCCATAGTAGGTACATGGAGAAGGAAGAAGGTTCTTTTTTATCTACCATTAATTTCTGTCTGTTGATGAGCAGTGTAGAGTGAAGATACAGCTAAAAACTGAGATCAAAAAAGAGTCTTCTCAAACAAGGAATAAACACCTTGTTGTGTGGCAGTCTGCCAGTGTCCCATCAGTCTAAAAATTTGAGTTCAGAGTCTAGATATAGTTGTGTTGTTCAGCAAGGCCTGCTGTAGCCTTCAGCACAGGTGAGGATCTTATGCCAGGAAGAACAGAACTGCTTTACAGATGGTAAGTAAATCTGAAAGAAGACTATTGGCAGCAATCACACTTTTGATGTTCAAAGGGTTTAAAACAAAATACAAGTCTCTGGGCATTTGCTGTAGTCAAATAATGTCTGGATGACTCAGAGGTTCAAAGTAAAAATAATGTGTTGGAGAGCTGGGTATCTGGTTTAGCTTAATTCCAACTGAGCATTGCACACTGATGCAGAAACTGAAGTAAAGAAGGGGTAGGTTGTTCAAAAATACATGCAAATGAATGGAGTGTTTTCCTATTAAATTTTCTATTATCAGCAGCTGGGAGGTTTTTTGTATCTAGTGAAATAAGATAGGACTAGTGAAATAAGTGCTGATAAAAATTTTGTTTTCTGTATTGCCAGAAAAATCGCAGTGCTGTTTGATGCCAAACATAGCACAAAAACCCAACAAAAACACCCTCTTAAGAGGTCTTTCTTGTCATTAAAGAGAGCTGAATTTCTTCCAGCTTCTGTTAAAAATCTCTTAAATGGAATACCAGGCCACATCTCCACTTCTCTCCTTGTAGGTGGGAAACTACTTGCGCATGTTTCGGGGCTCCCTGTACAAGAGGTACCCCTCGCTCTGGAGGCGGCTGGCCACCGTGGAAGAACGGAAGAAGATAGTGGCCTCTTCACATGGTGAGAAGATGAGTAAACATTCCCAGTAATGTTTATGGAAAATTTTGCCTTGAAAAACTGTTCCTGGCGATTCAGAAGCTTGTGCACCTTGAGGGCTGTGTGAATCACTTCAGATTGCCCCAGTGATGGAGCACCCTGCAACGGTGGCACTGGTGGCTCCTGGCTCAGCCTGGCAACAAATATCACCTGATCAAAAACGTTCTGAAATGGAAACATCCATCATGGAATTCCTGGGGTTGGCTACATTCATCACAAAGCAAAGGCCACATCTCCAAATCAATACAATATTTCAGAAGAGATTTTTGTATAGACTAAGAGGGGCATCCTTGTCTCTTTCATCAAATAGGCAGGAGTGTTGCAAGGATGCCCCATTGAAGATGTGCATCTTTGCTTAACTTTGCTTCTTGCAGGGACTGGATGTTTGTGCCTGCCAGAATTTGTGGTGTGTTGCTACTGATGTGACTTCTACAGGGAGAATATTGGTATTGTTTTTGCTGAGGGACTAATAGCAAGCAGTTAAATTTCTTAGCAATATGACTTCTTGTATATTCTGTAGACCAAAGCATAATAAAAATAATGGTTTACTCTGGGCTTATGTCTCTTTCCTCCAAGTATCCTGCTGACCTCTTGCTTTCTTTTTTCCCCCAACAGAAAATCAGCGGTCTCACAGTCCCCGAAGATGTAAGTCTCATCTGCGTGTTTTTCTTAGCTGTGCTAGAGGAAGAATGTCCACTGTGACCTTTGGTGCTATTACAATAATATTAATGTCTAATCCTCTTCCTCTGATCTCTCCCTGTGGTCACCCTAATTGTGCCTCCTGATCCCATGCCCTAACTCTTCTTTCTCAGAACCTTAGCAGAACTCCCCAATGCAGATGGTCTCTGTCATTCAGCAGGAGCTGTCCTGAGGTTTCTCCCCCTTTCCCGAGTCTTAACAGCTTTTCTATTGATCATTGCATCTCTATTTCCGACATTTAAGTCCACTGAGGGTTGATTGTTTTCTGGGCCGTGTGAAAATATCTATGAGAAGATGAAGCCCAAAGGACACTTGTATCTCTGTTTTAGTCCCTCCTGCAGTGACAGAGAGGGCTGGTCACTATGTAGCCTGTTAATGCTACAGTGCTGTGTAGCCCTTTTCCCTGTTAATTATTGGCATCTCTCCTGGTAATAGATCATGGCTATACAACATTAGCCACTAGCGTGACGCTGTTAAAGGCCTCTGAAGTGGAAGAGATCTTGGATGGAAACGATGAGAAGTACAAGGCAGTGTCTATCAGCACAGAACCTCCTACCTACCTCAGGTAACCAGTGTCGGTGAGGGCCAAGCTCAGAGCAGAGCTGCTTGGAAGATGCCAGCTTGGGCAGGAAGCACAAGGAGTTGCTTAAGCCCAGGCCGTTGTGCAGGGGTCATTTGCCAGTCCGCATTAAGTCATTTGCACTGCTGGGCAAATGGGGATCTCCAGAGTGTAAGGATTGGGTTACTGCCCACATAAAACAGGAAGAAAAATCTAAGTGTTTGATGATACAACTTCTTTTGCAATTACTGCATTCCATCTGTAACAGATGTTTTACAGAACACTCTCTGCACATACTGCCTTCTGGAGACCTCACATTTTTCAGCAGTCCTTTTGTAAAGTATAGACAGAAAATCCAAATATGAATCTAGTATTTATAAAGGTGCACCTGGATTAATATCTGATGGATATTTTTGAGCTGGAGAATGGCCTTCTGAGAGGCTGGTGTGGAACATGAGTTCCTCATGAAACAGTAATGTTGATGGTTCCAGAATAAAATAGCAGGAACTTGTAATAGGACTTAAAGTTTAAAATGACACCATTCCTTAAGTAGCAGCAGTGGTGCTGAGGGCCTGCAGGTTAACATCCAGTCTCCTTCAGAGAGCAGAAGGCAAAGAGGAACAACCAGTGGGTGCCAACCCTGCCCAACAGCTCTCATCATCTGGATGCGGTGCCGTGCTCAACAACGATCAACAGGAATCGCATGGGCAGGGATAAGAAGAGAACGTTCCCTCTGTGGTAAGACAGCTTCCTGCTTCCGGAAAGTGGAAACAGTTACCAAAGTGACATGCTGCCAGGGTAGTACTGAGGAGTTCATGTAATGTTGTGATTCATCCCTGACTGACAAAAGACCTACAGGTCATTTACTTGGAGGTTCTTAGTTAAATTGTATGTCTTGAGGCTCTTCGTTACAGTAGCCATCCGTGGCTCAGGGCGGAGGCGTTCCTTTTGTCAGGAAAATGGCTCTTTTTTTTCCCGATGAGTTCCTTCTATTTCCTGCTGATTTGCTGAGCAGTTACCATTTGAGGAGCCTGCAGACCCTCTTTGTGAAGGACAGGCTGGTTCTCACTGACATATACCAGTAACTTTGATCTAGTTTATTTAGTGGAAAATGCTGCTGAAGCTCATGACTAATGTTTTTTCCCTTATAAAAGTTGAGGCAACCAAGATAAATGTAATCCTAGAAAGCTTCCTTGTTTTAGTTGCAGGAATGTGTTAAGGTAGATGTAATAAAAGGTGATAAACTGGTATTAGTTGCCATAGCCCTGTAAGCTTGCATTGAGGAGTCTGTGTATAGACCAACTGGAGAGTTGGAGTGTGGGGATTGCTTCCAACAAATGTTGCCTTCCCTCTTCAGATGCCAGATGTGTCATGTGCTCATTGCATATACTGTGTTGTTGGTCTTCACTTTAGCTTTGATGACCATGACCCAGCAGTGATCCATGAGAATGCATCCCAGCCAGAGGTTCTGGTTCCAATCAGGCTTGATATGGAAATTGATGGGCAGAAACTCAGAGACGCATTTACGTGGAACATGAATGGTATGTAGCAAGGAGAGTTTCCTGAGGCTGGAGAGATAAAGTTGTGTCCTTCACCAAATGTCGTTGTCCCATAGAGACGAGGATTTAAAGCTTTCTCACTTTGTATTCAGTGCTTGCATCTCTTAGCAAGTGCTCTGCCACTTCCATGGGTTGCAGTCATTTCTGGACATGTAGTCTGAAGAGTTTAACTGGCATATTTTCCTGAGCCGGTTCAGCAGCTCAGTGGTCTGAGAGTACTCTGTTAGCTGAGGTTAATGGCTGTGGCTTCTGTGGCCACACGGTCTGGATACCATGGAGTGGGTAAAAAAGGCTGTAAGTCCCTGTATCAGTGGGTTTGTCCTTACAGACCTGGTACAAAACACCCTTTTAAAAGCAAAAGGTAATGCATTTAGTATTCCCTTTGTCACCTTAGCCTGTGGGAGTAATTTTGTGTATTCTGTAAGTGGCAGACATTTTCTAAGAAGGTTTACAATGTTCATTCTTGTTCTGTAACAGAAAAGCTAATGACCCCAGAAATGTTCTCTGAGATTCTTTGTGATGACCTGGATTTGAATCCTCTGACCTTTGTCCCTGCTATTGCATCTGCCATCCGACAGCAGATCGAGTCGTACCCAACTGACAGCATCCTAGAAGATCAGTCAGACCAACGAGTTATTATTAAGGTAATACAGGAAGGCTCTTAATTCCAGTCCTGCAACCAGATTCTGTTTTGTCCTTTGTATTGAGAACAGAACCAAGGTGATAGATTATTAAACATCCATGTGCCTAGCCTCTGAGATTATGAAATAGTTCAGTTAAAGCATTGGCGTCTTCCTTTGGAAGAGCCAAACCTTGGTGAGCAATGCTGAGTTGCCTTCATGCTAATGGAATTAAGAATTCAGTTAAGGAGCTCTGCAGATGAAACAGGAATTACTGCTCTGTTCTCTTCAGCCTCTGCCTCCTCAGTGCAATTACCTTGGACAAACCTTTGTGAAAGTGGAAGCAAATAACCTGTTTCTTCCCTTATCCCCAGCTGAACATCCATGTAGGAAACATCTCCCTTGTAGACCAGTTTGAGTGGGACATGTCAGAGAAGGAGAATTCACCAGAGAAGTTTGCCTTGAAGCTGTGCTCAGAGCTGGGCCTGGGCGGGGAGTTTGTCACTACTATTGCATACAGCATCCGGGGACAGCTGAGCTGGCATCAGAAGACATATGCCTTCAGGTACTGAGCTGCCATCTCCTTGGATGGCTCTGGGGTGTGTTTGTACTGACTGCATGGGTATCGGCATCACTGGATCTTAGAACAGCTGACCTGATGCAGAAGGTTTTGTCTGAAATTAGTCCTTACGGCTTGCACCCATCCTGTCCATCTTAAAAATATTTTGTGGTTGTGTCTAAGTATCTTTTCCTGTTGGTTCTAATACAGGACCTAATATTGATGAAATGTCAGCTTCTGCTGACAGAATTAATTGACAGGGACAGTCTTCTAATGTAAGGTCATGACTAGCCCCAGATTCATTTTTTGTTTTGTTGGCTTTGCCTAACTTTGGCCATCCACTGTTTCAAGCTTTGGTTTTTTGAACTTGGACTGATGGAAACTGTACCTCTGCCCAGGCTGATGTTGGACATGGCTTGATCACAGGCCCTTCTCACAGCTGGAATGCAGCATTGTCAGCTTTGTAATTTGTCTCCTAAATGGCTTCCAGTTGTGCTGTGCAGTATTCTGTGGTGAGTTCCTGCACTGATGTTATCCACAGCACAGTGCTGAGTCTGCAGCTGTAACAATCCTTTAATGTACACTCTGAGGTTTTGTGACCTCGGGTCATGGTGACAGTCAAGGAAGTTTAAAAGTTCAGCAAATGCTGTATGTGCAGAGGAGGGAATGGTACTGTTGACACCAGTTTTGTAGGGGTCAATTCAAGGAAGCAGGATGACCTGCCTGAGCAGCAAAGGGAAACGTGCCTGGCCCTGTCCTACCTCAGGCAGGGGGCAGGGAGTAGTTGGAGTGGGAGTAGGCAAAGAGGAGCTGTGGACTGTGGGGAAGCTGGCTGCTGCCATGAGCTCTGGTCCTTCTTCCTGCTCCATCCGAAGGTTTCCTGTCTGGTCAGCCTTCGGTGAGAAATAGCCACTGATCTGCTCTGGCCCAGCTGCTCTTGCACTAGTTTCACTCTGCTTCCTCTGGATGTAGTTTTTATCCTGCCAGTCTTCCACAGCAACTGCCTGGTTCTAAAGTGATCCCCAGAGAGATTCATATTAGAAAATGGAAAGAGTACCTTTAGCACATGTGAATTAAACTCTGAATTAAATTGTTAGATTGTGTGTCCATCATGCTGATGTTCCTTGGAAGGTGGGAGGTGGCTCCTACCTTTCCCTCCACAACAGCTGACTGGTATTTTCAGTTCTGGCTTGGGACCACATCCAACAACAACAACAACAAAGCAGTGGGTAGGCATTCCTGAGAAGCAATGGGAACTTGCAGGGTGGTAGATGAGAACCTGGTAGCTGTTGTACTGCAGCATTGCCTGCTTTGTGGCCTGCAGTAGCAGAGAGGGAAGTGTCTGTCTGTTCTTCCTGTGCTTCTCTGTGTATTGCAGATATCCAAGAAAGTAATCTGTGTATGTGTTGACTATTGGGAGTGGGGTTCATTTTTCCCTTTGCTTCTGCTCAGTCGCTGGAACTTTTGCAGCAAGTAAAGTTTCAGTCAGTACTGCCCAGGTTTGTGTTAATGCCAACTTCACACTCTAAAAACATATATTGGGCCATGGTACTGAAGGGTGCTTCCTTTTAGGGGTAGTTCAAACAGGCAGATTTCAGGCCTTCTTTAGATTGTGACAGGATTCTAAGAGGGAGAATAAAAAACTAGAAAAGGACCCCCAACAGAACAAAGTACATAGACATGAGCTGTTCAGAGAGAAAAAAATATCTAATTGAAACCTTGTTTTTTCTGTCATAATACAAACATGTCCTCCTCTTCCCTTTTTTCTTCCAGCAAAGGAGTACTTTTGAAACCTTACAATGATTAATGATATTTGGGTTCTGTGGTTGGTTAGTTCCTGAATTTTCAAACCACAGGAGTGGTGGTTGCTCCAGCATCATTCCATTGATGTAAGGAAAAGGTCTGCTTTCGATGTATCAAAAGAACCTTAATATCTCAAGGGACTGGGGTTTTGAGAAGTCATATGCCTCTTAATCATCTGAGGGAGAGGTGAAACTGTCTTTTAGTTGATGAAAGCCAGGGCACTTTTTTTAGCTGGCCTGCTCTGTGCAAAACAAGGAAAGCCTGAAGTCCAGTGGAAGGGCAGGACTGGAGGCAGACAGGTAACTGCTGCCTATGGGATTCCCAGGGGGAGTGTGTGCTACGATGTTCCCTCCTGGGTACTGAGTGTTTCTGGTGGCAGCACACAGCACTTCATAGCCAGTTTTGCCTTTGAGACCTGAGTGATGGCACAGGTCCTCTCACACACCAAACCCACACGCCTGAGGAGTCACCTTTCCAAAAGATGGTGTGTTTCCTGCTTTGTTGGCATGCCCCTGACACTACTGCCTGAGGCCAGGACCCTGAGCAGAGGCAGTGCCTTGCTCTCCTGGGATGCCTGCAGCTGACAGTGCCTTTCACCCATTCTGACAGCAGTGCTTTCCTCCTCATCAGGAAAAAACAGGGGAGGAGGAGCTGTCTTACTGTAGAGCTTGAGAGATTAGGGAGGATTTTTCAGTTTCTCTCTGATTCTTTGCTAAAGAAATGTGGTATCTGAGTTGCCTTGCAATTAGGTTATGCATTAATCCAGCTTTCCATCTCCCATTTAATTCAGTGAATGCTCAGTGTTAAGCATAGTAAGTGAGGTAGAGATCATGCTATCAGTAACAAAAACCCAGTTAATATCTAGTATTTGGCCTGGAATGTGTGGCATTCTAGGACTAAGATGAAATTCCTGGGTTTGAGTGTTGTTTAGTGGATGTCAGCAGTACTGGAAGTAGATTTGATTAAAGCTTCCTCCCCGGATCAGATACCAAAGGCTCTGGATTAATTTTTCATGGTAGCATTACTTTGAAGAGTTGTTATTTTAGATGATTAGCTTTGATGCAGATGTTGTGTGTTCCCATGATGATTAGCATTTGTGTTCCTTCCTGGGGGAATGAGAGGGCTGCCTGTGAGTGCTGAAATCCTGTGTAGGGGTGCATGTCCCTGGGGCCGGGGCCGGATGTGTGTGCACACCTGTCCCAGGGCTCCTCTCTCACACACACACACTTCTGCAGCTCAGGCTGAGCCACTTTTGAGAATTCAAAGCAAACATTTACATTCCGAGGCTCCTCTATATTTATGCTGGGCTTCTGGCTCCACTGTCAATATTTGGGAAGCTACTCTTGGTCAATTCCTGTTGACTTTTACTGAAAAGCAGCTAGTGAAGCAGTAAATATTTTTGTGCATACAGCTGGTCAGGGCAGAGAAATCTCTGAGGAACAGATCTTGTGATCTGGGACACAGCCTGGTGTTTCATTGCTTGTTAGCCACAGCCTCTGGTTGCAACAGCAGGTCTGAAAAGACTGCTCTTCCCAGTATCAGGCTCCCGAGAAAGCCAGACTTTTGCCAGGGAGGAGGTGCCAGGGGTGTGCTAACTACAGTTAGTAAGTCAGAGCTGCAGAACAGCAAGGCTAGACAAGGAGCCCTGTGAACACTGGGAGCACTCCCAGGACTAATGAACTGGGATCAGCTGTGCCTTTTGGGGTTGAACCCTGCCAGCCAGGTATGTAACAGCCTGTGTGGGAGAGAATTGCAGGCCCAGCACAAATCTCTCTCCAGTGGAGGCTGGAGATGGGTGTAGCTGCTTTCCCAGAAACTTCAGGTTCCACAAGGCTGTAACCAGGAGCCTGTGGTGAACTCCAGGGAACCAGACTGTACTAAGCAGAGTAAAGAAGAAATGCTGAAACCTAAAACACTGTAAATGATGCTCTGTTGTCCTTGTGCTTGTGTGTGGGCTGGTAGCCCACGGGAGTGCTCTGGCGCCACTGATGGATGTTGCTTTGTTGTCGTGTGCCCTGCCCTGCAGCGAGAACCCTTTGCCGACTGTGGAGATTGCAATTCGCAACACGGGGGACGCTGACCAGTGGTGCCCTCTCCTGGAAACCCTCACAGACGCCGAGATGGAGAAGAAGATCAGGGACCAGGACAGAAACACAAGGTACTGCCACTACTTCAGACAGTTCTCTTGGCCTGTCCCTTGACAGAAGTTACAAGCTTTGATGTTTGTCTTTCCCTCCTGAGAGCCAGCTGGCAGGATGTCAGACTTGCACACCACAGCAGAAACTTTAGCTGCAGGGTATTAAACTGTTACCACCTTCCTCCACAAACATTGAAATGTCTACTTTAACCATCTCATGCTTGAAGCAAAGTTTCCTTTTTGTTTTTTTGACCCATTTCTTTTCTTTTCCTTGGGCTCTTTGCTTGTCCAGGGGGCTTGTTTTATAGGAAGGAATGAATCAAACATACTGGAGTTTCATGCACTGTCATGCTACCTAGAATCCTGCCACAAAGCTTCCTTTTATGTAGTGTGACGTTCAGTTTGATGTAGCAATGGGCAAGTTCCCAGTTCTAGCCTGACTGATGCCAACCTGTTTGCCAGTGTGGGAGCACTCTGTGGTTCCAGGAGAAGCTCTGCCCACCAGAGGCCTGCTAAGTGATGATTGACAAGCAGTTGAGAGCTTGCATCTACTTGATGGAATTCTTCCTGGAAGATATAAATGAAGGGCTAGTATCTCTCCAAAAGATACATTGTGGCAACAGTAAATATACTGGCTCAGCTCTTTCCCAGGATGTGTTTTTAACGGCTGATTATTTTGTATCCGTCATTTTGTATATCAGCTATGGCTACCTGAAGAGTTTACAATAGCAGCTGGTTCAATCCATGTTAATGAGCAAAAGTGCCCTAAAAGCTGTTAGTGAAAATAGTGTCTTAGCCCTATCAACAGGGGCATGCTCAGGTGACTGAGGAGTTCTGTCTATGAATAAGCCTGTCTAAAAAGTTCACAAAGCTGTGGCAGCCTCCCCAAAAGCACTGGTTTTGATAAGACCTCACATGACTGTAACATGCACTTACTGTACCTCTCTCTCTCCCATAGGCGCATGAGACGTTTGGCCAATACTGCTCCAGCTTGGTAACCTTCCTGTTGTGACACTGGTGCTCTTCCTACAGACTTTACCCCTATTCCTCTCCCCAAATGGATCTAGGATTGGCAGGGGTCTTTCTGTCTCTGAAGGGGACACACATTCCACTTGCCACGAGTTCCCAGTACTGCTGACTTCTGCCCCCACCCCCTCCACCCAAATGCCACGTACCAAGAGCGCTGCGTGAGCAGCGTGATCTAGCTGAGACCTGTGGCAGGTGTTGGAGCCCTTATATACCTGTGTGTGGACAGTGTAAAGATTCTTTTGTATAGGTGCAACAGGCACTATTAGGACAACTTTTTAAATAAAAGGAATGCATACAACTTGGGCTGAGTTCAGTACGTTGAATGAACAGTGAATCTCATCATGTTTTGTGCTCTTCTGGTAACTGAGCAGTCCCAGGGCCTAATATTAATGGTTTTGGATATAGTGCTGAACACCCAACATGCATTCAGTTTGCCTGGGTGCTTTACTTCAACAGGTAAAACAGCCCAAAACCTTTTGGTGCAGGGGAAGGTGAGAAAGACACTTAAAACTAGAAGCAGCAAACAAATCTCTGAGGACTGGTCTGTTACCACACTTGGCACAGTCTGTAATGAACTCGGGGAGGTGTTCAATTGGTTTACTCAACAAGGTAGAACAGTTTAACTGAAATCACAGACTTAAGAGTCATTTCTGTCAGATGTCAGCCTGGTGTGCGGTGAACCCTGTTTTCTGTGAAGACTGATCTGGAAACCAGCACAGTATCTGAACTGCTACAGCAGGTAAAGCCTCCAGTCACTGAGACTGCAGCTTCTCTGCAGCCAGTGCCTTTGCTGTGGTCACTGTCAGCACACAACACTGCCAGTTACAGTGCACAGAGCACTCAAAGCAAAGTGGGTGTCATGACTGCCCTTAGCACTGCAGTGTCAGGATTTTGCAACCCTAGAAACAGCCTGTCTTTCTCTAGGGAGTTTAAAAACAAAATCCATTGAAGTGAGATTTAAAGAAAAACCCAAGCTTGCTTACAAACTAATTAAAATCTATCTTGCTGTTGAGGTTGTCTTTGATAGAGTTCCTACCATTCACTGCCAGAACTGATGAGTGTTGCAAGCAAGGCAGATTTTACTGGCAGCCTGACAGTTATGTACAGGCCTTTATGATAAAGCCATAGGTTTTATGTTCCTTGCTGATCCACCCACCCTGCTAGCACAGTCAGAAAACACTTTCTGGACTTAATTTATCATGTTTAGACTTGAGGAATAACAGAGACAGTTCTGATTCCTGGGTGGGAGGGAACTTTTCCCAGATGTTAGTCAGCAGCAACTGAAAATTTGCAATTTAGTAATAATATTATTCAGTCTTATCCTAGGCTCCTGTGCCAGAATGGTACTCCATCCATTACTTCATATTACAGAGGTTGAAAAGTCATTTGAGCAAGTAAGACAAAACCTGGAATTGCTGCTGCATCTTAGCCTCCCATGTAAAACATGTTTTGGCTCATGGACATAAAAACTCCAAGCCCTCCTGAGAACACTTCAGCCTCCCTTTGTTATTTGACCAGGGACTTCTGCCAGCAGCCTCTTCAGGGAATTTGACTAAAATAAGTGTGAAACTGCTGTAGCCTTAAATTAGCATCTGTGGTGCAGTTTTTTAAATTGCTGTGAAGTCTGTGATTACTAATGCTTAAGTTTGCAATGAGGTATAGGCACCCAAGGACTGCAGCACCTCTCTGCTTCTCAAGCCCAAAGAGGCTGTAGGAATCGTCCCTCGAAGCAGCCAGAGGCAAGGCAGGACAGTCAAGGGATCAACTCCAGAAAGATGGGGACTTCAGCCAGCTTGCTTGATGTAGCATTAGGAGTATTGGGAAACAGCCAGAAGCAGCTTTTTTGCTCTACAATCACAATTCCTCGAGTTAATCTGGTACCCTACCTACCTAAAAGCATACCCCAACTTTTACATTTCAAAGGCTCATCTCAAGCCATTTAAAGCAGAACACTTGCAGATTTCAAAGACAAACTCTTTCTAGGGACTGAAACACCAGGTCTGTTATCATTAGGTCACGAGCAAAACACATGACGAGTACTTGTTGAGTCTGACACTGCTTAGTGCCACTGTGTCTTCCAGAACAAATCACCACCTCTACAGGCCTCTCATCCTCTTCCTAGAGGGAAGCGAAAGGCAAGCAAAAGAGCTTGTTCAAATGAGGTGTGATTTTTGATAAGTGTTTTCATTGGAAGGCGCCAGGGGAGGGGGAGTTGGTATGTGTGGGTGTGGGTGTGCTTAGTCAGATGCTGGTTACTCGCATTTCTCCTCATGGTTGGTGGTGATGTGCAAGTTTGAGCGGACAGTGCTGTTACTAAGTGAGAGCTGTCCTAAGATACAATGTGTGCAGATCTGAAGGCTTTGAGGTCAGGTACAATCACAGTGTGTACTGCATTAGCAAGAACAATCACATCAGTTTCATACAGGTGTCAAGGTAGGGAATAACTTGTTTGGTTTTCCCCTGAAACTCAGCTGTTTAAGTTTCAGAACTAAAAAATTCAACAAGAGTGGAATTACACTGCAGGTGCAGTCTTTATTAGCAGTGTCAAGTGCTGCTTCCAGTCCCTGCCTGGATCAAGTGTCCAGCTCAGTCCCTTTGTCCTTTCCCAGGCACCCCTTTATCCAAGTAGACATCCCCCACACTCCTTCTCATGCTCTGCAGCCCTGCTGAGAGAAGAGGAGAAGGACATTTTCAGCTAGCCTGAACTTTGCCTTGCCCACCAGAAAAGCAAATCCCAAACCTGGCAGTTTTGAGCAAATTCCTGATGAATTGCTGCCTCTGCCCCTGGCAGAAATGGACACACAACTGAAAAATAAAGACTTTAATGTAAAGACTCTTTGGAAACAACCACCAGAAAAGGAGTGGGGGACACAAAGGAAATAAAGAGGCTGAGCTGCATTCTACCATGGTACAGAACTACTTCATTGAAAGCCCACAAAGAGTTCTCACAACAGTGAGGGCCAGGTGCATCAGTCTTTGTACAGAGGGCAAGAGTGACCTGGCACACAGCAAGTCATTAACAGCAGGAGAAGGAGTAACTGGTTTAACACCCCATTTGATACTTATTCCACACCAGGGAAGTGAGGAGTCGTCACAACTTCAGTCCCTGTCCCTAGAACACCTCTTCAAGCATTCAGGAGTTCTTGTGTGCAAAGCTCTGTAGATCCACTTTGTACAAGGGGAAGATGGGTTACCCACACAAACAGCGACACACTACACATTGGAATGGCAACTGGTGTTATTCCAGTAGGATCTCTGGGCCACAATGCAAGTCCAGACAGAAGAGAGGAATCTGGCCACGTGAAGAAGTCCCCCATGTTACTGTGGGTGCTGCTGCTCGTTCTGGTCTTGGTCTCTAGGCTGGTGTTCTGGACGATCCTCAGGGAGAGGGTTGTAATTGGGATCCTCTTCAGGTGTGTCAAAAACCATCTTCCTGGCAAGGGACATGCCCATCCCACCAAACAGGCAGGTTAGGAAACTGAGCTGAGGATGACAAACCCCCAGCCCTCCTAGGAACAACACAGCACAGCCACCAGCCTATTGCACCATCACCAACAATTCTGCTCAGCTCAATGCACAGCGATGACAGTACCTCCTTCCTTGACTACTAGCTCAGATTGGAAGGTCAGTGCATAAAGCAGAACATATTCTGCTTTCTTAAACCACAAAAATACATCAGAAAAAGTCCTACTTTCATCTAGCATTTCCACATGCAGTAGGAAGACTCTAGTTCTACTAGCAAAGCTGAAGGTAGCAGCAGCTGCTGTATGGGCCCTGCACACATGCACATAATGCAGCAAGGACATGAACTGTGGAGCTGAGGTGCTGTCAGCAGGGAGTTGCCTCTCATGGTCACAGTTTTCTATGGAAGTGACTAGGTTGTAAAAGCCCACAGTAAAGCCCAGAATCAACTTTACTTACAGGAAGCTAGGGGTTAAGAGCAACTTCTTTCCTCCAGGCTGGTTGGGGAAAACATCTTCCAAGAAATAATAGATATGACCCACTGCAATCCCTGGGGAGAGATGCCACCAAGGTCAGGCACAGCTGCAAGTCCTTTGCCAGCTGAACCAGAACTGCTGGGCAAAACTCTTAAGAATCCCTCGGCTGTGTGCCCACATCCAGCTCCCTCCAGAGCCATGGATGCTGCAGTTTGCTGAGATCAGCACATGAACTGGCAGGGAGCCCATCAGCCTGAGGGCAGCACTACACACCCAGGAGACCAGACACAGCACGAGTGTCAGGCAGAGCTCACCATACCCAGCTTCTGGCCCCGGGAAAGACATGCCAAAAAGCAGGTCACAAGCAAAAGCTGAGGCCTGAGCCCAGCCACCCAGAAACCCAGCGAACTCACTTCAGGAAATCCAACATCTTAGGTATGGTGGAACCAAGAGAGGCTGCCAGTGCCCCAGTAGCACCTATGAGAACTGAGCTCTGTGGTTGCAAGGTGTCCTTGTTCCCATCACCCACCAGCTTCGACTTACCCAGCAAATCGATGATGATGGAGTTGCCAAGGAGCAGAGAGAATCCCATCAGGACCCAGGGCAGGAAGGGGGCTTGGAAGTTAAGAAGCCCAAAAAAGTTCATGCGGATATAAGGGTTCCTGCGACTCCATACATACACCAGCATGATGGTGAAAGCCTGGCCCAGGAAAAACAGGCTGGCAAAGAGTCCAAATAGCTGGGAACTACCGAGTCAAGGAAAAACCTACCCACCCTGTGCACCACCTCCAGGCAGCACAGGGTGCTTTGTGACCAGGAAACCCAAACCAGAGGCAGCTGATCAGAGCATTCTGAGACATTCCCTATGTCACCAAGCCTTTCCTGGCTGAGATATACTGACCACCACTGTCCCCACACACATCTCCCTCCATGCCACCCCAGAACAGGACACTCTGGAGTGGCACATGCAGGTGGCTCACTCCTTAAGCTGATGTCTACAACCACCAGAGACCAGAGAACTCATATAGTCACCTCTACAAAATGAACATCAAAATTACCTTCAAAGAAGGGCTCTCTCAGTCTTACAGCACTTGGGACAGTGGTATATCTTAACAACTACCTCACATCCAGTATCTGTCTTCTACAGAAGAAGTTTAGCAGTGAGATGTCTCTTGGAATTCACAGTCCTCTTCTTTAGAGCACAAGGAGACACACAGAGGCAAAGATTTCCCCTGCCCTTGTTGTAGTGGATTCCAAATCCACCTATGGTCAAGCACATGACTGCTGCAGCCACCTGGATTCTAATGGCTCACACAGCTTCATGCAGAGTTCTGTGAGGACAGCAGTGCTCTGAGCCATCTGCATAAGACAGCAGAAGACATTCAGAAAAGGTTTGTATTTGGGAGGGGAAGATATTTCACCATCAGATTACTCTGTCATGAAAAGAACTTAAGCTGTGTGATGGCACCTCCAGCTACTGACAGGTTGCAAGCTCTCAGCTCACGCTGCCCGATGTGCTGACAACAGAGTATGTGGGCAACCCACTCCTTGTCCTCATGGCTCCATGCTCTTGCCTTTGTCCTAAGCCAGCCTCATGCAATCGTGCTGCACTCACCAGAGCTCAGTCAGTGGCCTGTCACAGCTGGACCAGTTCTTGGAGCAGAACACGTGGCTGCCTTTCAGGCTGAGCTTGCCGAGCACAACGCCACATGTCCTCTTCAGGGATGAGGCAGCCCAGCCCCTTGCCAGGGGCATCAGCACTTCTGCAGACACCAGCACAGTCACAGGCAGCTTTTCTCTCCTCTAAGCACACTGGATGAGGCACAGGGCAAGACAAGGGTGAGAAAGACAAGGAGCACAAACTGTGCCATACAGCCAGAAACTGCCCCTGCACCACATGCTCAGCAGAGCTCTCTCACATCACAGGGCACGAGCCTGGCAGGGCTGGGGCACAAAGCCCTCTGCCCTGAGGCACCAAGAAGGTTCATAAAGCAGCTGTGCTGCTCAGCAGGCAGGTACCTGCTCCACACCACAACAAAACCAGTACACAGAGCCCTGCGCTATCCACAGCGTCTCAGGAGATACCAAAGAGCCTAAACCAACTCAAAAGGATACTGTCATGAGAAACCCTCCAAAGAGGAACATGAAGACAAAGTCAGCCGTCCTACCACGGAAGGAGCCTTCTTCTAGCATGCGGCAGTACCTGTACCTGAGAGCAGGAGAGAAGGGAGGGGTTGCAGTATAGGAAATTAACAGCTGGCTACCCTGTGCCCCACAGCAAGGCTTTTATGGAAATAAGATGCTGCAAGTTATTTCATCCCAGAAAGCTGTCAGCCAGGTGTTCAAGCCCCAGAGCAGAACAGTGCAAACTTCACCTCACACCACTGACCCCAAAGAAAGAAAGAGGCACCTGCTGTGCTTCAGCCAGAGCTCACCCCAGGAATGGGCACTGCTCTCCAGCATGAGCCACAGCAGCAGCACTGCCAGCTTCCTCAGCCTTTTGGCAGGGTCTGCCCCCAGCAAGCAGAGATGGAGGAGCAGGAGAGTCATGGCTTCAGTTCAAAAGAGCCAAGGGAAGAACCCACAGCCCTAGACTGCTGCCAAGGCAAGTCATGCTGGGAGGAATTGCATCTAAGCCAAAATGGGAGCAGAGAACTTCACTGAGACCAAAGGATACAGAAATATCATGTTGAAAAAGAAACTGAATCCCAGGGGCCCAAAAAAGAGGAAGTTGGTGATCAGCCTCCATATCTGAAAGAGAAGAGAGAGAGGAGAGAGAAAAAGAGGTGGACAGAGGTCTCTCCTCATCACATGTAGAGCAGCCCATCACATTGTCCACAGGGAATGCTCAGTCATGCACCTGTCCCTTCAGAACTACCCCAGGACACCAGACTCTAGCAGGACATCCTTACATGATACTCCGATACATCAGAGTATCTCACCTTTCCACGTGTGGAAAGATTTCTCTACTTTTCTGGAGAGGACAAGCAGCCACAATTCAGCACCCAGAGCCAAATTAATTACTTTTCACGCCTCTCTACGATAAAGCCTTCTCCAACCAGCCCAACAGCAGCTGCCACACACGGTGTAATAGAGAAGGAAGGGATGGATTTTGAACCAAGGAAAAAAGGAAATGCCAAGATGGTGTGTGGCAGGGAAAGGCTGGAAGGAGTTCTCTCCATGCGGGTGCCTGTGACGAGAGGGGACGCTGTGCTGATGGCCCGGCTTGCACGGATCAGGGAAGGCTGGAGGAGTGGGAAGGGAGCCCCTCGGAATGACACAGCACTCCCCGGCCTCCCCGGGGCCCACCCTGGCACACCCACCCCTCGCTGGGCAGAGCTCTGCACGAGGGGCCCCAAACCCCACGCAAGGCCTCACCTGGAACTTCCTGAAGATGAGGTCGGGGTTGAAGTACAGCTGGAAGGGGGTGATGAACTCCAGCTGCTGTGGGAGACAGGCAAGCAGCTGCTATCACCCGCTGCCCGCGACCACCCCCACTCCCGCCCCCAGCCCCCGGGCCCCACTCCCGGGCCGGCCCCGCTCACCACGGCGGCGGTGGTGAGCACGCAGGCGGTGGTGTAGGCGCGGGTCACGGCCGGCATGCCCAGGTACTCCTGCGCGAAGCCCTGGTACGCCATGGCCGCTCCGCCCGCCCGCCCGACGCGGCGCCTTTAACGCCCCCCCCTTACACCAGCACGCTCCGCCCCCGCGGGGCGCGCCCGGCCAATCCCCGCGCGACAGGCGGCGCGCGCCGGCCAATAGGAAGGCGCCTCATGGCCCCGGGCCGCGGCCGCCGCCAACCCGGAGCGGACCCGCCGCGGCCGGGAATGGAGCAGCCGCGGGCCCGCCCCTGGCAGCGGCAGCGCCGGGGATGGAGCAGCCACGGGCCCGCCCATGGCAGCGCCGGGAATGGAGCAGCCACGGGCCCGCCCATGGCAGCGCCGGGAATGGAGCAGCCGCGGGCCCGCCCCTGGCGGCGGCAGCGCCGGGTGAGGGCGGTACGGGAAGCGCGGGGTGAGGGCGGTACGGGCGTGCCGGGGGCGGGCAGCCGGCGGCAGGGGATGGCGAAGCGCCCAGGTTGGGGCCGCTCGCGGCACTGCGCGGGCCGGGGCAGAGCCCGGGCCGAGCCCCGGGTCCGGGGAGAGTGACCTGCCCGGCGGGGGGAGCCTGCACCCGGTCCGTGCCCCGGCCGCGTTAGCCGCGGTGCGCTGAGCTGCGGCCCCGCAGTGCCCCCTCGGGAGCCGCGGGCTGTCGGCGCGTTGTGCCCCGCACACCCGCTGGCTTGCAGGGAGAGGAGCCCGCTGCGGAGAGCTGGGCTGGGAAAGGGCGGCGGGGCCGGTGCCTCAGCCCGTGTGCCGCTTGCTTCGCCGATCACAAGGGTCTTGTATTCACTAAGGCACTAAGGACTTCGGGTTTTCAGTAATTCCTGCTAGAACCTCTCCTGCCTCCTGGATGGAGCAGCGAGGCGCTTCCCCGGGCTGTGCGAGATCGCACCGGGCTGTCAAGGCCGCACAAGGTCGCTGGAAGAGACCCAGAGGTGTGTGGTCCCAGCCGGTGCCGAGGGCAGCACTTGCATCCAGCCCACAGGAGAGAGCAGAGTCTCTGCTGCCCGTGTCCCACACACGCTGTGCTCCTGAAGGCGGGAGCTGGTAAAGATCTCCGCAAACCCGGCATCCTTCACTCGCCTGCTGACTCTGGTTCCCAGAGCTGTCTGCCCTGCTCAGGAGTCGGGTCTAATGTTACAGCCACCCTGGATTCAGATGAGGAATGGGCCTGGTGTTGGGTTTGTGCTGGAGAGGGTTAAGCTGTCATCAGAGCCTTAATGAGCCCTGAGATTTCCCTTTAAACCCTCAGTTAATGGGAAATTAAGTTACCGACGGGGGAGGGAGTCTTTGTGTCTTCCACCACCTCCACCCCGACTGCCCTTTGATGAAATACAAAACCCAGATGGAAGATGACAGGACGTGAGGTTAAAGCAACATTCTGGGGGAGAGAGGGGAGAAGGCAAGAGACCAGTGGGCGTCTGCTAGACCAGAGAATGGGCTCCTGAGTGCCCTGGGCACTGCGGTGCTGAGACCACCTCTGATATTGCTGGGGCAGAAGGAGAAACTGCTTCAGGTCAGAGCTGCCTTAGGGATCCTGGGAATGGAGTTGAGCGAGGAACTTGGACCCCAAAATGCAGCAATGCCAGTAGGCTTGGTTACAGGCTTTTGGTGGGAGCTGGGATGGATGTGAGAGCTCTGACAGTTGAGAAGAGCAGATCTTCCAGGGAAATTCACTGGGCCAGGAGCTCTGCAAAGGGCTGCCCTTGTTCATGTGGCTGTTTCCTCCCAAATGCTGTTCTGGTGCAGCTCAGCCCTCCAGCATGCCACAGAGCTCCCAACCCAGCAGAATGGGCAACTGAGTTGAAGAACTGAGAGTCAATACATGAATAACAAATGAAATAAATGAATAAATATCCTGTTCCTTTGGGTGGGGAATTACAGGCTTCCTATCTGCTCTTGCTGCCTGTGGGCACCAGAGAGAAGCTGAATTCAAGCACCATGATTCCTGCCCCATCCTAGTTTGAACCAGGGTGGGGAGATGAATACTGGGAGCCTCTCTGCTGGAAGGAGGCTCTCGCTAGCTCCACAGAGATGAGAATCCAAACAATCAATCCCACTTACTCTCTGTAAAAGACTGTGCAAAATAGACATTGCATAGAATCTAAAAAAAAAGTAATAATCAGTTTCTTAATTTTCTTCTCTTCCCTTCTTTTCTAGCCAAAACTGGAGAACTCTACTTGTTCAGGCTTCTACTTAAGGCCTCTTTTCTAAGGTTTATGGGGGAAGGGGGAGAAGTGATGAAATGCATTGGGAAGCTCACCAGCTCCCACTGGGAGAGGCCCAACAAATCTCAGTGTCACCCTGAGTTCCCAGGCTGCTTTCTGCCCATGATCTCACTCCCTTCGGAGCTCAGCCAAGCTGACTTCATGCACTACAGTACACCCAGGGCAGCTTTAGTCTTTATTACAATCCGTGTCACATTTTATGGGTTTTTGGAATTATGTCCAAGTTCCCATCAGCCCAGCCACATATTTGGGTTCACATACACACCTTCATAGTGATGCTGTCATGCAGCCCTTTATAAAATAATGAAATCTAACTAAAAGCCTGAAAAAAAGCAAAGCCAAACTTTTTGTCTCAGCTGCAAGAAGGTAAGAAGGACTGCCAGAAAAATGCTGCCCAGGAGATTTTTCGCTGATTTCCTCCTGCCTTGTCCTGTCATCCTGCCCCTGCCTGGGGACTTAAAGCAGATGTAGCACAGTGATGTACCATTGTTTCCTGCCATCTGCTGGGTTCCCCTTCCTTTTAGGAGCAGTTCAATTGCTGTCAATGTGCAGCATCTGCTTCAAAACCCAAGATGTCAGAAACTCAAAGCTTCCATACAAACATGTCTGATACCCAGACTTCAGTGCATTTTGGACAGGCTGTGAAAAAGGTCTATGAAGGCTCTTGGAGCTGCCAGAGGAACTAATTAGAAGTCCCAACTGTAACCTTTGCACAAGTCCTTCAAAGGAAGAACTGAAACATGATGGTATCAGAGGCAGCTCTTTGCCAGACAGTATTTACCCATTCTGCATCTGCAGGCTCAGTGATAGTAACTTGCAGCAGAAATTCAACAGCTTCCTGTCTCAATTTCTGCAAACCAAAACTGCAGAGTTAGAAAATAGAAAAAGATGCTATTAACTCTCCGCATGAGTTAAACAGCACATAAACCTCAAGAAGGCACATGAGCGAAGATAAATGGGCTGTTGCAGCATTCATCTCTTTTGTTTGTAGTAAATTATTGTGTGTAATTCATGTTTCCTGTCCATAAATACCAGAGGAACTTGAAGACATGGAATCCATTCTAATTCAGTAAAGACAAAAACAACTCCTTTTGAGCCCATCTGGAACTTGTTTTTATCATAAATGTTTTGGGCTCAGTAACGAGTTCAAGATCTAACTGCCGTCACTAATTGTTTCAAGAATAAACAGATGCTTTGTTTAAAGGCAGCAGTTCCCATTTTGCCCAGCACAGCAGTCCCCGGGGCCGCAGGATGAAAGGAGCTGTGCCCCATGTCAGCACGGGCCCTAACGAGCACCGGCGCCCTTGGCAGGGCAATCACCCCCGCCCGCAGCCGAGGGGGCAGGGAAACAGCCCCCGGGCACTCACTTGGTGAGTGTCTAGCCAGTGACATGTGCCCTCTGCTCTTCAACACCATCAGCATTTTGTTTGTAACTTCATCTGATGGCATTTTGCAGCATGTCCTACTGTGACAAATCATACCCGGCGCAATGACGCACAGGCATCTCCTTCAGCTGGGCTTTAGGGTGCTCGAGGGAGAGCGTTCACCCCCTGGCCTCATAACCCCAAGCCCCTTGCTTGGAGTAATGCTCCACCCCCGTGCTTACAGTCCCAAATCTTCCCTTCATCTGAAAACCAAGATACCCCCACACACCCACGCTGAGAGACTCCCCCTACCAGGATATGAGACTATGCCAGTTCTGTTCAAGGTCTCACCCACAGCACTCCCCAGGACATGCCATGCCTGAGACCCCTGATAGCCCTGGTGTAGAAGAGGTCTCTGTATGATTGATGCCCTGGCACTAGGAACAAGTGAGCCCCACCAGCCAGGGGGACCTTTCTGGAAGGTTATTTCAGCTCCCAAACTCAGTCCTCGGTGGCATGGACAAGAGGCACAAAGAGCTTCATGAACCTGTTTTGCATAGATAAGCTGTGTAATCATAACTGCTTGAAGCACTTGAAATGTTTACTTTTCCATGTATAATAGTCATATATACATTCTTTCTCCTTCATTGAAGGATTTCTTGTTCCAAATCAGCTAACTCTGGAGTGTGATGGCTAAAGTCAGGAGAAAGTGAATCATACAGAACTGGATGAATTTTTAAATTTGTGTGTTTGTTAGAAAGAAACTAAAGATAGCACTTAGAGTTCAGCCCTCCAAGGACTTGCGGTTTGCAAAGGGTTTGCTGTTAATCACAGTTAATGTTATTTTTATTTCCTATGGTTTTTAGTTCAAAAATACAGCTTTGCATCTGGCATATCATGAGAAAGATCTCATTTAAATCTCCTTCAGCAGAGCCTCATCACATTTCCAAATAAAGCACCTCTTCCAAAACAGCTTCTGATCATCAGTTGAAGACATCAAACAAGAAAATGTCTGTCTCTTTGCATAGTTATTTTTCTCCAGTGTTTAATAATTCTTGTTAAATTCTTCTGCCTTGTGACCTGTCCCCTACACCATGGGTCACCTCCCACAGCTGTCAGTAGGGAGTATCCTTCAGGGGCCTTTATTTTGTAACATCTATTTCATAAGCACTGTGGCCAAATCAACAAGAGAACTGAAAAACAATGCTTGTGTCTTACAAAAAGAGGTCTATGCTCAGCTCACAATAGCAGCGCACCAACTGAGCATGCTGTCAGCTGCTGAAGACCCCTACAAGGAGTCAGAAAAGGTATTTGTACTTTGGTTTTCACCAGAGGCAGGACTACGTGTCCCAGTCCAGCTGCCTCTCAATAAGCCAGGGCACAGCTCTAATCAAAAGCTCTGTCTGAAGGGACTGTTAAATAAGAAACCAGGATAAGTCTGACACTCTGACAATGCTGCACACATTTTCCTTTCCTCTGATGGGAACATTCAGCAGCATTTGATGCCATTCGGTAGAGTCTAAATGCTCTTCTCACACACGGAAATAGAGGTTTTGTTCAGCCAAGCACTTTGTTCTCTCTGGCCTTCAGGTCACCCAATTTCAACAAACTGCCTGCATCAGTGTCTGATACAAAGATGGAAGGAAAGGAAATAGTTCAGCCACAGCATGACCTTCAGCTCACAATGGACTGAAAAAAGGGTATTTGATTTATTTTTAGGATTTCGGGTTTCCTCAGTTTTCCCAGAGAAGATCTATTGCTTATCAGGAGGAGGAAAAGGCAGACTGCTGATCCACCATACAGAACATACAGCAGTTCTTCTGATATCCAAAAATCCTAGCTAGCAAGGGAAAGCAGCTAGTTCCCTTGGCTGTATCAGCCCTTGTGTCCTCAAAGGACTCAGCTCCCATGTATCTCCACTGGTCTGGAAAGCGTCCCAGTGACTCTGTGTGGTAGCAGGAGCTCTGTCAGCATTGGGTCCCTGCCCTGAGAAACCTCTATGATGAAGCTCATTTCCTGAAGTTCTTATACAGTGTCTTGAACTTACATAAATTGTGGGTTTTTTATAAAGAACATTGGTGAACTGCTGGAACTGAGAATAATGGTGTCACAGCAGGGCACTCATTTCCTACAAAGAAAATCCATTTCAACAACTAAGCTCCATAAACATTGCTTTCACCATGAAATCAGCAAACTTGCATGTTTCTTGAGAAAGCTGCTTGTTTGCAGATCTTGTTATTTGTGTTCTGTATTCTGTGTGAGTTCTGCAAGAGTAAGGACAAGTAAACAGAGGTATTTTGTATGTCACAGTGATGATCCTTACAGGAAAGTGAGAAGGGTTTGCAAAAATAGCCAGGCTAGAGCTTGGGAAAGTCGACAACCAGCCAGGGAGCCGCTCCAGATCTCTTCTGCAATTTACAGCGTAGCATTTGTAGGGAGAATTCATCCTGTAGATCCAAGCCTCACAGATGGAAATGGGGCCCTTTTTCTTCTCTTGAAGCTGGTCCAGATAATTCTGGTGTAAAAACACACTAAAGCATTGGAACCTCTCCGTTCGTGACAGATCAAAGAGCATGTGTTGATGGTCTTTCCTAATGGCAGGATTACCACTTACTCCTGCAGTCAGATAATTGCAGGCAGAGACTGCCATCACGTTCTCCAAATAACTCCTCTTCCATGTGCATGGCATCATATTTCACCCTGATTATGACAGGTTTCAGTTCAGTGAAAGAGTATTTGAAGGAAGAGGGTGGTGGGTCCCCACAGTGCTGCTGAAACCTGCCGGGTTGATGTGAAGGCTCCCAGGGCCAGGAGTTTGAGTAACTGCAGAGCAGTGGTTACACCCTGGTGACAGACCCTGACCCCAGAATTTCTCATCTACACCAACTGCAACCCTGAAACTCTGACAACAAGGATGAAACATTGGGAATGCTGGGGTTTTTAAGGTGCAGCAAAAAGCCAGTTAGAGTCACAAACCAGTGTGAGCATCTCTCAGCACCAAAGCACGGGTAATATAGATGCTGTGTAAAAGAAAAAAAAATCTATCCCTTCATTCCTCATCAAGGCAGCTGTTACTAGAAAAGATAGAGGACAACATCCTGAAACTCCCAGTTAGCCAGCTGCACAGAGATCTAGCCACAGCAAAAAAATCCAATTTATGCCCCCTTTGGAACAGGGAGGCTTGTGAACAGCCTGTGCCACAATCCCCAGCATCTCACTGCCTACTCACAGGGCTTTGCTCTGCTCTGGCAACTGTCACAAGCTCAGAGCAGAGAGCATGAAGAAACTAGAGCTTTCCTTTTTGAATTAATTACTGTTCTTGGTATATGCTGCCTAAACTATCTATCAGTGTCTGTTGACTTTTACGGTTCTATCTGTTCCCCAGTTAACAAGTTATTGTTTGGGAAGCTGTTGGAAGTATTCATCTAACCCCTGCCACATGCCACAGGCAGCAAAGTGCTGGCATGTTGGATTCAGAGCCTAATACAGGAAATTTTGTACTTCTCCTGCCACTTAGTGGCTGCAGCTGATGCAGCACCACATCCCTAGCTACACATTCACTAGAAAATACCTCTGTGGTGTGGAGCAGGTTCATATTTCTGTTCAGGTGCAGGAAAACCTGAGTAGGGACAAAGAGGCATTTAAAAACATTTTGCTTGTTTCAAATACTCTGAAATCTGTCAGGGACCTCACAAATTTCACTCTGCAGGAAGAAAGGATGTTAAAATACCGTGATTACTCCTGAAGGCCAGATATTTTGTGAAATAGCACCTTAATGTTACTGCTGGCAGTGCATTATTGTCGCCCTGGTTTTCACAGTGTTCCATGTTTTTACTTTTGTAGTAGAAGTTCTCAAGCTCTTTCTATAAACATAGCTCTTGTTTTTCTAACCGGCTAAGGATGTTTACTGAACTTTTAGATTGTTGTTCATTCTTTTCTCCAAGGCGGAGAAAGGTGATAGACTGTGTTCCTATCCTGTAAAATGCTAGAGGTGTTAACCTCATCCACCAATGTATGATTGTTTTAGAAGAGGTATAAAAGTGTGATAATAAAGGTGGGCAGGGCCCTTTTCGCTCTGCTCGGTGGCTGACCTGCTGCTGCCTGCTGTTTGAATCTGCGTGTTCGTGTCCGACACTGCGACACATTATGCCTCCATCTCCAGGATTCAGAAGGATTCACCATTTCCTACTACCAAGGAGTGCCTTTCTGTTTATAGAAAGCAGCAAGGTTGTCACTGTTGTCTTCTGTAGCTGACAAGATCTAGTGCTGTAAGTGTGGCTGTTTGCCTGTGCCAGGCTATGGAGAGGGAGCAGGACCACAGCCTTCTCTACCTTCGTGCACAGCCTTTCCAGCAACAGCTGGACTGCCTGTCTGTCACCAGAACATAGGCAGGAGTACTGGGAAAGGCCTTGGGTAGCCAGGGATTTGAAAGGCTTGGGCTTCATTCATTCCAGTCACTGACAGGACCAAGGGAAATAGTCTGGTTTGTCTTTCAGATCTTAGATTCTGTTCCAGGACAAATACAATCAGTGAAAAAAAATTGTAGTTCACTTTGCTTTTATCACACTTAATCAGAGAAGTGATACTGCTAACTGTGCCAGATGGTCTGAGAAGGAATTTATGTTGGAAACTACACTGGCCTTCAAGAGGGTTTAGACAGAGCTGGATCTTGGAGAATAATTTCCCCAGACTGTCATCGGTTTTCAATAAAATGAATTGAACTGTCTTGCTAATGAACATGCAGCTCCATTTTGAGAATGTAAATCAGCTGGCAAAACACCTGCCAAATCAAGTGTCTTATCCTAACGTAATGGGTGACTAAATACACATTCCTATGCTGGAGATTTAAATAATCCTTTAGAGCACTGTGAGAGTACCAGAGCCTTTGGCAGACAGAGGAAAACCTACGAAAGAGGATGAACAAGCTGCAGAGACTGGTAAAACATCTATTTTGCTATTATTATTGACAGATTTTTTTTTAATTTGAGTTTTTATGAGGCTGCGTAAGTACTGTCAGGTTTGTGTAGAATTATTTTTCCAGTTCATCACAGTCCTTGGGATAAAGTTGACAGACTAATGGCTCTCCTGGCAGCTGCACACCACCACGGTGGCTGGGAAAACAGCACAGAAGCCGGGTGTTAAGGAAGGCTTGGGAAGGTCACTCTGTAAATACAGCTCAGCTCTGAGCACAGTAGTGTTTGCTGGCTCCTGAAGGGAGAAACAAACCATTTTACTTTAGCTCATGGCCACAAAAGAGCTCTGTGATACAGGACTAGATAGGGGATGTACTCTATAATGAAAGCAGGGAAATGAGCAGGAGGAGTGGTGCATTCCTAGACATTGTAAATGAAAAAGAAATGTGCTATTGTAGGGAGAGGAAATTCTCTCACCTGGAGAACTAGAATAATTAGGAAGAGCAGAGATATCAGGGGCTCAATCCTTAGCTCAGATCTCAGTAACAGGACAGGGAAGTGGTGTAGCCATGGAAAGTGCAAGTGCAATGTACCCACTGCTAGCTGGGAAGGAGAGAGCTCAGCCTCTTCTTGCTGCAGGGTTGGAATAGTTTGGCTTTAATTTTTGTCCTGGGAGAACATTCTGTCTCAGGCTGGTATGGAAGTTATTTAGAAGAAAACACTTTGAGGGAAGCAAAAAATCCAAGATTATTTGAATTTGTGGTTTTAGAGCTATTGTGAGACCAGACCAAAATTTCATTTTCTTCAGTGGATGTCTCTGTAAGAAGAAAATGAGCAGGTAAAGCAGAAAGAGGTCCCTCTCTTTGGGTTATTTAAGTTCTCAGGGTCACTGGGGTCATATTCATGTAGCAAAACACAATCTGGCCTTAGGTGCCCTGCACTGACTGGCAAACAGCCAAGCCTGAGCGTGGGCTCTTCATGTTACACTAGAGCTTTCCCAGTGGGAGGGGTTTTTAAGCAGGGGGCTGGCAAAGGCCATCCTGGCCCTGGGACACCCAGAACATTTTGCAGGAGGTGTCAGGCTAAAGACCAGGGACCCCCAGCATGCTCAGAATGGTCTTGAGACATGGAACAGAGCTTCCAGTCCCAGGACTCCCTCAGGGCACATCTCACCTGTCACAGGATTTCACCTACATATAGGGAAACCAAAGGCACAGGCACAAAACAGGGGAAAAAAGATATATGTTTTTGCTTGCCAGCCTTCCAGTGAGCTGTCAGTTGCCATGCTGGGCCAGCCAGGACAGCTTCTTCTACACCCTTCAAAAAGTCAAGAGACCTCACTTTTTTACCAGCACCCGGTCCTATGATGCTGCGTGAGGCAGCCGATTCCCCTGCCCGTGCTTCCCAAGGCACAGCAGTGGGATCAGTTGGCAATATAAGCAAGTGGCAATATTCATGAAGAAATGTCCTCAAGGAGACCTGAACATGGCATAGGAATTCACTGTCTGCCACATATTTCACCTGTATCATAATACTGAATACGCAATTATGGACTGCTAAACATTGTCTGCTCCGTATAACATGTGCAGCATCACAGGAAAGCCACTCTAATCTAAAATATGTGTTATTATCATGAAGTGATAGAAATAATAGCACACCAATGAATCCTGAATGCACATGGCCATGGGAAAATCCCCGAGCTCAAAATCTGAATGTCTGTTGAGTCATTTTATTCTGTGCAAGGAAGCCATCCACTGTCTGCCCCTTTTCTTCAGCTTCAGAACAAGATCCTGATCCTGACAATATGTGCTGCTGGGATTGGAGGCACTTTCCAATACGGTTACAACATCTCCATCATCAATGCTCCAGCCTCAGTAAGTACTGCTAGTCCAAGTGCCTCCCCCTCAAGACAGACCCTTCCTTGGTAGCTCTGTTGGGCTGTGAACAGTGGCGTGCCACTGAAAATCTGCAGGCTGCTGCTGTTGAGGGACAGGAAGCAAGGATGTGTTGTTCCATCTGTATAATTCACATCTGGAGTACAGGACTTTGTTGTCAAAAGCCATCCTTAAGCAGGACTTAGTGTCACAAGAATTTATTCAAAAGCTTTGTTTCAACTGCTTTACCAAAATCTAAGTCTAAAATTTTACCAACTTGCATCCTTTGAAGTTGATTTTTGCCCTTAGATTCAAAGTGAGACCCATGAAATTAATTTTTAAATTATCAAAAATATCTACATACGGATAAAAACTAACTGCAACTTTTCAACAGCAACAGTTTCATACCCTAAACTCTTTGCTAAAAACACATCCAAGAACTGGAGGAGATTGGAGGCACAAACGCAGAATAAATAGATATATTAATAAGGGAGCCTTTCTCAGCGTCCTTCACCTCTCTGGTGGTTCTGCAGCACTGTCCTTCTCTCTCAGTACATCCAGACATTCATGAACACAACCTGGCTGGAGCGCACGGGTGTTCCCCTGGAGAGCAACGTGATCCTGCTGCTGTGGTCCTTCACTGTGTCTGCCTACCCCCTGGGAGGTCTCACTGGGGCTGTGGTAGCTGGTCCCATGGCCATCATGTTGGGAAGGTAAGAAGTGATGGAGTCTAAATTAAGCTTTGCAGCTTTCCTTAGTCCAAGAGGAGTTAGGAGCCCTACAGCAAAATACCCACTGCAGTTAAAAATAATGAAAACATGTTTTCTATCACAGATCAGTTTGCTATAAACATTCTGGGTTGGCAGGGAGAAACTACCTGACAAGACATTATTTCATATCTCAAAACTCAATGGGGAACAGTTTTTTTCCCCACATTACCTTCTCATCACATTCCAGCCCAGCTGAGGTGCTACAAGGATTTCAGTTCAACTCCTTATCACAGTAACTGCCTGCATAATCCCTATAATTTTTGTGTCCAGTTTTCTGCTGTGCTTTTAAATGGGAAATCATAATGGATCAGACTAAGTATTTTTCTTCAAAATAAACTGTGGGAATTGGTAGGAATGACACTAGAAAAACAGAGGGTGCTTACAAAGAGCATCCCAGCTCCTCATGTCTCATAGGCTGTGTATCCACCTTTTGGTCTGAAATATTTCTGGAAGTATTCAGTAAATCTCCACAATGTTTTGTTTTTTTTTTCCTCTGTGTGTGTCTGACAAGTATTTGTCTTACCTCACCTATCTTTCATACACAGCTCTATCCCCAGTTCTCTTCAGAAAAAGAAACCCAAACCAATGTTACCAACATAAACTAAAAGGAAATTAGATTTTGCTTCCCTTTCTTTTGACCCCAAGATTTTCCTCTATGTGCTATTGTTTTAGTTTGCTCCTCTTGTAGGATGAAGCAGGTCCTATTATGGTTTGAGGTCCCATGACTTACTAGTTTCATGGTTATGAAGACCTGAAAGGAAATGGCTTCCTTACCCCACTAAAATTTTAGAGATTTCACCCTGTACTGCTTTGGAATAAAATCATATTCCATCATAAATAAAAGAAACAAAGACTGACTGGTAAGGCAGTGAGCAGGGACTAGAGAGAATTACTGGCAATAATAATAATATGGGTCAATAGAGCTCTCTTTTTTTTCCCTGGTTTTCAGCAGAAATTTCTCCTGGGACACATGAAAACTTTCTGACAAAGTTTCACAACAATTACACTAACACATGAAAATTGCCTGTTTCAACAAATTAGCATTTTCAGACCAAAATGCACATGGCTTGCTGAAGGAATATTCCTCTCCATTCAAATGGAGACTGTGTGAGCCCAAGAGCCCTGGATCTGGGGGAGAACCTGGTGGTGCCCTCAGAGAGCCTGAAGCCAGCACTGCAGGGACACCCTGTGCCACACAGACCCCTCAGGCAGGGCTTGGAGTAACTGGGCTGGGCTGTGGTGGGGCTGGCAGCCCATCTGGAGCTTCCAGGCACCTGCCACGTGAAGAGTTTTACCTGAAAACTGAACCTGACTCACGTTCTCACAACTGTCTTTTCTCTCGGAAGGAAGATGTCCCTGCTGCTGAACAACGTCTTTGTGATCATAGCTGCAACCTTGTCAGGATTCAGCCGAATGGCCAAGTCCTTTGAAATGATCATGCTCAGCAGGTTTTTTACTGGCATGAATGCAGGTACGGCAACATGAGAAGTATAGAAGGACAGAGGTGGTAACAATTAGAAGAAATATAAATAGGAATGATCCAAGATATTAAAGCAATTAATCCTTTAGGCAGACCAGACACATGTAAGTGAATTAAGAAATTTTTTATACAGATTTTATACTTCGCTTCTAAGGGCTTTCTTCTAAAGCGTACACAGGCAGGGGGGGTTTTGGGTACTACACATGAGCATCTCTGTGCATGGGGAAAATTTGAGCTGAAAATGGATCCCTATCTGCTTGTAAGAATGTCAGTCACTCACCAGCAAGAGCACCAAACACAAAAGGTTTTGTAGAAGTTCATCCCAGGAAATAATGATCAATATAAGGGACTTAAAATATGATATTCCCTTCAAAAGAGGGAAGTAGAGGGAAACATTGCACATAACCTTGGGTTTGGTGCTGAAAAGACCATAGGATGGAGGCCCTGCCAGGTTCCAATTTCATTATCCACTGCTACCGATGAATATTTATTAGTGACTTATACAAGGGAAAGGGGTGAAATTGAAGGTTTGGGTAAATGGCAAGCACTGGTAGATTAGTTATCACATGGTCTGCAACAGAAGAGTGCAGCTGGCAACCTCGAGAGGTAGCTGACTGCGTTTATTCTTGTCTCCTCTGCCCACAAGCTGAGGTCAACATTTGTCTGCCTTGCCCAGGTGTAAGCATGAACATTCAGCCCATGTATCTGGCTGAGAGTGCCCCAAAGAAGCTCAGAGGAGCTGTGGCCTTGACCTCTGCATCATTTACAGCCCTGGGGCTGGTGCTGGGGCAGGTTGTTGGACTCAGGTAATGTAAAGCAAGAAGCCCACTTATTAAATCCATCCTTCCTTCCTTCCTTCCTTCCTTCCTTCCTTCCTTCCTTCCTTCCTTCCTTCCTTCCTTCCTTCCTTCCTTCCTTCCTTCCTTCCTTCCTTCCTTCCGTCCTTCCTTCCTTCCTTCCTTCCTTCCTTCCTTCCTTCCTTCCTTCCTTCCTTCCTTCCTTCCTTCCTTCCTTCCTTCCTTCCTTCCTTCCTTCCTTCTGCTTTTGTGAGGTTGTAAATATACTGTGTAAATTCTGTTTGTTTTTCACTAGGGAGCTCCTAGGAGGGGAGGAGAGTTGGCCATTCCTTTTAGCAAGCAACGTGGTTCCTGCCCTGATCCAGCTCACAGCTCTGCCTTGGTTCCCTGAAAGTCCCAGATATCTCTTGATTGACCGTGGAGACAAAGAATCTTGCATCTCTGGTGAGTTTAGGGTGACTGTTAGCTCCTCAAACAACATATGAGACTTGGGCCCCAAATTTTTTGGAATGGTGTCACAAATTTTACATGTAGGAAGTTTCATATCAAGTTGTAAATATGATCACTTCCTCCTTCCAAGCTAAAGAACATTCTATAATCTTAAATATATTTGATCTATTGAGGTAATTGAAAGGCATCTTCCTACAATAGACTTATTTGCTACAGTAATAGGGTCAAAAGGTAAGGCTTGTGTTCACAATGGCAAATATGTTTTGTAACTATGAAGTGAAATAAATGCTGGTTGAAGAGCTCAGGATCAAATCTGAAGCCAATTCATATTAAAGGATTTACTTAGATTTGTGGCATACAAATCCTCATATGCATAGTGGCTGGAATTATTTTCTGGGAAATATGTGCTGTGTACCAAGAACATCTTAATTGCCTGCATTTCCCAGGGAAGTCACTTGAGATCTGAGTCAGAAGGATGGCTGCTGAAATGGCACTGGTGGGAAATACTCAGTTGTCAAACAGTGGTGAGGGATTTGCACTCCCTTTCTCCCAAATCTTTCAAGTGGCTTCACCACAGCTGGGATCAACTGGGATCAACTCTGTGAAGGTCACAGCATGATCACAGGCTCTGTCCTGCAGCTTTCTGCAGCCATCACCTGCTGCTCGATCCTTTACCCTGCAGAGCAGGAAACCGAAGAGAAAGCCCAGGAGTAAGAGGTTCCCTTGTCCTTGCAGCACTGCAGAAGCTTAGAGGTACCAGTGACCTGAGTGCAGAGCTGGAAGAGATGCTGGCAGAACAGGCTGCTGTTAAAGGCCAGAGAGCAAAGAACCCATGGGAGCTCTTCCAAAATCGAGCTTTGAGGTGGCAGCTGGTGAGCATCGTTGTGCTGAGCAGTGCCATGCAGCTCTGCGGGAATGACTCGGTAAGCAGCCTGGCACTGGAGCCAGCAGCAGCACTGTCATGGGGTATGGGTGGGAGCTCTTGGGTTCAACATTCTGTCAGCAGAAGAGGAACAAATAGTGTCTGCTGTTGGAGATCTTCAAATGTCAGATGTTTGGTTCCCAAAATACACCTGTGCATTATGGGAAGGTTCAGAAGGATGCTGTCAAAATAGCCTGTATGACAGTGCATTAGTCACTCTGCATGGTCCTTCAGGAAAAACAATGGGATGTATTTTCAGATGTCTTTCCTTACTGCTTTCTACTATCTTCTCTCCACAGATGTATTTTTATGCAGCTTATGTGTTCCAAGAGGCTGGAATTCCTCAGGACAAAATCCCCTATGTTGTAATCGGCACGGGAAGCTGTGAACTGATCACATCCGTCACTTGTGTGAGACCCTCAATGCACTCTGGTGACACACAGCCCCTGTTAGCAGGGAGGAAGCTGTTAATTACGAATTTGGGGGTTACATTGCTTTTCATGCCAAGGAAGCCCTTTAAGCACAGCAGCCAGGCTGTCTGTCAGCACCCACAGCCAGATAGCTCAATGCAGAAATATTTGGTCAGACATTGCATTGCCATCACTGTCTGAAATCTCTAAGAAGTGTAACTTCCTTGCTTTGTGTCCATATGGATAGTGGCAGAGTTTAGGTGCAGCTGGGACATTCTCATCTCCCCTGAACACTCTTCTTGCCACCAGAACTTACTTTCGAGCTTTTTTTGCTATGAAGCAGACAACATCCTGAAAGTTATTGTAGAGCAAACTAGGTATGGAGTATTGAAATGTGAAGAGGAAAGAGGCAGGAATTATAAACACAGCTTAAATTCTTGCTTTATCTCACTGTGTTACTTTGTGCAGAACATGATTATAGACTACGCTGGTCGGAGGCCACTGCTGCTGGGGGGATACATCTTCATGGCAGGATGGGCCATTGTCTTCATGGTCGCTCTGAGCCAGCAGGTAACAAACTTTACTTAATTATTTAAGTGGAATGGAGTTGGGCTTTGCCTTTTATATGATTGGGGTGTTCAGTGGTGGCAAATAAGTGTAAGTGCCCTCACTGGTTTTCCATTGGTCTCTGTGGCTGTAGACTCAGATTAGCTGGATGCCTTATCTCAGCATGGCCTGCATTTTCGCCTATATCCTGAGCTTTGGAATCGGACCAGGTCAGTTCCCTCAGTGTTTTCAGTGAAACTTTTGGGTACTGCAGGGGCTTGGAGATATGTGCAGGCATCTTATGGAAACTCTCAGACCCCCTTTAGTTATAGCATACTCAAAGGAACGAGGTAATTAATTTCTGCCAGTGGTGTTTGGCTGTTTCACAGGGGTTTGCATGCCCCTGGTGAGTCAGCGTTGTGCTGGGCCGGGCTGTGCCCTTTTCTCTCTGTGTCATTCCCCCTCGCAGTCATCTTGGCTATTAGGCCAAGGCACTTGGAAGTGATTCTTGGCTTAAACAGATGACAAGGTTTTGATTTGCTGCCCAGTCCATTAGGGCTGTAAACCAGCATTTCTAATGCTTCACTTTAATCCTAGAAATTGTTGGCTATGCCATCTGATTATTTCCTTGCAGATACCTGGAAGCACGATTTCCACATCTATTTGTTAGCCTACTAATGTGCCTTTTCTTGGCAGAATCTGTTTGTTTCTGGGGGTGGGCAATACACAGGCTGTTGTGGATGTTTGCATGGTGAGTGTGTAGTTGTGAGGCTCTGTTTGCTCACATGAGTTTGAGGGAAGGCAGGTAAGAATAGAACCAAGCTGCCAGTGTCACATGCCACACAAGTTGGCAATAATTTCTTGTCCCAGTCCCCACAGTGCCATGGGGTTGAATTAATTATAAGCCTTTCTCACCGTTGGGTCCTGGTAAGAATAAATGTGGATTACAAACCCTTTCCTGGCAGTTCATTCTAACGTGAGAAAGTTTGAATAATTACCCAGTCCTTAATATTTAACCTAAAAATTCACCTCTTACACTTCATGTTGAGCATTCTTGTTAAGATGTGTTCTCTTGTTTTTAATGTAATGTCAACAATATTATTAACTTTCTTGCCATTTCTTTTTCCAGCTGGTGTAACAGGAGTTCTGCCCACAGAAGTTTTTGATCAAATGTCCCGACCAGCTGCTTACATGATCTGTGGCTCCCTGCTCTGGTTCAACCTATTTCTGGTTGGAACAGCTTTTCCATTCATTGTGGTGCGTTCCCAAAGCAAAGCAGCTCTGTAGTGTTCTGTACAAGAAAGAGGTTCTGATAGTGACCAGGAAGAGAGAATATTGCAAGCAGCAAGATAGCACTTCTATGCAAAGTATCTTTATGAGGAAAGTGGCCAGATCTCCTCTAAACCAAACTTTCTCCATGTTCCCTATGGTGATTTCTGATTTGAGGTTGGGATTTGAATAATTTGGGGCATAGATGATCAATATTCCTCCTCTGTCCTCATCTGAGAACAGCTGGAACTAAAGATGTGATGTAATTTCCCTTTGCCAGACCCTGGCACCATTCCCTAAGATGATTCCTGAAGCAAAAGGGAGCAGAACTCCATAGTATACATTCCTGTCTTATTTCCTACTGAGGGCTCCTATTCTATACAATTATGTATAGGGAGAAAGACAGAAAATGACATTTCAAAAGACTGTTCTTGCTATGTCGAATTTCCCAATCTATGCTGGGGTGCCGTTGCATCCAGGCATGTGAGGCCCTCACCAGGGTGCACAGAAATATTCCCTGGGTGACTTCAGACCATGCAGGAAGAGGGATTTGTCTATGCCTATTTGTCATTGTACAGAATGTCACCAACACTGTCTTGTTTTTTCCTCCTCCTCAGAAAAGTCTAGCACATTTCTGCTACATCCCATTCCTTGTGGTCTGTGTCTGCACTGCTCTCTACGTTTGGTTTTTCCTTCCTGAGACAAAGGGGAAATCCTTCCTGGAAATCTCGGAGGAGTTCAGGAAACGGAACTTCAAAACCAAGACCCGTGCAGGTTTTTATAAAGGCCCTGAGGAGATCAAAACCACCACATTGTAGCAGAAGAAAGGAAGATGGTATCTGGGGGAATTCTGCAGTGAATGCAGCAGTGTCTGTGTGCCCTTGCAGGGACACAGAGAGAAGTACGGTTAGGGACAATATATTACTCTTAGGTTCTTAAGTTCACCTTGAAAACATACATTTGAACTGATAAATGCAAACAAAAGTTTAATAATCTGTTCTCACTTTTTAGTACTGAGTAACACATGCATATTTTAGAATCCATATCAGAGAATAATGGAATGATGCCTTATTCTCTCATCATCATACAGCACCACATAACGCTTTAGAAAATTTCTTCAGAATTTCTCCAAACAGTAACTTCCATCTCAGAAGTCCTTCTTTCCTTGCCCCTGAATCTGGGCTTTCTAACACAGAAATTAATGCGATTAAATTCTGTTTTCAGACACCAGATGAAATTTTCAGTACCTTGTCTTGGTGCTCCTGTTGTTTCTGTTATTAAGTGATTTCAAATAGACTCCTACTTGTTGAGCAATAGCGAGCAGTTAATTATTTTCAGCTATAAAAACATGTGACAGATGGATTAGAAAGAAAGCTTCTAGTACTTGCTAAGTGGCTTATTATACAACAGACTTTTGGGCATTGTTTTGCAGACTATTTATTCTGGACTGGTTTTCTTCATGGCTTGTTTGTTGTCTTCCAGTCCTATGTTGTAAAGCACAAGTAATTCCCCAGTCCAGTTTGTACTGCTCCCATGGACACTGCTGGTCCATCTTGTAAGGTTTTGCACCTATGCTCTGCTAACATTAAGTGTGGTGAGGAGTTCATATGGCAGCAGCTTGTTTTGGATGTGGATCTTTATAGATTACACCACAATGTTCTCTGCAGCATGTCCTTGTTGTCTCCATAGAGCACGCTGGCAAAGACCCAGATGTGACATTGATTCTTCTTAGTTGACCTGATATTGAACAGGGCAACACTCCTCATTTAGTGTGGCCTTTCACAGGCATTGGCCTGACTGGTTAAGTTTCTTCCAGTTTCTTCTCAAAGTCATAATCAAGCCAGCTCTTTTCTTTTGACTTTATTTGTATGAAAGTTATGGCACTACTCATGTTTGAAACAAAGAATACGTACATTTTCAAAATAAGTAAGTGAAGTGTCTTTCAGTATTTTTTAACTACATTTTAAAGAAAAATACAGCATTTTTGAATAAAAATATTGAAAACATTTCTGGAATGTATTACTGTCATGCTGGGCATGAGTGGAGCAGCAGATCTATTTCTCAGAATAGGAGTCTGCAAGAATTCTCTTTCACTACCCAAAGTTTATAACATATGAAAAATAAAAGTAAACTTCTGTTCCTTTGTGGTTGCTGCTATTTTAGAAGTCATTAATGTATAGACATGGGCAAGAGCAGCTACCTCTGCTCTTGGCAAATACTGAGATTTTGAAGTCTGCAGGATTTTGAGACAAGACAGTCAAGAGCAGGACTCCATAGAATTGGGAAGTGAAGAGATGCTTTTCAGTACTGTAGTTTGGAGAGAGCAGTGAGGGGCAGATGGACAGATTGAAACACAAAATCAAAGCAAAAAGTGCCACTACCATCTTGATGGTAGCAAAATATTCTGTCTTTCCTTTGGTGAGGACCAGAGAAAGGACAAGAAACAGAAGTGAAGCAGAGAAGAGTGAAGAAGGGAAGCAAATCAGTAAGAACCATGCAGGGCAGGAAGCAGGGATGGACTGAAGAGACTGCCTGGGCAGAGGGAGAGGCCTGGCACACCCTGCTGGAACATACAGGTCAGAGGAGAGAGAAGTCCTCCAGTGTCCAGAGGTCCTCACCTTGGCCAGTTCTGAGGCTACTCCCATGAGTCAGGACTGTGCCTTTCCCCAGAGCCCTGGAAGGCCATCAGCGCCTGCCAGTATGAAACAGGCTTGTTCAGAAATGATACACATTTACTTGAGTTCCTGACTTCTAGAGCCAGTCCTGTGAGTACCTGTGGCAGAACACATTAATTCCAACTTCCAGCATTTTTTTCTGACTGGTCTTAAATCAGGAGTCTATAAACTGATTAAGCAAACACAAACAGTGGTTACATTTCAGGTGGTCTAAATTGTTAAATTTTAATTGAAGCATTTAACAAGTTGGTTAATTGATACTGAATTGAAACACCTTCATCTGAAAAATCTATGACACTCATTCACATTTTCTTATCGTGTGAAGTGTTAGGCAAAACCACATCTTGAGAAGTGATCCTCAGAGATGCACAGTTGGTATTACTGTTTGCAAATCAAGTAATTTTGCACTGTTGGATTGATTAATAACCATCAACACTAGAGAAAACTAGTATTGCTGCTGTCCTCAAACACTGCTCCTCTGTACAAGGCAGCTCTCCCTTGCAACCCGGCTGGGGTTGGGATTCTTCCAAAGGCATGCATCATCCTAGCCTGGGCAACCGCCAAGAGCAGCCACTCACTAGGAGAAGGAATTCCCCGCTAAGATGTTTGAATAACTTGTAAAAGCCTTTTAACAGAACCACCTTGGACACTGCTAGGTAAAGATGCCCTTTGAAAATTGTGGATAAAACTAAAGATCTTACAGTCAGGATCTAAAACTGACTTTAAGCTTTCCTAGCATCTGCCATATATTATAGGGGTACACACTTGAACTTTTGGCCAGTGACCATTGCTCTTAAAGAGTCAATAGATCAGTCAACTGATAATTCAAGGGTTGGATGCACAGGCATTGTCAGGCTTGGACAAGTTGGGCTTAAAAAGTCTTCGCTGAATTGAGTCTCAAGATAGCACTCAGGAACTTTTCCTTTATGTGTGATAACTGATTATCCAGCCTATGACTTGTGAAGTCCAAGCCAGTCCACTCTAGTTTGCGCCAGTCCTTGGACTTCGACTTCTATCAGTGCTTTTCTCTTTGTCCTTTATTCATTTCCTGCAGCTCTTGCTGTCCACAGCTGCTGCCAGAGCATGCCCAGAGACCTGGCAGGAGCACACAGCTCACCAACTCTCCTCAGCTTCATCAGTAACCAACACAATAACGACAAACCAAACAGCAAGAACTTCATGACAAACCAAAGGGAGTGTAAACACTGAGAAAGAACAAAATTACATGTTGAAATATTATCTCAGGCTCCTCTTTCTCTATATAAAAAGGAACTTTTTCCAAAGTAACCAAAGAAAGCATCAGGAAAGACCTAGACTGCAAGCGGGGATGACTACTTTGCATGCAAGTTGGTATGGAGGGGTTTGATGCCCATTCAAGCAATGACATTCCCCTGATTAGGAATCAGCTTGTAAATGCTTGGCAGTCATAGTTTGAACATGAAATATTCCAGGCATAGAGGTGCAGCATGATGCTATCATTGCTGGCCAGAATATCCCTAGGACAGTTAGTAACAGGGAGCAGCGGGAGTGGGAGGGGTTGAAGCACATGTATTGCAGTCCTATATTCTTAAGCCTCCTGTCAGATAATTCTAAGAAAGGGTGAATAAACTATGAAACCAGGAATGCCCTTCAATCCCCAAATGTTTATCTAGTCTCAGCCAAGTCACTCAGCAAAATATTCATTTAGGTGAGATAACAAGTGGGAAAGGAGGAGAAAGGACAAACAGATGGAATTGTTCACAAAGTGATTGCACATTGCACCGTGCTCCCACAGCTAGTTACCTATGACTGTGCAGATTAAGATGGCCAAAGCTGAAGAAAGAAGCACTGAAGTGTGTAACTGGGTTCTGGGAGACATCTGTGAGCTTTGTCTCTACTCAGAGTTCTCACTGTCCTGTGCTTTAGTAGCTGTGGTTTCCTATTGCTGGCTCCTTGGTCTTGGAGGAGGCAGGAGGCATTGCTCAAACTGTTAGAGCTCCCAAGGAAAACACGGGACATTTGGAGGCATCTCTGAATAGCTGTACCAGTTTGTTTGCTGTTTTTATTTTCTGCGAGAAAATGAGCTGCAACCTTTTTCTCCTGGCTTTTGTCCTGGGCATTACTGGAGCTTTCCAGTATGGATTGCAGGTCTCCATTATCAATTCTCCTGCTGAGGTAAGTGTGGAGAGCTCAAAGAGTGAGCTACCAGGATTTCACTGTTCTCAGGCATTCATGCCTCTATATGCAATGGCTAACTTTTTTACTTCTGCTTTCAAAATTAGACTTATCATCGTTTCTTAGTTTCTTATGGTTTCTTAGTTCTAAGAGTAGCTGCTACTGCTCTTGTGTTTCATGGGGTTTGAACTTCTGTCTGATGTGACAGAACTGGGAAAGGGGAAGATGAATGATATCCATAAAATCAGCCATTTTCCCCTTACTGAGCTGAAATGCTCCCAGGGCATTCTCCTCTCTCCATCGCTCAGGGAGCCCTTGTACCATGTGCTTTACCACACACACTATTTCCAAGTGGCTGTAAGGTGAAATAGGACTGGGAAGGACTGTAGCTCTAGAGCTGAGGTCAGCACGGATGCCTGCAGCTGGAAAGGGAAAATTGGGGAAGGTGTTTGTCATCCTGAATGGTACCTAGGACACTCAACTCATACAATTACCACAGACAAGAGAGAATGATGGGAAAAGATCAGGTAGCAAAACAGTCAGGGTTTAGCACAGGAACAGAAGACCCACCTACCATTCTCTTACTGGCACTCACAGTTGATATTTAATACTGATATATTTATTCATTGGATCTCATTGCTGAAACATCAGATCCAGGGATCTTAATGGCAAAATTCCCATTGATTTCATTGAGGCTAAGATTTCAACCAAGTTATCAATAGAAATGTATCCAAAAGAGCAGTAAGTGGCTAAGAGAATTTTAAAAGTGGTGCAATTATGCAAAAACATGTTGACTGAGTCCGTTGTTTGTTTTTCTTTCTTTTAAAGTACATCAAAACTTTCATCTCTGAGACCTGGCTGAAGAGATATGGATCTCCTCCCAGTGCAGAGATGATCACCTTGATGTGGTCCTTTATTGTGTCCATTTACAGCATTGGCGGGCTTCTGGGCTCCTCATCTGCTGGATATTTGTCTGTTAGATTTGGAAGGTAGGAAGAGTGATTACACCAGCCTTTCTATCTATACCCACACCTGCAGAGTAAGAAACTGTGTCGTTGGAGAAGCACTGCTTGTAATGTGGCATTGTGAGCAGCCCAGGGCTTCCAATGAAAGACCAGTATAGTGAAGAAACAGAATGGCAAAATCTGCCAATGATTACAAGGAAAATCATACCCTCTCCCCTATAAAGTCCAAAGCAAATCCAGTCCAGGGAAGCCATACAAGAAGTACATGTACATTTTAAAGAGAATTTCAGAGACAACTACTCACAAAAGTATCTACAGTTCTTCACTGTAGATATTGACTCCACTAGAGGCATCAAAAGCTTCAACTAACTTATCAGTCTGTGAAAAAGTTTTCCCACTGCCATTTCCCACTGACTTAATGGCAGCTATAGAGAAGCCAGCACTGAGTCTGTAACCACGGTACAATTCATGCCACTCCTGTCAGGAGTGACTCAAGGGCAGTGACTCTGTGAATGACTCAAGGGCAGTACTTATGCTCACATTAATCTGAATTATTTCCAGGAAGAAGGCCATGCTGTTTGCCAATATCCCTGCTCTGCTGGGTGCAGCTCTGATGGGACTCAGCCGGCTGTGTGGATCTTTTGAGATGATCATTGCTGGAAGGTTATTTTCTGGAGTGTGTGGAGGTAAATTGGCATTCCTACCTGTGGTATTAAATAGTGGGAAGAGCAGTGACTGAGGGTCACAAGGATTTAACTGAGTAAACAGATCCCAGATTTTTACTACACTCTGCAGAGAACATGATTGCTGAATGCATTTTTAACTAAATAAGAAGTCACAAACATAATTAAATTAGTAGTGTCTGACATCTCCATTTCTCTTTCTTCTATCTTTACATCCAGTCCATGTAAAAGGTACTGCCAACTTCTGAAAAAGCCAAAACATGCAATATTTCAGGGAAGCATGCTCACTCAATAGAGAACTGGCCTCTGTTGTTCCTCTTGCTTTTTGCTGTGGCTGATGCTGCCCTCCATATTACAGACAAGGGAATGGTTTTCAAGCCAATTCAATTAGAATTTTCAATTCTACTTTCCAGATGCCTCAAATGGTTACATTCTGCCAGTGCTTTTGATCCCTGTGCAGTTGGATGAAGATAATACTAACCAGAAAAAAAAAAAAATTTGAGACTATAAATATTAATTAATTCACTGAGCAAACAGAATGTACAGCATTTGCCAGCTTGGTGGTTTCAAGCAGAAAATAAGGCACATAGCATCTGAATAGCCACTGAAATATGTCATCTGAGACTAAAGGAAGTAACCACAGTCCTGTCTGTATATGTGGATGTAGGAAACAATGTAAGAGAAGGCCAGCCTGCTGAAGGACAGATTTCCCAGGGGCCCGTACTTAGTGCAATATTTAGCAAAGGTACAAGGCCACGATATGGGGCACATGCTTCATGTCAGGCAGCCACATCCTCAGCACAGATAAAAAGGTACCAGAGAGCCAACCCCTATAGGTTCTGTCCATAGTGGTCCCCTCCAAAACACCAGATCTATGTGGGTTTGCATTGCCCTAAGAGTCCTTTGTCCCTGCAGGTTTAGCTCAGAATATCCACATCATGTATGCTGGGGAATGTGCTCCACGGAAGCTCCGCGGGCTGATTGCCATAACAGCTTCTACCTCCATTGCTGCTGGAAAATTCGTAGGATTTGCTCTGGGTCTCAGGTAAGAGAGTCTGAAACATACTCAATTTATTCTGTTATTAAAATACATGCATATATCAATGCACGCCTATGCCCAGCGGCTGCTATTTGGGGCAGTTGGTACCAGGATGATAACTCATAGATCATGTAATAATTGTAATGTGAGCCTATTGGGATCAGAAGCAGAGGGGTCAGCTCGTGCAGGTTCTTCCTCCAGCACTTGTGCTGTGACTGTTGGTCCCTGTGAGCCCTCAGCTGCTGCAGGAGGATACAGGAGGCCTTGCTGTGCCCAGCACTGGGCAGCAGGAGCCAACCCCATGCAACTCCTGTGCTGCAGGCAGTGACCCTCTGTACTCCTTGCTGAAGACTCCTGGGTGGGAGCTGCTGGAACACACGCAGCAGGGCTGAGGGATCACCCTGTGTCTGTGTGCTCATGTGGCCAGCACACATGGTTCCTCAGCCCCTCTCACTCTGCTGGTTTTGTTCCAGAGAAGTTCTTGGAGTGGAGGCTCTCTGGCCAGTTCTCCTGGCAGCCAATGCGCTTCCTGCCCTTGTTCAGCTTCTCACCCTCCCCTTCTTCCCAGACTCTCCCCGCTATCTGCTCATTGACAAGAAGGACAAGGAGGGATGCATCAAAGGTGAGGAAATGGGCCATAAATCATTCATTTCAGGAAAAAATACAGTTAAGCCCTGGATGAGCCTGGAAGAGAGGTACAGGTGGGAAAAAGACTTGTGATCTTTTGGCTCTGAAACCACCTTCAGCTTTAATGAAAGTCAGCCACTTCTCTTTGGATATTTGTGCTCTCTTGGCACTAGTATTTCCCTTACCCTCTGCCAGGGTCCTCTGAGAGATGTGATAACACACAGCTTATATTTCCATCAATGCAGATTCCGTACAGTCAGAGTAGAGATACAGTACCTTCTCTGTGTGAGAAGGAGAGGCCCTGTACTGTCATGCTGTACCTGTAAGCATTCCAGTTCTTTGGTAACCCTAACAGCAGCTTCTGACAGAAACTGAGTAATAGCCACTGTGGGTATTTAACTATCAAAAGATAGAATTCCTTGAATGTAAACTTATTTTTTATATGTGGGAGTCATTTTACCTTGTCGGTGTTTTGGAGTGTGCACTAGAACTGCACCTTTATCAGGAGGGTATTCAGGAAAGGATTGGTGAGAATTTAGGTGTGACTTACATTGAAAGACTGTCAGCAGCTATTGGCCAAAGGTGAGGTCAATATTAAGATTTATGGGTAAAAACACATAGCAGTGATCTGGATCTGTGTCATATCTGAGCCCAGATCTCTAGGAAGTTCACACAAGAAAAGAGCATGAAGTTCTACCAAGATACTCTGCAAAACAGGAAATAGTCTTCTGGATTCATGTCTGCTCTGGTGAGCTTGGTCACCTCTCCTCCTCTCCTTGCAGCTGTGAAGCAGCTCTGGGGAGATGGGGACCATATGGCTGAAATAGATGACATGATGTCAGAGCAAAAAGCCATCCGTGGGGAGAAGGCGAAGAGCGTTTGGGATCTGCTCCGTGACAGAGCCGTGCGCTGGCAGCTCATCACTCTCTTCCTCGTCGTCTCGTGCATGCAGCTCATCGGGGCCAATGTGGTACGTGCAGTGCTTTGCTTTGCTCTCTGCATTGCTGACAAGCTTCTCAGCAAAAGTAACCTCTGCAAGGAGTTGTGAATGACTGCAACAGTGCCTGTAAGGAGGGATCTGTAGTTACTCTTTATTGCAGTCTTTTCCCATGGACGTTTGGGACCTGGGATAAGTCAAGAACTGTATTTTAGCAAGCGTCTTCTGAAGGCATTTCTATGGATTATCCTGTTATGACAAGAGGATTTTCTATTTTGTTAAGGCCTAGTTAGTTATTTTCTGTCAGAAAGACAGAAGCGAGTGTAAACATGGCCACATGTGTACAGCTTTCACAAATTTCTATTCTTTCCAGGTTTACTCTTATGCATACAATGTGTTTACAAAGGCTGGAATCCCCCCTGCTCAAACCCACTATGTGTCACTGGGGGTTGGGACCACCGAGATCCTCTCCACAGTCCTGTGCGTAAGTGACTTCTCAGCTGAATTTTGTTCTGCTGTAATACATCGTTCATTTTGATCTTCACAAATACTGTAAATGGAGCTTCAGGAATCAAATTTCTGCAATAAATCAACCATGGAACTGATTGCATGAAGTCCTCTCCCCACACCCTGCAAACATGGGCATTTCTATTCAGTTTCTGGGAAGAGTGGAGAGTCTTTCTGTCAAAAGCACAACCCATTCTGGGCCATTCTTGGGAGTCCCAGTTCCCCCTGGAAGAAGGGCACATATCATTTGGCAGTCGGACTCAGGGCTGCAGGAATCACAGCAATTAACAGTGTAGGCATTCCCACTGCTCTCCTGCCTGCCTCTGCTTCGCCTGCAGAATGCCACCTCTGACCTCCTCTGCCCAATGGTCCCTGCAGCCCTGCACCTCCCCACCTCCTGCTCCTCCCTGCAGCTCCTGGTCCTGCTCAGGCTCACCAGATGCCTTTACTCATGCTCCCAGAGGAGGTGCCACATCCCAGCCTCCAGTCCTCCAGTGATTCCCTGCCCGGCCGGTGAAGGCAGACCCTGGAGCAGCTCACTAGTGACTGCCTTCAGTCTGTCCTTCGGAGCTGGCAGTGTGTCCTCCTGCTTGCAGGGTTTCCTCATTGAGCGTGCAGGGAGGAAGACACTGCTGTGGAAAAACTACACGGTCATGGCCTTGGCTCTAGGGCTCCTCACAGTCACTCTCTCACTACAGGTAAGACCCCACTGATGCATTAGAACTGTCTTTGTGTTTTATTGTCTGGCAGATATCATGACTATTTCCCTCCCCACAAACCACTTTTTAGTGAGAAGTATTTTTGGGGCTAACCATTATATTAATAGAGGTCTGTTCCCAGCCATGTACATATGGATTAAAGACAGTAGCTTTAGACAACAAAGATCCCTGCCAAGGCTATCTCATGAAATTTCTGAAAGTAGAGGAAATAGATCTATGTTAAACATTGACATACTTAGTAGTGGTGAGCATCTGTAATGGAGCTAGATAAATAAAATTTTAATTTCTGATTTTATTTGCTTTTCATTTCCTACCACAGGACTCCTTTTTCTGGGTACCATACTGCTCTGTAGCACTTGTCTTTATTTTCATCATGAGCTTTGGCATTGGGCCAGGTTGGTATTTTCTACTGGAATGGTTTCACTTACCCATCCATTACTTCTTCATTGAAGCCTTTAGGAGAGATCCCAGGCATAGATGTTTCACAGTAGGCATGAATCCCTACTTCTGATTCAGTGCAGGCATAGATATTTCCCTCCATACTGTGGTAGGAGGTAAAATTCATTTCCTGTTGCATTCCAACATGCCTTTTTTCTGAAGAGCCAAGCACCACCTCAGACACTTCCAGGCCACTTAAAGCCATGAACTTATGCAGCAAAACAAAGTATGAGGTACAGAAGCATCTTGCAAAATTTCTAAGCTTCCTTTTTTCTTCAATATTTTTTTCAGCTGGAGTACTATGCCCCTTGCTCACGGAAATATTTATTCAGTCATACAGACCAGCTGCTTATGTTTTTAATGGTGTTACAAACTGGATCCAACTCTTCATCCTTGGACTTTTGTTCCCTTTCATCGTGGTAAGTAAAGTAGGGTGTTTGTTTCAGTTCAGAGGAAGTTAGACCCCTCTTGAACCCAGAGCATGCTTCTCTTATCAACACTTCATGAAATGGACAGAGCCCAAATTAATTGCAGTTCTGATGGCCTCTTCCTTTTTGACCAGGTATTTACTGGGGTCTAGCAAACCCACAAAATGCTTCTAACTCTACACAAGTTAGAGTGACATTGGGAACACAGACACAGTGACAGAGGCACCAACACTGTCATATGTCATTTGAAGCAGGATTTATATCAACTAAGTCCCTGACCAAGTTCTTTTAGTAAATACAAACCCAGAAACTCTATATCATAAGAGAAAGAAATCAAGATAAATTTTTATTAACACATTTTGTCTCTTTGTTTTCCTGTAGGAAGGCCTTGGTAATTTCTGTTTCATCATTTTCCTGACATACTGTCTGTCCATGGCTATTTTTGTATTCCTGGTGCTCCCAGAGACCAAAGGAAAGACCATGCTGCAGGTCATGGAAGACTTCAACCGCCTGAACTACCGTGGAAAGAAGGGACAGGCAGTCCTACAGCAGAGTAACTGCTCAGTGATGACTGTTACTAGGCTTTAAGAACAAACTCTCCACTTCATATTTTGCTTTTTTATTACTGTACTGCCCAGAAGCCTCACTAAGCAAGAGAGAATCCATAGATCCACCAAAAATCCACCTGCATTCAGAGTGCAAGATGAACTTGGTGGTTCTCTCCAGCTCCTGAAATATGAGCTGAATTAATTCCTCTGCAGAAAAAAAATTAAACACAGTTTATAGAGAAAGCAAGATTTTTGTTAGTACCTCCAAGTCTGCAGTTGTAAACAGAAAACACAGGACCTGCTATTTTCTTGGCAAAACCAGGACTCCACAGTTGGAAGAAGTGATTCTGGAAGGTCCAGAGGTACAGCAGACCTGCAAAGAAGACAGAGCTTTGACAATGAAATTATCTGCTCCTATTAACAAGTCAGTGCTGATGAGCTTTCCCAGAGGAGAAGTTTCAGTCCACAGGAAAAGAAGTGTTTAGCTATTTAATCCAGTGGAAGAAGAGTGCCTTGCCTATCAGTGGGCAGAACTGATACGCAATGCTCCCCCCATGTTTACAATTTTAGAGATTCTTCTACTGGGAAAAACAGGGCTGTGTCAGCACTGAAAGAAAGCAATGAGCAAAGAAAGCAGAGCAGCAGGAAATCATGAGTGAGCAAACCCATAGTGGCAGGATCTCCTTCATTAGCAATGACTATGTAGTGTGCCTTCAGCCTGGAGAACACCAGGTTTCAATGGGATTGAGCTCCTGAGAGTAACCAGTACCAATGAGACAGAAAAGAGGGACACCTCTCCTGGAGAATGTAATCTGTATGTGTGAGCGTTTGCTTCTCTCTCCAGGCCTCTGAATACTTCACATTTTCATTATAAAATCTAGTAAAAAGGGCTTCACGTTTGTGTTCATTTCTACATGACATGACACTGTTTTTGGTCTTCTTCATGCTTTACAGTTTTCTGATAAGGAAATAAAAAGCAGTGACTAGAAAAACACATCCTTCTGATTGCACCTGGATTGGTTTTCATTGAACGAAGAGTCAAGGACAGAGGAGAGCCCATCTTCAGGGTGGTGTTGTTGGGGTCAAGGAATACTGTGTCTGTCTTGTTCTAGAGATGAGATCTTCACTACCAACTGATGCAGATGCTGCACAATACTTTTTGCAAAAGGATCTGAATATTGAGTGGCAGTTTCTTTCACAGCCCTAAGGCTCCTGCTATTTTATCTTGACTCTATCCTCTGGCAGTATTTGTGGCAGTGCCAAAAGCTAATGTCAGGAGCAGGGGACTTCCCCAACACAGCCATCCCTCCCATGACAATCATCATACTACCAAAAAAACTAGATAAAGTTTATTGTTTCAAGGCTTTAGATCATGGATTGCACAGTACCATATTAAGAACCAAGATACATTTCTTCTTCTGTTCAAAAATGCATGGGGAAACAAAAGAAGCATTTGAAGTGTTTTGAAAAGAAAATGTTAGGTAAGGCCTTGATTATTTTAAAGGTCTTTATTTGGTTTTGTCTTTCTCAAGATTACTGGTTCCCAATGAGGAAGTTTTTACTGTCTTATAGGATGTTAAAAACTCATTTCTTTATACATGTCTTTCTACAGCATGATTGTGTTCAACCCATGTTACTTCTTCCCTCTTGCTAAAGGCAGTCCACAAGAGGGAAAGTGGTAAATCATTAACACTGCCATGAACGATTATGGATTGAGAATAAAGGTTGAAGAACTACTTGTGAACCTGCAGTGTAGGATCCAGGGTCACACAAATGCAACACAGGGCCTCTGACAAAATCCCTCAAAGTCCGGGGTGTTGGTTGAGCTCCATACTGGGTCTGGAAAAAGCACATTTCTTGTAGTGTTCAAATCCCAGGTGGAAGGATGCATCTTGTCCTCTTCTTTAGGAAAATAAATAAAAACTATACTAGGCATTTAAGGCATGTTTTTTCTGTTGTACAGCACTGAACAATAGTGTGAGGCCAGATGAAAATGAGACAGCAGTAGGAGTATTCTAGGAGGGACACAGACAAGAGGAGCAAGAGGAACAGGGCTCTGCAGGGAGTATTTGATCAACCAGATGTTAAAAACTGGCCACAGACAGTGTTTAGAAACCTCTCCAGAAAGGTCCAGAGCTGCCATGGGTGTCCCTCCTTCCATCCTCAGCTCAAAGAAAAATCTTCCTTTCCCCTCTAGTTCCTCGAGGCTCATCAGCTCCTTGCCCACTGATCTTGCTCTGACACACAGTGGGTCAATTCCACTGTTACAGAGAGGAAAGAGTGAGGCTTCTGAGTGGTTCTGGAAAAACTCTGACCCTTATAAAGAACTGGGTGTTAGTCAGGACACAAAATGCCAATATTCCAATATTTTCTTTCCTGCATCTGGGAAATTGTTCAAGCAATTGTAAATCTTCCAGCAGGCAAGAAGAGGCATTATGGCTCAGCTGCAATTCTAAAGGGCTGTTGTAGACTGGAGGGAGAGGAAAACATCCCCTGCCTAAGCTGCTTGTCAGAGAGGTGAAGAGGGACTCTGTTCCCTTGAAAGGAAGATGGTAGCACAGTCTGACTCCTCACTCAACAGGAACACGCAGGTGTTTTAGCAGTGCAAGTAAGGGGGAGTGCTCCCAATTCTAGAGGGATAAACATTTACCAGTGTTGTAATCAGCTTGTTGTATCTGGGTCTTAAAATAATTAAACCAGCAAGAAGAGGCCCTGGCCAGTGTCAGGGGAGGACACAATTTGCTAAAAGCCACATAGTTAGAATTTAACTTCTGTGCTGTGATCCCAAGCTCTTACAATCTCAGTGTGGAACCCATCTCTCTCATCTGACAGACTTGACAAGGGCTCTCAGAGCGGGCAGGGTTTCAAGGGGAAATGGCTGGTTTCCTCTCAGACCTGGTGAGTATCCAACTTCTTGTGTTCTAGCCCTGGTCACTAAGAGCAGCATGGTCTTTCAAGATTACAGCAAAGGAAATCATTCTTTCTTGTAATTAAAATAAGCAACAGAGCATGTTCTTGGGACAACAGTGGCTCAGCAATAAGACTGACTAAATGCCACCTGAAGAAAATACCTTAGAAATGCAAAACAGTGAGAGGTTTAAAAGAGGACCTAAGAAAACAGGAAAGATGGGAATTTGGGGAAAGATAGAGAACTTAGTGAAAAACACAAAACACAAAAAACCCTCCCACTTCACTGCTCTGCACTGTCAAGGACAATTGAGGATACTCATCAGTTTAAAATGTGACCTGACTAAATGCCTGAAAACATATGTGCTTTTGAGAAATGCTCTGAAATTCAGTGTACATCATAGAAACACGGTATTTCCAATAGGAGTAATTCAGATAGCGCCTCTAAAAATGTCATTTCATATGGGGCTGAAACGTAAAAAAATAAGTTTTGAGGGGATAGAGTTGAGTCATCTATGGAAAATATTGAACACTGTCCCTGAGGAGGCAAAGGTGAAAGCAAAAAGGAATTAAAGAACAAAACAAAATCATCTCAACAAGGCTTTTATGATTTTTGTTTTCTGTGGTTAGCAGAACTAACAGAATTAGGGAATGTATCTTTTCAGGTTGCTAAAAACCGGGAGAGGAACATAACAGAATGTACAGATTTGTATTTTAACAATTTCCCATGAATTTAAGTTGATTGATAAAAAATTCAAGATGGGTTTTTGCATTTTAAAGGTTTCTTAATCATAGAAATGTGAAGATATAAGATCCTGTAGATTATCTCACAGTCTGAAAGGTGTGCCGGTATCAGGAACATAGGATGTGTTTCATTCTCTTTGGCAGGTTCAATACCGAAGGCTATTGCTAATGATTTTGGTGCTGGGAATTGGTGGAACCCACCTCTCTGGTTTTCAAATGTCTGTGATAAATTACACTTCTCCGGTAAGCAAAGCTGGAGGAAAAAAATCACATCTCTAACTGTTCCTCATGGTCCTAGGCCTTGCACTTTGCAGATGCTTCACGAAAGCTCTTAGGTGTTGCTGTGTCAGTTTATTCCCAGCTGTTTCCAATGCCATACTGTCCTGTCAAAGTTTGCATGATTGCTAGGAGCTCTGCTCCAAAGACAATTTCTCACAGAAGTTTGTGGATAAAACATACCTCCTTAAAGTTTATGCCATGGAGAAAAAAAATAAATCTAGCTGATAGAGTCAGCCTTCAGCTTAGCCCTTTTCTCTTTATATCCATTACTGGCCACAAGAACATTTGCACTTTACTATAATGAATAAAAGATCCAAATTTTTTGGTGTAGGAGAGCTTGGATTCAACACACTAAAGAGTATAATTAATTTTTGAAAGATTCTCTTACACTATTAGGCTGTATGAGAGGAAATATTAATCCTAATTGCAAACAAATGTCCTATAGTCACGCTTTTAGTCATGACTATTCATCTAATTTTTAAAATTGTAAACATTATGAAGAACATTATGATTAGTGCCTTGGTGGAATGAAAATCTCTTTTTCTGTCCCAGTACATTCAGAAGTTTATCAATGAAACATGGCTGGAGCGATATGGTTCTGTGCTGCCTCAGGAGACCCTGATGTTACTGTGGTCCTTCATCGTGTCTGTGTACTGCATAGGTGGGATGATAGGGTGTCTGTGTAGTGGGTACCTGACTGCAAAATTTGGAAAGTAAGTATATTTCCCAGCATCTTGCTACCCAGGGCTGCAACAGGGGAAGCTATTAAATAATATTCAACTAACAGAAGGGATACCAGAATCTCACTGCCCTCTGCTGCCACAGAATTTACCCAGCATGTAAAACTACACATGGGTGCACTGGAGAAATAAGAACATGCAGATATTCCTGATTCCCTTGTCATAGCTTTTGTTGACATACAATTCCTGTATTTTTGCTGACATTTTACCCTGCAGGAGTTTCCTTCAGCCTCATGGTTTGGTCACACAGCGAGTTAGAGGAATCTAGCTTTTCCCTTTCCACTCCTCTGCAAAGACCTCATGCCTTTTCAAAACCAGATTTGATTGTCCTATAGGCAGTGGGTTTAAACACGGCCACGGCTTCAGCCTGCAAATCCAGAGGAACAGTCAGACGTTAGTCAAAGAAAAAAACATGGATCACACCCACGTGTTGTTTGCTGTTGCAGGAAGAAATGTCTCCTGTTCAACGATGTGGTCCTAATAACAGCCATGCTGCACACTGGCTTCAGTAAGAGAGCCAAGTCGTTTGAGATGATCCTGGTTGGGCGCTTCCTCGAGGGCATCGGTGCTGGTAGGACTCCCCATTACTCCATGTTAATGTGACTTCTTTGGGGTGGATACAGAAATCTTCCATCTGGGAGTACCCAGGAGTGTGCTGTAACCCAGTGGAACAAGGAACAGACGGGGGCAAGGTAAGAGAAGCTGTCCTTTGCCTTCAAGAGGTCTTGTAGTGAGATCTGATGGATGAGCTGAACATCTTGCTTAAAGTAAAAGCTACATTTTCAGCCTATTATTGCAGAGGATATATGGGAAAGAGTTCAGAAGAGAGAGGAGAGAGCTGAAGGGGAACTGAAAAGGGACCCTCTTTCTTTCTACAGCTTTAGCACTCTCTTGTCTTCTCCCTTTAGGAATACATATGAATGCCCATGTTCAGTATGCTGGAGAGATCTCACCTAAGAAGTTGCGTGGATTTATAAATGTGACCTCCACAGTGTTTCTTGCACTAGGAAAAACTGTAGCAAGAATTCTTGGATTAAGGTGTTTGTGCTACTCCTTCTCAGCCTGTTTTATATTTATTTTTCTTCTATATAGCAGGAAAGTGGTGTTCTCCCAGTCCTAGAAACAGACATACACCAAGGGTGGGGTTTTATTTTGCTTAAATACAGCAGTCAAAAAGGAGGCATTTACCCCAAACAAGTCACTGAGGTTTCCATGTCATTCCCTGGGGAGAGAAAGGCCTGTCCCTTGAAAAGGATGATTCCATCTCTGGAGGTGCAGTCTCTCTGCTGAAGTTAATAAGAAAAGACTGTATGCAAATACTCTTGGTGAATTTGTGAGATCTGAAAATTTTGCTAATTTCTTGATAACCTCATGCAGACTTGGAGTATTGGTTCAAAGGGCTGTTGTGAGAATATTCTGACCTTCAGAAAATATTCAAACTCTAAGAAAAAATCTGAGTCTTGCAGAAGAAATAAAATATTAATTTATTTTCCTGTCCCTAACCTAAACATCATCTATTTCAATTTAAATTTTCAAGGACTGTATGAATTTTGTGTCTCTTTACCTAGCCTAGAATTTAGAAAATACCAAATTATTTATAAACTGTAATTTTACTGGACTATAAATAGATTCTAACATGCTTTCATAGAGATCTTTTAGGAACTGAAGACATGTGGAATGTGCTATTGTCATTCTCTGGACCGGTGGCATTGATTCAACTGCTCTTTTTGCCATTCTTTCCTGAGTCCCCGCCCTATCTCTTGCTGCAAAAAGAAGACAAAGCTGGTTGCCTGAAAGGTAAAATAAAACTTTAGATCCTTATTTTGTTAAATCATAACTCTTGGGAAAGTGAAGCCAACAGCAGGAATTGGCTTTTCTATTAGTGAGCTACAGATTTCTTCATAATTACATTATTAAAGTCCTCCAGACCAAGCAGAGTAATCAGAAATATTTAAGATCTACCCCTAACTGCCACAACATTTTCCAGGGAAGTTTCACCATGTTCCAGTAAGTGATGTTCCTTCCAGTCCTTTGCTCAGTAACTGATGAATCAAAGCATGGACTTAACTGCAAATGTTTAGCGTCATTAAAAGTTGAAAAACCCAGAAATACAAGTGGATCAGATGATGGAGGAGTATACTTCATTCTGTCTCTTCTATAGCCATGAAGCAACTCTGGGGAGAAGAGAACTATCACACAGAATTTGATGACTTGATGAAGGAAAAGGCTATAACAAAAGGCACGAAAATCATGAATGTCCTAGAGGTGCTGAGAGAACGATCCGTGTACCCACAGCTGTGCACCATGCTCCTCCTTTTACTGAGTCTGCAGCTCTGTGGCCTGAGTGCAGTTGAGTATGCCCTATTTCCATGCTTAGATCTGCTGTTAAGTCTCCAAAGTGCCACAACACCAACTTGTCCCTTTCCTCTGGGGCTACATTATTCCTCCTCACACACAGCACACTGCCTGAGACCTGTGGTATCATTCCCAGTATTCTTCATACCTTTAAGGGAGCTTCTTAGGGGGGAATACAACTCAGCCTAAGTTCCTGCAAGGGCACTGTTGCCTTCACTCCCCTGGTGATATGACCAAAGAGTCTTTAGAGGAAAGGGCTGCAAGTATCCTAAGGCTTGCAGCAACCCAGCACCACTTTCTTTGACTTCTGCAGTAGAAGATGGCCATTTGCCATCCAGCTATTGCCATTAGGTTTCATTTCATTTGATAAAGGACGTTTATTCATTAAGTAATATCCTCTCAGCTGTTTCCACATTGGCTGAGCCCAGTGCAGCCCAAGTTGGCAGTCATTTCCCTTCATTTTATCACTTGTCTAGGGGTCTCTCTCCACAAGCCCTGGTTCAGCCTGTGCGCTCTGCTGGAGGTGGTTCATTCCAGCTGCCAGCAATGGAATTCCCTCTGCACTCTGCTGGCAGGGAAATGGTGCCCATTCCCTCAGGGACTCTGCAGATGAGCAGCTTCTGTTTAGCAACTGGAAAAGGGCAACAGAATCAACTGTTTGGATGACAATGTATGGTCTGCTAAGACTGAGATTTGCTTTTCTTTCTCTTGTCTTGGCCCTTTCCTTTTCCTTTTTGCCAGAATGACACCTTTTCCCCAAATCTTACCGGCAATATGATCCTTTCAACTACTTTTTTGTTTTCCTTTTTTTTTTTTCTGGACTTACAAATCCCTTTTCTTGATTGCCATTAACCTTTTGATTTCTCACATCTGGAGCAGTTATGTCACCTCTCCTGAGCCCCAATAATGTATTGCTGGTTTTGCAGTCATGACAAATCTCATTCCAAGTGATGCTGGATATGCACATATCACATCTATTAACTATGCTTTATTTTTCTTATTTTCCAGATCACCTTCTACACCTCAGAAATTTTTCAGACAGCCAACCTGCAGGAAAGCATAATTCCATATGTATCTCTAGGAGTTTCAATCTCTGAACTCATTTCTATCATATTCTGTGTAAGTCAGAGCTTCCTGGGGTTTTAAGAATTAAAGTATTCTTCCTTAAAGCAAATGAATCTTCTCCTTCTGAACCAAAGAATTTTTCTGTGGTGCTGCATAAATCTGTACAGTGGTTGTTACCATCCACTGCAAATTTTGTCCAATCTTTCATGTGTTTCTTCCCATCTTCATTCATCTTAATTTCTTATAAGAATCCCTTATGAAATGTCATTCAAACATAAATATGTGTACTCACTTTCATATATTTGTGTGTATCTATACATTCAAATGGAGTTGTAACATGCCTTCATTGATTAACAGTGTTTAAGAACTAGCTGCAATGCTGGGCAGTGATGGTAATTCATAGAATTAGAGAGTCTAGAAGGAACTCAATAAAATAACAAACTTGGTACCAATAAGACTTGTGTTCTCTGATGTAAAAAGAGCTCAAGGAGAATGCTTGATTTGTTGGATGGCTCACAATTGGATTTTGCCATGCTTCCAGTGATGACAGGCAATTTTTTCCTATTCCTCAGAGCTCCATCATCGATCGGTTTGGACGTCGAATGCTCCTGTGTGGTGGTTATTTGCTGATGGCACTGATACTGGTGTTGCTTGAAATAAGCCTTCTGCTGAGCGTAAGCAAATGTCTCTCTGGAGTGCACCTGTATCCGAATTCTCTGTGCAGAACAGCAGATAGTCAGCCTTAGCTTTCATGTCCAAGCCAGCAAGTCAGAGTATCTTCCAAACACAAGCCTCTGTAGACACTTTTGTAGACATGACACCACAAGCTGCTTCTGGCCTTCCACTGTGCTCAGTAAAGAAAGATGAGTAGGTCTAGAGAGCACCTATTACACAGCTCAGCATCATGGGCTTTTTCACAAATATTGCTGCTCCTGTGCTTGGATCATCTGTGCTACAGCTATAAAAGTAATTTTCATTCTCTTCTCTCCCTTCACCTTTGTCTAGGATCAGTTCCTCTGGTTGCGTTATTGCAGTGTTATTCTCATCTTTTTATTCATCATTGCTTATGGACTGGGACCAGGTGAGTACAACAACAAAAGCCACAGGAAAGCTTGAACTACAGGGATAAGCACAGGCCATGAATGTATAGAAGTAGAACTAGAATGTGTGAGTATATCTTTGAAAATCTACAGCTTAGTTGAGACTGAGATTGAGGGAATCTCAATTTTTGATGAATTAATTACCCAAGTGTTGCGAGTTCAGTTCATAACTGGGCATGTAGTGGTTTTAGGTCAAATTACGCATTACCCCCTGATTTCCCTTCTGTGAGATAAGTATTAGGAGGAAGCAAAGCAGCTACAAAACTTACAGAATATAAAGAATATACAGAATATAAAGAAGTTTATTAACAGACCTAAAAGAAAGAAAGGAAAAAACAATCAGAACAAACTTCTAGAACTCTTTGCCTCCCCCACTTTTCTCCCCTCTCTCAATCAGTGTTGCAGTTCTTGAAAAGAGAAAAAAGAGTCCTCCTCTGCTTACGTGGTTTTCCAAACTGCCACCATCTGCAGAAAAACAATCTGCTGTGGTGCAAAACATCTCTTCCATGAACCCTTTCACAGTTCTTTCAACTATAAAACATGGGCCATCACATGGGGTTATTACCCTTTTAAGTCATTTTTGGCTTGAATACAAAGCTTTTTTTTGCCACCAGGTTTTAAAAGCCTTTCACCACTTTTCAGATATAGCATGGCATGGGCATTCTTCACAACCTTTACAAGTCACACAAAAAGAATTGTCTGTCCCCCCATGTACTTCAAATGGATTAAAGAGACAAACAGTTTGTGATATTACAGTTTCATACCACGGCAATGCAAGAAGATTTTTAAGCTGTGTGCGAGAAACGTGGCACCACCCTTTTCTCTCCTGGAGCCATTTTAGCTTCGTCCCATGTGACATCGCTTTCTCTTTCTCTCTGGCTCTGAAAGTCACCATGTTGAAAAAGTGTTACCGTTCAGGTTCCGCTGCTGGCTGCCCAGCTGTCTTCTTCAGTTCAGCACGAGGTGTGCTGGCTGGCTGGAGGCTGAAGGCTCTGCTGGTTCCTGCTGGCACCATGTGGAAAAGAGAGGGATCCACTGGTCCCAGGAAACCGCATCGGACAGCCTCATAGTTCCCTCTCCCAGCAACCCAGGGTCTGTGCTGTGGCATTGGGAAAGGGGAGAGGAAGGGGGGCAGGGGCGCCCGGCCCAGCCCGGCGAGGCCTGGCGGGGCCCGGGGCTCTGAGGCCCCTGCCTCTGTCCCATCCTCCCACCAAGGTGGAACAGAAAAAAACCCCAAAAAACGCACCTTTCCAGGGGGTTTAAATATGTAAAATTGCGTGATTGGCCCAAAAGGCTGTCTGTCAATTTAGGATCAACCCACTACACCAAGAAACAACGTCTTTAACAAATTATATTAAATCATTCACACCCAGATGAATCAGGACCCTGTTTTCTCTCACTGGATTACTGGTTCAAACCAAATAAATTCTTGTTAATCAATTCAGGAAGACTTGTTTTGCACGGTGTGAATACTGCTCAGTGCATACAGGTTCAAATGGCTGATCTCTGCTGAAGGGCAAAGATAAGCTTTTCTAAAATACGAGTTTTCTCAACTTACCTGTAAAATCCTATCCTATGAAAGAATGACAACTGACAGCATGCATAATCTGTTTTGTAGCACTGCTGTGTTCCTGCTTGTCCTCTCTTAATGTCACTCTTAATTGCCCACATTAGTAACACCAGACCCAAATCTACAGCTCTCTGTTAAAACCTCACTCACCTAAGATCAGTATTTACTCTGAAAGCTCTCTGACTAAACACCAGCAGTAGTTACTAAAGTCTCCAAGTTCAAATGGCAGCCTTTAGTATTGTAAGGGCTGTATATGACAACCATGAGTGTCTTGAAAACACAACAGAATTTCCACAGTAGCAGAACTGAGGTAACTTCTATGGGAAATGGTCAATTGCAAGAATGTTTCTATCACTTTTCTATGTTGGTTTTTTCCTCAGCCGGAGCAGCTGTGTCAGTCATGAATGAAATCTTCACCCTCTCAACAAGGGCATCCGCTTTTGTAATTGGTGGAATCGTCATTTGGCTCGGCCTCACGTTCACTGGAATGATTTTCCCCTTTGCTGTAGTATGTAATTCAATTCAACTCTTCTCTTTGACCCTGTCTATTTAATCTGGATTTCTAGGCTGATCTGGACAGGGAGTAGGATGAAATGACTTGTAGATTATCAAAACTGTGAATTCCTTCTTGGTACGGCATATGAAGACCATTTATATAAAACACTTCCCAATACTTCAGAAACCATCTGCTGACCCAAGAAGGGATTTAAAAGATAAATAAATATTGTTTCTGTAAAATGACCCTATTCCTTATTTCACAGGAACAAATCAACAAGTTTCAAGAATCTATCGGGGCAAGTGTTGCCAAGGAAATCACTCACCTTGTTCTATTTTTTATCTCCAGATGCTTCTTGGTCCTTTTTGCTTCCTCATCTTTATTGCTGTCCTGGTCATTTCAGCGCTTCTAATCTACCTGTTCCTCCCAGAAACAAAAGGGAAGTCAACCTCTGAAATCACAGAAGAATTCAAAACCCGCCAGTTTAAGAGGAAACGTCATCAGGCTCTGGAGATGAATGCTGCTGAAGAAAAGACATTTTGCACCAAGCTCTGACAAACTACCATAAGTAATTCCCACTGTTCAGTCTTTCTCCACTGCTATGATTTTAAAGCGGCAAGATTTGTGTCTATGTTTCTTACTTTGTAAGAAAGTTCTGCTCAGGATTAAGAGCAGGATGAAGAGAGGATTAAACATAGGCATAGTTCTTGCAAACAATTTTCATGTCATCTCTTTATGCTATCACACTCTAAAGGACTTGGTATTGATTGTGAACACTGCACATGCACAAACACCAGGCAGAATAACAACTTCTGTTTCCCTGAGCTGACGTCAAGTAACCGTGTGTCCTGATTGTCTCTATGACTGACAGGGATCAGCCTTGATCCCTGGGCATTTGGTACAAACAAACTCTCGCTTGCATCCTCTGGAGCAAACTGACAGCACTCTCCGTGCATATCAGTTGTACCAAAATCAGGAAGAGGTTATTGTAATACATTCTGGTGCCATGTGGATGGCACAAGGGTTAACAAATACATGTGCAGTGCTGAGAGCTGGAAGACAAGAACCCTGGCAAGAGACAGAGAGGAAGACTGAGAGAGAGTACTGAGACAGTAGACAGTTTGAAAATTCAGTCCATTTTATAAATAAGTAACTGCTCAAAAAAAAGTTGCATCCACTAGCTTTGTACTGGCCTAGGACACACAGCACTGTGCTGCACACAGGCTGCTGCACATCAGCACACAATCCTACCCTTTACCACTTTTACCACTGCTGTGCTCCACAGCACCTCTGGACTGTGCTGCCAGTCCTGCTGACCACTGCAGTATCTAATCACTTCCCTCCCCAAGCTCTTCTACTTTTTTATAGCATGATCAATTATTTTTCCTTCTTCTGTCATGGTAACAAATGGTATTCCATGCCTCCTCTTTAGCAGGACCATAAATTCTTTCTTTCTGCAGTTTAACCATTCTTACTTATTATCATTGTGCTGAGGTCTGAATTAGTGTTGAGTTTTAGAGAGTTTTCTATTTAAAACTTTCAAATAATATACTCACTGCTTCTAAAGGAATAACCACAGAAGAAGCTCTGATATTAAAGCACCAGTGTTCCAGCAGTTGAAACCTGGGCTAGATTTTATATTCACTCCCTTCATCATTCCCTGTATCAAAATAGGGAGGACTCATGCTACTGAATGTTCCCATTCAGAGGCTCCTCTCTTGTTGAGGGACTGAAATATTTCATCCACCCATTTAAAGCATTGTCCAATTGCTACAAAAACCATAAATCAACAGAAATCATACGAAGTAAACATTAACCTCGGCCTCAGAGTAGGATGGTTAGTTAAGCTGAAGGTGCAGAAGAGGCATGAGAGAAAACATTTCCTCAGCCTGACAGAGTTCTGTCTGCCTGGGATCAGCCACCTTTTTGATATAAGATGGACAAGTTTCTTCCAGAAGTGGTGAGTACTGCAGCTGGCAGCACCAGCTGTTAGCATTTAGCTTTCAGAAGAACTGAGAGGTTGTCTGTTGCAATTGCCATCCTTACAGAACATGTATTACATATTTACCAAACTTCTTTCAAAATAATAGGATAGGCAGGGGATAATCCTTTTAGTTTTGTTACTGTAAAAATTAGAGCTAACATTTAAAATAAAAAAAAAATCAAAAGACACAGACAACATTCTGGACTAAATCATCATGGAAACTTTGAAGGAAGTTCCAGCTGGTTAGAAAAACTTATTAAAAAAAAAATTAATTCTTCTAGTTCTTAAATGGTGAGGTATTTCTGTACCATTTTTACCTGCTCCCACTTGCTTCCATGTCCAAGTGTGATACTATCAAGCTACTTTCCTAGCTGGTAGCCTGATAATGTTATGAAATGGTACATTTGAAAAGAAAGGTTTTGTGGATGGTTTAGTTAGTTAATGTGAAGAAGAGTAGCAAAACTGAAAATCCACAACCTTTATCTGTCTGATCTTTTTTTGCATTGATGATGGGCATGTTCTCCTGAGATTGTTTAAGCATCATCAAACAAGCCAATATCCTAGAAATGCAGGGACTATGATATCACAGCTTCTTCTGTGATGTGCTTGTACTGTTTATTGCATGTTCAGTACCAGTGGCTGGTTGTAATGCTCTTTGTGTTGGGAATTGGTGGATCCCTCACAACTCCCTTTCAAACCTCTCTGAACAAATCCTCATCCATGACAAGAAAAGCAGATACAGCCTTCAGGAGACATTGATGGTGGGGTCAAAATGTAAAGGATGCTTCCCAAATCAAATTGCAAATTGTTTCCATTGACTTTCCATTCCCAGCTCTTTCCATGCACCCTTCTTTGCAGAAGAACAGAACAAGAGCTCGCCTATAGCTGCCTCTGACTGGGCATGCCCAGGTAACAAACACATCCATCCCTCCACGTAAGAGATGTTGCTACCATGCCCTCTTCCCCATGCCCTCTCTGATAGTGCAGCTTGCAGCTTCCCTAGCAATGTTAAAAAGGGGAATTTCTAATGCCTGAGTTTCCTGTGTGAAAATAAGGACAGCTTGAGGCAAAATGGAACAAAAATGTAACATTTATGTTCTTCCATGCTATTCTTTCCTAGTCTGTACCGGTTTCACAGTGAAATGCAATTGCAAGTGGCAGTACCTCTGAACTGTGCTGAATAGACATTAAGGCCATAGAGTTGCTAACTCAATAGAGAGATGGAAAAACACACAATGGGAGCAGTGTTCACTATTGGCACTGTCCCAGATCAATGGTATGTTCTGCTGTGGTAACTTCCACTTTCATGTCTCAGTTCCTTCTCTCTGATATTACTTTCTTTGCTGGTCCTTTTGCAGGAACTGGTCTCAGGAGAAGCACAGCTGGAGCACGGCAGAGGGACTGCTCATCCCTGTCACACAGCACCTTGGCTGGTTTAAAAACATGAGCCTTGGATCCCTCTGTCCCTCTCTTATGAAGTCCAGCCTGCTGACTCTGATATAGCCCCAGTGTCTCCTACAAGAAGTCAGGTTGCTTTGCTGGGCACCTCCTCGGCTTCATAGCTTAATGAACTTTTCCATCTCAAACATTCATCCTCCCAAACCGCACTAATCCAAAGTGCCAGACCTCAGGAGGCCTGTTCTCCCAAATGCTCACTATTGCTGCATCTCTTGCAGTTACTGATAAACCAGTGAGTATATGATTAACCTTCCAATATTAATGTTTGTGAGTTGTTTTAATCCCATCCCAAGGTCTCTCTTTCATACTTCTGCAAGCAACATCTCAAATTATTTTGACTACTCACCCTGCTTATCTTGCCTTCAGGAAAGAAGAAAATTTTAACTAATTTATTTCTATTGCTGTTTCACACCTAAAGACTGGAGTGTATCATGTCACAGTACCCAAACAAACTGGATTTCATGAAGTTAAACTTTGCCATCATCATCATTTTATCATCATGTTCAAAATGCTGTAAAAGGAGGAGCAAAAAAATAAAATAAAATTATCTTTCTCTGATTTATTTCCAAGAAAACCTCATCTCTTTCTGCTTCCTTATGTTTACTGAGATCCTCATCAGCTCAACATCTTCATCTTCCTCTTCCTTCCAGAGACAAAGGGGAACTTTGTTGTGAAAATAACCAAAGAATTTGGCACTTTAAATTTTAGGAAGAGACCTCATTCCTTTACAGGAAACACTTCTTTTGAGGAAGTATCACCTACACCAGCTGGTCAGCAGAAAGACCATGTATTAAGGTCATAAAAGACCTTGATGCTTGCAGACTGCAAAACAAAGGCAAATTATTGTTTTCTATTATGGGAAAATATATTAATATGTTTTCTCAGACACAAGTGGAATCTTCATGAATGAGAGTCACTCTCATATCACCTTGAAAATCTGAGAGCAGTCTACAATCAATAAGTGATTATAACATAAAATACGTGCAATGTTAAACTCTTAGATTTCACTTAGAACATGTTTTGTACCTAAACGCCTTCTTTAGTTCCCGTCTCCAAGATTTTGTTATTCAGAATTTCATTTTGAGTTTTGGATTACAACAGACCCAAGTCAAATCTAAATAAACCACTGAGTTTCTCTCACTGTGAAATTAAACTGAAGATGGCTTCAATCATCCACAATGAGCAATCTAGTGTGGCTCAAGCTGTCTTTAGAAGCAAGCCTGGCTTTCAGCTCTTTAGACAAAACTGTTTGACACTTCTCATGAGGGTGGGTTTCATGTGTTTGTCCATTTCACAACATGCATTTCTTACAGCTCTATTAAAAAAAAAAAACAAGATCCCCTTAACTCAGTAATAATTCTTAAACCATGAAACTGTGCACAACTTCCAGCATAGCAGCTTTTTCAAGAATATAGGTGACATTTTCAACAGAAATGGTCAATTTCATTGATTTGACAAAACCCAAGAAGTAAGGTCCTAGAATGAAATTCTCCTAAAATTGTTAATAAAGTGAAATAGTACCATGGCTCAGAATTAACAGAAACCCTTCAAAATGTAAGAGAAATTTCACTGTGAGCTGGTGGAATTTGCTGCTGTTTGAGGTCCTCAGTAATTATTTTCGAGGGGTGAATCCTTTCGCCATAGCCTCCCTACACCTCACTACAATTTGAGAAAAAATACGTAAGGAAAAGGAAACATTAACATTTTGAAACAATAGCCAAGAGATGTGCAAGTAGTTAAAATGTCAGCGTTCAAGAGAAAACACAAAAAATGCCAAATCATTCTAAACACTATTGCAAGCCAGGATAAACAGCATTTGCTATGCAGTTATATAGACAATAGTTGGAATTACACGAGTAACCAAGGTTTTAATATTAACATGCATTTTTTTCTCATTTATTTAGACTCACAGTATTTGCAGTGATCCCCTCCGTAAATAATTGCATTCTGTGTTTTATAAACCGAAAGTACAAGTCCCGAGGGTGAGCTTGAGCATTTGGTGAGGGCTTCAGTATAACCCCATTGCCCATTTGCCCCCACCCCAGGCCTTGGGGGCAGGGGACAGTCCCCTGGCATGAGGACAGTGAGCAAAAGACTTCGAAGGCAGGAACAACACAGGGCATCAACCACACGTGAAAGCCCCAGTCTAACCAACCTCTTTTTTTCAAGTGCTGGCTCCAGCAGAATTTACGTAGAGTTACAGTTTGAGCTTTACCTCACAAGAAAGGAGCCTCTGGGTGTCAAAGGTGATTTTTCATTGCCTGCAACACTGATTTTGGAGCTGTTCTGTGTCAAAGGTAAAACCTGAGTGAGTAAGATCCCAGTGGTCCTATCCCAATTCATTAGGGCATATTTACCTTCTTTGCCAACTTCCATGAATCTTAGTCTCTTACTGCCTTTTCATCACACCTGGTCAACAAACATCCCCATAAACACCAGACAACAAATACCCTTCCTCAGCACAGTCTAACTGATTCATAAGGTCAGAACAGCAAAATTAGGCTTTGAAACCTGCCTATTTTTCTTCTAATTACAATATTTACTATATCAAAGAATCTGAAACAGAACACCACATACTTTACTTTTTAATAAGTAACAGTACCTAAACCTTGTACCAGCTGCTTTTTGCTTTCTACTGATTATGGCAGATACATGCACCAGTCTGTATCATGGAAGTAAAGCATTTTACTGTTCCTGGAAAACTGTTTGCGTTGTTTTGCCTGAACTCTTCTCATTTTCCTTCCCAAAGCCCTCACTAGTCCACAGATGCAAATTTCCTCTGCTTTGAAACTTTCCCCCTGGAGACTGGACTAGATGTAATTATTTCCTGAAATATTTAATCTGGCAGTGTTAACTTTAGCCAGTCGAAGTAAATATAAGTGAGTGAAGATGAAATAGTAAAAATTTAACTCTGATCCCTGAAGCCTAATTCTCACTGCTGTACCGCAGGCAGGAGGCAGAGAGACACAAGGCTGTAATGACAAAGACACATCACACACCAGACAACCAGCCCTCAGCCAGAGATGACCGGCTTCCTATCAAACCTGGTAAGTACTTGGTGGGGTATTTATATCTGTGACATTTTTGTGTGCTACTGGGGTTTCAAAGAAAACAAAATCGGTATCTTGCTAAGAACAACAAGGCTTCCATTAACTACAAGCATCTTGGTAGTGGTTCTGACCACTATTTTGACGTATTACAGCACTTCATGTGCTCTGCCATCCATCTTTGTCATATTTTTATCACCATGTTAATGTGTCAAATATTTCCATTGACTGGAAAATATTTGCTTAACTACAAACATAATTTACTTAGCTTACCTGACCAAAAAAAAAAAAAGTTCTTTGTTAAATACAACTAATTATTTACTGCACGACATGGCAGGCAGAGGTTTTGAGTAGCAGGGAACAGTACTGGTTGCTAGCAGCTGTGGTGCCTTGACAAAGATGTTTGTGGAAGCTGTACTTCCTTGAGTTGGATGTAGGGAAATCACAGGAGGATGTACGTCTCATGCCAGGACAAGCAGAGGGAACATTCCTACCTGCAAATTCCCTGAACAAATGAGATGTTCCTGGAGAATGAAAGACACATTGTGAGAACAGCCTGATGTGGCTACAACCTTAAGAAGATTTTGTTCTACTTCTGCAGGTACAGTACCAGGGGCTCTTTCGAATGATCACTGTCCTGGGGATTGGTGGTACATTCCAAATTGGCTTTCAAATTTCTACCATCACCTACATGTCTCAGGTAGGCAAAGATGAACGTGACACACTGGTTAATGAGAGCACGGAGTCTACACTGGTGACTGAGGATGCTCCTCTGGCATTCAGAAAGGGTTTAATCACAGTATTCTCCTCTCATTTCCCATCTGCTATGCTATCACGAAAAGCAGAACATGTCAAAGTGTTGCAAACAGAAGAAAAGAGGGATCTGCAAGTTGTTACTTTCTTCTACCTACTTCTGAGGAACAGTTACAGCTGTTCCTCAGAAGACACACACTGAATAGGGTGGCATCTGTCTCCCCTAAAATCTTATAGCACATGTGCCTACTCCAATGGTTTCAGTTGGTATTTTTACAGTTATCCATCCTCACAGAAAAATAGAACAAGTAAGCCACGCTCTAGGAAAATGTTTGCTTCTCTCCACTGATCACAGGTAAAACTTCCCTTAAAGGTACTGAAGTCTAGAGGGAAGACATAATTATTTTGTAGACATCACCTTATGGGAAAAGCATTATTTTCTGGCTTCACAGCAATAAGTTCTGAGTGAAAAAGTATTTAGGAACTGCACTGAACAGGCACTGTGTAATGTGGCAATCTTGGCAGGTATGTGAGCCAAAATCCAAAACTCCTTTGCAGAACTTTGTACCACTGTTTACACTGTTCTTTAGTACCAGTCCATGCTTCAGTTCCTCAGATTTCAAGGATAAAAAACCCAAATATTGAACTTTTAATGGCAGAATGAGCATAGCGTACTCTGTTATACTGTGTCTGTTACCTAACACACAGTTTTAAAACCTATATGAAATAATCACTTCAGCTGAAGAAACAATTATTTTGTAAATATAATAAAATGCCTGCACGGCTGTCACAGGTATTGTTAATGAAAATTCTTTTTCTGTGTCAGCATGTTAAGGCTTTCATCAATGAAACTTGGCTGGAGCGATATGGCTATCCCATCCAACAGGATAACCTCTTGTTCCTGTGGTCCATCACCGTGTCCATCTTTGGTATAGGAGGTCTCTTGGGTTCTTCAGGAAGCAGATACCTCACTGTCAAATTTGGCAAGTATGTATGTTTAAAGACAATGTGTCAATTGAATGTTAGCTTAAGAAAATGATAGCTGAGGTTTTAAATAAGACAGATTTTTAGACTGCCATGGCTGTAACACAGCCAGCTTAGCTGTGGTGTCAGCTGACTTTTCTGCTTCCTGCTGAAGTCCTGTGGCATGGACTAATCAGCTGTGCTGCCAGCCTGTCCCACCAGGCACAGTTACTCAGATTGGGTTAATCTCAGCAATGAGGAAAGGCAGCGCCTGGCTGAAGTCATAATGGGTTCTTGGAAGTGCTACTCAAAATACAGAAGCATTGAGATCCTTGTTGGTGCTACAATAATGTGTTTCACAATGGATGTTCAAGTGCAGAAAAGCTTTCAGACTTTTCTCTGCTGCACAACCCAGAAGTGTTCCCAAACTCCTAGGTCCAGCCATGTGCCGAGGCACACTGTGAGTCCAGAGTACCCAGTGCTTGCTTTGGCCTGGACCACATATGTGTAATTTCACAAAACTATCAAGACAACTTCAGCCAAGACTTCCTGCATGGCATTAAGTGCCATTTCCCTTCTGAGGTACAAAAAATCTTTTCATTTTCTTGCATTTACAGAAAGAAATGTCTCTTGTGCAACAATGTGCTCATGATAGTGGCAGCATCTATCATGGGCTGTAGTAAAATAGCCCAATCCTTTGAGATGATTCTAATTGGACGCTTCATGTGTGGAGTAAGTGCAGGTGAGTGATTTCTCCCACAGGTCAGCAGGATCTCACAAAATTTTACATCTTTATTCAAAGCAAATAATAACCCCCCCACTAAGAAAAGAAGATGACAGTGATCTTTTGTAAGAAGATTTTCTATAACACCCGGCTATAAAGAGCATAATAATTACTAATTTCACTGACACTAAATGAAATTCAGCTTTGCCATGTGTATAAATACTCAGAGCTGCCAGAAATGTTTTGCTACCACACAAAACAAGGTGTTTATCTGAAGGAAAAGAATTATAGTATTTTCTTAAATTTGGTGAGCAGTACTGAAAATTATATGGTTTAAAGCTAGTATTTTCATAAGGGGGAGTATTCCCAGTAGTAAGTCCTTGGGGTTAATACAAAGATCTGGGCTTAATAAAGCAAAATCACTCCTGGCAAGTAGACTACAGGCAGTAAAAACATCCAGTGTCAGTATTTGTTTGTATTTTTCCCCTACACAAAACTTGCTTTTCCATTGTTTGCATATTCACAGGGATGCCTATTTCAGCTTATTAAAAAGTCGACTTAGAAGTTAATGCCTATTTTTCAAATAACCAGATTTTGTACATTGTTTCTCTGATATATGGTTGTGTTGAAGAGCTAAGGTTGTAATTTGAGAGCAGCTTACCCATGGGCGTCCTGCTCTGGTCTAGAATCTTTATCATGCCTCATTCAAAAACCTGATTTTTCTTAAAGGCATTGCACTCAAAAGAGATTGCTTTGCCATTACATACAGCCAAGAGAAGAACATGTTGCATTTGAAACAGATGAAAGGGGCTGTGACCACCACATCAGGAAAAAGCTTCTGTTCCCAGACTAGTATTCAGCATGTCTGAGTAAATAAGTATAGCTGGAAATATCAACTCTGCCTGAAATCAAAAAAATTACTGCTGGATAGCAGGAAAGAAATACTCATATCTCCATCTAAATCACATACAAATCAACATTGACTATAGCACTCTATGTGATAATTTGCCATACAGCTCTTCAATAGCATTATGCTGGAAAAGGCTGAGATTATGTGGGTTAACTATAAGCATGTGGGTTAACTACTGCTAAAAAGTGATTAGTTATTCAGCACTTGCACACTCTCTGTCCTTTAAAATACACTAAGGCTCACAGGAGATCTTATGATTAAGCTACATCTACACTTTAAAGGGAAAACTGTACATTCTTTAGGATCAGGAAACTGCACTCTGCAAAGAGAACCAATACTTTTGTAGAAACAGTTAAAAAAATCTGGTCCTGAAAAGTCTCTTATGTGGATTGAGGTATGTGCCAGAGACAGCTGTATTCTGTAATGCTTAATTATTTACATCCAGTTTTATTTCCAATGGTTATGACTTTTTTCTTCTCTCCCATAATTCCCTCTTCACCTCAAGGTCTTTGTGTTCCTCTGCATCACCAATATGTTGGAGAAATTTCCCCTAAGAAGCTACGTGGATTTGCAAACTCTACTTCCTCTTTCTTTTGGTCGTTGGGAAAAGTCGTAGGGCAAATTTCAGGACAAAGGTATAATGCAATTAATTACAATTAATTTCTGGATCCCTTCTACCCTTTGCTTCTTCCTCTCCTTTTCCCTCCATTCCTTTCTCTCCTCAAAGCCAATGCAATGAACTTTTACTCTACACACACATTTCACCCCCTCCAGGGAGCTGCTGGGCAGCCAGTCCCGGTGGCCCATGCTGATGGCCTCCTGCGGATTCCCAGCACTGGTCCAGCTGGTCGCACTTCCCTTCTTCCCAGAGTCCCCACCATATCTCCTCATGCATACAGGAGACCAGGAAGGCTGCAAAAAAGGTAACTGAGGGCTTCAGGTTCCTGTTCCTCACTTGACTTAGAATCATTTTTTGATGCTTGCTTTCCCCATATGGAACGAAATAAATAGGACAAAGTTTCTCCCTGCTCATTTCCAACATGGCTTTGTGAATACCTACTAAGTCCATTATTGTTGTAGTCCCCACACAGAACATTAAACTACTTCCCTCTATAGCTCTGTATTACAAAACCTTTTGCATTCAGCTGACACCACCTGCACTGTCAGTCTGATGATTAATGCCAAATGAGAAATGAAACATAGCTGTTTGCACTGCAGGGCTCCGCTGGGCACCCCTTAGCTTTGGTTGTTGGCTGTGTACCCCGCTCACACCCTGAGAGAAGGAGGAAGTCAGAAAAGTGGCCCCATGGGCAGGGAGGGACCCACTGTGCCCCCCACTAGGCCCCTCTCTCACAGCAGGTCCCACTGTGCAGGAGGGGATCAGGGGTATGGAACACCCCGTAAGACATCTCTGCCTCTCAGCACAGCCCCAGCCCATGCACACTGGGCTGCCAGACATTTGTATCACCTACTCTGAGAATTTCTTAGGGAGCAAACAGAGATGAATTAACATGGCAAGTCTCACTCTCCTTTTTCACAGCCATAAGGCAGCTTTGGGGTGAAGGCCAACACCAAGCAGACATTGATGACATCATGAAAGAGAAGGCAACAATGAAAAACACCAAGATCTTGAGTGTCCTGGAACTAGTGAAAGAACCAGCTTTCCGTTGGCAGCTGTACATGATAGTTATTCTGACCGCCACAATTCAGCTATGTGGCATCAATGCAGTTGAGTGTATTTCCCCTTAAAGTCCCAAGATATCATGGCTCACAGGAGCTTCCTCCATTTTTCTCAGGCTTCTCAGACCAAACCTTGCTGTCTGCCAGCCCTTCTACTGGGCAGCAGCAGCCAGAAAGCTTGTCTGGGCTCTCTGTGTGACATCTCTCTGCCCAGCTCTTGGTCCTTGCTGGAGCTCCCTGCCTGTCTAGTTAGGCTCATTGAACAGCCATTGCAGGGCTCTAGAACTTGCTCTTACAAATGAGCCCACCCTCTACTGCCAAAATCTGCAGTTTTATGTGACTGCTTGCTGCAACTGCTGCCATTTGTACCCTGGCTCCTAGCACCCTGAGGTGTTGGGATGGCAGTCTGCTCACTCTGCCCTTAAAGCTGACAACAAACATGCTCCCTGTTCTGCAGCTTCTGCAGCTCTGCTCTTCCTCACAGCAGCACTTTTCTGGGATCCTTTTGAAGACACAGCTTTGCAATTGCCTGCATGACCCTCCTACCCCTAACATCACAATGCAGCAGCGTCTGTAAAGGAAATATACAGCTGAATCTAACTGGAATCTTTATCACCTCATCATATCTCCAAGCACTAGCAGAGATACTTGAAAAGGTGTTTGTTTTACCCCCTCATGACTCCATAACCTGCACTCTTCTTTCTTGAGAGTATCCTACAATGATGTTTTTGGGTGGGCTCTGAAAACATGATACCTTTTCAGAAACCTGGGTGTTTCTGAAAGCTCCTGAATCAGGATTCTGCAAACCTAATTGCATTGTAGTAGCTAGATGTCCAATTATCCCAGTATTTTATATTTTATGAAATTAATTAATAAATTAATTACATTTTATAGTATTTTTGTCTTCTGATAAAGTGAATACTACCAAAAAGAGTGCAGAATTCTAGATCACTCCAAAGATGAACTGCATATTCCCTGATTAGCAGCTCATATCTAGGGCAGTGTCACACAGGTTCGGGTAGGAAATCAATTATTTTCTTCTCTTACTGTTTTATGGGGTTTTTTTCCAGATATATTTATATACTTTTGAAGTCCTCCAGGCAGCTGGCTTTGATCAACAAATGGCCTCCTATATGACCCTCTCTATTGGACTCTCTGAACTCGTAGCTGCTGTAGTCTGTGTAAGTCACATTACCAGGGGAATGGGACACACTTTGCTCTCTGGCACTACACTGATGTGATTTCTGTCCTCTAGAGCTCCATCATTGAGCGACTGGGCAGGAAAGTGCTCCTAAAAGGAGGCTACTGGGTCATGAGTTCACTGCTAGCTGCTATCACCGTGACTCTCTCCCTACAGGTGAGGAAATACTGCTCACAGCAAATTTCTGTCTATTCTATTTCTGATCTAAAGCTCACTGGTAGGACCACGCTACTGAGAAAGGAAAGTGAGGCTTAGATCAAGCTTGTGTATGTGTAGGATTAAACTCTCTCTTAGCGAGTAGTCTCTTGCACTCCTGCCTTCCTTCCAATGTGACCCCATGACCTTAGCAAGGAGCATATAAAACACTGGGAGACTGGTTCCTGACTTCATCAGACTGCAAGCACCAAACACCGGCCAGCACAGATCACAAGACAGTCCTAAGAAAATGGTCTTTTCTATTCATGCTGTTTTTAACAAGTAACAACAAAACCCCAAACCTTTTGCATCAGTTAGTTTGAAATTGAACTTTGCTGCAGATAATTGTGGGAAAGCCCTATCTGTTCACAGACTGGAGACCAGTTCGCCTCTCGAGCAATGATACTTCTGTGTCATTGCTGTAGCTTCTTCAGAAGCAAATCACCTGGGTTTACCAGTACTCACCCGGAGCTCTATAGATACACTGTAAAATTAGCCTGGAAGCAAGGTGGCAGCAGATTTCTGGTTTTGTTTCATTCATGAAGGCTCTCAAACATAGGAGAGGGAAATCTTTTTTTCCTAAAGCATCGAGTCTCATTTCTCCTTGACTAAAATCTACAAAAACTCTTTTTCAGTACTAGTTATTAAATCTATAACTTAACAAAAGTTAAGAAATATGTGATTTGTCCTTCTCGTATCTCTAAGGATCAGAGGAAGCACTATGAGGTGAAAAAGAAAGAAGGACAGGGTGCAAAAGTACTCTTCAGACTGCGTTTAATTGGAACCTTCCTAGATTTGCGGCTGCTCTGCACTGGCAAATCTGCATCTCTGCTCACCTAACAAAGACTTCAGCTGCTCCATCCACAGAGTAAAGCACTCACATCTCTCAGTTCCCACACACTGAATATTTTTCTTCAGGTGACAGTGCTGGAAAAGAAGGAGCATTCCTCACCCAGGGCTATTAACAGTTTTCAACCACAAGTTTGTTATGGGCTTTTTTTTCCCCCAGGACTGGTACTTCTGGATGCCATACTGCAGCCTTGCTCTCATTATCCTGTTTACAGTTGTCTTTGCTGTTGGGCCAGGTAAGTTCTCAATCAAAGGAAATAAAGGAATTGAGTAATGTGAGCTTATTAATAGGGTTAGGAAAATACTGCATTATATTGCATAATATCTAGCACAAGTAAATTCATTTAGCATAATCTTGTAGTCATTTAAACATTGTGGGCCCAATTATTCATTGGACATAAAATTCAGTACCACCAGGTTTGGGTTTTGCTAACAAGAGGAAAGAAACACTGGAAAAATACAGCAAAAATAGAGCAAAAACAGATGGGTAAAAGATTTTTTTAAAATGCTAGGGAAAAAAAAAAGAGAAAAAGAAAAGCATGAGTTCTTTTAAAATCAGTGTTGTGTAATATTACATCTTATCCCACATAGACAGCAGTGCAGAAGACCTACTTTGGAGGTAGTTTTTTCCTAGCATTTATTGCCTGCTACTCGTTAAATTTTATTTTGTAACAGCTAATAATTTTCAAAATATTTGCCTTCTCATATGGCAGGGTTGAATTATTTTCCTAACTCAAAACAGTTGAAGTCCTGTGACTTCAAAACATAACTGAAATGCCCAGGAAGTAAATCTGGGAAGATCACTCATTGGTGATCTAGTGGAATCACACTGGGAACTCTTTTTAGCAATAATAATAGTCACGCCATCCTGACACATCTTCTTTCATGAGAGGATGTCAGGCTTTCTCAAGTGTCAAATACTTAATTCTTGGATCTCCCCAAAAATTTATTTGAGTGTGTTACCACTTTAATAAACTGATGTCTAGCAGTTTATTAGATGCCACAAATATTTTCTTTTATAAAAACGAGCAACATGCTCAGTGTTGCTACACAATTCTCATACTCATGCCAGTCCATGATAGTAGCATCGATTTGCTGACTGTGTAACAGTAACACTCAATCCAAATGTTGAAGCCAAATACATCAACAAGTAGCAATTCTTATTCTTCTTTCCTTTCAGGTGGTGCCACGGTTTCCACCAGGGTTGAAATTTTCAAGCTCTCCTGCAGACCTCCTGCCTTTGTGATCAGCGCAGTTCTCAACTGGCTGGGAGTCTTTGTGATTGGCACAACCTTCCCGTTCATTGTGGTGAGTGTGATGCCTTAGGTTTTAACTTTTATATTTTTCAAATTCTGTACTGCTTAGAGTGTAACTCTGAAGTTCCTTGTAGCCTGTAATTTCTGCTCTCTCATGCTGGGCAGACACAACAAAGCCTCTCCAGGCTTTGCCTTCAAGGACAGCCAGGCTCTTCTAGGCCCAAAATGTGTAACCCAAAGCCTCTAAGGGGGGAGCAAGCTGAGGGGAATTACATCATTGAACTGGGGCTTTAATTGGAGAATTAACTGTGGTATGCAAATAAACCAAACCTATAAAGGTGTGAAGAACTCGTGACCTGTCGTCCATCTTGGGGTCCATTTTTGGAGGCAGCCTCTGGCTCCCCCAGGGTGTGCCTTGAAGGCCCTTCAAATAAACACCTATCTTTATTCCCTTACCCTTGTCTAGTCTCTGTTTCTAGGTGGCTGGAGAAGGCATCAAGTGCCTCTGCCTGGGAGACTCCCAGGGCACTCAGTTCCAGCCAGCCATGGGAGCAGGATGATGAGCAGCAGAGGTGACAGTGCTGTGTCAGTCTAGAGTGCTCTTGGCATCTGCTCTCCCAAGTCCACTATTGCAACTGAAGAGCCCTGATTTGCCCAAAATACTTATTCAGACTGAAATATTTGTCGAAGGTCAAAATGGAAAGAATTCCTTATCAAATTCACATTACATTGGTACCCAAATACAAAAAATGTGCCAAGAAAGTGACTAAAGCAAAGATATGCTCATCTTGCTCTCTTTCTCACTTTGCTCTTCCCCGCAGGAAAGACTCAAGCACTTCTGCTTCCTCATCTTTATGGTGGTACTTTTCACTTCAGGGATAATTATCCACCTGTTCCTTCCAGAAACAAAAGGGAAATCAATCATGGAAATCACAGAAGAATTCAATAAGCTAAACTTTAAAAACAAGCGTATTCCAGCAACTCCAAATCATGTCACAGAGGATTATACCTTCTGCACCAGGCTTTGACTGGCCATAAGGGCGAATCAGATTTTTGTAAAAAAGTAGAAAAAAAAAAGACATTTGCCATTTTCTGACTAACAAGTTGCTCCAAATGGACTGTCAGCTTTCCTATCTGTCACTTACAAGGTTCCCATTTTGCCAAACCAGCTTCTTTCTCAAGCACTCCACTCTGGGCAGCTCTGAAACGGGATAAGGGCTGATATTAACTGGATAGACTCATGTGAAACATGAGCATTTTGGCTTAATGTGCTGATGGGTAAATCTCTTTTTAACAGAGCAACTAATACACACTGAAACTACATGTAGAATTTATAAACACTCTGCTGACCACAGAGAAAGGAAAGATCTGTGATCCTCTCTCTCTATGATTTCTGAGTATGTTTTTACAGCACTGAAATGAGAACAGTGAAGTTCTTGGCTTGCTATCTCTGGCTAGCATTCAATCCATAACAGATTAAAGAAAAAATTTGGTGGAATAGGAGATAAATTCTTTGTTTCTCTAGACGCAACTGAACAACCAAACCTTGCCAGGTTCCCATGCACAGTGCCATGTTGTCCTTGTGTAGTATCTAGTTTGACAGGCTTCAACCATTTCAGATTGCCTTTCAGCAGCAACAGAGCTGAAGGACTGATGGGTAGAATCCATTCACCATAAACCCCTAGCACATACAGCCATTTTAGATACTCTGTGCTATCCTGCCCATCACTGCTGTCATCTCAAGTCTGTAGCTCCTCCTCCAGGGGCAGAATTCCCACAGATATCTGAAGTGCTGTGAATCCCACAGCAACTGAACTTCTGCTCTCCTTGTGTGACTTTCAGCTACCTGGAACAAGTTTACCCCAGAAGAACCACCTCAGACTGGAACTGAATTAATCAGAAACTTTTTTTTTTAAATATACAGGCCCATGGGACTTTCCTTTAGAATGTGTCTAATATTCTGCATGTTTCCCTCTATTAGTGAGAGGCTCACATGGTTGTAGAAGGAAAGCAATACTATTAGGAAGAACATGAACAAAGCTAAGGCTTACTGTGAAGAACACTATACAATTTAAAGTCCAAACTTTGCACAGTAAAATAAGTGGTTTTACCTCTGCTGTTGCTTTGACTGGCATATTTACTTCAACTCAAATAAGGTTATTCAAAATAAGAATTCAGTCGTTCATCTTAACCGCTACTTGATTTTAATTGCAAATGGTGACCATAATAAAAATGGCAGATTGCCTTGTAATAAAACTTCTGGCTTCCACAAGCATTTCTTTCCCCACATCATGATCTCCTCAGGGGTAGCTGGTGTGCATATCCTTCCATGATTGGGGTCTTCCATTATTCCTGCCTTTAGTACTGAGTGACACTTCAGATATGTCACTAAATGTAACTACATAAATAGAACTATATATCTATGAAACATGAAGTGTCCTAAAGTCAGAAAACTCAATAATTTAAGTGTTTTTTATACATGCAATATGATTAAAAACTACTAGTCATCTGGAGACAGCTACCAATATAGAAAAGAAATACCAAATTTTTGCAAAACAGAATTCTCTATTCCCTACCAGTCCCTCTGAAAACACCGTTCCATTACAACAGTCCCTGAAATCTTTGGAAACAAGAGCAGAGTGGCATTGTGTAGCATTGCTGAGAGACTCTCTGGTGAGTCACTTCTCTGATCTCAGTTATTCATTAGATGTTATTTAGGAAAGCCTTCCCCATAAGACCCTTCCCAGGAAGCCAGTGATGCCCTATGGAACATTGCTGTGACAACGAAGCAGAACAGCCATGTGGAGCACAGGTCAACCTCTGTGCTCAGTGGAGCGAGAGCTGTACTGTGGGGACAGTGTGGTCAAGGGATGAAACAGCACAAGGTATGGTTCAAATATACATGGGAGGTGACAGGGACAAAGAGAACAGTAATTCAGGAACACTACGTGTACGTTTGCTTCCAGAGACATCAGCTGATAGATATGTCTCAAATACTAATTGAGGCAGATATAAAAGCTTTAAAAATGTATCAGTGAACTTCTTTCAGCTGGACACAAAAAAATATGGATCTATATTAAGGAAGGCTTAGCATAGCTTTGGATATGTGTGTCACACATGACTGTAAAATTGCAAGATAAATGACTAAATGACCTGATACTGAGAGATTTACTGTCCGGAGCACAAATCTAAATAAAGCAGATATCTATAAGATATCTGCTAACTACTTGTTAGCACTAATTACTGCACATCTAATAAAGGGGGCCTCAGAACAGTGTAAGCAATAACAGCACACAAGCAGTACAGTCACTAATCACCATAAATGCAAAAGACATTACACAGTAAGGGAGTTATGGGAGGAAGACTCAACCTACCCAAAGTACGAATCCTAAATTAAAGTCCAAGAGCAAAAAGTGTAAGTTCCAGAATGTATAAATACCCTAAGTAGAAGTGGGTAAAGTAAAACATAAGAAAATATGTGCAACAGGCTGCATTTGAAAAGGAGTGCCCCATGCTGAAATCTACATGTTATTGCCTTATTTTGTGTACCCCATTATCATCTGAGCAAGGCAGATACCAGCAGCTAACATGGAATGTCATCCCTTTGTCAGATGTACATCATGTTGTTTCAACTTTGTGTAACTTTACAGAAAAGGAAATTAATTCTTAGCATCAAAGGGACAGTGTCATTTGTGCTTGAACAACAGCTTATCTGCTGGAGAACCTAAATTGAAAAAAAAGTCCCCCCATGAACTCTCAGCACAAATCAACAGCAAAGTCAAGGTCGTGATGAGGCCTGAAAGTGGCAGAATAAATGGCTGGGTGGTGCCATACACTACATTTCAAATATTAGCTATAGAATCTGGGAATGTGTTTTGCATATGAAATATTTTCTAGTAAATGTGCCTGCTTGCATCAAGTAAGCCCTTTATGATTTCTTCATCCTCTCCTTTAACTGAAGTGTAAATGGCAAGTGATAACAAAGCCATTTACCAACTGAATACATTCAAGACCCTCATAATTGTGAAATAACTGAAGTTAAAGCCTCAGAATTTTCTCTCAGAAGAAACAGACATCAATCCAGCTGTGGAGGTTACCAAACAGTTTCAAAACAACCTTATTTTTCATAGCAGACACAGAAATAATTATACTGACTAGTGGAAATGCCAGACAAAACTGTGCATGATGAATCTTTGTCTCTACTAGCAAAGCAAAGTCATGCACTAAATGCTTGGGTGGTCAAGCCTGGTGTACCACTGTAGAATTGTTAAGCGTGCACCCCACTTCGAAATCATAGAGTAGTTCAGTTCCTTCCAGTAATGATTAAGTTACGATGTGCTCCACTTGCTGTCACCTGAAGAGAGGACAGCTCTTTCCTATCACATGTCAAAGTCCTGGAGTTCACTGTCCAAGCCCCATCTAAGATTCCCAACAGAGAACTTTGCCTCTATGTTTCTCACTTATACTGAAAATGGAGCAGGTTATGATGATGGGAATCCTGTTTTAAATTGTTTTCTCGGTCTCCTGTCCCCCTAGCAGAAGACAGAGTTCATGAAGTATACAGGTCTCCTGCAAGAGACACAATCCTGTTTACTTGAGCTAGACATAACCGTTGGTTGAAATATTTAATCCAACAATCCTAAACTTTGTACGACAGCTGAAATATGTGTCAATAACTCAAAAACCTCTGAAGTAAAATTTAACTTCAGTAACACGAGACTAATTCACTGCTGCTGCTGTTGTATAATGTGAGCATTCGGTTCCTTTGGCAGGTACCAGCCAGTGAGCAACAGGCCCCAGCTCTTTCATAGGAGATGGCTGCCTTCTTCTCCAGCCTGGTGAGTATCTGCTCACATCTTCTCAGGCCTCTGACTTACAAGGACAAAGATAACATAATACTAGAGATTCGGGTTCTTTAAAGCTTTTAAATTCCTTTGTCATAGAGATCGCTTTTCCTTTCTGTGTTTAAACATCACAAAGAGCAGTGGGGCTTGGGGCCGTGAAGATAATGTTGCATTACTTTTTCTATGCAACAAGATAAAGAAAAAAAAATGAAATGAAATGAAATGAAATGAAATGAAATGAAATGAAATGAATATATATAAAATTTAATTTAATTTAATTTAATTTAATTTAATTTAATTTAATTTAAATTAAAATCTAACAACAGCTCTGGCTGTTCCACCACGGACTATGCTACTTTACTTTGTCTTCTAAATTACTGAAAACAATATTAAATATTAAGCACTCTGATTACTTCCCAAAATAATTAATATATTAATGGTACAGCAAAAGGCTAAGAAATCATGACATAAACTTTTAAATAAATTACTTTCTTCACTTCATCAAAAGATAATTAATATAATCCATCAAGAGTTTCCATAATCTTAAAAAGGGAAGAAATTCTATGTATCATCATACATTATGGTTTGGTGTACATTGGTTACTGTCGATCGCAGACAAGGAAACTGATTCCCTCTTCCCCACATCCAGGACTGACACTTTTATCCAGCCAACCTGTCAGATGTTGCAGGCATACAGCAAGAGTTGTATTATTTGGAACATCTTTTCAAGCTCCTGTTCCTTTTTGCAAGCAGAGTGATGGATTATCACCCTTACACTAACATGTTGTTTGCTATCCTGCTGTCGCTGACGGTTGTGCTTTGGCAACAGATTAGAGGGATCCTGAAAAATGTTTAAACTTAAAAGGATCTGAAGTGGACAAAGAGGAAGGACCAGTCTACAAAGTCTCTGGCCTTGCACAAAACTAGAGTCGTGAGAAGCTGATGGAGCATTTTATTTTTGCTTTGCAGGTTCAGTTCCGGGGACTACTTCAAATGATCTTAGTGCTGGGAATTGGTGGTAGTTTCCCATATGGATTCCACATTTCTGTCATAAACTATCCTTCTGTGGTAAGTAGTCATCTCCCTGAGGCTGAAAACACAAAAGTCAGAGCCTGAGCCCTCCATTCTCCCATAAATCCCAAACTTACTGAGCATTCAGCTGATATATCTTGGCCTTTTCCTTGGCTAACAGAACATCACATGTGTAGGGAACTTTTTCTCCTTTAAAGAACTGGATAGCATTTTCTGTATTGGATAATCTCTTGCCATGTAGTGTACAAGCAACCAAAGGAGGGCACAAAATGAGCTCTTAGCATGCTTGCCAGGAAGCTTCCTGACTGATACAGACTTGAAGATTTTGCAGTGTGATCTCAATAAACTTGTTTTACTAAAAAAGTCTTAAAATAAGTCTAATATTAGGACCACAGGCTCGATCTGAAGTACAGCAGCCAAACATGAACAGATCTTATACCCATTATCCAGCCAAATCTTGTTTTATTTTCAGCACATCAGGAAGTTTATTAATGAAACCTGGATAGATCGACATGGCTCTCCCCTCCATCCTGAGACGATCATGCTGTTGTGGTCCTTCATTGTGTCTGTCTATGGGATAGGAGGATTCCTGGGAAGCCTCTGCTGTGGCTACCTGACTACAAAATACAGGAAGTAAGTGCTTCTTGTAACAGCTCAGCAATCAGAAAGTACAGGGAAATACCAAGGTGGACAAATAAATCTCTGCTTTTTGGTTGAAGCAGCCCTGTTGAAGACAATTGATTGGGTTTCCTAGCACATCCACTTTTTCCAAGCAGCCTTATATCCTATTTGTCTGCCCTCCCCATGGAACTGTGTTCTGTAAAGGCTGCAGTCATATCACATCACCAGATCAGTGGCTCTGGGAGTAGTGGCATAGGATCACATTCTCTTCAAGGTCCCCAATCACTCTCATAAAGACCTCCCAAGCTTTACAAACTCCGATAAAGGAGCTGTGTGTCTTGTGTTGTAACACATTATATGCAGTTACTCAAACACCTGGAAAATATCCATATGTGACAAAGAAGACTCAGATTTCCATTTAAATACACTCATTTTGGGGTAGTGATATTACATTAAATATTCAGATCTACTCCAATGAAAATATGAAGAGAGGAGAAAAAAATAAATTGCCTGTAACTTCGCTGTAAAGATATAATCAGCACCAAAACTAATGTCCAAGAGGCTTCTCTGTTCTTGGCAATCCATTTCACTGAAAGCCAGTTCCAAACCATCTTTCCCACTGGATGAAGGAAGGATTCCTCACCAGTCTGGTCTGTTCTCGGTGCCTTGTGTGTAACACCACTAATTTCATTTGCAGAGAAATTGGCAAACATATCTTCTTGGTGTGACCCACTTAAAGATCTGCTCCACAACACACTGATCCAGAGGCCCCTCATTTGGGTCTCAACAAACCATCTTAGCCTGCCTGCAATTGTGTTCTTTCCTAACAGGTAAGTGCCCCCAAGAAATTTCTTGTGGGACACTGCCTCATCCCACATGCAGAGAGTCTTCCAAGACTGGAAAAAAGATCATGCACTTCTCCCATGGGTTATTTAACACATGGTAGCCTAACTGCTGAATCACAGCCTAAATGCAGGGTCTCTATGAATCCTTAATGTGTGCAAGAGGGCTCTTGTCTAACAATTGTCACAGCAAAACATCTGAGTGCAAAAGACTTTGAGCCTGAGACACTAGGGTGGTGAACACACCAGCCCATGATTCCCACAGACTTTTGAAATGAAATATGGCTCCAAAAAGTTCTGTCTGCCATCTCAGATAACCCATTTAGCCAAGAGTGTCTTCAATATGAGCCATTCTAGAATGGGGCCTGTGGACTCAGACTATTTCTGGGGAAAAACCTGACATTTTATGAGGACTTATAGCCATTTAAAAATCTCGGTGACAAACTGGGCCAGTTCTTCAATCTTTTTCCCCACTCGTACTGTAAAAATGCTGAGAAAGGGTTCCAACTGTTTAAATTCTAACCTAAAAGAATTTATTAATTCAAATCTAAAGGACCTTAAAATTTTAAAGAACCATTTTATCCAAAGTTGAAATTATTTCAGCCATTCCTCAAAAGAGTAAGAATGGCTGTACCATGCTTCCTGTCACAGCAAGAGTAGTCAAAAGAGTTCAAGAGCTTCTCATTTCACACTAAATTTTCAGGGTCTTTTTTTTTCAGGAAAAAGTGCCAAATGTTCACCAACCTGATCATGTTGGTAGCTGCGCTTTTCATGGCCCTCAGTAAAACAGCCAAATCCTTTGAGATGATTCTGGTCGGGCGCTTTCTCTATGGCATCGGTTCAGGTATGTCCTCATGCCCCTATGGCCTGCAAGGTCTGCAGCCCCTGACTTCCCATCCCAGGGCTCTCTCTACAGCCATCCTTGAAGAATGATTTTTAAAGCAAATATACCAGGCACTCAATAAAAGTGAAAGATGTAATCTCTTTTGCAAGAAATTGTAATGCAAATATCAGAGTGAATGGAAACAATATGAGAGGATGGTCAAAAAGTTAAGCTTTTCTAAAGATTTTAACTGTCATTTATCCTCTTCTGTGTTCAAGGTTTTTCTCTCAATATACATCCTCAGTATGTAGGAGAGATTTCACCCAAGAAGTTGCGTGGGTTTACCAACTCTACTGTTGCTGTTTTTCTGACCCTGGGAAAACTCACAGGACAGGTTGTTGGACTACGGTAAATTCTCCAATCTTTCTATCAGGTTGCACTAAAAGTAGAAATGTTTCTATAACTTTACCCTGTCACCTAGTCAGTGACTGAGAAACACTCTCATCCTCCCCAAAACATGACTTAGCTTATAGCAAAAGAAAAATGTTGATCATATTTAAGCGAAACAAAGATTTAAATATACAAGGCAGAAAATTATTTTCTCATAACCTGATTTCTTATTTCCATACTCTTTCTACTAGAAGACTTCCCCTTCAAAATTCATTGCACTTACATGAAAAGTCTTAGACGTTTTGGTCTTGTGGTCAAATGAATCTCATCAGCTCTCTAGACATTATACTGGGTTCCAATAATATTCAGAAAGATTTTCAAAATAGCAAATAATTCCTTTAAAATAAATTTTCAGAAATAAAAATAGCCAAATCTGTGAAATTTGCCAAATAAAAATTCAGGGGTTAACTCCAGTGCACCCTTGAATGGAATCTCAGCAATCTTTATCGCTCAGAAAAACTTCCTGAACATTCATTCCATTATTTCAGCAAAATTTTGTTTCACATACACTTTCCAGGGAGATTTTAGGAAGCGAAGCTTTGTGGCCATGGTTGTTAGCATCTAGTGGACTTTCAGCATTGGTTCAACTGGTTACCCTCCCATTTTTCCCTGATTCACCATCCTACCTCCTGATACAGAAGGGTAATGAGGAAGCCTGCAGGAAAGGTAGAGTGTCTGCTTTCCTCACTTACTTCACTTCATCTGCTCTGTTACAGCCTCTGCAGAAGACAAGAGGCAGGGCAGAGCTGTAGTGCACAGGGCAGTGCCATGGAGCAGAGGCAGTTTCACATACAGCAGCTGAGGTACCTATGACAATGTCTATATTAATCTGGGCCTCACTTCACCTCATTTAGTCCATGAAGACAAGAAACATAGATGTGTATCAGCATGTCTAACATTTCCCACCTTGGTGGGCACTGCTTTATTTCTTTAAAGGAAATTATTCGGCAGCTCTCTTTTTTTGTATTATTGAATAAAATGTACTTAAATGTTTACTTTGTTTACAGTTAAGTAAACTCCACATTAGAAAGCTGTGCTATGCTGACAACCAGAGAGACAAAAGCATTCCAATTGCCCACTGCCCCTGCAGCAACCAGATGGCACAAGCAGCACCAGCACCACAACCTACACCAATGGACAGGCAGACTGAAGGGTTTAATGCAGCCACTTCTGATGGAGCTATCCTGGTAGAATAATCCACTTCCCTCTTTCTCCCCTACAGCCATCAGGAAGCTCTGGGGGGAAGGAGACCACCAAGCAGAAATTGATGACATTATGAAGGAGAAGGGTGCAATGGCGAGCACAAAAACCTTGCGTGTCCTTGAAGTAATAAAAGAACGATCTTTGCGCTGGCAACTTTACATTTTGATGACTGTCATGACCACATTGCAGCTCTGTGGAATCAATGCAGTTGAGTGCTCTCTTATCCCCAGAACAAGAGACAACACTAGGCAGCACTAAGTACAAACCCCTCAAAGTCATTGTTATTAAACCAGCTTAGAACTGTATCTCAACTGCAACACTTTCTTCACAGGTGCATTTCCTCTTTGCATTTTTCAGATATACTTCTATTCTTTTGAAGTATTCCACACGGCCAAGTTTGAAGAATACCTTATCCCATATGTGTCCCTGGGAGTTGGGTTGTGTGAGTGCTTATCCTCTATACTGTGTGTAAGTCTTTTCAGAGTTGCATTTGAAGGAAAAATTTAATGTGGTCAACAACTCTGCTTTTTCTTTCTTATAACCAGGCTCATGGAAATTTTGCATAACCTAAGCCACATCTTCCTGCTTCTGCAAAACCACATGCAGGATAAAAAGAAGATTTTTTCCAAAATTATTTGCACGAGTGTATATCTTTAGACTCACTTTTTTTCCTGCAAAATAATAATTTTCTTATGTTCTGGGTTAGATGTGTGTATGTATGTGTGCACAATTTGACATATGACAGCATGCAAGAGAGGGAACTGTCTAATAGCAGCCTCGGATTGACTAATAAACAGCTTAATTAATAACGAGTTCCTTTTTGAAGAAATTAATCAAAATCATTAGGAATTAAGAGACTCTCAAATGACATTGATTTATGGCTATTATTTAGACAAGTCTTCTGCAGAGAACACATGGAGAGAGGAGGGATTACTTCCTTTGAGAACTGGGATATATAATCCACGTTTTCTGCTTTTCAGAGCACCCTTATCGACCGGTTTGGGCGGAAGGTGCTGCTATGGGGCGGATACACACTGATGTGTTCTGTGCTAGGGCTGCTTACCATGACCCTGTCACTGCAGGTAAGAGCCAGCAGCCCTCTGGCTACTTCCTCAGCACCACCCCACCTTTCTGGTCTTAACTTGCAGGATATGTATAAAAACTTGAGCCAGTGGCAGAAAATACAGAGCTCTGCTATTCTGTCGTGTGTGTAATGGTTTGATATCACTGGTTTCTCACTTCTAGCATCGATTTTTCTGGATGCATTACTTCAGCGTTATCTTGATCTTTCTGTTCGTTGTCTTCTATGGAATTGGACCGTGTGAGTACATAAGGGGTTTTGCTGGGAGGAAATTTTTCATTGTACTGGTTGGCAACACAACTGGCAGAGGAAGAACAGACTAGTGCCTTGCTAAAAGAGTTCTGAAAATTAAAGAGGGAAGGGCAGACACATACAAGTGGGACACAGTAAAAGGATACAGACACCTCAAATTTTATTGATCACATGATCTAAATAATTTAAAACACAGTATCACCTTCTCCAGAGGGTGTGAGATAGAAATTTCAAAACTATTTCTAAATTACTCAGCTATAAACAGGATTCTAGGCATTGCCAGGTATGTTACAGTAACCATCTTCAATAACTTAACGAGTTAAGCTTATGCCTACCAACATGCTCCAGGTGAAAATGGCCACAGGATCCAAAAGGGAAGATGGTTTTATAAATCACTGCACCAATAACAACTACCAATGCAATATGGAATGGCACAGATCCACTGATACCAGAAAAGTTAGTCCAGTACCTACAAGAGGAACCTAAATTAACTGCTGTATTCCATTTCTGGAATCAAGGTCTTTCACCCTCATACGAGAGGCCACCTACCAACAGGCCACCTATTCTGCCTGTCTGTCATCTCTGCCACTGCCATTGGGATGAACTTCAGCAGAAGCAAGGAAATGAATAAACCTGGTGTGTGTTTGGCTTTGCTTTTTCAGCTGGAGCCACGATATCTGTGATGGTTGAAATCTTCAGCCAGTCATACAGACCATCAGCCTTTCTGATTGTTGGCTGCATCAACTGGATGGGACTGTTCGTACTCGGGATGATTTTTCCAGTAATTGTTGTAAGTGACTCTAACAGGATCCCTCTTTCCAGGCTAATCTATTTCTGAATGCTGACAGGGGGCAAAATAATAGCAATAAACTGTAATGCCATGCAAAGCTTAGAGCTCTGTCCAAATATCAAATCCACTCAGAAACTCCCCAGGCCTGTCAGAGGAGCAGCAGCTGAACTCAGGTCAAACATGGCCAGTGGAAACTCCTGGTTTGATACCTGTCCTGGATTGTGTATTGACCACACCTTTGAATTTGAACTTCTAAGACACAGGCTTGCACTAAAGGGCAGGGAAATAGAAATGAGTTTCTTATTTTCCTTACATTGTCTCGCATTTCTGCTTGCAGGACAACCTTGGACCTTTCTGCTTCCTTATCTTTTTGGGAATCCTTGCTTTATCAGCAATTTTCATCTACCTGTATCTTCCTGAGACCAAGGGAAAGTCAATCATGGAAATAAAAGCAGAATTCAACAAGCTGAACTTTGGGAAAAAAGAAAGCTCTGTCACTGAAAATAACTTTCCTAAGGAGCAGGTGTCTTGCACCAAGCTCTGAATGTTCAGAGAAGAAATTTGCATCTCTTAGAAAAGACAGGAAACAATGTTGCAATAGAAGTAAAAAGGAAATATTAAAAACAGACTGCAAGCTCTTCTGTCTCATTTATTTTTTCTTTTTTAAGATAGATATGAAACTCACTATGCTACAGTAACACTAAGTATGTCATAATCAGGAAGCTGCTGGCAAACAGCTCAGAGAAGAGTATCAGAAATACAAAAGACAAAGTAAAATAATTTAGGACGACAAACCAAGGTAAAGAAGGACTAAGAAGGCTCAATGACCATCAGTCATGAGGCTGGAGAAACACAGAAGTCTAAAATATTTGGCTGACAGGCACGCAGAGGAAAAGCTAAATACATGGTTCAGGGTATGACCCAAGCAGGTGCAGACTAACTTAGCACCTCAAATTCAGAAAACAGGTTTCAGCATGATAACAGAGAAAAAATATTGAAAGCGAAATTTGCTGTGCAACAATCCTGGAGATGTAATGGAAACCTCAGTGGAACATCCGAGTAACTCCAGTCAGGGAGAAGGACCCGCCAAACTGAGATATTCTTGCATGCAAAAGAGGTAAAATGGCTGATATAAAATAAAGCAGACTCTCGAGAGCATCTTTGGTGTCTAAGGAACTAATTTCCAACCTGGTGCATTGGCTTCTGGGAATTACATCAGATGTTTTCACAGAAGAAGGAGTTTGTTTTGGAAATGTTTTTCTTGTTATGTAAGCAAGCTGGGAAAAACGACTGATTATTGTACCCAGCAGTAAAAATAGGTTGTGAAGTTCATTGGAAATAGTCTAAGTTTTTCCAAGTGGCCAATAACAAGGATTGTGTGATTTGTAACTAAACACTTTGGATCATGCCACCTGCTTTCCTCCAACCACCAAAGAAAAATGAATCAATATTAGAAGCTACAGTTTCTCTCCTTACAGATGGAGGTGTCACTTGGTTTTGTTTTTAATGCTTTGGCTTAGGAAACATATCTCAAAAAGGCTTTTTGTAAAGATTTTATTTCTGGTCTTTTTTAGGGTTTTCATTATTTTCAGAATGCATACAGGAAACACAATCCACAAACGTGGGCTGTAAATTAACACTGACACAGTAATTTCATCTCCTGACGTTTTATTTGCTGACTTTTTACAGTAAGGGTGCTACAGTTGAAGGAACTGACTTAAAATCAACATACACCACACAATGAATGAATGGATTGGGTTGGAAGGGACCTTAAAGACCATCTGGTTCCAATCCCCTGCCATGGGCAGGGATGCCACCCATTAGGTCAGGTTGCTCAGAGCCCAGTCAACCTGACCTTGAACACAATCAGCTTCAGCATGTTCATACAAAAGTTTTCACCATTTAAAAGCATTTGCTTCAATTGCATCGTTCAATACAAGCATTTAGTGCAAACTATAGAAACCTCTTTTCTGCTGCCTGGGGAAAATGGAGTGAGTAGAAAAGCTCTTAACTCAGATACTACTGGGCATAAAGACACCCATCACTTTTAACATGGAGAGATCATCAAACCATTTATTTTATCCCCATCAGCATTTTCAACCTGCTTTCCCCATACGTCTCACTGTGAACACCCCCTACCAAATGCCATATGACCCCTCTAAATCACTTCTCTCATGTAAGGCTCTTCTAGGCAGCAGTGAGAACTGATCCCAGCTCGGCCACACGCTCCCTCCACTCTGGATAAAAGCTGGTCATGTCAGAAAGCCAGTGGATTTCCTATCTCTCGGGAGTTATGACTGTTATGGAACTATTTGCACAACAAAGGAGCAAGTTGACATCAAGCCTTCTCTGAGCATGCAGCATCCAGTGCTCACCACAGTGGAAAATCAAGACCCTGATTTTAAGGCATCTTTGTCATGACTCAGGTCACGGTTCAGGAAAGGTCTGCACAACATGTGTCACTCAGGGTTTTGTGTTATGGTCTATTCCACAGAAAGAGTTTCAGACCTCAGAACTGAATCATCCACCCAATTTTTAAAAATAATTACTAGACTTGCATAAAGAAGTGCATTACAACCTACACTCAGTCTCTGAAACACTTGCTTTTTCACTGGTTTCATGGTTGGGCTGTATCCAAAGACGAAGTGTCATTTTGGATGCTTTAGTTTCCAGAGTGCAAAAGCCAGGTTCCCTCCCGGGACAGTGTTAGCAGTCTGCAGATGGCATGTGCAGCCTCACCTCTCCTGAGACACTCCCACCCCTCTCAGTGCACCTGCCAAAGGTGTTACTGACTATTTGAAGGCTCCTGAGGTGCTTACTAGCACAGTGGGCTGAGCCAGCTTGTGGAGAGTTAGAAAGAAAGCTGTAAACAGGGTAAGCTGAAAAAAAACCTGCTTGTGATCCAAAGATGCCTAAATTCATTGTTAACACAAATATAAGCACGGATAAAGTTCCAGAATCTTTTGCAGGGGAGCTCACCCAACAATTATCAAAAGCATTGGGCAAACCAGCACAGGTAAGTCCATTTGCTGAAATGTTTTCCTTCTTTAGTCACCTGTGCCTATGCAATGAGCTGCTTCTGAGTGATAACCTTGATAAATTAATATACCTAATGACTCACCAGTATTTGCAGTCTTCTCTCTGGGAGAATATTAAATACCTGTTTGCTGTAACTTACTTTTATTGAGGTCACAAAACACTGAATTATTCAAACTAGCTTTGTATAGGATGATATTCCATGTAGTTATCTGTGTAAGTGAAGACACTGGATGTATGTGGGTATGTGTCCACAGGTATCTCTATGAATACCTCTCAAGAATCTGAAAAGCAAACCTCACCCTCAACTGCCTTGCTGAGTCCTGTTGAATAAGTGTCTGTTATCTGCCACCAAATTGCCTGTAGCCTAGTGGTTACAGTTGATGGAAAAGAATTATTTATCCAGCTTGCTTGGACATCTGGCAAAAATATCTATGTGGCATCATGCTATTTGTAGTCAAAATACCAGAGTAAAAGCTGTCTGCTGGTTTCACTACCAGACTGGAGGGGTTTTACCTGCCAAAACATACAGCAGTATGCTACTGAGGAAAAGTACTGCAATACTGGTATTAAGAGTCTTGTAAGGATTTATATTGCTATTATTTTCTTAATACTGACTGGTCAGTAGTCACTGTATCAATTGAAGATAGAGAAGACTTCTCTACACAGCTGTGAACTTCATAAGATGAGCTATACCTCAGTTGCTGTAGCAGCAGTAACTTTAGTGATTTGGCTACAGATCTGTAGCAGCTTGATTAAGCCCCCTTTCTGCATATTCACTAGCCCATTTTCAGAAAATATTTATTTTGCTTTGGGAGTGATGCTTTGAAACTGTAGAAAGAATGAAGTTTTGGCGCCTACAGAAAGGACTCTGAGGGCTCCCCAGCAAACATTTCTCTATGTACTGGGATGCCTGAACACATGAAATTCTTATGTAAAACTAATGTGTTCTCTCCCTCTTTAAAAAAAGCCAACAATTTTATCAGTCTAGCAAACAAGTACTTGCTGTTGGGGGGGCAGGGGGTGTGTCAGCTGGTGGTTCTTGCATAACAGCTTCTGAATATAAAGCTAGAGGCCAGGGCTGGGATGCAGCTGGAACAGGTTTGTGCAGCTGTGTGGAAGGGATATGTAATGGGACTTAGAAATATACAGGGAATAACAAAGGGATTTTTCTGAAGAGGACATACAAGGTCTTCGTGACAAAGGAGGCAATAGGAAAGGGAGAGTCTTTTAGTTATAACAGAAAGAAGGAAAGGATTAGGGTGGGCTGGAATGCAGAGCTTTCCTCTCACAGGAAACTGTACCATTTGGGAAAAATACTGATTTTCAATCAAATAGGGTTTTTTCCTACTGGAAGAACTGTTTCAAATATTTTCAAACTGCTCTAAGAAGAAAATAAGGCTGATTAATTCTTCAACTTGATTTTTCTTTTAATCATGATAACCTGCTTCCCAGGTAGATCTTAAAGGCATGGATGTACCTACATTTGGCATGAAGTCGAGAGCACATGGTGTCCAGACAGGGGAGAACAGGGCCAAGCAAGTGGGACCTCAGCAGGATCTCCTTGGCTTATCCTGTACTGCTGTGGTCTGATGCACCTTACACCCAAACAAACTGTAAATGATGGCCAAGACTAATTACCCAGACAACTCCTGGTACTCAGGCTAGCTTGTTTTACCCAGAGGGTTGATTGCTGCCGAGTTCCAACGATGCGCTGCTAATAAACGTGGGTAAGAACAGCACAGAAGCCAGATGAATGCCAAAGGAACTGATCCCTAGATGCCCCAGTGTGTGGATCTGACACTGTCTATTAGCAGCAGGGAAAATCGCAGGCTAGTCATTAATATTAACATAGATACTTTCTTCTATTTTTCCTGATATCAAGAACAAAAGTAGGATTAGGCTGTATTTTGTTTAATGACGGGGATGTTGATTTAAGCCTCTGTTGTGTCAGTTCACATTTACCTCAGCAGGGAAGACTGCAGCAGGAGCCAGTGAGGTGCAAAATCTCTCTGGAATGCAATGCGGCAGCAATGCAATTGCACACCCACCTCGACCCTGACCTTCCACACAGGCAGGGAGAGCCTGGTGGCTTGGAGGAGGTGCTGCAGATATTACAGGTCACTGAGCTCCTGGAGCACCTGGACCAGGAAGCCAAAGCACTGTGGAGTCTTTCTACCGGCCTTTGACACAGCAGTGAATATCTTGGAGTAGAATGCAAATCTAGACAGTAAGATGTCAACGAATGAAAGACTTGCATATGAAAAACATGCACTCATTTTCACTGCAGTTTAGGCACATAAATACCTTCCTGGATTTTCAAAACTTTTCTTAAAGTGGTGAAGAAAATAACATTAATTTTCTTCTTCCAACAGTATATAGCAATACAGATCTCTCCTGATCAGGTGATGTCCTTTGGTGGCTCCACAGACCCTTGCGCTATGTGCTTTCTCTACAGCATTGGAAAGATAGGGGAGCAGGAGAACAAGGTCTACTCCAAATTGCTTTGTGACCTGCTGAACAAACAGCTGAAAATACCATCTGACAGGTGAGCCCATACAGCAATTTGTCTGACATGACTTTCCACAGACTGCTAAAACTATTCATCCCAGGCTAGTCCTTTGGTGTTCTCTATTAATGTGCTGATTGAAGAGGCTAAATGCCAAGTCAGCTGAGCAAGTCCCCAGATAAAGAGAAGAAAGGAGCAATTGCATGAGCTGCAATGCTGATGTCCAGAAGCTGCAGAATTCTTTGGTTAAAATGATGTGGGTTCAGGCACTGTATGTGCCAGAGATATCATGTGCAAAAGACTGGATACAGACACAATAACTCCATGTTATTATATTGATAATTCGAGTCACATGTACCAACACTTCCCTGCTGCCTGTGGGGTACAAGTGGAGGTGTATTCCAAGAGCTTCCACTTACATAAAAGCCTTTCTAGTCCTTTTCTCTGAAGGTATGTCAGTCTGCTCCAGAAATGACTGTAAATAAAATACAGTATCCTGACAGCTTCTTAAACCAAGAAGTAGAAAACCACGAGGAACTCCAGAATGCAAGTAGGTGGGGCACTAAAAGGCACAGGAGGAAGGGAGTGTAAGGCCTGGGAAGTATAAAGCCCTAGGGGAGAGTCTGCAGCGTGGCTGCGTCCTGTTGCAGGAGCACCCTGACCAGCCTGCAGCACTCTGCCCTCAGCAGCTAACGGTGCCTGTCTTCCCTTCCAGGATCTACATCAGCTTCTTTGACATCAGTCCTGGCAATGTCGGCTGGAATAACACCACCTTTGCTTGAGGTGCCCTGGGGTGGTAACAGCTTATTCCTGAACCCTCACCATGGTTTCAGAACTGCAGTTCTAGTCACCTTCTGGTATCTGCCAAATGCAAAAGGCATCGGTACCTTAGTTGCTGCTACCCACTGCTGTTTAACATCTTGCCTGCTGCTTAAATGAAAGTAAAAATGCAGCAGAAACCTTATGACTGAGACCTTCCTGTTACTCTGGGAAGATCTGCAGTTGAGACAGAGGGTGCCTTCTCAAAATACTTCTAACAGAAGATTTTCTTTCAAAAAAGGTTTAGTCACATAGGAACACTCCATTTGCCTTTGCCCTGTCCATGCTCAAGAGCCAAATTTCAAGAGAACTGTCTTGACCTGGTTTCAAGATCTATTTAAGTCAACAGATGTGGTTATAAATGTTGCATGTGGACCTCCATCTCAAAGGAGGAAAGACATGATTACCTCTTATTTAAAAGGGATGGATTGAAGTCCTACTAACACTACAGGGATATCTAACTGATCAGCAGAAAAACTTGTGCTGTGTCCCAGGGCTCAGCATAAGCAGAGGGAGTGAGTGGAAAAAACCACTGTTCACTGTTGTGCCCTCCCCTTTTCATCCATTGAGCCATTTGTAGTGACAGTGAAGATTAGAGCACAGCTCAGAATGAGGCAAAGGCACAGCAAGCCAGAGTAAGCCATTCCTAGGGACTGAAGTGGTGAATTAATTATGAAAGGAAGATTTGCATATAAATATTTATTATTTAAGCCCTTGGTCAGATAAGATCATTTGCTTCCAAAGTAAAATAAAAGATTTAGTAGAGATGTTTCCTGAAATCCTACAGTTAAGTGCATTGTGACTTTTTTCTGGAAGAGCAAACCTTATCACACCCCTGTTCTGAACTCTATTGTTAACACTGCATTTTGTCCCTACCACACCTTTGCTTTGCAGCCACAGACTTTAAATACAGAGCTGCACCTCAACCTACAAAAAGGCTTTGTTGGGATAACAAATGGAAGTTGCTTTGGTGAAAGCTTTTTTGTTAGTTAGGGAGGCAAAAGAGAATGAAATTGCAGATGTCTCTCCGTGTGGCAGTATAGCCAGGGGCTGCCACTCTGGGCCTGGCAGGCCACAGAACAAGCACATCACTGGTGACATTGCTCTCAAGATTTTCTCCCTGCAGAGGTAAAATTTCCACCCTACCTCCATGCAACAACAAATCTGGGAGGCAAGCAGATGAGAGGAATAAGTGGGACTATGCAATGGCAGGGAGCTGAGGATATCAAAGGGAGGAAACTTAATCAGTTCTTAGCTGGTGTTCTTAAGCGCCGTTAATCACTAAAAAAGGAAGTGCTCCAGTTCTCAGCATTATAACCTGTGTCACTCCAAAGCATTCCCATGTAACACCATCCCTTACTCCTCATTCAGGGCTATGTGTGTTCACATGGGTAACAAGCTCTCCAGCAGCAGCAGTGCGTGATTCCTGTGTGTGAAATGTCTGGGTGGAGAGGGCTCCGGGCCTGATCCTCTTTAGCCTTCCGGTGAGTCACTTCGTGCAGCGGAGCAGCGCTGCCGCCCTCGGGGCAGGCAAGAGTCAGGGTGGGGAGCTGTGCCCCGGCAGCCTACGTGCATCACATCACACAGCCCAGCATACGGCTCGGCTCTGCTACCTCTAACCTCCGAAAAGGCAAGCACCGGTTCATCCCTAAGCAAAACAAAAATCACTTCTGCCTTTTTCCAGTAGAAAAATATTATGTGAAAATGGGGATGCTGAGAAGCAATAGGTCATTTTTAATTTGACTGAAGTACATTAGAGAATAATGAATATGCCAGCAAGGCAGACGTTTCTGCTTACACCGAGGTAAAGCTGTGCACATAGTTAAAGCAAAACTGGTACAAATGTTACTTTACTTTGCAAAAGAAAAAAAATAAACCCGAACCAGGGCCAGGATTCCTTTTTGCAACTGCCAAGCTAAGGCTTATATCCCTCTCTGGCCCGGATCCTGCAGAAGCCAGTGGGAGTGCTGCAGCGGTAGTATCACATGCGCTGATATCAGATTATGTATGAGCTGCCCAGCGCGCCCGGACTCCGCTCCAGGAAGGAGCCTGCAACAAACCCTAAAAAACTGTTCAGTGGCAGCAGTCAAGCCAAGGAATAACAGCGGAGCGGGGGAGATCTCTGGCCGAGAGCCTGCTGCGGGAGGGAGCTGCCCAGCGCAGCGGGCACTGCAAACCAAGGAGGGAACTGCTGTGTGCGTGTGTCCCCGCCCCGCTCGCTCCCCTCCCTGCCGGGCGGGGCCGCTGTACGTCCTGTGCGGCCCCGCGCACTAAAAGCGGCGCCGGCGTCCGCCCGTTCCACTGTGCTGGTCCCGCCGCTCGCTTACGCTCTCATCGCTGGCCTCGCCGTCCCCGCCGCCGCCACCATGCCCATGTTCGCCATCTACACCAATGTCTGCAAGGACGCCGTGCCCGACAGCCTGTTGGGCGACCTCACCCAGCAGCTGGCCAAGGCCACTGGCAAGCCCGCGCAGGTGAGGGCGGGCGGCGGGGCCGCGCCGGGAGCGGGGTGAGCACGTGCGCGGCCGAGGCTCGGCGGGCCCGGCGGGCGGGGAGGCGCTGGCGGGGCGGGCCTGGGGCATCTCCGCTCCCTCGCCCCCCGGGGCGGGCGGGCCGCGGCCGCCGAGGGGAGCAGCTGCGGCACGGCGCGGCGGCGGCCCCGCTGCTCCGGGGGAAGGAGCTTGTGCCTGTCTCACCCCGCGGCGCAGAGTCTCCCGGTGCCCGGCCCCAGCCTGCAGCAGCAGCCGGGCCTGCAGGAGCGCGGCGCTCACGTAGCCGGGGATGTGCTGCGCCTGTGCTGGAACCGCGCAGTGGCACGGACCCACCCGGGCAGAGGCTCGGATGGACCGAGCGCTCCGGGCAGCTCCCGGCCGTTCAGCCATCCTACATGGTCCCTCTTGGGCCGCACCGCAGCAGCCTCAGGAGCCGGAGCCCGATTAGACCGAATCGCTGCCGGGCTTTCCGGCGGGCCCGCCGTCTCGGTCCGTGATTTGGGGATGTGAGCTCTGGCACGCAGACACGGGCTTTTGGCCTTTATCTCGCTCCGCCCCGTGCGGTGGCGAGGCTGTGGCGGGCGGGAGTGCCCGTGTCGCCGGCGGCTTTGTGCACACACAGCCGCGTTCCTAAAGCTGAGAGCCGGGCCCAGGACCCCGCAGCCCCCAGGGCCGTGCACCCCCGTGGGGGCCGGAGGGCCTGAGCCTCCCCTGGGCCTAGGAAGTGCGCAGAGGGCAGCACTGAAGAGCTGCCCGACCCCAATACAACTGCCCTGTTCAGAGCTGGTACCCAGAGCAAATTTTCGTCAGGAGAGGGCAGTTCAGATAGCCTGTAACTGAGCGTTTCCCTCCCGCAGTACATAGCTGTGCACATCATACCTGACCAGATGATGTCCTTTGGGGGCTCCACCGATCCCTGTGCACTCTGCAGCCTCTACAGCATCGGCAAAATAGGAGGGCAGCAGAACAAGACTTACACCAAGATGCTGTGTGATCTGATCTCGAAGCACTTGCATGTATCTGCAGACAGGTAAGGCTGGGACACAGTGTAACCATATTTATCTGGCTTTCTGAAACTGGTTTGAAAAGTTTATTTAAAAATACAAAAAGCCGGGAATAACTCCATGTGTTTTGGAAAATAGCAAGTGATTGCTTGTAGCATTTTTATGTCCACATAAGAGTTTGGTGTCTCCCTCTTTCCCTGGAGAGTCTTCTGTTCAATAGCTTTCTGCTCTGAGAGTATAGAAGAACACCAGAGCACTGACAAGTTGCCCGGTGTGTCTCTTGCCTCTGAGGTGTGGTGTCTTTTCCTCTGGTGAAGCAAGGCTGAAAACACGAGGAAGGAGCAGTAACAGGCTGGAGCTGAGAGACAAAAGTAGAAGCCAGCAGGCTGTGAACAGCTCCTTTGCAGGCTGCAAAGCCTCAGGAGAGGGTTTGTGTGCCAGCCATGAAGGATGGGAAGAACCTGGTGCCATGAGGGTTGGAAGAGAGACACGCAGAGCCAGGCCTGAGGGCCTGCTTAACTCTGCAAGGCTGCCAGTCTGTGTGACACGTGTGAGGGACTGCAATGCTCAGAAACAAAAGGGGTTGATCTCCAGAAGTTCTCGACAGGCGGCTGAACAAAAGCTGTCTGGTGTCTGGACAGTCCCTGACCGCAGAAGAATTTGTATTTTAAAAAAAGAGAAAAAGTAAAACTTTGAGGACTGAGAACTATTGACTGTTTGGAAGCTCCACCAGATTTTTGGTAAAGATGAAGCTTGATGGTTTTTCAAGCAGAAGGATGGGAAACACTGTCCCCTGTTGTGTTGTCATGACTTATATAAATCAGTTAATAAGGTCATTGTTATCTCCTCCTTTACCTCTTCTGCAGGGTCTACATCAATTACTTTGACATGAATGCTGCCAACGTGGGCTGGAACGGCTCCACCTTTGCGTAGAGCTCTCCTGTCTGTCTGAAGAGGCTGTTCCTGGACCTCCCCTCACCCTGCCCTGTAGCAGAGACCACAGCACAAACGGCCCCGTGTTGCACTTTGTGCACTCTCACAGATTGATGGCTCCTTGCTAGTGTGTTTAAATATTGCTGCTTCAACATTCCTCTGTTTTCTCTGTGTAGAAAACAAATAAAGATTTAGAAGTAAGCTGTGTGGTGTAGGCTTTGGCAGGTTGGGGATGGAGTTGGGCAATTGCTGTGTGTCAGTTTCACTGATCCTAAAGCAAACAAAGGAGTGTTTTGGGTTTGCCAGTGTTTCTTAGACACAGCATTTCATGCTATGGTGATGGTGCCTGGGGCTGATTCCTGACAGCACTCCAGTGATTTTTGCCTTGCTGTGTCCCAGAGGCTGTAGGTGTGTTCCAGGCTGCTTATTGTTCTGAGGTTTGTTTTTGGATTGTATCTGCCATTGCCACAGTGGAAGCAGTCCTTGGACTAGTCCTGTGCCTGCTGCTTTCCTGAGGAAGTGTCACCAGTGTGTGGCCAAACAAGCAAGGAGGGAGTGCTTTTGCTCGCTGAGGGGAAATGCTGTTACCCACATTGCTTACACTGCCCACTCCAGGCAGCGGGGATGGCCCTCAGTGCTGTGGAAGCTCTGCAGGGGCCTGCAGTGCTGTGGGAAGCTTCAGTGTTCTCTGCCAGCCTATCCCACAGATGCTGTGCCCTGCCAGCCTGTCCCACACTGATGCTGTGCCCTGCCAGCCTGTCCCACACTGATGCTGTGCTCTCCCAGCCTGTCCCACACTGGTGCCGTGCCCTCTCCCAGCCTGTCCCGCACTGGTGCTGTGCTCTCCCAGCCTGTCCCACACTGGTGCTGTGCTCTGCCAGCCTGTCCCACACTGGTGCCGTGCTCTGCCAGCCTGTCCCACACTGGTGCCGTGCCCTCTCCCAGCCTGTCCCGCACTGGTGCTATGCTCTGCCAGCCTGTCCCGCACTGGTGCTGTGCCCTGCCAGCCTGTCCCACACTGGTGCCGTGCTCCCTGCCAGCCTGTCCCGCACTGGTGCTGTGCTCTGCCAGCCTGTCCCACACTGGTGCTGTGCTGTGCCTGCCAGCCTGTCCCACACTGGTGCCGTGCCCTCTCCCAGCCTGTCCCGCACTGGTGCTGTGCCCTCTCCCAGCCTGTCCCGCACTGGTGCTGTGCCCTCTCCCAGCCTGTCCCGCACTGGTGCTGTGCCCTGCCAGCCTGTCCCACACTGGTGCCGTGCCCTCTCCCAGCCTGTCTCGTACTGGTGCTGTGCCCTGTCCCGCACTGAGGCTGCCCTGGGCTGGGGCTCCCATCCCTCCCGTCTCTCCCGTCCCTGCCGTCCCTCCCCTCAGCGCTTTCCCGCCCTTCCCTGAGGGTCCCCGCTGGGCGCGCGCGGCGCTGACCCAGCCCCGCCGGCAGGGGGCGCCCACCCCGCGCCTTCTGGAGCCTTCCGCCGTGGCCTCGCGGGGCGCGATGACGTCATCTCGGCGCGCCCGGGCGGCGCGGCGTGGTCATGGCGCTGTTCTACATCAACAGGTACCGCGGCCCCGCTCCTGCTCCCTCCTGCTCCCGCTGCCTCCTGCTACCGGACCCTGACCCTGACCCGGGCGCTGCCTTAACCCCGGGCTCGGGCTGGGGGTGCCTGTCCGGAGGTGTGTGCGGGCGGCTCGTGCCGTGCCTGAGGGGGTTTGTCTGGGCTGTTTCAGGTACGGCGGGGAGGACGAGCAGGAGGACGAGGCTGAGGCGGAGGACCGGTCGCGGGTCCTGCTGGAGCGGCTGCAGCAGCAGGCGAGGGCCCGGCAGCTGAAGAAGCAGCGAGAGGCGCAGGCGCAGGGAAGGGAAGGCCCCGGGGGCGCGGGGCTGAGCCCCGGGGGTGAGCCCGGCGCAGGAAAGGGAAAGAGGAAGAGGGACAGTGAAGAGCAGGCCAGTGCTCAAGGACAGAAAAAGCTAGAGAAAAAACAACGGCCCCGCGGCTCTTCCGAAGGAAGGGCTGATACTGAGGAGGCAGCAGATGGCAGCAGCCCCACGAAGGAGAAGAAAGCAAATAGAAGAAACTCCAAAGTGCAGCGAGAGAAGACTGAAGCAGGTAAGGATAAAGTGAGGTTGTAGGATTTCAGTTCATTATGGTTGACAGTTTCCACAGAAAGCAGACACAAGTTGCTCTTTGAGTACCTTGCTTAGTTTACCTGATTTTGTTTTCATCTCCTTAATATGTTTCCAATTTCTTTTTTTTAAAGGAAGGCCCCATGTTGCAAACTTTGAGGATCAGTTTAGTGCAAGGGGAGGAGGGAAGCATGTCATATCACCTCAGTCTTGTTGCATCTGTACCACAAAAGAAATGTTTGACTTTTCCACTTGGATTTAGGAAAAAAGAGCTTGCAAGTTGTTGCTTAAGTCCTGTGGTGTAATATTGCCTACGTCCCTTTTCTGGGGCGTGTTCTGACCTGTAGCTTTGTATTGCTATTACCCAAATTCCAGATTCTGAAGAAGACAAAGAACAGGAAAACAGAAACAACTTTAAAAACAAATCTAATAAACGGAAGAAGGTAGATGAGGAAACACGAGGAGATAAAACAGGAAAGAAAGAGAACAGTAAAAATGTTGAAGAAAATCAAAGTACTAAAGAGGAGCTGCCCTTAGCAGCCTCAGGGGAAGAGGCAAATTGTCCACCCTCCAGTATGATGATTCTCGGAGACTACGATGCAAAGCCAGTGCAGAAGGTAACTAGCTCGACTGAGTTTTGATGATGGTTAGGAGAAAACATGCTTCTTACAAGTTTATTTTACATATGGTGTTGCCATATTCTCATTTCCCTCACCTCAGGTTCAGCCCTTCTTACCACAGTGGCTTGCTCAACCCAAACGAGTGCAGAAACGCATCAAAGACAATCTGTGTCCAATCAGAGATGTCCCAGGAATCCATCCCCGACTGTTGAAAAAGCTGCAGATGAATGGAATAGAGTCCTTTTTTCCAGGTGCCTTGATAGTGCTTTTGTTTGTTTCTAAAGAAACTCTGAGAGTTCCTGCACTCCTGGTGCTGTATGTTTTATGTTGTCAGTGAAGTAAAATATAGGACAAAATTGAATGCATGAAAAGGATTGTACCAGATTTAATCCTTCTTTCTCAAAGCTTTGTCTACACCGAGTAAACATCTGTTAACTGCTCAGAAATACAGCTTGAAGTAATGGCTCAGAGCTGCCCCAAAGAGGGAAGTCTTACTTGTGTCCTCACATTTTTCCTCCTTATGCCAAGCTTGTGTTTTAGCTCCTTACTTTCCCCCATCTCTGCTGCTGGTCGGGTCTGGGAACTCATTCAGCTCGTTAAAGCACCAGAAAAGCATACAAACAAACAAAAAATATCTCTTTGTTTTCCATTATTTTCCAGTTTTACAAATGAGTGCAATAAATGTCAGCTCTTAAATAAGTAGGAAGGACAGCTGGATGCCAGGATAAGGACAGAGGGTGACTTCCAGCTGAGCCTGGAGGCTTAGGCTGTGTCAGAGGCCTATCAGGGTTATGCTGGGAAGCCAGTACACGTTTTCTCATTTTAAAAATGCTTTTATATAACATTTTCAGTTACTAGTGAGTTCATTAACCCTCTGGTTTGTGTTTATTTCTGGTTTTGCTCAGTCCAGGCCGAGGTGATTCCTGCCATTCTCCAGAGTGCCTCCAATGGGTACCTGATGGGGCGGGGGGGATACCGCCCCAAGGACATCTGTGTCTCAGCACCCACAGGCAGTGGCAAGACCCTGTCTTTTGTCATACCCATTGTACAGGTGAGCTTATCCTTAGGGAAGTATCTATAGGGGAAATGCTGGGCTTGCTTTTGTTCAAACAAAACCTGAACTTGAAAGTAGGTTAAAAAGTCAAGGAATTTGTGGACATAAGGCAGCAGATTTTCAGCTCAGAGCTGTCTGAGGGAGCTTCTTGTCAGCATCCCACTCCTTTTCTCAGACAGCAGGCACAGCATGAGGACTTGGGAGGGCGGAGGGAGAAAAATGGAAACATAAAACTGTGAGAATGTGTCAAGCCTATCTCTTCTTGCTGAGTTAGGTACAAGAACCCCATTTTCTGGCTTTCAGGGACTCATTTGGCCTTTATTTTGGCAGGTTCTGTTAGATCGAGTGGTTTGCCATGTACGAGCTCTGGTTGTTCTGCCCACCAAAGAACTGGCACAACAGGTATGTGGCCCTTCACCATCTCTGAGCAGAGCTGGGCTGAGGGACAGGCTGGTGCAGCCAGCACTTTGGCTGTTCTGTGGAGCAGTGGGTTTGATGCTGTTCCTGTAATGGAGAGTATTTACTGCAGCTGATGCTGTGGCAGCTGACAAAGCTCATCTCTTTGCAGGTGAGTAAAGTGTTCAACGTTTACACTGACGGGACAGGTCTGAAGGTCGTTTTGATTACTGGCCAGAAATCTTTTGCAAAGGAGCAGGAGATGCTTGTGCAGAAAAAGTAGGTTAAAAGGTATTTTGATAAGGTTTATAGAGATTGCAAGCTAATTAATCTCATTAAGCAGGGCTTAAAATATAGGCTGTTGCAGCACACCATCATGCTATCATGTATGGATGCTGAAAAGCTTTTAGCAGAGAAATTTTCCAGCTTTCTGCAGCATTCTGTGAGAGCTGTGTTTCTCACGAAAGCTATGAAAAACATTGCTACAGTTTTGTAAACTAAATTCTCTTTCTAACACCTGCAGCTTGTTTTCCAAGTTTGTTATGGTACATTGGGAAAATATTTTGGAATGGGTGTTGTAGAATCTCAGCCAATCCCTTGAGGGGTGGTTGGCCAAGGGACCCAGTGGTATCTTGGCAGACCAAGTTATACAAACCAATTTCTAATTAATTAAATAGCTGTTCTTTTCCTGGACTTGGATCGTGTCGTTTCTCACTGTTCTTGGTACAACAGCGACAGTCATGATTTTGGATAATGGATTTATATGCTGGACTCTGGGGGTTCTGCCTTTGTCATAGTGCCTGTTACTACCCCTGTTTTGTGATTGTAATGTTTTACTAGATTTTTGGGGTTCTTCACCAGCAGATATTCAGAATGTGAATATTTACCTTATATCCACAGGTACATATGACTGTGTGGGATTTTGCTGGAATTAAACTTTTTTTAAGAACAGTGAAGAATGACACTTCCTGTTTAAAATGAGGCAGCACAGTGGAGACTGGTGTTTGGTGTCCACCACTGCCCCTGCATGCTGTCCAGTGTCAAGCCCATATGTGAATTTTGCTATTTCTCAGTTAACTGAGTGGTAGGAAAACCTTAAGGTCTGCTCCTTAAAGTCTCTGCTACTGGCTTTATGGTGAAGGAGGATGCTGATGGGCTGCTTGTCCTTTCAGAGTGACAGGCTACTGCAGCCTGGCTGACATTGTTGTGGCCACACCAGGGAGGCTCACGGATCACATTAACCAGACCCCGGGCTTCAGCCTGACACAGCTTCGCTTCCTGGTGAGTCACATCCACCAGTCTCCCATCTGAGTGCAGTGTCTGCTACAGCAGTAATTCCTGCCTTTTTCCTGTGTGGAACATAAATACATCTCTGTTGTAACTGTTGTGTGGGCCTGTCTATGCTCCAGATTGTGGAGGCAGCAGTCACAAGATGAGATGTTTTATTCCAGCTCGTGACACCCAAGCATCCACCCACTTCCCCTTCTCTCTTTGGCTCTTGCAAACTCGGAGTAAGGATGGGCAAAGAAAGCAATTCTCATGACTAGAACCTTCCATTATTTTATCTTGTGGCTCACTGGTTACAGATACAAAGGAAAATAAAAGCTCCCAGTATTTAACAAGTGGTGGCTTTCATCCTTGTGAATTCAGATCGTAGATGAAGCTGACCGTATGATTGATGACATGCACCAGAACTGTCTGAACCAAATTGTCAAAGCTGCATTCCAAGTAGAAAATGACTCTGGCTCCAACATGCTTTTTCAGAGGACCAAACCAGGGCCTGTAACAGCAGCCAGGTGAGTTGCAGAGTGCATTTCTTTGAACTGATAGTATGGACACCAGTACCTGGATGTCACTGCCCTGCTCCACTGTACACTCCCACACAGACTCTCAAAGCTTGATTCCTCTGAGGAATGTCTACCAAAATAAGGCAGTGAACAGCTGATGCCAGAGGATGTTCTTCAGACTCAGTATTGTGTTCTGCAGGCTTTCCTTATTTAGACTAAAGGAGCATCAAAAGAATGCACAAATATTGCAAATCTGTAATCCATTTGCACAGTAACTATAGTAATGCCCTCTGGCAAAGCTGAGTAATGGATTTGGAGGAAAACTCTTGCAATTAACTATCTGCAGCTGCTGATTTTGTACAGCAGTGGCAGAGATGTGTCAGAAACTGAGATGAATGGCCAAGGAAGGACATGACTAGAATGAGGACATGGGTAACTAGAGTGCAGGGACTTGGGTGGGAATAACAGATTGGGGTTGTGCACTTGACTGAGAATGCTCATCAGTTCTGTCTGTGAACTCCACCATAAAACATGGGTGGAAAAGAACCTATAGGAAAAGCTCAGGGCAGGAAAATAGCATCAAAGAGCATTCATTGCTTCCCTTATATTATCTGAAGGCACTTAGGGTGAAATTCCTTTGCCCCATCCTCAAAGCCCAGTTTCTGTGTGCTGTTTCTTTCAGTTCCTGCTCTCCTCAGATACCCTTACAGAAACTGCTGTTTTCAGCCACACTGACCCAGGACCCAGAGAAATTGCAGCAGCTGGATTTATTCCAGCCTCGCCTCTTCACATCTGTGTATTCCGAGAAGAATAGAGATGGAACAGAAACTGAACAAGATACTAATAATAAATACACACTCCCTGAGGGGCTATCGGTATGATGTTAATTCTTTTGAATAAGTTATACTTGAAGATTTGTTTAATTCAGGACTATCTAGTTGTGGTTTTACCCTAAAACAAGTGTGTTTCCTTGCAGAAGTGGCTTTGGGAGTACATATGACCCAGAGAGCTCTACCTTTGCACATTTGCTTTCTCATTATTTAATGTTCATTTGGTTAAGACTGAATTGTTTTTTTAATTATTCTCTCTTCATGTGAAATTGAGTTAACCAGCAACGGGGATTGGAAATATAAAGCCATAATAACGTAGTAGCACCTGTCAATTGTCCCTATGTCTGACATTCATTTCAAGACATGTATATACAGGCCAACCTGTAGACAGGAAAACAATGCATGTTGTTACTTGCCGTGGAGAAGTAAGGGCATTAGAACAACTCAGGTCTCCTGTCTCCACTCGTGTTGTATCCTGCTGGCCTGTTAATTCTTAAGGGGGTGGCATTATGGGCTCTGGTTTTGCTGCTGTTAGTCAGTTGTAAAAGATCCAAGCCTGTGTAAGTCATGGACAGGTAGTGGGTTTCAGGGAAGATAGTCTGAGCAAGAAGTAACTTTTCTCTCTGAACTCCTTCCCTGTTGACTGCAGCAATGTTACGTGCCTTGTGACCTGAATTCCAAGCCTTTGATCCTCTTGTATTTCATGCTGAAAATGAAATTCACCCGCGTGCTGTGCTTTACCAACTCCAGGGAAGCCTCTCACAGGTATACATTAATGAGATCACTATCATAGGTATCTGTCAAGGCCTGTTACAGAGGTAAGGAAGTGACAGTTTCTCTTCCATTTACCTCCAGGTTGTTCCTGCTGGTTCAAGCCTTTGGTGGAGTCACGGTGGCAGAGTTTTCTTCTCGGTTACCTCCGAATGAGAGACAGAGAACCATGAAGGAGTTTGAACAAGGAAAAATACAACTGTGAGCATCTTAAACTACTTTCCTATGTTTTCCAGCATAGGCTCTTTCCAGTGTGTAGTAGGTTGAAACTTACTTGATGGACAAGTTGCTGATCAAGTTGCTGGCTCTGCAGCCAGCCACAGTGTAAACAGCTAAACAGAACAAGGGACACAGTTACATGGGGTCTTCTAAAACAGAGCATGCAGGAGTCTGCTGCAGAATGGGTGTGAGACTTGGACTTGTGACTTTGAATTGTTTATCCTGCATGTAGCTCAGCCTGTTCTAATCTAGCTGCAATCTGAATTTCTATGTGTTGTTTTGTAACAAGCAGTAAATACAAATGCTTGTTCGTAGAGTTGCTCAAAACACACAGGTTTGCAAATATGGAGTTTAATGTTTGTGCTGGGTGTCTGGTATTTGTAGGGAGGAAATGGATGTTGGTGCTTAAACTGTATATAGTGTTAGAGCTTCCTACCAAAGCAATCCCTGCTCAGACTGGCATACAGGTCTACTTCTAGACATGTGTTTGATTTGCATTGTGGTTTTGGTAGCTGTATGAGATTGTATCTGTGGAATGTCTCTGAGGAGGAGGTAATACTTTTTTTCTGGATGTTCTTTTTATCCAAACCTGGTGTATAAATTCCTGCTTGATTACTGGAATTTCTCACCTCACTATCTGTGTTCTGTGCTTTTAGGGAATGTTCAGATACCTTAGAAGTTTGTAACCTCCAGTGTGCTGGCAGCTGTCTGGCATGCTTGGAGAACCTGGAAACACACAGTAATTTTTCATGCTCAGCAGAGGGTGACAGGCCTGCAGTGATGCTTGGAGGTCTGTGGGCAGCTAATAAGGCCAGTGGCAATATGGAGTGACTTGCAGTGCTGCTGCCAGGCTTAGAGGCAGAAGCTGACTGTCCAGTTCGAACCAAGCTTAGCGAGAGTTGTGCTGTGTTCACTTGTGTTTTACTTCTGTGTGTAGTGCCTGAGATGTTACCCGAAAATGACTGTGTATACACTTACAACCAGGTTGATCAGCACAGATGCCACAGCCCGAGGGATTGATGTTAAAGGAGTGAATTATGTGATTAACTATGATGCACCACAGTTCATCAGGACATACATTCACCGGTAAGACAACAGGAACAAAAGGAAGGTGCCTGAGCTTGGTTTGCTTTGAAATATTTAGCAGAGGTGACATGCACTTAAAAGTGCTTTTAGCCTTTCTTTTTTCATTAATAGGCAAATATCTTTCTAACAAAAATTAAGCCCGTAGCATTGCTTGGAATCACTTTCTTAAAACTGGAGAATTTCAGCATCAGAATCTTGGAGTTGATAATGGCAGTTACTATGGGGCTAAACTGACTTGAAGCTACTTTCTGTGTTTTCAGGGTTGGAAGAACAGCACGTGCAGGAGAAGCAGGTGTTGCTTTCAGCTTGGTCCTTAGAATTCAGGTATGTCTGGCAGGGGATTCATTTGATGAAGATGCTTGCAGGAGCATAAGGAATGTAAAGTTCATACTACTTCCCACCTTTTCCAGTCAGCTGACCTTAGTGCTTGGAAATTTCAATTATTTTTTGACTAAGCAGCACGTTCCAAAATGTGCTCATTTCCTAGCTGATAGCTGGTGGGGTGTCTCATCTGCACTGTCTGTTTCGTTGTGCAGGAGCGGCGGTTTCTGCGGATGTTGAGGGATGCTGGCATCCAAGATATAAAGAAACACCCAGTGAAGGGCAATTCATTGAAGCCATTGGTGCAGCAATATGAGGGAGCTCTGTGTAAGCTTGAGAAGACAGTCAAGGTAATTGAAATGGGGAAGAAAATAAAAAATCAAACTGCAACTTGCACAGTTCATTGCAATACATGCTTAGCACAAGAATTAGTGTCCAGGATCCTTTCCTTTGTCTGAGACATTACCATTTCAGTGTGAAGGCAAAATCTGTGGATGCATCAGTATGGAATACTCAGAAAGGGTGGGGAGGGAAGAAAGGTTTTCTGTCAAAGTTAGACAGCATTCTTGGAGGGGTTTAAAAGATGTGTAGATGTGGCACTTGGGGACATGGTTTAGTGGTAGGTTTGGCAGTGCCAGATAAAGGGCTGGAGTCAATGGTCTTAAGGGTCTTCTTCAACCAAAAGAGTTTTGATTTTTGGTGGGTTTTTTCTATTCTGCCATTCTCTTTACCTCTGTAGCTGGGATTTTGACAGCCAGAGGACTGCAAGCAAAGTGCAGAGATGAAACCTTTTGTCATTACAGAGTTTAAGACTGTAATGTACAGCTATGCTGACTAAACGTTGGGTATCTCAAGCCAGGAAAGAATTATCTGCAGGCATTATTTTATACACCAGTGTGAAGTTGAGAGCTTTGAGACAAAAGCAGGGTAGCATTTACCTTGCCAGATGGGTGGACTAGGGATCCATAATAGACTGTGCTGCATGATTTGGGCAAGTGTTCTGCTCTCTAATTTGAGAACTCCTCATAAATACCTGCCCTTGAAAAATGATTTTTAGTGTAGACTAGGAATGTTTGAGAACTGGGGCAGAAAGGATTATCAAATTGTCCTATTCCTCCCTGAAGTCCCTTCTGTGTGACTCTGAGACAGGGGCATCTTCAGTCACCTTCTCAACTTTAATTTTGAACAGAACGAGCGAGCGCAGAAACGAGCCTGAACGTCTGGAAGCTGAGATGGCTGATGTGGCACTGAAACTGCTGAGTGGGACAGGACATGGACTGTTCCCCAGCACAGCAATGCTGAGTCGTGGTCCCTGAATGGTTGGTTCCTCAACCTTATCATATCTGAAGTCAGCTGTTATATAAGGCCTTATTCCTCTTTCAAGGACACTGAACAGACTTCAGTTACTCATTTAAAAAAAAAAAGATAAATTTTGATATACAGGTTGTCTTTAAGAGGACTTTGCATCGTATCCTGCTGGCATATGTGGAATTACCATGGGCTCTTGAGCATGGTCTGATGGAACTGCTGTCCTCCAATGGTGAGGGCTGGGCCCTCACTTCTGCGCTGGGACAATGATTCTGTCTGCAAATGTAAAACACCTGTGCAGTGCCTGTAGCAGAAATGTGTTTGAAGAGCTGCTCTAGGCTGCAGTGACTCCAACTTTTAAATAAATATTATATATATTTTTAAAGCAGTGTCTAATAAAGATTCCTGGGCTCAGGAATTGGACTTGATGATCCTTGTGGGTCCCTTTCGACTCAGGATATTTTATGATTAGGGATGGAAATATTGTTCAAAGGAGTTTTCACTGTTGCAGTCTTGTGCCCTGTCCTTTTCTTGCCTATGTTGTTTCCCTCCAACATTCTGTACCAGAGGTAACAGCAGGTATTGTTCAGTGTTAGATTGGTGTTAATGCAGACTGAAATGTGTGATGTCTAATATAAATGTCCTGGAGCCAGCTAGTGTCACTGCAAGCCATAAGTCTGCATTTGACACATGCCATGGTATTTTTAGCTGCCCTGGCAGAAGCCTTAGAGCTGCCATGTAGCTGTAGCCTGCAACAACTCTCCAAGGGTTGCTTTCCTTTCAGCAGGAATGGCTCCAGATCTGGCTTGTTGTTTTGCAAAGCAAAATAACTGTACACAGGCATTAGCAATACATTACTGAAAGCTGGGAATCTTGAAGGAATGGGGTTTGGGAAAGGTGGTTGAATCTTGTGACGATAGGAGCAAGGTTGTTTTATAGCAATGAAGCAGTGTGTTTTCCTACTGTGACTGCTTGCTCTCCAGTTGTTTTTCCATAGCACGGGTGTCTGGGCTGGTACTGGAGTCACAGGAATGGAAGGTCCTCTTGTGCAAGAGCCGTGAGCTCCCACAGGCAAAACCAGGATCTGCCTCTTAAGCACCCACGCCTGTTTCTTTATCATTAAGGGCAGGTATTGGGACAAGCCACAGATCAGATGTAAGGTGGCAGAGCCCAGCTGAGACTTTGCCCGGAAAGTGCCATCTCCGTGTCCTATGAGTTAGGCACCGCCCTGATGAAGTCGGGGAGGGCAGGGCGCTGTCGCCCCGCCCCGGCCGGGGCGGGAGCAGTGTCGGCGGGACCGGGCGGGACCGGGGGGGACCGGGGGGGACGGGCCGGGACAGGACCAGCGCCGGCAGCCACAGCAGCGGCAGCCACAGCAGCAGCAGCCGCAGCGACAGGATGGGGCTGGAGCTGTACCTGGACCTGCTCTCGCAGCCCTGCCGGGCGCTCTACATCTTCGCCCGGAGCAACAACATCCCCTTCGAGTTCAAGCGGGTGCAGCTGGCCAAGGGTGAGCGGGGCCGGGGGCGGCGGGGGGACCCCTGTGCCCCAGGCGGCCCCAGCCCCTCGGGTAGCGGCGGCCCCGCTGCTCCCCGCGCCGGCACCTCGGCTCCCTTCGCCACTCCCGGGGGAGATGCTTGATTCCAGCCCGCGGGTGGAAGCAAGTGGGTTACTCACCATCCCATCAGTGCGACGTGCTGAGAGAGGGTGGGGTGGCCCTCCTGCTGCAGGGGGCTCCTGGTGCCTACCTAATTCTTCAACACAACCCTGTTTTTTAAATCCTGATTTCAGTGCCTGTGCTCCTCCGCAGCAAACAGGACACTGCAAGGGCGTGTGATTATCTTTGAAATCGGCCCCACCCCAGCAGAAAATGGGTTTCTGAAAAAAGAGACGCTTTTCTAAGAAGTGCTCAGGATGTGCCAGGTCTGAGGCATTCCCGATTCAGATGGGAAACAAAAAGCTGCAGAGATGGGACATTCTGAGGTGTGTAGTTCTTGTTCAGTAATTCAACTTAGAAAAATTTTTGCTCTGGTAAGCAGCAGCAGCAGCAGTTGCTGCAGAGCAACTCCTCTCCTCTTGGCAGGGGTTAACACCCCCTTGGGAGGCTTCTCATGCACCGGTTTGCTGAGCTGTCCCCATGTGTAGGTAGGGTAGGGCAGGGGTAGGGCTGCCCCTCTGGTTCCATTGGGTCAAGCGGTTTGTGGTCAGGTTATTTTGAGAGGGTTGAGGACCAGCTTGTGAAGGCTGTGGAGCGAGACAGTGCAGCTGCCAGTAATCTGAACACTGAGAAATGAAGAAGGGAGGTGGTTTAGTTGGGTTAAAACCAACCGGTAACTGGTAGGAGCCTGTCCAAAGGATATCGTGTGTTTTCACCAAAGGAGGCCCAAAGATGTATCTTCTTTCCTTGTAATTGAAGCTGGTAAAAACTAGCCTTCAACCTTTCCAGAGATCTGCTGGATTTGAAATTAAGGTAATGTATTGGGCATAAAAAGGCCTCCGTAAGTAATGCTTAAAAACAATGAAAGATGAGAAGGCTCCTGGGGCTGAAATCGATAAAATGTGGGAGTTAGGTACTCTGCACAAATAGTGGTTCTTTATCTTCACCTCTGGGAAGCTTTACCTCAAGCCCGAACAGATGAGAAACACCTGCAGATGTTGTTTCAAGTTGTTTATTTCTTCTTATCTCTGGCTTGTACAGGAATGAAAGAGGCTCTGACTTGAGACAAACCTCAGACATGCTGCTGGTTGAGTCTTTGGGTGTTCCCCTGCACACCTTAGCTGTGCGTTGGTTGTACCTTACCGTGCCTTTCCTCCCACTTGTCTCATAGCAAAAAATTTTGCAATTGTTTGTAGCTGGGGGCTGGCTCCTCTTGTGTCCTTCCCCTTCTTTCCCAATAAATTAACTGTTGTGGTGAGACACTGGAGCAAAAGAGAGGAGACTGGCAGGCAAGGAATTGAGAGCACCAAGGAGAATAGAACAACTGAAATGCAGGTATAGGAGAAGTGAGAGGAAGGAAAGTGAATTAAATCACAGATTCTAATGCTCTGTGCCCCTTGGCAACAGTGCCTGCTTTTGGCCTGTAAATTTAAGATGGGTGATTTGGGTGCATCTCATCCCATTCCTGCAGAGCATGCACCTCCCATGCCATGGGGAAGCTCTCCAGGTACCTGCACTGGGTACCACAGTGCAGGAGGCCTCAATGCACTGGTACCTGTCACTGCACAGTTTATAAGGACAAGAACTGATACTCAGAATTGAGGTGGTGGGTTAAATGTGATGCCCCAGAAAAGCTCTTGGGCCCCCAGTAGGGCAGGTGTCAATGAAAGGGGTAGAAAGAGTGAGAATGGATAGGAATCACATGACATTCAAAGGACATCTGAAGACCTGGAATCTGCATACTTCATCTTTTTGAAAGGGGTAGGGGAGATGGGCTGCGAGCCAAGTGACAGGGGATTGGTCACAAATCAAGTTTGCCAGGTACTAGAAAAGCTAAGTTTGCTTCCAGAGCATCTCCTCTGGCACAGATTCTCAGATGGCTCACATAGCAGGACATGGCACAAGGTTAGTTACATATTAGAGAGGCTTGAATACCCAGGCATCCATGTGTGACTGAATCGAGTGGCTGGAAAAGGCTGTCATTAACAAGTCACATAAAACAAGGCTTCTGGGACTGGTTTCAGACATAAAGGAGTACACTGAGACCTCAGATGAACAAAGCACCTTCTCCTGTCAGGTTCACTGCCTGCTTTTCAGGGAGGACCCACAAGATAGCTTAAAAGCAACCTCAAATCCATACTTGCTCTGGCAAAAGATATGCAAAATGCACAGGAGCTAATTGAAAGATCTGTAATGAAGTACCATGACTTTATATGGAACCACAGGAATTTATTTTCATCTGTGGATTTTAAAAAGCAACTTGAAAATAAATTACATTATCTTCCAGAAAAAAAAATTATCTGCTCTCTCACTGTCCTTGTTGTTCATGTTTCTGATAGTGAGATCCCTTTCCTCCAAGGTGCTTGCTGCTTCCTCTGGGTTTGTACAGGACAGGTACCTCCAGGCACAAACTTAGTGATAGAGCCCCAAGCTGTGAAGTGTCGTTGGTATGAAAGGACTCCTAATCATCCTGCCCTTGGTCAAGAGGTGGGTCTGGTATGCAGGCAATAGGCAAGTAAGCTGATACCGTAGGGCTACCCCCACTACTCACCCTGCAGCACAATTCATTGGTTGTAAACTTGATACAAGACTCTATTTGTACAATCAAAACCAACTTGAAGCTAGATGGCCCCCAGAAACTCCTCAGGTGTTTACAAACAGGTCCTGAGTATCCCTGCCAAGTAAAACTTCTCATTTCCCTCCTCAGGGCAGCACAAGACAGAGGAGTTCCGGAAGGTGAATGTCCTGATGAAGGTGCCTGCACTGAGGGATGGTGCTTTCACCTTAGCAGAGAGGTGAGGCTCAAATAAACTCAGTCCCCTACTGCAGTATTGTTTATCCCAATGCTTGGATTGCCAGTGTACTGCTGGGACTCCAGTCCAGAAAGTTTTTTGTCTCATTCCTATCCTATGTTCCACTTGTACAAACCTGTGTTTCAAGAAAAGCTATCATATGTAAGCAGCTTGAACAGCATTAATAGTAGAAAAAGCTGCTCCTTGGAGCTACTTTGCTACTTTGTGAACAGTGTTTCTGAGCTTAAATACCTGTCCACGTGTCCTCCTGCTCTCGCTGCCTGCAGCTGGGGGCTGTAGGTCAGTGCAGGACATCTGACATAAAGCACCAGCTCCTGGATGGTCAGGCAATGTGAAGCTCAGATTGGTATAAACTCATTCTGCAGCTTCTATTTGCTCAAACATGTTGATGGGGTACCAGCAGACCACATCTGTCTCGCTGGGCAATTATCTCATATCAGGTAATTGCTGCCCACAAGCAGCCAGTTAAGCCAGCACAAACTCTCTCCCGTGCTGTGCCCCGCTGCACTTCTGCCTGACTCCAATCAGGTTTGTGTGTCTGCTTGTCCAGCAGTGCAAAATTTGGGGGGGAAAGAAAGAATGAGGTGCTTTAATCTCAGATGATCAGCTTACCAGTCTGTCTTGCTCTCTGGGCAGCATTGCAATCCTCCTGTACCTGGTCCAGAAATTCAAGACTCCTGATCACTGGTACCCATCTGACCTGCAAAAAAGGGCTAGGGTTGATGAATACCTGTCCTGGCAGCATGCCAACATCCGGGCGAAGGGAAGCAAGCTGTTCTTAACCAAGGTAAAACCATTATATGTCAAAACTTAAGTGCCAAGAACTGTAAGTGAAATGCCCTGCCTGTGTGCAGGGCCTTTCTAAGCAAAAGTACAAGCCAGATAAGAGATAGGAACAAAACTGACTTGGCTGCTGAAGTGAGTCTTAACTGAAGTGGCCTGGATCCTTCATGCAGCAGCCAAAGGTCCAGAGCAAATGCATCCTGGGTGAGCAGCTCCCACCAGACACAGCTCGGTGCTGGCTGCTCAGCTTCGTGGAAAGTAACAACCTCCCTCTGGAAAACAAAATGCAGTTGCTGGCAGGTGATACAGTCTTCCCTTGATAGGAGACTCTTGTGGTCGAATTTTCAGATTTCTAGGCAGCAGACAAGGAGAAGCAGGAAGTAATGACTGACGTTAATGTTAACCTGGCAAGGTTGATGAGCAGTTCTGGTTGTTCTCGTGCATGGCTGGTGAGGGATCCTCAGAAGGTGGCAGTGAGTGTGATAAGTAGATTTGGAAGAAAACACAAAACCAACTCATTTCTTCTCCCTTCCAGGTGCTGCTGCCTCTCCTCACAGGCCAGCCACTTCCTCCAGAGAAACTGGAGTTTGCTACTGAGGAGCTGAACGTTGCCCTGAGGCAGTTTGAGGAAAAGTTCTTGCAGGACAAGCCCTTCATCGCAGGCAGCGAGATCTCCCTGGCAGACCTTGTAGCACTGGTGGAGCTCATGCAGGTGAGCAACAACCCCAGCACTGCTGGATATGTGAGCCAGGCTGTGGGCAGGCCAGGCCAAGGAGTGTCTGCTGCACCCCCACATCTGTAATGGCAGATCTTCCCTGGGGTTAAGTCTTGTTCCTTTGTGACTTTGACCACAATTAAGTTTGCCAGGGAAGAACACTTACTTTGATGAAACAGTTCTTTCTATAGAAATATGGACCGAATTAATCAAGAAAGAAAGATAAATTACAAACTAGGCAGGAAAGTACAGATATTTGGAAGAGCTGTGTTGGTGTGCATGGACTTCCGTGTTCTGCGTTAGACCATTCTTGGGTTAGCCGTAGCAGAGCTCTTTGCTGCACGTCCCAAGGGACAGCTGCTGAGGGTGTCACCACTTGCTTCCTATGACCTAAGAGCCAGAGATGAGCTCCACCTAACCTCATTACTGTCTGCTGCCTTGAGCCAGAAGCATATCCGTCTTTCATTTGGTCCCATCCCTGGTAACTGCTGTGTTTGCCTCACTCCCGGGTGCTCTCTCTGTCTCTGCAGCCTGTGTGCGCTGGTTACGACCTGTTTGAGGAGAGGCCAAAATTAATGGAGTGGCGCAGGCGGGTGGAAGAAGCTGTGGGGAAGCAGCTCTTCCAGGAAGCCCACGAAGAGATCATGAACATTAAGAACTTGACTGCTGATCAGTTTGCACCCGAGATGATGGAGAATTTCAAGCAGCAGCTCCTAAAGCAGGTCAGCCAGAATTAGAGGGTAATGCTCTAATAAAATGGATTATTTTCTGAAGGCTTATTGTAGTCTTTCAGTATTTCTTCTAAAAATCATACAGAAACACCATTCCACAAAGTGTGCTTCTCTTCATTCTCAGCCTTTCTGCAACTTAGAAGGGAAGAAAACTACATCTTAGACTGCCATGAGCTGCTTTTCCCTCTTGTCCACTGCAGCACGGGAACTGTAGCCCTGTAGGCTTTTCTTTCATGCTCCAGCACCACTGGATGTGTTTCAGGGCTGAGATGGTTCAGTCTGTGTGGGAACAGGGGCAGTCAGAGCTGCCCTCCCATCTCTGTTCTGAGTTTTCCAGGCCAGAGCAAAGGTTTCCTGAGGGTATGGCAGAACTGGTATGTCTAGAACAAGGAAAAATCATTGTAGCAGATGGTTTTCCCTTTGCAAAGTGAAAACAGTCTGCTGGAAGATTTTTGCTCTTTAGGACAGAGACAGGTCAGGACCCAGCCCCCGGTGGGAACCCTGCCAGGGCTCTTGAAACACCTGGCCACTAGATGCTGCTGCGTCACCTGGGAGAGCAAAGGGACACAGGGCCCAGATGCAGGGAGCTGTGCTGGTACCCAAGGAATGCCTCCAGCTTCTGGAAGGACAGAATCAATAAAGCTCACCCAGAGACTCATGCTACACTCTACAAAGGACATCCTGCACAGTGGAAAAAAACCTGCTTTTCTTGGTCAAGCTGCTGCCAACCACGCAGTCCCCTCTGCAACTACATCAGTGCTCTCTCCCTTTCCCACAGTGGTTTGTCAGCTCAACAGAAACCATTTTGACCGGGCTGTCAGCACTGAGCGCTGCAGTGGCTGGGCTAGCACAGGTAGCAGAGGGAGCTGTGCAGGCCACCCCTGGGTGAGCAGAGAGCTCAGTACACGAGCTGAGTAATGTCCCAAGCATAGTTAATGCTCCACTGCTCTTCAGTCTCGTCAGATCCTCCATAAAGCCAATGGCTGTATTTGCAAGGTGTTGTAGCTCTGTTGGGATTTGGAAGGAAGTGGACATTGAGTCATCCTCCACCTGTGTAGCACCCTTCATAACTTCTTGCCTGTGTCCCTTTGTGCCCGTGCTACTTTTCTGTTCTGTTCCTGTGACCTCCCATTTCCAGGTACAGGCCTCCATGAGGAGGGTTCCAGTGTGCAGAATTTTCTCCCCTCCTTGTTAAGCTGTGGTTTTATCTGGAAGTTTTGTCTCTGCTGCTGGTTGCACCATCCATGGCAAAAGCTGCACAGTATGCTGGGTGTAAGATGTCAGTTGTCTGAATGCAAGTCAAGTCATTACAGTGCTCAGAAATGGTGAATGTAGCTGCTCAAAGTCTCACACATTCTTTCAGTTGGATCTACTGTTTTTGGGGAATGAGCCAGCTGGCTTTTCTGTTTGTTTCCTGAGTAAACCTGCCCTTTAGTTCAAAAGGCCACATGAACCACAGTTTGCAATGCACATGCCTGCAGGCTGGTCTCTTTCCATACTTCCAACCTACAGGAAATCCTCAATGTCAGTGGTGAAAAGGAACATTAGCCCTCAAACTCTCTCAGTGCTGACACATGCAAGGGTATTTGTCTTCTTACCTGATTTTTTATTGGTAAATTTGTTGAGGAGGGCCTGTTGCATGCCAGCGAGTAAAGTCAATGACAGCAGCTCTCTTCTGGCCCTAAGAGTGCTTGCATGACTGGTCCCTGAGCAGCAATCCCTGACAACGCCGTCCTGCTGCAGTTGCCAGCAGTGCTGAGCCTCAAGAGCTGTTTACGTTGTACCACCAACCACTTCCTTCCCTTTAACTGCAGCTTTGCCACAGTCACCAGCTGGGCTGCTCTGCACCCCTGCAATTAAAGAGGTGCCTTCGCTGCCTCACTAAGGCTGTCCAGCCTCGCTGCGCTCTGCTGTTGGCACCTTTGTACTTTCCTTGACTTTCAACTTTTCCCTTTCTTTCAACCAGAATCATAAATATTTCCCACACCTTCTGTTCAAGTATAAGCAGAGCAGAGGAATAATCAAAACCAAGAGTCTATTTTGCAGGGTGCTAATCTTGACAGATCTCAAAATGGACTTAGGAGCAAAGCCTTTCGTGATACACATCTCCCTGCAGAATCTCCAGATAGGGCTGTTCTGCATGCAAACCATTGCACAAGCCAAGGCAAATAAAGTGTCTTTTTAAAACTTTTTTATTTACGATACTTGTAGCACAAGAGCTCTGTATAAGAGTCTTAAGCCAATTTTCTGCTTGTTGGAATGAGGCACAAGTTCCTTAAATGTCACCGATTGTGCACTCCTGCAAGGATGGCTGCCTTCAAAACCAAGCTGCAGCTATGTTCAGAGCTGGCTCTCTGGTGCTCCTCCGCTGCGCTTTCACAAAGCATAAGTACACTTGCCTCACTCCAGCCTGGTCATGGTGACAAGAAGAGATTTTAAATTGTTTTTCCCATAGTTTCTGCCTGGCGTGTATGCAGTGACCAGTGGCATTTTGGGCCCTTCTATTCCCACAGGACAAAGCACCTCCCTAGACTAACTCCTTGGATGGCCACAGAGTTATAAAAAAAGATGAATCTGCCTTGGTTTTTGTTCTAAATTGTGGAGATAAGGCTGCTCATCCTTGTACTTTGCCTTTTGCTATCCCTCCACCTCTGCATTTTGCTCCTTTGTGTCACTGGATGTTGTCTGGTTCCAGTTCCCAGATTGAGAGCCCTGGGAGCTGCCTGCCAAAACCCAACAGATTGTGCAAGAGTTTTGCTTGCCTTGGTACAAGGTCTGTTGACTGTCCAATCCCCTTTCACCCTGAAAAGGGAGAGGGGTTACACCTGCACTGTCAGATTAACGTGTCAGCTTAATCAAACATGTTTGATTCAATTTCCTCAATTCTTGCCACGGCTATTTGGAAATAAGTGAGAACCTGTGATTTCTGGAATAAAATGAAGCTGTAACAAACAAAATAGGAGGAATGTTTAAAAACCAGAAAAATATCCTGAGACTTTTTCTAAATGATTAAGAAATAAATTGCAAAACTTAATGCATTTTTTCTGTCTTGTTCCTGTTTCCAAAATGCTGACAGAGAATATAAAGGCAGGAAAAATGGTCTTTGAGGTGATGGAGTCAAATGAAAATACAGCGCTAGAAACACTAGCCTGGGGCCAGGAATAATCAATCAAATGGCCTATAATACAACCAGATAAAAATACCTCTTTGATTATGTGAGCTGTGCAGTGCAGTCAGCATATTGGAGAAAAACTTAAGGAAGGAACATTTCCAGGAGGCACATGAAAAGATCTTTGAAGTTCAGATAGGACTAATGGATCAACTGAACCATGAATAAAGGAGCAAAGTGAACCCACACTGCTAACGTTGCTGCACACTGCTGAGATCAACACTCTTCTCAATGATATCTCAGAGTAGGGACATGGAAGCACTTGGAAGCACAAAGACTTCTCAGACTATTACCTGTGCAGAGCCACTTTCATGCTCTTTTCCCCCACTCCCTTAACATTTAAGATTCCTTTGCACTGAAGGAGTTTAAACTCAGGCACCTGCCACAATACTCTGAGCTGTGATCTCCAGCATATTGATGCTGGGTGCAGGTTCTCTAGAGGGTAAACTCTGCTGCAGGGGAAGTGAAGGGTGTGCACAGCCTCTCCCTGTTCTGGCTGAGAAACTGAAAAATCCTCACAGTACTCTTCTAAATCTGAAAGTTCTAAACCCCTGGAAGTGTTCCAGTTTGTAATTTATCTAGTCCACAAGCTCCCAGCTCAGTACCCAAGCCTTTTCACCACCCTTTGCACACGAAAAAGAGCAACTGATCCTCCAGTTTACTCTCCCTGAGATTCCCACAGCTCTTTCCAAAGATTTCTGTGTGCCATACAAGCTCTCTGGCACAACACTGATAGCAAGGTGTCAGCACAGCTGAGGTGGGTTTGATGGGGGGTGACTTTGCCCTGGGTGGTTCAGCTGCTCTGTCTCCCAGAATCCCAGAAGTCCCTGTACTCGTCACTTTCCCGAATCACAAAGCTGTGAAAGGCTGCAGGCTCGGTGCAAGGGCTTGAATTGAATCTAAGCTTCTTTAGCTCTCCTCCACTTGCATGAAAATCTGAAGTGACAAATACCAGGGAGAGAGGAAAGTCACTTTGAGTGAGTATGCAGACATAATGCCCACAGAGAAGTCCTCCACACTTCACTGCCATTCAGATGTCACCTTGCAGCACTTGGCGGAGATTATGTGACCAAAGAATTATGTCCTGAACTGAAAACCATACTGAGATCTGGCAGTGCATAATTAACACTGGCTTAGAGGACATTGTGCAAAGGCCCAGTCTGCAGCGTGGCACAACCCTGCAGAGCTGTGTTACAAAACTCAGCATTTACCTTGTGAGAGTCGTAGTAGGATGCTGTGGATGAGAGTGGCTCCCGAGCCCCTGCAGTGCCAGCCAAGGCTGTGGAGGGGAGTGACAGCCCCCTCTCCCTTACTGCTTAGTTCCAGCCTCTCTTTTGAGGCTGGTAATTGACCGTTACTCGCAGTTTGTCACTATTCACATGTTACCTTCCCTTCCTGAAGGAAAACGAATAGACACGATGGCAGCCAGAGTGGGCCAGGGCCGCCTGACGCTGTGGGAAGGGGAACTCTGTAACCCCTGTCCCAACGCCGGCCGTGCCTCCCCGGCCGAGGGGGGCTCTCCTGGGGTTCTCCGGCACTCTCCAGCCCGCGCCCCGCAGGAGAGTGCCGTTCCGCGGTCCCCCTACGGCGCAGACCCCGCTCCCTCCGGCGCCCGCCCCGCAGGCCGCCGCTGCCGCCCCCCGCCCGGCGCGGCCCGGGGGAGGGAGGGGAGGAGGGAGGGACGGAGGGCACCTCCCGCCCGGCGCGGCTCGGCCCCCGCCGGCCCATGCAGGGCGGCTCCGGGCGGCCGGCGGCAGAGCTGCGGCAGCTCCTCGCAGAGCGGGCCGGGTCGGGATGGGGCTGGAGCTGTACCTGGACCTGCTCTCGCAGCCCTGCCGCTCCATCTACATCTTCGCCCGGAGCAACAACATCCCCTTCGAGTTCAAGCACGTGGAGCTGTTCAAAGGTGGGACGGGCGCGGCCGCCGCCGCGCTGCCCCGAGGCGGCGGGGCCGGGGCGAGCGCAGCCCGGCGGGGCGCGGGCTCAGCCCCTCTCTTGGCTCTTGGCAGACTCGGTGCTGGGGAAGAAGCCGGCGGCGGGGAGCGGCGCGGAGCAGCCCCGCGCAGGTGAGGGCAGAGCAGGGGACGGGAGGGTCCCCGCGCCGGCACCGGCCCTGCCCGGCAGAGCCCGGGGAGGCGGCCCCGCGGGCGGGGAGGGACCGCACGGGCCCTGCGAGCGCTCGGCGCTGTAACGCGATCCGCGGACGGGGGCCGGGCTGAGCCCGCCGCTGCGGCCCTGGAGCTGGCGGTGGTCTGCTCTCACGGCCCCCGGGGAACCCCTCCGCCTCCCGGCACAGGAGCAGCAGCGCGCCGTTCAGCCCGGTGGGAGGGAAGGACGAGCCCCCAGGGCCACCCGAGTGATGCTGAATCCCTGCGCTGCCCAGGGCCATTGAACGCAGTGGTTTGACCGTGCGGCTCCCGTTCCCAGAGCAGTCTCGCAGCTCTGCTGCATCTATTTTTGTGGCTCTCCAAGGAATGTTCCTCTAGGCATTTGAAGCAAATTAGTCACAGTGACAGCCGAGGAGTGCTCTGGTAATGCTGTACTTTGCGGAAACACTCAGCTGTTCAGGCTCGTCCAACTATATGACTATTGCCCAGTTAAATGTTGCGTTTTCCTAGTAAATCGTTACTTTTGTGCCTAAGGCAAAGCATATAATTTGGAAACCCTTGGCTGAGGAGTTGATTAGGCAGGTACATGATTGGCAAATAGAGTGGGATTTTTTCCCCTTCTACTTCCATAAAATCTTCTCCACTGCTCTTTTCACCCACCAATAAGCCTCCTGCCCTACACTATGACTTACGCTTAAGATATCCTCATGTGTGCAGCCTGCCCTGCTTTTTGACTGTGTATACACAGTGCGTATACTCTGCTTGTTAAAGTTACACCTCAAAGCCCAACAATACACACTGTGTGTGTATATATCTATATATCTCCATCCATCCTTAGGGGTCATCAAGAATTAATTACCCCAGATACAACTGATTGTTAAACAGAGCCATAAGTCAAGCCAACATCACAGGAATGATAAAGATGGGCCACCTAATACCACTAAACAAAAAGGCTCACTCTGCTGGCTGGAAGAGAGGCACAAGCTTAAACTCTGCTAAACTGCAAATACAAATATTAGTCTCTATTTTCATGCAATAAACAGGGGGTCCTAATGAAGCAGCCTGGAGTTAGTGTTCACACCAAGGCATTTGCCAGTTCACAGCTCAGTCGCAGAGTCTCAGCACAGGCCTTTTATGTCTGTGTGCAAAGACCCTGTACAAATCAAAGTAAATGATGCCATCCCTGGGCTGTGGTGCAGGCTGTGTAACAGACACTGACCTACTGTCCAACCTGCTATAATGAAATGTTTGTGCCATCAGGGAACAAATATGCTGAGTATTCCTGCTAGGATTTTTGTATGATGAAAGCTGCCTGAAATCTGATTCAGGCTGCCCTCATCCACTGCTTGCTTCTCATATCCTTGTTTCTTAGATTCCTGCTGTCCTGGATAATAAACACAGACAGCAGGGCAACCAAATAGCTGGGTCTGACAAGGGACTGCTCATTAGCTGTAAGCATTACTGACTGGCAACTTTCTACTGCATTTTTCCAAAGACCAGCTGAACACTACAGGTCTCACCAGAGCTGGGTGTGTGATGACCAGTGGCCTTTGGAGCCCTTCTAAAAGCACAGAACAAAGCCCCTTCCCTGAGCAACTCCTTGCGTGACAGTAAATTTACAAACACTTGCCTCGCTGTTTCTGTGATACAATTCATGGGGGTGAGGCATCCTGTACTTTGCCTGCTGGCTTGATTTTTGGACATTTTTATTTTTATACTCAATTTTCTCAATTATTATGCTTAACTTGCTCTTTCTGTCAGGCTGTTATTTTGAAGAAGCCCTACCTAGGGCTTCCTACCTCTCTTGACAGTGTTGCCTGGTTCTGCTGTGCAGATGGAATCTCTTACCCAGCTAAGCTGGAAGCCATCATCACAGCAGGTAGCCAGAGACTTTTCCTAATGAAATGGAAGATGTGGGTTTGAATCCCGTCAAAAGCAGATAAGTGTAAACCTTAGTCTCTGATGAAGCTACTTACACTGGAATTTTTAAAAAACCCACTTCTCAAAGGAGAAATAAGGTAGAGGCTAGTCAGCTAGAAAGGAGAACAAGTGGTAATGTATGTATGCTCTGCCTGAGTTAACTCATTATATGAAATTGATATAAGGGAAAGCAGTCTGTAATTGTAATGCAGCAACCTTCCTTTTCCCACCCTGTCTCAAACCAGCTGCACATAAACTTATTTGTCTAGAGACTGGTTTTATTTCCTGGAGACTATTTCATACTGAACGTTTGTCCAGTAATGTAGACACTGCAACTGCTTCCTCAATGGGTACAAATAGTTCTTAGAGATGGAGATCACTGTAAGTTAATGATCCTTTTTCTTGTCTTTGTTGAACAAAGGGATTTTTGTACAAGACCTCCTGCTGGTCATGCTGATTTGATCAGGATTTGCACCTTAATTGTCATATGTCCTTCTCAGTAGCACTTTAAACAAGCAAAGCAAACAAATTCCTCACAGCTTTTCTTACTCAGGTGTTCCTGGGCTGTTGTGCAATTCCCTGGCATTTAACTGCTGACTGGCAAGTCCTGTGCCAGCAGTAGGAAACTGAAAGCCTGATTAGATAGTCAGCTGTTAATTCCTCCAAGGGACTGTGGAGTTTAAATGCTTACAGAATGGTGTCTTCCTCCTGTGTTCTCCTGTTAGAAGTAGGTTGACATGCAGAGCCAGGAGTAACACAGAGTCAGGAGTAGTGCAGGGTTGAGGTGTCTGAGCTTCCCTGCCCCTAGCAAATGTCCACTCTGTCAGTAAGTTTTGCAAGTATCCTGGTACCTGAGTCAAGAAAGAGAACTCTTGTATAGGAATATAAACTGCTCCATGCCATGCGCCCAGCCTGAGCTGACTGCCCTCTGCCATTTCATTACCTTTCAATTGTGAGCTATGACCCTACTGGGAAAACCTCACACGGTTCACTGATCATCCTGTTGGCTGCAGGTATTTCATTTATCATGCACTGGCAGATACACTTCTAACCTCAGACTTGTCTGTTCATGTTCTTAGGGCCATCAAATAGTGAAGGTGCTGGCAAAGTCAGCCTCTTGAAGAAAGTACCAGCACTGAAGGATGGAGACTTCACCCTTGCAGAATGGTAAGAACTCAGTCCTTAGACTTCCTTGTGTAACAGCAATCTGTGCTGCATTCAGAAGATGTCATTCCTGTGGAATATTTAAAGATCACAGAATATATGAACATGCTGGTTATTTTTAATAGTATAACCTCATTTGATCTCTTTCCACTTTCTGTTTGAATTATCTTTCAGAATGTAAACAGCTCAACTGACTTAGCTGCTTCATCTCACCCTGAATGCACTTACCTCAAAGTGGGATTATAAACATTTCTGGGAGATGTTGAAAGCTTATAAAAATCCCTTTCACCCTAGGAAAAGAAATCCCTTTTACTCTAGGAAAGAATTCTGTTTATCTGAATTAGTCATAAAGGCTGAGTGAACATCTACACAGATAAAATTTAGGCTTTACATTAAAAGATTAATATGGAAACTGGTTAATGATGTCATAATACTGAAACAATTGAACAATTGATAGTAGTATCAGCATGGTAAGGGTGTCTGCATTTTCTTCCATTTTGTCAGCACATTTTCTGTGGCATCTTTTTTTTGTAGTAATGGCCTAAGTATTGCTGCAGATGACTAAGATATTTTTCCATCTGACTTCTGCCAGTTAGTGAAAGTATAAACATCTGGACAAACACAAAAATGATTCTGTAGGGTTTCCTTGCTGAGATTTCCACTGACTTCAGTGGAAGCTGCATGCTGGAGACAGACCCGATGAAAAGGCAGCATAACCTATGAGAGAGTTTCATTTAGTGCACAAGCACAGAAACAGCACAGGTCTCAGAGAGATGGGTCAGAACAGTCAAGGAGCAAGTGGAGTTACCATCACTGATAGATGATCATGGAGGTTTATTGTTTCTTTACCCCAGTACTGTCCAGCAGCATGATGCTGGACAAGAACAGTGCTGTCATTTTCCAGCAGGTTAAAGTTTTCATGGAAGCTAAGGTGTCTAAGGGCCACTGCTGTCAACATGAATTAGATGCCTTTATAAGGTCCCTAGACTCCACTGGGAATCCTGATCTGAATGCTTTTTAGTGGCAGCAGCAAGCTGAGAAGAGGCAGGAGAGGGAGCTTAGGCAAAAGTATTCTGCATCATAATTGCCTGCCCCCTTTCTTGTCTCCTGTTGATGCGTGAGCAGCACTGCCATTCTGCTGTATCTGAGTCGAAAGTACAACACTCCCGACCACTGGTACCCCTCAGACATACAAAAACGGGCCCAGGTAGATGAGTACCTCTCCTGGCACCATGCTAACATCCGGGCTAATGCTCCTAAGACCATGTGGATCAAGGTAAGGAAACAATGTAAAAACGTGAGTAAAGTGATGTTTCCTATGAGAATACTGAGGATTTTAACAGCCCCAATTCAGAGACAGTTTGTCATGCTGAAACAACAAATGTGGGCCATTCCTAGCTGAAAGGAGCTGTTGTAGAGGGAGCTGTTCCAAACTGATCAACATCAGGATTTGGCAAAAGCAGCTTTGGCCTTTTTGCTTTTTCCCTTAAAGAAGACCTGGTACAAAAGGTCTCAAACCCAACAGACTTCCATTGCCTGGATTTGTGAGTGACTATGTAACAAACTTAGTATTGCTTCCAAGGGCCTCCCTCCCACTGCACAGCTGTGCAGAGTGTGCACATAGGCAAAGTTTGGCTTTGGTGAGCATGTGTTTTGTTGCTGGAAGCAGAAAGACTTGCATTCTTCATACAAGTCCCTGCAGCCACATTAGGGTGGAAATCCAGAAGGAGCCTCCTGCTTCTGGCACACTTATGTTCCTCTCTGAAATAGGCTTAGTGACAGAGAGAAGAGAGACACTGAGAGGCAGATTTTCTTTACTCAGTGCAGTCAGGTCAATTTACATTTAGACAAAATTAACTGATTCACCCTGAGCCAGAAAATCATTTAGTATTAGATGATTTTGCTGGATACCTATTTCCAGCCAACTCACCAGACAGTTAATGCAACTATCCTTAGAGAGACCTAGGTGCAAATATAGTCCTGCAAGGACAGCTGTGGTATGGAATTTCAGATGAAATCAGGGTTGCTAGTAAACAGGTAAGAACTTCATTCCTTCATTGTAAAATTTGCCCTTCTTTGTGCCTAACAAAATGTATCAGGACTCATTTATCTTCTTGAATTTATTGATATTTGATTTTTTGGCTATGGAATGCAGAGAAGCAATTTAAATATGAGTCAGATTCATACAAAAAGCAGTTTCTTCCAGCCTCTGCAGTGCTCCAAGGGAAAGAAATCCAGCTAATTGCTGCTGCTGATAATTAGATAACCCAGATGCAGAAAAGGTCCTCAGAATAACTATAAATATGGAAACATATAAAGCTACCATGTAAGAGAAGGATATTAGCTAGAAATGGGAGAAGACAGACTACCCTGAGATAAGGAAAAGGAAGAAGATGCTGTTTCAAGTGATTTTACCCAAATATCCCATCATGCATAATTGGAATCACTGAGGAATAGAACTGGCCATGAATTTTCTGATGAAATAGATTCCACATGTATTTGGCCAAAATCCTGGGTTGGATTAAGCAATCCCAACTTGAATTGTTGAATATACTAGCAGAAAGTAGAAATTCGGTCCACTCGCACTGACTGAAATTTGTATCTTTAATTCTGATTTTCTAATTAAACTATACTTCTTTAGCTGTGGAAGGTGAAGGCAGCATAGCTGTGAAACACTGCAGGCTCCAGTGGTGCATACGCCTCTGTCACTGGTGAAAAATATTGTGGAAAAGCAACTACCCCCTGTAGCAAGTCCGTGCAGACACAAGGACTGCAGTTATGTGATTGCTCTGGAAAAATTTCTAGTGGTTTAAAGAATGATGCTTGGCAGGCCACAGAAAGGGTCATGTAAAAATGGTGTTGACCACTTCCAGCCTTGCTGGCTGCTGTCACACAAAGGAAGCCATTTCTGTCTCTCCAGCCAATGTTGATGTGTTCTAGTCCTTCCTATGCTCCTGCCACAGCCACCACGATTCCCTCCTATCCATCACTCTGTGGGACAGGCAACTGCCTTCAGCAGCCAGTTCCACAGCGGGGTGGCTGGCAGGGGTGGCTGCTGGGCAGCCGCTGGTGAAACAGAGGACGCAGCAGGGGTGACTGTGGCAGAGATTTGTCTTCCCTGGAGCTGTTGCCCATTTTTCTTTTGTAACCCAACAGGGTGGAGTGGGAGGGCACAGCTGCCAGGCACAAAATGAGATGAGGATCCTTGATTTTGTTCCACATATTGTTGCTGATTAGCTGGAGGCCACTGCCATGGCAGGTCAGCCGCTTAGGACTGCTTGTGTGCTCTCTATCCAGGAGCTCCTTGGAGCTGCTGCAGTCCATGAAGCTGTGCCATCCCTTGTGCAGCTTTATTGCAGGTCACTGACAATCATGGAGTGTAACTTAAATTGCTACTACCAGAGAAGATGGTCATCTGTTCTGTTATGTGCCTTCTCTCTGCAGGTGTTGATTCCCCTCTTCACAGGGCAGCCACTGCCTTCTGAGAAGCTCCAGGAGGTGATGGAGGGGCTGTCCACTTCCCTGAAGCAATTTGAGGAGAGGTTTCTGCAGGACAAGGCTTTTATCATTGGGAGTGAGATCTCCCTGGCAGATCTTGTGGCCATTGTGGAACTGATGCAAGTGAGTGCTGGAGCATGCTAAGAAAGTGTCAGCACAAGGGAAAACACATGCTGCTGGGCAGGGAGGGTGCAGCATGTGGTAACACTTCACTAGAAGGAGAAGCGAGGGCATATCTCAGCAGAACTGGCCTAAGACAATGGGGAGATTGTGGGAGTGGGTTCAGAACAGCAGTGAAAATAAAAAGCTGGCTGCAACAGATCTCTTTTGTTTCTCATCTCTAGCAATACCTCTTCTTCACTTTTTGTAATTACTTTTATTTTTAACCTCCAGAGAGGGAGGTAATATGTATAAGTGAGAAGCAATAGCAGACGGGTCTGATGAAATGAGAAAACCATATAGGAATATTTCTATCATTCAAGAATATGGTACTTGTCCATGCCATGTCTGGAAGACAAAAGAGTTTATCTCAGAGGTAATCAAATTAAGTCTGTGACAAACTGGTTGTTCTCTGCCAGACCACAAGGGCCTGGATCCTGCAGCCCAGCAGTGATTTCTTTCCCCAGTTGAAGGGACTGAAAAACAGCAGTTCTGCTTCTCTACATTGTGTTCCAGAGAGTGGCATAGGCAGAAAGTAGAAGGGAGGTATATTATGTCAGTTAGGACAGTGCTTCAGTTAAACATTTAACATTTTGTGCTGGGTGTTACTGTATAATACAGCACTCTGTACTGCACACTGGACAGTGGTCCCTGGAACTGCCAGCCCACCACATCTTCAGTGTCGTGGCTGAAAATCACTCACAGAATGTGGTCACCTGTGCTGCACTTCACAGCTATTCCAGGAATTTACTTGTGAATGCCCTTTAAAATACAGGTTAGCTTTTGTGTCCCCCAGATAGGTACACCCGACCAGAGGAGATTTCCCTCCTTCCTACTGCTCCTGTATGAGCTCTTCCTCTTTACCTGTACCTGCAAGTACACTTTTAGTGCCTGTTGTCTCAGTTAAGAAGTGGCTGCCCCAAGCCTCACTGTTGCTCTCGTTCTTTCTGCAGCCTGTTGGAGTTGGTTGTGACATCTTTGAAGACAGACCCAGGCTGAGGGAGTGGCGCAGGCGGGTGGAGGATGCTGTGGGGAAAGAGCTTTTTTTCCAAGCCCATGAGATGATCCTCAATATCAAAGAACTGAGCAATATTCAAATTGATCCACAGCTGAAAGAGCAACTGGCACCTGTGTTGATGAAGATGTTGAAATGAATTAACCTATCTTAGCATTTTTCCTGCCTTTTTTCCCCCCATTTTAACTTCTTCTCTGACATCCATTTCTACATGTAACTGGAAAGAGCACTGTAATTCTAACACAGAAATTGCAGAGTGTTTTCCCCCTGGCCAGGTCTTTCTTGTATCCTTGGCGGTGGAAGCTGGGGAAAGTTTAAGACCTAAAACATTAAATTTATACAGAAGGCTGAGGCCCTACAGGTCACTTACTGTACATCTGGATTTTATTTCAGTGTCAGTCTTCTCAGAGATGGTAGAGACAAGAATGGTATTTTCTGACAGAATTCAAGCCAGCCTATAAACTAAGAACATTAAAGAACGGAATAGGATGAGGATCATTGTTGTCATGAGATTTTAACATTTGTACTGCAAAGTGTGGCTGATCCTCATCTTCCCAGCATGTGTCTGCACAGACAAGCAGAGCACAGAACTACTTCACAAAAGTGAAAAAAACAAAATTTTAAAGTTTCTTATTGTTGAGACATCCTGCTTAGCTGTCCATGTACATTCCACACTTCCATTTGCCTTGAAGTTCCTTTGAGAAATTTCTTTGTATTCATCTACAACTGTGAATCTTTATAATTCTTCAGTTTAACCACTGCTTTTGAGTTCTGAAAGCCTGGGTTCTGTTGGTGCTCTGACCACCAGTTCATGTGTGAACAGCAGCTGTTCTTGGAGATTTGTGCTGCTGGTGGCCACAGCCTTGGAATAACTGCGTGCCTAAAATACTATGCTGATATATAGGGAGTACCCTGAAAGAATGCATTCACAGTGTTTTCTTGAAAGAGACTATAACAGCACACAAATTGGTTTTTTTTTCTATGGTAATACTGTAATAGCAATCCACATTTCTCCTAGTAAACGCAGGGAGGGAATAAATGCAGACATGCTCTTCTGAGACTGTTTTGGATGGAAGTTCACCAAGTAAGTCACCCTGTGCAGCTGAAGTAATAGGAGAGATTTTGTGGCATTGAGCAACACATGCATCACAATAAAATGGCAAAGAGTTGTTTTGGAGCTCTTGGGCTCTTTTCTTGGCTGTTTGTTTCTGCTCAGTTATAGCTCAAATACAAAATCCTTTTGTATTGCAGCACAATTTATGAGGTAAAACTGAGCAAATCCAACCATTTCCAGTTTCTTCAGTTGAAAATAAATTGTAAAAGATGCAGAAACTGGCAAAATAGATATCTGTATATTTCCATTCATGAGTAGTTGTTGCCTTTACCCTAAAATCCTTGCCAAAAAGCTCTTCATGTAAAGACTAAAACAAAATGAGTAATGGCATTCATGAATTGCTTCTCTCAGTAATCAAATAACTGCCTTTGTTTTTTTTTTCCCCCAGTGCTACCATGTCTTGGCTAGTGACAATTTTTGCTGGCAGGTTTTGAAAAACCTGTTGTTTTCTTATGATGTTTTTCACAGAGGTTCCAGTTCTAGATACTACTCTGTCCTAGAAATCTTTTCCCAGCCTTATTCCTGGCTGGTTTTTGCATATGACTCTTTGTGCCACTATTGTCTTCGTTAGCAGCAGTGAAGGCCAAGCAATTCCCTAAGCAAAAAAAAAAAAAAAGAGCAATTTCATCAGTTTTCATTAGCATTGTCTAGAATTGTAGAAAACCAAGATGTCACACTACACGAGGCAAATTTTCCCAACAGTTTTGTGCCTTAAATGATGACCTTTTAATCTAGCTGGTTCATAAGCTTTTGCTGTAAATGAGATTGTGGAACCTCACTGTACAGTAGCTCAGCTTCTCAGAAGCCTCTGATCTCTAGTTTAGACACCTCTGATCTGTAGATTACACTTTCCCTGTTAGCCAGCCTGCCAGGGTCACTTTTATCAACTTGGGAGCTCAAAGTCCTGATTGCTCAAAGTCCTAGTAATTAATACACATTGGATAAAGCGGTAAACCTCTCTGCTTGCTTTTTAATTCCTTGTGGTGTTGGTTGTTCTGAGAAATCACTGCACTTCCATTCTCAACCCTCCCTGCACGGCGGTGTCTGTTGTAGTGGCCTGAAATGTTTTTCCTTTGGCAGTAAGGGCCATCACAAAACTCATTTCACCCATCCGTAAGTGAGATGTGGCGGTTTTGGTCTCACAGCCTCTAATGCATATCCCAGCCATGCCCATGGTGAATCCCAAAGACCCGGCAGGCAGCTGCTGCAGCTGTGGCGAAGCAGAGTAAGCCGCGAGCCGCGCTCCGGCTGGCACGGGGCGAAGGGCGCTGCCGAGGCAGGACGCGCACCGCGCTGCTGCGGGCGGTCCGAGGGCAGAGCCCGACGCTGCCGGGGCTCCGCTGCCTGGGCGGCTCCGGGGGCGGGCCGGGGGCCGGGCCGGGCCGGGCGGTCGGGGCGCGGGCAGAGGCCGTGGTGGGCCGCGGAGCAGGAGCGTGATGCCGTTCGTGGAGCTGGACACCAGCCTGCCGGCCGAGCGGCTACCGCCGGCGCTGGCCCAGACCCTGTGTACCGCCGCCGCGGACATCCTGGGCAAGCCGGCGGAGGTGAGCGGGGCCGGGGGCGGTGAGGCCTGAGCGGCGGGGCCGGAGGCCGCGGGGCCGGGGCGGCGGGGTCGGAGGAGGCCGGGTGGGGGCAGCGGGTCTGCAGGCGGTGGCGGCTGACGGTGGCTGTCCCGGCAGCGAGTGAACGTGACGGTGCGGAGCGGGCTGCCCATGGTGCTGTCGGGCTCGGCCGAGCCCTGCGCCCAGCTGGTCGTCTCATCCATCGGCGTGGTGGGCACGGCGGAGCAGAACCAGCGGCACAGCGCCCGCTTCTTCGACGTCCTGACGGCGCAGCTGGGCCTCGGCCCGGAGCGGTGAGTGCGGCCCGGCGGGGGCTCAGCCCGGGGGGCACCGTGCTCACCCCGAGGGCAAGGAGAATGTCCTCCCATTCGGTCTGTGTGATCCATGGATATGGAACACGACAAACAAGTACCAAGGGGATGTTCAGAGTAGTGGGGATAGTGGCAGTTCCCATGTCCTCCAGGAGGTCAAGCTGTAATACAGATCCGTAACTGGATTGCAAACACTAAGTGCTCTTGGATGCTGAATCCCAGACGTGGTTTGGAGCCAGATAAAACCATAGACTGGTATCCAGTTGTTGAACAGTCTAGGCATTACTGTTCTCTAAAGATCAGTAGTCCACCTGCTGAAACTGGTGCGAAACCCCACTGGAATTGGTTGACCTTCACAGGGGTCACCCTGCCAAATGTTGGAACAAGGCTGTTCCTGAAGGTCAGCCGTGTCCATCTCTGTTCATCTTACCCACCTCCCCAAAGGAGAGTGATAATAGTACTTCACTGCCTCTTGGATGCTGTCAGGATAAATCCCTGACAAGATTATGCACTACATGGGTCTTTCTAAAGTGGACACGTATCTCATTTGAAGTGTTGAAATTCAGACTGCTTTTGTTAGTGTGGGTGAAGTCTGGCACCTGTTTGTACCCTGCTCATACACAGTTTATATTTGCTTCTGTTAAATTAACACCTTGAAGTGTAAGACAGTGAGACCCTAGTGCAGATTTTCTACTATGTTGCAAATTGGGCAGGAATAATGTTTAATTGTAAAATAATGTTTCCTGTCCACATTTTTGCTCTTATGCCCAAAAGGATTGTCATCCGCTTTTACCCACTGGAGCCCTGGCAGATTGGCAAGAACAGGACAGTCATGACATTCCTGTGATCCTTGGAGCAGCTGGCTGGAACACAGCAATGATGAAGGCAACCCAGAGATAACCAGCTCTGTCTATCTACTTGTTTCCTCTTGTGAACAAATCTGTGTAGCTCTACACCTTCACCTGAATGATTTTTTGTCTTTGCATCCTGTACACACAAAGCTGAAGAGTGAGGCAATCAGCTGTACTGATTTTACTGAAATAGTTCAAAGTCTTTGTCTCAAGCCCAGGCCTAGACAAAGCTGCCTATACCAGTAAAAAGTTTAATTCCAGAACACTTGGCTTTACTGAGGACCAGAGAGGTTCTGAGGTTTATCCAGTTTTTCTCATAGTTTGCAAGGCAGAAAAAAATCCTTTTTTCTGTTTTTTTGTGGCAGCAGAAGGGTCCCAGGCCAGCAAAGATAACCTGGAAGTCAGATTCTTTTTTTTTTCAGGCTCCTCTGAAAGCTCTTTCTGGAAAGAGAGGTGATTATTGGGAGAGAAGTTTAGGCATTGAAGGCTTATATCAGATCTTGTGCTCTGTGCTCTGCCATTGCCACCTCCTGTGACTGGTCCTACAAAGTGTTACTTGTTCACAAGATTTTCAGGGCTGAACATCTGTGTGCTGATGGCAGTGTCTGGAGGAGAGAGTCACTTCTGAAGACCTGTACTGTGTCACCAGAAAATATTTTGAAGTTTCTGCTACTGCCAGCTTTAATTCCTGTTATTCACTGTTTGTTCAGAGTCCTTTTCCTCACTGTTATGGGGAGTTTTGGGATGATACAGCATCTCATTGTGATCTGTGGCTGATGTTTCCAGCTCAGTGTCCCTGCAGAGAAGTGTTTTGGGTTTTTAGGACCCCTCACTTTATAACTGGAATACACATGGCATTTTATTAAAACAAAAGCAGGGTACTTTTTATGTAGAATGTTGTCTCTGCCTTCTGCTAATAATAAAAACATTTATGAGTTCCCTTTCACTTTGTGACTTGGTCAGGTCGAGGTCAGGGAGCTCAGTGGAGCTGAGAGCACATTCCTGGGACATGGGGGTCCATGGGAACACATTGCTGAAGGGGCCTTCTGTGCTCCTTCATCATTCTAAAGGGAGTCTTACTTGTTTATGGCTTGGGGTCTCAAGATTATTGAAAATATTTCTTCTAATTACAATTTAGAGTTGTTTGTTCCCTATACAGCATAAATAATTTCTATGTTTGCCAGATCTGTCAGGAATATAATACCAAACACAAATTTGTGTGTCAGGCTGGGGGGCTACACCTTATCCTGTTAATAAACTGTAGCAAAGCTTCTTTTGATAAGTGTCAGTTTATTGGTTCACAGCACTGGGGATTTGTAGGTCTTAGTGCTTACACATTGTGGCTGCCCAGATCTCCCCACTTTCTCAGGAGGTCTCTTCAATCAAACTTTTTTGAAACTCAGGCAATGAACAGGTAGGTGAACCGAGTCTGAGAATACTAACTCAGGAGTACTGTGTTGCAGGGAAGTGGGTGGACAGCCCTGGCTTTGCACCAGCTTGAGGTGAAAAGTGTGAAACGCAGAAAATGATCTCACTTTAATTCCAATCTGCAGAGGGTTCATTTCCCGGAAGTCCTTCTGCCTCTTGAAGTAACAAACACAAACCCTTGCCAAAGCCTTTGTTTCCTTCAGAGAAAATTTGCTCAGCCCTGGGCCCCAGCTCTCCTGGTTTTGGGCCAAGTTGGCCACCCTGGGGACTTCTGCAGGCTCTGTGCTTTCCTCTCATCCTTGGCTGCTCCCAGTGTGGGCTTGTGCCTGGGAACAACTTCTCCACTATTGCAGAGTTGAGCAAGAAGATGTAAGAAAGTACATGTTGATCTGAAGAAATGGCCTATTTTTTCTTCAGAGCTAATGTTAGAGTAGGTTTGACAGTATTTTAGAGTATAATTTGACAGTATTTTGGGACTCGAGGATAACCTGCAAAGGGGTTATGCAGGCCCCTGGAACCCACCCTAGAGCATGAACACAGCAACCAACAGAAGCAGGAAACATTTTTTCACATGTCAGGTTGGAGAAAATCAGATACACCACCCTTATCTATGGCTCAGCAATGACATTATAAAATCCCTTTCTCTTGAATGCTAGGTGCAGATTGTCCCTCTTCATGGGCTGGAGCCTGCCTGACATCTGGAGTTAGTATCTCCCAGCTATGTTTTTTTTTTTTACTGTTGTAACTTCCCAAGCTTAACCTCCTAAGGTTAACAAATATTTCTGCTCCCCAAAGCGGCCTCTGTTGTTTGAGAACGCTGTATAGGTACATGTTCAAACTGAAAAGTAATACCCTGATTTTGAGCACTGAGTAACCATTTCCTAGCCTCAAACCTTTGAACTTTGGACAATCTTTCTGTGTGTTTACACTAGAGGAGCAGTGAGGCCCTGAGGATGCTGCAGGGCACTACTGACAGAAAAGTACTACAGTGCCATGATAGCTTTTAAGTTACTCTCCAAACGCAACTGTGATGCTGCTGCTCACAGCAACCCTGTGCTTGGTGTGTCATGATGGAAGGAAAGGCATTAACACAAATGAGACCCTGGAGATGGTACATTTGAGATGAAGAGGACTCTATAGTGCTAAGTGGTGATTCAGTGCAGTGCTTGAGCACAAGCTTACCTTTATCAGTGTGATGTGATGTGTTGTAGCAACAGGAGGATTTAAACGTGAGGTTCTATCCCACAGCTGGGGCCTTGCCAGTCTGTCTGGCATGTGCTTGGGCTGTCCTGAGGTCTCTGTGGGGCTGCAGATAGCACACCTGCTCTTCAACACTCCCTGCTGTATGACTGCCTTACACTTGAATAAAGTTATTTACACAAGGAGCTGTCACATTGGTGCTTGGCTTCACTTCCCCCATATCCCAGGGGCACAGAAGTGTGTTCCCATCTCCAGCAAGCTCCATGGCAAGCTTTAAGGGAAACCCAGTGGCCTTGGGCTGATTTCCAGCCCCCTGCGCAGGGGATCCACACACATTCAAGGTTTTGCCCACACACCCCGCACAAGCCATGACTGAAGCTCCTGGGGCAGAATAACATCTGACCTTCCTGTCACCTGTTAAGTAGGAGCAGTCTTTAGACCTATTAATTTCTGAAGCTGGAATCCGTATTTTGCAGATGGCCTGAAAAAAGAGGCTGACAGTGCCTTACTTTGTGAAGGAAAGCAGCTCTACCCAGTGTTGTTTGCACAGGTGTTAGGGTGTTTGTGGGACGAAAAGGCAAGAAACTGCTTTCTGCCCTTGCACCATTTTTCTGTGAGAAATCCCCAGACCTATTCAATTCGGAAGATCAACTCCACATTTTGGAGCTGGGCTGCTGAAAGAAAATGACGGTATCTTTCCTTGAGAAGGAATGCTCGTGGTCCCAGTATTGATGGTTCAGACAAGACTGTCCAGAGGTACAGGAAATACCTTTCTGTCCTGACACCTTTGAGTGGGATCAGTCCTTGTACGTATTAGTTCTTGGAGGTGGTATCCAAATTTCGGTGGTGGATCACTGGAAGGGAATGGTGACGCTTTTCCATGTGGAAGAAAACACCTAGACCCAGTGTTTCAGGTGCAGGTAACAGGCTGCTCAGGGGAGGTAAAGGCCAGTATGACTTTTCTGTCCTGGTACTTTTGGTGTTGGAGTAATCAGAGTCTTAAGCTGTGCCAAGGGAGGTTTAGATTGGATATTGGGAGGAATTTCTCCACAAAGCTGATTAAGACATTAGACCGTACTGCCTAGGGAGGTGTGGAGTCACCGTCCCTGGAGGTGTTTAAAGAAAGACTCGACGTGGCACTGCGTGCCCTGGTCGGGTCGATATGGTGCTGTCCAGTGCCAGCCCGCACTCTGACCCCAGAGCTCCTTTCCAACCCGACCGATCCCGGCGCTCCGGGAGCGCCCTCAGCCCCGCTCCCGCCCTGCGCCTGCCAGTGCTCAGCGCTGCCATTGGCTGGCCGGCGCAGGGCGGCTCGGCCAGTGAGGCGCTGCCTTACTGGCGCCGTGGCTCCGGTGGCGGTTGCGGTGGAAACCGCGGGTGCGGCGGCTCCCGGGGGAGCGGCGGGAGCCCGAGGGAGCCGCGCCGGGAAATCCCGGGAGCGCCCCGGGAACCGCCCGGGAGCGGCGCCGGCATGCCGGGGGCGGCCCCCCGAGGTGAGTGTCCCGTCCGCCCGGCCCCGCGGAGGGGCAGCCGGCGTTTGGGCCCTGCCCGGTGAGGGCAGCGAGAGCACGGCCTGGGCGGCCTGGCCCGCGCCGCTCCCTCCGCGGAGCCGCGGTCGGAGGCGAAAGTAGGCTCCCGCCCCCTCCCGGCCCCGTGTGCCGCCCTCCGGGCGAGCGGCGTGAGGGGCGTCCCTACCCTCCGTGCAGAAGGCGATAGTGCTTCGGTAAAAACATCTTGTGCTAAAGTGCGGCGGATCTTTGCAATGTTAAAAAAAAAAAAAAATCCAAGCCAAAAGTCGAGTGTTTTTTAAAATGTGTATCTGCGATGTACGGATCCCAAGTGTAGCAGGAGCAACAGAAGCTGGGAAAGCCCAAGTCACTCCCTTTGTTTCTTACTTAAAAGTTGCGATCACAAGCTCTGGGAAGAAGAGCTGACATTGAAAATATTTACTTAAAATTTTAAAGTACTAGGGTAAAAGGAGAGAAGATTTTTAAGGCAAAGGGCTTCTTGCCTTTCAGGATGTGCACACCTGTTATAGCCACAGATTTATAGCTGAGACACTTGTATCGTAATACTTAGTAGGAAAGAGTATTTATTTTTTTGCCTACTTATTTGATGTAGCTGTGTTCCTCCGGAAGTGCCTGTAGCAACATACTCAGTTCCTAAATGCTATCACACTGGTGTAACTCGGTGCATGGGCAGTGTACTTTTGCAGCAATGTACGGTGCCTGGTTTAAAGCAAAATGAAATAACCCCCCACGTGCCTGACACACCAGTGCAAAAGCTGTGTGGAGGCAACAGCCTGCCCTTGCTTTCTAGCAGCATTACACAGTTCTGTTCGGTTCTGTGCTTTCAACTTGTGAACACTAGGCAGGAGAGATGCTGAATGTTTGTTATTAAGTTCCTGTATGTTACAAGGTTCCAGTATAAATAATAAGTAGAATTGAAATTGTTTTCCCACGTTTTCTGTAGTTGCAGTTTCCCCAAGAGTCTAACCTTGGAAGTAAAGTCTTGACCATAGCCTCTGCTGTTGACTTCCTCTGCCACCTTGAGCAAGATTATTTGCATTCAGCAAAAAACTTGGGCATATTACTGAATATAGACATTTTTGTAAGTTGACTTAAACCCCCTCAATTTAAGTATGTAATTGATTTGGGATCGTACAGACTGACTTACTTAGATGTCATAAACATCTACATTCTCTCAAAATGTAGCATTCAATATATCTGAAAGAGGTAACCATTAATCTCTGTGTATGTATTTTCTTCATGTGAGAAGTAGACAAGGAATGTGTCCTGGAAGAGAATTGAGGTTTTATTAATGTTTGTTTGGTGACTTAAAGAGAAAAATGCTTTATTGCTGTGCACTTGTCAGTTTGATTCAGCTGCAGGCGAGGAGAGCAAGTGGTGCATGGGCAAGCAAATGCTCATTGCTGAATGAGTGAAATTCCTGTCAAAGCATTATTTTCCCTACATGCAGAACTAATCATGATGATGTGTGAGTTAATTCAGCTTATAGTTCAAAACTCCCACTGCTTCCTGCTGTGGTTAATTCTGGACTTACTCTTCTATTAATGTAGTCTCCCGTATTAAAGACTGTTTTTAGCCTGTCTTGCATATGTCATCTTCTTATTTGAGTTGATGGGAAGGTTTTATCATGTAGTAGTGAAGGTTTTCTATAAAAGCAGCGCAGACCTCTTTCATGTATTTTTGCTTTTACTAACATGATGCTTCAAGCAGTTAATTAACTATAAATTATGGGCTTAGTTATAAGGAAAATTTGCTTACAGATTATAAAGGTGTATTTACGACTTCAAACTTTTTATCAGTGGTAAAAAGGACTGAGAATATTAGTATCCTTTTTCAGAATGAAGAAATGCTAGTTAGTAAAAATTCAGTTTCTTTTTTTTTGCATTGGGATAGTCTGTAGAGGTTGGTCAGTACACTCAGAACATCTGTGTTATGAACACTGGTTCTGTTCTAGCAGGCATGGCAGTAATGAAAAGTTCTAATCAGAGGAATTTCCATGTGTAGATGGTGCTTTGGGCAGTGGCTTCACCAATCACTATGGCCTTCTGCAAAGTCAGTCTGACACAGTTAACCCTCTGGTTTTTTCCTTTCCTGTTCTGTAAATATCTGTAAGCTATAGAGATTTGTGCTCATAAAACAAGTATTTAAGAAGCATTTTTAGTTCTATCTTTGGTGTCCAAAGGGATTCATGTTGTAGTATTATTAATATAATGTATGTTCATTTAGCATATAATGATTGTTGTATAGTATCTGATTAATCTTATAGGTGTAATTATGTTGCCAATACTTCCACTCAGCACCAGGACTAGAGTCTTGAAAGCCATCCCAAAGTAGTGAATGTGTTTAAGTTTGTATTTTTTTTTCTGTCTCTAGTTAAAATTGGTCATTAAAGTATGCTTATAAGGTATTCCCCGCTTGTCTTTTACTTCTGAATGTTTTCTTTGTGAACAGAATAAATATTCTAATCCTGTTTGCTTTCCAGACCTGTTTGTGATAGATCCTTCTTTATATTCCTGAAGAAAGACATTGTGAATAGCTGTGAACATGGTAAGGGTTTTTTGAGATGGCTTTTGAGATGTTTTGGTAGAAATAAAATTGAGAATTTTGTCCTTCCCTGAGACTAAGAATAAATTGCTGTAATGAGAACATTGTTTTTGGAGTGATTGTAGTTATTGGTAAATTTAAAAATTTGGAAAAAATCACTATAACGCACATGCCTATTCTAGGAAAGCTGTTGCTTGCAAGACACTTGAAATTTTGTTTTTTCAGCTCATTTCAGATGGGAAATGGCTTTGATATTTGATTATTTGCAGTTAGTGATGATTGAATTAATTACAGCTCTTGTAACTTTATGTAAAGATCTCTCAGTATTGTTCGTGTACCGGTTAATTAAAAAAAAGAGAAAAATCCAGTTTGCAAAGGAAACTGGGACATATGTAGATGTCACATTTCTTGTCACTTCTCAATTGTTATTCCAGATTCGAATAGCAGCACTGAATGCAAGCTCCACAGTTGAGGATGACTGTGAAGGTACCTTCAAAAGCCATAAGACACAGACCAAGGAAGCTCAGGTAAGTAATCCCACAATTTTCATAATGAAGTTTTGTCTTGATGGGAGTTTTGTCCTCTAGTTGCAGGGATTTGTTCAACCATGATATTTTGTTTTTATGAAAGTTTAGTTGCTATATCTCTTGAACCCTCCTTTAGCAAACTAAAACTTCACTCAAATGAGTTATTTTAGGTCAGTAACACAAATGTTCTGCTATATAGTGAAAGTATTGAAAGTGTGAAACCACTGATATATGTATAAATATATTTAATAAAGTTGTCCTACTAAATACATTCTAATTCTTTAAATCATAGGAAGCAGAAGCTTTTGCTTTGTACCACAAAGCTTTGGACCTTCAGAAACATGACCGATTTGAAGAATCTGCTAAAGCTTATCATGAGCTACTTGAGATTCGTCTTCTGCGAGAGGTCAGTGACCTTGAATGACACTCTAGAAACTTCTTGCTATATTTTGTCTTACTTCATTTCTAACTGGCTAACCAGAAATGTCAGTATTATCCAGTAGCAGGTTGTTTGCTGTTCTTGTTACTTATCTGATTCCTAATGCCCACATTGCATTTTTTTTATAATTTCTAGGCAGTTCTTTCTGGTGATGAGAAAGAAGGGCTGAAACACCCAGGTTTGATGTTAAAATACTCCACCTATAAAAACCTAGCACAACTGGCAGCACAACGGGATGACTTGGAGACAGCCATGGAGTTCTATCTGGAGGTACAGCACAGCTGAAATAAGACACTGGAGCATTAATGTTTATAAAAACTTTCTAAAATACAGACGTAACACATTCAGCATAGATTGTGTCAATGTGTAGTTGAATACCATGTTCTTTCTGATGCTGTATGGGGTAAAATTGGTCCACCATTCAGTCTCCAAAGCAGTTGTGATCCTGCTGAGAACTAAAGCAGTGCCAGTCCCTGCAGCAAAGTGGGTATGCATGTCTGAAATGGGGATAATATTGTTTGTTATGCTTTCTAGGCTGTAATGCTGGACTCCACTGATGTCAACCTCTGGTATAAAATTGGTCGTGTAGCAATAAAACTGATCCGCCTACCCTTGGCTCGTCATGCTTTTGAAGAAGGGCTCAGGTGTAATCCTGATCACTGGCCTTGTTTAGATAACCTTATCACAATTTTATATACACTCAGTGACTACACAAGTGAGTAGAATGCATGAAAAACATCTCAATACATGTGTAATTTTATATACCAATAAAAACTGTAACAATGAAATCATATAGGTTAAAGTGTATCTTGCATAAGTAATGCAGCAGGGTTTGATAGAGACTGCTACTTCATGATAGAGATTTCATTGAATGATGAAGTATGATGGCTTATCTAAGTTTTGGTTACCCTAAAAATAAGTATCTGTGGTCTCATAGATCAGAGCCTCTGCAGGAAGTTTCCCTGTACGTTGTTCTTTTGCCTTTCCATGTATGTTGGTTTTGTCTTTCTAGTAATTTCCAGCTGCATAGTTCTGGGATTTGGGTATAAAACTCAATAGCCTAGTAGGATTCATTGTAGTTACAGCAGTGGATACACTGCTTGCCTCACTGATGGAATCCACAGTTAAGACGGTTGATAACATAAAAATGGTAAATAATTGTGATTCTGTTTTATGGTTCTAATTTCTTCTGTGCCAGAACAATCTTGAAAGTAAGTGAAAGATGAACTGCAAACATTGTTTAAACAAAATTAATTACATTCTTTTTCTGGGTACGATACTTAGGAAGATGCAATAGGCTTTTTTAACTGTATGCATGCAATTATTTGACACCTTTCAAAGCAATTGGACGAATTCATGTAAATGTCACATTTGGGTGGAATTCAGTGGTGTATGTGAGGCCCAGAAATAGGAGCTTTGAATGAACCAAAACAGCCATTGACCATTCAATTTCTATTTCTCTGTCAGCATGTTTGTACTTTATCTGCAAAGCTCTGGAAAAAGACTGTTTGTATAGCAAAGGATTGGTTCTGAAGGAGAAGATCTTTGAGGAGCAGCCTTGCCTCCGGAAAGATTCCTTAAGGATGTTCCTCAAATGGTGAATGTTGTCTTAGACTATATACTGCCTTTCGAGTGTAAATTTTGGGATTGGGGTTGTTCAAAAAACCTGCTGAGATCTTGTGCTTTAAGTGATAGGTATACCTTGCTGACCTGCTTTCTGAATAATAATTTATGTGCTGCTTACAGAATGTTCTTCAGTAATTACTTTTGGAGGGAGGTAGAAAGAAGAAAAGAATCCATTTGTTGCTGCTCATTTATTTTCATGCTTAGATCTCTCATAATCATCTGCCTTTTTTTACTTATTAGTTCCTGATCCCTGCAGCATTCACTTCAGTTTCCTAACTAAAACAAACCAATAACAACCAAAACCAAACCGACTTAAACCCCCCCCAAAAAAACCTCACCAAAAACTCCCCACACATTACTGCTTTTCTTTCTGTATTGACTTTATAGTATGAGTGGGTAGGAGGAAAGTGGGAAAAGAAAATAGAGGCCCATAAAATTTACAGGTTCTAAGTTAACTGATCATTCAGAACAGAGGTTTCTGATGGTTGACACTTCTATATGTGTGCCATAAGGTTGGCAACAATGTTATGTGAATGCTTCTTTTAACACTGTTTTGTTATGTTATATGAAGATATTAAATGAATCCCCTCCAGGCTTTAATAAGAAAACAACCAGCAAACAAAAACTTTAACTTGTCTCCTTTTTTTATTATTTCTTAGTGACATGTCTATCCATAATGTGAATGTGAGTGCAGCTGAAACAGGAAGAATCATAAATGAAGCACTGGAGCTACGTAAGAAAAGACAAGCTTTGCTGGTGCGTGACAGAGAGCCAGACCTCAGACTGGTGCAGCCCATTCCCTTTTTCACGTATGTCTTTATATTTTCTCTTTTCAAAAAGATCCTCTGAAGCACATATTCTGATAACTAAGTTATGCTTCAGATTTCTTCAAAACAAGTCTTTTTTATCTTGTAAAAACAAACCACCCCTCACAAGTATTTTCTTGTTAGTTTATAGGTTGGTTTGGTGTGCTTATGATTTTAGCATAAACCCCATAGCTATTTTAGTTTTCAACTTTTGATTTTAAACCAGTGATATAAAAAACAAATATGGTATCTGAGAATGATTTGGCAGCTATTCCAACTGTATTATTGGGTTTTTCATATATGACTAGTTTGTATGTGAATTTCAAAGCAAGTTTAGCTTTTAAAAAATTGTTTTTACTATTGGCATAATGAAAACTTAGAAAAAAACTTGCAACTCTTTATTTGCAGGAATATATAAGGATACTAGTAAGTTGTTATGTATGTCTTCATTAAGGCATAAAGGATTTGGTTTTTGTATAGCACATATTTTTCTGGAATATTAATGGACTCCACATGTATTTCCTATTGCAGAGAAGTTGTTTCTACTTGTGAATAGGGGTGAGTTATTTTACTGTTGTTGATTGAATGCAGAACCTAAAAATTGTTTCTTTGACACTACTTTTTTTAGCTTTTGGCATAGAGTAATTTCGTCAGCAACTACTGCATACTACTACTACCTCGGTTTTTTTAGAGACATTTTTTGAGCCATGGGACAGGTTTTTGACACTAAAATGTGTATTGCTGTCCCACTGAGAAGCTGCCCTTGCTGTCTAAGCTGTTGGAGAAAAACAATGTGTAATGCTGTTGGGTTTGTAAATGTAATATAGAAAATAGTGTGACAAGAATTGAAGACATTGTGATGCCATTGTGTTTCCACTTTCAGGTGGAAGTGTTTAGGAGAAGCTTTACTTGCCATGTATCAGCACCTCACAACATGTGATCCTCCTCGACCCAGTCTGGGAAAGAGAATTGATCTCTCAGAATACAGAGACCCAGTTCAACATTTGATGCTTTCTCCCACCTCCACTCCTGTCAGTGTTATTCAGCCAACTCCTGTCAGCACTAATCCAGTGGTGACAATGCCAGATCCTGTATTGCCTTATACTCCAACGACACCCAACTTTCCAAGTCACAGTCAGAGTTCATTGGAACCAGGAGTTACCGTAGGTGAGCAAGGTACTTCAATCTAAGATTCAAGATATCTTTCCTACTTATCTTATATAAAAAACATTTCAGAATTCTTTGGGACATGCTGTCTTTCAACTGCATGTTGGTGGAGTCAGAACCTTTTCAGCATATGTATAACATCTAATAGGAAAAGTGAAGGAGTATCTGACCTTTTCTGGTTTTGTGCTGTTGCCTCACAATTCAGTTTCTCAGTCTTTAGGATGAGAAGAATTGTGATTCCATTCCAGCAGTGATGCATATCAAACTTAATGTCGAGAAGGCCCTTGAGCTCCTTAGAATGAAAGAGCTGTTTTACAAAAAGATGACTGGGTTATTTTTCTGCTCGTGTGTCACTTAAAGAACCTGAGAAGACCAAGCTGTCAGCTATATTTATTTGAAATCTGTACAAGATTTTTTTGGCACTGTCTTCAGAAGGAAGCCAATGAATCTCAAGTGTTGCTGTATAATTAATTTTTTAAAAATAAAAAAGATTACTCACTTTTTATTTGTTAATTTCACCTGTCAGGTTTTGGGGGGTTTTTTTATGTTTTTAGGTGACATATCTGCAGGTGATAAATCTAAGAAAGGAGTGAAGCGAAGGAGAATTACAGAAGATAGTGGCGAAACAGCCAAAAGGAGATCTGCGAGAGTTCGGAACACCAAGTGTAAAAAAGAGGAGAAGGTTGACTTTCAAGAGCTGTTGGTGAAGTTCCTTCCTTCCAGGTACTGTACAGCAACAACTTTCATTGTGAAATAATCATAGAGAGGAAGCTGTTTGGGGTTTTGTTTGATTGATATCCCCCAACCTTAAAGCTACCAGTCCCGTGGTATTTTTTGAAGCAGATGTGGTGCATTATCCTCTGATAAATTTAATAAAATTGCTATTAGTAAAAATTGCTGAATAAAAATTGAAAAATAAAAAAAAGCTTTTGCTACTGTTAAAGTGAATTAGCGGACAATGTAGTGTCAAAATGTGTGAGATAAAGTAATCTTGATTTGGACAAAAGGAACTGGATGCAAATTTCTGAATTTTTTTTCAGTAATATATTTTCACTGTTAAAATTTACTTAATGTTTCATATGTAGGTTTCACCTGGTAAGGAAAGAAAGAATGAGGACTTTTTTGATGTTGTGGTTTTTGTCCCCCTTTCACACAGATTAAGGAAGCTGGATCCTGAGGAGGAGGAGGACCCTTTCAATAACTATGAGGTGCAATCGGAGATCAAAGAGGAGAATTTCCAGCATGTTGGACCACATAGAATGTCATTTGATTCTACAACATTTATGGAATCTGGTAAAGATTTCATTATAACCCCTGTTCCTTTTCTGTTGTTTTTTCCATATTGTATGCTTTATTTTCTGTATTTTCCTGTTATGCCTAGGAGATACAGAAGTGTATGCTATTTTAAAAAGTATAACTTTATGGTATAGAAGTATCTCAGTTGGTACTGGGTGTGATTTTTTTAAGCCTTGGGGGATTGCTCAATGTGTGCAAGAGCCCTATTGTGGAATTTCCCATTTAAACAGATTGGAATGCAGTAACTGAATTTGGCATATGTGCAGCATAGAAGAACTGCTGTGAGATAAGTGCATAAAACACTGTTGAAACTTAATTGTTTCAAGCTATGATCTGCCTCAGCTTTACACATGTAGGGCTTTGTGTCTATCTGCTTTCTAGAAAAACAGGATGTTCATGAATTCCTGCTGGATAACCTGAACAATGGTGGGATCTTAGAGCTGATGATGAGATATCTAAAAGTCATCAGCCAAAAGTTCCTGGTGAAGTGGCCTCCTGGCTTGTGTGAGGTGGTCCTCAGTATCTATAATAGCTGGAGAAAGCACAGCAGTAGCCTTCCCAATCCACTCCTGAGGGACTCAAGTAATCAACATATCAAGGTAATGCAACACTTCCTTATTCCCGTATTTGCTGTTGTCGTGGTGTCAGTGTGCCAGAAGTACCCAACTGAAATCCAACACAGGTTTGGCTTAGCCCTGTCCGGAGCTACTCGTCCCAGCTGTAGTAACTGTCCTAAACTTGGGTGCACTGCAGCTCCTAGAGCTGTTCCTGAGCTGAACAGACCTGGGTGATGCTACATGAAGCTATAACCTATATATGTGTGTGTATGCACACACATGTGCATAAAGATGTAATAAATAGACATAGATGTATTTTACCCCTTTATTCTGTTGTTGCTCTTTTTTTTCCCCCTTCCCTTTTATTCTGATATGACACAGTTTTGTTTTGTCATGAGGTCAGTACAGAGGCTGCTCTGTTCTCACTGGCTGATTGAGGGTCAGCATTGCTTCTTTAAATAGAGTAAATACAGTGTAGTTTTAAGATCACCTGAAATTTACAGTAAAAAAAGCCAAACAACAAAACAAACCAAAACCACCTCCTCAGCATCACCATTTTATTACCTTTATAAATCCATAATTTCTTGAAAGCAAATAGAAAAAATAGTAAGTTCTTTACATTAATGTTAAACCAGCTTAATGACAGAAGATGATATTTTTTTCAATTATAAAACCAGTTCTGATACTTCTTGTCCACTGCGCCAGCCTGTGTTGTCTTTTCAGTGTTAGCAGTCTGTATTCATTTGGAAAGTTATTTGCCTTTGGTATGACTTCAGTTTGAAATATTTTTTCAGACCAAGTGTTTTTACTTCTTTGCAAATGAAGTATTAATTATGAAAATGGCTGTGTTCCATTGATGTCATTTACAAAACAAACAAAAGTGTCTCTATGTAGCCGATGTTAAATTTTTATACATCCTGTGACTTATTTATGGATATTTTTCATATATACTGCCCTTTTTTAAGCAAATGTAAATGTATTTATAAATGTATTCCCTTGGTTCTCATTATTACTGCATAACTGCTTACTTGTATGTACATTTTTTTTTATTTTTCAAATATCAGTGCTACTGCTATATTCTGGAATTGTGCTTTTAGCATGATTTGGCAATTTAATATAGTTTTATTTCAGCCAGATACAAAAATAAGGATGACAATTTTTTCTAATATCAGGCAATGCTGTTCTGACCTTCTTTCATGAGCTGAGATTTTTCTTTTTTAATACTGCTAAGTATTGTTTGGTTTTGCACCTGTTGATTTGTAAATGGTATTATACACCTTGTAGGCAGAAGTAGTTATAGCTTGGGAATAGAAATCCCAAGGGGAGCAGATGAAGGCTTTCTTTGAAGTAAATTGCAAATTCAGTGATTTTTTAAAAAACTTTATTCTTCTTTTAATCTATTTCTTTCTGTGAATACTCTTTTGATACCTCCTTACTTTTTCTGAAGGATATGATGTTGATGAGCCTTTCTTGCATGGAACTGCAGTTAGATCAGTGGCTACTGACAAAAGGGAAGAGTTCTACAGGTGAGAACTTGATGTCACTTTCTTCAGACTCCAAAAACACTGAGGATATATGAAGAAATGTTTCCAGGGATTAATTTGATTTTGGAGCTATTTTTTCTTAATATCTTCCAGATCTGTTTTATTGTTCTATCAACTGTTTGCCTTTAAGTAGATCAGTACCTTTGAAATTCTAGTATATGGGACTCTTTCCATAGGATGCTAGAAACTTCATGATAAAATGCAATTAATTGAATTGCAGTTTCTCCACGAAATTGTCCTGCTGCGTCTATGAATGGAAAGTTTGGTCCTGACTTCCCTGGAACTCATTTTTTGGGAGACCTGTTGCAGCTGTCATTTGCATCTTCACAACGAGATTTGTTTGAGGAAGGCTGGATGGAGTTTGTCACTCGGGTGTACTGGCTGAAAGCTCGCTTTCTAGCACTGCAGGTTTGTTTGAGTTTTGATTTAACAAACACAACATTTCCCAAATTAAAGTCAGCATTGTTCAGATGCAGCTGATCTGGAAGTCTCGGCTCTTTTAAGCATGTGGATAAAATCAGCTTAAAACATAGTGATTTCATTTTACTTTTAAATATAATTAACTTTCCCTAGGGGTTGAGGTCGAAATGAAGTAGGAGGTCTCACATGCTGAGCAAATATTCAGATATGTTTAATATATAAGTCTTTGTTTAAATTAACTTGTGCTCAGCTTAAAAGAAGTTATTTGTACTGAAGTTACTTGGAATAGTATTGTGGAGCTGCAGAACATAGATTTTTGGGGCCTGGACTCAAGGACACATCCAAAGTCTCAGGCAGTCCAAAATGCAGATTTTAACTGAAGCAGACTGTTTTATTACTCTTCCATCTGCTTTTTCAAGGTGGCATGATTCTGCTTTTGAAGACTTTTAATTTAATATGCAGATTTTGAAGCAGAGGGTTTTAAAACTATCACTAAGGGAATAATTTGAAAGAAATGTTACTTGATCCCAGTCTTTTTTTCCCCCTCTAAGTGTTGCTTCCCCGGGACATCAAAGAGGATTTTTTAATGCATTAATTATGTTTAAATCAATTGTGAACTAGTTATGTGAGTCAGTTTCATAAGTGTGAACTAGCTTGTTCCTTCCCTTTCTTTTTTTTCCTTTTTCTGCATCTAAGGATTCCTTTCTAATAAAGTTATTTAGGAGAAATGGGAGTTCCTCTACAACTAGTGGCATTTTTTCCCTTGTGATATGCAGAGTTGTATGTTGCCTGTGCAGCTTGCATTCTTTCCTGACCTCTCAACTTCAGTAACTGCTTTGCACAGAGCAAGTAGTATTCATTCACTTTGCAGAATATAAGAATGTTTCTTGAGTCAATGTTTTTATTTGCACAAATGGAAGAGTTAATTCTGCTGGTTTATTCTTCTGCCTTTTTAAAGGAAAGGGCTTTTAGCACTCCAGGCCAATCTTACAAATTTATGCAGGCTGAATTCTATTTTTTTGATTTATCTGTTATTGAAGTAATTGGTAAGATATCTTAAAATATTTTTGCTTTAATTTGACCTTTTCACTTGAATTTGTTTTTTAATTTGTGAGGACATGCACTAATCACATTGGCAGTGCCTGCATTAAATTTAAACATTTCCTACAAGCTTTGGAGACCCTTTTTGCAGTGAGAACCATAGGAACTTTTGGTTGATTGTTTTCCTCTGTACTGTTTCTATAGGGAGACATGGAACAGGCACTTGAGAACTATGATATCTGCACTGAAATGCTACAGAACTCCACTACCACACAAGCTAAAGCTGGCAATGAGTGTAGCATTGTCATACGGTTGCCTAATCTACATGTTGATTCTGTGGTCTCTTTAGAGGAGGTAAGATTTAATTTGCAGGTGCGTGTTTCCTGTTCCATCCCTCACACTCCATCTCTCCCAGTTTCAAATGTCATCTATGAATTAGTTCTTTTGTGATGGAAGTTTATTGTATCTCAGAGTGAAAGTTGTGTCATTTGAAGATTATGTCAAGACTACCTTCTCTTTTTCAAAAACGATAGTTTTTGGATCTGTTGGTTCTGTACATCTTTAGATTGCTTTTATGCAAAATAAAAATATTAAAGGAGCTGCATGTATAGCAGTAGATTATTGAATCAGTGTTTTTCTTTTCTTAAACGTTAAGAGCTAAACTGCTGGGAGAAGTGTCAGTAGTCAAATATATGTGAAAACAAAAGTTAGATGATATAATCTGTGATGTTTGCAGATTGAAAAGAACCTAAAATCTCTGGAGAGATGCCAATCTTTGGAAGAAATCCAGCGACTGTACGAGGCAGGGGATTATAATGCAGTGGTGCATCTGCTTCGTCCAACTTTGTGCTTTAATGGTTACGGCAGAGCAAAACATCTGGAGTTTGTAACATCCATACCAGAGAGACCAGCACAGCTGCTTCTCCTGCAGGTTTGGTTTGTTTCTTAAAAAATCTGTTTTAGTAGGAAAATAAGACTTACTCCTGAAAACAGGATGGAAGGATTTTTAGAGTGGGTGTTAATGAGTCTTATTTACAAAGCAAAACATGGAACCAAATCTGTAAATGCTCTGAGGAGCACAGCTTTATCAACATCATTAGCAATGGGCCAGCTTTTGCTGACTGAGAATGTGGCTAAAGACACAAGACATTGAGGTCTCCATGAGATGAACAGAAACTTGAATCATTTCCTGAGTTATTTTATGGATGGATTCATACTGCTGTTGACTATGTGTTGACTTAGAACCATTCTGAAGCTTGGTTATCTAGCATATGAATGATTTTTATGCTGTAAAGTCACTGTCCTGCATGAATGAGAAACTATTGATGCATGCAGTATAATTGCTGTGGAGTTAGTCCGTTTGACTGTAAAAATAAGTGTATAGATGAGCTCAGCTGTGGGAACAATTTGAGTATATTAGGTTATTTGGGGGAAAAAAGTTTGCACAAAAAAAGACTGATGGTCTTTTAACTGGACTGAACCAAGTCCTACAGCTTCCATGCTATCTCATGATCCAGCCTCTTCAGAGTAGAAAGAAGCAGGAGATTGTTGCTCTAACACTGGCCTTAGAGTTGCTATTATGTTATTTATGCAGTAATGAAATGGTAGCACAAGATCATACCCCTGTGTCTTGTAAGGGCTCTATTCAGCCGTAGATCATTAGAATTACAGACCTACAGCCATCCCTTTCCTATTTTATTTCCTTGCATCTCTTATTAAAGCAGAGAGATGTGATGATTTTTTTGTATTTAGATCCTACTTGTATATTTGTCATCCAGGATCCATCCATGCATCTCCTATTGTCCTTTTAATGCTGTATTTAAAGGTGTTCTGTTATGTTTCATTGAAGTAATCCCATTAACTGAATATAGTGTTTTGCTTTGCCCTGCTGTGCATTCATGTTTAAAATAAACTCTTCATTGTTATAATAAATCTTTTTCATATTTACATTCCCTAGGACTCCCTGCTTAAACTGAAAGACTACAAGCAATGCTTTGAATGCTCAGATGTTGCCTTGAATGAAGCAATTCAGCAGATGATTAATATGACAGCAGCCTCTGCTAAAGAAGAGTGGGTTGCTACGGTAACACAGCTGCTCACAGGAATAGATACTTCATTATCATCAGTTAACAGCATCTTGAAAGACTCTTCTGTAACACCAAGCCTCGTTCGATTAACAAACAACCTGATCCAGGTAATCCCTGCACTGACACCAGAAAAGATGTGTTGTGTGCTGCAGACCTTCAGGCATGATACAGTTGCTGTCTGAATTCCCACCCACTCTCAGTGATGGTTTTGGTTACATTTCTGTTACGTTTTTGGGAAGATGAGCCTTACCACATTGTGTGAGCATTGTCATAGCCTTCAGTATGATAGACCTGCACTGAGCACACATCTGTGCTAGAATCAGTACCAGCAGGTACCTTTAGACACCAAGCTGCCTAAAACCATCAAAGGGTGGTAGAGAGATAACCCAACACTGGCATTTTAGGCTGTTTGAAATGGTGATAATGTGAAGATTGATTGAGCTGCCTGGGTGTAGTCTTTAAGTTATGGCTCTCATCTTTCTGTGTGTGCTTCAGGCTGGAGGGCAAGATCCTGTAAACCTTACAGACATGGTAGAATTGCTTGCAGGTGCTGGCCAAAGTAAGGGTTCTTACAGTAAAAACAGAGAAGGTGATCTGAACAGGACAGGAGAGAAGTGAAATGTGAACTGCTTCTGGAATTATGGATACAGCTAATGTAAGCCTTTTACAGAAGGTACTTTGAAACCTTAAAACTGAATGAGCATTTGCAGTCCAGGTAACAAATGGCAGATTTATAAATGGCAGCTCTATTAAGGAGAGGTTCTAGTTAATGTTGAAATTCAATGTGGTTTCAATTCTCAAATCTCCATTTACTTCAGTAAAAGCCAAGGACCTTCACTACTTACAAAATCATACTCTTATTGTGTGAAGTTGTATGTGTTGTGAAATGTAATGGAATTCTGGAGAACAGAGTATTCAGGCACATCATTTATATTGCATCTGTTAATGATTCTAGTTGGTCTTTAACAGTTGTTGTAAGACCTGATCTAGAATTCATGAATTTTTTTAACTTCCTCTTCATCTGGGTTGTAGAGAAATTTCTTGTATAATAATGAGGCTAAGAATTGATGTTGTGTATTTGCTTACTATGAATTTTTTGTCTATCATATTAACAGAGAAACATCTAGATGGAAAATGAGGGTGCAAGAGGAATGTCAGAGTAGGGGAAATAATCTACTACATTTATCCTACTGATTGATCTACTTCTAGCGTTTTTATAGCCACTCATGAGAAGCTGAGACTCAACTTTAGATTATTTCCTCAGGGTAAAATGTCTTGCCAACTTTGGGTTGTTTGGAAAGGATTCACACCTGCCCTTTGTTTTGCATCACTTTGTTTGTATGATGTCTGTTTCTTTATTAGATCATAGACTGCAGCATGGCTGTCCAGGAAGAACCAAAAGAGCCATATGTCTCCTCGGTGCTTCCGTGGATTATCCTGCACAGGATCATCCAGCATGAGGAAGATGCTTTTCGATCCCTTTGCTGCCAGCAGCAGCAGAACCAGGGAGAAGAAGGTGGGTTATTTCTTCACTTTTACATACCAGACCTGAGCTCTTTACCATCTAGCAGGAATACAAGTAATAAAATACTTGTTTGTTGCCTTACCTCGCTGGCTGAAGGGACTAGAGGGCTGTGCAAGCATGACTTTCTACCAGAGAGGAAGCTTATTGCCAGTTGAAGCATTGACTCAGATTTAACTCAGTTCTGTGCTACTTTAATATTTACCAATTTCTTTCTTCCAGTGAGTCCTGACACCCCTATGTTGCCTTCTTCACTTATGCTGCTGAACACAGCTCATGAGTATTTGGGAAGAAGATCCTGGTGCTGCAATTCAGACGGTGCTCTGCTCAAGTTCTATGTAAGTATTAGCATCGTGGAATAATCAAGATTGACTCAGTTTGATCTCTCAAAGTCATCTGGCCAAGCCACATTTCAGAGCAAGAAACAAAGTGCAAAATTAGATTGTTTACTGCTTTGTCTTCATGTTTAATATTCACTTTTAAATCCACTTTCCGTCTTCTCCCAGACAAAGATATGAAAGTTTCAGTCAGTTGAATCTGAATAGCAAAGGCTTGTTATTCCAGACCCTTTCCCATTGTCTGCTTCTGTCATACTTCCCACTGTTTTCTGGACTTACCTCACAGAGAAGAAAAACTGTTTTCTTCTGCTTTTTCTCCTTTGTTTTACTTCTTGCACTAGTATTTTATTTTGTTCGTGGGATTTGAAAGGGAAGTAGGAATAACCAAGCAGTCTGATAGTACTGTACGTCATTCAGAAGCTAAAAAAGCCTATAGTGTTACATCTTTAAAATTGCTGCTAAAATAACAGTTGGATTCCATATTCATCTCGTCTCAGTGATTCTAAATAAGTTGCTCACTTCACAGAACTGAATTTTTCAAGTGCTAGGTAGGGTTTGCACATTTTCAGTTTACGTAAATACTGTTTATCATCTAAAAAGAACGTATTTAAACTTTCAGCCAAGAAAATTCAGTTTTGAATAGCTTGGTTGTTTGTTTCTTCCAAATCACAGGAGTAAGGATTTGCAGGCCATCATCAGTCCTCAGTTACACAACTGGAATGCTTCTGATTGCTCCCACATCCTGTGGTGTTACATGGATTTGATCTGAAGCTGTGATGTATTTAATTGTTCTGCAGTTGATAAATTTGTCTTGTTTGATTATACCTACCTTGATTTTATACCACAGTGTGAAAAAAATAGCAATTCTATTGTTTTCATGTTATTAACTATTATTTAAAATGTGGATTTTCATCTGTTGAACAATGATGAGAATGAAGAACTACTTCAGCCCTCCATTTCCCTGTGCCTCTTTGCTCTGTTGTTCAGATGGGTGTGTTACATCCAGTATGCTCCAGAAATGGGTGTCTGGGCAGTAATGCTGTAGCATTATTAGATGGAAGGACTTACCCATTCATTGTTGACCTTTTTAAGATTATTCCTTGAGCTCTCATTGTTACGCCAGAGAAGTAATTTCCTGTGGTTGAAGTAGAATATTTCTGTGTGTTTGCTCATTTTATCTTAGCTTAGAAACCCAAGTGCAGTCACTGTTTCCGTGAGCAGAGCACTGACAGCCTGGGACAGCCTGGCTGTGGCAAATCCCAGATAATGCGGTGCCGTGGCATCCACTGGGCTGTGCTCTACAGGGACATTTCAGTGGCACTTCACAGATTCAGCTTGGCTTCATTGAGGTTTATTACCTTCAGCCAAGAGAAAATCATGATTAGTTCTGCATAGAGCTACTCAGGAATCTCTTAATTTCCTTTCTCAGCACTCCCTGGAGCTTATTAGCCACAGCTCAGTGCCAGACCCCATCTACCTCTGCGTTTGAGCAGCGGCATGTCCAGGACAGTAATTTAGACAGCTGGGAAGCATGGCACAGAGAGCCTGAGGGGTTCTGCAGGAGTCAGCTCACCCTGCTAGGGCTGGAGTGAATGAGCAGTGTTTGAACTGAGGCTGATTCAGGGTAGAACTATCAGATTACCTCTGTGTCCTGCTCTCCTCTGCCTCCCTGGTATTAGAAGCATAATGCTAATACACCTAAGTTGCCCCTGCAGGGAATCCAGAGGGCTTATTAGCTGAGGCCCTGTGCTTCATGAAAATAGATAGGCTGTTTCCAGGCTGGAGCTTGCCCACGGATGTCATGCTCCTAAGTGATGAGTCTAAATTGTGTCTGTACAATGTGCCTGTATCCACAGCCTGGGGAGTCACAGAGTATGGTCTGTGAACCTGCATAAAGTACAGATAACTGAGAGCTGGGAACCTATCTGCAGTGAGATCTTTGCAAATGTCATCACGTTCTTTGAACAAAATGTTCCATTTTCACTTACAGAATTGCCTGCTTCTTAAACGAAAATATAGTATTATTAAACACAAGAATTTAGTTTTCAGAGGCAAGAGGGTATTTACCTTCTGTAGGTGAACTGTCTGCTCGAGCACCTTATATTGCTTGTGGATGAATGTGCTGTGCAAGAGAAGATGTTAATATTAATTAAGTCCTTTAGCAGTAGTCTGAATTACTAGGAAGAATTCTGGATTTCTTCCAAGAACTTAAAAGTTAAATAAGAACACAGGAAATTGTTTTGAACACTGTTGAAGTGAGAATTCTGTTACTGCTGTTAGATGTGCTTTTGTTTGTAGCAGTAGGAATATCATGCTTTTGTTACAATATCCTCTGATGCTGACTGTTTTTCTTCAACTTACTTAGCTATACTTTCTGTAAATTTCAAATGTTCACAAAATTCATACAGGGAAGGTGGTGGCAATAAGGTATCCGCTGGGACTCAGTAGGAATGAGTCCGCTGTGACTCAAAATGTCATTGAAATGCTTTCTAAGAATTGTCTTTGCTTTTATTTTTCAGGGGTTTGCCTCTTAATAAATGGGACCTTGATCTTACACAGATACTTTAATCAGAAGAGAATCAGCATGTTATTTTTAATCCCAGCTCTTACAAATGAGCTTATTACATGTAGAATGGCAGATTTTTGCCTTGTAATGCAGTGTTTGTATTGACAGGAAAGCACATAATGATGACAAGCTTCTTGTAGGATCATGCATAAATATTTGAGTTTGCAATCCTAGATGTTGAAAAATGATAAATGGTCACAATAAACATTTCTTTTTCCTTCAGTTGAAATTTCATAGTGGAAGACATTGAAATTGAATCTTAAACCTCAGTGGTTGTGTGCGTTTTCTTTTGGTTTTGAAATAAATATCCAGAATCCCCCTACACAGATTATTCTTGGTGAACATGTTTTTATTGACCTTGAAACGTCTTCTTGGAATGTTTTCCTTTTTGGTTTGTTTTTATGGAAGCTTAGTGAGATTTTTTAAAGAGTTACTTTTCTTCTTTTGGTGTTCAGCTGCAGTTTTTGTAATGAATGTCTGAAAGTATCAGCATCTTCCACAATATGCTGCTGATGGGTACTTTCTCTTGTAGTGTTGAAGGTAAACTTGCTACAGTCTTTAGTCATTTGGGATCAATCCAGCCACTTTCCTTGGTGTGTAGCCATCTGTGTAATACTGTTCATACTGTGCAACTCTTTAGTCCTTTTAGCCAGGTTTTCATTAACTCTCTCTTCTTTTTCTGCAAAGTCCTCTCCATCCTGCTTTTTCCATGCAGAGGAAATTGTGGTTTGTGAGTTAGGGCAGAAATTCTTCTTTATCTTTTCCTTATTCACAGTGTTGATGAATTGTAGTGTTGATATTCACAGAATCAGCTTGATGTGTAGGGGAGAACTTTGAATGATTTTAAGTCTGAAACATGAAGCTGGTATCTAACCTCACTGAGTAAAGGTAAGAGTTTGTGAATTAACATAGGAAGAAAAATAAAAGCATTTCAATGCCACTGCAGTGCCATTGAAATGACTTGGGTGAGACTAGTTTGCAGAAGTACAGGTGTAATATTTGGCTGTTACTGGAGAAAAATGCATGTGGTCCCTTCAAGTTGTTTTCATCATCTGCTTTCACACAGCTGGGTAGCTTACTGTGATCTTCAGGTGACCTTTCCCTTGATGCTTGGCTTGTAGGTTCAGGTACTACAAAAAGAACTTGCAGCATCTACTTCTGAAGATACTCATCCATACAAAGAAGAGCTGGAAACAGCCTTGGAACAGTGTTTTTACTGTTTATATGGTTTCCCTAGCAAAAAAAGCAAAGCAAGGTACCTAGAAGAACATTCAGTACAGCAGGTAAGTTACGTTATCCAATGTCATTGGACTGTCCTGAAGTGATGAAAGATTCACACTTGTTTTGTTCTAATGCACTTTGATACATTTTGGAGAAAGATTACTTTTATTTCCTTGTAAATTTTATGTATTTTACACATTGTAGAGAATAAACTAAAAGTTTTCATACTTTTTAAAATTATAAATATAACAAGTCAGATATTTAAAATTAAATGTTAGTGTAGTCTTATCCACAGTAGTCTGCCATCATGAAAAGTTTGAGAAATTGATTTTATTAAGCTATCACTTTCCTGTTTTCAGCTGAGAAGAAGTCCAAGGTTGAGAAAAATTTAGAGAGGAAAAGTCAGCTTGAGAGAAGAAAACTTTAGCAGCCAGCCTTGCAGTTTATGAAAGTGAAAAGTGTCACTGTTAAAAATTTGCAAGTACATTATATTATCACTTATTTTGACATCTCTAATGGTAAATACCTGGTAGCTGTTTATAAGAAATGTGAAATTCAGTTGGCTTTGGGAGAAGGGCCTCTGGAAGAGGGTTGTAATATTAAGGGAGGGAGAGAAAAATACAGGTCAGTGATACAATACCCTGCCTTGAGAAACATCACTGATTTTGTTCAAAAACCTCCGACTATTTTGCACCTAACCAAATTCAAATGATCATAGAATTATCAATCAAAATCATTTTCATACAAGCAGAATGATTGTCTGGCTCTATTGGACAAACCATTTTAAATACACGAATACTCTTACATTACTAGTCATTGAATATTTGGGAATTTTGTATGTTATATCTTAGAGAGTGAAGATAATGGGAGAAAGGGTATAAGGAAGAAAAAGGGAAGTATAAGGAGATTACCCTCTGCAACTTCCCTGTTTTTCAATGCAGAGCAAAATTTACCGTAAGGGTAAGGTAAATAATAAAAGGATTAAAACTTAGTCTAGCAGAAGAGAACTGTGAATTATTTTTGGGTATTTTTACTGCTTACAAGAAAGAAAAGTGAAGAGAAAATGAGGCGTAAATTCTGCAAGTAACTTTCTGTAGAGAGTTTGAAGATTTTTGAGTCTCAGAATTTTGTCTGATTCCCATTACATTAACTCTTCTTACTTGACTCTGAAATGGAAGGTGCAGAGTTCTTCTCCATATCTTGCCCATGATCTCAGTGTCACTCAGAATGTTTACAGTTGAGTCTTGCTTATAAACAACTTTTCTGAGCAACTCTTCTGAGCAAGTAGAATGACTTGACTTTATTTTGACTTTAGTGACATACACTAAGTTACAGCAATACCTTAGTCTGTTAAATCCATGAGAAGTATATTGTATTTGTGAGCAGCATAAAGTAATAGCACCTTTAGCTCTGTTCTTGGGAGGTTTAATTTGGTTCCTGCTAGACTGATATCTGTACTCGTGTGAACTAGAAAGGCTGTAGAAAATCACCATTAGTAGAACTGAATTTTGGAATTTGAAATATTTTTTTCCCCCTCTCATCTACCTGCCTTTTCAGGTTGATCTGACATGGGAAGATGCTTTGTTCATGTTTGAATATTTTAAGCCTAAAACTCTTCCAGAATTTGATAGTTACAAAACCAGTACTGTGTCTGCTGATTTGGCCAACCTTCTGAAGAAAACTGCTACAATTGTTCCTCGGACAGACAAGCCTATGCTGAGCCTGGAGACTGTATCTGCCTATATTGAAGGAACATGCAGCAAGGTATAACAAATTGGTTTTCTTAAAAAATTAAATTGAAGGGAGTGAAAATTGTTCTTGCTATTTTTATGTAGACTTTGATATTATTAGTGGAATGATTTATTCCATGATGTTAGGTTTCCTTGGGTAATTGCATTTAAATAAAATAAGAACATTCCCACCAAAGCTTTTAGTCTTTGAATGGTAAAATACAGTCAGCATGAGATGTTCATTAGTGTTTGTAAGTGCTCTGTATATCTGTGAAATGCTTTCAATGTCTTCATATTCAAAACCTTCAGATTGTATGATGAAGAGGCTACTTTCCCTACAAGGAAGAAGCACATGTGCAGCTCATTTAATGTGAACCTTTGCCTTTTTTATTTTCAGGCACCGTCTCTCCCAGAGGGTGCAGACTATTCTCCACCAGTGGTGACTGAGCTGTATTATCTTCTGGCAGACTATCATTTCAAGAACAAAGAACAGTCTAAGGCCATTAAATTTTACATGCATGACATTTGTATTTGTCCAAACAGGTCAGTATTTTTGAATCCTGCTGCACATCTTTCATTCTTCTCACTTCTTTCAGCACTGAAAAGCAGACAACTGGTTTCAGGAATGAGAAAAAACCCCCAAACAACCAAAACCCCCATTATAATAGGTCCATTGTATAATTAAGGGCATCTCTAAAACAGCCCAGCAATGAAAACAAAACCCAAAATGTAGGGTTAAATATTTGATTGCTTTGAAATTAAAACCAAAAAATGGAAGGGAGGGGGGAAGCTAAATTGAAATAAAGAATAACTGTGAAGAATGAATTGTTTGCACCTTTTATTCTTTGCTTCGGCATGTTCATGCATGATAAGGAGTGAAAAATATCACCATTTAATAGTGTAGCTATAGCACAAATAGCATTCTTTAGTGGATTAACTGTTTAGGCTGACCTCTTTCTAAAAGTGTTGATTTTGCTGCTAGAGAACTACACAGAGAATACAAGTAAAGTATTTAAGTGAAATTTAAACAAAACCACCTTGTTTCTTGATAATTTACAACTCACTGAAATACAAGATTAAGCTCTCTCATCTTAAAAATAAAGCATGTTCTGAATATCAGTCTTCTAAATTAAATTAAATAACCTTTAAATTTGCTGATTAAATATAGAGTTTGCATATTAGGTGTTAGTTATCATTTTAATTCTCCTTGAAGTTGATAGATCAAGGTCAGTGACAAAAACCCTAATTTGATAGATTTGAGACAAGAAAATTGTTTCTAAATCCAGTCACGTAACAGAGACAAAAGGGAAGGTGAAGGCACAGAGCAATTTTAGATGTGAAATCTTCAGAGGAAATAGCTGTAGTTTAATGTTATTGCATCTTCTAGTCTGGGACTTGTGACTAGCAAATGGCTAAAACTCTTGTTTGAAGGCATATAAAGAAATTACCAATACCACTTCCTACCCATTTTTCTGTTGTTTTGATATTCTAAAACTTAAATTCATAAAGAAATGAATGGAATACATTTTTTTGTTCAGAAGATGCCTTATGTGGTAGCACAGTATTTTTGCCCCAGTCAAATGAGATGGTACTTGTCTGTACTACAGTTCCTGTTCCATTCCCCCCAGGAATCTGACTATTGAGGTCAGTTGACCTAGAAATGGGTTTTCAGTTGGAATCAGAAGAAATTGCAAGCAAAAATATGAGGACATTATGGTTATTGCTTTGGTGTTAAAATAATGGTAAAATTGAAAAACCCCAGAGCAGCTGAACCCTGGTGTTAATGTGAGATTGTGGCCTATGGAAACCACCCTTCAGACTGTATTGTCAATTAACAGGGCTGGACCCTCAACAGTCCCTCAGTCAGAAATTACAGTTTTAGTTCATCAGAATTTTCCTACTTGAATGCATTTTTGGCTTTATGATTTTTATGTTGGGAAATGATTGTGATTATTCACAGTTGAGTCCAGTAATACAAGGTGTCATAATGTCTGCTGGCCCACAGAAATAAAGAGTGACAACATTTTGACAGGACTGCGTGGTTACTGAGAAAAAAACAGTGGGAGTGCTGCCATTAGAAATACAGATATACTGGCTTTGCATGGCAAATAAACCTGGATTTTTCATCTGTTTTCCATGTGTGACAGTTACTGGGGACGGTGCTTTATTAGGAAACCCCTTTAACAAAATCAGTATTATTTAGGCTATACAGCTTGTGTTCTACTCTGAGGAGGAAGTGCAGAAATCTCTTTTGAGGGAGCATGTGATACAAGGAGGAAAAAGTTGTAGATACAACAAGATAAATCTTGTCTATGCCTTCAGTGTAGTGTTCAGGGGGGAGTTTGTTCATGTGTTGTGTTCTTGTTTGTGTAGGTTTGACTCCTGGGCTGGGATGGCTCTGGCTCGAGCGAGTCGCATTCAGGACAAGCTGAACTCCAATGAACTGAAGAGCGATGGCCCCATCTGGAAGCACTCTACCCCTGTCCTGAACTGCTTCAAACGAGCCCTGGAGATCGACAGCTCCAACCTGTCCTTGTGGATCGAGTATGGCACCATTTCCTATGCCCTGCATTCCTTTGCATCCCGACAGCTTAAGCAGTGGAAAACGGAACTTCCGCCTGAAGTTGTGCAGCAGGTGGGATCTAACAGGGAGAGTATAAAATTTTAAATATTTAAAATTAAGTTTTCTAACATAGTAAAATTTTTAATTAAGTATCTACATGCTATATTCCATGTATGAGACTGTATGGTTACTTAGTAATATTGGAAGTTCCAATATTTGTGTAATCTGGTGGTGTCAAACAGCATTTGAAGGTGGGTTTTTTCCTTTTTCCTGTGATAAAATCAGTTTGAGCCTAATCTTTGAATTGTCTTTTGAAGGTGACACAAAATTATTGTAACCTTCTGTAAAGGGGAATGATATTTACCTTTCCTTTCAGTGAATATCATGCAATGTTTCCAGGAAAAGGTGAAATGTATACATATTTAAATAGTAAAGAGATCAGAAATTACTCTGATATCTGTGTCCACATGTCATCTCTAATATCTAAAGAATCCTCCCCTTTTTCTATGGTTTTGGGCCATAATAAACTAATTAAGGGAAAATGCTCAAGCTCTTCGATTTCTGCTCAGCCTTCCCTGGGTAAGAGCAGTGCCCTGAGCAAGGCATTTACCTAAACAAAAGATCAACGTGAGAGGATCGGTAGAATTTCCATTGAAAACATTGCTATGAATTCATTATCTCTTTCTGCATAAGGAAGGTGAAGAAGCTTATTAAGAAATTTATTGTTAAACCAAAATGAGCAATTCTAAATACACTCTGACAGTGATAAGAGTTGCTTGGGAAAATGTTATATCTGTCTTTTTGGACCAGTGAACTCCGTTTCTGGTTTAGCTATTCTGACTTCCAAATATTATGTAGTCTGCAGCTGGAAGCAGAATGAAAAAAAGGAAGTGCTGCTTCTCTGCTGTAATTTGTAAAACTTTGAGTGTTTGAACTGCAGAGATCAGTGCTGGGAACACCCTTTGCTTCCAGGAGGAGTATTTACGGTGGTGGTGAGTCTGAGCTGCCTCCAGCACTGGCTTAACGCTGCACTTCCCACAGGCACTTTGTTGTCAAAGAAGAAAGATGATGTCATCCTGCACATTAAAAGGGAACAAATTGTTTATTAAATAGTATGTTTCATTATCAATTAACAATAGAGTTTTCTTTTGGAGGGTTATTGCATCCAACAGCTCCAAATTAACTCCTCAGAAAAGGAAGTTACTACCTTTTATGCCTTTGAGTTATCAGAAGTTTGGTCTTGTGGCCATGAGGGATTTGTTGAGGAATTTCAGGGATAATGCTGGAGTTACTTCATATTATCAGATACAAGGAGCAATACAGAGCAGCCATCTGAAGTTGAGGATTAAATGAGGATGTTTATTTAGGACTGCTTAAGTCTTCATTTTTTTCAAGTGAATATACTAAAAATGCATAATTTAGTAAAAAAGCTCTGTTACAATGAAAGATAAATTGAAACAATTTCATCTCACTTCCACAGATACATCTCTTCAGGAATGTGTTTCTCATAGATAAAAATCTTATTATTCTCTTCTTCTTACAAAATGTTTAGGAAAGGAAAGGTTATGTTTTAGTTCTTGGTTATAGCTACACAGCTTAAATTTATAAACTTCATTTGCAAAGAGAGAAAATTACATTAATGCATCTTTTGACCTAGTTTTTTTACATGAATTTATTGGCATTTAACTTTAATTTATGCTGCTGATTTTAATTTTTTTTTCACAGGGTGGGGTGGGGAGAGTATTCGTCTTAAAATTAGATACATTGCAAGCAAGATGAAATACATTTCTTCACAAATGAGAGTGGTCCATAGTGGCTCCAGCAGACTTCAGTTGCAGAACAAAGCAAATAATTTTTTTCTTTAAAGAGTTAAGATAATTACAGCTGTAAAAAGTGGTAGAATTTCTGTAGACATGAATATTGGGTTGTTATTTTTCAGATTTATATTTATATGCCTATTCTTACACTTCTGTTACTTACTGTTTTGTTCTGGTTGTTTGTGTCAGAAGTTACTGAAGTGAACAAAAGCCTGTCCATAAACATATTTTGTGGGTTGTGTGAGTGTATTTGATCACTTGGGATGTATTTGATCACTGCTGTGTCTTTTAGGTTGAAAATGTTTAAACGTTGTACCTTGTTTATGCACTTTAAATGGGCAGCAGTGCATTTTTAGGGTTTTCTGTGCGAGCTGCAGTGAACTGGGTGTGTTGTGTGCTCTCCCCCTTGGCTGGTGGCAGATGGAGGAGCGCAGGGACAGCATGCTGGAGACAGCCAAGGTGTGCTTCACGTCGGCGTCGCGCTGCGAGGGCGACGGGGACGAGGAGGAGTGGCTCATCCACTACATGCTGGGCAAGATAGCCGAGAAGCAGAAGCAGCCTCCTGTCGTGTACCTGCTGCACTACAAACAGGCAGGGCATTACTTGCATGAGGAGGCTGCTCGGTATCCAAAGAAGATTCACTACCATAATCCACCAGAACTTGCCATGGAAGCATTGGAGGTAAAAGGAGGTTAAATTTGTAGACTTGAAGCCTTGTTCTCTACAGATTGTTAGGCACATGTAGATGGTGCAAACATCGGGGAATGTTTGCAAGACAGACTTGGAGAGTAAATTGGAGCCTGTTACTCAGGCTGATTTCATTTCAAAGGCAGTTTGAACAGGTGGGTAGCAATTCCACTTCTGAATTTTGCTGCACACAGTTCATTAGTTTTTATAAAAATCAGACATGGATAGGATTCACAAGCATCTTGTACCTATGGAAGCACAAGTTCATGCAAGAGGTAGGACCTCTGCTTTCACTGCGTGTGGTTAAAGCAGTGGATTTAGAATATACCCAGTGGTGACTTGCTTGCAAGAAGACCAGCTCTGCTTTCTTTGTTGTATTCCATAGGTTGTGGTTATAAAATTTGTAGAGTGTTCAGATTTTGTAATTTAAAAGCAACTTTCAAAGGCAGGGAAAGTTCAGTTCAGGTGAGCATAAGTGACAAGTGGCTGTCTTAACTAACTCCTTCAGATTCTATAGAGAAAAGACTATTTGTAATAGATTACAGAGCTAGAAATTCTTTACTGACCAAATGGACTTTGGTGTTTTTTAGGTATATTTTCGACTTCATGCTTCTATTTTGAAACTTGTGGGGAAACCAGACTCTGGAGTAGATGCAGAGGTACTGGTTAGTTTCATGAAAGAAGCTTCTGAGGGACCCTTTGCCAGGGGTGAGGAGAAGAACACCCCAAAAGTTGCAGAAAAGTGAGTGCTAGTTTCCAGCAGTATCCTCTGAACGTATGCTTGTAAACTACTGTACAACAAACTATTAAAATTAAGCTGAATAAAATATAAATAAAACTAAATGAATAGAATTTATTCTAATGTTTGCAGTTTTCAGGTATCATGAATAAGATTGCATGCTACTCTGAGATCTCAATAATTGGCACAGAGTAAATGGGAAGGGAAGAAAACAACAATTTTAATCTTGTGGTCCATTTTGAAGCCACTGTTTTTATTTATGAATAAATTTGATTTTTGAAATCAGCTGTTAAAAATTGCAAATGCAAATTACCTTCACTTATAGGACAAGTGATTTTAGTCCTTATAATTTGTCTCATTAACAACTACAAAATAAAGAATAGTTTACTATTGACCAGTGACAAGGGAGGGATATAACTTGTACTAAAATTCCTTCATTTAGTATTTGTTAGTGAGATTTAATTGCTCTATTGGAAATGCCATAAGAACATGTAGTCTCCTTTTGTTCTTCGTATATGTTCCAACTACATAAACACTTCACCTTTCTTCTCACCCTGCCAGAGAAAAACCTTGCATGATAGATGAAGACTCTCACTCCTCAGCTGGAACAGTGCCAGGCCCTGGGACCTCCCTCCCCTCCTCCTCCGGTCCAGGTCTGACATCCCCACCTTACACAGCCACTCCAGTTGACCACGATTACGTCAAATGTAAAAAACCCCGTCAGCAGGCAACGCCGGACGGTACAGTCCCTGTTCTCAATACTGCCAGCAGGGAGGTGCTCTAATCATGGGGGGTTTGACCAGGAATGATCAAACTGCTCAAGGAGGGTGAGGGGTCTGTGGTAACACGGGCAATATTGAAGCTCATTATCTTTATAAATTCAGTGCCTTAAATAGAATCAATGTACAGTCAGAGCTTTAAATACAAAACTCAAAGTTGTCACCTGCCACCACTGGTACCTGTCACTTAGTCAAAACAGTAATGTTGGTGGAGGGAGTATGAGCTCACTGAATTTTCAGTGATTATTTGTCTTCAGAGCTCATTAGGAAAGATGTGGGTTCAATCTTTAGAAGACTGGACACTGTTTCAGCCTGTGTGAAATGACCAGGTGAAAATTTAAACTGGTTGAAACAAGACAGATTTATAAAAAGACAGCACAAACCCGTATTATCATTTTTTTGAAGGAGGCAGGTGGCAACTATTTGGAATATATTGTGATTCAGCACGAAGTGATTTGCATGACAGTCCTGTAGATTTCATATTTTTATTTTTCTTTATCATTTACAATGACTGGTTAGCAGCTCATCTTTGTAGAATTTAAAATGATAGAATAAATAATTGGCTTATAAATGCAGAAGAGGGTATCATAGTGTTAATGAATATTTTTGCAATTGCATATATAATAGAAATTAAGTTACAATTTAAGTAACCTGAGTTTATTATTTGGCTAGGAATTTGATTCTGATTCTACTCTTCCAGCCATTTGTTTATCCATCCAGATCTATGAGTATCAGCACTCAAGGAGTAAAATATCTACAATGTTTAGCTTAGTGTTGGTAGAATGTGCCAGGCCCCACAGAAATTCTCTACTTGATATGAATTTATTTCTGGAGGGTGGGCTGCTTCCTGTTGTCATTTTCTGAAGAATGGAAATTTGTTAATAACTTTGTTGACACAGTTTTGAAACAAATGTTCGTATGCCTGAAGTTTTTGCAGGGTGAATTTATTCCTTGTCCTCAACAAGTAATTCTTGGTGCAACTGACAGAAACTCCTTTATTTCTTCCATTATATTGAACAGAGAAATGTTCATTTTATTCTTGCTTGCATTTCACTTGGGAGTAATTCATTAGACTGTTTTGAGATCATTTGTAGTGTGGAGGTGTCAATGGGTTATGCAGTGATCAGGCTCTTTTATTACCTTTTTCATGTCTTTTGACACGAGAACATAGAAGGGAGCAAATATTAAAATATTTCTTAAGTCATATTCCCTGTGAGAAGCATTTCTGGCTAAGACTACATCTGCTTAGGTCCTGAAGACTGTCTAAGTGCTCCCAGGAGAGACATAAGTTAGATAAATACTCCAATGCGTGCCGTTAGTACCTCTCTCCAAGTAAGACATTATGGGCTGTGGCAGCCGATGGCCCAGTGGGAGCAGAGGCAGCTGCTGAGCAAAGCCTGGAGGTGCAAGTGCAGGAACATCTGCCTCTGCCAGGGCTGGAGGAGCCGTTCTGGATCTGCAAGCTGAGCCTAGCTGGGACTGAGCTTTGTGCTGTCAAAGCAATTCCAAATGTCAGCTGCTGGAAGAAGCAGAGTTTGGGTGATCTTCAGGAAGGCTGTGTGTAACCATGACAAGGAGAATTGCAGAGTACTGCATCATTCATAATGTTTTGTAAGTTGCTGGCACAACTAAACCCTGGATACAGCATATTGAAGAGCCCCAGGAAACTGAAATATTTGCCTTGGGGCTGTTACAGATGGAAGAGCTAACAGGCTGAGCTAACAGCTCAGAAATCTTCCACTTTTATATTATTACATATACTGTACTCTTCTGCATACATTTGCATTTTACTTGTATTAAAAGACATGCTTTTGAAGTAAAATGCTCTTGACATCTTACACATAATCACATCACTAAAGAAAGCTGGTGCCAGCATTTCTGTTGTACCATTCCTAAAAATAGCAAGAAAATACTCATAATTTGATTACTCTTTAGATTATTTTTTAACCATTCTGACAGAAACTAAACTGTCTATATTGTTGTTCAGGAACAAATAAGTTGACCTAAATTCAGCCTAGGTATTTATTCCTTCTGAGGCCTGACAATACTCTTATTTACTCTTGTATTGATTTTGTTGATCATACGTGGCATAATTAAGGGTATTGTACAGTTGTACACATTTCTTTTCATATATTACCACAAGTGAGAGCCTATTTGGAATCATTACTGAGCTTTGAGACCTTTTTTGACTATTTTTGTGCTCTGTGCTTCAAGAAAACATGACCCATGAGGAAAGAGAGAAGGAATTGGGATGGTTTGTCTATGGAGGAGAAGACTCAGGGGAGACATGACAGCAGAGTAACTTAAACAGTGTTGAAAGCTGTAAAAAGAGGCAAAACCTCAGGATGTCCATGTTCATGGAAGACAGAACAGATGATACTACACTTAAACGCATTTTCATTCTGAACATTAGAAAACAGTGTTAGAGCAGTCTTAGGAAATACTGGTTTTGTATAACCCTGCAATATTTTAGCACTGGAAGTCATTAAAACAGTGACAATGCAGCTGTCTGCCAGGCATGATGGAGATGTAATTTATCCTGATGGAAAAAGGAATGGACTAGGTGAACACTTGCAGTTCCTTCTGAAATCTTACTTTTTCTGTTAATTTTGTGGGTTTAGGTTTTGATGGGGTTGTTAGTTTGGTTTTTTAACAAGGTATCAAACAACTTGCCTTCTAGAGCAGCAAATTGTCTCATTACAAGCTGGAGAGAATTGCTGTGCAGCCAAACATCTTTTCTTGAAAATACTGGGATTGTGATCTTCAAACATTTATCTGTAAATAGGTGAAGCTGTGAGGGCAGACGTATTTTGAATACATTATATTTAAATGTGTCATTATAGTTCTGTAGCTCTCTAGCACATTTTGCTGGTGGAAGATGATGACTGGGATATGCAGAAATCACTGTTAAAGTTGAGAGCATTGAAAGGCTTCAGATCCAGTGAATGCTGGTGATACTATTTTTAAGTTGTGTATTTTATGAAAATGGGAGAAAGGAACCAGTAAATACAGCTTGTAAAGTAGCTAAACTTCTTTTTCCTCATGGCAGCTGCTAGCACATATCTCCTTCAAGGAGACAAAAGTATTGCTGAGTGGCAGCTGTTATTTGCTGCCTGACTTGCTGCTGTCATGTGTGTAAAATGGGCAGCTTCCTTTCTCTTTTCTTGTCCTTCCATTCAGCAGCATCTTTTCTTTCCTTCTCTTAATCCTGTCTTTCCTGTAGTCACCCCTGCCTATTGCTATTTTATAACCCTCCAAAGTGAAAACTTGCGTTTGAAGTCTGAAGCATAGGTTCAGACTCTTTATTTTCTAAGAACAAAACAGGAAACAGGAAAACCCAGGAACTTGCCTGGCACCCAGACTATCATTACCTGTGGTGTTACTGTATTTACACAGCTAAATGGCCAGTGTTGTATAGTAAAACAGATTTGCTCTCTGTCTTCCTATATACAGGCTGGATGTATGTAGTCAGTAAAGACCAATTGCAATAAAAGCAATAAAGTTAGTTCAGAAAGCAGGAAAAGTATTGAAATTTTTAAAAAATCTGGATAAGGTATCTGTTTCCTAAAGAGTAGACTGGGAGATTGTTTAGGAGGTCTTTTTTGCTGTAATATGCCTTTGTCGTGTTGATACTCAGTTCCATATTACTGTGGTGGTATGCAGATGATGTATCCATTGCTAATGCAGTGTTAAAATGTTGTATTGTTTAAGTGTTCATCCATGTCATGTAGTATGTCGTGTGTAGTTAGATTTAATTGTCCTTTTTTGTGTTTGTCTTTGCCTGATTGCTTTTGCAACCAATATTGCCCGTGCTGCCTCTAACCTTTACACGAATCTCTGTTCCCCAGGCATTCTCTTCCTGCTTTTACCTGTCACGGCTTGCTTTTAATAATTGGCAGAACCTGCATGATAAACTCATTGGGAAAGGCTCCTTGCTTCGTGCTGTGGGAGAAGTCTCACTTCATAGTTTGTCGGTCTGTAATTCTGCAAATGTTATGAAGATGCACAGTTTTTGTAAACGGGGGTTCTCGACATCCTGATGAGACAAAGGTGATCTCTGAGGAGCTTCTTGCACCAGGTTGTCACTCATGCTAAACTAAGTCAGCTTCTGGGATGGAGTGGATGTTTCTGTGCATAAAAAAAAGGTCCACATTGCATTTTGGAACATTAAAATCTTGCCCTTAAAATTCTCTCTCTTCAGCAGTTAAAAATGAAATCTTTGAGTCTGCAGTCCATGTCCTGTTCTGGCACATGGTGCTGGATGTTCATGGGGACAGCATACTGGACTACATGAATAATGAATCACACCCAGTTTACTGCAGAATGCTCCATTTTTACCTTTCCCCAATTTAACCTCTCTCTGACACTGACAAGTGTCACACTGAGATGTAGTGTGAGATTATGTAGAAAGCATTAGTCCAAATAAATGGGACATTGGTGAGATACTCTGTTGCTCTGCTCTTGAAGACAGAACAGCAATATAGGACTGTAAGTTATGGAAACACATTCAGTGTTCAGTGCAGCCAGACAAAACATAGACTCTCATCTTTGACTCATGTTAAAAGAGAACTCCCTTTAAATTGCTGTCCTCAAATTAACCTACTCCCATGCAAATCTATGCAATTCTTTTGTTTTTAATAATGTGCAAGTGCCTTTTGATGCAGAGCTAAATGTTGTCTTCCGTTATGGGTGGAATCTGTTTGCAGAATGAGAATTCTGTGATACATCATGTTTCTGACTGCAGACCAGTAAAGAAGAATGCTCATATGTTCAAGTGAAGAGGGGAGAGATGGTGCCAGGCAGGACAAAGAGAGTCTGTACCTTCACAGCCTGGAACAACCCACCTTTATTGCATGAGACTAGATTTTTTTTTAGTTGTATATAGTTGCTTATTCATAAGCTCTGAACTGTGCAACAGGATTTTTCTTTTCTGCAAATTGAGTTAGCATATGCATAGAGCTCTTTAGAAAAGCTTTCTGTGCCACTCATTTCTGATTTTTTGACTTGTAGCTGATTGTTTATCATGATTCAGATACCTTCTTAAAATAACTGAACACACATTTTCCTTCAGATCTTTAAGACAGACAAAGATATTATTCAGAAGTGAGTTGTACCCTCTTGGCTTTTTGAGCCTGTTACTTACTCCCGCATGCAGATGTTTCAGAGGTCTTCTCCCTCTTCCTTTTAACTTCCAGAAAGTTTCAAAAGAGGATTACTGAGCTGCATAGTAATTAATTGTCAAAGGCAGAACACCTCATTCACATTGGCACCATGAAGCTGTGCTTCAGCTCCCCTGAGAATAAATGATGTAAGTTTGTACCACAGTTGGTACCTGGTCATCACACTTAGCAGTGAGAGCTCTGTCATTAGGATTGCCTGTCTGCTAGTTCGGGTCACCTACACTGTGACACATCACTCTCCTTGTCCCTCTTCCAGTGCTGAGTGGGCTCAGTTTAGGTAACAAGGCTTATGGGTGGTCCACAGGGCTCCTGTGGGAGGGTGCTGGCACAGGGTAATGCCTGCTGCAGTACTGAGCCCTGTTTTTCTTGTTGCATTTTAAAATGAAATAGTCATTTAGGCTCTACAAAGTTTGACACAACTTCGTCCTGGTGGTGGGGTGGCATGCAAGTAGTGTGCCTGAATGCTGAGGGAGCAGTGATGGTGACATGCTCATGGCTGTTTCTGCCCTGGAGGAATGGTGGGGAATAGGGATTTTTGAAGTCAACACAGTAAACCTATTTCATTTAGGATAAGATTAACATTTAAATGCTCTTAAGCATCCAAATAAGGCAAACGGACTTCAGATATTTTTCTAAAATCTGTGACAGATGTGTTTCAGTAATGATAGTGATTTAATCATCCATGTGACTGACAGGACCTTAGTGTGGTACAATAAAGGTCTTGGCAGTACAGATGAATATACAAGTTCTTTCTTCCCAATGACATCTTTCTGATAATAATTAGTATTTTTTTACTAATGTCTTGGAAAGTTAACAAGATTCTTCTTTTGACCTTCTTACATCTCCTGTCCAAAGCTGCTCTTTTTCACCCATTGACAGAGTAAGTGATGTAATCTGACACAGATTTGAAATGAAATATCACAAGTTGAGTACATTATGAGTAATGAGGTAAAAAAAAAATTGCTTTTGAGTGCCATTTTCTGACATTTTTTGAGATTAACATGAAATACTTAAATATACAGCAAATAGAGATTTCAGCTCATCAGGTTGATTGAAATCTTCCTAAAACTTGGGAATGATGCAATGAAGTAATGAAACAAAATATAATAATACCAAGGAGAGACATTTACTATCAGATCATGTTTTTCATAGGAATATTGTTACAGTTACTTATGCACAATTTAGTAGAACTTCTCCCTGGTCTCTTCATTTCCGCTACAGATAATAATTTTGGGACATTAATACCCAGCTGTATTTTCATCTTAGTTTTTGAAGTAATAGGAAACTTTACAGGGAGGGGACCTCAAAAGAATATTTAGTCCTTGATTTACCAATCTCTTACAACAAGGGACCATCTTCCCTTTTTGGAAAAGCTTGCCTTATTGCTATTGCTGGGTGGGGAAACTTAGAAAACAGGTAAACAAAATACAAAACCCTGTGATTTTTTAACTCTTAAATTACACTGAGTTGCATTAAATTGTCTTTAATTATAGCAGAAATTATTAAAAAGCACTGATGTTCTCCATGGATTTGTGTCATTCAAAAGGGCAGGTGTTGATCGCAGTTGGGAATTTGGAATTCATTCTCATGCCTCACACACTGCAGTCTTTGGCATGTAGGTTGAGTAACACTAATGACTCTCAACTACAGTCAGCTCTTACCAGATGAAGGAAAAGCTTCATAGCACAACAAATGTAAAAATACACGCTATGTGTCCATCTAGCGTATATATATTTATAAAAAAGAGCTGTATTTGGGAGTTAGGCTAGAAGAGAATAGAACTTTCATGTATAAAACATATGCCATTTTCTTTTCTTTTTAGAAAACCAGGGTTAGGATGTGGATTGGTTCAGTTGCCACAAGTTTTGCATTACATACTGCAGCATTTATGTATTGACAGAGCTTTTTATTATATTAAGGAACATCTTGGGTAATCTAACAAATGACTATTCGTCTGCCTATCTTCGAAAGCCTACAGTGATTCTGTAGGTTCACTGTACTATTTTCTACCTGTATGTAGCAGTTAAGATAGAGATGAAGGGGGAAAAATGTCAATTTTCTTGCTGCAATTAAAACCTATTGCCTTTTGCACTGTACTTAATGAATATGAACAGCAATTATTGTATTTTTATTTTGGCTAATCATATGTATTTGGAAATTCTCCCTCATCTTTTTTAAGATAAATAAGTCCAATTCTCCTGGTAATTTTCATATGTCATCTCATTAATCTCTCATTTTTTATCCTCTCCTCTGAATTAATTTTCCTTATTTCAGTGTCTTTTTTAAAATGTGGGTCCCAAATACAGACACCATAATTAAGTTTAATTTTCATTAGTGCTTAGTAGAACAGGAAGATGTACATATTTTTTCTGTGAAGTTACTGATTACACATTCAAGAGTGCTGCTTTGCTGAAGTGTGTTTAGAATAGCCTGACATTTTGGCCAGTACTGGTTTGAGAATCACAAATTCTTACAGGCACATGTGAATGTGTGTTCTGGGATCCACTCACGCATTTTCTGCTCCTGATCGTGTTAGCTTTTAGGTGCTTATAGAAGGATTTATTTATTTATTTATTTATTTATTTATTTAGCTTTGACTTTTCATCCTTTGTGAAGATAAGTACTACACTTTGTTTTACATTCCCTGGGACTTTACCCATCCTCTGTGATTTCTGAGAAATTAATACTGATAACTGGTGGCTGCTGCTAATTTCTGGAATACTCCAGGGTTTTCAGTCTGGCTCACTTAGTTTGAATGCATCTGCTGCATTCAAGGAATATCTAATATAGTAGAAAGTTGTCTCAATAGTCATCTTCCTCTGGTTTTTAGTGATTAAGGAGCCCAATGTTAATATCATTATTTTTCAAATATAGTTAATGTATTGAAAGAAAAGGAGAATGAACATCCCTACCTAGACCCACACTCATTTAAGTAGAAATTTCAAATTAAAATAGCTAGCTAATTGTAAGGAGGTATTTACTTTTGTTCCCATAAGGAAAAGCTCATGCATACATTTGAAATTTAATGTGTTGAATCATTGTCTAGCTTTGCATGATGAAAAATTATTGTAATTTCCTAGTGATCTGATCTCACCCTCGCATATTGGTCTGGCACTTCTTGATTTACATTCTAATGCTTCATCTGTCATAACCCACACATCAGAACTGACCTGCAGGCTTGTGGCAACATCTGGAAATTTGCAAATTTTTTTTCCCTAGATGAGTAACTCAGCCTCTTTGCCACAGATACAGAAACTTCTTTTAAAAAAGTATCAAGGGAGCTACTGTAAATGGTTTTCCTGATGTCAACTGGGAGTTCAATAGTATCGATTTGTACCACAGAAAGTTATTAAAGCTTTATAAATGAGTCATTTAAAGCTTGACTGACCTCTCTTCAGAATCCTTCTCTCCCCATTCTTTATAATTATATTCTTTCTGTATAAAACTTGTCATCATTAACCAACTGTATAGCTTCCTATTAGGAAGCAAGTACTGTTCCCCCCATTCTTTTTCAAGATACAGTTTTATTAAGATCAGTTCACTGAAGGGGAAGGTTTTCTTTGTGTGGTAGTGAAAAGCCTACGGAGTGCATCAAATTTGGTTTAAATTCATTGGAATCCTAATAAGCAGAACCTGATCTGCAAGCTGAGGGTTTGCAGAGGGATTTATCTAGATAAAATGAATTCATAGGAGGCCCTTAGCTCTCTCCTGAACAAGTGCAATTCAGATGGAACAAAAGAAATTTAATTAAATTATCCGCTCATCTCAAAGCAAGGACTTTTGCTTTGTTAATTTTCTTTCTTGATCTTATCAATAAAATTAATGAATCAGAGTGCAGTGGAACCACCTAGACAATGGATGCAACCCCCTTCTGGTTATGCCATTTCTGTATAGAATCCTAGAATGGTTTGGGTTGGAACGGACCTTTAGAGATCATCTAGTCCCACACCTCTGCAATGAGCAGGGACATCTTTACCTAGATCACAGAATCGAGTATCAGTATCTTAAGAAGAAATTTGAAATAATTCTTGTGGACTCCAGATTTAAAGGGAATTGCCTGTATTGGAATTTTGTATTGAACACTGAATTATGCTGGCACTGTATTACGGAAAAATGCCAGTTTCCCATCTCAGTGGGAATGTGCAGGCTTCTTTCTGTCAGAGAGACTAAGCTGTGTTCTTTAGTCATGCAGGGTTGCCTCTGATAACCCTTGATGTAAAAGAACTTGGGTTATATCTGGCAGGTTTCAGACATGAGTGGGAGGTTTTCACTTGCCTGTTCTGAGGTGTGTTTTATCCCCATGATAAAATCACGGTGCCTGTTCCTGAGCAGATTAACAACTTAGTTGTGACTGTACTGTAGTCAGCAGCCACTGCTCCACTCTGTCAAGGTAAAGTCACTTCTCCTATTCTTCTGTCTACTGCCTTGAAGTCCAGTTTTCCTGTCTGTGTTAGGCCTAGTTCTTTGATGTGTTGTTTATTTGCCATATCAAATCACCTTTCAGGACGTTTGTTGAGTAGCATCTTACACCTGCAGGATAGTTGGCATCAGAGATCATTCCTGTTAAGTCTTTGCCCTCTAATGGTACTGATTTTTCTTTCCTTCATGAGTAATTTTTACCATGTTCTTCATGGTTTTCTCTTGTCAATTGAACTTTGCTTCTGTCAGGTTCATAATTATGCTGGGTGCTTTTCAAGGCAAATGGTACGGTAAATCTGGGAAATTTTACAGAGCCATACAAGCTGAAATATTGTGTACTCAGTCTAACTGCTTTTGAAAGTTTTGAGATTTATTGCTTTTGAATCAAATTCCAGGATTATATTCTAGGAAGAAATGTGGCAAAGATTAAATACCTTTTCTTGCTGGTGGTTAGGGATCCTGTATTGCAGTTGTAAGAGTTTGCAGAGGGGCTGCAGTTTTGTGTGGCTGTTACCAAGAGACAAGTAACAGCTTGAAGAGTATGAAGTGGTGCATTCCTTCTTTATTTCTTTTGCAGAGAGGAGTCAGGATAGCACTGGAGCAGTGCTGTCTGACTCCAGTTCCACACAGGATATGTTTAATGAGCCTGCCAGTTCTCAAGACAGCCTGAAGAAGACTTACACAGAGAAGAGGATTTCTACTACCTGTACTGATCCACTGATGCTCAGCAAAGAGACCCTGGGATCTACAGAGGAAAAGGGTATGCCTGATTTAATAGATAATGTCAACTGGAATAGTCTCATTAAAATGGTTCTCCTGGCTTGCAGATGCACTGAAATACGCTGCAATGTGACTTAAGAATTTTAACTAGGTATCATTGCTGCGTGTATGTGTGTAGCTTAAATTTGGAACTGTGCCTCACTTACATAGCCACCAACCCAATTCGTTCTATCTGTTAAATCTTATAAAGAAAAGAATAAAGATAAACTGCTGTCTGTGGTGACCCTTTGACTGACTTGCCTTCTTTTAGGTTATTATTTGCTTTTTCTTCAGTGTTTCAAATCTCTAAATAATTTAAGGAGTAGTTATTTGAATATAGTCTCAAACAAGTCTTTTTTACTTTTCCCAGGAATAGATGCCCTTTTTGTTCTGTCCCAGTAGCAGCTTAATATTCATTACAGAGAAGAGCAGCAGGAGTAGAATTAGATGCTTTATTCCATTGTATACTTCATTCCAGTGGAGAACTAGAATTGCCTTCTACCAGAATTTTCCATATATAATAGTACTAAGTGTTCTGTGTTCCACTGGAAAAATTGTTTCAAAATCCATTAGCTAGAATTTCCCTTTGTCTGATGTTTGTACAGTTGGATGTGGCAGTAGATAAAGAGTCTGGTCTTCAACAGGGAAAGACAAACAAAACCAATGTCTAAATTTTGTCCACCTTTCCAGGCTGTGGCTTTTTGTGGGATGTTAAATCTTTTTTGTCAGTTCACACTTTCCCAATTTCAGGGATCCAGAAACCATGCTATGTGGATAGTCCTGAATCACTTCCCTGATCTCACTAGGAACAAGTGCCAAGCAGTCATCTTTTTGTTTGCAGACTTGGATTACCTTGGTTTCTTATTTTTAAAAATAAAAATTTTACTTCAGCCTTGCCTAAGTTAGGGAAGCCTGTGGTGGTGTTTGCATTAACATGCTGCAATAGATGCCAGTTCCTAGTTTTGTAAAATAGTATTTCCATAATCACTAGATCCTGTAGTCTTTTAGCTAATAGACTAAAAACATGACTCTTTTTCAGGCTTGCGGTGAGTTGTGTTGTTGTCATCATTTGTCTGTCAGAAAAACCGTCAAATGCATTCTTAAATTACTGGTGTTGTTTTCCATAAAGCTACCTGTACAGTGAAATTATAATGGATACAGACATGAGGCAAGAAAATTTTGAAAAATGTGAGTTCTGTAAAACATGTTTGTTCAAAATTTCAGCCTTATCAGAGAAAAAGTTATGGAGCAGCTTTATACTTGAGGATGAAGTACACTTTAGTGTATTTCTACACTCTCTGCTGGGAGATAAGATCTAATGTAAGAGGCTCTTTATCCTAGCAAAGACAAAGACATGGTAAACTTCCATGACTAAAAATCAAAGTTAAAGAAATTAATCTGCATGTAGCATGTGTGTTTCCAGCAATAATGATTAGCTAGCAGGAAATATGGAAGCTCCCACTGTAACACGTTTTCTGAAGTAAGATTTGGTATCCTTCAACAAAAGACAGGTCAATTGAATTACATATTACCAGGTTAATCACAAAAATATTTACATGGAACTGTAGGTCGTACATTATGCAGAAGACCAGGTGAGCCACTGCTGATCATTCTGTCCGAGCCCATATTGTGTTCTAGAATTGTGTTCTTCTAGGCAGACTATTAAAAATAATACATTTCACTTGAGAGGGTGGCTTTAATTTTCTGTTCTTTCTTTTCTTTGCAAAAAAATTTTACTTAATTTACTCTTATTTTTTGGCTTTTTTCTCTCCTCCTCCTCAATCTTCCAAGAGCAGGTAAAATCCTGCAATATGTAAGGTGTGCTGAATTCATACCATTGCTCAGGATAAAACCCAAATGAAGACAGTGAGGTATCACTGTGTGGCTCTGTCAATGAGTTGCAGACCATCACAAATACTCATAATTTTTTTTCAATATTTCTGCCTATGCTTTAATGAAGAAAAGGATTACCTTTTGTCACATTTAATTTTTGTCATTTTCTGTATGTCATTTGGAAATGGCAATTTCATTGTCACTTTTCATTGTCACTTTTCTCAACTGTTCCAGCTGCAGGAAAGTCAGAAGAGCTGCTGGAGAGCTCAGAATCTTACAATCCTGCTGAGCCTACTGGCCAAAAACTGCTGGTGGATCCTCAGTCTGCTTCTGGCAATCCTCTCAAAGCTGCCATCCCCCCCACCTCGCAGTGGGACTGCAGAAAGAAAGCTGACCCTTGTGGAGACGATGTGTCTGAGTTTCCTCACGGCCTCCCTGCAGACCTGGAGGAGCAGCGCAAGTTCCTGACGGAGCAGTGCATTTCCTCCTTCTGCCTGTGCCTCAGCCGCTTCCCCCAGCACTACAAGAGCCTCTACAGACTGGCCTACCTGTACACCTACAGCAAAACTCACAAGGTGAGCCCTGAGCTGGCACAGCAGCCGTGTCCACTGCGAGCAAACAAACTGGGACTGGTTCAGAAGTCTCAGTGTTAAAATACAGCAGATAAGCTTGTTCAATGCAGTTTGGAATGAAACTACGCTTTGGGAAGTCTACAGCTCCTAGATTGTCTGACTCGTGTGCGAGGTCAGTTAAGGAGAAAATTTCTTTTTTTATTACTGAACTAAGTAATTTTCTGTCATTCAGCAGAGAATTACATTTTAGATATGTCACATAAATTAAAATGTTCTCGTAAAAATGACAGCCATTATTTATTTTACTGTGTAAGTAGACTGAAAAGTGACTTGGAAGCAGAAATTAATCAGTATTGTGTAAACACAGCATGTGACACAGACAAAATTTCTGGATATCCTGGGTCTTCGTTAGTAAAATGTGTAGGAATAGTACATTGAAATTATCAGAGTTATTCTACTAATTGTCGTAATCAAGGTTTGAATTCACAGGTTTTATATTTGGAAGTCTTGTATTAGGTCATATGCTGCTCTGCATGGCTTCCTGAATTTTCTTCCCCACCAGTACTGAAGCTTATGTAAACAATAGGGAAGGGACACAAATTGTACCCCTGGCCTCGTAGTAGAAAACACATCACCAGTGTCACTGCGAAGTGAACACAAGCATGTCTTACCAACCTACTGGAAAGTGATGAATATTCCATTTGTCTGTAGAGTGATTATCCAGAAAAATATTACCCTTTTTTATAGAGAGCTTGTTTTGAAAACATTCTTATGCTGTTTGTATGTAACAGTTGTTAATTTTTCCATGGAGCTAATCATGAATAGGAGCCATAGATTCCTGCAATCTGTCATTACTGTTGCTGACATGATTTTGTATCAACATTCAACAAAAAAAGCTGCCTTTTTTCTATTTATTGGTTCAAATAGCATGTCCTTGCCTGAGGAACTACTTGCAAAATATTTTCTTCTATTATTTTTCCCTGATGAAGCTTTCTCTTTTGCTTTTTATATCTCCCTCCTTATATAAATATCAACTCAGTGATGGATTTCTATGTGAAATACACATTGTTGTCTAAATCTATTTCATCTTGGAACTCAGAAAAACTGAATCCTGCCTGTTTGAGCCTAGCAGTTACCAGGCGGGCTTCAATGAGCATTTTTGGGTTTTACTGTCCTTTTTTATTATTTCTCTGCATAATGAACAGCCACTTGATGCTGCAAAACCCAAAAAATCTTCTTATTGATATATGTCTACTACATATTTTCACATGGGTTTTACATTTTCTTTCTTTAATGGCTCATTCAGGTTCTTTTGTAGAGCAGTGTCAAATGTCTGTGCTTTAATGGCACATTGTTATGTCTTTAGTGGAAGTTATACTCCTGCACGAACTTAAAACACAAAAGGATCTATGCATTTTCAGCAGTTACTGGAGTAAGGAATATGCTTACATATACTCATGATAAGCCTGATTTTAAAAATGAGATAAATTACATCAGGTTGTGTTGTTGGGGGGACAGAGTGGTAAAATGTTAGAAAACTGAAATTAATTTTTAAATGCATATAACCATCTTGGAAAATTCAGCATTTACGTACCAATGCCAGGAATTTGCATGAAGAATTTAGAGTGATGGCCAAAATTCATGGTTGGCTGGGAGAAGGAGAGGATTGGCAGGTCTCCATAGTGCATAGAAAAACAAGTTTTCCATGTGCAATCTGTTTTCTCCCATTTTACAGTTTTCCTGGTTTTGCTGTTGTGAGGTTAGCGAAGATAGTTGTTGAGCAACTATCAACTCAAATTGTTGAGTTTTTAAAACATCTTTTCAAAATCTGAACACGTTTTTTGGCTACGTGTTCTGTTGGGGTTTTTTTCCCCTGCAAAATCCAGTTTATTATTTGGAGTCTGTTTTCCTTTGTTTTAGTTTGTTATCTGAGGAAATTTATACATAGCTGTTTTTAGTTAGAGTAAATGTACAGGGAAGTAAGGATGAATTTTCAGAAGTTACTTCACTGCCAGTTTGGGCAGTAGTTTTAGTTTCCCATTAACATTGTTTTGAAATAAAGTCTTCATCCTTTGTGATTTTTATCTCCAAAATGAATGTTGGCACAGTTTGGAAGGAGAAGTTAGGACTTGGCAAGACACTGTTTGTCAGTGTAACTTTGTGAAAAGTATTTGCCTTATGGTCCTTATGGATCAGAATGTGGAACTGGTCTGATAATCTGTAACCAGCAGGTTGTCAGGAAATAAAAATACTTACTTACATGCTTTTTTAATCTCAAAATAAAAATTGCTCTGTCAATCCTGGAAGAATCTGCTCACAAATACTGTTTGTGTGAGTTTCTGAGTTTGTATGTTCTATAAGGTCTGTTATTAGCAGAGCCCTTAATGGGGAAATTAATGTTGGGTGTGACATAAGATCAGTGACATGGCAAGTTAGTCAAATTAGGCATAATACATGCATGTAAAAATTGCAAGATATATGTATGTAGGCTTAATGTATACTTAGATACAGACAATCTGTAAGCATAATAGATGTAAACCACTTCAAGTAGAAACAGTTTGGTAATAACAGTTCATTTAAAAGGCCACCCTTCAAATCAGTCATCTTTTTATTTTGCTTTTATTTGATGCAGGAGTAGGAGGAGGTTTTTGAGATTAAGCCTTCTAATGGACTGTAAATGAAAACAGAGGGAAGGATTAAAGTATGCTGGAGTGTTTTGTTCACCTCTCAGAAACCCTTTGTGGAGTTTCCAATTTAGGTAAAGGTGCTTCTGACACCATTGAGTTAAGGGGCATCCATCCCAGGTGACTCAGAGTTCCACTTGGTTGACCCTAGGAGATTTTCCTTTTCTACTTCAGCTTTTTTGCAAGTTACTGTACCCTGTCAGTCATCTTGTCTTTGAATCTTGGGGTGATAAAGATGTGGGAGGCAACAGCTGAACTGGAAAGAGTATTTCATAATTGCCCTGAGTCAGACAGCCAAATCCAGCATTTCAGACTGGCAAGCAGTGCGCCAAGAAGAATAAATCCTTTTTGCTATGTCCTGGATCCCTTCACCCACTCCTAATAACTTCATCAGCTGAAAACCAAGCAGAGCAGACTCTGTGAAATGTAATGAGTTGAGACCTGCTCAGGCGTATCTACTGGGAATAAGTGATCATGCTGATTTAAGGAGAAGGGTAGTGGAAAATCTGTAACTATGTCTTTTATTCCTATTAGTTTTGATTGTGTGAAGTTACCGTGTAATTGCCCCATTTGTCTGAATGATCTTTTCTCCGCCTAGCTGGGTTACTGCCATCATCTTGGTCAATAAAAGCCTGTGAATTATGTGTACCAAACACATGCCTGTGGATGGTCAGTGTAATGTGCACAGCACATCCCAGCACCAGAGCATGACGCTACAGTTAATGATCTCTTAACCTTTCCCTTGTAAAACTTGGATTCAGGAATACACCCATAGCTAACATTTTGTTAGACTGGGATTTTAGATTTAAGCTTTGTGCTGGGATGGTAACTTTCTAAAGGGTTTTGTTTTCCTTGAATTTTTATGTGATAGTTTTAACTGTGAGATTCAGATTACCACACATTAGGCGAGTTTTACTTCATTTTCACACTTGGAATTAATTTACATTTCTGATGACTATGATTAGCATAAAATAAAGAATTTTATGTGCCTGGATCTTGGATGTTAGAATAGGCTTATTTTTGTTGGATTTTGATTTTATTCAAAACAAGATGACTTCCATGGAAGACTAGATTTTTGTAGGTTCTCTTGTGTTGTATTTTTTCTGTATGTATTTCCAAGTATTTTTCAGGATTAGGTTAACAGGATTACAGAAATACATACTACAAAAGAAGTTATGTAGAAAAAAGTTAGTATGCAGCTGAGTTTACATACTTTGCTTTCTTCAGTCTTAATTAAATTTGACACTCAATGGTAATAATTAAATTACTGATTCCCATGACCAGCCAGAAAGTACCTTGTGATGTTTATGAGTGAACATGTATTTGTTCCATACCAAAAGAAAGCTATCTAAATCCACTTGCTTATGCTACACTATAATCTTGAAGGTCCTGTGTAAGTACCTATATGAGCTCTTTGAATGAAGGGTTTTTGACACCCGTAAATATCTGGTTAGTATTGCCAGTGTTCAGCTCTCTTGCACATGAATCCATAGTCAGCATTTTGCTAGAGGGGATGCTCCAGTTCTGGTAAGACATTGGGGATTTCTGCATGATTACTGTCATTAGGACAAAGCCACTGATGACTGAGCAGAGCTTTGACTGATTCACCAGAGTCTCATAAGCAAAAATAATCTGGAACATAGGATAAGAACTTTTCTAATAACCCCAACACACACACACACATACACACAAGAAAGGGATATCACAGCTGGAATACGCTTCTTGGATGGACATGATTTAATCACATTTATGACTCACAGAAGTTTATTTCCAGTCCACAGAACACAAGCTTGAGTCCAACATTCTCACTTGTCTCTGTGAACCAAACATCTTTCTCTTTCTTTCATGTCCTCTCTTGTGAAGTTGTCTGTACAAAAGCTGGTCAAATGCGACTCAAATGCCACTTTCAAACCCTGAAATAAAAAATGAAGTAAAGCAAAGCTTCCATCAGTGAAATCTTACAATTAATAATTGTCCCATCTGTTGGTAACATTCTGCCTGGAGCCAACAGCTGTCCCTAGTTGTCAGCTACATGAGAGGTTCTTGCATGGAACTCTTAGAGTGATAGTGCTTTTATCAATTTTTGGTTGTCATCTATCATTTAGTCCCCTACTGATACTTTCTTGTTAATACACTGAGCACTATTAACCAAGTTTTATGACAGTCATGGACTTTTCAAGGAGGTTAAGTGAACTTACATGGAGGGCAATAGCTGGATATGGGTAAAAGGTCTGAATTCACCACCCCACTAAAAGGATGCTGCAGTTTAAGCCTGAGGGTGGAGGCCTCAGCTCTGGCAGGTATTCCCTGCAGGTAGTTGGCCTGAGGGAAGAGCTGGGGGTGCTTCAAGAGAGCGTGTGGGGAGAACAAACACTGTTGGAACTGCAAGTACATGGAAAATGAGAAAAGCCACTGCAGGTTAATAAAGAAACATGTACTTTGTTTTATACTTTTACTTGTGGTGCCATTTCCATCCCCTGCCTGCAACTCACCTGCCTGTTCTTGTCCACAGAACCTGCAGTGGGCCCGGGATGTGCTGCTGGGCAGCGGGGTGCCCTGGCAGCAGCTGAAGCACATGCCTGCACAGGGCCTCTTCTGTGAGAGGAACAAGACAAATTTCTTCAACGTAAGTTTACACAGCTGATAAACATAGTGTGCTTTCTCAGCCATCCCTGGAACACCTGTTTCTCATTTGAAAGGTTTGCAAAGGGTTGGGGATGTGAAATTCCACACAGGCATGTTAAACAAGCTATGAGCAGCTAAAGGAAAGGAGAATTACAGGGCTATTTACTGGGTGAATATCTCTCTCTTGAAGGGAGCCACACTAGAAGGATTATTTCTGATGACCTTGAAAACATGGGGAGAGAAGCACCAACATTTTTCGGTTATGCATCATTTACCGTATACTTGATGTCTGAGCCCTCTTTAAAAATTCTAATTTTGTTCATCTTAATTATCCTTGTTTATTGTTTCTCAACTCAACCTGCACTTCTCATGATGGAAAAATAGTGCTATTTGCTCTAAGAAATGAGTTGGAATGAGTTTTCTTGTGCCCTCCTCTCTGTAGCATGGTTCAGCAGAAAGAGTATCTCCAAATCCCACAGTGAGGCAGCAGCACTGTCACAGAGACTGTCCCTGTGTCTGTGATATCTTTCACAGGGGTGCCTGTGCCTCTCACTGACATGGGACACAGAATACTTCTGAGACTTACATGGGCATTTATCTGTCAAATTCCCTGCTGTGATTGCTGCTTACACACTGCTGTTGTCCTTGGTATCTTTGGCTTTTCTGTGGTATGTTCCAGGATTTTGTGCCTTTTGTTCTTTTGTGATAGGGTTCTTTAGCAATTCTGGTTTGCAGTGCATGGTGAGAGCCTGGAGATGCTCTGCTTGTCGTTCTGGGCTGAATATAGTCCATATTTGTTATGTGGTTGCCTGTGATGGCAGTGACAAGATTTTGTGTCTCTGCTTTCCCATCCAGTGCTTCTGTTTTAATATTGTAATTGTGAAATTTATTTCAATGTTATAGCTGTTAACATCTATCTTCAGTTTTGCTGTATGTCATGTTAATTAGCACCTCTGCAAACCTCTGTTGGGTACAAGGTAAGTTCTCTGATTATAATCTCTCACATGGGTTAAACAAATAAGGAATATGGACAATGGTTCAAAATTGAGTCATGGATCAGTCTGCAAAAAGGGTTTCTATATCATTACATCTTTCTGGAGAGAAGTTTTGATTAACAAGTACTGCCAGCCAGCTACTAAATACCATGCATCCATCCCCTCCTACACTCCCCCATGGGATGGGGAGGAGAATCAGAAAAAAGGTAAAGCCCATGGGCTAAGATCAGTTAAAAAACTGAAATAAAGTAAAATATTATCATAATAGTAATGAAAAGGGAGATAACAAATAGAGAGGAATAAAACCTAGAAAAGCAAGTGATGCACAATACAGCTGCTCAATAGCTGCTGACTGATGTACCAGTTCCTCAACAGCAACCAGCCTCTCCTGGCCAGCTCCCCCCAGTTTCTATACTGGTTTATATACATACCTCTATTCTACCCTCTGGCCAGTTCAAGTCAGCTTTCCTGGCCATGCTCACTCCCTCCCAGTTTCTTGTGCACTTCCTCACTGGCACAGCCTGGGAAACTGATTTCGAGTAAGCACTGCTTAGCAACAACTACAACATCAGTGTGTTATCAACATTATTCTCACACTGAATCCAAAACACAGCACCGTACCAGCTACTAGGAACAGAATTAACTCTATCCCAGCCAAAACCAGGGCACAGCCTGATAGGGTAGACTAAACAGTTGTGACCTGATTGATGGCTACATGGCTTTGTGCTGGTTATTTCCCTGCATTGTCTGCCAGTTTTCCCTACAAATATCCTGCTGTGATTAGCTCTTCAAACTGGTGAATGCTTTGATTCAGATTCACATAGCACAAGTATTCTTGTAGGAATTAATGGAATTATTCAACATGCTTCAAGCCAAGTGTGAACTTTGCATGATCAAGGCTGACTTGTTCATCACTGCAGGGTTAAGTGTCAAAAGTATTCTGTTTTAATGTATGAGGAAGATGAGCAGTAGGGGACTGAGAGGTGTGTATAAGGGAGTGTTTCTACTTGAAAATGTGAATTACCACATTAAGAGAGATCAATGGTTGACCTAAATTGTGTCTAGTTTTTGAATGCTGGTGCTAGCTAATTTAATTTAAAGAGATTCCACTATATTCCTAGGTGGAATTTTCTAGCATTATTTCAGAACGTAATTATTTCTTATTCTGCATACTGATATTTTTAAACTCTGAAGGATGAGAAGTGCTAGTGTAGATATTAGACAGCAGTATAATAGTGCTATTTTTTAAAGCAACAAAAACTTAATTCCCATAATTGATTTCTTTAATCAGAAATTAGATACACTTTGAGAGAAAAGACAACCTTCAACAAAAGGTGGCCCAGTGTAATATATTGGGAATACTGTTAGAAAAGGCAGAAGGTGTTCATAAATGATATTCTCAGTTTGAAGTTGGGTCTGTCAACAGACAAAGGTAGCTTTAGTCTGGAGTCCTCCATGCAGACCACTGTCTCCAGGCTTTAGAAATTTTGGTTTGGGGATGAACTCCAGTGTCTCAGCTGTGGGGACATCTTGACTTACTCCTGCATGCATGTAGGTTAGTCTTCCTGGTAACAGGCACAAGTTTAGCATGATAAAATGTTTTGGGGTCTCATTTTCTACCCAGCTATATTTTCAAAATCCTCTTCAAGTAACATTGTGTGAAGCATGTGGCATTAATCCAGAACAGATGACACAGACATAGCACAGTGAGAAAATCCAGATCTTAGAGGGAAAGGGCTACAAGTGCCCATGACAAAAAGCCGGTGGTGTCAGCTGACATTCCAGAATTCGACAAACCTAAATCTGTGAACAACTTGGAAAACAGCCTCTGAGCTCTGCCTTGACCTTGCCTGGGTTAAACCACAGCTATTCTGTTCTCATGCAAAGCTCCCAGCCAGGCAGTGGGGAAGTGACTGAGCTGCACCATCTGGGTCAGTGCTCAGAGCACACTCTGGTGTGTCATCCCCTGTACAGATGGTGGTGCAGCCCACTGTCCCAGCTCCTGTCTTCACATACAGAATTGGGTGATAAAACACAAATTCTAGCACTCTATGAAAGTAGTCTCATCTAATCTTAGAAATTAAATGGCCAACCTTAAGATTTTCTAAGCATATTAATGTCCCCCAGGGCTATTTCCAACAGAAATCTTTTACTTAAAGTGTTTATTTGCTTCCACGAAGTGCATTTAGTTCTATTTTTGAGAACTCTTCAGCCTTCATGATACAAAAGAGTTAAATGAATGTCTCAGTGGTTTTCTGTAGATACTTTACTACTGGAATACCTTTTTCTTCTGGAGCAAGTAGCACTGGTGTTTTTAATCTCTTGTAGAGAAGATTTAGGGTTGTTGAAATTACAGCTGACTCAATTTTACAAGTACAAACAGCAGAGTGCAAGAGGGAAAGCTAGCAGCTCCTCCCAGACATTTTATAAATCTTGCATACTCCTAGTAGAATTATTTATGAAATGTTTATGACAGCACTGTATGAAAAGAAATAAACCTGGGTAAAGCTGTCTCTTGTTAAATTTTACTGCAGAACTGCTGGTCTGGATCTGTGTGTCACAGGCTGTTGTATAATTTGTTAGCTGTCACTCATCTGTGACTTCAATGAGCAAAAAAAGGCATTTTCAGTTATCCCTGATTTCTTCTCATTTGATGTATTAGAATAATGTCAGGATGCTCGGAACTGCATTGTTTCTTGAGCAGAAAAGAAAGGCCCTGATTTTCTACGAGCAGAGGTTTTTGCATGTCCATGGCTTTGTTAGTGATGACGATCATGTGAATGAATATTGCTGTTAGATTTTCAGGAGTTTTGGTTGTGTTCCTATAAACTGCTGTCAAATCTGTTTTGTTTGGCCATTTCTCTCTTGCATGTGCAGGTACACTCCAGCTTTTCTCCTCTTCTTTTTCTCAGTGTGAGTGTAAATATATACAGAGGGTTTTTTTTTTTAGGATGGCTGCAGGATGGTTTCTATAGTAACTAAATTAGAAATTATTTCAGCAGGAGAAAAAAATCCCAATATATTGCTTTATATAGTAGGGCACTTTCTTATATATCCAGATTTCATGCTACTATTAATAAAACAAAGTTAAACTTTGTGCACAGATGATGGGCATTCATCAGGCTGTGGGTGGGTGGGGATTGTGAAAGAAGCATTTTGGTGGTTGAGCTCCACATACCAGCAAGTTCTCCATATGGTTTAATATACTCTATTTGTATTTTCCTGGCGCATCTTATGTGGTAATAATAATCTGTTGTAATAAAGATCTTGATGTCCATCTTTGGTAACTGTTCCCTACAGACAAAAGCCGTGCTTGCACCCTATATGCTACAATGTAGACGTTGATGTGCATGAAGTCTTGCTGCAAACTGTTATGGATAATTGTTTTATTTTTAATTCCAAAAGCAATGCAGTGTGTTTATTCTCTTCTGTATGTGTAAAGCCCTTCATTCTGTGGTCTGAGCAAGCAGGGTCAAATTAAGGTGGGGGCATCCGCTGAGAGCCTGAAGCTGGAGAGAGCTGGAGATTTCCTTTATTTTGCCTTTGTGCCAAGTGTGACTGAGCACTGGCAGGAGACTCTGCTGAGCAGAAGAGCAAGTTCTGGACACTTAAGTAGTTGAAGTCTAAATTTGGTGCTGCAAGTTTCTAAAGGTAGTTCTTATTATACAGCATGGCATTAACTAGTGGGAGCTTTCTCCAGTACTCTCTTGTGTAGCAGGTTCTTTCCTTAGTTGTGTTCCAGGCTGAGAGTTACATCTGTTTGTCTTAAGAGGAAAGCTAATTCTGAAAAGAAGAGCAGGGTGCTGTTTTGGGATTCTGTGTGACTAGAGCTGTACAGGTGAATTTGAGATGTAGAAAAGAAGGCTTTTATGAAGTCCCCAGTATAGGGGACAAAAAGGCAAGATGCCTCAGCTCTCCTGGAAGCTGGGCTATTCTGTCAAGGAAATTTCATTTTATGCCTCAATTGTTTTTGTACATTCCCACAGATACACATTACTGGTCACTGTCAAAAATATGGCATTGAGTGAATATATGGGATTTTCTTTTGATCCAATACAGCCATCATTTGTTTCCCTCCCATTTCCTGGAGTGTAACCTCAGCATTAATGATGCTCATGACTTTGATTAAAATGAAAGATTTGTTACAGAATTTAATGTCTCTGTTAGAGGTAACTGGCTGTGTATCATCCAAGGGAAGAGGGAAATCCATTAGCAGTGCTCTGAACCTATTTTAGATGTGTGTTCTGCCCAGTCTGAATTTGCTACTAATACTGGTTTGAAGAGCCCCCAAACAGCCTGCAGTGCCAAGGGGCAGCTCTTCAAGGTTGCTTGAGACAACCTGACTGAAACCTGAGGTTCAGTGTTTCCTGCCATGTTCTTGAAAAGCTTGAAACTGGAGGCAACAGCAGACTAAAGCCACTTTTGTAGAAATCTTACCACTCTGGTTTCCTTGCTGTCCTTGGCTGGTGAGAGATCTGAGTTACTCTCCTCCTGCTCATAGCTGATGTGTCTCTTTTTGGTTGGCAAGTGTGCTTCCAGCTCCTAGACATCTGCTATGTGGAACATGAGCCTTCCGACCAAACTACTGCCATTTAAATCAGACTAGGGGGAAATGGAAAAAACTTGATGAAACTTACTGTGCATCCATTCAGTTGAGACTGTGCCCTCAGCCTGGTGAGAGTTGGAGTTTAATTGGGGGGGGGGGCTCTAAGAAAATTACTGGTTATGTTTTAGTTCAGTCGGGATTGGTCCTGAAAAGAATGTTGGTCTTTTTAGTGCTTCTAACACTTTATGTGAAAATGAGTATGAGGGGTTGCCAAATCAAATTAAAAAAAAAAAAAAGAAATCACAAGTGATATCCCAGAAGACAGAAGGGTTTAGTTACTCAGTTTTGCCGTTCTTACTTCTGAGTGTTTTAGATGCCATTTTTATGCAACCTCAAGGGAACAGAAACCATAAAGGAATCATTAAAAAAACCCCTACACTTTGATTCCAGTGACTAGATAACACTTGAAGAAAGTTATTAGACTTAGTACCATTTAATATGCAAAAAAAGTGTCTAGAAAAGGTGACCTCCACCATTAACATTGTGTAGTTGCACTAAACAAAATAGTAACAATACCATAATGACAACATATAATAATAGTCTAATTTTTTTCCCTACTACTTATTTTTCTTTTCTGTGTTTACAGTAGGTAGATAGGGACATCTGGTTAGGAGATGGTTAAATCCCTACCTACTTTAGCAGATAGAATTGTCTTTAATCTCTTCAGGAGATGGCCATATTACGGCCATGAAATGTCAGTGTTTTCCCTGGGCAGGAGCAGGCCCAGCACGAGCGAGTGCTCTGCTTTGTCAAAGGGCTGTTCAGTAATGCAGATCCTCCTGCCAGCTCTCTACCGACTGTGAAGTACTCAGATGTTAAGTAAAAGACATCTTTCTGCTACATATTTTCTCCTTGTGCTAGGAAGAGTGTGCTACTCTGTGAAATGATGTGACAGTTTCAGAACTGGTGTTGTCAGCAGGGCTGGGCTGTGCTCAGGAGGCACCTGCTGTGGGGAGCCTCTGCTGCAGAGGGGCTTGGGGGAGCCGAGGCTCTCCTCAGGCAGAGATAAGAGACCTTGCTGCTCTGCCTCGGAGATGGGCTGGAGCTGACACACTGCCTGCCTGGCTGCTGCTCCAGGAATTTTAACAAGGATTTCATAGCTTTTCCTACATTCCCAAATAATGACATTATAAGGCTATTGTTCTTCATCTGTGTGAGGAAACCATTTCTGGTGTGGCGAAGACATATTTGTGTGGAAAACTGCTGAGGAATAAATGAAAAACCCACCAGGAGTCCCTTCTGGACCAAATGATTGTATGATCATATGCCTTAATTTGTAAATACAGTCAGCTGTATAAATGGCAGATATTTTATGGCTACAGTACAAGCTAAAGTTTGGAAGACTGAAAAATGAAAACAAATCAGTGTTTTCCCATCCTCTTTTTCTTGTTTTTCTTCCTTTTTGGTCTTTGCTAATTTTCTCCATTTCCCTTCACTGTATCTTCTGCAGAGCAAAATAATGTTACAGGTATGATGCTTCCAGCACCCATCACTGAATGTTCCTTGAGCCACAGAATAGAGAAGCTCCTACTGAAAAAAATAGTTGTCTTGCCTGCCTGCAGATTCAGGAATGCATATTTTCATTGATTAAATATAATTCTTTTTTACAAGGTTATTTTTGCATCAAATCTAGAAACTGGGGGTGGGTTTTTTGTTTTTTTAATGAACACTTAAATTTTGAACAAGTTGATTCATTAAAATGCATAATAAGGTGATAGCCTGGCCCTTTTCTCAAACCATGACTGAAAGTCAATTTTATGAAACTGAATGTATGAGGGATTAGTGACTCTGACTCTATTGAATTTACTGAGGTTTTTTGTTTGAAATAGGCAGACTGTTTCTATGTGGAAAAAGGTAGCTTTTGAAAAAGCCACATATTTTAGTCAAGCAATCATATTAACGTCCATTGTTTTTCTCGTCTGACATGGTAAATGGCCTCCAATGGGGAAAGGGGAAGCAGGAAAGTGTGATACAAGTTGTCCATACAGTCAGAGTTAAATTATTTCTTTTCTGACTTTACCCTTGATAATTGTTCTTTTGTCAGTAACAAGCCATTTTCCATCTTTGCCCCTTGTTTTTCCATTTGTAAAGTTAATGTAATTCTACTCATACATCCCCTGTCCACTGATTTTCTAACATTTTAGCTGAAAGAATGCTTTTAGTAGGTACAGAGGAGTTTCTTCTCTCATTCTCTCTCGTGTGCTCTCATGTGTGCTCGGTTTCTTATGCAACCTTAATACGAACTCTGGGACCAAAGGTAAGCAAGGAGTTAACTGTGCAAGTGCAGTTTTCATAGTGATTGGCTTGAGACCAGCAACCCAGCAAGCAATGAAGTCTTAAAGTTGCCTATAAAAAGCTAGATAACTTTTTCAACCTCTGCCCAACATGTTATTTACAGTTCTTCACTCCATCCTCTTGGAAAAACAGAACTCATCAGTGAAAAATGTGTGTCGTTCACAGAGTTTTCTGTCTCAATATATACACGCTGTTCTTTCTGGCCAACTTTGCAGGCTTCCAAGACCCAGCTAGTAAAGATGCCAATAAATCTAAATCCCTGGAGATACAAGCATGGGGTTTTGGACTGTCGTTTGTGCCAGTGGATATTAAACAGCTATTTTTTTCCATTCTGTTTCCCTAGGAAAAGTTTCTTCTTTTGTTGAGTAGATGAATTTCTAGGCAAAGGTAAGCAAGGGAACAAATAACCCTAAAATAAATGAAGGTATTGCTTTAAGGAAGAGAGATTGTCATGGAGATTGTAGTGTGTTACAGGACATAAAGCAGTTTGTTTTAAACCTGGATCTTAAAAGTCTAGCAGCAACTATTTCACCCACTCTAAACAATATTTGAAGGGTGGAGACTTGCTGGAATACTGTGTGATGAGTGTCCTTTTACAAATGTGCAATTAATAAATCCATAATTTGATTTTTCCATCTGCTAACTGTATATCAGATACAGGTGGGAAAGCTACCTTTAGACACTTAATGGGGTTACTTTTACACTTGGATTGGGTTCTTTCCTCTTAAAAGAATTTAAATAGGATTTTTTAACTAACCTGAGATTTTTAAATACAATAGGAGAACAGGGGTGGCGATCCATGAAAGGTCTTTAAAATACGTGTTTTTATATTATATATCTGTTATACATCTGTTATACAGTTATCAGACTAGTTTTTGCAGGTTCTTACTCTGAGTTATTTCTCCTAGTTTTATCATGGAAATAAATGGCAAGAACACTTACATCAGTGTAGACTGCTGCATAAACAAAACAAAGCAAACAAAACCAGAAAAGACTAAATCTGGAATCTTCGAAGAAAATCTAAGACATAAAATTGAATCTTTAATTAGCTGTCATTAGCTTTCCTTTCTCCTACGAATTCCTACAGTCTCTCTCTGAAAGTTTTGACACAGAATTCCTATTAATATCCATGTGTGGAGTTCACACAAGAATGTTGAACAGGCAAATAATGTGCATGTGTCTGAAGTGGTGAAGTTGTACCTTGTTGTCTTTAAATACCCCTTTCTTTTGTTCTAAAACTGGTGGCATCACTCTGAGGGATATTTGTGAAATGGATGTAGAGCCAGAATCAAGACATACTCAGGGGAGTTTTCTTCAATGCTTCTTTCTCAGGTGAAGCTATGTGTGATAATGCCAAGATGAACCGTGCTTTTTGATGAGCTGCCTCTACCAGCTGTATGTTGAGAGGATTCTGTGATGTTAACCAAGGCAGTTTCCCCTTCTATATATTGAATTTTGTAGGTATTTCCAGGACTGCTTTTGAGGTAGATACCAGCCTGTATCTGATCTTGCTGGGTATGGCGCTTTTCTGTTCCATATTCCAGGTATGGCAGATTGTTTTCATTCCTGTATCTTGTGTGTGTAAAAATACCAATCTCACTCTGAAGGCGGAAGACCCCACATGGCAGTAAGGGAACACAAAACCACTTCCATCAGACAAACAGCTCATCCTGCCTTTCTGGAACCCTGTGAGAATTTCATTCTGCACCAGTGATGGTTTTAATTTACCTGGAATTATGGTAATTTATTGTAACTTTCATCCTTGTGGAAAGAAGAGAATTAATGGTGAAATTAACTTTATTTTATAGAAGAAGTGTATTTCATGAGAGATATTCCAGGAATTTCAGTTCTTTGGAAAAGGATATAAATATTTTTCATGAATATACAGTGCCTTAGTGTAAAAATGAAAACAGAAGAACGTGGGATGAGAGCAGCATGATGCAAGTCTGTGTGTACCTGTGCAAGCAGGTAACATTTCTAGATAAATATTTTAAACTTAATGGCTACAGCAAGGTGTAACTGGCCAAATTAAAAAGGTTAAGATGGAGACAATAAGGTGGCAGATGATGATAGGTAAGAGCATATGTGTTGCTGTGTAGGCTGACCAGTTTGCTGGCTGACTGCAGTATCACTGCATGGAGCATGAAATGTGGACAACTCAGAAGCTGTCTGAGTAATAATACTCCATCTTTTGGCAAAATTCCTAAAGTTAGAGGAGTAAAAATGTTGAATACTGTATAGTATATTATTGTTCCAGACTCTTTGGCTCCTGTGGAGGAGGTAGGATTTCCTGGCATAGTATGAACACTTTTGGAGTTTGCGTGGTAGCTACTATGGGAAACAGCAGGGGCTGACCACTTCGACAAGGTGACTTTCTCAGCCTCCTGAAAGGAATTAAAACAAAACAGGATTGAGTGGGTGAGTGAAAGTAATGAAGCCCAATAGTGGTCAGTATTTCAGCTTGCTCCTCTGAACACTCAGATGTACTACTCTGATCTGACAAGGGAATTTCTATAAAAGCTTGAGTGACAAATGGCTTTTGTTCCAGGAGCTTTATGGCCTTTGTTCATTTCAGTTGCCTCCACTTCATCTCCTCCAGTTTACTCACCTCCTGTCAATAAAGTTTCACAAATTCAGCTTTTATGAAGTTGTTTAATTTTTCTATAGGTTAGAGGAAGCAAAATCAGAAGAAAAAGCCACCACAAATTTTTCACTTGAAGCACTTCCTAACAGTTACTCAGAATGAATTATGAATTTTGCTGGCTATTTGTTTTGCTGACACAGTAAAAATCAGAACTGAAAACTCCTACCAGGTCATTTTCTATTTAAATCTTTATCTCTTCAGCTGCTCCCTGTGTGTATATTCGAAGTGTATTAGCACTTAGACTATGATCTCCTGCTTAGTAGACTGAAACTAGTGGGAGTCATTAATATAATGGCATTTTCTTAAGTATTCAGATGTTTGAGAAAATTTAATGAGCTCAGTGTAACAGCAAAAATGATTTCTGTTTACACATACTTGGTTTATTCCTCCTGACAGACTACACTAAGGGTTTAAAAGTATGTGTTGGGGTTTGTAACTTGTTTTTTTCTTAATGAATAGTATAACTAGCTATTACAGCATTTCAGAATCTCTGGGCTCCAGTTATTTCAGTGATCCTGGAGTGACTAAAGAATTTACAGTGGGAAAAATCTGGACAAACCTGAAGATAGGCCAGGCTTTTATGTCCATGTAGCTCATCCATGGAGAAGTGTGTGTAGCCATCCCAAACTCTGACACTTTAACACTGCCTTCTGTCATGGCTGATCTTCTTAATATAGAGTACATATTTTATGTTTGTAATCCAAATGTGTGTCACAGCTCATGGCAGATTCAGTGTTAAAATACTTAAATAGAATCATAAATCAGATTTTAAAGAGAAGTAGGGCTTGCAGGCCCATGTAGTTGTATGATGAAGATGGGATTTCTGATGTGAATGCAGTGCAATGATTTCAAAGGTATTTTCTTGGTAGCATAAGAGAAAATACTCATAAAGGGAATGTAAGCGTTGAAATGAAATGCACATTCCATATCTTTTGTAAGCTGAAATACTGACAATGGGATAAACTTAATCCTTAAAAATTGTATTTAATGACACATAAAGGTACCGTTTTCATGCCTGTAACACAGTAGTGTTTCCAACAGGCTTGAAAGAAAAACATATGGCTTTGTTTGCCCTTAGACTGACAGCTCTGTACTAAAGGTCTTACTGAAAATTACTTACTTCCCAGCAGGTTTCAGGTCAGGGTATTTTCACTGTCACTTTTTTTCCTAATTAATAAGAAAGCAAAAGTATTTTTCTGAATTATTTATATTAAAGAGAACATTGCTTTCAGGACCAACAAAAATAATACTTCACATTTTTTAGTGTTTCAAATAAAACATGCAACTATGTACACATATTCTGAAAGTTAAGCTTATTTCAAACAAAGATTTTGGAAGCTTGAGCTTTTACTAAATGTTTTTTTAAAAAAACTTTTCAATATTTAAATTGCTTGAGGAAATAAGCAATATTCTGTATAGTTTGTAAACAGAACACTAAGCTATAAAAGCATTAGAAACTGACTGAATTTTAAAATTAACAGCAGTGAGTGTGTTCCAGCTGGAGGGAGTATTGATCAGGAAACAGGCTTAGGTTCTCAGCATTGCTAGGTTGTGTTACAGAATTTCAAGTGAAGAATTTTACCGAAAAATCCAGTGTTGGTTGCTTTGGAGATCATCAGTGTCTTGATGTGAAATTTCAGAAAAGTCAGTTGCCCTTGCTGACATTCAGAAATACCAACTCCTGTGCCATAAAAGTTATTATTTCAAGTTGTGCCCCTTGTCACCAGGCACTTAGAAAGCCAAAGGATTTGAATTAGGGAAGAAAAGAGGAGACATAGACAGGACTTAACTGCCCTGCACATTTCCTGCCCGGGGAGTTCTGAGCCTAGGATTTAGACAATCAGTCAATGTGACCCTGCTGACAAAGTATGGGAGAAACAATTTTAAGCAGAAGGGTGGGTGTCTTCTGTGTAAATGAGTAGTCAGTGAGTATTGCTGTCTTTCTGAAATCTTTGCTAGAAGCCACAGACACTGTTTTCTGGGCTGAGCATCGCTGTGACAGGGCAGGCAGGTAAACCATTCCCATGTAGGCCTATTTTCTGGGTTATTTTGTCACTGTCTTCTCAATATGTCACTTTTCTCACTTCAAAATCTGACAAGTGTCTGCTTGCTTTTTGTGAGTAATTGAGCCAGAATAAAATTTCCAGCCTCTGTATGTTCTCAAATCGATAAGATAAAGCAAAGCAAAGTGTCTTTCTTCCTGAAAACTTCTGTCTGAGAGCTGTCTCCAGCGGCAGACTGGAGCTGACAAAATGAAAGGCCCACCAGGAGATGAATCTGAATCTGAAGTCTTTTAAGTATGTGGGCAGCAAGGTGAAGACAGCAAGACGATGAACTGCAGATTTCTGTTCCAAGTCTCCTTTAGGCTTCATTTATTCCTATTGCTACCTTTTGACATATTCCTCTCTCATTTTTCCATTTGCACTTATGCTTCTTCCATTTGCCCTTTTGAGAACAAGTTTAAATGCAGTGTGTAGATAAATAATTTGATATGATTTTACATTTGTTTGTCTCTAGACCGACAGTCCATCTGAAATTCCAAAAATAATAGCTTTATCTGTAGAAATTGCTGTTCTTGAGCAAGTTTTTTGGGTATAAAATTATATCAAATTCAGTTCCAGCACTGATGGAAAAGAGAAATTTTCCTGGAAAATACTTGTGGAAGACCACAAAATTTGCCACTCTGAATTAGACAGGGGTTTCTAGGCATGTATTTCAATCTGGTAGCTGTTGTTATCTGACTGTTTGCAAGATTGAAAATACCTGAGTTAAAGGAGGCAAATACTGCTGCTGGAGGAATGATACTTTCTAGTTCCTGTAGGACATGCACTGAACTGGAAACGTGAGATTACTCTTATCTCAACAAGGGAAAAAAAAAGTCATCTGTAAGTGAAAACAATGTCCTTTTTCCTTAAAAACAAGAGGTGAAATCTACATCTGCTAAGTGGAAATAGAGTTCATGCTAGGCTTTACAGTGCATATCCTTCAAACTGAAAAAAACCATTTGAAAATGGAACAGAATTTCAAATGACCTTAACAAACTCATATGCTGTGTTTGCAAGGAAAGCTGGCACCCTTATCTCAACAGTGCAGAGAGGCCTGCAGTCTTTCTGAACATTCATTATTCACCCTGGAACATTTAGTGGAGAAATCCCAGTGTACAGAAGTGTAAAATCATTTCCATCTGACTGCTAGTATTGTGGCATTGGAGAGCATGTGCTAGAGCTCACATGCTGTAGGTGATTCTGGCTGAGGTGTTCATCAGACTTTTTCTGATTGTTATTGATTTGAAGATCCGATTTTTTAAACAAAAAAATTTAAATGAGACTCAAAGTAGGAAACACGGAGTGCAATACAAACTTGTCAGTTTTAATGGTCTGGAATAGTGCTTTGCACTCCTCCTTTCCCATAACTGAAGGACAAGTATAGGACATGGTCTTTGAGGATTACCAGTTGCACCTAGGATGCTTGTTTTTCTTTCTCAGAGATGGTTTGCTGAGCTGAAACTATTCATTCTGAGTATTTATTTTTAAAAGGACAAATGTTAGGTCATCTTGTTGACTCTGGGCATGTTTCAAGTTCCCTGTAATTGCTCTGTCAGTCTTTTTCCCATCCATCCTTCCTTGCCAAGATGCATAAAGCCGCATTGTTTTGTTCCTATATCACCTAAATTAAGCTTAAAAAGCAGTAGATGTTGGCTGTTTCTACAGCCCTCATTTGCATAGTGTCTCCAGATAATAAAATAAGAAAATAGTATATAATCTTTAATCAGCCAGAAGACTTAAATCGTGTCCCAAATACTGCTCTGTATAAAAGTAATGAGTGAAAAGGCCTTTGATTTTACGTGGTGTTAGGTCTGAACCAAGAATGCCAGCGGGATGGTGCCAGCCATCCTCTGCAGGAGCTGCAGCAGGCAGCACTGGGAGCAGGACTGCCTGAACCAGGGCTGCAGCTTACGGGGATGTGTGTGGGTGCCTGTGAATAACTCAAGGACATTTCTGACATGAGCACCGAAGGTTTAGTCCTTTTCTGTGAGCACCAGGTAGTTTTATCCACTTATTTTTCACAACCCTTCTGAATTTAGAGCATTTCTGTAACATGTCCCATAGCCAGAATGTGAAAATCCTGTGGCATATTGTTGGTTCCCACAGGTACAGGGGATGCCACTTACCCTTCACCAAGCAGATGTATTTTTTACCTTAGATAACTAATTTGGAATTATTCTGCTCAGTAGAACCGTAAGTTATGTACATCTGCACATGCAAATATTGCAAAATTCGTTCTGCTTTTGATGGTTCAGACAACTGACTAATGTATGCTGTAGGAGTCTGCAATGAAAACATGGGAAATACCATGGTGATTAATGAAAAGGCCGGTCAGAGAGACAAAAAATTGGTAAGAAACCTTTGGAATTGGACACAATCAAAGATAATATGTGGTAAAAAACATATCCTTTTAAACTTTAAAGATAAAGAGACAATTTCAAATTAGTGAACACCAACAGTGTATTTAATTCCAGGTACAGCCACTACTTAATTTGCATGAAAAATGACAGTACATAGGAAAAAGCCCCAGTGTAATAGGGGAGATAGGAGCTCTACTGTGACTAAAGGAGCAGATGAAAAAGGGCAGGTCAGAAAGAAACCTATTTGCATGAATACATAGAAAGTAGGTATTCATTTCAGTTCTGTATTTAAAATGTAAATCTGTGTTATGCAGTCAAAAGAGTAAAGGTTAGTGGATTTTTGAAATGGTAGTGTTAAAACTGTGTTGTAAATCAATACAGAGTTTGTTATTGCCTTTGGTGGAAAGATGTGAGAGGCAATGAAGACATGGGTTATTTTAGAAGAGTGGTAATGCCCATAGTGAAATCTTAGCTTTAAAACAACAACTCTCTCTTACAGTTTAAGTGGAGACATAGACACAGGGTATTATTGATTAATATGATTTTATAAAGGTAAAGAGGATAGCTAAATTATTCTTTAGCTACTTTTTCAAGATGCTGTTAAGCATAAAAGTATGTATATGATGTATGCAAACAAGTAGGAAGTGGCAAAGTGGCTAAAATGATGGGAAAAGAAGATAATGTTAGCACCTGCCTTCTACCTAGCATGTGGGGACTGTCGTAGTTGAGAAGCAAGGTATTAAACCCTGAGGTGTTAGTAAACAGGATGGATTTTGAGCACTTCAGAATAATCCTATTAAGTGGGAGAGGGAAAAAACCAAACCAAACCAAGTCCCTGCAATGCAAGGAAGAGGTCAAAGCAATTGCCCTGCTTGCAGAAGTGAGAGAAAGGAGCACACAAAGATAAAATGTTTAAACTTTTGAGATGAATGTAATCTGGAGCAGAACCTGGATCAGTGTCTGGGAAAAGAAGATGGGTTTAGCTGTGCTAAACTGAGATTGAGAAAGATGTATCAGTGAGTTTGTGAGGCAGGATTACATGGACTGAGGTTGGCAGTGGACTGGCACACGTCTTGGGTCTCGTAATGGGGGATTGACGAAATAATCAAAAGTAGAGAGAGGGAAGTCCGGCGGAAAGGACAAGGGGAGATCTTTTGTTTTTCCCTTCTAATAGTTTGAGAAAGGCAGAAGGATGTAGTGAAAGAAGTGGCAAAGGACTGTTGCGAGAACGGTGCCAGCAGCACCCTCGGTACCGCAGGAGCTGGGGAGGGGACGATGTGGCAGCGGCAGCACGGGAGAACGGTGCGAGGCGGCCGCGCCGCGAGTCGGTGCCGTGCGGGGGAGCTGCGGTGTGGCCCCGCGGGGGCGAGCGCACAGCGGTGCGGGCTGAGCTCTGCGGGGGCGGCCCCGCGCCCGGCCATGGCGGCAGCTGCGGCGGGGAGGCGGCCGGTGGCGGGCGGCCGCGCTCCGCCGCTCCGAGCATCCCGGTGGGCCCCGCCGCCTCGGCGCTGCGGGCAGCGCAGCGAGCCGGCCGCGCCGGGGAAAAATAGGTCACGGACGGGCCTTCGGTGGCGGCGAGGTGAAGGGCGGTGAAGCGGCACCCGCGGGGTTAAACTGGGTCAGGGAATATTTCGGGAAGGTTTGGCGGACAGGTGGGAGCAGATAACTGGTTTTTATTAATGCTCGCGAACCGACAGCGGCAGCTGTTCGCTCCGTTGCCCTAAGCGGGATGGCTGCGAGCCAGGCTCGGCGGTAACCGGCACCGACATCCTCTTGTCAGGCACGGCCGGCCCCGGCCCGCAGCCTCCCGGCGGCGAAGACAGAGGGAGGAATAAAATAAATAACTATCCGCGGCGGCAGGAAATCCGAGGTATGCGGCTTCCAGGGCTCGGGCAACTCCGGTGCGAGAGGAAGTGTGAGCCGGGCGGGGGCGGTCAGGTGGGGGCGCGGGGGCGGCGCGGGGGCCCGGCCGGGGGCGGGCGCGCTCCGGCTCCGCGGCCGCCGGGGAACTCCGGCGGAGCCAGCCCGCGCCTCGGTGATGGTGAGTGCGGGGGGCGGCCCGGGGGGAGCTCCCCCCACGCACAGCTCCCACCGCCGCGCGGGGAGCCCGGGGCCGGCGGGCGGGCGGGCAGCGCGCCGGGCTGCGGGCGATGCCCCGCGGGGAGGCCGGGGGCTCCGGCGGGGACACACGCGCTGCTGCAGGAAGTTCAGTCTCTCTGTCCGCAGCAGCGCAAACAGCTGCCGGCCCCCCTGCGCTGTAGGGCGTTCCTCGGTGTGCGGTGCCTTTGCCCTTTCCCATTCCGCTTGCCCCCGGGTACACAAACCCTCCGGAGCAGCTGGCCATGACCTGAGGGGAATCCCTTCCCCGATGCTGGGCAGGCTGCGGGCGCCGCCGGGCTCATCCCAGCTCCGAGCTGGAGGGAGGGAGATGAGGTCTGATGACATTTGCCGTCGTGGTTGGGAAATACTTTGGTTCGGTTCGGTTCGCCTGCGGTTAGAGGCTGAACAGAGCTGCTTTGCTGCACAGGAAAATCCTGAGGGCGATGGGAAACGGAGGAGTCGAGAGAAGTTTGGAAAGGGGGACGAAAGGGTGAGGGATTTTTGTTTGATTCGGTCTGTATTGTTTGGTATTTCTCTTTCCTCCACCCCCTGGGTGGGATGAATTACTTAGCACCCTCGTTTTCAATCCAGCCCTAAAGCTTGTGAGGGGCGGCTTTCATGTCTCGAAGAGCGAAGAGCCGGTAGGTCTCTAAGAATCCAGTCTGGCACAGAGCAGCCCAGCTGTGCTCTCTGCTGTGCGCTCCCTGCTCTGCTACGAGAGCCAGGCGCACACGGGAGATTCCCCTGCTTAACGGTGACCTAACAGGAAAGCCTGTTGTTCAGTGTCTATTTTGCATGAGCTACTATGCTGTAACACTTGCTGCTTCATTCAGCTAAAGAGAGGGAGAGAGGATAAGAGGATTCCAATTTAATTAGCAGTTTGTTAAAACTAGTCAGCTTTGTCTGGTCACATGTTTGTAATTTTAGAACGTATGTCTTAATTGCAGTAAATTCTGGTGTTGTGCATTAAGCAAGTGCCACATGCTGTTTGCGGCATTGGCTGTGGCAGCTCCATGTTTCTGTTTTTTTAATTTACTGCAGCCTCTGTTTATTTGTGCATTGGCAGATTTTTCAGTGTGCTGGGGGCATTTTGCATGAAGCAGATCTAGGAATTAAAGCATATGCTGTAGAGGTTTTTATTACCCAGGGAGCTGCAAGTTGTGTCTTTTCTATTGGAGCATATTCAGGTTGACATCTTGAATACCCAGATACTGTTTTCAGTAACAGGACTGTTGTGTGTTTTTAGCATCTTTATTGGAGTCTGAAATACTCTAAATGTTGAGGCCTTCCTAACTCCTCCTCCCCCTCAATAATTACTCCGGTTGTTCTCAAATAATTTCTATCTCACAGTATTGCTGAAATCAAACACCAGCAGACTGTGCCCTGTCTTCTGCTGATGAGACACTGCTGTGCCCTGTGTTAGATTAAGCTGTTGTATAGTACTGCTGCTGGTTGAATATTGAAGCTCCCCTGTGTATACTGTGATTTACGTTACTGTAAATAGGGTAATTGAATTATTGCTTCCCTGCAATGTCTTGTTCCTCTGATGTTATCAAAGATCAGTCAACTTTAGTTGGGGTGCTAGGCAGGCTGCTGCCTAAATGTTTACCTGAATTAGGCATTTCCACTAACTCTTACAACTGGATAAAGAACTGCTTTTGTTTTTCTGAGGAAGCCCTGGGAGTGTCTGAAAGCAAGACAGCATAAGGTGTTAACACACATATATTCCTCCCCTCAAAAGAAAAGGTAAAATACTTGAAAAACAGAGTTAATGAAGTTCTTTTTTGTTGCATGAATTCCTGTATCAGAGGAGAAAAGATACTTGAGATTAGCTGTGGGGTGCATAACAGAAAGAGATTTTTTTACCTTTTATAGCCGTCAGGATTCCTTCAGGGCCTCCACTTGCTGGACAGAGAAGGGAAGTGTTCTGTGGATTCTGCTGTAGTGAGGGGAAAAGAGATAATGAAATTAATTACTTGTCAGCTCCTAATGGCTTAATTGGAGGCTCTTAATTGTTGAGGGTGAAATGTGCAAACTCATGTAGAGTTGTTGGAGAGGAGTATGTCTTCTCCAAGACTTTACCACTGCATATGTCTTTTTCTGGTTCATAATCTCTATTATGGGATATTTGTTTCTTACTATCTATTTCAAATAAGCTGCTTCCTGCCCTCAACTTCAGCTGACAAACCGTTTGAAATCCAGGATGTGTACTTCTGTCATTCCTAAGCCAGTATGAAACTTCAGACAGAGCTGTGACCTTCCAATACCAATTAAGTCATGTGTTTACAAACACATGTCTTTCTAGAACTGGCATTAGAAAAAGGAGTAGGGAACCCTAGTTAGATCTTATAGGATTCTGGTTTGAAAGGCTTTTCTGCTAGCTCTTGCTGTCACTTTACCTCTGTTACAACTCTAGAGGAGTTTAAATTTTTGTTCCCTTCAGCTTTCCATTGCTTCTTTTCTTCTCAACATTGACAAAAGATTTAAGTATTTCTCTGTGCTTCCAGATTGTGTGCACATACGAAAATACTAGCCTGTCATGGAACATGCCATTCTTGTCACTTTGCAAAAGTGTTTTCCAATAGTGAACCGTTGAGTGTATTTTTTTTTAGTACTATTCCTGGTATGTATTGCATTTTATATTTCATCCTGGTTGGTAGTGGTTGTTTATATTCATGCTGTTAAAAGTACTGACAGTTCTTCATTCAATTCCAATATGCAGCTCATTTAATTTTTGAAAATAACTTCACAATCTATTCAGTGAAGTTTACTAGCTTTTTTCATAATCTTGATTTGTTCCTAAATAAGCTGCAAAACTCTCTACCTATGTGTGTTTTGAAGTCTGTGGCTTACAAACTACTGAACATGAATCTGAGGTCATAATAGCTTTAAAGAAAATTGCCAGGACCTAACCAGAGTAGTTGTTACATATTGATTTGTCACTTCTGAGTAGTGATATGGCCCTTTTCTGACCAAGTTTCAGTATGTACAGTACACAAATCTGATTTTGTGTTTTGTCACTTTGAACCACTTACTTTTTCTTACTTACCAGGGTCAGTTGAGAAAAGCTACCCAACTTCTTCTTCACTGAAGAAAAATGTACTCTTTTGAAAGGTCCCTAAGTGGCCGCCAAGGTGATATGGCTGTATGGTCACTGGCAGTACTCTGAGGTAAAAGTGTTTGTCTGAAAGATGCATCTTAGCCAGCAGGTATTTTAAGGAGAATGTTTCTAGGTAGTTTTTATGAACATGTAATTTTGTATCAAGGTAAAATTATAGTGATATATCTTCCAGTTTTAAAGATCATCACTTGATTGTGTTTCATGAGCTGACCCATGATGCTGCTATAGAGGGTTTTCTGTTTTTAAAAACTGGTGGAAATTAGTAGCAAGCATTCTCTGGACCTTTTGATTTATGTTCCTTCAGGCTCAAAGATCTCTTTCAGCAGGATCTCCTAATGCCATGTATTCTAGTGATTTGGTACTGACAAGAAAGAACACTGAGTGCTTGATCAGTATTGTTTTCTGAAATGAGCATTTCCCTTTGTGCTACTGATCTAACCCTCTAGCTTCTGATATTTTCTGAGACTTTGAGTCTTAACACAGTGATATAGCTGTAAAATGTAAAGGTGGATGGTGTCACTTTTTCTAAGCATTTTATGAGCATGCTGAAATATTTTGCAAACACTGGGATTTTATAGACTCTCATCTTGTTATTTTACTCTGTGTGTCGTTATGTAGAGGAGAATAAAAACTGGAAGACACTCTGTGCTGTCAGTGCAGGGATGCTGGATGTCAGCTGCCGGGTGGGAGTGGGCAGTTAAGCGTTTTGTTTGTTGAAAAGCAAGCAATATAGGATTGAACCAGTTTGTGGTGGCATAAAAACTGGAATATTTTGGTAAGATAACTTTTTAGCACTCTGACAGCCTAGTTTAAAATACTCAAAGTCAATGAGTCTTTATGTATTGGATAATCAGTAATTTACATCTAAAACTTGGTATTTAAGTAGGTGAAAATGTGTTTCTTCAAATCCTTCAAGCCTGAAGGATTTCAGGTTGAAATAGTAGAAAGTGATATCCTGTACAAGGAGGAGACCCTTACTGCAGTGTTAAAGCGTGAAGAATCTCTGAACAACTCTTAATTCCACATTAACAGTGTGCTGAATCTCAACAATTAGCATTGCACTTAATATTATGAAGTTCTTGTCCTCCTTTCCATTCTAGTATTGTATATTCTGCACTAGATGATGGAGGCCTTGTTACGCTGTACTGCCCATGCCATCTTTTAAGGCAGGAGTGTTGTCAGAATAACCTTAGTAATGCTCTGTGCCAGGTTCACCAATTTTGGGTGCTACAAGATGTAGTCAGAAATGATAGCTGATAGTTCTGTGTTCTGAAGCAATTTTCCATTTTCTTAAAATTAGGCTGAGGTAGAATCACAGCATTGTAGAATCACAGAATAGTTCGAGTTGTAAGAGATCTTTAAAGGTCATCCAGTCTAAATCTCCTGAAAAGAACAGGGACATCTTCAACCAGATCAGGTTGTTCCAAGCCCTGTACAATCTGACCATGAATATTTCCAGAGATGGGGCATCTATCTGCCCACTGCACTGGGCAGTCTGTGCCAGTGTTTTGCCACCCTCATTGTGAAATAAGTTTTTTATTACATCTCACCTAGATCAATCCTTCTTTAATTTAAAACCATTGCCCCTTGTCCTATTGTGACAGGCCCTGCTAAAAAGTTTGTCCCCATTTTTCTTACAGGCCCCCTTTAAGTATTGAAAGGCCACTATGAGGCCTTCCTGGAGTCTGTGTTCTCCAGGCTGAACAACCCCCAGCTCTCTCAGCCTTTCCTCACAGCAGAGGTGCTCCAGCCCTCTGATCATCTTTGTGGCCTCCTCTGGGCCCACTTCAGAGGGTCGATGCCTTTGCTGTGCTGAGGACCCCGGAGCTGGACACATTACTCCAGGTGGGATCCCCAGGTAACCTTCCTTCTGCCAAATAATACCAGTTACAGTGCATGTACACGACTGGCTGTTTACTTTGTACCTCTGGGGAGATGGGGACAGTCACTGTAGTGACAGAAGTGCTGGGGTCTGGGTGAAAAGGAAATCTCATAATCCTTAAACTTGCTGTTCTCTGGTTATGCATCACCTCCTTTAGGAGTAAGACTGAATGGTGGGGCTCAGCCTTGGTTTGCCACTGATAGAGACCAGAACCACCTTGCAAACTTTCTAGTTGTCATTTATGTCCCCTAACATGTGTCATCTTTTATGACTTAGTCATCCCCCTTTGCGTTTAAAGGAAATAGATGTTTCTAGCTTGTAATTCATCTCATCCTGAAGTGGAGCCTGTAATAGCTCAGGTAAGCCTCATCCCCTAAATGCCTTTTTCCTTCTGTAAAAGGTTTCTGGGTGGTGCCATTAAATGTATGTGTCTGTATCAGAGACATGTGGAGTTAGATTAAATTAATGCCATGTTGTCAAAAAAATGAGAGTTTGCTTATCTCTTCAGGGGGCTAATGCAGAAGCCTGCCCACTTCCAGGCTGATGGATGGACTGTACCAAGCTTGTTTTATTAGCTTTGAATACCATTTGCATCTGATGCCAGGCAGTCTGGTTGTAGCAGATACACAGAAAAGTTCTTAGCAGAAAAGTCCTCTTAAAACAAGGAAAGGCTGTTAATTAGGCAAAACCAGAACCCCTGTCACTGTCTAGATGTGCCCTGCTTGCCATTTATTTTGGCGGTATAGAAGTCTTCCCGCACCTGGCCCCAGAAAATGACTGAAGAAATTCAAAGTTCTGGTAAAGGGTTTTCCCATCAAAGATTTCATATTCTTTCATTATGTTTCTGCATCAAGTTATTTGCATGTTAGAAGATTTAGAAGCAGTCTGTGTTCTCTGGATTTCTGTGCTTTATATCATCCCAAAGAAAGAATTTCAAACTCTTTGAGACAGGGACATGACATAAAACCAAAATGTACCCAAGAAAAGGATGCTGAAGTAACAAAGGCAGAATCTGAAATTCCAGCATGGGTGAGGACACTCTCCTCAGTGTTTTCTGTTGAGTAGGTAGAAGTGCCTGGCTAAATCTCTGGATGACTTCTTTGGCAACCTTGAATTGTCTGCAAGACACAGTGAATGAAACTTAACTGCTGGTAGTTTAATTCCTAACCAATCCCTTTTTTTCTTTCTCCTAAAATACAGTTGGTAAAAGGGAGCAACTTATAGAGGAAAGATGATAAATGTACTTAAGTAACTTGTTCCAAAGTCTTTTTATCAGTAACTGACCTTCCAGCTTGAGAAGTTGTCCAGCTGTCCAAAAGGGAACCTTTGTTAATGTTGGCAACAGAAAAAAGAAAAAAAAGTCACTATTCCACAGCTTTATCTTCAAATTCACTTTTGCTTTAGCACCCCAGATTTGCAGGTTAGAGGAATGAGGGACTAAACAAGAGGGAATTCTTAGGGTACCCTGGAGAAAAATACTGCCCTGGTACTGTTGGTGTTAATGTGGAAAAGCAGTGCAGGGAGCAACCACCTTCATCCAGAGGATGATGCATTATGCACACACCTCCTGTGTTTCCTGGATTTTCATGTGGGTGATGTCTGCCTGAGGCACACTGGTGCAGAGCTCCGGAGGGAATGCAGCTGTGTTATTGTTTGAGCAGGATTGCATCTTCAAAACAGGTTTTAAGAGGCTGGTCTGTTGCTTCTCCTTAGTTTTCTTTGTCTTTCTTTCTGTCATAGCCATGCAGTAGAATGGTTTCTTTATTTCCTTTTCTTACAGTCTAGTTAGCTGTTTCCCTTTAAAAAAAAAAAAGTGATGTGACTTTGTGTTGACATGGTTGTGAAATCACATGGTACATGGGAACCATCTGAGTTAAAACTCCTCAAGCCTCCTGACCGGGTGAACATAAACCTCTAGATTCTGCCTGGCAAATGGCCAAACCCAAAGCTCTGCAAAGGCCATCTGTAGGCCTCAGTTTCTGTTTCATTAATTCCACCTGAACTTGTAACTCATCTTCTTAACAAGGCATTTCTGGTTTTATGTAATTGCTTATGCAGCAATGTAATCATTCCTTTTCCCTGCCTCCTGTGTGTATGTCCCTGACTCATGCTCAGTCTCCCAAGTGGCTGTGGCTTGGGTGTTCTTTTCATAGGGTTAAAACCAATTTGATGTCAAGTCAACTGTAAAATGTTCTGGAAATTGAAAAGTCTGGAATTTAAAGCTCTGCAAATACATTGTATTTCGAGGAGGGAAATAAGAGGTGAAAATTGTCCATTATGTTTCTTTATCTGCATATGATGATTGGAACATGTGGAGCACTTCCATTTGTCAGTATTTTTTCTTGCTGCTGTCTTGCTAAAATAACATTACAGAATTCCACAGTTTATCCAAAATGCATACATGGTGTTTTTTCATTTCCAAGTGGGTGTATATTTAAAAGATAAGAAAATAAGGAATTGACAATATTTGCCTTATAGACTAGGAATTGTAATCCTGCTTGTTCTTGACTTACTGAAAGGAGGTTGCTGCAGTTTTGCCTTTATTTGTTTCTTTTCCAGGCTGATAAAATATAATTTATTTATTATCATACTTTTTTTATCTATTCTGTTACTGTACTATGTAATAACTATAGTCGGAAAAAGTTAAGATTTTCCTGAAACTGGCTAAGTTACAGTAAACGAGGGTTGCTTGGTGACACAGGTCCATGCAGATAATACTTTTAATACTCTGAGTATAGCTGTTTTCCTTTCTTAATACTTTTGTGCCCACTCACATTCCTGTTCACAGAGGCAGAATTGTTTCATTACGTGCTGAATAGCAGAGTGGATGAAATGAGGAATTGAGGAAGAAAAATAATAGAATTATCTGTAGAAAAGAAGAAAAGTCCAAATCAGGTGACAGAGTAAAATAATGAGAGATATGGGAGCATGTTAAGATTGGATGAGGAAAGATGGTTTAGTAATTTGCTAAATGGGGGAGGGGGCAGTGGTTTTAATGGTTACACTCAGAAGTAGCAGGAAGTTGTGAGTCAGGCAAAGACACGCTCCCCAACTTGAGCACTAAGTAAAGCAATGCTTACAGAGAAAAGTGGGGATATTTAGGGGTCTGTGATGTACCTTCTTTAAATAAAGAGGTCTCAAATCCTGTGTGTTGAATCTGTTCAGATTGAGCCATACTCCTTTCCTCTGCAAGCACTCAGAGCAAGACATTAAAATTATGTAAGTAACTAAGAAGACAGGACATGAGTAAAACTAGTATTTCAGTATGTTGTGCTTATCCCTGTATAAAAGCAGAGACTTCAGAAGTTTAGGAGAGTGTGAGCTTTACAGGGATTATACAGCTGTGCCTAGTTCAACTTCATGATTTTGAAACACATGTAGGATGTTGCATTATTAATTGGTGCCTTCCCTGCACCACTTAATTAGTTAGTTTGCTAGTTTTGTCACACTTTCTAGTAATCTTAAAACAATATTTAAATCATATTTGTTTTTACTAAGGGCTCTTAGCAGGACATTACTGAGACTGACAAATGAAGAAGTGTTTGGTTTTGGTTTGGTCACTTGGAATCCAGTTTGTTGTATGTAGTGCAACTTGAACTTCCTGGACCCCTTGAAAAAAAAAGAGATGAAAAAGAGGGAGTTAAGTAATGCGAAGTCTTTATTTGTAACAGTGTGGGTTTTATGTGTTTGCTTGTTATATGTGAATTGGATCATCTGAGGCATGACTTGCATTTCTCCATTTCGTTAAGAGGCAAAGCCACGGAGCACTGAGAGAGTAAAGTTTGATCTCTGCTTAGAAAATGGCTTACCCTGGAGCTGTGCCGTGGCAGCAGCAGCCATCCCCAGGGAAGTTTGGGGTTTGCTGGGATCTGTCAGCCTCTCCTCCTCAGAGAGGCATTCCTAAACCCCAGGGAATCCCCTCCCCTAAAGTTCTGGAGTAAGCAGCGTGGAGGATAATAAGCACTTCCTTCCTTTCTATTTTCAGTGACTGAACTAGAAAGTACCACAGTGCTGCAGCTCTGCTCGCAGCACCGTCCTCTTCTGCTCACCCACCTCCCGGGCCTGCAGCTCTGCAATGGGAGGCAGAGCAGCAATTCCAAACTGAAAAAGAATTGTAAAAATGTCACCAGGATTATGGTAGACTGGCTTCATTATTCAGTTTAGTATTAATGTAACATTCAGTATTAAGTTCTCTGCAGGGTTTTCACTACTCCCAGATTTATTTTTTCCTAGCAGTGTGTGTCAGGCTTCCCCTGCCCCCACTCTTGCAGTGTGTTTGTTTTGCCAGGAAGGCATGGAGAGCAGCCTGATGTTTTGGATCTTGAGAGGCATTTTGGAGTTGGAAGCATCTCACTTCTTCCTCTGGTTTGGTGTAAACAGCTCTGCTGGCTGTGGCAGCAGGGAGGAGAACCTTTCAGCAAGGGGAATGGTGGCCAGCAAACAGGAGCGGGCATTGGGTGTAAAATTCTTTTGGTGGCCAGAGCTGGAGACATTTTGTCAGGTACCCTGAGTGGCAATAACCAGTAACAAAACCTTTCAAAGAACTGGATGTTGTTGTCACAAGGATCTGCACTCCTCTGTGGGTGTACTTTCAAGAGAGGTACTTTGCTAACAAATCTCAATTTTCAAGTGATGATATAAAAAGTAATTTTAGTCAAACTGAATAGTATTTCCTTGTCTTCTCCCCAGTTATATCTTTACAAGCTTTGCATTTGTATATTTCTTAAGCTTTGTTAAAAATAATAAAAACCTAACATTGAGCTTCTTAAAAAAAGTTGCAGTGTGTGATCTGTATTCAGAAGTATTCTTCGTGAAGTTAATTGATATTTAGGAGGGAAAAATTAATACCTGATGGGCTTTGTTAAACTTCTCTTTGGGAAAGATTTAAACCAGGCATTCTTTAGATTCTGACTGAAATCGCAGTCTTAAAAGTTCAATATGACTCATTAAATAAATTCTGATAAACTCACTTAAACATCAGTGTTTTGCATATTGCTTAATAAAATCACAGTGATGGAATGAAGATTGCTCTGATGGCAGGTTTCTTTCTGCTTTTGGCTCGAAGCTGCCTGTGGAACAGGCAGGTATGTAACACTGGGCACCTATCTATTGCTGTTTTGCATTTATAAAGCTGCAAGTCAACACATGAAAAGTCAGTGACTTTCCTTTCAAAATCAGTCCTACTTTTGTAATTGCAGTGGTAAACTTGAACACCCCTAACGTGAGTTTTAATTTAAACTCTTCTAATGGGCCCTGCATTCTTCAAAATACACAATTTTGTTTCTATCTGAGGGACTTTTTCCTGGCTTTCTGGATGCAGTTTGTATAGTCTGTCATTGAAAATGCTTTTAATACGTTATTGTAATTTCCAGGGTAGCATTAAACTGTATACATGGGATATGTGAGAAGGAGTTGCAAAATTATTTCCAACTAATTCCAGATACGGTATCTGATCCAAGTGATCCTTCTGATTCAAATGAAAGATGAGATAATGCTGAAAAAGACCAGGAACCTACCTACGCACTGGCAGTGTTCCACTCCTACAGCGTGCTGTAGTTGACCATAAATTGTTTTGTGTAGTTAAATTGGCTAAGTAGGTTGTTGCAATGTGGTGCCATTATGAGGCATTCACTTGTTTTGGGATTTGGCAGAAACCCAGTTTACATACGTGCAGAGAAGCAAAAAATAGCAGCTCCAGAATGCGTGTTTCATCTGTAGCCTGAAAGGAAAGCCATTGTATGGTTTGGGGGAAGAAAAAGCATCTCTGTTTAAATAGAAGTATGTGGTGGTGTACAGAACTGTTACCTGCACGATCTCAATGTGCTTGTGAGCTGCTGAGCTCCCTGAGGAGGTGAGCTCTTGGCCACCAGGCCACGGGAGGTGTTTGTGGGCATTGGTTGTTAGGAACAGGAGGAAGTGACGGTTGTGCCTGGGGTTGGTCATGGTACGGTTTTAGGTACATTCTGGAAAAAGGAAGCTACAAAAAAGAGTTTGAAAGAAAGCTTCAGGGAACAAAGAGGAAGAACAGCTTTATTGTGATCGCTAGGGAGTAAGAGTAGAGAGCATGAGGAAAAGCAAAACCAAGAAAATTTGGCAGATTAGTCTGTGCATTATATCTGGTTGAAGGCACTGGTTTTTTGCTTTGCATGTAACACTGTTACATGTTTTTTCATGTAAAAACACTGATACTAAACCACTGATATTTCTGTGTTGTTTTTTCCTGAGTTGTTATATATCTTATGGAGTGGAACTACTGATTTTCTGCAGACATACAGGGGTAGGGTCCATTTTAGGGGGTTATGGGTCTGTTTCTCTGGTCAAATGTCATTTATGATTGCAGTAATAATTTCCTTTGCTTCCACTTTGTATTAAGTTCTGAAGAGTTTTGATCACACTGAACGTAAAGCTAAACAAATCGAAGCAAGACCTTTAAACAAGGATAAAGGAGTAAATATTTGTATAACCTGCTCTCTGAACAGGTTTGGAAAGCCAAACTCATTCTTAGTCAGGTACTCCTATCAATGAGACTATTCTTTCCTGCCTTGTTACAAAATTGTTTACATGATCAGAGGATTTTCATCCTAGAAAGCTGCTACAGGAAAAGCTTCAGAACCAAATAAAGCACGAGGGAAGGGTTTCACTGATGCAAGAGCAGTTTTTGTGAATGGTGATAATATAAGTCCCATCCTAATGTGCAAGCATGGTAGTATGTGCAGTTCATTTTTTCAGGTGTGGCTGACTAGGGTGCTGACAGCATCCACAATAAACACCTGAAAACAATCTCATTAGATTTGTTACACATGGCAAAATCTGAGCTGACTAACCCTAATTCAATTATATATCCTGTCAGTCTCCAGCCTTGCTCTCCAAAGATTCCCTTGTCCCAGAAATTTAATTAGAAGGATCAGGATGTATGGCCAAGTATTTGCATCTGCCACTGGAAAATGGATTCTGCTGAGGAATCTGATTTTCCCTATTGGACTGGTTAGTCCATAGTGAACACTGATGATGTCAAGGCACTAATCAAGTTCCTAAGATTTTTAGTAACAGATTACTTGAAGATAAAAACTTGCTGTGACTGCATATTAACAGCTTTCAGGCTAGGAGAACTTACTTCAAGTTACTCCTTATATTTTATGGTAGTTGAGCTTTGGCTTAGTAGGGCATGTTCATTGACGTTGAAGAAAAATGCACAATGTAATTTGGGCTTTGCTTGCTTTTTCTTGGAATAGTTCACAAGCATATTTAGAAGCTGTGCTGTGGCTTCTGTGAGCCTTCCTCTTTTGCTACTGGCAGGAATCAGTTGACTTCAAATCTAGATCCAAATCCATATCTCCCTGTCTGTGGGACCACAACTTTTGTCTGTTACTCTGCTGGCCCTCATTGAAATTCAACGTGCTGTGGAATCTGACCCATATTTTCATGGTTCTGTCCTTTTCAGTTGGATCCCTGTTTAAATGTTTCCTCTTTTCCTTTCTCTGCAGGGAATCTGGCGCATCCCCGTGGATGAGATCGACCGCCCGGGCAGTTTTGCGTCTCATATGAACCGCTCGATTGTGCTGCTGCTGAATGTGCTGTCACAGCTAAAGGATTACAACACCTTGCTCAAAGTCTCATCTATGCTGCAGAGGACCCCTGATCAGGGAAAGTACGATAGATTTATTTAAAGCCATTACTTTTTAAAGCTTTGAATGTATTTTGTTCGCTGTATGACTATTTTATTTAAAGCTGTTCTTTGTTTAGGGAAAAAGTCTTTAGACAGATTCCCTTGGGAATATAGTGGAATGATGGTTAATTTTTCTCAGGATTACAATTCTTTAATATAGCCTGGAGTTTCTCTGCATTTCTGTTGCAACTCAGAGCAGCCATAGAGGTGCCTTAACAGGCTTACAGAGGTGTTGTGTCACGTGGAGGGATTCGCTGGAGGAACAGAACACCGTGACTTGTGCACCCTCTGCTCGCTCTTGCATAAGAGCTGAGTCCAGCGCAGGAGGTCACGGCCCAGCATCCTGCCTTCCTGTAATCCTTGATGGACTGAACAATGGTTATGTGCCTCTTGGCAGCTGATGCTATTTAAAAAGCTTATCCTGTTCAGGGGTGATCTAATTTTAATTGCATTAACCTTATTTAAGAAAAAAGAAGCTATTAATGTGAGCTATATGTGGATTCGTATCAATGGGGAGACCAAAATAAACATCCAAGGAAAACATAGAAGCAACTGAGGTAAAATTCTAGTAGGTTGCCCTGTGGGAAATGTTAAAATCAGCCTCTGGCAAATGCTTAAGAAATGAAACTTGAATGATTGATGGCAATAAGTTGGAGGCATTGAAGGTTTCCTCATGTGTTTTTGAGTGTGAGTGCATGTGAATTTGCATGGATTGTAGTGTGTCTGGGAATATGTCACCACTTGTTTGGCAAACTTGAAGCCAAAAATACTTTGACTTTTAGCATATCAGAAGAGCTGAACCATAGAAGGTTTAAATTCTGTCCTAAGCAAGCCCATAGCTGTACTAAAAATATTATGTTATTTATAAGTCTAGACTGAATTCGAAAAACAAATAATTTGACATGTTGGATCAGCCAGTGCCAGCCATGGTGAGCTGCAATCGTTAGAGAAACTTAGCAGTGCAGATATTCTGGGTGTGTCTAGTATATGCCTGGAACAACCCTATTTTTAGAAATTGGGAGGTTTTAGTTATTACTGAACTAATGAGGAGTCAGATGTTTATGGTTTGCTTTTCAGACAAAAGGTGCAAAATTATCAAATTAACCTAAAATCATAGAGAGGAAATATGTGCATTTAAAATGTTGGCCTTTTGACTGAAATAGTACCCTTCAAAGTTATTTACTTGATGTGTACCCCTCCCAATAAAACCATCTAATTCTGAAATAGAAATTAAGTTTTCCATTAAACTTGATTAGGTGGGATTGACAGCTGGAAGTGTTTTCCTCAAAAGCAGACTAAAACTGTGTCAGAATACACTGAAATTATAGTGCTCTAGTAAATTAAATGAAGCTATAGAGTGAATGTTTTACACATACAATTTTTTTGTAATACTAACTAGGAAAAAAGGCAGTAGCACACCCACGTTTCAGCTCTAAAAATCCTGGGTTCAAAGGCAACTGATATGATCAAAGAGAGAGGATTTGCTGATGTCCTTAATCTCACATGCTCGCTTTATCCAGAACGTGAAAATCACCTGAGAGTTCAACATAGCTTTGTGTAACTATAATACTCCTTTTCAAAAAGAGGATTGAATAAAAAGCTGGTATTTGAGGGGCACAGAAGGCTTTATACAAGAAAACTGTAAATCTGGTTGCCTGGTGTGCTCTGGGTTTGGTTGTTTGGTGTTTTCCCATTTCTCCCCTTCCCTCTGTTTGTAGACAGTGCTGTCTTCTGCTTCATTTGTGTCATCTCTGATGCTTGTGGGGAGGGGAGAAGTGGAGGGAAACAGAGCTAAAATGTTATATCCCAGTATTGCTGTATTTCAGTATGCACCTGTATGTTTTGTTTGCTTTCTTCTTGTTTTAAAGTTGTTGTGTTGGCTTTTTCTTGTTTTTCTTTCAATGTCCTGGTTCTTGCTTTTAGAGTCCTGTAAGCTTTTGGCAGTTAACTTGATTTCTGCTCTCTTGCTGTGGCACAGAAAGTACTTGCGTGATGCAGATCGCCAGGTTCTGGCCCAACAAGCCTTTGTGCTCACAGTGAAGGTGCTGGAGGACACTCTCAACGATCTCACACAGGTGAGGCAGCAGTGCACTTTGTGGTTGTAATGTAGTAGTTAGCTTTTGCAGTTACTCATTCCTTAGACCTCCTGAGACTGAAGGGCTACGTGTATAAGCACTTCTAATACCTTTTCTTTATATGCCGCAACACAGAAAATTTTCTTCCAGCATTTTTAGTTTTTGGTTTTGAAATTCAGTAACAAATACAGTTTTTGAAATGGATTGCAGTAAGTTTGGTCTGACTGTCCCTTAATCTTCAAATAATGGTAAATACAGGTAGTGTACAAGAGCTCCATTTTCAGGTGGGATCTATAGGAAATTTCCTTTTAAAATGAACTAAGATTCCTCTTGCAAAAAAAACCCAGACAACTAGGTCTTACATGCCTAGCCACTTTTCACTGCTAGTCCTTGACAGCACCACACTCATTATTCCATATAATTGTAATCCAGATTTAGTTTTTAAAAGTCATATAGAAGCTAATCAGTTTCCAGATTAAGGGATCTGGTTATTGGAGCTTTACTTGTAATACATTCAAGGAAGAACTTGTTCCTAAGGGTTTTCTAAGTTAACAGACTACAGGTTTAACAAATTAATTGAAAACATCCTCAAGAACACTGGAACTCTGTATATGAAATAGTTTTTTCATAAATCTGAATGGAAGAATTGTATCATTATCAATTTTTGAAAGAAGAGATGATGTACTGAGGTTTTCTACCTTTGGAACGTCACCAAAGTAAAGGTACAAAAATTAAAATACTATAGCAGGGTTTTGCCTACTTCCTGATCTATTAACAAGAACGTTATGTTAGAACAACAGGAAAGATTTTTAAATTTGAGGTTGATCTGCAGCTGCCAAAAAAAACAGGTTTGGTTTTGATTTCAATATGTTAGAAGAAATATTTGTGCAATTAAAACATTGGATTTCATTAAGTTGGATCCCTTAGCATGGACTGAAGTAGTGAGGGAAAATAAACATTGTGGCTTTGGTTCAGCCTGAGCTGTTGACACTTCTCTGTGGTGTTTTCACTTACTAAAATACTTCTAATTTTAAGATTTGTGGCCTGGATTAATTAATTTTGAGGAACAAAAAAGAATGAACATAGAATAAATGCATTTTCTTCAGCAGAAGCAGTAATGAAAGGTACTTGTCAATATTTATGATAGTCACAGCTGTGCTCAAATGCTTTCTGATTTCAATGATAACAGAGATGAATTACTTCTTTTTTTAAGGTTTCAGAAGATCAGGGTTCCAAATCTTCTAGCCTTGCTTCAGGAAGGATGACAACAGACGTCTCCAATAAGGCTAGTGCTGAAGAGGGAAAAGATGTCCTTCCCAAAAAGCCAGTTTTATCAGATGGAGTAGTACATAGTACTGAAAATGGAGTAAAGGAAGTGACCCAGGGACAAATTCCCAATGCTATGGACATACTGGAACAAGAGGACAGGAATGACAAGGAGATTAAAGAGCTTCCTGGTCCTGGCTCAGTTGAGCCTATGGATCTTGATGGCTATTCCAATGACCCTGAAAAAATTGATTCTTCGTGTAAACGCAGTGAGCCAGACCGTCCCCAGTCTGGCAGGAACTCAAAGGACAGAGCTCCAGAGAGCCGCACTCCAGAACTTTCCTTGGAAGAGCTAAGTATCAGCTCAAAACACCAGCAGCAGACAGCTAAAGGAATAGTGCAAGCAGTACCTACAGAAGAACCTGTCCAGAGGTCAAGCAGAAAGAGGAAATTACTTGAGGATGTGGAGTCTGGAAAAACACTTCTGCTCGATGCTTATCGTGTCTGGCAGCAAGGTCAGAAGGTTATGGCCTATGATCTGGGCAAAATTGAGAAGATCATGTCTGAAACGTACATGCTGATTAAGCAGGTATTGTATGACTAATTGTCATTTCTCTATGTGGCCTCAGACGTTTTTAGGATATAACAGGAATTGTTAAACCAAGCAGTATGAAATTGGCCTTGTATCTGTTTAAAACTTGGGGAGATAAACATCTCCCAAAGAACCATTCTCTTGACAAGACCATTGCTGGGGATGGGGAGTACGACCCTCCATGTTTTGAAACTAAATTTCTGAAATGGGTTAAGAGCTGTAGTACCAGTTATGTGGTGGTTGTTCATGCTAAATGTTAGTTTGAATTGAGAGAGCCAAGTATTTATCTTTGGGTATATGCTCCTGAACAACTTAAGGTCAGCATTCTGCTGTAGAAGTGCTGCTTCTCCACATTGCTCCCATGCTCTACATCCCCATTTCATCTCAATTTAATTAGATTTATGCATGAGCTAAGTAATTATTACTTCATTAGTTGTGATTCTGTGTTCAGGTGGATGAAGAAGCAGCACTTGAACAGGCAGTCAAGTTTTGCCAGGTGCATATGGGAGCATCAGCACAGAAGCAGGTAAGCTCTGAAGCCTTTGACTGCTGCTAACATAAGCTTTTATGAGTCTGTACAGGCAAATCTGTTGCTCAGTGTCTGCAGCACCTAGAAATACCTACTTTCCTTGTATTGGTGTCATCTAAGATAGGTTGGGCTACATTAGTAGGAGGGTCATCCCCTTTATTACGGTCATTGTTTGTGTCAGGCTTGAAGGGTAGTTTTCATGCTCAAAAGCTGCTGGAGAAACCCCAAACCATCTTCAAATTGAAATATTTATGGCACTCTACAATTTTCCTAATGTCCACGTCATATCCCAGCGTTTCATGGATGGTAATTACTTCTCTCTGCTCCTTCAGGGCTACAACCTCATCAGCTCTTCCCTTGCCAACATTGCACTCTGCTCCAGAGATATCAGATAGCTTTTCTTTCAACTTTCATGTTTGAGAATCTGATTTTAACTCTGTTAAAAACAAACTGTTGCTCAGTTTGTTTTTAGCTTGTAGTTTCTGGTTTTATCCAGCAAATAATTATAAGAACTTTAAAGGGATCATTATTTATCAGTCCTTAATGTGAAATCAAAGCCAAGAAGAAAACTGAATGAATGATGTATTTAGTGGTACTCATTTTGCAGCCCCAAAGTATTTACTAGATTTGTATTTTCCATAATTTTTGTTCAGTTAAAATGTGCTTTTGTATAGTGCATCTCTCAGCAGAGTAATAGGAGAGGATGTAAGAGAAAAGGTAGGTTTTTTTCTTTATTAGGTTTTCATGGAAGTAACTTTCTCCAATTTGTGCCCCTCAGGAAGTCAGTGACATTGTTCCATTGAACTATAGAAATGAACAGAAATGTCAAGAGGAGTATTTATTCTAGTAGATGTGTTTGCTTGCTTGTAGTCTGGTGTTTCAGGTTTTAAATTTTTTTTAATAAATAAATGTTAGCTCAGCATGGTAAGCCTTTTTCAGTTTATTTTGGGAGAAAAATAGACGTCATCACACTGTGATGTATGACTTCAAAATAAAAAGAATTTGGTAATAAGCTTCTTTAAAAAGTAATGCTACTGTTGCTTTTTTGGATGTGTTCGCCTTTTTAAAAACCACTCACCAAATTCTCGTGTATCAGCCCAGTTCCTTGCTGGGCTTTCTTGAAGGTTCTGGGAATGTGATTGCTATTCGAGCTCTTCCAGCAGAGTCAGTGGTTACTCAGGCATGTGACAAAACATGAGAATGGTGAAAAACCTGCACACAAACTAATCTTGAGAGTAGACACAATAGGTGAGCTAGTATTTAACAGCATTGGAAGCAGTAAGATTTCCTGTTAAATCACTTGAAATAAAACATACCCCTTAACATGCTGCACTTGAAAGCTTGGAAGCTTTCCCTTTTAGGAAGCAGTCCCAGCTAACAAGGTTATTACATCCTGCAGTCTCATTTTCGTCTGCTTCTAGCAGGATCTTGCAAGCTATGTGAGGCTGCTCGTGTAGCACTATGAATTAGTGTGGAGACACAGGAATAGCCACTCTTGTAGACATCTGTCTGTTTTCAACAGCCTGAATTCTGTTTTATTTAAAATTGGCAAGTATTTGCCTTCTGTAAGCAAATGATGTCATGTATAGAGCTGCTGCAGCCCAGGGAAATGCTTTGTTCCTGGATAGTTTGAGTGGGTTTGCAGGGCCTGTGGTTCTTCAGTCACTTATCCTAGAAATTGACAGTAAAAAAAAAAAAGTAAGCACAAAATCCACTTTGATATATATCTTTCTCAGCTGGCTGTTGTATTTTACAGTTCCAGGCATTATATGCTTTCTTTATGAAAGTTTTCACTTACTACTTAAATTAGGCGTTACTTAAATTCTGGCTTTTGAACTTTCTTCCAGACCAGTCAGAGTTTCTAACCTAAATATTTAACAACTATGTTAAAATCTACTTCTCTGCCTCTTCAGGCAAAGCAGGAAACAATACAGCAATCAGTAAGCGGAACTGGACAAAGTGGGTCCTTACACTTTTGTGATGAGATCTCATCTTTTTAATAGCTTGGCAATGCTGTGACCCTTTGACTTGGTTTCAGAAATCCTCTGTAGTCCTCATGAGTAATGCACTGTTACCATGTTTCAAGCCCATGAGAGGCACATCACCTTCTACAAAGTCAGCTAAAAACATGGGAAGTGGCTTAGAAAGGTTGGCTTTCAGCTTTGAAGAAGGCAGAAAAAGTCAGTGGTACAAAACCTTGCCATGATAAGTTGCAGTGCTCCTGGGGGGCTGGAGAAATTGGAGTGTTTTCCATTGGGAGATTCCAGTAATTGATATAAAACTGTATTCTATATAAGTTGCTGGGACATTTCTTTCAGTATTCCATATTAATACTTTTTTAAAGTGATAGATTAATGAACTTCAGCACATTTTGGTTCACAATTTACAGAGTGATGATGCAACATTCTTAAGTGCTGATATTAATGCTGTTGTAGAGAACAGGCGTGGCCAGAAGTAATTCCTCCACTTTTTGTCCATTGCCCTTTAAGTTCTTAAGTGTGAACAAGACGTTTGATATGCACGTATCAAATGGGCTGAAATCCAGTGGTGGTTGCTGTGTCATTAGCAGTTAAGTAACTAAAGTTACGCTGGAGATTAATTGACTTTCTGATCAAGCAGCATTTTGAAGGTTTCTTGTTCTTCTCTTTGCTTTTTCGATCTGAGAATGTTATCTAAAAGATTTGCAGAGATCTTGAAAGCAGTCATCTGTTGCTCTGAGTTACATTTTTAGTCTTGCCAACTGTGATTTTCATATGAAATTAATGGTCCCTGGAAATGAAATATGAAGGAGGCCTTGTTGAGGGAGAATGAAAGGTTGAGGCAGACTAGTTTGATTTTGAAGTAGCATTTTACTTAAATATGTGGTCCTGAGGATTAAGGAGGGGACTTACAGGCAGAGAGCAGTTGTAAGGATTCTAGATAATTAGAGAATTCCTAATAGGCCTTTCTAATGACTGCCTAAAATTGCTCTTACTAAATTCTTCATTTTATGCTGTTGAGGACATATTGACACGGGAAAGTTATTGCAGTACAAGCCAGGATGAAGCTTTGTATTGCACAGAATATTCTATAAATGCATGTGGAGATACTTCAGTTTGAGAACCCATCTGTCTTCTTTTTTCCTGCAATCTGAAAAGGTATTTTTATTACTGTGGACTTAATATTGAATTCCTTAATACTAAAATTACACCTTTCACCAGTGTTGAAAGTCGTGACAGTTAAAACTCTGTGGTTGTGTGTTGGGATATAATGTACCACTAATCCTGAGAACTGAATTTATATAAAACAAATACCTTAAAACATTGCAAAAATCAACATTGCACAGAGGGCTGGATTTAACATCTCTAAAAATACAAGAGTGTTCAGAGGCAACGTTCCAAAATGCCACTAAGTCCCAGGTCCCGTGTTGTGACCCCTGAGAATATGGGACTCTATGTAGAAAGCCCTAGTAATGGGTACTGTTGTAGGAGCTGGAATTTCTATTGGCTTTTCAAGGTGTAATATATCATCTAAATGTCATTAAAAGGGACTATTTCAACATTGCCGAGTTATTTAAGACTAACTGCTGCCTTAGCCAAAAAATCCTTGCTCTGGGAGCAACTCCATCCCTGAAGTGTCAGGGAGAGAAAGGAAGTTTTCAACTGCTCTTTCCTGCTCCAGCTGCCAAACCTTGAGCTCTCCCTGCTTGGTTCTGACTGATCAAATCTTCCCTTTCAGCTTTTGCTCCACTCACCTCTTCCAAAGTAACACACCCATGACCACCTCCCACTGGCTGATGCCAAACTCCAAGTGCTTTTCCCATTTCCTTGTCTTAACGTACAGTCAAAACTCATCAGCAGATTTCAGTGTCAGGTCCAATTAAAACTGATGCTTCATGAAGCTAACACCAGACTCAAAACAATGACTTTTGTTATAAACACAATGAGGTTATGCAAATGAGCTGTGCCTTTCAGGCTCCTGGCAGGCTGCCAGGGTGATCCCTGATTTTATAAAGTTTTGCTGCTACTGTAATATAAAAGTGGTAGTTCCTGAGGGAAGGTGCTATTTTAGTGCTCTTACTTCTCTTTTCTAGTTCCAAAACAGGTAACTGGGGTCATGTTTTCTCCTTCCACCAGTGTTTACCTCTTCCCAGGGCTGGTGAGGAGTGGTCTGAATCCATAGCATTGTACTGAAGAATTTTATGCGATCATTTGTGGGTTTGGTCTGTGGGGGCTGCAGCTGAAACCACACACAACAAGCTCAGATTGACTCTGGAGCATGGGTCTAGTGATGGTACAGTCCCTATGTTGGACCTTACAGTGAATGTGATATTTCACTTAGAATAGGAAAAAAATTTTCTTCTGTGGGTGAAGCTAGAGGGCACTCCTGTGGATTTTTCCCCTTCTGCTGCGGAATGCAGTCAGCACTGCAGTGACATGGGCTCTCAGGCATTTTTCTTCAAGGAGAAAACTTAAGAGCGACTCTTTTGAACTGCCTTGGGTGTCTAGAGCATTTTCTTCTTCAATTCTCATGTTAAAAAACCCCCACAAAGCAACAAACCACCAAGCTGTTCTCTTCAGGAAACAGCTAAAAGCCTTCTGTAAAGGCACTTTGCTGGGAATGGGAGGAGATTAGGAGAATATTAAATAATTAGAAAATAATCATCTTCTACCTCATGTGTTTTCTCCCCCTTTTTGTTCCACCCACATGCTGCTAATTTTCATCTTTTCTTCCTGCACATCAAGACGTCAGAGACTGCTTACAGAAAAAGTTGTTTTTCCTGAGTTGTCTGTATGCTTTATTAATGCAGCAAAGATGACAAGAAAGGAGGGGGAAGGAGGAGGTGGGGATGGGGGGGGACAAAAGGACGAGCTCTTTCATGGTCTCCTACCAAAGGGTGACCATTTTGTTCACTGTTGCATTTGCCAGTTGCCATGGCATCCCCCTCTCACTCTATCCTGGAGGTGTATTCTTGATATAATTAACAGCTCTCCTCCTTCTGTCTCCTGCAGAAAGCAATCATTAAGTGAACATGAAGGAAAGAAAAGACACTTTTTATCTTTTACTTTGTATATTAATGTTTTTCATCCTGCTACCTGATCTCTCTTGGTCCAATAATGATGTTTTTGTGTATGAAAGTGCTGCTGCAATATGGCTGCCTGTGTAGAGCAGGACATGAAGCCCCTGCATGCATTTGTGTAAACAGGGGATTTAGTTAGGCTAGAGTTCAATCATATGTATATAAACCTTTCTTATTTTCTATCTATAAAGGGGTCTTAAGAAATACAAGGTTCTTCAGAATCTTGATCATGGATACTGCTGGTATTTCTGATGCACCTAGAAGAAAACTGCTGAATGAGATTTCTTCTAAATGCTGCTGTAGAGAGATTGGTGGGGGGAAGAATGAATAGTTATAATTTAATTAAAACACAATATTGAGCAGGAGTTGGAGTGGTACTACTGTGGAATGTGGCCAGCATGTTGTTCAGCCAGTCTGTGTGACAGCTTCCAGGCTTTGTGGGGATGTGCTGGTATCCTTCTAAAAAGGCACACCTTTGTGTGAGGTGGATTCTGACTTCAGTCCCACTAGAGTGCTAATCTCAGGCATAGGAGTAATTAAAAAAAAAAAAAAACAAAAACCCACCAAAACAAAACAAAACCTCCCCCCAAAACAACAACAACAAAAAACCACAAACAAAAAAGCCCCAAAACAACAAAAACAAACAAACAAACAAATGTTATGTAACAGTTGCAGTTCCAGCATCTTTCATTAGGAAACTTTTGTTGGGAAAACTGTCACTTTCCCTTTCTTCAGAACATTTGGTTGCTAATTTTTCCCACAGCCGCAGAGCAGTGAGCCCTCCCAAAAGCAGTAATGGGAAGGTTGCTGTAGGATTTCATTGTTTTTGAAAATGTGTTTTGAAAAAACATTAAGTGTGGTAAAAATAAACCCTTGGTCAGGTTCTCTGGTTTATGACTTCACAGGTTACAAAGTAAAATTCTTCTCATGTTTTATCTAAATGCTCGATTTCTTTTTGCTGCTGCCGTTGTCTCACTGCTGAAGTGCCTCACTGGGAAACTGTAGGGAGCTATTTTATTCCAGTAACATCTGTAAAAAATCTGCACTTTTGCTGATAATTTTATTGGTGGAAGGCTGTCCCAGAGCTGGATTTCCAGCACTTTCCTAACTTCTTTTTACGTAAGCTTTCAACATGGGAAGGGTTTGTCCATCACCTCCGTGAAGGTGAATGAACTCTTTGAGGAGTATGCTGAAATAGTCAAGGTTCTAACAAATAAGGAGACTGTTTTTGTAACCTAAGTCAGAAATAGTCACAATTCACACAGGCATTCATTTAAATTTCAGCTTTATACATTCTTCAAAATAAGAAACAATTTTTGCTAAGTTTTTTATAGAAGAGAAATAAGATAGTGGGGTCTTTATGGAACCAGTGGATCATCCATTACACATCATTTGGATATTAATAAGCCTTAAATATTTCTTCCATCCACTTAGATGTAGTAGTCGGTACAAAATTAGTACTGCATACCCTTCAGTACCTCATGTGTTTTTTCAAAATCTAGAATGAAGTCCAGTCTTGACTAGAGGAACCTGTAATTACAATGAAAGATGGGAAGAAATCAGATAAAAGAGTTTTTATCTTAATTCAGTTATATGCACTTGTTCTGTAAGTAACACTAAACGTGAGAAGAGATTTGTTTTTTCTTGGTGACTGAAGCCACTTTGCAATAGTGGTAGTAACAAAGGCACTGAGTGTGGTGAGGTGGATTGGACAGGGGAAAGGAGAAGTTCTGACTGAGTCAGAACAGACTAAGTTTTGAATTAATGCCACAGCAAAGTAAAAACTAAAAAACAATCTTCTGATGAGAAACCACATAAAGCACTGGTAAAGGATTGTCACTGCCTCTCAGTTTCCTACAGTCTGTCTGTGGAAAACAGTCTTTATTATGCCTTACTGGTGGTTTAGCAGTAGAGGTAGATGAACATAAAAGGCTTCTGGTAAATTCAGGACTTGCTGTAGTGAGTTTTTCTGGGTTTATTTCTTTGCTGAGTGTTAGGAGGTCCTGTGTTTTCCTGGAGATCTGCAGGATGATGAAATGTGGCCCCATAAGTCCTGAGCAGTGTAGTTAGTGACACTGCCCTGATGTGGGTTTTGTGAGTAGCATCAACTTACTGATCAGAGGTGCTGGAATTCTTGCCCCTACACTAAACCCAAAATCTAAAGAGCACATGCCTCAGTGTGGTGCTCATTTTAGCTTTGTGCTTACAGCTTTTGGATGGTCTTCAGTTTCTGAGTGCAGTAAAAATACATTAAGCAGGTTTAAATCCCTTTTCTTAAGGCTCTGTGAGTTGCAGAGTGCACAGGAGCCAACAATGGGTTTTTTAATGCTTGGCTCTTATGTTAAAGAAAGCTTTCTCCTTTTTCTTCCACCCCATGCCCCCTTTTGAGAAAACAAAGTGTGAGATTTTTTTAATTTTTCCTTCTTAAGTCTCTGTTTCATTGGGTTGAGAAGAACCTGTCTGTCTACAGCAGCCTGAGACAACCAGGTCACATCTGGAAAGTTCTCTTTAAAGTCATAAACACAGTAATCTTCTTGTTGCTTTCTTTTGTATAAGGCTGCACTTTTTGACTACATATTAGAATTTTTGGTCATGGTTTTCCTGAGTCAGAAACATCATGTTCATTTCAGCTTTACTCTTTCTTGCAAATAAAATGATTCAGTTCTGTGGAAAAAGAGCTGGGATACTTCATCCTGGTAAAGAGAAGAATAATGGAGGATAAGGTTATGGAATTGTGGTCTTCAGCAGAAAGGAAGGAACCAGACAAGAGGCACCATTTAAAGCTGCAGCAGGAGAAATTTGGATTAAGTGATTGGAAACAAATGTTCACTAGAAAGGTGGTAAAACACTAGAACAGGGGCCTGGAGAGGCTGTTGAATCTCCTTCCTTGGCAGTATTTGGACTGGGCTGGCCCTGGGCCCTCAGTAAACTGGTCGAACTGGGAAGTCAGCTCTGCTTGGAGCAGGAAGTTGGACTAGAGACCTCCAGAGGTCCCTTCCAGCAGGAATTATTCCACGGGGTTGTGCTCTTCCTCTAATCATTTTTCTTCTAAATACCATCCAAATATTGCTGAGTTACTTTCCAAATGTCCTCTTTCTGGCTCTGGAAATAGCTGTGCATTTTTTTAGAAATCCAGTTTTTGAGGTGCAGACATATTTTTAACATAAGTGTACCTAAGTATTAGTACCTTCATATGTTTCTCTGGAATAAAAGTTGGATACAATACAAGCACAGAAATGTCAGGTTCTACATCATCTATTATGCAAGTTAATGAAGTGCATGGGTGTGAAGGGCTTTCCCTTTAAATCACAGCTGAAAACGTTTCCTCTAGTGATCTCACTTCTGGCTTAAGGCTTTCCTCTGCAGTTTAATTTCTCTCAGGCTTGTGTGATCCCATTTGTGTGTTGAGACCTTTCATTTTGGAACTGATGCTTTAAGCATCAGTAACTTGCTGCTTTCAAAGGCAGAATAGACCTTTCTTTGACCCAGGATGGTAATTGTTGTGAATATATCTGCTGTATTTTTTTTTTTTGTGTGTGTGTACACATAGAATCTGGCAGGTTTTAATTGTATGCTTTTTAGAGATTGATTAATCAAGTTCAGGAACTTCAAAAATACATTCTGCCAATTATTTTTTTAAAAAATGTACTTGTGTGCTCTCTACCTTTGAATTTTAAGTATGCATTTTCTCCACCTGAAAGTTCCTCTGTTTTCTCAGTGAAACTCTACTGACTATTCTGGCTTTTTAATAAATCTTTGGTCATCTAGGACATTAGGGTCCAATTTGATTTTACATTAGACAGCAGAACTCCGTTTCTATTTCGGACATTCACCTCTTATGACCATGGTTAAAATAAGGGGGTTCTTTCCTTGGTAGAGATATGAGACAAACAATTAAACATCTGAGAATTCTATCTAACTGTATCTTTTACACTCCAATAAATCTCCATTAAAATAAGACTGTAAAGAGTGTAAAATAAATGCTTTCTGTGGTCTCACAAGCAAGAATACTTTATTTGATTACTGATAAAAGTTATAAAGAAGATACTCGTTTTATGGGTACTTTTATTCCCTTCTTTGGTGAATTTATGTCCCACTTCTACCTTCTGTCTATATAGTAAATGAGACTGCGTTAAATTTTTAGCACTGGCTTTGGAGAAGAGTGTTGCTCTTGGTGCCTGTCTTAGTTCTGCACAGGCAGCAGATCTTCCCAAGCCTGTTTCAACTGGACGTCAGTGTTACTCAGTTCTGCAGTTATCAGGAATTTATGAGTTGGAGTTATGCTGATCTCTTATTTCACAAGCGAATACATTTTTCTATTTTCTCCATTTTTTCTCACATCATTCACTGAGAATTATTTCTTGTGATAATTTGCAAAGCACTGCAGACCTGTTTGTTCAGGTCAAGCACTTGTCAACATATTTTTAAATGAAAGAAATATGTTTCTGTTTACAGGAGATTGTAACTCATGCTTAATTACAGAGTTCAGAAAAGTATGTTGTGTTGTGAGGGATGTGTTAAATTAGACTTTGTAAATGCAAATAAGCATTCAATTGCTAGTTTGATAAATAGACCATAAAGTACAGAAAAATAATCCATAAAGGAGAAAAGATTTCTTTATAATAGTGATTGAGTCACTATTATATTCACTTTAAAGAGAGTGTTTTCTGTCTATAAAAAGTGCTGCTTGCAGTAGTCACTGAAGCAGGTAGCACAGTTAGTGACATGAAGACATTTTCTCACTGCTGTCCCCTTTTTTTGTATAGTTGACAGGAGAAGCACCCACAACCCCAAAGCATACAAAGGACAACAGAGAGAGCTTCTTCCCAGTAGCACCAGCCACACTGCATCCTACCCCAGTGAATCCAGACACTGTGATTCCTGAAAATCTCCTGAGACTGAATGATCTGCATTCCAAATCCAAACCAGCCTCTTCTTCTTCATCCTCCTCCTCCTCGGCATCTTCAGTACCGCCCTCGCAGGAGTCGCACAGGGACACTGAGCACCTCCGGAGCCAGAGCACAGAGGCTGCCCCCAGCAGCAGTGATGTTGTTCGTGGTAAGTCTCAGCCAGGGAGAACGTTTGGGCCCCCTCTAGTCGATTGCCCATGGTGAGTTAGTGCCTGAGTTCTGGTTCTGTCCTGTTTCCTGACCACTACACCACATTCAAAAGGCTACACAGATTTTTGCCTTGGTCCTGAAACGGGTGCATCTGCATAGTCAATACATACATTAATTTGTAGGATAGAGTAGAAGAGTGACCACTCTATGTAACTTGTATGTGAAATCATGAAATAGCAGTCTGAAAATAGTAATCTCTTTTAGAGAATTGAAGTCTCTAGCAGCATTAAAATTAAAATTGTTTTGTTTTCTTCAATGAGTTGAGGATCCAGTTCTTTTAACTTTTTACAAGATTTAAGGTATTTTAAAGTGATTACAATTAAAATAAACTGGTGGGGAGCCTACATCTGTCTTAGAAGTGCTTGGTTAACATAATTAGCTGCACTGCTCTCACTGCCCAGCGTATGTGTGTGTGGAGATACATAACACTGATGAAGAAAATTCTGCATGGTCCATAAAGTTAGCTTATCATCACTATTACTTTTCACATTTCAGAAAAGAAGCATCTGAAAGGACCAGAATGTTGGAATGTATTATTTATAGCCCTGGTGTGGTTATGTGCCAGGTTAGAGCACAAGAAAGGATTGAAGAAACCGAACAAATGTTATTTATTCTGTAGCATGATTGTGTGATTTGTTTATGACTGTATTATGTAATTGGTCGTATATGGTTTTCTGGATGAGGAAAGAATAAATGAGAATGCTGTCATTTGCTTTACTGCTATCATGGCAGGCTGGCTTGTTAGCAGCCAAAAAATCTCTGTGCCAGGCAATACTGATCCACTTTGGGGAATGAAGTAAGATTAGACCCAATTTCAGACTTGCCTTGGGTGCCCAAAGGGGTGCTTGGGAATATTTGTGGGACACTGTGCATGTTAAGGTGGCAGAGCACCTGCCATAGCCTGTACTTTCTTGCAACTTTAGCAGAAACACTGTCTGAAAAAGCATCTGCTGCTTCCTGTGCTCACTCCATCTGTTCACAAACCTGGGCCCGGCACTACTCAAAAAATGCTTTAGACAAAGTCATGGGAGCCCAGCTAAAGTTATGAATGAACCATATACAGAACAGGTATTGTGGAAAATTATGTATGAAGATACAGTGGATGTAGTGTCCAGATTTGTGAGACAGGTTGTTTTCTTAGTCTGGAACTGTGACTTTGTGAAGTTTTTGTCTTTATACTTCTGTACGTCATTCCTTTCCTTATGTAATCAGCCTTGGTACTGGAATGCACATAGTCTGAATTCATCAGCAGTGAAGAGCAAATTAGGGAGAAATAGGTTTTCCCAATTTGCTAATCTCTGAGTACAGGACAAAATTGAAATTTAACATCCAGTATCAGCAGTTGTATTATAGCTGTCTAATTTTCCTTTTTCACAGTTCCAGAGAGAGATTGACTTGGGAAGGGAAAAGAGAAAAGGGGAGTGTTAAGGAAGGAATGGCTTAGGCCGCGTGTAAATTACATTTGTTCCTGTCCTTGGGAAGCAAAAGAATGGAGTTGCCTGGTGTCATAAGATGTCTTGGCAGGCTTGTTCAACGGGGAGTAATTCAGGTTTGTGGCTAGACAACAGGGGAGGAAAAAATGAATTCTCTATGAAGCTGTTATATACTTACTAAGGAAACTGGTGTAGGAATGACAATGCTGGTAAGAACACATGGCATTCTTCTGGTTTTCAGACAGAACTCATGAGCATTTCTGATGTGCTTTCCTCTCTGCAGTTCCCCAGGCCACGTCGCAGTGATTGGAACATTTATTTTAATCTTTCGACTTTCTCGGCTTTGTTAAGGTTGTAGAGTTAGACATTGTTCATTCTTCTTTCATGTTTTCTATACATCATTTTGTTTGAGGGAGATGGAAGGGTTAGCTGCCAGAATTACACCCCTGAAACTGTCTGAAGATCAAGAGGCTCCCTCTCCGAAGCTCTCAGCCCAGTGCTGAATGCATGTGTTGTATCTGGCTTTCTTACCTGACAGGTCATTTTTCTCACTGAGAGAGACACCAATTACTGCTGTGTCCTTTCTTCTTCTTTTCTTTTTAATTCTCCTACCTTTGCATCCACCTCCTCTAAAAAGAATTATTTATAATTCTATTACAACCCTTTTTCATCTGCCTTCCATTAGTTCTGTTTGGGTAAAACCCCCTCCCATTTTTAGAGTAAACTGTTTTCAACTTCTGTGTCTCATCACCTCTACGTGTACCTGTTTGTTCATGTGGAAGTATTACACATCAGAAGAGAGTATTAGCTGCTCTCATTTTCTCTGATTTCACCCAGGGAAAGGATTTGTTTTTCCAAGCAATGTTGATGCTATGCCACTCATTTCTTATGTAAATATTTTCCTGAGATTTTGTCTAGTGCATGACTAACTGGTACGGAATACAGCATAATGGAGTCCAGCAGCAGAGTGATGATGGTGGCAGTTTCAGCACGACACCTTCCTACATTTGGGTGTAAATGTACCTGGGACTGCTAGCCTTCATAGCTCAGCCTAACATTTCTCTGGGGAAGCTAAAATAGGACAATTAAGGTAAACTCCCTCCAGCCTGTCACACTGTTCCAGTATTACACTGTTCTAAATTGCTGAAAAATCTTGACATTTTCTTCTTTGCTGTCCTTATTGCAATAATGATTTTTATGAGGAATGAACAGGAAAACATTCACATTTGAGTTCTGATACCAGGAGAAGGTTTCTGTACCTGGAGTTATTTAAAGTTCTGTATTTTGCTTAAAGTCAGGTGTTTACCAAGTTGGAATATAAAATCTGAGTAGAAGACTCCCCACTGTCAATTTTTTGTCCATTTAAGGCCTAAGCCCTTTAATATGAAAGCAAGGTCATGATAAAGCTGTCCAAACTTAGAAATTCAAAGTTAGGGAAGACAATTCTTTGTGTTGCACAGGGAAGTGGCATTCCATAAGCCATGTGAATATCCTGCTGTAATTTCACATATTTGTGAAATGGGCACAACAGGGCAAGTAGAGGTATAAGTATAGTTCAACCTGTAAAACTCTAAGAGTTTCAGAAGCACAAGAAATAAATAGAAGTGAGAACAGTTGCAAGGAAAGGTGAGCAGATTATTGCATAGAGAGCAATGAAGTTAAATTGTTTAAGTGTGTGTAGGCAGCTGCAGACTCCTTGAAAGGCAAATGTTCCAATTAAAGAGGGTTTTGAAGTGGGAAGTCCTAAGAATTCAGTAACATTCAGTAGCGTTGTAATGTGACATTTCACCCTGTAGGGTAACTGGGTGCTGGAGTCATAGGAGAACTTTTAGATGTAAGGAGCATCTTCTTCCAGAAGTCTGCAACTTAGTCTATTTTAGCAACTGATAGATGACTTTAAATTGATAGTGGGTTCTTGGAAGACTGAGAAGACTGAACGTTTTCCTAAGGCGTTATTACAGAGAATGTAAACCATCATTTTGCATTGACAGCATCTGTCTTTGAATTAAAAGCGCATGGCACAAGGGTCCCCCTTGATTCCTTGCAGTTTCTAGATACCCAGAGATCAGTGGACATCCGCAATTCCTGTTTCTGAGTGAAATAATGGAGATTGTACTTTGCCATCATAAACTGAGCTTAACCTCCTACTGATCTCAGTGGCTCCTGAGTTCCTTGTCATGAATTTCCAAAGACAAAGACAGATTTTAAGAGCCTGCGATTCAGTGTTTTGACAACTTTCTTCTTACACAAAAGTATTTGTCCCTGTTGGCCATGCCTTATTTTAACTACACATTTCAATTCACGTTTTCAGGTACTTTTTAAATGAGTGTAAGTAGTAACATTCAACCTTCTTAATTGCAGTCAGTGTCTTACCTTGTTTTTTCTGTTGAATTCAAAATTGTGCTGTAGAGCACAGAGTTGTTTTCAACAGATGACTGAAAAAAAGATGCAACAGAAGAAGTTAGGCAGGCCAAGGACCTGTGGCCTCATATGAGCTGCCTTCATATTGCAGTTACCTGGCATGAAGGTTCTCTCTTAAATGCATGTGTTCTTCTACTCTGTTTTCTTGCGTCATTTGTGTGCATCTTACTGTCACTACTTTCTCCTTAATTTCCAATGTTGATGTGTTCTGGTTTTTGATAGCTGTCTTCCTCAGTTCCCAAGGCTGGATTTCTCCAAGGCTTTAAAACCTCTTCTTTAAATGCATGTAGCCCCACACTGTTGGTACTGTCCTGGGGTAGAAGCTCCTGCCCACCTGTCAGTGACTGAAGAGTCATCAATGGAAATCAGCCGGGCTTCCTCCAGTGAGCTCTGCATGGGCTCTCTCTGATCTCTTGCTGTTTCAGCCTCCTTGGCATTGGTATTCTCACTTCCCCTTGTCTGGTCTGTGCTTTTCATGAAGCTTTTTATTTTTCACAATGGGTGCACTCTGAAAACAACTTGACTGCTGAATGTCAGCAGGGGTTTCCTGTTTGTGAATGACTTCTTAATTCCTTTTTGCAGTGCTCAGACAGTACCAGTCAGTCATGGCTCTTTCTCTTCCCTTTGTAAAAGTATGCTGATTTGCCTCCTGTCGAAACAAACTCATTCCAGAAGAATTTTTCAGTACACTTAATGTCTATTTCTGGTATCTACACTTCAGATTCCTTAAGTTTTATTTATTCAATCCAGTGTTGTGCAGAAAATCCTTTGACATTAAAACTGTCATAATTTTTATGTACCTGTGTTGGATCAGTACGAGCAAATAGGGCAGGGGCAGCAGCTGCCCAGCAGAGGCAGGGGAGGTGATGGAATGGAGCCAGGGGTTTAATGCAGTCAGGGCAGGTCTGTGCTCCAGCAGGCTCTCTAGCCCTGTGCACTCTTAGATCTCCCTGAAAATCCTGGAGAGTCACTGGCCTGTGGACGTCTTGCGCTATTGAAACACATTTTGGGGAGGTCTTTTGTAAAGGAACGTGGTAGCTGTATGGTTACAATATGGTTCAGTTTCACTAGTTTTAGATTGCTGTCAGCAGCATAAAATTTACATATATTCCTGCACAAAGGCAGACTGAAGAGAGATGTAGTTATAAGTCCTCTGCACAGGTATTGTGTTGCTTACAAAGTACTTAGAAAATTGTGAGGTGTCATTACATTCACTTAAGAGATTTTTCTCCCAGCTGCTTTTGCTAATTTCCTTGTGCTTAGCTGGCTGTCAGGGCAAAGGAGGGTGAAATACTGGTGACAAAGGAAAGGTCTTACAGCTTCTGTTAGATAACTCACAGAGAAAATTCAGAAGCAGGAGACTGCAAATGCCTGTTCCTGTCCACAGGTGCTGCTGTGTGGTGCTCTTCAGATGGAGTGTCCTTGCTGAGTCAGACATTAAGCAAATATCAATTAGCTGTGTTTTGATAATGCCATTTGAAAGTTCATGTAGTTGAATATCAGACTGTTGTCTTTTTGATCTAGGCCCATTGTTTGCTCTTTTAAATTGAAGTTTTGTTTAAAAAAAAAAAAAGAGAAAGTTAGGATTGAACTTCAGGGTTTTTATTTACCCATGTGCATGCCAGGTTTCTGCACCTCTAGGACAGCTGGTGGTGGCAGGAAATGTTTTTGGACACAGGAATTCCATTGTCTCTGCTGTTAGACCGGCCCCAGCATGGCTGTCAGAGGGATCTGGGAGTTAGTATGGGCCAGGGACTATTTCCAGGAAGCACTTTCAAAGCAGGCACCTGTTTTAAATTTTGGTTTCACTAATGTTCTGTGACAGCTGACCTCAGCATTAGAAAGAGTTTTGGGGTATGTCTCGTATAATTGTACAATACACTCTTCCTGCTCAGGACCTAGGGATAAATATAGCATTCTTGCCGTGCTATTGCACTGCAAACTTCTGTTCACCAGACTGCTTGAATTTCTTTTATTTCAGGGGGCAATAGAACTTATGTTCTGCAGCTTTTCGCCTCCAAAATTACCCTGATGCTTAATTTTTAACATACGGCTTTGTGTGTCAGCTTTGAATGTAATTTCCTGCATTTGGCATTTCAAATCAAATACTTGTTTCTACAGCTATAACTTGGCAGTGCTTTTTCAGAAATAAATTTCATGGCAAGATATTTGGAATGAATTTAGAGAAAGCAAGACTACCAAGTATACCTGCCACATCCTGTGATGAGCTGGGTAGTCTCGCTGTCTGCTGTGCTGTGGTACCTTGTGACTAATGGCTCTGTTGTTTCCGCGTTTCAGCATCCTTAACTTTGTTCAGCTGAGCCAACCTGTGTTGCAGTGCAGTCTTTCCACTGACTTAGAAGCACAGTTCATAAGGAAACTCTGAGCTCCTTCAAATTCAGGCTTTCCATGGCCTTTGCAACTGCTGTGTGGGGAAAAAAGCTGTATTAATTCCCAGCACACTGGAGGGCAAGGCAGATGGAATACAGAAAATTAATTGTTTTCACATTAGTATTATTTCTTGGAAATGTGGTAAGATACTTACTCCACTATGTCAGGGAGCAAAGGATCAGACCCATTTTCATCACTGTGGAAAAAAATATAGTCTCTGCCTTGTATGGTAAATGAGTTGTGTGAACAACTGTATGTGCTGTGGGTGGCCACTGGTACAGAGTAAACCAGTTGTTACTGGGACGAGGAAGATAAGTGTTTCGTAGAGTCTGTAGGCACACAGAATTCAGTCCTTGCTCTTTTGGAGTGATTGGAAGGCAAGGTAGTACAAATCAGCTAAATCCTACTGATGTATTTTGAGGCTTTTTGTCTCGACACACAGAACTGCTGGGGAAGGTGTTTTGCAGAGGGATGAAGGCAAGTGGTGCAAGTGCTTTATTTAAGCACTCGAGGTTGTTGTCTGTTCATTTCTCCTTGTATTTTCTTTTGAAACAATGTTAATATTTTGTCCTGAAGTTCAAAGCTCAGCTCCTTCTTTCCTACTGAAATGGTGCTTTGTGCATGCACTGTGTGTTGCTTATATTCTTTAACATATCTGTGCTATAATACTTCAAACTGCTTCTGTCAGAAACTGGAAGATGTTTTTTTCCAAGTGCTAGTCACATTTTCTGGGCTTGTCTTTCAGTTGTAATGTAAGAGGTTTAGTGCATGGCTAAAGAATTTTTTGAAATTCCACACGAAATGTTTTGTAACACTTATGTTAATGTCTCATACCTGACAGCATGATAAAATCAAATTAGTAAGTGTTCGGTGCAGAGGGACCAGAGCAGCTGCTTACTGGTTACAGTACTACTGCTTTTAAACTTTCTCCACATCTTCAAATTGCCAAGTGATTATTTTTGCCAGTGTTATTTTTGATTTTATATACATCAGAATAGCAAAGTGAATGCTCTCAGTATAAAAACGGTTGCAGGGTTGTATAATCTGTGTGTTTATAGTGTGTGGATAAATGTATGTCGTGCATTCTCTGTATAAAGAGATGGGGAGAGGATATTAACTGTGATGAAGTCATGAACCCAGGCGCCCGCTATAGGCATCTGCAAACACTGGTTACCCTGGCAACAAGTGGGAAGAGGTTGGAGAGGAAAGCTGGAGTAGGTTGTTGCATTGAATTGTTGTCAGCTTGTTTCTTCCTCACTAAAGCAGGGAGATGTTGAAAGGTATGATGTCCCTCTTTCTATGTCGTGTACTATTTTATATGTATTTAGGCAGTTGTTGGGAAAGGGAAGGCTAAAAAAAAATACTTCTAATTCAGCTGAATTGGAGAGGAACTTTTCAGTATCAATAGTGATGTGCATTGCAAATACGTGCTTTTCTCTGTGTGCTTAATTTCTGTGTGTTGTGTTGTGAGAGTGCTAAATGGGTCTCCAGAGTACAGTACCTGTCCCATCCTCAGCCTGGGGACAAGTGTCTCTTCATACTGTATCTTCAGGAACTGATTTTATTTTAAACTGGGTTTGTAGAGCTAATGTTTGAAAACCTGCCAAGACAGTACAAGTACTGGGTATTACCAAAAGATTTAATAGCTTCTGTTAAATCTGAGCTTCTGAACACCTTCAGAATGTGCTGCACTTATACTCTTGTGTTCTCGCACTTGTGCAGAATATTGTGGCTCACGAGTTAGTGGAGTCTTTACCTCCCTGGGGAAAGTTTTTATTAGAAGAACTAGGACATTATGTTCGGGGCTTTAACAGCATCTTCCTCAAAACAAATATTAAAATATTCTCTTCAGAAATCTGTTTTAGACAAATAATGAGGAGATCCAACCGTATATTTCTTCTTGGTTGTCCTTCTGTGTTTTGACCTTTTTGTCTGTAATGAAAAAGGAACAAATATCTATGCAATATATTAAAGCATGAATTATGATCTGTACACTAAAACAACCACTTCTTGTTATTTTCAAGAAGTGTAAAAAATATTTTGTTCATTAACTTTATTTTTAACTTGGTCACTTGGGTGGCATTTTTTCTGTGTAAAGAAAAAAATTTAAAATTGCACAGTCCTGAAAGAGTAAAGTGTATGACCCAGTCAGAGGATAGAATTCTGTGACTGTATTGAACATCTCTGACAGCAAGGGATTGATTAACAGACAGTGGTTCTTGATTTCTATTGTACTGAAAGGCACATTCTAATAGAATATTAACAAATATTGTTTCCAGAAGTGCAGTGATAGAAATATACACAGTGTGCCAGACTCCTGCCCTTTCCTTTCCATTCACTTCTATATTAAAAATTGCTGTCAGATAATTTTATTCAAATTTAAATCTAATTTTACTGCACTCTAAAACTGCATCTTCAAAACTTAACAAAAATATGATCTGGAAAATGGGGATGTATATGAGGATGCTGACTGTTCTGAGAGAACATAGACTGATACCAGTCTTGTAGCATCTTCCTAGAATTAGGCTGCTCAAAAGAGCTTTTGTCAGTGGGCCATAATTTAGTTAAAATAAAGTACAGCAAATCAGTTTAAGCAATGATATATCTTATAAGTTAACAAATATTGTAATCAGCATAAGAAGTAGAGTTTTGTCATTAAATAATAATGCAAATCAGAGCTCTTATTCTGTATTGTGAACTAATAAGTCCCTAATGTAGTTAAGTAGTAGAGTACATACAAAACTGCTCTCAGTTAGCAGTATAGTTGAGGCTGTAGGATTTGCAGTTTATTTGTTTATAGTTTTGTACCTGCTAAGTTAATTACTGGTTCGTATTCTGGGTTAATAAGTGGATAAGAAAGATTCTGTTACTACTTACCCTGGCTACTTAAGATGGTGATTCTGGAGTGTTGGAGTAAGTTAAGAACGAGTTGACTTCTCGTCTGTCTTGTAGAGTAATCTGAAATCATCATAATTTTCATCTTGCTTTTCTTCAGATGATGTTGTAATGTTTCCTCCTATCTTTGATCAAGTGTCTTGTAGCCATTTCAGTGTGGGAGTGTTCTGGGTTTAGACTGCAGCCTGTCGTCAGGCACCAGCAGTGTAATGGGATATGTGTGTGTTGGCTCCGGGCCACGCTGGGGCTGATCCTGCTTCCTGCAGGCTCTGCTCCTTTGTCGGTGCCTGGTTAAATCCTGTGTGTGATGGTGGAAAGGGCAAGCAATACCCAGGGATCCTTCAGCTGTCCTCTGCTTCTTCAGCAGGGAAACAATGAATTAGGATTTTCCTACTCAAGATTCCTGCAGTTAAGCACTTCCTTCTGTGTTGCTTCTCAGCTGATTTGGTCTATTAATACATGTACAGATGCAAGTATTATTTTCCTGCTTCCAGTGCTGCATTTTGAAGTACCCAGAGAGAAATGTGCAAGAGAGTGCTGAGAATGAGAACTACATTCTTCTGCATTAGACCATTCCATTTTGTGCTTGATAGTGAGTGGAACATCACAGAAGAGAAGCTGCCTGTGATCTGTGCTGTAGTGGGTGACCTTTCCTTTTTGGGAGCTATTGGACAATTTTCTACAAGCAATCTCATTTATCCTAAGGCTTATACAAGCTTTCAGCTACAAGTCTAGATGATGGGGTTTTTTCTTTACCTCTGAAAATTAGTGGGTGAAAGAACTTATAGCCTGCTTTCCTGAGCTTTTTTTCATACAAGTTATTCAAGAACCACAGAAATGATAACTCTGTAAAAAAGTTGCATCTTTCAAACAGCGTAGATCAGACTGTTAAGCTGTAATGTTGTCTAAAGCAGTTTCTGCAAGGGGAACTCTTGTACAGGGGAATATTACCATGGTAAATTCCGAGTTTTTCTCTATATTGGTGGAGATGGAGAAGTGTTTTCAACACTTGAGGGGGTGGGAGCAGTTTTCCAATGAGGAAAAGTTAAAATATGTATTCCTTTTTAAGACATTGCATGGTCAAAATCCTAAATTAGTTTAGAGCATTGACATACAAAGAATTTTAGAGCAAGTGAGACTGTGAATGCCTACTGCATGTGCTGGTCCATGATAGCTGCCTGTGCACACCTTGCTTGGCCTGTGTAAATATAAGGTGATTCAAATTAGACTAGGCAGCCCTTTGTTTTTGAAGAATGTCTTCATTTTTAAGAGAGAATAAGAGCTTGTTTGTGTGTCCACAGCCTTGAAAGGGTTGCTGCTCTGCCCAGAAAGGGCACTGACAGCTCTCCGTAGTTCAGTGAAAATTACTCCTGTTATGTACAGCATGCAGCTCAGTGTGTAAGAAAGCTGGTTTAACACTGCATTAATTTAAAAGCAGGTATAGTTGGTGCATAATAACAATATTGTACACACACATGTGGATTCTGAATTTTAAACATCCCGGGTTCTAGAATAGCAGAAGGTGGGAATTTTAGGCTAATATATTTATAGAGGTACAGTGGACATATGAGTGAAAAGTGGGCATTCAGTATCACTTGATATTGGTTTCATGAAAAATGGATTTGGCCCTGTTATTTGATGTTCACAGTAATTAATCTTCCTTAGCAGTGAGCTGTGCCTCAGTGTAGCAGGTACCTGTGGCTGGAGATCAGAGAGGGACCCATCGATCACAGCTGGTCCTTTGTTAGGAGTGATGGATTTTGCTCTGCACATGGCACCTCTTCCTTCCAGCCCTCACAGCTCCAAAGGAAATGCTCAGCTGTCTGTGTTTTTGCAGATGTGCAGAGATGACAAAATGTTAGACTCAAAATTTTTTCCTTTACTTTTTAAATGACATTTACTTTTTTTTACGAGTTTGAATTGGTGGCACTAAGTATGAAAAAGTTGCTATTGCCATCTTAGCTTGCCAGTATTTAATTTCACTCAGTCATGTTACAGTTTAGAAGTAGAGCAAGGGTTAAAAGAATTTTCCTACCAGTTGGTTAGACAGCAAAAGGATTGAGGCTTACTAGAGGGGTCAGGATGTCTCTTAATCTGTGAATTATATTTCATTACTAAAGAGGAAGAAGAGCTTGAAGTGCCTTTGGAGGGGCTTGGATTTCAGCAGCAGGAGTCACGGCTTTGTCAGCAGATGAAAATGGCTACTGTCGCGCCATCGCCAGAGCCTGTTTGCTGGCAAGTGGAGCCCGTGACCAGCACAAATTCGGGACATGTTTGTACCCCAGGTAGGAGCTTCCTGTGCTTCAGAGAATTCTGAAATGGGGTGGTGAGCTGTGCATCAGTCTGTAGGCACTGATTGGTTGGACAGTTGCGATTGATATTCCTCAATTTCTCTGCCTGCCTTCCAGTCAGGTATTCCAGAGTTTAGATGCATTTCTGGCAGTGTCCAAACTTCCTGGGCAAGTGCCCTGTCAGCCCTTAGTGGTAATTCTGTTTGGTGCATGTCTCACATGCTAAATACCATGGCAGCAGAGCCAAATAAAAAACCTCCCATACCAGCTTTCATGCAATATCATTTGTGCATCCTTTAAAGCAGAATTTTTCTTTTAATTGAAGTCTTACATGGGGCAATATGATAACACTTTGGATTACACTGTTGGAACATTTAGCAGAAGGAAATGGTTTTTCACAAAACTGACTCAGTCTGAGTAAACATAAAAACCAGCATTACAGCAGTTAATGTGTTCTATCCCTCCTCTGCCCTCTTCCCAAGAGAAATAGAAGTTGGTGTTTTAATTGAAAAAAATGTAAAACCTGGTATTTCAGGCAGGCATAATCTAGATATTTATGTTTGGGGTATCTTATTTTTCCTTATTTGTGAGAGGCAGATTATCCTGTGTCTGATTACTGTCTGAAAGGATTGGCTGCCCATGGAGATGGGTCACTGGCGTTGATGGAAAGCCATGCCTCATCTGTTGTGGCAGCTCTTACATTCCTGTGTACTGTTGAGAACATGCAATTCAATTTTACATGCCTTAGTTGTTTGTTCTACTGCTGCTTGTTGCTTAGGATGGCATTAGGAAACTGGCATTTTATTTTACTGTGTGTAAGTGGCCATGTCAGCTCCCAATATCCGCCAGAGATGGCTGTGACAATACTGAATCTGAAAAAATGTATATGAACACCTGTCATTATTACCAGACTGAGAAAGACTCTGGTGTTTCTATTTATATAGTTTCTAAAAAATTGTTTTGACTCCATATGAAGTAGTATTATTAGTAAGAAATCTCTTTTAACAAATGTTCAGTTTTTAATGTGAGAGCATTGTCATATACTGGTTATTGTTGTGTATATATCAGTTCATAATGTGATCGTGCCTGGGGAAGGGCTGGATCCTTCTTATGAGATGTACTCAATGAACACTCTGAGCAAGTTTGCATTGTAAAGACCACGAGCTGAGACACTTGGGAAGAATGTGGAAATGATGCTAACTAGTGTGGGAGCCAGTGGCGTGAGCACGCCGAGGAAGGGTTTATGGCAGGATTTGAACAGAGTAATGGGGAACTTTTGACAAGTGTTACCATATATTTTTCTCTACTTGTTGAGGAGTTGCTCTCTCAATAATTAAAGAGACAACGCTGTGGTGGAGGAATTAAGGCTCATAAGTAAAGCTAAAGGGCTTTATTTGTTGCATTACAGAATGGAGAGACAGAGAATGCAAAAATGAGATGATTGCATCTGACACAAGTGGGAAGATGCTGTGTGTATTAGATGTAGATGGCCAGTGCTACACTACCACTAGTTGTGCTTGGTCAGGTTGAGTTTCTGCCATCCAGTAAGATAGTTTTTCATTTCTACTGGTTTCCAGTTACCATTATACAATCTTTTTTCTGGTTCTAAGCTTTGGTTATTGCAAGGCTTGAAGAAAGGCCTTTTGAGCCAGCCTTACATCTAACAATGAACTCTTCCCTCTTCTTTGACATCTGAAATCCTAGATAACTTTCTAACATATTTTTTCTTACTGTTTTCTGTTTAGCCTCCAGTTCCAAGCCTGAACTCAGCTCCAGTTCACAGACTTTGGGAAGTCAGCAGAACAAGACAGATGGCACCCGAGTAAAAACCCGCATTCTGCCCAACATGCCAAAGCTTTTCATACCTTCATCTGTCACCAAATTTCCACCTGAGATCACTGTCACTCCACCCACTCCCACCCTCCTTTCTCCAAAGGGCAGCATTTCAGAAGAGACCAAGCAAAAATTAAAGGTAATAAAAGGGAAACAGTAATTTTTTAGATTATTTTTTTATCTTAATTCTCTCCTCAGTAAAGTACTTGTATGAAAGAAGCAACAGTTCATGTCCCCAGTTCATAACAAGAGGTAGATAAGTAGTGGAAGGAGGTGCTAGCTGTTAGCAGCAGGAGCCAGTTTTTAAAGGACTGGTAAAATACTGGCTGTGGGTGAAATGAGAGCTATTCTAGTCCTTATCCCTTTTCTGAGGGATTTGGAAAAAATTACAGAAATGGCTGAGTGACCTAGTGCAGCCATTGCAGTTCTTTAATTAGTGGAAGCTACCAGAACGTTAACTGTGGGGAAGCCTACTGGTAAATGTTACATTGTTTTACATTAGGATGACATCTTTCATAGACACAAGACAGTTACTGAATGTGAAAGAATAGCAACCAGTGGGGTTTTGTCCCTGTGATCATGGGTTTATCCTGACTGTTTAGCAATATATTCTCTCTCTCTCTTTTTGGGGTCAGTCTGCTATTTTGTCTGCTCAGTCTGCAGCGAATGTAAAGAAGGAGAGCCTTTGTCAGCCAGCTTTGGAAATCTTAGAGACCTCAAGCCAGGAGTCCTCACTGGAAAGTGATACTGATGAAGATGATGACTACATGGACATATGAATGAATTCTGGCCATCATCAACTCCAACCACATAACCATTCTTCTTGTTGCCAGCATCTCTGGAGGTTGAAACATCTTCATTGGCATTACTCTCCATTTAATTGGCATCATTGTGTTCTTCACTTTCATTACCTTTGTTATCGCCACAACCACTTGTATTGCCTTCAGAATCTTCACCATTCTCCCCATCATGGTGCTTGACGGAAAGAATGATTGATTGTTTACCAGGCAGTTCGTTAATTTGGATCACGCTGTCACCAGGAACTTCAGCAAACACAAGGATGTTTTGAGCTGCAATTTATATCTCTCTACTGTTCCTGCTTCTTCAAACCAGAGCCTTGGGAGTTGCTCCGGTAGCTCTTTTCTATAGTGTTTTCTTCCTTTTAGTTGTCTTGCATTTTCTCCTCTAGCTAAGTTTTTCTCCCAGTAATTCAGCAACCTGATGTCTGTCTAACCATGCCATGATTAATCCAACAGCTCCTTTTAAGGTGAATGGAGTAGGGAAAATTTGCTGAGCTGGTAGAGATTTTAATTGCATCTAGAGAGTCTGTGGCTTTGTCATAGGGCAAGGAGGGTGACTTGAGAGTCTGTCAGCTCCTTTCACACTGCTGGGTGCTTTGTTGGAATTTGACTCTTTCAAACAGACAAAAGAACCAGCTTTTCCAGGCAGACAGAGAGGTTGGTCTCCTGTTTGTGCTCATTTCACAGCAATGTATGAGGTCCAGCAAAAATTATCTACCTGAATGTTGGCTTAAAGAACTGATCTTTCCAGATTTGTCTTACAGTCCTTTATCTTCTAATGCCTTGGACAAGCATTTTGAATTGGGGGCTAGATGATATTTTTATGGTGGTATTGAAAAAAACTTGGAAGATTTCAGTACCATTTCAGTAATGTCTGTTTTTTACAGAATGACACGAAAAGGTGTTTTTTATCTATCTGCAGAGGGACTGCTCACAGTTATTTATATGAGAAAATTATGGTAACAAAAATCCTTTTTTTTTCTACTGAATGTTAACTTTGTAAAATAATGAATGCAAACCATGCAAAAAAAAATACGTCACACACTATATATACACCCGCGTGCGCCCACACACATATATATATGTGTATGTACATATATATATGTCTGTATATGAAAACAGAAATGCATACAGCTTGCAATGTCAGATTTCTTTGTGTTTGGGGGGTTGGTTTTCTGTAAAATGCAGAGCTTTGTATAAACCTTTGGGTTTCTTTTCTAATAAAGTTGAAATGCACTGTTGTCTCTGTTTGTTTGAGAGGGCACAAGGTACCACGGTTCTGGAAAGAGTACTGCTTCTCTTTCCTCTTGTTTCTTGGGTAACAAAAAAGTGGTTGGGTAATGTGATGGGAGCCCTTTATTTTCTGAGGACTGCCAGAGCTCTTGGGATGGGTTTGGTCTGTGTGACCCAGAACCCAGGCCAGCCAGTGTTGCCAAGGGTGCCTGCAGTGGGTTCACTTCCCCACTGAGACGTGATGTGAATTCTTTTTCACCCGTCTTGGTGTCTTTGAAAGCTGATGAGCAGCATAAGGGGGAAGACACCACATGGGGAACAGGATCTCACAGAATATTTGGCTGTACAGATTTGCGCTTGATCCGTTATAACAGTGATTGATCTAATTGATAAAGAATGATAAATGGATTGTGCATAAAAAGAAGCTGTGGCAAACTTTGTATTGCAAGTTTGTTCTCAAATTCTGGGGGCTTTGTTTTGAAGAAAATGTGGTTTACAAGGAAGTGAGCATGTCCATTTTGGATGTGTTAGCAACTGTTTGTGCTACTTCACTTACGACAAGAGATAGGTGAGGTGAATGCAGCTGATGTAGAAAAGATGAGGCAGCTGATGGTAAAAGCAAACAGGTGTTTTCAGTAGTAATATGTTTTCAGTGTTTACTCTTTGATTTGCTGTAGGTTATTATAAATGCAGTGTATAGCATACTGTGTAGTCACTGACTGGTAAAAGGCTGAGGAAGTTTTAGATAAGCATGGTGTTTAGTTTTTTTAGAAGAAAGCGCAGGATAAAATAAATCACTTACTTAAGAGAAATCAAAAGGGAGGGTGTAGTTCTGAATAGGGCTGTTTCACCCAATTGGAGTAGACTACACAGACTTTTTGGCTAATGTGTATTCTTAAATGTATTGCTAACTTAAAGATCACATTTAGATTTTGAGGTCCACACTTTAGCTTGGGTTTGATGTATAAAGCATTTGATTTTCTAATTGAATGTGACCACTGAAAATTGCTGGTTTTCTTTTATTATTCTTAAAGATTCATTGGCATTAGGCTTTCTGGTTTTGTTTTTTTTTTTTTCTCCAGACTTCCTAAAATGCTGGTCTTGAGTTTTCTTTTGAATTCTAGTCCTGCTTTTTGAGAAGGATTTAAAATTTTGCCGGTTTAGGAAAGCTGGAACAGTAAGTGTAACTTTTCCTGCCAGCAACAAGAGCTGTGTTTGCTGATGTTCTTTAAACTCATTTTAACCTTCAAACTACTCAACTGTGAAACTTGTTTTGTCCTATATTGAATTCTCTTACCTGATTTTCCTTTTTTTTTAAACTATAATTTTTTTATTCTCATTATGCTATTGAGTAGCTCAAGGACTTTTTCTCAAGCTCAAGAAATTACTGAGACTGAACTATACAGGCCCCCTCCCTCCAATCCTGCCCTTATGCTGTTGACTAAATACCTTGTTGCTCAGCTGTGGGCCTTCTTCCACAAGGGTGTTACTGCTGGGCTGTGCTGAAGGAGTCTTTCTTCTCCATGTGTGAAATCACCTCTCTGTAAGTACAGCTGATGTAGTTCTTCAGTTCAAGGAGCCATATTCTGGAGTGAAGATGCCAAGGTCTCTGGATGCATGGAGATAACAATGTTTGTCTGAAGAACCATCCCTAAAGGTACTTGGAGCAAGAACTTCAAATCCTTACAAACAGAGGTATTCACTTAGTAATGCATCTCCTAAAGCTTGGCCATATCATCTTGTGGAATTATCAAGAAAAAGTATTCTAGTAAAACTGCAGTTAGTGATGACTTGAAGTAGATTCTTTTATTTGGTCTAATCCTGGTGGTAAGAGATTGAAATCCCAGCCTAGGCAAGATCCAGCTTAGCAAGTTGCAGATCAAATGTAAACACTACATCTGCCTTCAGGATTTACTGGGTAACCATTGCTTCTGAAATCTGTGTTCCCAGGTGACTTTCCAGTGTGCCAGACAAATAAATGGCAGCCACTGAAGTATATTGCTTTGGTATGTTTTGGTTTGGGTTTTCCCTGTGAAGCCATAGGGACAGAAATGTCTGGTGCCTCAAGTAAACTTAAAGATGAGATTTGTGACCAAGTGGGGTGTGGCTTTCTCTTTTTTTTTTTTTCCTTGACAGTAATTCATTAAAAACCAAATCCTTTTTGGCTACTGAAAAGCCAGACTGTTAAGACTTCCAGGCAAATAGCAAAACCATTTTTGTTCCAAAGGAGATGGAAAAAGGAATTACTTTGAATTGGCTGTGGAGAGTAATTTGTGGAGAGTTGATATTGTATCTGTGCAATTACTGGGCACTGTCTTTGCACACAGATATCTTTGTCTGTTAAGGTGGAAGTATTGGTAAGGTGCATAGTACTGGGGTTTGGCCATTAAATGCAATTTAATTTCCTGACACAGTGATTATTTAATCTATATGTAGTTAAGACCATTGAGATTTTCTCTCTCTCAGGCAAGAACTAGTGTTTTACTAAGAATTAATTTTGTTGAGCACAACTGTCATTAGTGGCTTCTGCCCACTGTCTGACAAATGCTGTAGCATTTTCTTCAAAAGCTAATAATGCTTCCTTCCACAACCAAAATAGCAGATCAAGGAAGATACTGAGTATCTCCTTAATTTTATTATGTACTAGGGTTTGTCAGTTGTTGTCTCTTGGTTTGTTTTTTCTTTTTTCTTAATTGGAGTGAGATTTCTCATTAATAATGAAATTAATGTCTTTTGCAGCCAAAATAAACACCATATGGTCAGGGAGAAAGGGGCCAGGAAAAGATGAGGAAGGCACAGCAGCAGCTGAAGCTGATAGGACACAAAATGGACTGAAGGAAACAGAGGGGCCAGGTGAGAACAGATGAAGTCTTGCCATTGAGGGTGGGATCACAGTGCTGCTAACTCCACTGCCAAAAGCACGGTGCTGAATTGGATATTACCATGAGGGTGAAGCATCTGTGGTGCAGCCTGTGTGTACAGAGTTACACACTGAGCATAGCTTGTTTCTGCTCCTGCAGGTGCTTGTCGTTTTAGGGGACTAGGTGGCAGGTAAATTAGTTGAGATGCACATAAAAAAAAAGCACAGCAGACATAAATTTTGTGGTCTCCTAGTCATGGAAAACTAGGATGAAAAGGCTTTGCTCTTGCAAAGTAGTGGGAAGTTCACTGCAGATAGAGTATTAATTGCCATCTTTCCCTTCCAGTTAATGACTAGGGATCCACTAATGCTAAGTTGGGATGTTAGTTATTATTTTTCAGGTAACCTCAGGATACTGTACCGCAGGCTGTACTAGCCCAAGTTATGCCTTTGTGGGACTCTCAGCAGTCCTTGCAGGGCATGGTGGAACAGGTAGGATTGCACAGGGCAACAGACCAGCATCTGGGTTTGTTGGCATCTGGAAGATGACTTATCTTCACTCAAATGGCTCTTTCACATTAATACTTAGAGAATCCCAGGCAAATCTCACCAGAGATTAAGAGATGCATCTCCCTGGACAGACATTTTGTTCCTGCTGGTGTTTGTTTAATGCATCTGTGAGGATGACACCCATCAACAAGTGCTTGTTTAGCCAACTCCAGAACCTCTGGTCCAGCCTTCAAAGCTGTCTTTGAGCTCACTGGCCTCAGCACAGCTTTGTGCAGGTGTCTGCTGGCTGTGGGTGCATCTCCAGCCCGGTGCCCAGGGTTATTCCGTGTCACCTGGGAGCTACACTGGCTGCTCCGGTAGCACTAGAGGGGGCCCTAGGACAGAAGAGGGAAGGGAGGGGAAAAAAGAGGAGGGGGAACCAACCCCCCACCCTAAATGGATGTCCAAGATCTATCTTGAAACTGCTGAGATGCTGTGCATTGCTGGTTTTGACCTCATTCAGCTCTAAGGGCTTTCTGGTACTGTACCATATGTCCTTTGCATAATGTATGTCTGATTCAAGGCCCAGGGAATGAGAATCCTGTTTACAGGATTGTGTCCCTGGCGGTGGCAACAAAAACCAAGAGCTCACTTTGTTACCATTAATATTGACACTTGGCAGGAAAACAGATCCACTATATACTTGCGTTTCACACAAAATCTGTTTGCCCCGTGACCGTGTTTTTCCCTTTTTTTAATCCTTAATTCCCCTATAAGAAGCCCCCTGGGTGTTTCCATTTTCATAATGTGCAGCATATTATACTGGGGTGTCATAGGTATCTCTTGACAGTCAGCCCTTTGTGAAAGGGCTCAAATAATGCGTTCAGCTTTGTCAGTAAATCCTGGTTAATTCAACCCTGGCTCATGGCAGTGGTGTGGGGCTTGTGCTGGCATAACTGAGCCCAAGAGTCGGTGATAAACTTGCAACTTGTGGATCTGTGAAGTGTTTTGAGGTAGTTTTGTTAAAGTAAAATTCTAATCGGGGGTGAAAATGAGTATGAGAATGATGGAAGAAATATGTAGTGTTCAATCTTGGGTAAAATCTTGTAAGACAGTCTCTGTTACCTGGAGCAGCCTGGAGGTGAGATCAGGTCCTGCAGCCATCTGGCAGCTCAAGAAAGGGAGCAGGGATATGGAGCTGAGGCCACACACTTGACTCCAGAATCAGAAAAACCAAGTCCCTTCTACCAAGGAGAAAAGTAAAATCACACTTCTGCCTGCATGTAAGATTTGTCTGTGCAATTAAATGATTGTGTCTGTAGCTGGTAGAAAAACATTCCATTATATAATCCCGGTGGGAGGAGCACTCTGTGATGTCTCTTTAAGTGCATTGTTTTACTGAAGGGAACTGCCTATCTAAAGCCGAGTCAACATACATGGTAAAAAGTCGTTTCTGCTCTCAGATTAGACACAGGTATCCCCCTCCCAAGTTTTATTTCTCAGCCTATTATTTTCTCTCCCGTCTCTTTCAGAAACCTTGTAAACAGCAGTGAATTCCAGTATAAATGGAATATAAACAAAGTTCATATATGGTATAAGCATATGAGAACCACATTGGAATGGTATTAATTTAATTTTAGTTGAGTGATATAATAACTAGAAGTGAAAGGCCATGTAACAGGGCAAAGGTATTTTAGAAATAGTGCTTCCTGTGTGAATGCTGAATTGTGATATATATCCAGTTAGCCTAAGAGCCTGCCTCTATATTCACATTCCTTTCATTTTGCTTCTCTGAGGTGTCTGACACATACAGAGGGCTGTTCACAAGGGATAATACGCAACTGAGTTTTATTTGCAATATGCATTGCATGAACTATGATCTAATATAGCACTGAACACATACTGTTCAGTAATAATTAGTAAAGGATGTTGTATGAGCAGAAAACCTTCATACTTCAGAAGCATTCTTTGATTCCTTGTAATTTAAGTCACACCAGAGATTTCATTTCCTTAAATTACACCCTAATGTGTATGAAGAGTCACATTTTCTCTTCTAAATGCGTGGATATATATAAAATGTAACTCTTTCAGTAAGATTGCAGTGATAATTTTCCCCTTAAGAGATGGCACTAGATGCTTAAAGAATTGCTTAACTTGTTAATTGAGCCAACATACTCACCAAGAAGCTCACCATGCTATGTGGATGTCAGAAAGCAGTTTGAATATAGAAATTTGTCACTTAGGAATATCTTGGCTGGATGTTAGATCTCCATTAGGTTAGAGTGGGTTAGGGAAAAAAAATTAAACTTTAGAAATTCATAGTGGAAGTTCTGAGCTTATGACATCAATTTGCAGTGCTGTGCCCTCAAGTAAGCAGCACAAGTTCAAGCAAATAACTTCTGTCATGGCTCTCCCAATAGGCACCCTGCTGGAAATGCTTCCTACGTTTAATAAGTAAATGGGCTTTCCTGGGAGCAAAACAAAGAGCCTGACGTATTTTCTCACAGCAAGTAGCAGTGGTACAAGGTGATTTTTCAGTTTGTCTTTCTTGGAACGTAATAATAGCTTGGGATTGCACATTGTAAAGTATTTCTGCAAAGAGAAGTGCGGAGGATTCATGTTGATAACCTGGTCTGTGATCCCATTGCTTTGCAAGCTGAGGAAACCTGTGGATTCTGCCAGTGCAGAGCCAGCTGCTGGCATCCAGCAATGCTGTCAGCTCATGTTTTAATTTGATAGGGCAGACGTGGGTCTTTCTGCAGAAGGCAAACAAGCCAAGTGCATTTACTGGTGCACCCGTGGATGCATCTGGATGCTTTTTACTGTCTCTAAAATGAATATTCCAGTGAACTGCACAAGGATTCTCCTACAATTTACCACACACATTTTACCAGGCCTGTCGTTTTCCTTGGAAGTTGTTAATATAGCTGTTTTTCTCAGTATGTAAGAAGGACGAGAAAGCAGTGCAGGATTGCTGGAAAGCCTGGGAGTTGTTTTAATCCCTCTGTGTCTTGCATTGCCTCCCCCTTGCCACAGAGATGTCCCTGTGCAGCTGCCTGGCCTGGGCTGAGCCCCTGGACGTGTGTATTGGCAGCTGTTGAGAGCCAGACACAAGGGCCTTAACAACTCCATAATCCAGCTGCTGCTCTGCAGGTGTTACCCTCCAAACTGGGGAGTTCACTTTTAGGTAATTGAGAATTTGATTAAAGTGTAAGGGGGAGTAAATAGTCTGTGCTTAAATGCACTCCTGCTGCATTTTATTTTTTAATAAGATGAACTTGTTGCAGTATCAGTGAAACTTGGAAATACCCAGAATGCGATAATGTCCGGGCTTGGTGTGTGGTCAGTCATGTTGCAGTTACAACAACTCAGGCACAGACACAACAGTGTAGCAACTGTGTTTTCTGGTACTATCAACACATGTGGAAAAGTACCTGGAAAGAATATGAAAATAGGGAAATGTTATTTCCTAGTGCAGAGTGTCTGCTGGGGAAGAGGGAGAGAGGAGGAGAGCAATGTTTCTTCTAAAAGATGTGCCTGATTCAACACCAAAACTTCATTGAGATCAAGAGGAGCTATTTAAGACAGCAAAGGGCAGCCTCAGGTTGTGTGTCGCCCTAGGCTTATGATGTATATAGTTTCTTCAGTGACATAAAGTATTTCTGCAACTAAAATTTCCATGGAATATAGGTGCTTTAAAATAAACAGACTTAACTTCTTTAATACGTGCAAACTCAAAAGTTCACAGTTAACCACTGAAAAATGCAAAAGTCCAAGGAAAGCTGGAAATATCTCTGCTGGTAAGGAATTCAGCCCACATTACTTCTCCCTGAAATTATGGTGGCTATGGCATGTAGATGAGCTCTGCAGAACAGCTAGTGTAAGCTTAGTTTAGTGACACCTGTCTTCATGGGATTCCTGAGGTGGAGTTTATTAATATAATTTTCTTTAACAGCTTTTCTCCCCCATCCCTCATCCTCCAGCAGTGGTTGATACTGCTCCAGCAAGGAAATCCTGGTGGCTTTCAGAATAGTAGCAGCAAAACTGGTGATACATCTGGAATAAGATGGACTAGAAGCTGGCTCATTCTTCCTGGGTTCTGTATCTGGGCTTTGTCAATATTCACTTTCTGCATCTATTTCATGATAACACCATTGATTTATTGGTTAAATCATAAGCCAAAAGAACTCAGTTTTGCCTCAGAGCTTTCCTACTAGCTGGTGAGTTTTTCAATTTATCTTCCATTTTCTGTCTCCATCAAAATAGAAACTACTTGTCCAAAACTATCCCCCTCCCCTAAATGGCCACTGAATTTGTAGGACATTTTTATTTGTCATAAATTGTTTATAATTTTGTCTTCCAGCCAATTTTAGTTAAAACTATGGGTTTTTTCATCTTGAGTGATTGAATATGAGTATCTACTAGGAAACACTCCCATAGTTAAATGAGAGCAACACAAAAAGTTACCTGGGTTTTTGTGATGGTGAATAACTCCAAATAACTCAGAGCTTCCCATGAGCAGAGTTCTGGAGAGGACTAAAAAGTGTCTGCACATGTAAGTGTAGAACCTGCTCAGTTTTTTTGGAGAACCCTTAGCTCAGAATGCTGAGAAATTGGCATAATGCAGTATAGCAAAACCAAATCTCTGTTCTAATTAAGACTTACTTGGATTTTTCAGTTTTTCCCATTCCCTGGCTGAAATTTCCTGAGTCTTGTAACCATTTAACAATATGTTACTAACCATCCATTATGTCCTGCTTTATTCTCTTTCAGATGAAAGAGCCATGTAAAAAAAAGAATTCGCCAGCCCCTGTGACTGCGTTTGAGCGATAATGTCAATGGAATTAACACATTGCCATTGTTGAATGGTCTCCTGTGGCTATATAAACATCAAGGTAACACATTTCCAAAGCAGAAGACATTACTGCTGTGATACTGTTGTTTTGAGAATATTTCCTCACTGCCAAAACACTGATGGAGATTTAGCATTTTGCCTGCTGGAGAATGATGTTAGAGTAGGGAGGGTTGATTCTGCTGCTTTTATTTTTCCTGAATTCTGGTTTATTTGCTGAAGAAAATCTCTTTGTTTGGCTAAACATGGAATGAGAACATAAGTGCATTGAGGTTTATTTAAGATGCCCTCTGATTGGTAAATGCATTTAAATGACAGTTTTCTTAAGGGCCTAATTCCATTTCTGAAGGCAACCTGCTGGAAAATCTGGGGCAGAACTGCTGTCAGGAAACGCAGGATTCTTCAGCTTGGGCAGAGTTTGCTCAAGAGTAACTGTCTCCCACACTATCTTCATCTATTAACATAATTTTTATCTCTGCAGACAGAAACAGACTGAGGCCTGAATACCCTTGGTATGTTGCTGAGTAAAATGTTAGTAAGATGCAGGCTTTGGTTTTAACTTTGGGGATGGCAAACAAGTTGTAAGGCCAGGCTCATCAGAAAGCCTTTTAATGGTGATAATCCCATTGCAGATTTGTTGGCACTGTCTCACCTAATGCAAGACAGAACTAACTAATGAGGATGTGGCACAGAAGCAGTTTTGAACTCCTTGGGTCACAAAATCATTGAAGATGGCTGCACTGCAGAAGCCAGAGCTGGCCAATGGGACATGCAGGTAACAGTGTTGATTTCCTTTATTATGGCTGTCCTGATCCTGGTGCAAATGGAAAAAGACCTGTATTTCTGCAAGAATATTTTAATTTGTCTTCAGGCAAGAAAAAATTCAGGCAGTAAGTGCTAAACCAGAACCTGAGGAGTTCTGTTCCTGTATAACTGTTATGGGAGTTTTACTTCTCTTTAAGGTTAAAGCCATCTTTAAACAATGAGTTGATGGATTTGCTGCGTTCCTCCTAATCAGAGATCATAACCCAGGTGTTGAAGGGTGCGAAGTCAATCTCAAGGTTGACCTTACTGAACAAGATGGGCATAATCCTCTCCAGAATCCAGGAGAGATACCCACTGCCTTGACCAGAGACCAGTTCTGGTAAAAAGGACTTGAGTTTGCACAGCTGAATCTGGCACTTCTGTGAGCATTAGGGCTGAAACAGAAGAGAAGGAGGTATTGTCCATCCCAGTTTGTTGCAAAAACAGCCCTAGGCTGCTTTCCTCAAAGGAAAGGACTTCTTAGCACAGGGAATGTTCTGTTTCTGGCCTGGTTATCAAGGGATAGAAAAGAAAGTTGAGATGGAAAAAGGGAGGAGCTGCCTGTGGCAGGAGTTTGTTAGGACACAGAAACTGACTTGGTGAACCATGAACACTGTGTAGGAGTTAAATGAACAGAGTGGGCATGTTGGTGTAACATGAAGTTCTTTTCTCTCCCTTGAGGGCCGTTTGAAGCCCTCTGAAAGCCCAGAGAACAGCTCATAAACTTTGTGCTTCAGAATTGCAGAGAAAAGGCTTCTCTCGTCCATGGATCAATCTTTTGTCAGCTCTAACACAATGGCTGGTGTTATGGCTTTAGTATATCTGCACTGTCACCCAAAGGCACTTCCTGGGAAATGTAACCCAGTGGCTCAGTAACTTGTCATCTTTCCCCTCACTCTGACCTAATCCTTGGAGTGGGAAAGAGCAATGCTCTCCCAAGGGCAGTGATACTTAGATTGCAGTCACACCTCTCCTGGGAGTCAATAGCTGGTCTTTTGTGAATTATGATGTGTAGAAATACAGGATTTTCTGTGTTGTAGGTGTGGTGCTGTAACCCACAGTGTGTCAGTGAGCCCGGGTTCCATCCCCCTGGGAAGCAGCCTGTTCATATGCCAGCATAACATCCATTCTTCCATGTGGCCCCAGAATTCATTTAGTGCTCACTTGAGGAATCATAGCAGTAAGAGAGGAGCAGATTCCTCAGAGCCTTCTTTACTGCTCACACGAAGGCAGGATTGTTCTCTGCAGTGCCACTGGTGTGTGCAAAAAGCCATTAAAAGCATAATACAGGAAGGACTGTGTCTGTTCCTCTGTGAATAGACTGCCCTTGCATAGCCACAGTTTTCCTGGATAGTCAAATTGCTTCTCTCTCATTTTCATCCCAAGTAATGAAGATAATTATATCCCTTTGTAGAATATTAATTCCTCTGTCATCTGTATGTTTACACCCTGCAGACATGTTCATTTCTTCTTTGTGAACAGGGCCATCAATCAGGGAAGTTTTCCTTAACCAACTCTTTTCTGGTGTTCACCTCATCCAGTCTCCCTGCAGTTCCCCAGTAGCTTTGATAATGAGGTGATAAGAATTACATGTGGTTTTGCCAGTTTCTTTTACAGCAGGCTCACAGAAAGAAGCCCTGCCCCTTTTCTGCTCAACTATATGCTATTTTCACATATGTATCCTCTGGTTATATTTGTGGTTATATTTTCAACAAGGAAATGGAATCATCACGTGTAGTGCAGAAAACCCTATAAATTACCTCTGTAATGGAACCTCCTTAATATTAGTATATTTTATAGGTGGATATGGCTGAACATCGCTGTTCAAAACAAAAGTTTAAGTGGTTGTCTCTTAAGGCAAAATCTGGAATTGAGGTGAAGAATTCCAGAATTCAGCAATTCCTCCCTTGGACAGCTTCTTCACAGTATGATGCAAAGGGAGGAGAAGGGGTAGTTCCATCTTGGAGAGGAAATATAAGACAAAAAAGTCAGAAAGGCATACTGGGGGACCATGCATGGACTTAGATTTCAAATTTTTGCTTCAGGTTTCTGATAATCTAAACCAGCCCTCCCAGGCTGCTGTTGTAACTTGTCCACTCCCATCCTGTAGAGCACAAGCCCTCTAAGTCTGGTAGGTTCTCTCTGTACTGTCAGGAGTTATTTGAAAATGAAGCCCCTTGGTGGTGAGTCCAAACGTCCATCTCAGACAGGCTCAGCTCGCCGGATCTGAACCCAACAGTAGCTCCCTGTGGAAACTTAAACCAGTAACTGCAGTATTAGAGGGTGGCAAAACCAGTGACCTCATTATTGATAACCATCTGATCTGTGCTCACAGGAATGCTTACGCCCAGATGTGACTTTGATTTCCTCCTACACACTCCCCAGCACTTTCCTGAGCAGAATTTATAAATATTTCTGTTGAATTTACATTGCATTGTTTGTATCTGCATTTGGTTGGCAGGCATAGGTCAGGCTGTGAAGTGGCAGTCATTTAAAAACAGCTTTGCCTCACAAAGGCAAAGTTTGTGTTTTTAAGAGTGGCATCTACTACGTGTATTGGTGTTTGCAAGGTTAGAGAGGAGAAGAAATCTAAGTCATTTATGCCTAAGTAGATAAAATCCAGTATTTTCAGTATAATGCACTCATTGCACACCTCTGTTGTCCTCCTTCCTATATAACTGCTCTGACAGGACAAAGCCATGTGTCATCCCTTGGTTTCTCAAGGAATTGCATCCAATATATTTAAATCATTTAGGTGTCTGATGTTCTTAACCACTTAGAAGCATTTGTTCGATATAGTAGGGCTAATTTTAAATTTATTTTTCTAAGCACATCTATCCAAAATGATGCTAGGCTTTTATATTCACAGCAGGGAACATTGTGAGGTTTAAATATCCCTTTAATCACTAAGGATGTAATAAAAACAAGAAGAGTTCTTTGAGCTGCAGAGTGTTACCCAGGGAAAAATCTAGTCTGGAGCTTACAAATGTGAGCTGAAGAGACAAACTGGGCAATAAAATCCACAACTACGGACCAAACCGGCTAAAAGTTGGTCTGTAGCTGCCCATCAGGAGCTGAGACTCGGAGGGGGGAAAAGGCCATTCAGCACCTCTAGAGCCATAAGAGCCAGGTCATAAACACTTCACAATCTGCTGGGGAGGGGGAGGGAGCCCTGGGCTGTGATCTGCCCGCAGCCTGTACCCCAGCCCCTGAGTGCAACAAAGTGTACGAGAAACTTCACTGTATGGGAAGAACGAAGGAAAAAACTCCGGTGAGATTAGGGAGTGCAAGGAGAAGTGGCAGCTGTGTTGGATTCTGTCAGTTCACCTACACTTATGGCAGCCTCATCCCAGTGCTGATTTGAGGAACCCATGAAATCTGACAGGCGTTTATTTCTATTATCAGTGGTGTTGAAGGATTCTTACCTGAATATTGTTATTATGGACCCAAGTATCATTTTGCTGTGAGGTGATGAACAAGCTGGGTGAGAAAAAGTACAGCTCAGAGTTTATCCAAGGGCTTTCTTCTTAAAACCCATATATATTTCCAGCTCTTTGTTACTGACTTCAGACTTTGCTGCAGATGATGTATGTCCCATCATAATGCTCTATACCAGTTTTCAAATATCATCTTGGAGGATGTACTGCATGATTCTGTCTTGGTGTTAATTTTCATTTTTGGGAGATCCTGTAAAGCACAGCTCAGGCTCTACAGGTCACTTAGACATCCTGTGTGTTCGGTTCCCTTCATGCTGGGAGATGTATGTGCAGTTGTATGTATCCTATGGCTATATAATTTTTATAGTTCTTTTTAAAATAAATTATAAATGATACTATAAAAGGAAAATAAATATGCAGGAATAAAATCTTATTAAAATGAAACATGATTTATTTTAAGTGCTCTGAATCAAAATCTACTGCATATGATTTAATTGTTCTCTTGTCATGATTTCTGGTAATGATAATTAACTTCCTCAGAAAGTTCTTTAGAGTCAATAGCGATGTTGGAGGAACTGAGCTCTACACAGCTCTGTAGAGCTCACAGCAATTTTTATTTTTAAATTCCAAACACTTTAAATCTTAACAATTTTAATTTGCTCTTTGAAGGTAGTTCCTCTGATAAGGAATTATACTGTTTATTGATTTCCTGGTTTGATTAGAACCTTACTGTGATGAACAGCTTATGGAAATTTCCTGATGGCAGAAGAGATCTGTCTTTGCCAAACAAAGTAACTTGCACCCTGACTTGCATGATTGAAGCCTGGCTTTTTACCTGTTGGTTTCACGGCTTTACAAATGCCCAATCACCAACAAAAGTAATCTTTTGTGGAAACCAAGGTGCCATGACAGTGTATCAGCAATCTTGAAAGTCCATAAAGTCTAGATAAAACCTTCTGGGTCTGAGCTGCTGCTCTTTTTCTGGAAACGTCAGCTTTTTAACAGAGATTGCTGCAGTATTGCTGGCTGGGATTCTGCTCAGCAGAATCCATTCTGCTCAGGGCTTTTGTTTGGTCTCAATTCATGGTTAAGTAAACTGCTGCAGTTTTTAAGCTCTGCATGATGCTTCTCTTTGCATATGAGTGTGTGCACATGTGTACAAAGAAGTATTTATAGATGGATGTTAGGCCAGAGTTATTTGCTGCCTATTTTCTCAGGCTGCTCCTTTGTGGCTGCCGGCGGAGAGCAGTGAGTTCAGGCAGGGCTGCTGTGTCCCAGGTGTGGGAGGAAAGAGCCTTCCCGGTGCAGGGCTGGAAAGGCAGTGCTTGCACCGTGCTGCTCGGGGGCCCTTTGCTGTGCTGTCTGCAGAGCTCTCCTTGCTGCTGCAAGTCCTTTCAGTAGGTATTTTTTGTGGATTTGAGCGGGACAGAATGCTGAGCTGTGTCTGGGAAACACAATGGACTGACAGGAAAACAGTGCGCCCAACATCAGGAGTCTGTGAGAACTTGAAAGGGCTCTAGACAGACATATTTTGCATTTGACTCTGGACTGTAGCCTTTGAGGCCAAACTCAGCCTGCAGTGTTAAGTGGCCGCTAAGTATTTCCCTTCTTGTGTCCATGCTAACGAACTGCTGGGAACTGGGCGCTCACTGCAGAGGGCTGGGGAGGGCGGATATGAGGGAGGGAGATAGAGGAGTGGCCTCTTCAGTTTTGCGGCCAGATACCTCAATCCACAAACCTGCAAAAGGAAAAGTCTTGTGTTAAGCTTATAATGTACAACTTTTTTCTCTATCTGAGCTACTTTCCGACATTCCGTTCCAGAACAGATCCTGTCACAGCTGACCTGCAGCCTGTGACCTGTCCCCACAGCTCACTGCACCTCTGTCCAGGGACCCTGTGGTGAATTAGCATTCAGATGTTACCAACAGGCCCTCTCGAACCAGCTGTTTTGGTTTGCCAAATGTCATTTTTGCGCTTTGAGAGCACAGGGAAATTTGGGGGTGATGCAATTTGGGGCTCAGTATGGGGTTTTCAGCCCTACAGAGATCTACCTTCTGTGGGGTCCCTTGCACTGGTCCCAGGGTAGGAGGATCTGCATGACACTTGTAATATATCTGAAGACACCAGTTAGCTTTTTCCAGGAAAAAATCAATCAAAACCATAAAAAGGAGGGGAAAAGGTGCCATTTCCCTCCATCAGAAGAAAATGCTGTGTTATGTGATCTGTAAGGAGCTGGGTAGGAGCTGTTTCTTATGCTGCAGCATGATAGGAGATATGTACCACTTCTTCAGAGGCTCTCAAAACACTTTGCAGGCTTTTACCATTCCTGTAGCCGCCCACAGAGACTTGCTCAGAAAGCTGCCCAAGTTCAGGCTGTGCCTGTGCTGCCAGAGCTCAGCAGCTCTGTCCTGGCAGACCTGCGCTTGTATTTCCTATTTTCTGGGTGAGGTGTCGGGCACTAACAAGGACAAGGAGTCACATGCTGGCACAGCTGCAGAAGCAAGAGTTTCATCAGGCTTTTTCTCTGGAAAAGCTCTGCTTTTCCCCCATGGCCCTGTGTGCGTAAATCAGGCTGCATTTGCTTCACAGTGAGCTGAGCCTGGATTTAAGGAGCTGGTTTGTGGATCCTGGAGGATCTGAGGCCACTTCATTTTTTAATGAAGTATGAAAGTAATTAGGTATCAGTGTAGAGCTATCTGTTTTATTTTGGGCCCTGTTGATGACATGCTGTCCTTTCACTTTTCAGTACTCATCCCGTGCAGATGGCAGAGGATCCTTCACAAAGAGTTGCCAAGATGCTCTGGGACTGTGGCCTCCGTGTGCCAGGTGGGAATCAGCTAAATGAGTCACATTCAAATGGCAGGAAGGCTTTCCTCACGTTTCAGACGGGAGTATCTCTTGGATGCAGTGTGTACTGCCCCATGTTGTTCTTTCCTGCTTGTGCAGATCCAGGCAGACAGGGCAGCATCGCTTAAGCCCACTTCATTAAAGCTGATATGGTAACACTTTCTCACAGAGGGAAACCTGAGGATTGAATACTGGCTACTGAACCCACGAGCAATAATCCAAGGCTAGTTCTTTTGACAGATAACATTCACATTTCAGCAGTCTCCCAGGCAGTAACTTTATACCCGAGACTGGAGCTTACTCTCTGGGCAGAATGCTTCCCTAGGAACTCTGCCTGGACAGAAGTGGCAGTGCCTTGGGCACAGCCGATTGCAGACTCCGACCCCATTAGCCAAAGCTCGACACCTTATTCTCCGGCTGTCTGGGAGCCCCAGGCAGCAGCAGAGATGGCAAGATAATGCTTGTTGGAGAGCTTGGAGGCTTGTGTGCAAACCAGCTCCCTACAGGGTCCTGTTGAGCAGTAAGGGTTAAACCTTCACTTAAGGTGAGAGAAATGCCAGAAAACATTTGCCTTACTACAAAACCCAGAGGGGAATGTTTCTTTCTAATCGGCTTCTCAAAGAGATACAAAGCAGAAGCTCTTGGCCTCTGCTTTTGTCATCACACATCCCCTCCCTCCTGCCCTACCTCATCCCTTCGGCATAGGGCAGAGCCTGCTGTTAGAGCTGGGCTCAGCAGGATTTATACCTGCTGCTGTAAATGGGCTCGGAGCAGAGCCGTGTATGGCACTGACTTACACGTGTCAGATCCACTCTCTCTCCCATCCCTTTCCACACCCGCAGCCTCCAATTTGCCAGTGAATTGTTAGACACCAGCACATTCACCTCTGACTTCCCATCAAACTGCCTGAGGGCTCTCCATGGATGGACAGATGAGGGTAATGTGTTAAATTCCCCCTTTGCTAGGGATGAATTTCCTGGGGATTGCTCCTATTAGCCACGCTTTCCAGCAATACTAACAAATTCACTTTTTTTTCACTTTTAAAACCTTTCCAGTGCAACTAGAATGGCTGGGAGAAAGCTGGTTGTTAACTAGTCATGGGTAATTAATGGCTCCACCTTCCCCATCAGCTGAGAGAAGCCAAAAGGATTTGAGTACTTGTAGCAAATGTGTGTTCCCCAGACATGCTGATACGCAGTGTGCAAATGAAGTGGCAGCAGGAGACCATCTCATAGTCTTTGTGGAAGAAGCAGTAAGTCATGATACACATCCCACGCTCCTGTCAGGTGAAGTCTGAAATTCCCAGTGCTGCTGCTGCTGTTGTGCAGTTTCTGACTGTGTGGGATGTTGATTCATCTTGCTGCTAGCTTGAATCTGACCCAATTTTTGTTCTATTTTTCCTTTTCAGATTCTGATTATGGTTGTCTTTTTCCGCTTTCTACAATTAAAATACTAGCATTAGAAAAGCAGGACATGGAGAGGGGAGCAGATGCTTTCCTTCTGTAGCAGAGCAGGAAGGCATTTCTGCATCCCATTTTGTTTGTGTCTGGTAGTGGCTGCGCAAGTACAAGCAGAGATCTGACCTTGATACCATTTCAGCTGACCTTTTCCCTTCTGATTTATTTCTCCACATATTTAATAAATAATTTCCATTTGAGCTACAGGTTGACATTTCTCCACCACATGGTCGTCCTCTCCTCAGTGGTACTGAGACTCCACAGCTCTGGACGTCTCCAAGTTACCTGAGGGAGAAAAGCCTGTAGTCTTCTGCATTACCCAGTGGTTTAAAAGAGATGCCAGCAAGGTTTGGATGTGGTCCTTCAGAGGTGCCAGGAGCCAGTGGACCATCTCATGCTATAAAATCCTCCTCAGGACTTCCCAAATTCTCCAACCCTTTTCTTTAAAACATTCTTCCTTGCCACACTAAGCATTGGCGTTTATCTCCCTGGCTAGCACTGGGATGCCTAAAATCCAATATACCACGGGAAGAGAGTCAGTCCCTGCTCTGATTAAGCTCCTTTGTCCTCTTTGCATGTCCTTGCATTGCCTGCTCCAAAAGGCAGTAAAAACAGAACTGAAGGAATGTTGTTTGGGTGTAGAAACTCACTAAATAAATTCAAAGTTTGTTTTGTACATCAGACTGAAGATCAGATGTCCCAGGTAACATCACTGAAAAAATAGACAAAACTTTTTTTTTTTTTTTTTTAATTTGGAATGAATCTAGACAGGGAAAAAAATGCAGCCTTATAGCAAGTTCTTTGAAATGAACAGAGCTCCTAAATTTGCTGTGCAGGACCCAGCAATGGCCCGTTCAGACTGATATCCTGCTTTTGACCTCCACTTTTTGACCATCTTGGCCCTGTAAATGTTAGTACAGCCATTTCTGTGTGTGAATGCACAGAACCCCCTGCCTCACAGAAGTGGCTGTGTTGTGCCCTGGAGCTTGAGCCTCGATTGCTGTCTCTTAGCACTTGTAAGCACTTATAAGCACAAAAGCTAATGGTCACACTTGCAGAATAAACTAATTAAGGGAAAATGCTCAAGCCCTTCGATTTCTGCTCAGCCTTCCTTGGGTAAGACCAGCGCCTTGAGCAAGGCATAACCTCAGTTCCTGTTCCTCCCGCAAAAGAAGTGCAGTTAAAGGCTGGGAATGCAGAAATTGGGCAGATGAGTGACATTATACCATCAAATGTGTTTATGTTGTTGGAGAAGGCATCTGTGGGTGAAGGGATGTGTTGCTGCAGCATTCTGGTTTGTGAGAGCAAACTTCACACAGACTGTTAATCACCCACTTGGGAAGGAACAAGCTCGATGCCGTCCTGATTCTGATACCAGAAATCAAGAGTAAAATGATTCTGTGTGCTAAAGATGAGAATTATCACAAACCCATGGAACAGCCAAAGAGAAATTCTCCCTGCTTGCTGTTTAAGGGATTTGTTTTTATTTTGTAGCTAAGTCCTCAACTGATGTTTTCAGTCTTGTCTCTATTTGTTTAAAAGTGCGTTAGCAGTAAATCAAGGTGCATTTCCCCTGTAGGGTTTCCTGTATGTCAAAGCCATGTTAATTCTCTTTGATTTTCTTCCCCTAGCCCCAGCCATTGCTGCAGATCCTTCCTCTCTTTGTCCCTTTGGACATCAAAGGCTTGCAAGGGGACAGCCCTGGCGGGAAGCTCCTCCCTGCTCATTAGCCTCCATAAAACAGGAACTCACCTTGGCTAGCTGTGCTTGGAGTCCCATCCTCATCCCGCTCACTCTTGACACTGGATCTCGGAAGGAAGGGCTTGTGCTTGCTTCAGGAAATCAGACCTGCTTTTGAACTGGACTATTTTGGCTCCCCTTGTAAGAACTCTCGTGGCTCTCTTGGCTGTGCAAGCTCCTCGACGTCACAGTACATGGAAAAATGCAAGCTTTACCAGGTAAGTGAAGAACTCCTTCCCTTTTCTTACTGCATGGAAAGATCCTAGACTAATGCCAGAAAGGGAACAAGTGCTCCTGAAGGACTACCAGCATTTATAGAAGAGTGCATGGAGCTGGAGAGGATCTAAAAACCGGAGTTTTTTCCATAGGAATAGATGAAAAATTGTGCATTTGAGTGGTTTTTGAGAGCCTTAGAAGATCTTTTGTAAGCTAGTAAAGGTTTGCTCCCAATTGTGCCCAAAACTCGCTTACCCACATCACCTTGTGCAGTGTGACCCTTCAGCTGAAGGCTGGAGGCATTATTTGTGTATTGTCTGCAAAGTACTGAGTTCTTCAGGTTGAAGGCCACAGAAAGTTTGGAAATACTTTTAATATACTTTAATATACTTTTAATAATAGTTCTGATACAAACGGTCTGGTTTTGGGGATTTTTCCTATTTCCTATGCCCTTTGAAAGTATGAGCCCCAAGCAGGCATAGCTGACTTCTTCCAGGTTCACACCCAGCACAGAATTTTTGGGATTTCCTTAGGGTTTCATTATGTTTTCCTTCAATCCATCTCATAGTGTGCTGTTAATCTCTGGTGTGGAGCATGATTGGATTTGGCACAATGACAGATGTGCCTTGGGACACTATGGGCCAGCCCAGAGGTGCTGTATTTGTCAGTGTAACTGAGCCCTAAATTTACTCTAGCCTTTTACTCTACATCAGAAGAAAACAACTGGCCCAGGTTTAGGTGTGCAGTTTATAGGCACATCAGAGGTGACTGGGCAGTCTCACCTTCCTTTCTCTTCCTATGCAAGATGTTGTCTCATTCATGAGCAAAATGCATGTGCAGTGATTTAGATGATTTCCACCTTTGCTGCTGTTTTAGGTTTTTTCAGTCCCTGCTGTGTTGATCTGATTCATGCTGATTTCTGCCACTTTAATTTTGAGCTGAAAAAAAAAAGAGCAGCAATGAAAAAATATAGACTATATTACATTACTTCCATGTTAAAGATTCCAAATATTGCAGTATTCACCTCATTTTCTTACTGGATTACTTCTGGTATATGACCCCCTACAGCAGAAATATTCCAGGTGATGACTGGATGCATCTGAGAGATGAAGCCATTGCATTTGTGGAAACATCATACTTCTGTTATTGCCAAAAAACTCCCTGGATCTGAGAAATGAGGTTCCCTCCAGAGGGTCAGGGTGTTTCTACTGACATTTAGAAAATCGGAGACCTTGGGGGAGAAGGGGGTTTGCTTGTTTGCAAGATTAATTTATTAGAAAGCTTTGTATATTGATGTGCATTCCTCCCTGGTGGACACTGGATTGCTGTTAGTGTTGGGCTTCACTCGGAAGATTACACCAAGAAATGTAATAATAACTGATTTTAGTCAAGGTAAGCATAGCTTTTTCCCTTATTGGAGTTTTCCCAGTATTGCAAATCCTGTCCTACACATTTTGGGAAGGCTGCAACAAATTTTCTGACATTGTAACATTGTCTCAGTAATGAGGAAGTGCAATAGGTGAGGCAATTGTACTCCAGCATCTTCTATCCAAAGGTCTTCCTCCTAAAACTACTAAATTGTCTCTCATTTCTCCGTCTTTCTTTTCTGTCCCCAAGATGATAAAAAGATATGCACAGCTCATTCTAGATACAGAAACTGTAGCACAAGCTACTCCTATTGGTATCAGAACCTTCAAATCAAGCACTGAATAGATTGAAGATCTCTTAATTTCCAGTGCTTTTATCATAGCAGCTTCCTACCTTTCAACCTCATCTGGAATATAGAACATGTTTTAGAACGGGCCACATATGGTGTTACCAACACAATGATAATAGTAATATTTTTTAATAAGTAATACTAGAATTCCTGGAAAAGGTTTGAATCTTTTTCAGATAACAATGGTTTTAAAACCAAGTTGCACAGAAGAGAAAACCATAGAAGTACAACTCACACAGGTTCTGCTCAGTGCTTGGACACTGCCCACGCCTCTCCATGCCGTAATTCCAACACTCAGGCATATTTGTGGGAGGGTGAGTGCATGAACCTTGCATCAGTTACACAGGCACAGACTAGGAGGGAAAGAAAAATCCAAACAAAATTTGCAAACAAAATTTGCAAACAAAATCCAAAGTGGATCCTACAAACAGATCCATCACTGCAGGATCCCACTGAAGCTGTGTGGGTCCATTCACCAGCTCACACCATTGCTGGGGTCCAGGTCCTTGTGCAGACTGCTCATGTCCTGCTTTTCAGCCTCAGCCTGTGCACACAAAACCTGCACAGTGAAAGGCATTAACTACGTTTTAAAATCTTAGCTGCAGCATTTATTGTCCCTGTCTCCTGCAGCATCGTGCTCCTACAAGTGTGTTGTGGACTCATTTTGGTAAAAACCAGATTATAAGATCTACCTTTGATTTTTAATTCAGTGTTGAACTCCTTTCACTTCAATTCCTCTTGACTTCATTGGAAATTTCCCCTCATTAAGGACTCCTGAGATCTGCCTTGTTGTAGTCTCATTTAATGGCATTGGAATTTGCTTAAAGAAATGTTAATTCTAAAATTCATTTGGGGAAGGAGCAAGCATCTGTCTAGCTAATCAAAATCTGTTTGCATTTATTTGTGACTGGATGGCTCCTGTGGGAAATCAGCCCAATTTTATTGTAACTCCTTTTGATACATGTGCTGCACTGAGCTACCAAATGCATCGTCTCATGGCAGCTTTCATGTCTTTGCAAGAGGATATGGGGGAAGCTTTAGTAAGAAGATGTTAACAGGCTAATCTTGGTGAGCAAACTAGGTGTCACTTCTTGGCCAGTTCATTAATGTTGGATCAAAGCAGAAAAAAGGGTAGAGGATTTTTTTTTTAATGCCTAAAGACCTCTACAAACTGACAAAATTACATTTTAATGTTTTTTACTTCTTAATACTGAGGGGAGAACCGCTTAGACTTGTATTGGGTTGTTTTGGTGGAAAGATGTCCCTTTGTGAAAAAAGCTAATTTCTCTGAAAATAGTTGTCTACTTTTTGTGAAAACTCTTTTGAAGACAGTACTCAGGAAAGCTGTAACGAGGTGAAAATTCCCTTTTTTCTGCTATGCTCTGAATAAGATCTGATCAGGCTGAGAAGCAGAAAAATAATCCTTTTAAACAAATAGCTGTGCCTGGCTGCTAATGCAGCACCCAGAGAGGTCGTGCTGGCCCTGTGCTGCTGCCGTGGGTGTCCTGCCAGGCAGGCTCCTCACCCTCGCTCAGACCTCAGGGCAGTGCTCCTAAAGCTCTGCTGGGTAGGAGCTCAGCCCACCAACACTGTACTGGGCCACGTTCTGATCTGAAATGGAACCGGGCTTTTCAGTATGGCAGCAGCAATCTTGCCTGCCTTACAATATTGTTGAGAGCACCTACTGGGGGTTTTTAAGGAGGTTTTTAATCCAAACAGCTGTACAGAGGTGGTTGTTACCATCAACACCAAAGGCAGTTCCTCCAGAATGGTTTCCCTTTCCTCTTCCCCAGGCCCACAGTTGGTCCTGTGCCTCCAAGAGGAAGTGCAGGCAGACTGCAGCACTGTGCCATGGTGTCTTACTGAAGAGGCACCTTCCACCACTCTCACGGGCTTCTCGGCAGTCCCCATCTCCACTTCCAGTTCAGACCAGCCATCCTCTTTTCAGAATATAGTCTATCCATAATCTGTCTCTGTCACCTCCTTTTCTTGCCTGCGCATACATTTAGGACTCCTGTCTGTCTCATCTTTGTCTTCTAGGGGGATTTTTCACCTCTTCGACCACCTACTTGTCATTTTCCCCTATTACCCACTGGTGCACTTAAAATCTTTCCAGTCCTTTCAGCTTTCATTGTATGCTCTTGGTAAAGTGTTTTATGTAACCCTGATCATACCAGAACGGTAGCTTGTGGCTGCCTGCTGGTGTGGGTTTGGTAACAATGGAATTTAGGCTGAGTTGGTACAACACACAGATCCTTACAAAAGGACCTACCAGCTAAAGGCAAACCTGTTGGAAAAGGCTCTGCACCTCTGAGTCTACTAAGTAACAAAAATCCTTTGAAGAAAGATAACAGTTTTTAAGAGGTTTGTTGTGGCACAGGCTGTCCAACCCGAGGGTCAGTTGCCCTCCTGTCTGTCTGCAGTCACAGTCTCCTCTCTGTCTAGACGTGAAAGCGCCGTGTGAGACCCTTCCTTCCCCCAGCCTGGAGCCCTTCCCGCAGAGCTCCATTGTGGTCACCCTCGAGGACATGGGGCTCTGGATGAAGTTTCACCAGATTGGAACTGAGATGATCATCACCAAATCTGGCAGGTAAGGGGCACAGGACAGCTGCCCACACACACCACACCCTTCCGAGCTGTTATCAAAGTCTACAAGTGTTCCTTTTTCAAATGGTAGCCCTTAAACTGTTTTTGTAGCCAGTTATGCAGATCTCCCTGATCCTAGCAGAAGAATTGCACTTTCAGGGTGTTATAGAAGTCCAAACTGTGAAGTGCAAAAGGTCACTGTGGGACTGATGTGCTGAGAAAACTCCTGTACCCTTATCTCACCACTTAACAGTGGTGTTCTTTCTGTCACTTGGAGGTTGCTCTGGGAAGTGCCCTGGGCTCCTTTTGCCTGGGTCACAGGCAGCAGCAGCTGTTGAGCAGTGCGTGCTTGGGTTTGAGTCTGTGTTTGCAGACAAGAACATGGCGCAGACTCGTAACGATCTGTGTGTGCAGACTCCTCTGAAGTATAAATGAGTCATGTATTGTGGAGCTTGCAGTGAAAGAAGATGGAATTGTGAAACTGTAAAATATTGTGTCAAAGCTGCTGTGAGCTGGAATAATCTCTTTGGGTAGGGAGGTAGCTGTCAAAGCCCTTTTGCAGAGTCAGAAGTTAAAAGTAGTGGCAGGGAGCACGGGAGCAGAAAGCTGGGTGTGCTCTTGGATGAGAGTACGTTTTCTAGCCACGCTCAGATTTAATCCATCCTCTAGGTCTGTGACAGCTGCAGCAGGCCAGGAACTATATACAGCCTCCAAATAGTTCCTTTTAAGTTTCCCACTGTTGTGTTGGAGGAATTGGAAGAACAAAAGCAGTAAGTGTCAGGCCTTCAGTGACTGCTGCCCTGTTAGTGCCTATCCCATCTAAACCCATAGGACTAGACAGTCCATCAGTAAGATGGACAAATGGTCAATGGCTGGCTGGAGAAATACTGCTGCCAGGGCTTTGCACAGTGGCGAGTAAACAGGACATGCTGCTTGATCATTAATAAACACTTTATGGAGAAATCTTTATACTCTGCTTTTTATTTCTCCTTCAGACGAATGTTTCCACAATGCAAAATCAAAGTCTCTGGCTTAATCCCATATGCCAAGTACCTCATGCTGGTAGATTTTGTGCCAATGGACAACTTCAGGTACAAGGTAAGTACTTTAAATAACAGAATTTATGGTGTGCTTTCATCTTTGTTTGAAATAGATTAATCTTTATGCTTCACTTGTCACACCGATAAATAAATTCTCTTTGGACAAAGTTCAGAAGTAATTGATGGATTTTATGCCTCTGTGGAGTTATTTGTCAGTTTTGCTTGGGGAGAAGCTGGAAAGGTAACTAATTTTCATTGTAAGCAGTACAGTTTTAATCATGATTAATGTCAGACTTTTCTGGCAGCCGTTGGGAGAAAAGGAGGAAAAATGAGGCCTAAACTTGGAGCTGATTTGGTAACATGATCATGGCTTGTAAGAGAGAATCTGTTACTTGTGCTTCAGGGGAGTGCATTGGATTGACTGTGAAGCAAGCTTGCTGGGGCTTTCCTGTACTGAAAGCATTTTTTTTAAGCTCCAGACTTCTGTCTTTCCCTTCACAGTGGAATAAAGATCAGTGGGAAGTTGCTGGAAAAGCAGAGCCCCAGCTCCCTTGTCGCACCTATGTCCACCCAGATTCCCCAGCTCCTGGCAGCCACTGGATGAAAGAACCTGTCTCCTTCCAAAAACTGAAGCTCACTAACAACACTTTGGATCAACATGGGCATGTAGGTTGTGCTGTGCTCTCTTGGAATTCATTGCAGACGAACGCTGTGGGAAATAAGCAGAATTTGTGAGAAATTAGATCATGTAGAAATTAAAACATATCCAAGTGCCCTTTCTTCCTCCCTCAGCCCAGCCCTCGTGCCCTTTTAGCTCCCTACTAGGGAAGGCGTGGGTCTGTACTGTCACTACAGGGGCTTGGTGGAGACACCAGTCCCAGCAGGCATCCCTGGTTTGAAATGGGTGTCCTGGGAGTCTCCACGGGAGATTTGCAGTGTGCTGGCAGTGTTTGCACATGGAAACGTTGTCCTTTGTCTGTCCCAGATCATCCTGCACTCCATGCACCGTTACAAGCCGCGCTTCCACATCGTGCAGGCAGATGACCTCTTCAGTGTCCGCTGGAGCATCTTCCAGGTGTTCAGCTTCCCTGAGACTGTGTTCACCTCTGTCACTGCCTACCAGAACGAGCAGGTACGGTGTGCAAGCGCTGCTTCTGGACACACTGTGAAGTACTGTCCGTAAAATTCTTGTAAAGGAAGGTGTTTCCTTCCTGTCTGCTCGTCCTGGGCACCTGTGATGGACAGTGGGAAGGAATAGGCACATTGTGGTTCCTGTGGAAAAATCTGCTCTGTGATGAGATGAGTCCTGCACCTTGATGGTATTGAGTGCGCTGTCAGTGACACTCAGAACTCCAAATGCAGTAATAAGTATGGCTACAGGTCCAGATACAGATACTCACCCTGCATATTTCTCTAGTCAAATCCCTGCTGACCCTGGTAAAGTCACTTCTCTCTGTGGGTCAGTTCCTGATCAATAATGGGAGCTGCTGGGAGGGCTGAGATACTGTGGCAAGGCCATGTCCAAAACCCTCACACAATTTATCTCTTGTGATAAATACTGAGGTGAAGGTCTTGGAACAGTGAAGAACCCAACCAGTCACTGTGATGCTGAGTCTTGTTCCTTTTATTTAAAGATTACAAAGCTCAAGATTGACAACAATCCTTTTGCTAAAGGTTTCCGTGAACATGGGAAGAATACTCGAAGGTAAACTGTTTTTTCATTTTAATTTATTTATAGCTGGAGTTCACTTGTGAATTTTACCCAAGGTCTTTGAGCAAAACTCTACCAGCCAGCTCTGCTGAGCCTGCTGCATTGTGCACACTGCATTTGCCTGTATCTGGGAGTGATGTCCCTCTGTGCAGCCTCTTCTCAAGAGACTTGGGGAGTGGGAGGTGACAATTCCTACAGAAATGTGGGAGGTGTGACAAATTTGAGACCTGCATTCCCTTGCACATTGGAGCTAGACTGGAGTCTGACATGTGAATAGCAGTGATAACAGGAGTCCACAGCAGATCATTTGGTCTCTTGGAGATCAGCTTGATTCTGACATTTGGAGGCTCCCTTGTCTCCTTTTCCTGTGGGTGGAAAAGTGTTTCTTCCAGTGGGAGATTTTGTCTGCAGGAGGGAAGATGAATACCAATATCAGTGAGATCTTCTGCTTGGTCTGAGGGCAGCCAGTGGATGAGATGAAAAAAAAAGCTTAAATTGCAACCCCAGACTGGCAATAGAGAAGGAAAAAATTGAGGTTTTTTCCAAGCAGAAAATGTTACTAAAATATCTGAGATTTTTTTTTGCGTTATTTTATGCCTGAAAAAAAAAGTCTCATTTCCTGATGAAAAAGGGCCAAAACTGACTCTTTTTTATTTAAACTTTAAAAATGTTATTGATTTTCTTTCTCCTCCTAATAGCATCCCTGCCTGTATATCTAGGCAAAAAACTTACGTCCAAGCTACCCCCATGTCTTGTTTCTTTCCAGGGAAGGACGAGCCAAATGCCAGAAGCCCAGTCCAGCCAAGAGCCAGAAGAGGAAGCTGCCTGAGGAAAAGGAGCCTGGGGCTGAGGAACGTGGTAATATTGATCACAACAAACCCAGAGAATGATATTCAGAAAGGTTTTTAAGCTAAATCATTCCTTGCTCCAGCTCATGGTGCTGCTTGCAGTAGCACAGCTAAGGAGAGAGGACAGGGCAGGACTGACCACCACATTATCTGGGCAGAAAAGAGCTGGAAGGGGCTATTCCCTTAAGACAGAAGGACTGCAGGAGGTTTCCTTCCACCATCCTGTGATTACTGCAACTGCCAATAGACCATTGTGAGCTTTGCCTCTCTCTTCCCCCTTCTTATTCTTTTCCATTCTTTCTTTTCCCTGCTTTGAGTCAGATTTTGAGAAGGATGAGAATGTAGATGTGAAGGAAGAGAGCAACCCCGTGGTGGTCAGCAGTGGGTATCCCTTCTGGGGCTCGGAGCAGAGCAGCAGCCAGGCCTTCCCTGCAGCCTCGCCAGTGCCTGCTGACCAGAGGGAGGCTGTGGCCAGAGAGCAGCAAGTGCCAACGCCGTCCTACCAGACATACCGGTGAGTCCTACCTTCTGCTCCAAAGCCACTCTTTAATTGGTGGGATTCCTCTTCTTCTGCTGGGTATTTCCTAAGAAAAACAGCCAGTTGGGAGTAGGGGGAGCATGCCTTTCTGTTGGACAGCACACGTGGTTGAGAGATGGTAGATTAGCATGGACATAGGTCCAAGGATAGCCTTTCTCTTCCAGTTCAAACCCACTGGTTCTGGGTGTACTCATGTCTTCGTAATCTTCTTTATTTCCCTGTCCCAAAATGCTCTCCCAGCCAGTTCTGTGTACTACAGAGCTTGCCTGTCCTTTGGAAGAAGTGTTGGAGGAGTGGCAAGACTCCAGTGATTTTTTCCTTCCTCATTGCAAAATTTGGTGTGAGTGAGCCCAGACTAGAACTGAGCCAGAACGAAGGTAGTCTGGACTCACCTTCTCTAGCATTTTGTTTTTCTGTGGGTGTGACAGTGAGGCCTGGGCTAAAATCCACAATAATAGTAAGATGAAGCAGTAGGCAAAGGGAAGAGCTTGCCCTGCCTTTCCTCAGGGGATCTGTGTGGGTTTTCCATGGTTTTCAACTCTGGAAGTTCCAAATCGCTCTTTTCTCTGCCCTTGGGCTCAGGTTCCACGACGCTGGGGACAGCCAGCAGCTCCCCACCCGCGATGCCGCGACCTTGAACGATTTCCGGGCAAGGTGCCACGCCTTGGATCTCGCCACAGTGCCCGAGCACGACTCCAAACAGCTCCCAGAGGGCTTCACCAACCTGCCCCCACTGCCCCCACCTCTGCCTCCTCCCCAGGACTACACAGGAGTGGTGAACATGGCTCTGGACTCTGTGGGGAAAGCCGGGGCCCGGGCGCCCATGTACAGTCCCTATGGCACCGAGCAGAGCCTCGGGCAGTGGGTGGTGCCTTCCCACAGCCAGTACAGGGCAATGAGCTACTCGGCCTTCTCCACGGAGTACAACACACAAGGGACTCCAGGACATGCCCACAGCACCATGGCAGAGTGGAGCCAGTACCCTCTGTTCCCCTACGCCTGCTGGTGAATGGGGAGGACCCTTCCCTGTGAAAAAACTGAAAGAGAATTGTAAATGAGATTGGATTTTCTCTGGGGTGTTGGACTGTTGAAGCTTTGCCTACACTAGGCAGAGGTATTGCTGCAAGCAGTAGCGTGGGACACCATCACTTCCTTGTCTCCTTGCACAACAACCCTCACCATATTTCACAAGCAGTGGTTAAACTGGTGGCTGCCCCAGCCATGTCATTGTGGGTCAGGCTCAATGTGTTCTGTAGTGGTTTTTTTTTCCCAGCAGGAGTAGGAAAGCACGGATCTGCAAGAACAGTATTTAAAGAGCTGCTGAACTCATAGTCACAGTGTTGGCACCTCACATTTGGCAGTTTTTAACATCCCTTCCTCCTGGGACTTGGTGCAAGGAGGTAGGGGCTGAGGACTATCAGTAAACCATCCACATGGTCAAAAAAGCTGCAGAAAATATTGCAAAGACGAGCAAAGCAAGCAATCCTGGTGACCTTTGAGCAGCTTCCTCAGTTAGTATAGTCAAACTAAAGCTAGAGTCTTGCCTTTCTTCCAGCAGCAGATGAGAGTAAAATGCACAGTAAGGTGTGTCTGGAGCAGAGCAGTGGGTCGTGCAGGCAGGGAAGGGTTTGTTCCACGCAGAAGAAGCAGCAGCATGGCTGTGTGTGGTGTCTTCCTGTCCCTGTGCCCATCCCTCCTCTGTCAGCCCTAGATTCGAGGTCAGTGAAATGCTCTTCATTCTGTGGAGGTGGAGGGAGGTTGTTCATGGAATGTGGGGGGCTCCTCTGGGGCTTTCCAAGGTTGTCAGAAGCAGGGCCATGAACAGCAGTGCTGCTGTGTCACTCCAACCTCTTCCTTTAGAGGGAAAGGAAATTTTCCACTGTGAACTTACTCCTTCTCTGGCTTCCCACCACCCCTGGAGAATATAATTTATAGTTGTGGTTCCTGCACTGCTCTGTGAGCGTGTGAAGTCATCTGGCCGCTGTTGGGGAGTCTGTAGGGATCTGTCCATGTTCAGTTATCAGAGTGGTTCCACCTCCCTCCTCTCTGGTCCCAGCCTGGGCAGGAGCAGCCTGTGCACTGCCATGCAAGCAGGGATTCTTTTCATCTTCGTGTTAGAATGGGGAGGCTTCCCTGTTTGCCCAAGTGCAGATGGCCCTGGCACTGGGGACTTGGTGAGACAGGCTCTTTGCTTCTCAAGGAGGGTAGACATGTTCCTAGGTGTTATTTAGGGAATGTTTTCTTGTCACTGATAGCTGCTGTGTGGCCTGCAGCCATCAGTAGGCAGTGAGGTGTGTCGTTTAGCCTGTGTGCCAGATGGTTTTCTCTGTGTGCACACACGTGTGTGTGTGTATGTAGCAAGATGTTGTCTCTGAGCAGACCTGGGCAGGCTTGTGCCCAGTGCCTCAGGACCCCTGTGCAGGGCCACTGGGAAAGGCTGTGCACCAGGCTTTTGGGGCACCAGCTCAGCACTGTGCATGTGCATAGTGTAGGGATGTTGAGCCATGTTGTTATTGTTAAAATTACTGTGAAAAGTAGCCCTGTAAATTATGAACTCAACTACAATGACTGTTTCCTTATTTAAATTGTATATTGCTAACTGCTTTTGTGCCACAATTATGATATGTACAGAGCAGCTGAGTACTTCCCCGGGCTTCCCAGGATTTGAGGATGTGCAGCATTGAAATAAAGGTCAGGCTTTGCCACGGTACATGTACATAATGCCCTGTGAGCCTCCCCTCTGATGGCACCCTGGCCAGTAGTGATTTGTACCTGCTGTGCATGACACACATGTGGATGTGAGCAGCTCACTTGAAAAGAAATCTGACTGGGAAAAAAATGTGGAGCAGGTTTTTTCCTAATGCCAGAATGTCGTGGTTTCCTGCTGTCCAAATGCCAGCTGTATGAAGGCAGGTCAGCTGTAAAAGGCTGTCTCTGGCCATTAGTAGTTAATTTTGCCACCACTGTCTTTCACATCTGGAAGTGAGATGAGCAGAATGGCTGGGGAGGTAAGTGAGTGAGTGCCTCGAGCCTCATGTGCAGGGACCCGGGGGGGGGTACTTTGTGCACAACACAGGATCGCTGCCAGCAGCATGCCTGTAAGAGAGAGAATACATCCCCCACAGGCTACCTGGTTGGATTTTTCTTTATCTTTGTAGCTGGGATGTGTTTCCCTGTCACAGAGTGCTAATGAGGATGAAATGTTTCGGTGAGTATGAGTAACTGAGGAGAACTGGGCAGCACTGGGGAGCTCCTGTGAAAATACGAGTGCAGTGCTGTTTCTTTCAAACCTTCACAGTAGCAGTGCAGGTGCTGCTGCCCCCTGGACCTGTGCGTAGAGCTGGTTTGGCAGACGACTCTGCACTGGGGTAAAAGACTCAGCTTTGTGCCTAGGACGAACCATCAATTACTCATCAGCCTTCTGTTGCAACAGGACTGCTTGCCCTTCTTCAGGGAATCATCCAGCTTGCTAGAGAAGTACCTATCCTTTCTCTCTCCCTGCCTCTGATTAGAGACTGCGCTTGGCTGTTTTGGGAAGCCTTTGGAGATTTTGCCTGTAGGTGTGCTCTGGACTCTGCTCCCGCCCCCTCCCTTTGCAGTTCCCACTGGCTTGTTTTCTTCAGCTGTGGCATTTAAAGTCTGTATGAGCTCGACTGAAATGCTGTTTTTGCACTCATGTGAGATAATGTAATGCCTCTGACAGCTTCAATAAAAGGAAATGAGACATGCAGAAGTCAGGCCATTAAGACTAATAAACTAAACTCAAAAATGTAGGTTTTGTGCATCTTTCTCAAGTACAACGTGCTCTGCTTTAGTCATGTCACCTGGGGCCAGTTTGTACATGCATGACACGCTGTTGATCTCAGCATTCATTGTTCTCCACAGTGTGTTCAGTGAGCCTCAGGTTATCTGCTCACACTGCTAGATGTGACTCAGGCTCTTGCACCAATTCTTTGCAGCAAATTGTTTATTTTCTCTGTGTTTTCTGCTCTCTCCTGCAGAGGAGTTACATAAGGAGGAGGGCAAATGGACTATAAATGGGATCTAGGTAAAATTCCTATGGGAAATAAAGATCTTGATTTATTTTGGTTTTTCCTACTGGTTTTTGCAGCCTTAAGCCTTGTCTGACACTGCTTCAATGCAGATGGGAATGGCAGAAAAATGCTTTCTTGCCAATGCTGCAGTTCTTCCTCGGGCAGCAGCAGGCTGGGGAGAGGCTCCTGTTTCCCTGCGGCGCAGCAAAGCTCCAGCTCTCCCCACAGCCCTGTGGAGACACGGCGAGTCCTCCCTGGGCTGCAGGCTCCCCTCTCGCCTGGCCCAGCGTCTGGCCTCTGCACTTGCACCTGCCCTGGCTCTGCAGAAGCAACTTCCAGCTGCTTTCACTAACAGCTTATCTAATTTCCAGGTGCTGCAGGGACAGGAATGTGCTGGTGCAAACCAAGCTCTGGGATGGTGCCACTGGCCGAGCTCCGGGCCCGGCCCCGGGGCCGCGCTGTTCTGGCACCGGTGTGGGGGCGAGCCCTCACTCATGTGGGGCGAGGCAGGGCCGAGGAGGCTCCTTGTCTTCAGAGAGGCATGAGGAGAGCCTGGGGCGCAGCCTTTCCATGGGGCTGTGGCTCTTGAATCACCTGGTGCTGGACAGCCAGGCTGAGCAGCACTCCAGGCTTGCTTTGGGTTGAGCCGGCTGCCCGGGGTGGGGTGGTTGTCGTGGCGCTCCTTGAGCCTCCCAGCAGACTGACGTGCATTTCCTTGGTCAGCTTAAGTACCGGATCACTTTAAGGCAATCCAAGCAAGCAGCACAAACCCCCTTCCGGGAATAACAACATTCTTCAAGTCAAATGGGTTTTTATTGCAGAGCTTAAAATCCTCTTAATTCACGAGCCCCAGGCTGGGATCCACGCAGAGCCTCATAGCAGGGGGGAGGCAGCATTTGGCTGGAGCAACAACCAGTGCTGGTCACCCACCGTGAGGGGCCGGAGCGGCTCCGAGCCACATCCCTGCTGCCCGGAGCTGCCCGCAGGGCTGGCGCCTCTTCCCCTCATCAGCAGCCACAGGTGTCTTCACTTCCCTGCCTGCCCGCTCTCGGCCTCGAGGCACTCAGTGAGTGGCAAAGAGAGAGGGATAAAACTGTGCAGGACCAGCGGGGAATGGAGGGGTTTTCCTGGATGGTGGTTGAGGTGGCCTGTCTTGTGTCCCTCAGCTGCCCTGGGCACAGCCGTGCTCAGAGACGTGACCTTGCTGCAGTGTCAGTGGCTGTGAGGGAGGCCTGTTCCTGCCTGTCTCCCGGGCTCTGTTCCCAGCCCTCTGCTGCTGGCCTGGCTCCCTGCTCCTACAGGTAAGCTTCTTTTTACTGTCCTGGCTTGCAGAGCTGTAGTGAAGCCTAAATGTGCTTTCTGAACGGAACAGCAGGAGGAACACGGGGAGGCTTACAGGGCACAGCAAAGGAAGTAGGAAAAGTGTTTCTCCCCCACAGCACATGGCATGCACATCCCAGAACAAACCCTGAAACATTCTCAGAGGCTGAGACCTGAGGCCTGAGCAGAAGTGTCGACAAAATTTTAACTGAGGGTGAAGCAACCCTCTGATGCAGGGTTGAGAAGAGGTGCTGCGGCTGTGCTGAGCAGTGTTGCTATTCAGCTTAGTTTAGCGTTACTCCTTTTTTGTTTTTCCAAGTCATGTGAGTTTGTTTTATGACCTGAAGTACTTTGCTGGGGGGTGCTGGATTGCCTCTGACACCTCTCTAATACTCAGTTTATTTTCTTTGAATGTGCAGGTGTACAACTACAGTGTTCTTGCCCAGACAGCGCCCTGCTTGGTGAGTGTAATGGATGGATTTAATTTTAATCTCCTGCAGTTCTCTGGGGACATGCTGAGATTTTTATTCCTTCCTCCTCTATTTTTACTGAAGAGGGTAAATTATGTACCTCCATAAAGCAGAGTGGGCAGCTAGTGATACAGGATGGGCACTCCCATCAGTCATGCAGCAGGCATAAAGCACTGCTCACTTTCAGTAGCTCTGCCTCTCGTTGTACAAGTAAGACTGAACATGTAAAACAGCAGCTGTTCACAGGAGAGACTTCCTGTGTGCTGGCACTGTCACTCCAGCTCCCATCTGTGGGGTCACAAAGCACCGGCACCTGCGATCTCTGTAACATCCTTGCTGGGAGGGAGATGGTGCATTAAGGGTAATGTGCGTGGAAGTGCTGGTGCAGATTAGACAGGGATGAGTCAGACGTGATTCCTGTCACACCGCGGGGTCTGCCCCCATGCTGGCTCTGTTCGTGCTGAGCAGACAGCCCTCTGCTCGCCCACAATCTGGTTTGGGCTCTGCTTTGCCATCTAGATGGGGCTCCGCGGAGACAGAGCTCTCCAGAGCAGCTCAGGCACTGCCCAGCAGCATTCAGGTGAGGGGGAAATGGGAGTTGCTTCAGTAAGCGTAAGTCAGCCCTCCAGGCATAAAGGCACTGAATTAGAGCAGTGGAGGGGATGTGATCAAACCCGCTGTTTACCAAAGGGATGTGCTGAGCATTGCACTGACATAGGCTGAATGACACTAATGTGCTCCCTGTAGAGCCCCTGGGGACACAAGGGCATTTTGTAAATCCTGGATGAGAAAGCTCGGCCAGGACAGCGGTGTTCGGCTCCGCAGGCTGGGCTGGCAGTCCTGGAGCCGCCGCATGTTCCTCATCCTGCCCGTATGGCTGTTAATGGCCTTGTCCTGCCTCCATCCTCAGGGAATAATTGCCTCACACTTGAGCAAATGTGCTCGGTGTTTGAAAGGAGTCTATCGATTTGTGCGTATTCCTGAAAGCCTCACAGGGTCCTGTTCCCTTTGAAGTGTAAAAGCATCTGTCTGTCTCTGCTTCTCGAGCAGTCTCGCGCTCCATTTGCATCTCCTCTTGGGCTGCCCAGGAATCTATCCCTGGCCCCATGCCGTGCTCCGGTTTTGACTGCTGAGAGGGCTCCCTGTCACAGGAAGATGGGACTTGGAGACAAAGGTGCAAAGCTTCAGTTTAGGGAGGGGGTTAATCTCAGCTTGCAGCTGTGGGTACTCAGGATGGAGCTGTTCCTGGAGGCTGGTATCCAGTACTCCAGACTGGGAATATTCTCGTTGGTGTTTATCTGTGGTGGGTGTGTTGATTAGGAAGGAGAGGAAATAGCCCCTGGCTTCTTCCCACCGTAGCACTTTACTTCCCACGCCAGGCAGCATTGGCTGGTAAGGAAGAAGGTCAGACCTGGGCTGCTTGGATAATCCACCATCTGGGAGTCGAATTGCGCAGGAATGACCAGAACCCTTGATGGTTCCCTGATGTGCATTTGAACACATAACTATTGAAGTGTCACCTGGTCTGTGTGTGGGCAATTCTGCCTGTGATTCTCCCCATCCCACCTCCCCTGGACAATGGGCTGCTTGTCCCTACCCAGGGCATTTTCATGTAGGCTCAACCTTACAGGGGTGACTGTATTTCTGGTGATAGGACTCAGAGCTCTGTCATTCCTTGGTTATACTGGGAGTGGGAGTGAGTGGACAGTGCAGATAACTCCAGCTTGGAATTGCAGGGGCTGCCTGTAGCCACTGCCATCCAGCACCTCCCAGATGGTGCGCTGGGTTTCCTATTTCAAGGGGGCCCCAGCGGAGCAGCCGTGGCACCTCGCTGCTGGAGGCAGTAAATGGGCTCCCATCTGGTTTTAATGATCAGTAGCACTTTGGTGCTTGTTTATTCCCGTGTTTTATGCTTCAGCAATAAAATATGCTTCAGTTTGTTCAATCCATCCTGGTGCTGGATGCAGATGAGTTCACAGCCTCTGACAAAGAGGTCTCAGCGGTACACAGGATGTTGTCTGTTTTGGTTTTTTTTAGACAGCTGGGCAGAATCAGATGATGTAGTGGCTTTTAAAATACAAACATCAGTGGGCAGTATAGAAGGCAGGGCACACAGCTTATCATATCTAGCAAAGAAGTCATGTCCTTAGATTAAAGGAGATTTGGTTCTGGAGCTGGAACTGTCTGCCCTTCTACCCCCACAGGGTAGCACAGAGCTCTGATGTGGAGACTGAATGAAGTTAGTCCCAGCTTTAAACCAGGTACTCAAGGAAATTTTAGTCCCAAAGGGCTGCCTGTGGCAGTCACTGATGTGCAGCATTGTGCTTTAGCTATCCCACCACAACCCTAGAGTGGCAGTGGAAGTAGCAGAAGCACTGGCAGGGCCACGTCCCACTGTGAGCACACACCAGCCCTTTGACAGGTTCCTGGTGCCACCATGCTCAGGGCGGCTACAATGGGCTGGGAGTCGTACAAAATTCTCTGGGGTCAATACAGTCCTCTATTAAATTAATGTAAGAGGGAAGCTGTTTGTAAGGGGCTGTGGGGCTTTTTTCCTATCTGCAGCACACTCGTGTTCCCTGGCTGATGTGTCTGGGAGTGGGGAGCAGTCTGCTGGCAGCTCCGGCACTAACGGGGTGGTCCTCCAAAGGGACAGGCAATAACACTTGGCACATCTCTGGCACTCAGTATCTGGGGATCCTGAATCAGTTCTGCAAAAGCCAGTTAAGCTTTTCAGCACCTCTGCTGCAGGGTAGGTGGGGACACTAAGGCAGAGATTAAAGACAATAAACCACGGGGGAGAAAGGGCTCTTTGTCTCCCTTCTGACTTTCATGGAGACCTGGAAACCTTTTGCTTTTTCTACCCTAATGGTGGAGAAACAGTCTTCTCCACTTTATTTTCCAACAGTATGCTCCTTGGAGGATCTTTAGCTCTTACCTCTAAAGAGCATTGATTTTCTGCAGAGACCCTTTTTCCAACTGTTTGTCAAGGCTTGGAGCTTTAGGTGGCAACTGAAGAGAGAAGGATTTTAACAAACTAATTAACCTCCCTCCAAGTCATTCAGGGTCTGTTCCCTTGGTGCCACTGATGTTGCATTTGTGCTAATTTCCCCTGGAAGGTCTAATGTAGGGGGAACGATTAAAGGAGGCTTTTCTCAGGCAGTTTTTACACAGCAGGAAGAGGGAAGGTGGCAGCGGCTGCTCTGTTGGGTTATTGCTCTCCCCAGGGTCATTCGTCCAGCCCCTGCTGGGGCCAGAGCCCAGCTCCCTGCTCTAGGAACACTTGGAGTGCACCACTGAGACTGGCCAGGACCCAGCAAGGCAAAGCAGTCCCTCAAACCTCACCAGGTACTCTCTGAAATGGGGCTCTGGGTTACACCAAATGTGTCACCCCAGCTTCCCAAACAAACATGGGGTGTCAGTGTAGTGGGAGTGATCTACAGGGCTGAGTGAGTTTTGCCATCACAGTGTTGGAAGGGCTCTCTGCTCCTCTGGCTTTCAACTGCAAATGAAGCAAATGGCAAAGCATTGACAAAGGACCTCCCTGGCCTTTGCCCTGGCTCAGTGCTGGGTCCAGCCTCCCGACCCTGGACACATACTGATGGTGTCAAATCTCCTGGAATCAGGGCAGAACTGTATCATGGTGCCCTGGATAAAGGAAACCCTGATTCTTATTGATGCTCCTGAGAGCCTTGTGCTGTTGGAGTTGGGTGAGGTTCTGGGTGGCAGGAGACAAGTGAAAGCAGGTGTGGGGGCACCATGCTCATGCTCATGCTGCTCCCAGGCTGAAAGTGGGGATGATCGGGAGAAATAACGTTGTGATTCCTGGGATGTAGGGCTGGGAGAGCTTGTGAGCTGTGGCACGAACTCCTCGAGTCCAGACTATAAAGTACTTCACAAGCCTGTCCCAATTGCCTGGCCTATTAGTTTTATGGAGGGGCGTATTGTAAGGATGCAGTTGGTCTCCTTTTGCCACGGTAATGAAAATATAACCATGGTGGGGAGAGAGAGATCCTGTCAGGGAGGCAGTGGGAGCCTGTGTTTGGGAGTTGGGGTCACAACCCTGTGGGCTCCTGGGGTCCCCGGGTATCTGTCGGTGGCACTTTGGCAAGGAGAGCCTTTGTCCCTTGGCCCAGCCGGGGGTTCCTCCGGGCACCCCCGAGCAGAGGAGGAGGCTGGAGCTGGGCATGCACAGGCAGGGGCACAGTGCCACCCAGTGACTGCGTCTGACCTGCGAGGGGACAGCTGGGGCAGCCTGCAGGGGGATTGCTGCAAAGGTGCTGAGGCCTGGAAGCTGCAGCAAGGGCATCCCGGGGCAGTGTGGAGAACAGAAAGCCGAGAGACCATCGACGTTGTTGCTTTGTGGTTACAGGGCACAAGGAGAAAAGCCCTGGGGTTGTCGTGCTATGTCTGGAGCGAGGGTTTTGCACAACTCACTCAGGTGCTGACAGAAGCCAAGTGTTGGGCAAGTTGGGGCTGAAGCAGATCACGTTTTAGGAGGGACCTGGCAGCAAAACAAAGGGAGGAGGAGGTGGTTACCTGGGACGAGCTGCTCTCCATGGGGAGGACGTGCCTCTGCTTTGGGAAGCGCAGGTGGCTCCCGGGCAGCATGTCCAGTCCCAGAGAGACAAGGCTGTCTGAGGAACTGCCTTGGAGCCCCTTGGCCTGTGCCAGGAAGGGACCCCTTGTGTCTTGGGTAGTAGGTGACAGCCACATGTGGTGGATTTGTGAGGTTAATGCAGGACCTTCCCTCCCTTCCACCCAAACCCTGCTTACATTCCTTGCTGGGTCAAGCCCTGTGTCTTGTGTTCCCAGGCTTAACAAGCATCAACAGGCAGCTTGAATGGTGGGGGAGAGGGAAAGGAGCCAGGTACCGTGGGGCATGGTGCTGGCATCTCCCGAGGTGGTTCCTGCAGTTAATCACTGCCCCAAGCAATGCCCTGATATGTTTCCAGCATATCAGGGACTGTCTCTTGGAGGAGGTACAGACTGTGGCTCTATTTTGGGTGATGACTGCAGAGCCCACGGAGTATTTGGCAGCAGGGAGGGGTGTTAAATCAGCCCGTCCTTCTCCAGGTATATCATCTCCACCCCCCTCCATTTTCCACAGCTGTTCCAATGTGGCACTGCCATGGGGCTGCAGCATGAGCTGAAATCAGGGCACTGCAGTGAGGGAGGCATGAGCCCTGCATGGCTGATGGATGCAAGTCCCACATCTTTACTGCCCTGTCAAGGCCTGCGCACACTTTCTGTTCCTAGGCTGCTTTTCAATTTGTCTTTATTTTTGTCTGTTTAAATTTGCTGGTCTTGATCCCACAAACACCACTGTGGAGGTCTGTGGGCTTCTACTGCTGCACAGCACAAAGCCTTGCTAGAAATCCAGCACCAGCTGGAGAGTCATTTCCACCCCATCACCCACACCCGCCCTGATCGGATGGTCACTAGTGATGGTGAGGGTGGATCACTGAGCCTCATACAGGCAGGAGCTGCTACTGAGTACTGGGAGTAACCTTTTTGTCATTGCTGGGGTACATCCTGCAGTTTGGGATGATTTTGGCCAGAGATTTCCAACGGTCCTGCTTATCCTGCAGGTGGTCAGACCTGTGTTAGCTCATTCAGCAGAATCCCAGACCTGAGTTAATTTTAGCCTTTCTGTTTCAGACTCCTGCTGATGTGTCCCATGTCCAGGCCAAGGTGCTATTTCTTGCAAGGAAATTATCTTTGTTAATTTTAGATCTAGTTCTCCAAAGTGCCGAGTAGGCACAGCTATTCCAGGTAGTCGGGCACAGCGGGAGGTGTTCGATCTTTGTGGGATATGGCTCTTCCTTACACAACGAAGGCCGCCAAGCCTGATGAATTATATTTCCTTTGTGCCCTGCAGAGCATGAGGCTGATGCTCAGCAGGAATCCAGCTCAGAGCTGTGTATCCATCATCACTGCAGACTCAGAGCCAGAGCACCAGCTGCGATACCTGGAAAGAGAAAAGCTCTTTCTCTTCAAGGTCAGTGGATTAATTATATCACTGGTCACAAGAAGAGGGGGGAAAAAAGAGATGGTCTAACATAACAGAAATGGATTCAGCAGGTAGAAGTCCCTGTGAGAGCCCCTGAACCACATAATCCAGATCAAAGTAGTAAAGTAACAGAATACATTAAAAATGGTGGAAATCGAGTCTAGCAATACAGGGGGTCATTACTTCCCAGTAATGAAAAATGGGCAAGTTTGATTTTTGTATTTTATGACCAGGATAGCAACAGTGCACACTAAGGCCTGGCTGGGTTTGTCACTTCTGTCAGGAGCATCCCTGGGGGTCTCCAACTTGGCTGCCGAGTGGAGGTGGGCTGAACAGGAGCCGAGTGCCAAGAGTTTCAAACCAACTCCTGTTGTTCACTTATGTCAGTCCCTTCTGTCTGTTCAAAACAGCATCCTCTCCTTGGACTTGCCACTCCACCCAGAATGGGAATCCCTGTTGGATTTTGGGTGCAGGGGCAGCTGGGGGAAGGCAAAACAGCATGTCCAGCACTGCCCTTCTACCCCTGCTGCCCTCTGACAGCCCAGTGAGAGCTGCTCCTGCCCGATGGTCTGGAGAGGATTCACTGGATAGCACAGCCTGGGAATCAGTGCAGTGGAGCAGGATTAACAGTCCCTTGGGATCCACAGTTTCACTTGAGCTTTAGTGATGCATTTCTAGACCAAATGCAAGTGACGGATTTCTCAGTGCTGACTTTCAGCTGCCCTTGGTGGACCAGCCAGGACGTACAAAGCAGGAGCCAGGTCCCTGCGGATACCCCAGATTTAGCTCTGATCCCAATTGTCTGGTGTGCCAGCGGCGGGTTAGACTAATAACTCGTGCAGGGAGGGTTCTGGTTACAAAATGCCTGGAATGAAGCAAGCAGGTGCTGGGAAGGTTAACTGAGGGGAGCACTGCGTTAATTTCCTATCACCTCTTGCTCCCCTGCCTGCCTCGGAAGCAGTGGGATGGATCTTCCACAGGTGAGGCTGCACCGAGGGGCTGCCAGCCCCCGGCTGAGCACTGTCATACCACGGAGCACAGCTGGCTCAGCTTTTAGCTCCCAAGATTGTGCCAGTCTGGAGCAGGAGCCCCCGGGAAGCAGATGGGCTCAGTCACGGTGGTGGGCACTGGGTTCCCAGGCTGCTCCTGACTCAGGGTGGGCACGCAACGCTCTGTGTTAATGAGTCACAATAATCGGTGCCACTGTGGCTCTTGGCAAGCTCTTAGGGCTTGCATTTCAGAGCAGGAAGCTCACTCTGGGACAGCTGTGACAGTTTGAGTCCCTGCTGCCGGCCCGTCCCGCCTGGACACGCAGCCCTGCTGCAGCGGGGCTCAGCTGTTTGCAGCTCGGGGGATGGAGGGTTCCTGCAATTGGAACTGCTTTACCTTTCCCTGCTGAGCTGTGACTGGGGGTTCAACAGCTGCTACAGGAGCAGCTGACCTGTCCTCTAAAAAAAAAGGCAGAGGGGACAATATGGGGGACAGAAATCAGTACAGTTGCTCCAAGGTGAGCCAACTCTGCTGGTGAGTGTGGGCCTCAGGAGCTTTCATCTGTGCACAGTCCACACTATGGAAAATAATGTAAAAATGGAACTGTGTTCTGCTGTGGCTGCAGTTTATTTGGTGTATTTAGGTGTACTTCCTACTGGTGTAAGCTCCAACAAACACACCTCTGGGTATGTCTAAAAGATGTTTGTCATCACACTTGTTTAGAAATAAAACCTTTTAATTAAATCAGTGACAAACTGATGAACCCAGCTCATCCCAGCTTGCACTGACAAATGAAAGCTTGTGCTGCCTGTTGCTGGACTGAAGTAACTGAACTACTTCAGATTTGCACTGGTGAAAGCCTGAATGCAGGTAAGACAAATAAACCCACCTTGAGTTACTGCTTGCTTCTTGTTACCTTTGAGTTTTTGCCTTTTAGCCTGAAACAGGATTACCAAGCCCACTCTGTGTATCTGACCTATTCTTGCTTGTGTCTTTAAAACACAACTGGTTTTCTCCAAAACATAACTTGCCAAATGTGACTATTTGATGATAAGACACTATGCAGAGTTGGCTATGAATGTTTATTAACATCACATGGAAATCTGTACTCCAGAGAAGACAAACACCATACCTACAGAGTCCAGGGAACCAACACAAGCTTTGCAGGCTTCTCCTTTGCAGCAGTTGAGTGGCTGATGTTCGTAAGTCTTCCTCCTATACAGGATCATCTCAAGTATCAACACCTTGTTAATGATTTAACTGAAAAAAACCCTTAATTTTAGTTAAGTTACTATTCATCTGGATTGACTAAAAAGGCAGAAGATGACCAGGATGTGGGCTCTGACTTCCAAACACAGACGTTTCTGACGTTTTGCACCAGCACCTTGTGGCAGGGGCCAGAGCCCCAGTCACTGCTCTCCAGTGCCTGCACAGGTTACACCTTAGTTACTCAACCAATAATAAGCGAAATTCAAACCGTTGCATACACCAGTCATTCTTACAAGCACAGTCAAGGGCATCACAGTAAACAAAGGTCATGGTTTCCAGAGACCCTTACAAGCCTTGACCAAAGAGCACAATAAATACAGTGGTGGAAGAGCAGGAAGAGCACGGACGTGTCAGGCGTCAGGGTAGACGAGACAGTATAACCAGAGATGCATCTTTTTCCTGTGAACCTCCAGAGCCCAGCAGTATTGTCTGAGAAGAGGCACGAGGATGGAACAGGAGAGTATCATTCAGCCTGGCAACAGCATTTTCTCCTGCTTAATTCTTCCTTTGATTCTGGAAAACTTCAGTTGGCACACTCTGTTCACCCACAAAACAGGGCATTGTAATGACAGAGTGAGGGCTTAAACACTCTGCTGTTATCGTCAAGGTTTCAAGACTAAACACAACAAATAATACTGTAAGTTGAGGCAAGTTTTATTTAGACTGTACAAACAGGGCATTGGGGAAAAAACACAGTGGCTTGATGTTGGGACCAGTTCTATGAATTAAGTGGAGTAAGAAATTAAAAAGGCACTAATCTTAAGAAAAGACACTCCGTATATTCTAAGAATATAATTCATTTAATACTGTTAATCTTATAGCACAAAAAATAAAACAAGCTATGATCCCCAAAATAAATTTTAAAAGCTTACACTTAATATTATTGCCTGAAGATCATGGTCTTTAAATTACATAATTGTGTTTAAGAATTTACACAGTGAAGACTGTCTCAAATACAAGGCCACCTTTCCCACTGCAGTAATTGTATCCTTGTCCCAAAATACACTTTAACACAAATGAACAGAAAATGACAACTATACAGGAACACTTTCACTGGTCCCAAAAGGCAGTCTTTTAGGCAGGTCTCACTTTCAAATGCGGGTATTGAGAAAAACGCTTGAAAACTGGACTAGAAAACAAAAGCAGCCCACTCATTCCCAGGATGTTAATACAATATAAAAAATTACTTTACAGGCACATGAAATGGCACAAAGAATGCTGTTTTTCCCTTTACAAAAATAATGCTCAGGCTCTTCAGAGCCTCAACCCAAACAGGATATTCCCTTTTGTTTATTCTTTCCCAATTTGTAAACAATCATGAATTAAATTAGCGCTTATCCAGTGATGGACACTGATTAGAACAGTTTTCATTTAAACCTTCAGACTGGTCAGAGGCTTCAATGTCTATATACACATGTACACAGCAGGAGGAGCCAAGCCTTTCGTGATAGTTGACTACAGTGGCACCAGGTCATTACACCAGCTCCTAGTTCCAAAGCAAGGACAACTTTAATGGTGCATAGATTGAAGCCATCACTTGCAGGCTCTCATGCTTCATATTAAGGTTACCTTACACGCCCAAGAACATTTACACTGATAGATTATCACTCGGATTTAAGAGGTTTCATAAAATGACAGCACGTGTAAGCAAGCGACAAGCGATTGAGAATCCAGAGTCCTTCAAAGAGAAACACACACTGATCCAATGCAGTCTTTATATGAAAATACTTGTCTCTTAGTAAAATAGCTAAGACACATTTTGAAGCAATGTTACAATCAGCTTGGGCTGGTCAGTATGCTACATTGAAACCACATTTTACATACCTGAACCACACCACTGCTACTTGGAGAAACACTGTTCATTCACGGCCTGAAAACAGGTTCACAGAACTTCAAGAATTCTTGTCTTTGCATCAGATACCACTACACACAAATTTTGCATAGTTTTGAAGGTAAAACACTGCTTTTCTGCAGTACTGGAACATAATTAAACCTAAAACAATGTTTGTGTTCAAAGTGTACGCCTTATTCAAAGAGGGGATGAGTCAGGTTGTTTATTTCAGTGAAAAGAAAAATCAGGTTAAAAGTTATGTTCAAGATCTCAAATCTCACAGTATTTATTAACCACGCAAAGGAAGAATTCTACAATCAGTCTTCTGAAGAGCTGCCTGTAACTAGGTCAGGCCTGAAATAAGATTTCTCTGCAGCAGACTGAGTTTAGTGCAGTTTGTATTCAGAAGATGACTTTCAGTAGTACAATCTGTGTAGTAAACGTGCGGGTATTGTTGGGGCACAGGAAAAGCATGACCTTCTTTAGTTAAGAGAACTGCATAGCTTTTCTTTGCAAGACAAAATGTCAATGCCTATTGTCAAGAATTACAGCACCAAACACTTCAGTCAATGCTACTCTACTTCACAGTTAATTTGGTAGTAAAATGCTCTACAAGAACTTCTAGACTGTCAGCCACTTGATCAATACTACAGAAAACAGTTAATAGATGAATGGAGAGACTTCTTTAAAACCTGGCATTTTGAATGTCTGCTTGCAAATGCCATTTCTGCAGTTCTTCAGTGCCTTCCAACTAAGGATCTCATGGCACTTCCACATGAACTACTACCAATATACTTTATTAGGATCAAGCAACACAAATCAACAAGAAAACATGCCGGAATTTAAGACAATGTTTATATCATTAGACATTTATAACATCTGATGACATTCTGCAAGTGTTGGAAGTTTCTCATTTTGCTACAACCAACAGCCTTCAAAAGCTGAAAAATGGGAGCTGCTGTTTTCCTGCCAGCTTCCGCATCGGACATCTGCCTTAACCAGGCCGTCTGAAAAGGGAGGTTTGGTAGTTGTATCTTTGCAGACATGTATTCTGTTAATTCAGTGTTCCATCATTTTGAAAAGAGCATTCCAGTTCACCTACAACACACATTTGAAGAAGGTGGCACATGATTCCATTGTACCTATGCTTTCATATCCTGCACCCAGGCTCAGGCTGAGCACCTGCATGGCATCAACTGCACTCACCCAGGGGCAGCCATGAATTCCCTGCTGGAGTACAATGACAGCAGGAGAGCTTAGGTACAGAAGGAGGGAAGAAGCTATACTAATAACATACACCTTTGTGGCCTCCTCCAGCCTGAGCATTAACTTATCACATGGGGGAACCCAGGCAGCTGACTCCAATTAACCATTTTCCAGAGGATGCTGGGAGGGGGTGGGTCATATATAAACCAGAGCCAATGCCTTAGGAAGGGCTAAAAAAAAAGATGCCAGCATGCAGAGGACTTGGGATACAAGCAAGGAAAAAGAAGGAAAAGGAAAAAAAGAAGAATGAAAGCAGCTCTGGAAGAGAAGCACAGCAACACAGACACCCTGGTAAAAAGGTACTGTGTTTGAAAAGGAGTTTTTGATGAGCTGGGGCTGGCATAGCTAGGAAACTTTGGAGAGAGCAGGGAGCCTGCAGAGAAATGGATATAAAAGGTCTTTACATGTTTAAGTAAGAGGAGTTTATCAGTATTCACCAATTTCCTCTGTCCCACTCCTACCTCTCCTCACCATGGCAATCTGATCTGTCTACCAAGTAACAGCTTGATGACAAGCACTTCTGTACTAGTAAAACTACACTTTCAACCCTGCAGAAGAGCTGTAGGTAGACCAGGCCATAGTGTTTCCCCTTAAAGCTGGCTTTCTACAGTTAGTGCTTGCAAAAATCAACAGAAATGCATTAAATATGTCAAAACCAAGTTACAAGTATCAATCCCTCCTAGGCTTCCTTATAAATAAATGCCTCAGCTTAAATGCAGCTCAATCAATGGTTATTTGCATTTAACACACACTGTTTCAGGAAGGTCAACAACAAGCTTAAAAGTTAACAGAAAAGAGCAGCGTCTATTACAACTGCTTAGAATACATAAGCTCCAATTATTGTCCTTTAAAGAAACCATCATTTAAAATGTACTACCTTAGGACAGGTAATTTTAAAACTAAACCTTCTTCAGTTCTAAAATTGCATTTTTGTTGTTGCTTTTTGTTGGACAGTAATGCACAAGTTGCATGTTTGATCTAAGATTAGGGCTCTTCCTATTAAACAAACCAGAAAAAGTCCACAGAAGTCTCGAGGAAAAAGGTTTTTTTCCCATACCTCTCTGCTATATTCCGGTTCAGTCTTCTCCAGCTTAAGGCCCAATAGTCTTAAAAGTGAAACTAAATTCTGGATGACGCAACTACGGTCTGAAGGTCAGGCAGTGACTTCAGTTGCATGTATTCCAAATGTATATTAAAAGAACTGTCAAACTGCAGCAAGCTGGAAAATAGGCAATGCTAGCAATGTGCCATTAAGTCATCATCCCACCTCAAACAATGCTAATGATAGCCAGGAAAATGAAGCAGCAGTGTAAATTGGGCAGAGGGAGTCATTCATTCTCATCTGGGTTTTGAGGGTCAAATATTTTGACATGCGTGAAAGGGAAGAGCCCTTTTCGACCGTTGACTTCTCCTTCCCACTGACCGTTTATATTCATCCTCGTAACCTTCACAATATCTCCAACCTGCATAATTAGAAACAAAAACATCCTTATCACACATGGGAATCTCACCTCTGATACAAATACAAATCAAATGAAGAACAACACATACAAGCCTATCATAAGGAAAGAAATCTTGCCCTCTTCTTGGCAGAAAGTTCAATTGAAAAGTTGCTTTTACTGAACTACAATACCAACACTTTGTTGCTAAACATAATAATGTTGTCTGTGCTCTTTATCAGACTCTTAATTACACATATTTATAAAGATTACCAAACTACACCTCTTTTTCTAGGAAAGCTTACAGCTTCAGACAACAGTATCTTTAGCTTAGATATAAATTCTCATCAGTAAAGCTACCATTAGCAGTGGGTCACAGCATCCATTCAAAAGGGCACAGTACTGGTACTGGTTTTAGCAGCAGCCGACTTAAAAGAAATGTAGTTTTTCAAAGAGGGATTCCTAAGGCAAACAAACCATCACTTGAAGCTCTAATTCTGATGATCACAGTCTAAGAACCTTCTGTAATTTCTAAAACAATGGTACACTTCCAAAGTGGGGAAAAGCAATCTCAAACTTCTTTTTTTTTCAGTAGTAGATATAGATTCTGGCTTTATTTGTGGTTTTCACATCTACTTCCTGTCAAACCATTTGAAACAGGAATGATGACATGTCAGGCCTTCCCTACCATAACTATGTCTCTCCCTGTCAGGCAGTGAAAAATGAGAAAATTCTAAACTATGATCAAGCAACAACAGCCCAAATGATGATAAATTACACTCTTATTGTTCAACACCTGCATTTAATCTGGATTAGGACAATTCACAAAGCAAAATATCCAAACTGACAAGAAACATTTAAGACAAGCTAAATACTCATTATCCCTGAAATGCTTCTGGAGAGCTGAACACATGGTCTGTTACAGCAGCTCTCTAACTTTCCCTCTCCCTTCCTGTTTACTTATTTGACTCTATGCGTTAACTACAGTAAATATTAGAAAAGTGACATGAGCAGCTAAGAACTAATTTCACAAAAAGTAGAACCAGCCTATGACCAATGACCAACAGTTCATAAGTTTCTTTCCCAAACTAGGTCCAAGCTCTTTGTAGTTGAGTCTTAGTTACCAAACTACTACTGTGAAATTCAAAGGAAACTAGCTTTAATCTTATTTAAGGAAAAAATAGACATTGATACAGTATGTAAAGCAATTTGTCTACATTATCTAAATAGTATTAAAATTCAGACCAGATGCAGATAGACCCTTGGCCAACATCACTTCTCAGGTGAGACCTGTATATTTTATGTTAAAGAAAAAACCCTGAGTTTACAAAATGATGTGCATGTCACTAGATGATCTGAAGCCCATTTAAACTAGTCACCAGTACTGTAACAGATATTTTTAAAGATCAGTCACAAGCAAGAACCCTTAACTGAAATTTAGGATACTGTAATAAGCTCCTTGGCAGTCAGTCACTCAATGTTTTGTGTCTTAAAATAAAATTTGTTGAACTTTGAAACTATTCTTAGAGATTTAAGCCTTATGTTGCGTATCAGAATAGAATTAGACATTTAAGTGAAGTGTGCTGCTCTGCCTTCCCTACCTTTTCTCCACTACTTTGGTTGTCTGTGTCCTGTCTGCCCCCCATATTTGAGACTGTCACACTTGAACAATCATAACCCTGTGCTTTTGAGAGAGGAGAAAACCCTCTGAACTCCCATAAGCTCTTAGGATATAACTGAGACCATATTACTTTCTTAAATGGACATTTTTATTTATGCTGTTCCTAAACTCAAACATGAAACTAGCACACAGAATTAAGCAGTTAAACACTGCCCATGATACACTGCATGTACATAGAATTCACCCGACTGCTTTTCATCTCTCCAGGGCCTGCTGCAGCATGCTTTAATTGTATATTTGCTAAAAAGCACAATTTGTCAGACTTCTGACTCAAGAAAGCTTTAAATAGTAACAAGATGACCTAAAACAGGAACCTAGCAAATGTCTCCTTAGGAAAAGGCTGATAACATCTATAAATACTCAGTGTTACATTGCTGTATTTAAATAACCCTTGAAGGCAGATCTAAGTTCCAAGTTCTAGACCCAAACTGAAGAAGGTGCAGCCAACATCACAACAGTTTAAAGCTAATAAGGAGTTGCATTTCCACCACACCATAAACCAACCCCATTCTCAAACCCTTTAATCTTAGAAATAATTTTTTAAATCAAAAACATGGACCTGCATTTTCTGGGAATCTGACAATGTAATTCTGTTTATGTGCTGTAGAGATCAATCCATTATTCATTTTGGAAGCTCTAGAACAGATATTCTTTAACTTGGCTCTGAAAGATTTCACAATGTGAATAGGTTTGGAAGTCTTGCTTCAGCTGAGTGAAAAAAATATTTACAATATGTCTCTTATTGCATTGCAACAAACTGCCCTGTAGATTAATGATGTAAAATGCCTTTTATGCTGCTGGGTGGGCAAAGCTGCTGCACACCAGCATCTGCCACTAAAGAGAGCTGGCTGACAAAAGCTACTCCAAACATACTCCCTCATGTCGAGAACCACTGGAATAGTAAATTACTTTGCAATAACTTTCTACTATTTTTGAGAGGGCTTTTTTTTTAAAATGAAAGCTGCTGAATATCCTCTTGTGCTATATCATTTTTAAAATGTAGTTTCCCTGAGAAGACTAAATGAAACAGCATGTTGAAATAAGAGTCTTGGCGCAGGAACCTTGATTTCATGATAGAGTAACTCATGGATCTTATCTTAAAAGACCTTAATTTCAAAAATGTCTAGAAAAATCTGGTCAACTAGTCCCTCTATGTATTTTTTCTGCCAAGTAGTAAGTAAAAGCATTATTTGGTAAATGCCTTTTAAAGCATCTGTAACATGGTCAGCTGAGGTGCAATCTCCCACTAAAATTATTTAACACACTTTTTTTTTCAGAGAATGTTTTAAGCCAGTCAGAAGGATTGTCTTATGATTAAGCACAGGACAGAGTCAGGAGACCTGGTTCTATTCTCATCTCTGCCACAAACTTCCTGTATGACTCTGGACAACTAATGGCGCTTATCTATAAATCAGGATAGCACTTAGCATCTCTCAGATAAGTTAATTCAGTTGTGAAGCACATCAGCATCACTGGAATGAAGTATCACTACTGAAATGAGTAATACTTCTGAAATGCAGCCATTTGGTTACACCCAAATGATAAAAATCAAAACGTATTTTAGATAGCATCTTTCATTATATCCTTGTTAGAGCATGAATTCAAAGCCCTGGGGAAACACACGCTGTGGAACATGCCAGTCAGAAAGGTTACTTCATTCACTCTAGACTCTTCCATACCTGTCTTCCATTTGAAGCTGATTCATATTCTGCAAAAGGTTTCCTGCAAACCATTTATGTCAACCAATTAAATGAGTTTTACAGATATTCCAATAACTGTATGTTAACAGTTCTATGGCTGATAAAGTTCTGTAATATAAGTTTAAGGAGATAAAAATGCATTAAAGTTCTAAATCATCATTTTAGCCCATTGGGTCAGTGCTATAGAAAACATTGCTCTCTGGAATCTACAGGGTGTTGAATCTCAGTCATTATCCTAATTAGTGTCACAGCTCACCTTCTTTGGTAACACTAACATTAATACCAAAACAATTGTTCAGGCCAGATGACTGTCTGGAGAAGAACAGACAAGGTCCAACACTGAGGAAATACCTGATATCCCATTGTCACCAAGGTGAAGAGCTACGCAGAAGAGGCAGAGTTCAGCCACTCTGCAAACAGGACAAAAGGACACTGAAGGAGCTGGTGCTTTATGTATTGGAAGATCCAAGAAACCACCAGGCTGAAAGCATAGCTTAATTATCCTTCACTTCTGATGTTCTGGGCCAGAACACAGTTGATGCCCAAACCAGAGAATCAAACAGTTCAGAGGAAACGCTTCATCCATTCTTGAGACATGAAAGGAGGTTCAAGGGCAACATTGAAATGTGGAAGTCCTAGATGCAATTAATCTGGCCTCACCTAGGAACAGATTAAAACAAAGGAACTTTGCAGTTCACCAAGAGCCAGGAAAATTGTCAGAGTAGGGGTTACGGCATCAGAAAAAGCGCTGCTTTTCCTAACATGGTGGAAGCCTGTCTCCTTCAGATTACGCCACTGTCATGATTGTACAGAATTTGGGGAGTTCACTTTCAATTCAACAGTTATAGCATCTAAAGCTCCCTGATCAACAATGCACACTTCACAAATACAGGATCAATACTTTGCTTAAAATCCAGACTTTGTGGGTTAGATGCATTTTAACGTTTAAGACAGCAAGGCTAAGTTTCCTTGGCTTAAGAAAAACACAATGCTTGCTGTCTACTGAAAGAAGTAGCCTAATTTCCTAATTAAGAAAGTTCTACTGCTAGCACATTTTGGCCTACTTGTCTCAACTTTCCTTTGAATAGGGAAAAAGTTAACTGTAACCTAATTGTAACAAGCTCAAGAGAAATATTGTAAGTCAGTTATATAATTATGGTGGATGGATATTTATTTCACCAAAACATTTCAGTGACAGGTTAACTCTGTACTAGCAAACATACACGTATGATTGCTACGTCACAAAAAGATAAACTACTTAACACTCTAATTCTGGCACGAGTCTATAAAAAGCCATCACTACTACAAAAACTAAAAATACAGTTCAACTTTTGTTTAAAAAGAAAAATGAATCTTTGATTCCATAACACTGTCAAGTTAAGTCTGGAGACAAACTCTAGAACTGCTACTGCCTTCAAAATTGACTATGACACTGATTAGAGCACTGGTAATATATTTCGGAATAGTTTTTTAAACACAACAGGTATAAATCTGGTGGCTGCTGCTGGTCTCCCATTTTCTGGTTCCTTATCCTATTTCATTCCATTTTATATGTGAATTTGGAATTTGTTGTTTATGTCCTGGTTAGAGCTTGTGAGTTTGAAACAAGGCTTCATTAGCATACTATTGCTAACAGACTGGCTGCAGAATTACTACAAGTTTTTAAAGGCTGAGAAACTTTCAGGTAGAGTTTGCTGCTCTGTATCACAGTAACAATGCCACAAAGACTTTACTCTTACAAAATTCATCACCTTCTTAAAGTGCTATCCTGTAAATCCTTTGAACATGGGACTGACCTCCTAATTTTCCCACAGTAATTAGCAGGATTGAAGAACAGCAATGCATAACCCTGTGGTGCAGAGTTCCAGTCCAGTAAGCACAGGACACTGTAACTCTGTCCTTCATACTCCTTCCTCTGTGCACCAGAAAGGAAGGAAATAGCTTCTTGGCTAAAAGTACACAAGTAAAGAAACAGATCTGGGTTGTCGGCTGTTGAGCTTTTCAGTTAGGGGTTGGGTTTGGTGGTTTTTATTTTTATTTTGTAGTTTGCTTGTTTAGTGGTTTGGGGTGTTTTTAATACAGTATCCATAGAATTCTACACATATTAGTAACTAAGTTAGTTGTAGTGAGAAACTACAGACTTCAATCATTTCATTAAAAACATTAAATCTCAACTGCCAAAGTAACTCAACAGACAAGAGCATATGCATATTTTAGAAATACATGTAATTTATTGTAGGCTTTACTAAATTGTTCCCTGGTGCAGGCAGATGCAGAAAATTACATGTACCACCAGCTGTAAGCTTTGAGATAGGACCTATACTTAAAACTACCATTTTAGCCTATAAACAGATTCTAATTTAATTTTTTATTTTAGACAATAAAAGTGGAGTATATAACACAATAGGATCGAGTCAACACTTAACGCATTACGCATGAATAATACCAATATTGTTACCCAGACAGGTTGTAACTGCCCATTCCTGGAAGTGTTCAAGGTCACGCTGGATGGGGCTTGGAGCAACCTGGTCTACTGGAAGGTGTCCCTGCCCATGGCAGGGGGGTGGAATGAAATGAGCTTTAATGTCCCTTCCAACCCAAACCATTCTTTGAGTCTATATAATGCTAAATAAACTTAGCCCAGCAAAAATAAATGCCCTATTAACTAGTATCCTACAGAAATAAAATTGTAGTTGCTCTTAAATTGTCACACTTTTAAATTCAGAAGTTGAACCCTTCATCTTTATCCAAGCAATCAGATCTTGTTTCAGATTTTCTGTAGAACAGTCACTTACATTTTTCATGTAAGAAATTAAAAAAACCCCAAAACCCCTTGCTTACAAAACAAACTTCTCTGTAATAGGCTATAAATTTTTACCTTTTCTTAAAGAAGAATCCTGTCAGCTTCTGTAAACAGTAGTGTACAACAGAAACACTGGACTTGCAAGCAGGGAGCTTGTCCTATTTTCAAGCTGAACCAAGAAGAATGACATCGCTCCACTTAAAAGGAAGTTGAGCAGATTACTATGCAATGCCTTTATTTACTCCAGATGGTATTCTCTTCCTTTTAAGTACTGTCTGTGTGCTGACCACACAAGGCTAGAGCCAGCAGATATTTTGCTTTCATATTGTCTTATCAGTTTAAATGAGATTGCACAATCAGCAACCATGGAATTACAAGGTGTTCTACCTGTACAGCTGAACTGCCATTTACAGTACACCTATACTAAGGTGGAGAACTGTCAAATACTATTTTTATTACAGAACACCATTAACTTTCTTCCCCAAAACAGTCCCATAACCTGTTTTTTATCTAACACTACTTTCAGTGGTCTTACAAAACAGAAGTTTCAAATGGTCCAGTTTATTTAGTAATGTGTAGAGCCCTCACAAGGCTGGTATTAAATACTTTACCAGGGTCTTGCAGGTGTTTGGCAAGCTAAAGGAAAACCATGAAAAGAAGCTGAATGATTAAGAATAGCCCATGTGGCAAAAAAATATTGCTATAACGAGGCTGGTAAAGTTCCCTGTGCATGGATAGATATGGAGAAGCTGTAATCACTGATTTCAATGAAAATGTAGAGCAGTTCCCAGAATTCTGCTTCTGAAGCCTCTTGAGAAGCCACAGTGTGGATGAGGTACACTTGCAAAGAAAACAGACTGTGTTGAGAGACACAAAAACATGAGGCAGTAAATGATTAGAGGATCAAACAAAACTTAAGTAATTTGAAAGTTCAAACCAAGTCAAACCTATTTGTTGGCCAGAGAATTAACCCTACTGGTATCCTAGAGTAGTTAAACTCATGGGGTTAACTAGGTCATTTTAAAGGGCAAGTCAGAAAAGTCATTTGTAAGGGCCAGCCTTCTAAGTGGTTCTGCTACCCTGCAGCAATGCAAGTTCCCTGAAGTAATTCCATGACACATTGATAACATAACAAAATCAATTGCTTGCCTTGCTTTGCTTTCAGAAGCGTTGAGTAGTTTTGGCAGGAATCTTCTGTACAGTGCAGTTGGCAGTGAATTTACACTTTGTTCTATGATAATTTTCACACACTGTTCACAAATAACAAGCTGCTAGATTTCACAAGACAAAGAAATTCCAGTGATTCATATTTAACTGTTAACCCCATAAGAGTAACTACCTGTAGAAGTCTTACAAACACAGGAGTAAAACAATTAGGGGGAGCACTATGAATAATTGGAAGTCACAAATATAACCTTCCAAATTTCAGTCAGAAGTATCAGCCATAGGTAACAGCTTTGACTTGCAAAGTAACTGAACAAAAACAACAGGAAAAGTTCAAAAGTATTTTTAAAACCATTGTTATTGTACTTGCTAAAATGTTGTTTCCTATGCTTGTTTGCTTCCATTTGTTCCTGGAAGTATTGCAGCACATTCAAATTTCACTTTTTCCAGGTGAGACATTTGAATTACAGGTTAATTGGCCTTCCGTATCATCAAAATGCAAAAGTAACAGTCTTAGTCTTCTGGATATAGCTTTGAAAAACTTCTTCCGATCAATCATTTATTCCAGTTAAACTAGAACTATAACATGAATTCTTTACTATTTACAGAATAAGGCTCTAAAGTTTTACAAGACATCTCTAATTAAAAAAAAATGCATTGCCAAGCACAGGAACTTCTAGCACTTTGGAGGTTACACTACACTCCTTCAGCTAACCTCCTCACCCCTGGTTTAGGTCTTAAGGTTTCTCAAATTCCACTTCTGAAAACCAAAGTTAAAGGGACTAGATTATTTCTGATATATTCTGCCCAGATTTCAGCTCTCAGCACAAGATCTTCAAGTGCATCTCACAGCTGTGGATCAGAAACACTAAGTGTATCAGCCAGCAATCTACCTTTCTATGGAGGATGCTACTGTCAGTTCTTAGCCTGGAATGCTGCAGTGATTAATGAAACATCTCTTTTCTTCCCCAAGATTAGGTGGAGAAGCAAAGCCATCCTCTCACCAGCACTTATTCTACAGCAGCATGTGTACACTGCTACCCTTGTAACATTTGTTGTAACCTTGTAACAGTTAAACAAGCAAGAAGGGAGGGAAAGTACAGGTCCTAAAGTTACTTACTAGGCCACTTTTCTCAAAGGAAGTGGTATAGATGAAGCAATTCTTGTGGATGTTTCTTCAGAATGTAACCTAACTTCTCAGTCCCTAGACATAAATAAGCAGACTCCACATGAAGTCGTGCACACCAACCTCACTATAACAATTTTTAGTTTCTTCTTCCACAAGGCAATTGAAAACTCTGAGACTGGAGGAAAAACTTACCTCTAATGCCAGTGCTGTCTTGTCATAAGCACAGGGTACTCTCTTTTGGATAGCTTTGGCATAGACTGGTCCATTCTGTATGGATGGCAGAGGATTGATCACTGCTCCAGGTGTACTGGATGCTGAGGGAAGGGGAGTTGCGGTTTGAGGCTGAGCATAAGCATGGGAAGGTTCTGGAATACCGTAACTGTTGGAATTCCTGTTTCCATGCTTCCCAAGAGAAGATCTGACTAGCTTTTCTACATAAGGAACAGGAATCATCCCAATCCGACCATCCTTGTTTCTGGCACTCCACCACTGTTCTTCTGGCTTCTCTACAATTACCAGTATCTCACCCTTTTTAAATGGAAGATCTTCGGCATCGTTGCCAGGAAAGTCATAGAGAGTCCGAACATACTCCACATTTTCTTCTGCAGTGGACATGGCAGGGGCAGATCCAGATCCCATTGGTGGACTTGGATACCTGAAGATTTGGTAAAAGTAATAGCTGTTGGTTTCTATTTCCAGTAATAAAGCTAAGTACCAGGTTTGCAGTAGGAACATCAATTAGAGAAGAATTACTTACTTGGATTTGTGACAAAAGTATTGTCTTGGTAGCACTGTGAGGCATTTCATAAGTAACTCACACTCTCAAATAATTACTTAAATACCCAAAGTAGCTTCCCCAGAAACCCAAAATAATCTATCATGGGATGCAGAAAACTGGGAGAAATAATGCAAGATCTTCATCCACTTGTTCTGGGTTGTTGTGAAGATCTTAGACTCAAATTAATTCTATATCTTAAGTTATGAGAGTAATGATACAGAAAACCAAATTAAGACTATTTGGGTGACTGAAGTGGAAGGGCAATACATAAAAATGTAGCTGCGAATCTCTCCAAGAGCCCCCCATCACCTCCAAAGTCACCCAAATAACTATTTTGTTTTTAACTTCAGCATCCACTTCTAAAGAATTCAGTAAATGTAAATGCTAGACTAGAGGCACCATAGAGGAAAAAGGGAACAAAAGTAAGATGGTATGATGTCTTCATAAAGACAGTATGAATTACTTACATCCACTGATAAGAAGGGACTAAGAAAAAGCTAGCCTTCTAGAAATATTCCTTTGCCTATTAACCATATTCTCTTTATTTATATAATTTTTTATTACTAAGTCCATCACATGTCAAATACAGTCACTTTGTTGTCTGTGATAATATATAAGATTGTGCATCAAATGAGAATGATTTCACTGCAATCTATTTTCATCATAAATGTTACACATTTTATTCAAAGCAGCTGTCAAAAAACCTTAATGGATATAGGCCACAGCAGATACTTATTATCTAAGCTATGATGGCAAGAATGCATGTCATTAGCCTACTTCTATTCTCTTTTGCTACTTGCAAAATATGATGGAAGTCAAATCCCTGTGATTTTTGCAAGATATGCCAGAAGCCCTGAACAGAAAGATATTCCATCTTTCAGACACCCTGCTGCAGCCAAAGCAGGGGCAGAGAGTGAACCCTTCAGGAAGCAATTGCTCTGTGTAAGCAAGAGCTCAGGAACATCAGTGAGGATGGTCAGAGCTCACTACTAGAAACACAAAACAAACAGAAAGTTTAAAATAATCCATTTACAACTGTTTCAAAAGCTTCAGATATCATCTCCAAAATCTAGAAGTACTTTAGGGCTCTATATAGAAACCACCTTCCAGACTGTACTTTATGAAATTAGAAGAATGAACAGCTTTTGAAAGCACAAGCATCTGAGAGCAATGTGCCCAGGAAAATGCCAGAGAAATAAGAATTAGCATAACAGGTCTGAAGCACAACCTGGCCACCCCTATTCTAAATCTAGTCCATTAACTAAAAATTAAAAAAATAAAAATCTAGAAATGCTACCTTTCATCCTCCCTCTTGCAGCAGGAAGTCTCCTTTGCACAGAATTTCACACCATCAACTGCATAATTGATTTTTCTAAGAGTTTTAACAAAAATCATGCTAAGAAAAACCACGTAGTCGATCCCATTTGTTGCTCTATAAAAAAGCCTGTCAATTCACAGCAGGTTACATCCCATCTGTCCCTGTGCTGACAGAACAATATGCAACCAAAACCTTGGAAATACGGTGGTACTAAAAGGTTCACAGAACATTTCACACAGGACTCCCAACACCAAGAGAGCAAGTGCAGTCAGCTCTAAGTTCTCAAGTGTTTTGAGAAAGCCAAGTCAGTCATGGCCATAAATGATTAAGAACAAGTTTTTGCATCCAGAGAGGTACAAGAGTATCCATGTTGGAGAACAGAGATAAGCATGAAGATTGCTTCAGCATAAGATTTTTTTCTTCCCAACTCTCCACAAGTTTAAGCATGCACATAACACTGGGCAGCTCCATTTAAGCATTCCTGCAATGGTGAAAACTATTTTTTTTTCACCTACCCATCTCTAGTCACAATCACTACCCAAAAGGCTGCCAGCAGCTTAAAGAGTTCCTGAAGCTTGTGCTTTCTGTCACATCCTGCCCATCACTTGACAGCTTTTCAGAAAGACTTTTGAACACTTGAATTTTTCAACTTGACAAGCTATTGTCAACCTTTGACAAGTGACTGACTATCATTAAGTACTGGTCTATGCCAAGGTTCAATTGTGACTATAAATCTCAAAGTTATTCTTTCCTCCTAAGAACTTGCTAATCTGCAAAACATCGTAAGATATTAAAATGCAGAATTCAGAAGCAAATTTGATTTTTTTTTTAATATGTCACTACTTTTATTTAATTTCATCCTATTCAGGAAGCCCAAAAGCTTTGAAAAAGATACTGAGAAAGGCTTTATTAATTAGAAGTAAGGAATGTGTTCTAGGATTCTTGATAAGCAGTTTACTGATGCATGTTGCAGGTATGTCCTGCAGGGACCAGGACAAAGAAGAAGCTCATAGCCAAGTCACATTGTCCCATCCTCCTAGAACAGCATTTCTCAGTGAAGTGTATGGTATATGCAGATATAGATGAACAGTGCCATAACCAAACTGTGAGAAATAAGTGTTTTACATTTTTTTGGCGCAGAAATGCCACTCTAGAAGTTTGGGAAATGCTGCCCTAGAATCTATTAATGCTGACTTAACAGGGCGAAGCAGTCTAATCACATAAAAGCCAGTTCTATTGTAATCAGTGTGGGTGCAGGGGTAGACAGCAAACTAAGCTCACAGGCTGCACTTCAATCACGGAAAAGACTGGTGAACCAGCTTCTCGACCATCCTTGGAATGGAGAGACAATACTAGAAGAAAAGGGTAACACAAAAAGGGTGACGTGCTTTGGTACGACCACACCCTCTTTCAAGGCAGTTATAGCCCGTGGCAGAGGTACATGGTACCCTTACACACAAGGTCAGCACAGGGACCGTGGATTATTTGATTGAAAGAGCAACACTTTAATTGTCAGCGAGATCCAGAGCGTTAAGAAGGCCCAATGTTAGAAACTAATGTTTCCTCAGCATTTATTCATAGCATCTACATCCAGTACCAGGCTCCCGGAGCTACTGGGCTGGACTATGACACCTTTACAGGCCTCACCTCCTCGCGCCACCCGGAGCAAAGGTGGCGGTGGGTGTGGCGGGGGCGGGGGACACTCACCTGGGCGCGGGCTCGATGAGGGTGGTGGTGTCCAGGTAGTGGATCTTGTAGAACTCCAGCAGGGCGGGCAGGTGCTCGAACTCCTGGTCGCCGATCTTAAAGCGGCGGTTGGGCAGGGAGTTGATGATGTAGTGAGAAACGCGGGAGTTCTCGGACACCGAGAGGACGTAGTCCCCCGGGCAGGTGGACGAGTCCCGCACCAGGAACATGCCGTGCCGCTGCCCTTGTAGCCGCGTCTGCGCCTCCGCCCGGGACACCGGGCCCACGTACCAGCTGGAGCGGTCCGACGAATCGAAACGAGCGGCGGAGGACATGGCTCCGGGCGGGGAAGGGGAAGGAAAGGGAGGAAGGAAGGTGAGGAGCCCGAAGGCCCAGGCGGAGGAAGAGACCCGGAGGAGGCCTGGGCAGAGAGGCCTGGGAGGTGGAGCGGGCTGGGGGCGAGGGGGAAGCGGCTCGTGCCCAGTCCGGGAGAAAGGAAACCCAGGGACAGGGGGATAAGGGAGAAGGAAGCTCCGTGCCGCCGGAGGCGAAGGGCCGAGGAGCGGCTGGGGTGGGGCTGGCCAGACGCGGCGCACAGGGCCCCAGAGTCTCCCTCAGCGGCGGGGTGTGCAGGGCATCCTTCCCGCCTCTCTCAGGCCTGCGGCGGGCCCGGCCAGGCGGGTGACGAAGAGCAGCAGCGGCTGACAAGGACAGGCGGCCCGAGAAAGCGGCGAGAAGAGCCGGCTCGGGGCGGGACGGGGGAGGCAGAAGCGCCGGGCGCCGCGTCCTCCCGCGGGTTCCTCCCCTCAAGAGCCAAGCACCAAAATGGCGGCTGTGCCGGGCCGCGCAAACGCTCCGAGACACCACCCCGCGCACGCGCCATGGCGGCGGCAGCCGGGGCCGCGCCCGCCTCAGGGGCCGGGCGGAGGCAGGCGGCGGGGCCGGGCTGGAGGTTCGTGCCCCAGTGTTCCGGTGCTGCGTCCTGCCGTCCGAGGGAGCGGGAGAGCCGCCCCTTCCCCATTTCTCCGCGGTAGTCACTCAAGGCGTCCCCGGCGCACCCCCGGTCGGTGCGGTGAGTGAGGCGGGGGTGGCCCCGCGCCTGCCGCATCCCCTCACAGCGCAGGGCTCCCTCGCTGCTGCAGGCGCGCTTTGACGTGGGTCACCCCCCTAAACTCCCCAGCCTTTGGCCTTAAGGTATCTGCGGGGGACCCTCCATCTTCTCCACATCCCTCTCGGCAGGTCCTCCCTCCTCGGTGCCTCCTAGCCCTAAGCTTTCCCCCCGGAGCCCCGGGGCTGCCTTGCGCCGCTCTCTCACTGCTCCTGGATCTGAGGGGTGCCAGCACCCTGACCCCAGGCGGTTTGCAGACAGACACCACCTCCCCTGAGGTTTTGCTGTTTTTCACTAGTTAATTAATTTTCTTTTAAGGAACAAAACGGCCCGCTGTGATAATCATCTCTGATCTCGAGATAACTTCCTACGTGCTCTAAGGGGCCGTTTCCTGCCTCTTCATAGCCTTGTTCCCAGAGAGCGGGGTCAAAGCCCTGGCTGGCTCAGGCGGGAGGGGAGATGGTGTCGCAGCCGCTGAAGAGGAAGGAAACCCCGGAAAGGACTCAGCAGGGCTCGGGGCAGCGCTTGGCACACGGTGCGGATGAGCTGTTTGAATTTGAGAGGGAGGTTGGAGCCCAGACAGGCAGCGCGGTCTGACTCACGGCCCGGGGGCCGGCAGTAGCATTCGGCCTGTCCAGCTGCAGTGGGCACGGCCGCGACAAAATAACTGCCCTGGTTCCCCGGACGTGCTAGGAACCTCTGGAAATGGTGTGATTTTAGCTCAGTCTTGTGTCTTTGTTTAATTTGTGCTTTTGATTTTGGTTTTCATCTTGCTTCAGGGCTGGCAGTGTGAAATGAAGCAGGACTTGAAAGCAAAAAAAAAAAAAAAAAGCCAGTTCAAATGGAGAAATAGATTTAAGATGTCTGTCTCGAAGTGCTTAACTGGACTGTTGTGCAGTGTTATTCCAGCTTTGCCGTCTTTCTTTCATGCTCTGCCTTTTCCAAAAGCTCAGTCATTACACAGTCATTTTTCTCCTCTTTGTTCCTCTTCGTACGTTGGCAACCAGTGCCAACTGAGGTGTCTGGGTTGGAACATATGGGCTGTGTCTCTGCAGACATTTAGCAGAGTTCAAATCATCTAAAATGGAAGATTCCTCCAGTGTCATGTTTTAGACAAAACCATCCAGGAAAAGTCTCATCATTAAGACGAAAGGATCTTAAAGCAGCCCCTGAATCCATGTACAGGTATCATTTTACCAGCCGTTGACATACAGCCATCTCCTGGGTGGAAAACAACAGCTGTTAGTCATGCACAGCAACACGGGCAAAACAGTGACCTAGAGATGAGTAATTACATCTGAAAATTCACATCTATGCAAAAAAAAATCCATCCATTACTAGGAGAGCTTATTTAGTGGCTATACCTTTGATCCATTCCTACTGGTTTAAGTGCTTGTATCTGCTAGGAAGAGTCAGTTTTAAACACCTATAGACAGGCTACAATAGAATATGAAGGTTATGATGTTTTCCTATGTCATTTGAACAGATCTGGCTTGTTTTCTCTTTGACTATGACCAAAATACAGATTAAAAGATAGTACTTGCAATAATATGCTAAATAATGTCTAAAAATAATTACAAAAGCTGTAAGTTAGCAGCAGATTTAGTAACACATACTATATAAAAAGGAAATTAAAATTCCTGTTGCTTCATTTGATTGAATTACAAATTTTGTTAAAATAAAAATCAAATACACTGAGTGGTTTTGCCTCCATTTTGTATGGATAATATTAGAATCTCAAAAGAGTTGGAACATGTCAGAAATAAGTATTATTAATTATAAACCAGTTTTTGTGCAATACTGCATGGAGCTGGACTACTGCTGGAGAACCAGCACACCCGCCTTCCCATCCAGAGAGGATTCTAAGGCATGGAGAGGTTTTCAGTTTGGAAGAAACTGCCAAATTAGATGTTCTGAACTTGTATGTATGCAGGCTATGTGCATCCTTCAAGTAATTCCCTCCTCAGTTTTAGTAACTGTGGTTAAAGTAAACCAGATGTTTTAGGTAAAAGATCCTACATTCTACTTCCATAGGAGAAAAAGGTGACTTGTTCAAGAACATTAATGTTTTCTGGTAAGACTGGGCTTCAACTTCCTATACCACAGACAATCATCTCAGGTGTATTACACCCCTACAAATACATTTGGTTTAGGAAGAATGGATGAATGTCTGGTACCACTTTACCTTTTTATTACATATTAATACCTTTATGCTCTTTGACTTTACCTGTTGGCAGCTTACACCTTCAGAGCATGGCCAGGTAGTTGTAACGCAGTGGAGGAGGTGGGGAGCTCAAAAGTGCAACAGCTGCCAGTGAAATAAAACCTCAGGATATTCCCTTGAGAAGGCCCTGTACCTCTTTCCCTGTACCCAGCTGCTCCTTCTTCCTTTCTCCAGAAGCTTCTGATCCCATTAGTTGGGCTGAATGCCAAATAAATTGTACATGTGGCTGATCCCTAAGTAAGGAGAGGTAAATTTCTGTCAAGGGTACAGAATAAGAATCCTTATTTTGTTTCAAATCAAGTACTGGGTATGCTTCCAATGCAAAATTAACAACCCTAATTTAAACTATGAGGGAAATGGGAAAGGATATGTTGGATTTGGAAGTAGACAGCTGGAGTAGAAATACAGTAGTGAAAGCAGTTTTGAAACAAAACTGAAGCAATCACAATCACTTCTGCAAATGTGGAAGCCTGAAATACTTCAGTCCACTAATTACAAATCTGGCAAATAATGCCTGTACAGCTTTACCTCTGTGCTGGCAGGAAATAGGAAAATAGATCATCAAGAAACCTAATTAGTATTCTTCTGGACTACCTAATGTATCAGCAGGTTAAGTGTTGGTATTTTGATCACTCAGTTCTGGAAGAGCTGTTTGATTGTTCTCTCACAGACCAGAAATAACTTAAAGCTTTCTTAGTTCATTGTCCATCTGTCCACAATATCTTGTGTTATACTGTCTCAGCAGGCTTACTGTAAAAAAAAAAAAAAAAAAAAGCCTTTTACTGTCAGATACAAGATTGACATATTTAGGACACCAGAGAATTTCTAAATAAAAAATACAGAACCAGTTGAAAATCCCCATGAGTACATGTTTTTTACGAGGTAACAGAAAGCTTAAGTGGGCTTGTGAAAGTTTAGTTCCTGAAGCATCGTTCTTGATAGGAAAACCAATCAATAATGATTACAGCTCTGTGTATCAACCTGTAATTTTTCCTACAATTTGTTTATATAGGTAACTGTAGTAAACAAGAAGTGCTTTATGTCTGCTGAGTAAGAGAAAACTGACATTTTAAAAGCAAAGCAATTTTATTATTGTTTAGCCTATGTGTTAATTTGAAAAAAGGACATGCTGGCCTAAAATGAGCTATTGCTAAAAAAATGATTAGGATGGTTTGAGCTAAACTCCATGTTTTTTTACCTGAATGAAATACATGCAAGTAAGACAGTGCATACTGTAATTTTCAACAGTCACATTATGCTCAAATGTAAAGAAATTTTGGGGCTGAAAGTAACAGAAATTTTATTTTTATCAAATATACCTGCCCTTAGGTTTAGTTCATGTAACTTAGGGTTATTATACCAGTAAGTAAAAAAAGAGAAAAAATAATGTAGTGCTAATATAGATGATCATCTGCTTTAAGTAATTTCTTTGCAACCACATTCTGAGCCTTGTATTAATTTGCTTTGCACAGCAGCCAACTGCAACATTTAGTGAACAATGCAATCACAAAATTGCATATGCTGATAAATGGAATAATGGATGAGCTCTCTAAAAATCGGTATTTGAACACAGAAGGAGTGACAGGGTAGAAGCTGTAAAAAGATCCCCACAAGTTTTCTCAAGATGTTTCTTTGGCTCATTAATTACTCATAAATGTCTTCTATTCTCTTATGTAATCTAAGAAATAGCCTCTCAGGTTGGTTATTTGTTACAGTGAGTAATACCCTCTAGTGGTACACATAGGAAAAGGAGCTAGACAAAGAATGATTATTTCTTTTTTCATTGTTAAAGAGGCTACATAACATTTCATCTAAGTAACATAAATAACCCTGTATCTTTCTATAACATAGGGCATCACAGGTCTGTCTAGAGGTGCTAGTAAAAATGGAAAATGCACTGCAGTGAGTTAGAGAAACAGCTGGGTCTTTAATCACTTGTTTGCAGATGAAACAAATTGCCACCTGCAGTCTGGAGGGAGTGGTTCTAGTATGATACCCAGGTCAGAGAGGTATGTCCTTATATCTGAAGGCTGCATTTCATTCCTACACATTAAAAGTAACTGTAGGCAAAAAAGGAATATTTATCAGTCTCTAATATTGCAGTGTAATAAAGTCTTTATTTTCAGACCCTGTGTGCAGTCCAGAGTTCATTATCAAAAAAATATTTTCTGAAAAAGCTCATAATCACTGTTTCCTGCAGTTTCCAGGTTTTTTGTTTTATTTGCCAGTTGGCAAAGGTTTAGAGATGAAGGTGAAAACTGACAGTGCTGGAGAGTAAAGTCCAACAAATGTCCCTCTCACCAAGAAAAGCTATTGAACTTATTTAAAGAAATGTGCAAATACTCTTGAATCTTTTTCCAGAAGCCCAGTCTACTAAAGTAGAGTAATCGAGGTCTGTTTTAAAATAATCTTTGCTTCCATAAACAGTGTATCCCCAAGTAGGGGGAATGTCTGGGAACTTACTCCATTTCTCTGAAGTAGCACATCCATGTACAGTATTTGTCATGATGTGATGACACTTGACTAGTCCCATGTCATTCTGATTGTCACTGTTTTTGCCTTTCTGCAACCCCATTATTGCTATAGGATTTAAAAGCTTTTGGTAGTTTGTCAAGATTTTCTGGTGGCACTGATTACTCCACCCTTCCAAGAGGAAGGATCTCATACTGTTCAGTATCACACTGATTCAGACTTTAAATCAGCTTCAAACCTAATGTTAAGCAAGATGGTAGTCAGGAACCAATTATTTAAGGCCCCATGAAGGAAGGATTTACTATGCCTTATCTTTCTCAGCTGTAGCTCCTGGCATTAGTTCAGCTACTGCAGTGTCTCAGACCAGTGTAATCTTTGATACTTCTTGTTATCTCATTAATTTTTTTCTTTTGCTGTGGCAAACCAATCTCTGTTCTCTTTATCCTCTTCTAAAGCATATAATAACAGAATAAAAAAATTGCCCGTCTCCCAGGCTGGTGTAACTTTGCCAGTACTGCTGTAGGATGTAATGAAACTTTCAGCCACCACATCACTGTTAATAAAACGGAGACAGCAGTTTAAAAAGTTCTGACAAGAATTTATTAATTTATGGTTGAGAACAAATGTGTCTGACAGTGGAATGACGAGATTGCCATATTCTGTACAGAGTTTTTTCTAGAAATCTTCTTTCCACTGTGTTGACAGAATTTGCAGTATAGAAGTTCAGGAGTGGGTGTCAGTTCACAGACTCTCACCCAGTTACAAGGATGGCTGCATGCCCAGATGAGATGAAGGTTCAGACTTTCTTGCTACTGTTCCTGTTTCTGTATGTTCAATCTTGCTGAAAAACTAATCAAGCTGTCTGACACCTGGCACAGGAGGGTGACACTAGGTGTTACCTTCCTGTATTAAGATGGCTAGGAAGTTTTATTACCCAAAAGAAAAGGAAAAAAAAAAACCTCAAGAAGCTATTTCAAGCTAAAAGCTGGAAGGAAAGAAGCTAGTCAAGCTGAGCCTTCTGTGCTTTTTTTATGTCCATGCTGAAGGCTGAGAAAAGCCTCCTTCAAAGTAAAAAGAGCCTCTATACAACTGTGGGGAAATGGCAGTTGTGTGGTTACTTTAAAAACACTGCTTTCTTGCAGGTGGGCAGGTACTGACTGTAAGTGCATTTTGTGCAGAACACTTGCAGATGGGTAGATATTGACTGTGAATGGCATTTTGTGCGGAACACTTATTTTAAAACCTTTAAATACTTTTATGTGTATAAGAAAGACGTATAAAATCTCTTAAGTACTTTCCCCAAGCCTTGATTTCCTCATCCACTGGCAAAAAAAAATAAATATTGAAGTTTTCTAATCTTCACTTGAGTTGTCAAATTCCTCCCAGTCTGATACGCTCATAACTTCTGATGGAAAGTCAAGATGATGCTTCATTCGGTCTGCGTGCCATTCTGAGAGCCACTTCTCTGTTTCCATTAAAATAGCCCTGGGCAACGTGAGGACACAGGCAGCCATCCCAGAAATATCATCCTCCAGCTGGGGTCCTTCCTCCCAACAGTCTCTCTCTGCATCATAAATGTGGACATAGTCCATGCGGATTCCTCTGTTGTGGGATCTGCCTCCCAAGACATAAATCCTGTTGTCTAAGACTGCAATGCCTGGCTCTCCATGTCCTGCAGGAAGTGGACATACATTTGTCCACTGATCAGTGCTTGGCTTATAGCAGGCAACCTGAAAAACAAAAAAGAAAAGAGAGAAGCCAAAACTGAACTTGCATCCTAGTGACAGAGCCTGGCCATAAGGTAAACTATTTAGGAAGGAATATCATCAGTCTTACGACAGTGTGTTGATAATGGAGAGAGCATATGAGTATGTAATAGAAGTACAGTGCTCAGCAGAAAACCGTGCATAGTTGCCACATAGCTTTGAAATCACAAGTTCTGACCCTGCTGCTGGAGTAACAGCTGTATGTCATTCCAAAAATGTACACAAAAGTGAAAGAGAGGGGACATGTGCTAATATAAGCCCAGACATAATGCACCTGTTTGCCTTAGAGAAAAAATGCTGGAACATAAAAATACGACAAATCTGCTAAGATGCCTCTGCGCCATGTGTTGGAGAGTTTTAGATTACATTGGGTACCTACTTGGCTAACTGCTTTCATTTGTAGGCACCTCCTTATCATTCAGATATGCCCTTCAGCTAGATTTAGTTCGGCCATCTCCACTGGCTCTATAAAAAGTTACTTTTTGTGCCTTCTTTTGAAGTCTCTAGCAGTTCTAGAAGCTGGAATAAGGTTCAAGAGAATTCCCTCCAGACATCCCTTACCATCAGATACTGTACATTTTAATTGCATTAAACAACTGCCATCCAACACATCCTTAACAGCTCTGCCCTGCAATTACACATTGGTAATTCAAAAGTTCTCCACTTAGAAAAAATACATGTGAGAAGACAGCATAAAGTAAATTTAACTGATGTGCTATTTACTGGGCTTGTGCATGCCAGTGAAGTTATCAAATAAAGATATTTAAAAATTGATAAGAATTCCAAGTGCTAGAGCCTTAATGCTTTGTGGGTGAGACAAAGTGTTCAAGACAGACAACAGTAAATAAATCATTGCAAGTTCTGCGGGTGAGTGAGGGAGAGCTGGTGCAGCTGAGCAGTTTTATTTGCATACTTAGTAGGAGAAAGACATTACATCTAAGTGCCAGCATCCATAAGAAACCAAGAAAAGACACAGGTGTGACATGGTCTCACCTGGTGAACATCCCTCCTGTAGCCAGAATCATTGTTGCTTCCCCCGATGACGTAGAGCTTTCCCAGCAGTGCAGCCATCCCGTGCCACGCCCGTCTCACTGGGCCATCTGCTAGAACGTCCCAGCGGTCAGTCCTTGGGTCATAACACTGTAGTTCCTTCAAATAGTCTTCTCCTCTCCTCCCACAGGTGATGTACATCTTCCCATCCAGCGCTGCTCCCGCATGGGCATACACCTGCATCACCACACAAAGGGGAAAGCAAGAGGTTGAAGTCTGGATTGATGTATTTCTCCCAGTTTTGAAGCAGGGAATAGACATGAAGGGAATGATATTCTTCATGAGTTATGCAGAGATCAAAATCTGAAAGGATTTTCTTACAGACCTAAGATATTATAATTGTGAATTTCTGAATGAAACACGCTAGAATTTCTAAAACTTCCAGCACTGCAGTGACCTCTGTCTTTACTCTTCCTTGATTAGAAGATCATTCATACTATGCTTTACTCCCTAATCTACTTGGAAGCCTTTTTATTGGTGATTTTTCTTACACAAGCAGTGTTATCAGGAATGCAAGTTATTCTACTTAGTAGCACTCCATTCAGGCTTTTTATATTTTCAGCACTGACACACATTTATTAATCTGTTTTATTAATAGTTTAAAGGATTAACACAATAAAGGTGCAGGCAAAACCAACAAGAAACAGTAAAAGTAAGCATTTAACTGGAAAATGTAATTTATATTATAATATTATTTTCTTGTTATTCAATGCATTATATTATATACAGAGTTTACTGTTTTCCATCTCAATATCAGCAAATTCAAAGTGAGAAAAACATCTAACAAGACTAAATCAGGAATTGGGGAACTGTGGTAGTGTGTGTGGCTAATGCACTCCTTACCTCCTTCTTCAGAGGTGTCACATATTCCCAAGTGTTCGTTTTAGGGTCATACCTCTCCACTTCCCTCAGGTCTTCATGGTAATCTCGGCCTGCGACGGCATAAATATAGTTGTCCACGACACAAACACTGAGGTCAGCGTGCTCTTGCTGCAGGGACTGGATCTGGAACCATTTGTTGTGTCGTGGGTCATACCTTATAAAAGAATGGGATCAAAGAAAGTTATTCTTACAGCCACAGAACCACTGCTGGAATACCAGACAGCTCCACAGATGTGGGTTACTGCACTGTCTTTAGCTGAAACTGAGCTCATCTGTAAAATGATGCGAAACTTGGCCTTGTCAGCATTTTATTAGCAAAGTTGTTTTATCCTATTTATAGAAGATCTATTTTAGCTGACATAATCATGCTATAAAAGCCTAGTTTTCCATTATCTTGTACACTGCTATCAGGTTACATATCACAATCTCTGTTTGCACAAAGCCATTCTACAAGGTAACACATTCTAAAAATAGCACAAAGACTGAATCTGGATCTTCAAGAATACAAGAAGGCCATAAATATGTGTTGGGTTCTTTGATCCTTCTCCCCAAATATCTACTCTTCAAAGTGAATCTCATTATTCCCTTTCACATCAAACTACCTCTCTCTTCTGGAAATCTTAGTTAACAGAGAAAACTGGTTGAGAGCTGAAACCATGCATGCCATAAAATAAGAGCAACTCAGTTAAGACTTGTAAAAATGAGCACAATTTAAAGGCAGAAGGGTTTATATCTGTTTTTGCAATATAATGGGCATGAAAGTCTAAGCCTGATCCTTCTTCCTGCTCTTTTCCCTGTTACACAGTAATATAAAAGGACTCTGGAATGCTGCTATCATGCACACAGATTTTTGAAAACCTATTGGTAATAGCATTTTATCTAAAATTCTTTTGTATTGGGACAAAAACTACACATAAAAGGCTTCCAGAAAATGCTAGTTAGAGAACATCTAGACAACCTAGAATTCCAGGCTCATTACTGCTTCCCACACCTTTAATACTTCCCTCCCCCAACAGGGCAGAAAGGAGCACGAGTAATACTCTTGAATGAGTAGCTGTTTCTACACTGTCAGTCTTGGCTTTGTCTCATAAGCACTGCTGGGAGCTTCCTGTTACTATGAAGCTCATTCTTGTGTTTTCTTTCAGTGAGGCTCCTGCTCAGTTCCTAATCTTTTGGCTGGCAAATGTACTGACTGTCCACTGACTCAGAAATGGGCAACTGGGTGGCAATAAAATTAATAGCAGGATTATCCTTATCTTACCTCCAACACCTTGACTCTGCTCGAAAACCACTTACATTGTTGTCTCCACCAATTAAATATACAAAATTATTGAGAACAGCAATCCCTTGGTTGGACATTCTGGGGGCTAGTGCAGCTGTAAAGTGCCTCCACTCCCCCAACAAGGGGTTCAGATACTTCGCTTGATCACTGAGGACAATGGATGGAGTAGAATGCATCCCTCCAAATCCCACTACACACTGGAACTCTGATCTCAGCTGAGTCTGGGAGCTCTGAAGCATTGGCTGAAGACATTCATTCTTGTGGTACATTAATGCATCTGCAACTGTATCTTTTAAAGGACATGGACTTAATTTGTCATGAAGCCTTTGCAGGATCTGGGGTTCCATCAGAGGAAAACGGACTGTCTCAAGTAGCTTAAGGGGCTCCATCAGGGAGACCTGATCTGTCTCCAGTTCCTCTGGAGAATAATGATAAAAAAGTGCTCCATCATAAACTTCAAACTCATAGTTAACCTCCAAACGGTTGCTGCTGAGAAGGGAGTAGACCTTCTGCAGGGGTAGCTGTCGGTACACTTGTGTTCTTGAGAAGGCTGTAAAGTTCTTCAAAATGTAGGAGTCCAGCTGCTCACTCAAATGCCTCAAGTCATAGTGGTCAGCTAGTCTGTACACGTCGAGGATGTTCTCTTCATCTACCCAGGACATGAGGAAATCACAACAGAACTTAATGACTTCTGGAATCTGCAAGAGAGAGATATTTTTCATTTCAGATACCATCTGCCCCACACTTGAGAGACAGGGGACTGAAGCCTGGGATGTAAGGAAATTGTCCACAAAATGGCTGCTCTCCTCACAGTCTGATCACCACAGTCACTTGTGCCCTATTTACCTTTCTCCAGAGAAAGAGAACTCAGCGTGGGTATGTAGATGAATATAATACAGCTCTTCTAGCCACACTGTACTGCAAGACTGAGTTTGGCTTCAGGTGCAGCAGCAATGTGACTTCCAAGACACATGAGACACTGGGCAGCCAGGCTGCCTGCTCTGCAGTCTGCCTGGGAGCAGTCAGGAAAATGGAAGGCACGGAGGACATGGTGATTACAGTCACTGTGTTTGCTCTTTCAGAGCACTATAGACATTCTATATCAAAGATTGTAACAAATATATCACTCAAGAGCACAGGAAGCCATTGGAAAGGAAAATTAATATTTAGTATTGTCTTCTGAGTACAATTTGAAGTTGTATCTGGTAGGAGGAACTACTGGCAAACAAAGAACTAACTGCTGTCCAGGAGCCCCTCTGCTAACAAAGCAGTGCTAAGTGTGTAAAAACCAACCAAAACAAGCACTCACAAAGTTTAAGATTTAGTACCAAAGCCTTGAGCAGCAGTTAGCTGCAGGGGAAATTAGAGAAAAAGACTTGTCTTAAAAGCACATGAACCCTGCACTTAGTGCAAACCATAGTGGCAGGATTTCCTGTAGTGACGGGGTCAGGAGAGGTCATGTGCCTGTGGAATCACTTGAGGAAGACCTTGAGCAGCACAACAATTTCTGAGCAGCAAACCCTGCTCTTCACCATAGGCCAGAGATACTCTGTTTCAGGGAAGCTTTCAAAAGCAGATCAGTGAAAGTGAATGCTATATAAAACACTCCTCTAGATGAAATGGTTAATGTTTTTAAGTAATGAAAGCATTGGCACAAATGAGATGTACAAGTACCCATTCATTGTTCCTACCCTTCCACAGTTAGTTCCAGTGGATACAGCATCCCAGAAATCCTTCTTAGCATACCCATGCTCCTGCTCACCTCTTAACCCTCCCTCTAACCAGATATCCACGTTTTCTGTTTCTTTCATCACTGCTTTTGTTTCTTGTTTCTTTTTTGTCGCATCTCCCAGTACCTCACCTGAAGCTGACAGGCTGCAGCTAAGGTTTCCTGTACACTGTTCACACTCAGTTCAAGCTCAGAAGTGTAAATGAAGTTCAAGATTTTACACATTGCATTGTAGGAGATGCCATGAATATGAACTTCTTCTTGTTCCATCTCTCTCAATCCTCCTGCAAACATTCCTCTGCAAAACAGACAATGGCACATGCTATGGCAGATTTGCATTGAAGCTATTTTGAGTTTGCTCATCTTATGTTGTCCTAGGAACATAAAAAATACTCAGAAAGATAAAAACCTAGCAAGACATTTTTATGTGATTACCTCTTCTCTAAGTTAAGAGTACAGGCCTTTAGGACCTAAGAAAGTCACTCTTCACTCTGCAGGAAATCAGTAGGGGCAACCTAGAAGGTACAGTTCACAGATGAAGGACTTAAATACAGACCCAGTATATATGGATGGTCTATAGTCAAAGGTAGATACTCTGGGTGTGGGGGAAGAGGAAACACAGAGGAACTTGGGACTGTTGGAATAGGGCAGTTCTTCCTTCAGTTAGAAGTTTGTCCAGATTGACTTGGGTGTTTGCTCTATGTAAACAAAGAAACTGCTAATCAAACTGACTGGGGAATGCCTGGTTTAATGGACAGCAAGTCGCCCTACAGGCACCTAACAGTGACCCACCTCCAGTGACTTTTTGTGTATTATGAAATGATCGCCGCAATGGGCAAAGTCTTACAATGCTGAGGATATGTTAAAAGCCACTTAGAGTGTACTTAAGCAGAAGACACCAATTCAGATAGTCTCTCCTCTATAAACCTCCAAGTACCACAGTGAATTTAGTGGAGGTAAGCTCAGTGTGCAGCAACAAGAGCTTTATTTCTGCAGGGAAATAACAGAGAGATGAATAAAGCCATAATTAGTATTTTGAAACAGACTCAGCTCCATCTTATGGGTCTGATTTTAGATTCAGAAGGAGTATGCCCGGACAGAAGATTTGGATGTCACAGTTTTGAGTAACAGTCAGACATGCTTGTTACTGAGGTGTACCTGAAGTAGTCACAGGATGCAGCCAGAAGGATGCGATGAGCCTCGATGGGTTTGTCTTCCACGACCAGAACCACATCGAAGAGGATGCTGCTGTCCCGGAGAGACACCAAGCCGCTGAGCAGGGCCTGGGAGTGCTCTGCACTGCGGTAAGTGTTGCTGCTGCGCTGCTGGAGGGAGGGCTCCAGTTGAGCTTTGTGTGCCTGAGTCAGCTCCTGATCCTCCGCCATCCCAGGCAGAAATGCTCAGCCACCAGCTGTAGCAGAATGAAATCTGTGAGACAACAGAATCAGCAAAGGTTTGTGCCTTTTGCTTTACAAATGGTCCTCTGACCCCCGCGTGTCACAGAAAATAAAGCAACTCTTCAGTCAATGCAGAGACAGTTCTATCCTGAAAAAATTATTCCAAGCTATGATACTGAAAACAGACAGATGGACATCAGCACACCAAAGTGGCAGAATAAGGTTTTCCAAAACAACTATTCTGACTCCTGGTTTTCAGACCAGTATCAGAGTATGTGTCACATAGGTATTTTTTTATTCTTGGCAAGAGTTTCACTTCCCTACCCATTACCAAAACCCCTTGTTTCTTTTGCATTTCTGCATCATCTGCAACAAAAAACAGACCAAATTTTTGCCAAATTCAAAATTGCCTAATATTCTCAGGTAACTTTTCTGCAATATAAACTGCACCTTCCATCTTTCCCTTAATATTTCACCACAGAATCAGAAAGCTCTCCTCTCTCCCCGTTTTTGCTTTTTCCATTTTCTGTAGCTGAGCACTCTTCCAACTGTAATTGTGCAAAATACTGTATGAAACTGCAGGTTTCAAAGTGAGTTTCTTTATTGTGGCAACTTCAAGCTAGCATGCAGAACTACTTTCCACTTCCCTGTGACTCCCTGCAGAGAGAAGGTATTTCCTCCAGGATGGGTACTGTCCAAGGCTATCCTGTATCTTTTTCTGCGGCTGCCACTGACACACTGGGAAGGTCCCCTATGGCACATTGGGAAACACCTGTAAAAAGCTATCTGGATGTGATTGTGTTTCGTGTCTATGGTTAAGCAATCAAAATCTCATGAGTCCTCTTCTACCATCCTGTAATTTACCCTTTCCATTGTCTTTGAAGAATGCCAGAAGTTGTAGCAGTCAGAGCTTATAGACTCCATCCAGTTGTCAGAGTGCATTAAAAAAACACCCTGCATTAGCAAAAGGAAGTAAGTGAGCTGATATGGCTGCTAACACATTCATAAGATCCTCTCTTCTGCGGCCTGGGAAATAGCTTAGTGGCACAAGGGATAGTCACAAGGGGTTAGCAGCACTAAGGCAAGTAAAAGCAGAACAAACCCAGCAAATCCAAACAAACAGTGAAGAAATGGAGCCATTGTTTAATTGTGCCAGCCACAGACAGTGAGTGCAGCACTGGAAACCTCTCAGAGTACTGCAGGTATTCTGTGTATGGGCAGTGAGGATGGAGCTACCCAGATGACACCAAGAAATATGAAGATGTTTATTGTTCTGCCTGCGGAAGTTAGCCTACACTGTCCAAAATAAAAGGAAGGTGGTGTTGCATGGTGAATGGAAAAAGCACTGAGAAAGTGTATTAATGTTTGTCTGCTCTTTGCCAGCAAAACCAAGACAGTAGCTCGGAAGAGGAGCTCTGAGGAGACAGCCTTCTGGGGAGCACCCAGGTCGATTATAGAGGGAAAACTATCCATCATCATCTGAAGAGATCAGTAATGGGTTATTTTTTATGACAGGTTGATGCTTTTCCTAGAAATCAAATGAAAGCAGATAAAGCATTACTGTACCATTGCATTTGCTCCTGGGGAATACTAAGAGAGCTGGGTTGAGGCAAGGGACACAATATAGTAAGAAAGGCAAATGAAACAGTGAGTGTTACATGACGCTGATCAGAATTTTCCCATTTCACTAAAAGGAAATAAATGCAGCAAAACCAAAGTTGGGTGACATATAGTCCAAACGAGGAACTGATTAAGGTTAACTCTGTTAATGTGGTTTAATGTGGTTAAAGCTTCAGAACAGGTTACATCTTTTCCTCAGAGAGCTGTATCAAAAGAAGTCTCTATGGAAGTAAAATCACTGTATCAAAAAGCAGAAGTAAGAGTAACAAATTAACTATTTTCTGAATCCAAAGATATTTAATGAGTAAGGGAAACAGCACGACCTTTGATACAATCTTATAGTGTATCACATAGTGCAGTCATTGGTGGAAGAGAGGCCAAGGCGAGATAAGTGAAAGATAATAAAACTACACAGGCCACTGAAGCCCTGTAACGAGTGTTAGAAAAGAAATGTATTGTAGGAGAAGCAGGTTACAGAGAGAGAGAGATACATGCAGGGTAGAGTGGAAAACCCATATAATCATGCAAGCCTTTATTTATTTAATTTTAAATTATATGACTGTAGATAGTTACTGTTCAGAATACATTCTCTATCTGAATAATCTTAAAAAGTAACAGAAAGGGGACAAAGCTTTCAGTAGGTAAAGCCCCAGAAGGGATCTGATCTTACAAATGTGGTAACTGGAACCAGGAAGATTAAATGGTATTATGAAAGAGAGTAAATAAAAATAAAAGGATAAATCATTCAGTGATTCTGTAGCCAGTGTGAGCATTAGTATCTGAACAGCTCTCAGTGACAAGTGGGGGCTGTCTTGGAGATCTGCAGGGAGTTTATCTCACAGTTAGTTTGAGCAGATACAGACTTGAATTATGCCACAACTATTATCAAGAGCTTAACAAACCAGCTCTTCTGTGACCACCCAGTGTGGTCAAAAAGAGATGCTGGGAGTGCAGCTGAACCATCCTCCACAGCTGATTTTTGGCTAGTTAACAGCTGAACCTACAGATACTTTGCTATGCTCTACTTTCTGAATTTCAGCAGTCCTGACCTCTTGTTCTCAACTTCTGCCCCTGGGTTGTACCTCAGCTGTCACTGGTGAGCTGGACTGTCCCTCGGGGTGGTCACTCATGCATGTACATCATTCTAATGAATGGCTCTCAGCCTATAAAATTAAAGGTGAACATTTGTGGCTTTAGTCTATAAAGTCTGACTGACATACATGGTTAAGTCTTCCTTGAGCGAAAAGCCAAGGAAAGTCTCTTAACTTCTGCCTAGGTAGTTTTAGGAGCTGGTAGAAAAGAGGTGTAAGACCAAGAAGGGTAGAGGACCATCGAGTGACTGTGGGGCATGTGGCCAGCAGGATTCCCTCAGCTGAGTGTGCTCAGCTCTGTACCAGCTGCACCAGGAGCAGCTGGGGTCGGGTGGGCAGGAAGGTTGAAAGAGCGGCTGCTGAGGCAGGGTTAGTGGGGTTGTGTTGTGGGCTTCTCTGAAAGAAAAGTGGGATGGATTTGGCATTTGAGTTTTCTGGATTGAATACAGTGTTTGGTGAGCTGATTGATCATTTTGTGTATTTCTTTGGGTATTGTTCCAAATGCTGATTACAAAATTGCTGAGGAGGGATATTGCTGTTAGCCCAGCAAGCTGCTTCTCAAACTGTGTGGTCTAACTGACCTGTGTGCTTTGTGCCTTTGTTGCTGTCTAAAAATCTTTTTTGCTAATTCTTTACTTAAAAAAAAAAAAAAAAAAGCAAACAACTCAAAGCTGCCTAAATGTAGTGTATGCAGGACAGTTCTGGATGGAGAGACAGAACAGATTTGTCCTGAGCCTCTCTACTGTCAGCTTCTTGCTTGTAGGATGTTCCTGAGGCCTCTCTGCTTTCTTAGTTCTGTTCTTGTGAAAACAGCTCTGTGACTGAGACAAGTTCTTAGAAATTTGAGTACTATGTTTTCTTTCCCTTCTCTTGAGCAAGTTCATCAGTACCGGTCAGCTGTTAGCAGTGGGCTTCAGTGACTGAGTACTACAGAACTGACCCTGGAGGTAGAAAACATGAGGTGGAAAAGATGAGGAATTCTTTGAATTCACTGGGCTTCTTTAACAGTAGCAATGATGAAAAGTATTGTCTTATGTGCTGTGTGATTGCCTTGTATTCAAATTTCACTCCTACAACATACTTCTACAGATTACTGGTGTGAAGAAAAGCAGAAGTCTTAGGCTTCTGATATTCAACTGAAAGAACTTGTTAACTACCTATGAAAGGAGTCGTGGTAATTTTTTAAAACAAAATCCCCTCTCTGATCAACAACAGAATACTTGCTTTCACAATAAAGGTATGTGGCGTATGACTGAGGAAGTCAGCACTGAGGAGGAATTTAGGGAATGGACTGTAGTTTGATCAGTGGCAAAATGGTGAGAAACTGGCATGCTGGTTTGCTCTTGTGCTGACTGAAAATCCTTATCCTTGAAAGAAAGCAAGGTTTAGGAATGGAGTAGCTCAACTACAAGCAGGGGGGAATGGAAAAGTTGAAGGCATGGCAAAATAGATGTGGTAGAGGAGAATGCAGTGTCTGTCCTAACTACATTTTTCAACACAGATCAATTGTTCATAGCATGGTGTTCCTGTGCTGCCATTACAGCTAACTCAGCCTCTATTTTCTGGTGAGGGATGCTGTGCTTTAACATGGTGTAGATCATGTACAGTGCTGAAGTCTACTGTTGGTGTTGTGTGATACACACCTAGCCAAATATTCACCCCTAGTATGACCAGAATCCAGGTCAGAGAGATGCTCCTAATGTGTGGTGCATGTGTGGGTTTGGGGGTGGTTTTTTTTAAAGTTGTGCTGACAGCCTTGATTCTCTACTGTAGGGAAATGGCTGGATGCAGGAAGGATTAACCAAGTTAGTTTCTATGGAAACTCAGACATTTTTGTATTCAAGAGCTCGTGGCTGTCAGTTACATCACTACAAAGAGGTGTTTTACGCAGATAGTGATATTTTCTTGTGCATCAGCTGTGCCCAAAATAAACTAGAGCTTGCTGGTGTCAGGTATCCAAATCTGTTTAGTTTGCTGCCATATGGACAGGTGGCTCAAGCTTGGTGGGGGTCCCATGCTTTCTTAGAAGTGTGGAATAATTTAGACTGGAAAGAAACTTGGAAGGTCTCTAGTCCAATCTGTGCTTTAAGCAGGAAAACCTTCAAAATCAGGTCAGGATGTGGAGAGCCTTGTCTAGTCAAGTGCAAAATCTCCATCCTTGTCAGTAGTCAGAAAACTGATGGTTTAATCACCAGATTTGTCTTCTTTAGCTGTCTGATTTTTTTTCCTGCAATTTGTGACCCTTGCCTCTCATCCCTGGCATGTGTACCACAAAGGAGAGTTTGGCTCTACATTGTCCTGTGCCTATTAGGCAGCTTAAAAAATGTCAACTGGCTCTGCCCTTATTCTTTTTTTCCCCTGCACTGAACAAATCCAGTGTTCTTGCCTTGCATGTGCTTGTATCTTCTTGTAAGTGCTCCTGCCCTGTATGCTTCCTCCACTGAATTCTCAGAGAGCTCAAAACTGGGCACAGTATTCCAAATTTTTGGGATTATGAGTCCTGAATAGAGTGGGAAATAATAATTTCACAGGACCTACTGGCTGTGCTCTTGCTAACATAGCCCAGTATGAACCTGGACCCTACTGGAGGAATCATATTCAACTTACAGCTCATCAGGACCCCCAGGGTCTCTTCTTCCAAAGCTGCCTTGCAGCCAGACTTGTCTCCAACCTGCTCTGGTACATGGAGTTACTCTTACACACCATGACTTTGTTTTGCTGTTGAAAATGATATAGTTCCTCTTGGTCCACTCTTACAGCTTGCTGTCCTCTTTCTTGCAGGCCATAATCATAATAGCTTTTCCTTGACACAGAACCACCAGTGTGGTGTGCTGGTTGTGATCCAAATACATTAGGCCCTTAAAAATCTTAGTGCACTGGAGGAATTTTAAAATCTGTGTCCTAAGACTTCCCACAACTTCATCTCTTCCTAGGGAGCAACAAGGATTAGGATTTAAACCAGGCTTCAGCTGCAAGCCTGACTAGACAAAACCCAGGACTGGAGCAAAATGCCAGTCATGCTGAGTCTCAGGGGCTGCAGATACCAGCAGGCAGAACCTGGCTATGTACCAGAATTTTAACAGGGCAGAGGGCACACAAACAAACAGATCAACTAAGTCAGGGAGTGTGCAGAAAGGGGAGGCAGCTGGGTGCCTGCCAAAATAGTTGGGAAAACAAATGTGATGCCACAAACAATGTAAAATGAAAAGCAAAACTATTGTTCATTCTAACTGGAGTGCAAATTCTGGAATAATTCATCAACTATGTGATAATTTGTAATGGGCACTTGCTACATAGAAGACAATTGAGTTCATGTTATGTATAGACAAGACTTAAGCCAACTTCATGCTTTATCAAGGAAAATGGAAGAGGAATGAAGGGAAGGCAGAAGCTTTTAGAGTAATTCTTCTTTCAGAATCCCTCTAAGCATTCAAAACTGTGCAAAAATAAATATTCTAAAATACTCCATTTTAGGGACCTTCTACAAATACAAGAAACAACCCAAACAACTCCTTTTGACTGAGGTCCCCACAAAAAGAAAGGAGGATATCTAGTATTCTATAATATCTCAGCATTATTTTTGAACACTCAAACGATGATGTGCTTTTGCCTGGTCTGTAAACACAGTCTTCCCTTACATCACTAATGGAAATGTGCAGAAACACATTCTGAATTGACTTTCTGAGCCATTTTCAGTTTCCAGCATTAGTAGTATACTTGAAGTGTGGGAGGAAACCAAAAGGCGTGGCTTGGGAAACAGCTTTTGCTAACTGTGCTGTCTCACAAATGTTGGCATTCATTCACTTCAGCAAACATCTGGGGGGGTTCTGCTTTTTTTTTCCCCCTGCAAGGCTTTTACAAGTTATTTCTAAGACATATCCAGAATAAAACACCTCCTTTAAAATGTCTGTAACAAACCCACCATGAAATATATCAACATTTAAATAAAAGGCTATTTAAAAATATTAAAAATATCCTGTGAATAGCAGTATAACCTAAAGAGTATGAGCTTTCTAATTTGAGTGTTTTTTCTGCAACAGATTTACAACTTACCCATGTTCATAGAATTGTAATGTTTCCTGTTGTGCAATTTTTGTGTAATGTTGTGCAATTTTTGTGTAATTTATAAATTAGCCAATATGCTCAAAGAATTTTGAGAAACTCAGGTAGCTCCCAAGACTTGAACCTAATTTGTTGGATTGCTTAAATCACATCATGACTTTTTAAATATTCTAAAAAACAAGGAGGAAAAAAATTAGAAAGTAATTATTTCTACACCAAATACAACCCTTAAATGACCTGGAAGAGAGCAAGGGCCTCTTCCAGCGTGTTCCAGCTCCAGCGTCTCATGAACATGAGTTTTTTCATATTATGCACTATGTTAATTTTGTTCTGGCAGGCATCTGTGGGGTTCTAACTCATAGCTTAGACATTTCCCATCAGGAACACAGAATGAGCAGTTTTCTCTGCAGGGGAAGGTGACCTGGAATTGCACACCTCTAGAAGAGTCAGCCTGGCTCTAGACCAACGCTGTGACGAAGAGGTCAAAGCCAGGTCAAGCACAGTTAGGGTTTTACTTTCTGTTGCCGGGTTGACAGCGCCTTTGCAGGTCCTGAGGCCCGCAATGGTCCCGCCTGCTCCCCCCCAGGCAGCCCTGCACAGGTACGCGGGGCCGGCCGCGACCTGCCGGGCGTCCTCAGCGCCTTCGGGCAGGCGCCAGGGCTGGGGCCGCGCCGGCAGCTGCCACCGCCCCCGGCACCGGCTCTGGCCGCGGCCCCTCCCTCCCGTTATCCCCCGGTGCGCCCCGGGCACCCCTGCGGCGGGCAGGGGCAGCAGGACACGGCCTCGGCCTGAGGGTCGGACCGGGACACGCTCCCACGCGCGGCCCCGGGGCTCCCCCGACCCCCCTGGGGAAGCGGAGTGCTGGTGCCGGCAGGGGAGCCCCGGGCGGCCCGGCCGGGGCCCGCATTCCCTCGCCCCCTCCGCAGCACCTACCGAGAGCGGCGGCGGCGCCTCCGCCTTCATGTGCGACCCGGAACCCACCGGGCGAGGGAGGGGCGGCGGCGGCCGGAACCGGGGCGGGCGGCGTGGGCGGCCCCAGCACCGCCCGGGCAGGTGCCGCGGCCGTGCCCGGTGAGTACCGGGCCGGTTACCGCCGCAGGGAGAACCCGGGGCTGACGGGGCCGGTCCAGGGCACGCCCGGGCCGCCACCGACGAGCAGCGCTCCTGGGCCGGACTACATTTCCCAGCGAGCCTCAGGCCGAGCAGGCGGGACCCTGCGAGAGCTGGCCGGGCTCGCACCGGGACTTCATTTCCCGCAGTCCCTCGCGGGCCGGAAGCGGCGGCGCGGCCGTTCCGCGGCGGAGGCCCAGGGCAGCGGCGGGGAGGCGGCGGCGCTCGGGGCTCCCGGTGGCTGCGATGGACGTGACCGGGCCCGAGACGGACTGGCGCAGCACCAACTTCCGCCAGAAGCTCGTCAGCCAGATGTGAGTGAGAGCCGCGGGCTCGGGGCTCGGTAGGCCGCGCGGGGGCCTCGGCTGCTGCCCGACGGGCTTGAGCGGCTCCTGCCGCCGCCGGGCCGCCCGCGGGGCTGTGTCCCGCCCGTGTCCGCTCCTCTGCAAGCCTTTCCGGCCCTCCCCTGGCTGGCCGGGCTCCTGCCCGGTCCCCGGTGTTTCCCATGGGCCCTCTCCCGAGGGGACCTCGTTACCAGGATTTGCTCAGACCCAGTGCGGGGGTAACCGGGACTGTTCTTTGACTTCATTTTTCCGATCCTCTTTCTCTTTCACTTTTCTCTTCCGCAGCAATGCCGGCTTCCTACCCTGCTTGACACCGTCCGCTTTAGGGCTTTGATTTTGGCAGTGTCCATGGTGTTGTGAAATTTGGCATATTCAGCCCCATGAAAATCACTGTTATGGGCTTGCTCTGACTTTTGGGGGCAAATATGAAATAAAAATGCTGGTGATTTAATGGGAAGTTCAACTTGGTGCCTTTTTAGTTGTCCTTTGTTAACCAATTGCTTTCCTTGAATTCCTTTGCTGCTCTGCAGCTTTTTCTATTTTTTTTTTTTGAAAGCTCTTTTGGCCTGTACAAGGTGGTGAGCACAGAAGTGAAAGCGATGTTCATTGTTTCTAAAGTAATGTTGAAGTGCTAATTCATGTATACTTGGAAAGTTTGACGTTCCCTTGTTGATTATAACAATCAATATCTAAAATTGGACTGCCTTTTTTATAACATGTAAATAGTTTGACTGTTTGTGGGTTTACTGTAATTAGGTGCTGTTCCAGAATTAAACTGTTAGAGTATTCATTGAAGAAGTATGATGATGTGTATCTGTCAAAGCCATGCAGACTTTCTTGGTGCTCACAACTGATGTTTCACTTTCCAAACTTTCTGTAAAGTCATTAATCTTGTTAGATTAATCCTTTACTTCTCCTACTCTTCTACTGCTTCATCAAAACAAGCAAACAGAAGTGCCCTTGAATGCTGTGTAACTCTGGGGAAATAAACATGAGTAAGCACATACAAATCTAACACAATAAAACTGAGTTTATATTTGCCCTGCAAACTGTAATGTTTTTCTCTGAGCTGCAAACAATGCTCATAAATGTTTCAATGGAAGTGTACAGCAAGGGATTAAAAAATTACTACTACTGACCAAAACATCTTTAACATTAATGCATATGAAGAGATTACAGTAATCCTAAACTTTTAGTAAATGCCCTCTATTTATTTTGTTTTACATAAGTGCACAGATGTCTCTGTATGATTCATGTGCTTTTTATTACAGATGTAGTGACAGCCTTTTTTTTGTCAGTTTGTTGCACTCCATACAGTTCTACAATATGGATCAGATATTTGTATTCATGGTCTTGTTTAAAAAGCAAGCAGAACTGTGACTGGGATGAGTTGTTACAGTGACTGCAGCCAATTTTTTTAAGCAATTACTGTGTGTTAGATATCTGAAAACAGCATGGCTTGGTTTCACGTGGCACTTGGAATAAGATGAAGCTAGCCAGAAGTAGAGTTTGTTGAATGAGAAATAAAAGCAATACACTGGCTAAAAAAACCTGACCTCTCTACGCAACAAGTTTGTATTTCTTTCCAGAAGCTCCCAGTTTTGTCATTAGAGGCTGACGTAGTAAGTGGAAGAGGGAGGTAATTAAATATCGGTGAATCATCCAAAAGTTGTGGGAAGGTTCCTAGCAGTTATGAAAATACAGTCTTAAATGTATGTATGTCTTCCAGTTCATGCTGCAACCAAGAAGTGGTATTTATCAAGATAAATGTTTAACGCTTGGTCTTGAACATTAAAAGCATGAAGCCATTCACATAACTCATTTTGAGTGCCTCTTTCTATGCTGGATATAGATGTCTCAATTTGTTGCAATTTTATACTTCATTACAACACTGAGTTCCAGTTTTCTGGGTTTTGGCGTTGTTTTTCAAGAGTGACGTTATGTGAGTGAACATTTCAGTGTGGGCAATGGGTGTTCTGAGGAATGTGTCCGTGGTCCATGTGCATGATTTGGTTATGGACATTTGAGACAATGGTGCTTTTGGTGTCCTAAGAAGCCTCCTCCAGTATTAGATTCTGTGTGACTGCAGGCCCAAGCGAGACTTCCATACTGTTGCAAGACTGAGGAAGCCTGAGCTCAGATGACTGAGGCCGAGAAGCAGCTTTGGCTTCTCCCAGCATGTTCCAGTAGTCAGCAGTGGTGTAGGAGTGTGGATATACACTTATGCTTGCAGGGCACCACTTTATTCTGGCTCTTACAGAGAGCCAGTACATACTGGTGCCTTGGGAGTCTCCTTTCTAAAGGCCTTTCCTTCATATGTTTTTAAATGTTGGTATTGCCTGAAGGACAGATCAGATGTGGGTTGTAAACAGTCTGTGGTTGTGTGTGGCTCCTGCCCTGAGCTGCTTCTAGGCTGTGTTAGAAGGGAGGTGTGTTGAGTGTAGGGGTGGGATGTAACTCAGGTTGTGTGATGGTCCATGACTTCATGTGGTGTTGGCTGTGAAACTCCTTGTCCTCTTGTTCCACTGTAACAACTGATTCGTGGAGTCATGGTGTGGACTCGGTAGAGAGCTGGAGTAGTTTTGAAGGAAAACATGTTCTGCAAGATTTTTTGATTAGACCAGCTAGCCTGAGTGAGAGTTGCACATATTTGGGCTGGAAAGAAGCTTCTTGAGAGTGGAGGGGGAATTCCTGAAGCTGGTGTTGGTGTTGAATACTTTGTGGTGTGAAACCACAACTCTGAGTTGAGGCTCTGCATAAAATCAGGCAGATTTTTAGTGCACATCTTGTGATACATTTCCTAACTGCTTATGAGGCAGATGAGGAGAATTGGCTGGTGCCATCTAGTTCCCAAAGTTTTGTGGAGTTGGGTGTTCTGCAGGGAATGTTATTTGGTATCCTTAGCTCTGTGCTAAAGCTATGACTCTTTTTAAACTGACTTTCCTACTCTTTCAGTGTAACTATTTTTATGTTGATTGCAGTTATATATGTGAACAAGGAACAAGTTGTGTGTTTTTGTTGGTTCCTAGTCTAAACTTTTATTGGAATGCTAACAGATAGGACATGGAGAGCTTGGAGTGCACTTTCAGTAATGCAGATGTAGCCATAATAATACATCTTGCATGTTCTATAATGTCAAGAGGAAATGGTAGATACATATAAAAGCAGACAATTTCTTTGCTGTGGCTTTTTTTCTGAGTTCCTGGTACCACATTGATCACTGTCTCTATCACATCCACTAAGTACTACTTACATGTTGCTTTCTTTACTTGCCTCTGTGCAATCTTTGTCTTCTCTTTTTGTCCGCTCAGTTTTCAGTACTCTCAATATGAAGGGCATTGTGTTGGGTCTGAAAAGTTAAGGAGGATTCAGAGTAGTGTGGGTTTAGAGGCAGCCTCTCCAAAAGGGAAAGTGTTAAAAAAAGGAGTGGATGTAGCTTCTTCTTCCACAGCAGAGCTCAGCTCCTTTATGAGCAGTTCACTTTAAGGCTTGTTTGCCCGTGGAGGAATAGTTACTCTGCGTTATGTTCAGACTTTGATTCAGTTTAAGTAACCTTCATATATAATCAGCGTTGTTTTAGTGGCTGCCAGACCCCACAAACAGCTTCCCATGAGAGCCTTACAGCAGGTACAATATTCCACTGTGTTCTGTGTTAAAGACTGCAGCAGTTCAGCTGTAAGCTGCTGGTGTGCCAGGTAAGGGTGTGAGTTGTGGCAGCCTAAGCTCCTGCATTTTAAGGCTGTAGCATCTGCTCTTCTCTTCTGTGACTGTCATTGAGTTAATTCAGAAAGCTGAACTGGTTTACTTCTTGTGCAAGCACCATTCCTGCTGTATGTAGAATGGGAGGTGGTAGAAATTCAGGGGAAAGGAAACAGTAGTGTCTCTTCAGAGTGGCTGAAACTTTTAGGGGTCAGTGCCCTGACATGTGTTTAATGTAGGGTAGCTGCTCATGCAATGGCAGTCACTGAGAAATACTTTCTGATACATTAATTACAAAGTGAAAGTGTTTCCTGATCTCTTGTTTGTGGAATGTAGACTGTAACTGCTAGGCTGCTTTAAAAAAGAACAGGTTTTGCAGGGAAATTTCTGGGAATGACAATGCCTAGAGGATTTGAATAGGGCTTCACCTAGCTGAACTCCTTGTTTTAGGGTGTCTTTCTTTGCATGATCCGTAGTCAAATTGGCTGCTGCCCTTTGATGTACTGAGAATGCCCCTTCTTTTCCACTCATGTCCCCTCCCACCCTGCCCATCGCTGCACCTCTGCCCTTCTCTGTCCCTAATCAATGCTCCCACTCATTATCCTCACTCACTGGTTAAGCCTCTGTACCTTTAGGCAACCTTTTTTGTTTTGTTTTATTCTTCCACCTTATGTTTAGACAATTCTTTTGGAAAACCCTGATGCTAGGAAGCTCAATCTCGTTGTTTGCCAAACAGGGATTACATTAATCCTGTCATGCAGCTTTCCTCAAATAAACAAGTCTCTGTATTTTGTCAAAATAATACATCAGGCAATAAAATAATGTCTTGTTTAGCAGTTGGTCTTGAATTCCTGCAAAGAATATTTGTGTTGCCTTTTAGAAATTAGTTGGCTTTTTTCTCCATTATTTGAAGAAACTTTAAAGGGTGGCAATTTTACGTAATATGGGGTGGTGGTTTGGTTTGGTGCTTTTTTTTATGGTGGGTGTTTGGGTTTTTTGTTTGTTTTTAATCTATAAATTAGAGAGGGGTAAAAAGCTGTTTCAAGACCTTTCTAACTATAGAAAGTATTTTGTGATGCTCTCAGTTAACACCCAGCCTTGTTTTTTCCTCTTTTTTTTCAGTGATGAAGCTATGAGGAAAGCTGGTGTTGCCCATAATAAATCTAGCAAAGACATGGAGAGCCATGTGTTTATGAAGGCCAAAACAAGGGTAAAGCATCTCTATTTGCTTCCAGAAGTTAGTGGGTGTCAAAAGAAGTTTGGAACAACTTGCAGAAATAGCAAAGCCAGTGCACTTAAGAATACAGAATTATCTGAAATTTTGATTTATACATGATGCTTCTTTTACCTTGAGGGGAAGTGAGGAGTTCTGCATCCAACAGATGCATCAAACTGGACTTAGTGCAAGACAGCTTTGCTGATGCTGCAGTGTTTCATGCATATATGGAACCACAGTTTTCTTACCTGAATATTTGTGTGTAGTGAATTGCATAGAATTTCCTTTATCTACAATGTAGCACCATTCCAGTTTGGTGGTCATAAAAACCTAGCATATCAATGAAAAGGCTCTGTCAAGAATAACCCCAAGGGAAGAGCCGTGGTCTCTGTGAAAGTCTGGCTATAATGTACGATTCTGCACTCTGTCAAATCATAAACTTCTTCCCTGGAGCTGTGTTATGAGAAATTGGATGCTGTTGCTGTCTCCAAACAAGCCATGTTTGAAATAGAACTTGTCTTGGTGAAAATGTTATAATGCTGATGTCACAAATCTGCACCTGCTGTTGGCATCCTCCCTGGTAAGTTGTTGTTTCATGGGCAGGAAGGCTGTCTCAGCCCTATGTAGCTTCCTACACATTATGAAGCACACTAAGAAAATGTTTTGAAGAATATTTGTCTTTTCCTTCTGACACTTCTGTCATGTTAGTTTTCCAAGTTATTAATTTACTTGTATTTGAAATACGAATTTAGCTTTAAAAGAAGCTTTTGTGGTAATTCAAGGACTAAAATAATTCAGTGTGCCAAGTGAGCAGGTTCTATCCTTATAAAAAAGGAATTACAGTGGATAAGAAGTGGAAAATGTATGTTGGTTTATAATGTTTGCATATTGTGATCCTGTTAGTATGGCTGTCAAGGAGGTTCTTTGCTGTGGATTTTGTGATTTCTTGGTGTTCTTGTACCGTCAACCACAATTACGTATTAGTAAAAATATTCCTAGTTAATAAACAGACTGTTTCTTGGAAGTGAACTGCTCTGAAAAGCCCACACGCATTGTAAAGTAAAATCCAGTATGTTGAGGAAGAATACTGAAGAACCAGAAAGTAATGGTTAATCTGGTTTAATCTCTTATGCTAAAATACTCGTTTTTCACCTCTAGGAAGAATATCTTTCTCTTGTGGCCAGACTTATTATCCATTTCCGAGATATTCGTAAGTAATTTTTTAGTTTTGGTTTTCTTCTTAAAAGTGGTTACTCATTGAGTCCTCCTAAAAGAAAAAAAAAAAAAAAGTACATTTTAGGGCTTCTATGTGCGATTCTGCATGTGATTCTTAACAGGTTGCTTTAAAAATCTTCCTGTAGTATGCATGCCTAATTTCTAAATACTATTTCTTTTACACATCATCTATAATTGAAAAGTATTTAAGAAATTCTTTAAACTTGCTACTTTTCCTCCTTCCAAATTTTTCCTATATCTTTGCCTTCTTTCCATTTTTTGTATAGCATTCTGATTCAATTAAAATTGGCTTGTTTTTTACTAGTGCTACAGTAGATAGTGGGGTTTCTTTTATTTTTTAAATTACAATGTGAATATATTTCTTGTAGAGAGTATATCCAAAGGGTTGATGTGACAATATTAGCAAAGATGATTAATTGTTTTTTCTTTGCAGACAATAAGAAATCTCAAGCCTCAGTCAGTGGTAAGAGTTCCTTTTTTGTTGTTGTTTTCTTCCTTCCCCCATACTCTCCACTTCTAAATAGAACAGCTTAGAAATCAGGGCTGTGGTGTACTAAGAATAAAGTGTCTGTGTATTCCCTAGCTGGGGTATTAAATGCTGCTGGAATGAAGGAAGGGGTAGCGTGATAGTCTTGGAGTTGTTCAGTAGTGAGGGTGACAGGCTTGGACAGTGCTTTGGATGTAACACAGCAGACTTGTTTGTTTCCCTGTTTGTACTTTCGTTAGCTCACAGCACGAAGATTCATGAAAGCAGAAGAGTGGTTGAAACTAATCTCCTGCTGAGCAGCCCAGGTTCCTGCCTGTTGCCAGCTTTGGCCTCCTCAGGTGTTGCATCGGGGCAGAAGCATTTGCAGGGTATATGCGCTGTGCCATTTGGCTGAGCTTAGATCTGATCCTGGCTTCTCCCTCTGTGCTAATTCTCACTACATTGTATGCTAGGGACATAGTATGGTCCTGTATTTTTGTCCCTCTGTAGGGTGAATATGCAGTCTGTAATTGATTAACATGCAGTCTAGACTGCTGGAAATTTTGTTGTAAGTATTCTTAAGAAAGAGGTGGTGTGTGTTCTGTACCTGGTTAATATTGATTCTGCACCCCGTGTTGTGTTTTGACCTCTTGAATTGTCTTTCTCTCTTTAACTTCACTTTTATGTGTGCCCAGGATTCCGATTATGAAAACTGTCTTGAAAGGCATTGAATTTATTCAGTGCATAAGAACAGTGATGTTAGAAGGGGAACTGTATAGCAAAGTACATCCTCTTGTCTGAGCATTGCTTCTCTGATTTGAGGAAGATCCACAGTGGGGCTCTCATGTTTTTTGAGGTTAAAAGCTGTATATCTTCATGGAGTTTTGTTGGCAGCTTGTTTTGACTTGTGTATAAATTTCGAGGTGGCTAATAAGTTCCTTTTCTCTAATGTATTTAAAATCTGTGTGGAACTTCACAACACGGGAGCACTTTAAATCATCTATACTCTTATTTACAGAGAGACAAAGATACGCTGGAAGCCTCTTGCCTCACAGGCAGGGCAGTGATTCTTAGTTTGTCAGGGTGTTGGATCTAGTCATGGTCTGAAGTTGCCAGATCAGAGAGTGAATGATGGAGAGCAGAGGATTTTGGAAGAGCGATTGCATGGCTGGCTGCGTATCAGTATCTGTTTTCTTTGTAGATCCGATGAACGCCCTGCAGAATCTAACTGGGGGTCCCACAGCAGGGGCGCCTGGGATGGGCATGGCTTCCCGAGCCCAGGGAGCACCAATGAGTGGGATGACAGGCCTTGGTCCAATGGCACAGCAGATGAGTCTCCCGGGGCAGCAGCAGCCTCCTGGAACCTCAGGAATGGCCCCTCATGGCATGCCTGGTGTCTCTACAGCTACTCAGCAGAGTAAGTGTTCAGTTTGCTTCAACCACTGAAATTGTTAGAACAGCTTTTCAGTAATAAGTCCTTTCCTCAAGGAAAAGGTGCTGAAGAGATGTCACACGTCTGGCTAAATCAGCCAAGTGAACTGGGGAAAGAATTGATTTTAAGTACTGCTACCTAATTAGATAAATGTCTTCATTAGTATAGCAAGCAAAAGTGTAGCCATCGTATGAGCAAATTCTTCTTTCATCCTGTCAGCTTCAGAACGCTGTTTTTGTAGAGTTCACCCGTGTTTTCCATGGTATGGTGCTTCCTGCTGGTGACTTCGGTGCGCGTTTCCTCCTGCACATTTTTACTCTCTACTTAGGTTGCTGACTCAATGGAGGCAGAGTGAATTAGAAGTTGGTAGTACGAAGTGTAATTAATTCTGCTGTTAATGTGCCTCATCCATTTGAGGAAGCAAAAGTGTATACTGCTAATGAAGGACATTAATTAATCTCACATTGTTTGGGTATCATATTTTAAGTACAGTCTATCTTCTCTTTAGCTCAGCTTCAGCTTCAGCAGATAGCTCAGCAGCAGCAGCAGCAGCAGCAGTTCCAGCAGCAGCAGGTGGCCCTGCAGCAGCAGCAGCAGTTCCAGGCCCAGCAGTCAGCCATGCAGCAGCAGTTCCAGGTCCAGCAGCAGCAGGCAGCGGCTGCTGCCGTGGCCCAGCAGCAGCAGCAGCAACAGCAGCAGTTGCAGGCTGTCCAGCAGCAGCAGCAGCACATGCTGAAACTGCAGATGCAGCAGCAGCAAAACCAACAGCAGGTGATGGCAAACAGCTACAATGGCAAATGTGGTGATTGGTTACTTGTCAAGTGAGGCCTGGCTTGTGTGGAAATATCAGCTCTGCCTGTTATTAACACATTTCCACTTTAGGGTAGAGCTTCAGGTTAGACTGGCAAGTTAATTGACAGCAAAAATTACATGCTAGGGGAAAGGTTTTACAGATGTTTTGTTTCTTTCTTCTGTCATAGCAATAGGAAATTAAAATCTCTGTCTCTTTCTTTTTGTAAATGTCAGGATTGTCTTTCATTCTGACAGAAATAGGTGGGAAAGAGCAGCACTTGAATTACTCTAGCAAAAGTGGCTGTTTTGTCATTGTGTGAATAACATGTTGCCACTTCAAAAAATGTGTATGGAGCACATAATATATATATCTACACGTGTACATTATATATATATGTACATCGTCCTTAGGCACAAAAGCAGATGAGGAAACTTCAGCTGTTATATTCTTGCACAGTTTTTGGTAAGGGGTGATTACATTTGAAAAACTGTATCTGAGCCCATTTGTGCAGGAGAAGCTGATGGACTTCACCTTTGCTTTTAAAAGTTACAGGAAAGTTTGTAATGTGGAAATACAGGCTATAGCACCATTTAGGGCTGAGATATATGAAGGATGAGTGGATAAAAAGGTTGGGCTTTGCCTTTGGGCTTAAAAAATCAATCTGATGTATTGGGATTCTGTTTACTTTTGGTTTATGCTATAAAAGTAAGTCTGCTGTTGCATTGCTGGAAGCTTTATCATCCTGGCTTTTCCTGCTTTTCAGATGCAGCAGCAACAGCAGCAGCAGCAACTCCAGCGGATTGCTCAAATGCAGCAGCTGCAGGCAGCACAGGTCATGCAGGCGCAGCAGCAGCAACAGCAACAGCAGCAGCAGCAGCAACAAATACCACAACAACAGATACAGCAGCAGCCACCTCAACAAGTCATGCAACAGCAGATGCAACAGATACAACAGCAGCAACAGCAGCAGCAGCAACAACAGCAACAACAGGTTGCTCAGGCACAGCAGTCTCAACTTCCACCACAATCCCAGCCTCAACCCCAGCCCATGGTATCTCAACCACAGGCAATCTCAGGACAAATTCCCAGTCAGGTTATGCCTGTTACTCTTACGCCACAGCAGTTAAAAGCTATGCAGGTAAGGGCTAGTGACCAGCTGATTATTGATTTGGTATGATCATCTAGAGAAATAAAAAATATATCTGACTTTTGCTAATAATGAAATAGGAGAACCATAACTTGTTAAGAGCTGTGCAGTTAGCAAGTTACAAATGCAGGGTGTTTAAAGGTTTATATCTGGGCCTGCCAGTACAGAACAGTTTCGTACCTAAGAGTAGGAGTTTTGGAAATCTGTGAAAACCATTCATGCAGCTAATATTTTAAAAATACTTTCTTGTCTCACTCTTAAATGAGCAAGTGAAAAAAAGAAAAAGAAACATACTCTGGTTAAAGAAAAATTATCTCCATGCTGTTTGCTTTTCTACAACATGAGCAAGTACTTTGAAGTGTTCTAGACTGCAGCCAGTGTTATCTCTACCATGCTGGCTTTGCTTCTGCTGCCATGTTGGGAGGTTTTGGTCACAGTTTAATATGCTGGTTGTTCTGCCTTGAAGAGAAGGTGGTTAAGACAGTAGTTTTACTCTGTTGAACCTCTTGCTGGGTCATCCTCTTAATGGTGCAGCTTTTTGAAGGGTTACGGTCATTTTTATCTGGGCTCCATAGGTTGTGGTTGAGCCAAAGCTCAGACCTGTTTTTCTTCGGGCCTTGCTGGGGAGAAGTGGAGTGTCAGCCACACTTCAGAAATGGATGAGTTGATACCTCCACTTTGTGCTCCTACCAGCTAAGCTAGGAGTAGTTAAATGTCATGATTGTCACACTGACGGATGTAATGAATGTATAAACATTTGAAATGCTGGTTAACTTTTTTGCCAGAAAGTTAAGTATCTATTATTGTATATAAGAGCTGATAGTAGAGGTACGAAGTTGCAAGAAGTTGTTGAATTGGGTGTGCAGTCTGTGGGAAAACTATTCTAAATGTTTTAAACATGGGAACTTGTTTTCACAAAAAACCTCAAGAACTTTAGTTTGTGAGGCTGGCCTTGTCTCCATATCCTTTTTAATGCGCATAGCGAATGCAGTTGAAACAGAAGTGTCATACCCTACTCAGGTATGTATATTTACTTTGGTTTTTGTTCTCATGCTCAAGGTAAGAGCTCAGCTGGTCCAGCAGCAGCAGCAGGCAGCAGCAGCGGTGCAAGCAGCTCAGGCCCAAGCTGCTCAGATGGGAGCTTCAGGGCAGGTAAGGGCCCAGGGGCCGGTATCACAGGTTGCAGGCCTGTGGCAAGTGCATGCTAGAGATGAGCATGGAGTTGGGTTTCTGGTGGTTTCTGATGAGGGCTCTGACATGGGTCATCCCCTGTATAAAGGGGATATGGTCTTCTATGCTGTTTCTCCTTTGCCTGGAGTCAGAGGCAGGATTTCATTGACAACCTCTCTGTGCATGCTCTCTGTCCCAAGTAGGTACGAGTGTTGCCTGTACTGACACAGGAATGCACATGAGTAAGATGGTCTCCTGTGGGCACACTACAAATCTGACTGTTGGTACCTGGAGTGTATCACCTCTTCTTTCGTTAAACTCTCTTAGGTGACTGCTTCGTTGTGTAAACTGATTTCTGTACTGTGAATCTTTGCCTGCTATCTTTAATCACATGTGATTTACCTTCCATCTTCATGTATTGACTATAAAAAAAAATAGTATAGACAATGAAATCTTTCTGCACTCCCCTTTCAGTCCTTTCATCTTCCGTTCTTCTTCTGAGTGAAATGGGCAGTAGATCTAGATTGCTCTTGTTCTGGATGTGAATTGTGAAGAACAAATGGTGTCTGTCACAAGTGCAGAGTTACATTTGAAAAAAAAAAAGTGCTGGGTGAAAGCTTGTTGTCTAACATGGTTTTTTTATCCTGCAATACACCTGCAGCCCCAGTGGTTGTTTCTTGATGTGTGTCTGGTATGAAGGAGACATGGGGAAAAAAATGGGAATGGCTTGAGCTGAACCTCTCATCCCATTTTCCACAAGAATATGAAAGTCTTTTGTGGCTTATCTCTGTAGTGTTTCATATTGAGGCATTTTACAGACATGGGTAAGTACAAATATCACTACTTTGTAGATGAAGCGAGAGGCAGACAGATGAAATGAGGCTGACTAGGTCTAATGGCAGAATTCTTTTTGTATACCCAGACATTCCATGTTTTTCAAGCACCATTTTCTGTTCAGTGCACAAGTAATTTTATAGATTAAGTAAGAAGCTTTTAATATGGACTATGATAGCAATTGCTTCTTCGATGTACAGACTTGTATCAGGGAGAGTGTCTTTACCACGGTCACTCTTGTGTGGCCCACGTCCTTGTTGGTGTGGCCAAGTTCTGTTTCTGAACTGGTCCTTTGGCTTGTGTCAGTGTAACACAGGATGTAAAAGCTGAGCAGCGGTAAGTACAGTTGGGACAATACTGGCAGCAATGCAGAATTACCTTCCTACAGTTGAAATGTGAATTAAAACTTGTTTGTTTCTTAAATAATTTCCAGGTGGGAGCTGCAGGGATTTAGGCTGACTGGAAGGAGACACTGACTTTTTTTTCCTGTTACTAACTCTAATGGTGCTCTTTTCAACTCTGAAGCAGATGGATTGTGTTTATGTAGAATCAACTTAATTCTTGCCCTGTTTAGTGACTTCATGTGCCAGTGGCTTAACAGCACAGTGCATTTGAAAAGCTTTGGGTGATAACATGGTTGACAGCGAGTTTTGTATTGCAGCTTTGTTCAGTCCTGTGTAGTGAATTTGGGGATTGCTCTCTGTCTACCACATATGGAGTTTGGAATATTCCACATACGGGCTTTACTCCTTTTATGTTCATGCCATTGCAATATGAGTCTACTAAAATTCACTTAAATTCACTTACTACTATGAACTTCAATAACTAAATGGGTTTCTTGTACGTGTCTAAATATTTTCTGTATATAGTAGTTTTAAGATTGTGGCTGTATATAATATTACAATGCAGCTTCAGCACTGAGAGTGTATAAGGATTTTCTTTAATTTATAAGAAGTTTCTTTTAAGACTAGATTTTTGCTTTGTATTTAGTACACTTTTCAGTTGCATCAGCATTTTTAATAAATCTGCCTTGATTTCTTTATTTGGTTCAGGGATGCTTTTTTAATAAACAAATCCTATCCCAGTCTTTGCTTTGTTACATTTAAACTTAGTCTTTAAGGGCTTTCAAACTGGGAATTTTGCTTGCTATGTCTGCATTTTTCCTTTTCCATAAAGTTTCTGTAAATCCTTCGTACATAAAAGTAAAAGCAGTCTCGGGTTTAAATGTGGATTCATGTGAGTTTTGAAGTTCTTCTCTGAAGTTATAAAGACGCCAGACAGGTCAATGTTACCCTGCTTGGGTGTCTAATCCTTGTGAGCATGTAACTCACAGGGAAGCTGATAGCAGTAGTGTCCTAGCAACCAGGGAGCTGTACAAAATGATTGCAGCACCAAGGAATAAAATCTGTAATCAACTGCAGTTAAGTGTCAGTGAAGTTTAAGTCACTGTTGTGGTGCAATTCCTTCAGGTGCTCAGAATGCAGAGTGGCTGTTGCTGTTTGAAAATCTGAGCTGCAGTGCAGTGGCAGTGGCACTGTATGTACCTGTGCTCACCAGAAGCTGTGTATTTATGGAATGCTGAATGTTTGGATGTGAGATAAAAGAAAGTTACAGGTTCTGGATTCTAATTGTTCTATTCCACTTCATTTTTATCAAATAATGGGGTTTGTAGGTTACTTTGGAGGGAGATCCTCTTCTTGCTCTCTGATTTGTCTCGGTTTACAGGGTATGGAATTTTACCCCATAAGAATCAATTTCACTTGTGGAGGCAGACTTGTGTTCAGTTAAAATCTTTTTCTAAAGTACTTAAACATTTCTGGCTGTGTTCTTGTTTTATGAGAAGAGTAACTCCTTTATGGATATATTGCTTTGGAAACCCTTTTCTTGACTCCTTTGTCAAAGGGTCACAGGTTTTGTAAATACAAATGAGCTGGAGAATGGGAAAAAATAGATTACTTATGTTAAGAGAGTGGAATTGGTGCCATTTTATGTATTTCCTTTCCAAAGCACACATTTCAAAAAATACAAAAAAACCTAACCCAAAATTGTATGCTTGTGCACTTGTTTGACCAACCACAATACTACAAACAGTTGAGAGCCTTTGAATTGGAGTTTGTCATGTTGCTTCCAGTGGTTTTCCAGACACTTAACCTGTGAATATTCTTCTAATTTCCTTTGCCTCAGTGGAAGTAATCTAAATCTTCACACTTTGGTGGTGTGGCTTCAGAAACATGGCCAAGATGGGACATGTGGGTCACCATAACATGCCTGGGATTCCACACGCTCCAGAGATCTGTGTGCATTCACGAGGGTCTAAGATGGGGTGATTGTGCCTGAAAGGATATTTTTTCTTCTCCCCCCACCCCCAGCAATTTCCCCCTTTTTTTTTGGTTTTGTTAGGGTTATGTTGCTTCACCAGCTCTCACATTGATACCGTAGCTCTTCAGTGCACTTCGTAGCATTCACCTGTGCTTTGTGGCAGTGCTGGGTTGTTGTGTTTGCTCGTGGCGGCTGTTGCATGCTGTGTGTGCACGTGTGCACGTGTGTGTGATGTCTGAAGCGCTCTCATTTGTTTCCCTTTTGAAATCCTGTCTCTGACCATCCCTCTTTGCCTGGATGGAAAGGGACTGCATTGCTCTGATGTTGTGAACTAACAGCTGTGCTGAATTTGACACTATTTTCTTTATCAGTTATTGCTTTCCTTTTTCAGTCTTGCTATGTTGTATTTAATTTTATTTATTTTTAACAATTGTAAGCACATGCATTCTTTGACTCTCTAGAGACATGTTGCTGGCTGCTTCAGTCCATTTACATAAACACCAAGCAGGGGTGCCTCAAACCATTTACAGGAAGGAGACTATATTATCTCTTAGGTTAGTTAGGATTGTGTAGGTTCCTTGGTAACATGTAAGCTAGGAAAAAAAAGGTAGCCCAGAGAATTTCACTGTAGATATTTGAAGTACTAAACAGAAGCTCTTTGACTGATAAGTGAATCTGCCAAAGTTACCTGAATACTACCTCAAAAATATGCTGATCTTGTTGTAAATTCTCAGTATGTGGTGTAATATCAAATTTTAAGTAACAGGGGGCTATACATATGTATAATCTGTGTGGCTTATGCAGGCTAATGGTTCTGAAAGGTACTTTTAGACACTGTAGAGCAGCATAGTCCTAATACTATTTTAAAATTATTCATTCTAGTGCTAACCTTAATCATTTACCCTAAATGATTGTGCTTTAGGGTGTGCTCACTCTATACAGTTTGAGAATCAAAAAGCATTAATAGGCTTGAGGAAGATCATAGCCTCAGGGTAACTTAGCACAACTTAGTAGTAGAGGAATAGGTATTTGTCAAAATTATGGAAATTTAAAAGGTATATTTGACTTATTCTGTGGGTTATAACAGGAAGGAAATAGATTTTTCAAACCTTGAAATCCTTTTTGTTGTCTTTGGCATTGTTATACTGGCATAGGTTAGGCTGGTGTGAAATTTGCTCACTGTGGAGCATTGTACTGACAGTTGCTGTTGAACTGTCTGAAAAAAATATAATCGAGGGGGCATTTGCAAATACTGCTAAACCCTTGGAGTCCACAGTGGAGGAAAGCACATCAGAAACCTATGGCATTATAGAGCTTCTTATATGGAGCATTCTTGACAGCAATCTTAGAGTACTTATTTCCAAGAATTTTAGAACTCAAAGATGTCAGGAAAAATTTAGGAAAGGCCCCTCATGGAAATGACAGGCAGGATACTCAACCCCTGACCCACAGATCTGAGTCTGCGTATCGGCTCTCTCAAGATACCAGCAACTCATTAGGTGCTCTCTGAAAACAGATAGGAGCATAAAAAGGAGTTTGATTTCCAGGCCAGTACGTTAGGTTAACCTTTAGAGAAAAGCTCACTAACCTTCCCTTCACGCTCCCCCCTCCCCAGTTCCTGGAGGTTGCATGTGCTTCTCATCCTGCCAGTGCACTGCATTTCTTGTTTTGCGATTACTTTTGTCTGTTGTCCCTCTGTCCTCAAAGATGATCACCGCACCTATGGCCCGAGGTGGGATGCAAATCAGACCACGGTTCCCGCCTACCACCGCTGTGTCTGCTACACCACCAAGCTCCATGCCCTTGGGCGGACAGCAAATGCCACAGGTATTTACTGGGTCAAAGCACATTGTGTCAGGAATTGTGCAAAGCTTCACTGCCTGGGTCTGTAGCGCTGCCTTTCAAGCAAGGGGACGTTCACTTTTGCATCAAACAATGAACTTGCTGGTGTTGCTCAGGATGTTGGTCTGTTTAGGTTGTGGTTTTTTATGGATCATTTTTCATTTTAAGTAAGGTTTTCTGAGAGCTTGGGATATCAAATAAAGCGTTTTTAAAATGGCATAGATCTGTATTTTAACATTTAAACCTTTTCCATGTTCAGAATTGATTCAAGTCTCAAATTAAAGGTCCCCGCTCTGTGAGTGTGCATTTCTGAGCGTTGCAAGTCAGCACTGCAGTGTACCTGGCTGTGCTGTGTCCAGGGCCTTGCGTGGCTTATGTTCATGCTCTGTACAGGTGCTTCTTGCCTTATTATTAAATCTGGCTCATTTCAGTTTGAGCAGCTTCTTGGCATGGTATCAGGGACACAGAAAAATTTGAGCTGTTCTTTTCTTTCATGATTGTGTAGGAGGTGCTGCCAGAAGGATTCCACTTGTTCTTGCATCAAAGAAGAACCAGTGTAGGCAGGCTGGCAGCTCCTATCCAGCTGTTGCTGGAAAATGCATGAGGTCAGAGCACTTCATTTCTTCTCAGGAGTTTGCAAAGGTAGTGACAGTGATCAGAAGGATTCTGCAGTCCTAGGCAAACACTTCTGTTGTCATTTCTGGTTGAAGATGGATGGTCATTTCAGTCCAGGACAGTGTGTAAATGTTAACTGTCATAAACCCCAGGCATAGCTGTGGAATCAGAGGGGAATTTACTTTGCACTTAGGTCACTGTAGCAGTTAATATATATTGAGATAATCATCTCCCATTTGAAATATCCACAATATTTGAGGCTTTCCCATGGATATTTAAATATTAGTTTTGCTTATATTTAATATTTGACTCATAGCAAGACTTCTAGTTCAAGCATTCAGTGCCATAGGGTGATCTTTTAGCACTCTCATTGTTACTGAGGAGCTTTGATTTCTGACACCAAGTGAACTGGTCATCAGGAGTATTCTCAGCATCATGCCAAGGATTGTGAAAGTGATGTAGAAGCCTGAACAACTGGTCAAAGCAGAAGAAGAAGAGAAATTTTTCATGAACAATGATTGGAGTGAAAATGGCTCCTAAGCAGGTGCTAGGATGGGTGAGTGAGTCGTGGTTTACTGGTGGCTGGAAACATGTTTTGAAAGGCAGTCTGACCTGCCATGTACTTGACAGCTCTGGATCAGCATGAATCTCTAGTACTGTCTGCCAAAACATTTTTTTTCAGGTTCTAGTTAGATTGGAAATTAGAAAGGTTGTCTTTTACACCTCTTAATCTTATAAAATGCTTAACTAATATTGTCCATTGGATATAACTTCCTTGTCATCAGAGTCCTTGCAGCTGTTCACAATAGGAGTAAAGGGCTGTAGCATATATGTGGTTATTAATTACTCATTTAAGAGCATGTCCTCTTCTTGACTATAGTATCAAAATCCATTTAGATGTGGTGATAGATAGTTCAGGGTGTATTTTGTCTTTAGGAAAGAATCTTGGTATTGCAATGAAGAATGCTTTTCAACAGAAGGACCAGACGTGGTATCAATAACTTGTGGCTATTTATTTTTACCCCATATGACAAAACAGTCTGTCCTTTTTATCACAAGACTCATTTGATTCTCCAGTGAGTTTGTTTGGTTGGGGTTTTTTGCTTATTACAGTCTTTTCAAACAAAACAAAACGAAACTAATTGCTGATATGACATTGTATTCCACAATCACCTGGCGTTTTGATTTGAAAGAGAGTTAGAACTGAGAGCCCTTACCAGCCTTATCCCCTGAGTGCTGTTCTGTGCCTGAGACTCAGCAAACTGGAGATAGAACTCATGGCTGGGTTTACCTTCCTGGACAGTGTGCTCTGAACACTAAAAATAGCTTTGATTTAGTGGATGTAAATGCAAACTTTTATCATGCAAGCCTAAATATCTTTTGGGCAAGATTTCAGAAAATTAGAGTATGGTGTATGATCAGGACACTGTAGAGTCAACAGAGTAAATTCATACTCAGTGGGCTGTAGTAGCTGTCCATGGACATGCTTTTATGCACAGAAATTAATGTCCCTCAGTGAAAAAATACATAGTTGCATTTCCTTGTATCTGTTGAAGATGCAGGGTATACAGAGGATCAGTAACCATGGCTTAACTCTGGAGTTGAATGAGTTCAATGAAGTTAAAGCTCTGGAGAGGAGGGGTTTTTTTGTCTTTTGGGTTCATAGCGATTTTTGTGGTGTGTTTTGTTTGTTAGTTTGGGGTTTTTTAAGCCTTCTTTTTACTCAGAGTCAGCTGCAAAGAGCATTCCCCAGAAGTTGAAATTTCATGAAATTGTTACAATCTTAATCTGTGTCCTGCAAACAATGTAGAAACCTAAATCTGAAATGTGTTCTACAGAACAACTGAAATTATTATGTAGCAAATGAACTGCTGTCAAAGAAAACTGAGGCAGTAAGTTCAGAACTGCCCATTTCTGAATGTTTTTTAAAATGTCACGATTTTGCTTACTATTAGACATTGGCCTTTGCTGTTCTGAAATGAAGCTGGCAGAGAGCAAACCTGTTGAAAGAAGGAAATCTGTTTGCCTGTGCATGTATTTGAATGAGGAGGGGTAGTGCAAAAAAATTAAATTCATCCAGTGCTTATGTGCACAGTAAATGCTGCATGTCCTTTTCTTCACTTTTCTGCAGCATTTGTAAATTAATGTAAATAATGTCCTTGGTGCCAAATTACACACAGAAACTTAAATCTGGCAAAAAACCTAATGAAATCTCCTGCCTTCCTGCCTTCCTGCCTTCCTTCCTGCCTGCCTTCCTTCCTGCCTGCCTTCCTTCCTGCCTTCCTGCCTTCCTTCCTTCCTTCCTGCCTGCCTTCCTGCCTTCCTTCCTGCCTGCCTTCCTTCCTGCCTGCCTTCCTTCCTGCCTTCCTTCCTGCCTGCCTGCCTGCCTTCCTTCCTTCCTGCCTGCCTGCCTGCCTTCCTTCCTGCCTGCCTTCCTTCCTGCCTTCCTTCCTGCCTTCCTGCCTGCCTTTCTTCCTGCCTTCCTTCCTGCCTGCCTTCCTTCCTTCCTGCCTTCCTTCCTGCCTTCCTTCCTGCCTTCCTTCCTGCCTTCCTTCCTGCCTGCCTTCCTGCCTGCCTTCCTTCCTGCCTTCCTGCCTTCCTTCCTGCCTTCCTGCCTGCCTGCCTTCCTGCCTGCCTGCCTGCCTTCCTTCCTGCCTTCCTGCCTGCCTTCCTGCCTTCCTGCCTGCCTGCCTTCCTGCCTTCCTGCCTGCCTTCCTTCCTGCCTTCCTGCCTGCCTTCCTGCCTGCCTTCCTGCCTTCCTTCCTGCCTTCCTTCCTGCCTGCCTTCCTGCCTTCCTGCCTGCCTTCCTTCCTGCCTTCCTGCCTTCCTTCCTGCCTGCCTTCCTGCCTGCCTTCCTGCCTGCCTTCCTCCCTCCCTCTCTCCCTGGATTTAAGTGTTCAGAAGTAATTTTGTGTAACCAACTTGAGACACTTAACAGGGGCCTGATTTTCAGGAAGTGATGAACCACTCCAAGTGGTCTTACTCTGACTTGATGAAAAATGGGTGCAGTATCCATATGGGTAAGTTCTAAGTAATTTGCTGTCTAATAGCACATTAAATAGACTTGTGAAAGATCAGGGAATGCTTTTTGCAGTGTCCATCCCAGCTTCCTTCCAAACATGGTGAGTTGCCTGGTGTCAGAGGCAAACTGCTTTTCAATCTCAGAAATGCTTTTCCAGCTGTTGAGGAGAGACATGCTGTTAAAGAATCCACCTCCTTTGGAAAACAGTAAGCATAGGCTCAGTAGTTGTTGACTATGGAGAAAATAAAGGTATTGTAGCTGATTTATAACATCATTTCAGCCTCGCTTGTGTCTGGTATTACCTTTGTGGGAGAGGTTGCAAAGGTACTGGGGTTACTGAAGATCGAAAAAAACATCATAGTATGTCAGGCTGCATTTGATTTGAAACTATTCTGTAATGGATGATAAACTAGTATCTCCAAGCTAAGCAGTTTTGCACTGAGCTGGGGATTGTTTGTGCCCATTTTTGAGGGGGAGTTTGACCTTTTGCATAGCTGCAATGTGATGTACCAAGCAAAACATTTCTTGTTGTAGTCAGTGTGTCCATGCAAAAGTAGATAATGTGCTAAATACTTTTCAGTGTGCTAGATATCATGTCCTCTGGATACAGTTGGATTATTTAGATGGATATTTAACGAAAGAGTGAAGGGCAACACCAATTTTCAGTGCCTGCGAAGTGTCTGGGACTCGTGGATTTACTGGAACCTTTGCTTAAAAATGGTTTAGACTTAGGGAAAGTTGTTAATTTGAAGATGCTAATCAATGACTTACAGATTGGACACATGGGTTAATAAGCCACAATATATTGCCTCTGCAGGCTAATTCCATTTATCTTTGTATGTACTTATTTATAGCCTCAAGTCACAAGATGTCTGCATGTGCCTTAAACATGATCACTTAATATCTGCATTACTATACCATGCCTCTGCCATTGCACAGGCTTTCTTGTTTGGTTTTAAGTGATTAAAGGGAAAAATGTGTGTTAAAACAAATGTGAGAAGTTGCTCAAATTTGAGTATCATCTGTCTCTGGCACTGTAGAATGTACAGAATAAACTTAGTTGTTACCCAGAGTTTGGTGCTGTTCTGGAAATGCTCTTACCTGCCTTCTTGTCCTTCAGGCACACCTCATCATTCTCCAAAGGTCAGAAAGCTACTTCATTTTTTTTTTTTCCACCCAGCCATTCAGTTTGGAGTTTCTATCTCTACCCAGATTTCCAGAACTCAATATTTAAACAAAATGTTGGTAATTTGGCTTACCTAATTTTTTTCTTCCTTCTTCCTAAAGAAAACCAGTTGAGAAGCTACAGTCAAGTCTGACAGACCTTTGAAGACTAATTAAAATGTTTAAATAAGGAGGGTTTTTTGACTCTTAATTATCAAGTGGGAATTGTCTTTTCTTCCTGCTCTTCTTTAGTTCTAATAAAGTCCAGGTTTTTCACATGGCACTTCGGACATTTTAATTGCAACATGATGGTTTGGGCAGTGCAAAATAGTTATTATACAGTTAATTCAAGCTATGTGCAGTTTTAATGGTTATTTCTACTGAAGTTGGTAAGATTTACTGCCCTGAGAGCTTCAAGAATGATACAGGTGGGAGTGTCCTTATGGGGGAGAAAGGAAACTAATACTTTCATTTCTTGTAGACCTGAGGATACACTTCTCTCCACAGGTAAAGCCTTTTAGTTAGGTTCCCATCCTCTGCTCCCTTTTGTTGTTACTGATTGTATCTTTTCCCACATTCCAGGTCAGCCAGAACAATATTACCATGATGTCATCCCCATCTCCTGTCCAGCAAGCTCAAACACCCCAGTCAATGCCTCCACCACCACAGCCGCAGCCATCTCCTCAGCCTGGCCAGCCAACTTCTCAGCCAAACTCAAATGTCAGGTGAGCCACACTGCAGCTTTTGAGGACTTGTGTTAATGCCCTAAGTGTGAGGTTTTCAAAAACATTCAATATATCTTACTCTGTTTCCAGTGAAGTGAATGAATTTTAATACCAACTGCACTGGGAGCACAGGGGAGACTGCTGAATACACTCTGAAAACCCCCATTTTACATAAAGAATCCGTGTATGAAATCCTCACCAAGGCAGAACTACAGAGTGCCATAACAATGCCTACTAAAATCATATCTGCTTATAGGCTTATGATCCCTCCTTGTCAGATTCTGTCAGGTTTGATTTTATGCTTATTTTTCAGCTCTGGCCCTGCTCCATCACCCAGCAGCTTTCTCCCCAGTCCATCTCCACAGCCATCGCAGAGCCCAGCCGCTGCACGAACACCTCAGAACTTCAGTGTCCCGTCCCCAGGTCCTTTAAACACTCCAGGTAAATGATCTCAGGGCTACACTGCAGACCATGAGTTGGGCTGTGTTTTGGTAGCAGTAATGGTTCCTAGGAGACCCGTTACTTTTGGCACAGTGTAAACTTCCAAGAGTTCTGCAGCTGGCATTGCAAGTAGTGAACACATACACACATACAACACAACAGCTTGGATTCCCAAACCAAAGCCAGTTGAAACCTCTTTTCTCATCACTGAACTATGTAACAGGTTTTTCTAATTTCCCCCGTATTTTGAAAAAAGAATGATACTTAATTTAATGGAGCAAATTTGTAGAGGCATAATGATTCCTTAGTTCCAGCAGGAAGGAACCCTTAGTGACACTGTGCAGTTGTAAAGGACATAACCACTTAATCACAGGCAGCAGGCTGCTTTGCTCCACAACACCTTCCCAGGTGCCCTCTGGCACTTTGCACTTCCCTCCCAGACATAATAAGCAGTTTGTGATACTGTGAATGGAGGTGACATACTGGCTCCTTTTCATGTCAGTGTTATGTGCTTTGCAGTTAGGAAAGGACCCACTTAACAAAAATTGCAGTCTATTTATTGTGTTTATTTAGTGTTTAAAGCATCAGAGTGAAGGCAAGATAAAGACCTAGAAAATGGGTATATGGAACTTTGGAACTTTTCCAGAAAAATATGGATTAAGTGGGAATTGCTGTTCTGCCCATAGAACATGTTATTTCTACACAAAGACTAGAGGCTTGGGCAAGCTCTTAAACTATGGAGGGCATCCAGTTGTGGATTTGGATATTTTACGTGAGCTACACTTGGAGATCAAGATTCTGAAATGAGAGAGTAATGTTCTACAGTATCTTTTATCACCCTGTGACAGGCAGTCTTCCTTTTTGCTAGGAAATCCAAATTCTGTCATGAGTCCAGCCAGTTCTGGTCAGTCAGAGGAGCAGCAGTATCTGGAAAAACTCAAGCAGCTATCAAAATACATTGAGCCACTCCGGAGGATGATCAATAAAATAGATAAAAATGAAGGTGAGGTTTCCTATATTTGGCCATGCATTTCTCTGTGTCAGCTCTCTTATCTGCTGAAAGAAGCAGTACTTTGTCTTTTGTGGTGACTTCTTTTCCAGGGATTAAAAATGTCAGAGAAAGTTAGCTGTGCTTTCCTGCTTCTAACTAAAGATTTTAGTGTGAAGAGTGGGCAAAATCCTTATCCTTAAATTCTCATCAGTTTTTCTTTTACTTCTGATGGTTTTGAAACATATAGAGTTTATGCTTTGGATATACTTAGGATTAGGTGACAGGTCTTTAATCCTCACTACTTTTAGTATTGGCTCATGTTTTCGTTTTTGACAGTATGTTTTATTTCTGTCTGCAAGAATGGAAGATATTCTTGTAGTCAGTGTTTGTGTTTCTCATACTATTTCAGACAGGAAGAAGGACCTGAGTAAAATGAAGAGTCTCTTGGATATCCTGACTGACCCTTCAAAGCGGTAACTTTTTCTGTCAGTTTTCCCGGCTGTTTCAGAAATCTGTTGTTCAGCATCCAGCCCTGTTGCCATTGAGGCTGTCTGTGGGGCTCAGATAGCACAAACACTTCAGCTGAGGTGCCCATTTTGTGGGTGACATGGATGCGATTTTTCCTCTCCTGCAGGTGCCCCCTGAAGACGCTGCAGAAATGTGAAATTGCTCTGGAGAAGCTGAAAAATGATATGGCTGTGGTATGTAATCTTTGTGCCAGCAAAGATAAGCAATTCATTCCAAAAGGTCTTAAGATTTGGCAGGATTATTTTTGCAGTTTTTATTACTCATGCTGTTAAAACTTCAAGTAAGCTTGGACAAAATAAGAAAACAGGAAAAAATGGGCAAGCATTTACTTTATGTAAATCACCTGTAACAACTTTCAATTTCTTGTGCTTTGTGCCAAGACCTGAATAATTTTTTCTATGGACTGTGGCTGATTTCAGGACAGCCTTCCTAAACCAAAACTGCATATGGGTTTTATTTTGTTTTACTTCCTCCCCTAATGTTACTTTATACAGTTTCGAGAATCATTCGCATTCCACGCATTGGAAGTTTACTGCTGTGAAATTTTCCAGAATTAATAGTAGGTATTTCTGTCTTTGGTGATGATTAAAAGAAAAGGGGCTTCTGTTGTGTTTCAGCCTACTCCACCACCTCCCCCAGTGCCCCCTACCAAACAGCAGTACTTGTGTCAGCCACTTTTGGATGCTGTTCTGGCCAACATCCGCTCGCCAGTCTTCAACCATTCCCTGTACCGGACGTTCATGCCGGCGATGACGGCCATCCACGGGCAGCCCATCACGTATGTGCCACAGGCCTGCTGCCTGTCTTCAGTGCTCATTGTTTGAGCAAAAAGGATTTTGTAGAAGCTATTGAAAGAACAGATGGGTTTATGGATGGGGGTGACTTACAGCTCTTCTTTTTTCACGTCAAATATTTAACAAGTACAGTGTTGACACATTTTCACCTGGTCCTTTTGTGGACTGTGCTCTACACAGGGCCCCAATTGCTTCCCCTCGAAAACGGAAATATGAGGAGGATGAAAGACAGACCATACCAAATGTCTTACAAGGAGAAGTTGCAAGATTAAATCCTAAATTCCTGGTGAACCTGGATCCTTCGCACTGCAGTAATAATGGCACAGTTCATCTCATATGCAAGCTAGGTAAGAAGAAAGGGGGAAATGTGCGGTCTGGTTCCTCCTTGGGATTCAGAGGCTAGAAACCAAGCTCAATTATGCACAAAAAGGCTACTGTCTGGCAAGAAATGCTCTGTTCTGATGGAAGTGTGTTTGCCTTCTAGATGACAAGAATCTCCCAAATGTCCCACCACTCCAGCTCAGTGTTCCAGCAGACTATCCAGATCAGAGCCCTTTGTGGATAAAGAACCCCAGACAGTACGGTATGAAGATGCTGCCATGACATTTGTTGGGCATGTGTATGCAGCAGTAGTGGGAAAGTGTGAACACCTTATGTTGCTCTTTTACTTTAATGTTTTTAATATGATTTTTATGACAACTTCCTTTATCTGTTATCTTTTTTTCTTCCAGCAGCCAATCCCTTTTTGCAGTCAGTGTATCGATACATGACTTCAAAACTATTGCAACTCCCAGACAAGCATTCAGTCACAGCACTCTTGAACACCTGGGCACAAAGCATTCGTCAGGCCTGTCTCTCTGCTGCATAACAACTTCCCTCCTAAATAAGGAAGCAATAAAGGTCTCAACAGCTGCCCTCTTCCACATGCCACTGGAAAACCACAGTGTGGGGAGGTTACTTCAGAAGAAAGAAGCCTTATGTTGTTTTGTTTCTAGGTTGTCAGGTTCAGTAGAGAGCCTGATGTTAGACTTAGCTTTCATGCTTTCTATCTTCTGCCTCTGTGGACTTTTGCCAGTCTTTTCAAATATACAAAATCTGTATATATGGTTCTCAAGACTGTATTTAGGATGAGTTTTTATTGTCTTCTTAGAGAAGAAATTATTTGTGGACTTCCATCAGGGAGTCTGGTATAAGAGGGGTAGGGAAAAATTGTCCTAATTTGCTTTAAAATTTGCTCGGTGCCAGTATTTCTTTCACACTGTATGTTTTGTGACCTGATACTGCCCCAGAAATAAATGAGCTGCAACTAGAATGTGCTTGCAAACTTCCCAATGGGTGTAGGAAATCTTTTTGACTATTAGCTTTGCCCAGAGATGGGATAAATGACATCCTTTTAAGGCATCCCTCAAATACCTGAGATAAGCCTGGATAGTTATACTTGGGGGTGGGAATGTGAACCAAACAGAGCAAAAAAGGTATTTTATAGCTTATTTTAAATGCTACTTTGTATAAACGGTTTTTGGTTAGTATGGACCATGTTTCTCACTCTAGAAGAGTAAGGTTGATGGGAAAGAAGAGATACTAATGTGCACACTGACTTGCTCTATACATTCAGTAAATGTGTACGTAAAGGTGGAGGGGGAATCAACAGTATAAAGGCCAAGTGACACAAATCAATCCAGCAGGCTCATAGCTACATTTCTTCTTTTCAGAGTCTTTCTGAGGCATCTGGCTTCCATTGGGAGTTAACGCAGTGCACTGAAAATGTTTCTATACTACATCGGTTTGTTTAAACAGAAAGGGCAAAAAACATCATCTCAGGAGTAGAACTGGCAACTGATCTATTGTGCCTTGAACAATGATGGGCACTCCAGTCAGGCATCAGCTGCCTTGTTGTTGGGCACTTCTAATGAAAACATTTAACGCAGTTTTCGTATTTCCCCCTGTGTCCTAAGTTGTTCCCTCTTAAGTTCCTGGTGCAGGAGAATTTCAAATACCAGATGTTCCAATTATATCCTGCCCCATCTCTCTCTGTATTGTGCAGCATACCTTAAAGAGTAGCTGGGCTCTCTTACAGTAGTGTCAAGAAATTGCTATGACCTCTGTAAATCCATGTGGTGTCATCAGTTTTAGGATGTTTTTAAATGTGGGTACTTAGGAAGCACTGACTGAGGCAGCAGAATGCTATCAGTATTTTGTACATGAGCTAATGCACCATCTGTTTGTTTCTACTGTAATAAATTTATTATTATTCCTGTGTTGGATGCTAACATTGTACTGCTCTTCCCCTGTTAAATACCAGTGTCATTGGCTGAGGGTTACTGTGTTCTATGGTAAGTGAAAACTTACAGGCTTTGAAGGTTAGGGGACGAAATCATAAATGGCTCTGTATCTCATGCACCACTATCCTTACTGTCCTGAGTGAACTGGAAGACCCGGTCAAGAGGTTAGTGATAGGATCTACCTGTGGCATGACTGCAGTTTTATAAATACTCATGGCTCATTCTTCCCCCTCAAAAAAAACAAAACAGCATATTCACTAGAGTCTACAGGAACACTTTTATAAAAATAAAATTTACATTGATTATCTCTACAAGGCCACATCATTGTTTATAAAACTCCATTAACTTTAGTATTAAAAAATACTTTAGGAAGAACTGATATAATTAAAACATTTTAGTAATGGAATCCCAGGCTCATCCTTAAAACATTTATTTTTACAGGCCAGGAAGAGGAAACTAGTGTTCATGTGGTTTCCATCCTTCAAAGAAAAAAGTCATTATTACAGCATAAAGAAAATATCCAATTAGGATAATGAATGTGCAGCCAACTGGCCCAATGTAAAACCAGGATGCAAGGAAGTAGATCATCAGAAAAGAAATCAGAGTCCTGTAGCTGGCCAGAAACCTCAGACTGATCCTGGGTCCCCAGTTCTGGGTCACTCTGTCCCTCACCACAGGGCTGTACCTGATTTTCTGTATGAGCTGAGGGTTGGTCAGATGATAGCGACAAAGCCTGCCAACAAAATCTTCCCTGGAGCAAAGCACTTCCATCTGATCTGCAAACTGAGGTAAGAAGCATTTAAAAGTTAGTGTCCTCCTGCAAATACTGTCATAAAGTAACTTACTTTATTTTCTTCATTTATAGAATGAGGATTATAGGAAACGGGGGCTCAAACTGCACTTTTAAACAGCAGAACTGTCTTTGTGCAGACTTGCCTTGTGTTCCTCATACCTAAGAAAATAAATTTGCTTTTCCTGTTCTAGAAGTGTTCATTCTGAATGTTACTCCATTGTTCATCAACCATGAGCCCCTTAATAAATCACATTTACAATGTTTTGTGTACGAAAAGCAGAATTAGAGGTACAGAAGCAGGCCTCTTACTACAAGGAAATAGCCATCTAGACCACAATAAAGGAGTAATAACAAATGAAGTGTCATCTACATACGTGCAGAGTAAAGAACAGAGATGTGCAGTGGAGAGCACAGAAGGAGGCAGTGCTGTACCTACCCTTTGGTTGAGCACTGAGGACAAGCGGAACAGGAGGCGGACGAGAGTGGCATTTTCGTAGCTGCGGATGGGCTGAAGCTCAGTGTCCCCTTGATACTGCACCTCAAACCTACGTAAGCCATTTATGATCTAGAAATGGGAAAATAACACCTCAGCTTGTAGCTCCCATCTGAAACACCTTTTTACTGGCACCTCTCTTAGCCCCAAGCAAGTTGCACTTCATCATAGAAGGACAACTTGTGTTTTCAATAACAACCTAAGGAGTGATATGGAATTGTTTCTCACCTGGTACCTGCCAAGGGGTGTAAGAATGAGACCGTTCTCACTTGCAATGCAGTCTGGAAGCTGTTTTTTTCCATTCTCATCTTGAGCTGTCCCACACTTCATCATCATCTGAGTCAGCTGGGCTTCACTCAGCTACACAAGAATAACACAGTTCTAAAGCAGGCGTTTGGTCTACCCCCTAGTTAATTTACTCCTCACTTAAACTCATTAGCATTGGAAGTCTTTGACAGCCAGCTCAGATACCAAAAACTGCTTAATAGCACCTCAGTTAGACATTAAAACAAGAAGAACCTCTCCAGATTTGTCTGTGCTTGTCCAGTTCTAGAGAAGTGCTCTAGTTTGTATCTCCCCTAGCTCTCAAAGAGTATCAAAGGGCTGTCTCCTAGGGCAATTCTGTATAAGGGAGTGTGGCTGCAGAGAAATCCATCTGTTATTTTTGTTTTATAGTTCATCCATAGCTGCAGTTGTAGGTTTGATACTTAGAAATTCAGAACACCTAATTCCATCTATATTGAAAATGGGTTTTGAAGTGGTCAGGTAAAGTCGAGAAGATGTTAAAATTTACTAGCAAGGTCTTTGGATAACTTTGTGACCCCACAAAGTAAGAGACACAGGTGTATATTTGACGAATCCTGACTTGTTCTCGCTGCACAAGTTCTCAGAAAGATGGTACGTACCTTAAAGATCTGGCACAAATATTCCAGTGCCTTCTCTAAATATTCATCTGTTTTTTTGATGCTGTCCTGCCCAATTTCATCAAGGTCATTGCCAGTGTAGGAACCATTCATGTCAGATGGTGTGAATCTAAACCACGAGAAGAAGGACTGGCTGGCCATTGTCTCTGCAGAATGGTCTGATATGGACTTTGCTGTCTGCTGTGCCTGACAAATTAACTGAGCCAGTTTTAACACCTAAACAAAAAACAAAACAAAATGGTGTGGGACAAAGGACCGCTAAGCATCAATACATGGATAAAACTGTGCCTTGACAGCTGAAAGTGAGAGCAATCCCAGCAAACTCACTCCCTTTAGTGCATATGGATTTGTGCTGTTAGTTGGATTTCCAATAGGGCACAGGCAGTTCTGCTGAAGCATTTAAGAAACCTCAGTGCTGCTTAGGTTCTTCTGATGCTTTTTTATTTCTGCTGCTCTGACTTGCTGGTAGGTACTGATCAATCAGAAGATCACAGTAAGCATGTTTGAGAGGATACAGCATATGCTGCTCCAAGGCAGCAAGCTGTTAACATTAACTTATTTATCAAAGAGAAACAGATTTTTACAGCTGTGCTGGACTGAGACCCCTCAGGGTCCAGAAGTCACTGTCAGCAAACTAAATTATACAGTAATGTAGGGTGTGAAGTTTTCCACTCTTAACTTCTCCTGACATGGATGCTCAGCACTGAGAAAACATCTGTCAAAGTAGAAAGGCAGGTTGCTTGTTGACAAGGAGCTTGTTGCTTACCAGATTCCTGACTTCTGTGCCAAACATCTGTTTATACTGGAAGTCCTGTCCTTCCAGGCTGTAAACATGACTCTTCACTTTAAATGAGGCATCTGTAACAGCTGGAGACCGTGATGACAAAAAACTCCCACCAAGAGTGGGGCTCATAAAAAGCCGGTGTTGACGGTGGGGAATAACAAGTTCTGGCTCCAGGAATAACTGTTCTCCTAGAATTTGAAAAAAGCAGTGAAGATGGTTACATAATACTGGTCTTGCCTGGAAACCCTAAGCCAGTTGCCTTAAGGCTGCTGGGCAACTTTATTTATAGAGAGTGAGTTCTAAGGGGAAAAAGGCCTTAATTACTGTTTATTATTTACTTCTCTCTACCCAGAGCAGAAAATGTCAGAGTGCATTTAATGCAGACCATACAAGCAGCATTTTAAGTTTGTAACATTTTTCAACAAAAGGCTGTGGAGAAACATACTTCAGACATTGATACTTGTCAAATCTCACCACTCCTAAATTTACTGTTTCCTAATTATCCTGAAGCACATGCCTGACTCTTTTAGTAAGTATAGGGACTTTCAGAGATATACAAAGTTTAAATCCTGAAGTATATTATGAAGTGATAGAGGTGTAACTAAAACTGACAACTGTAATTGTGTACTTTATTCTTTAAAGAAAAATTGTGGAATTAAATCTATTGTGATTAGAAACCAATTGACAAACATTAGTGAAGACAGACTTTTGAATGGCAAAACAGCATGCAAAATGGGAGAGAAGTCCATTCACCTCAGTGCCTCTGGGGTGAGATAACTATTGTGAAGAAAGATTGAGACAGGACAACATAAGATGTCAAAATATTATTTTACCTTTCAAGATCATTTCAGCTAAATTGGGCTGAGCAAAGACCTTAGCAACTCTGAACACCATGAGGGCATTTTTCGGACTGACCAGGTCTGTTCGAAGAGCTCTGTTCAGAAATCCCACAAACAGCTTGGTATACATGAGTAGGTTTTCTTGAATGAAGGTAGCCCTGTCAAAGTGAGTAGAGGATTTGTGAGTACAGCTATTTAGAGAGTTGTTATCTTGTCTTCTACCAAATAAGCCACTAAGGGAATGTTTCATACTGTCTCTGGAAAGATTTACACTGAGACAAAAGAATACTCCCAAAACAAAAACTGGTGTTCTGAGAAATCATCTCTAGTCTCGTGTAGGAATTTACTTCAGCTTGGTGCATAGTTCTTGAAATACTGCTGTTTTACTCAGGATCTCCATGTGGGTTGGCTCAGATTACTCACAGCTGCTCCCCTCCTCACCATTTCTCTGAGACAGTGCGAGGCAAAGGCTCTGTGCTTTGTGGTGGCTTTTCGGGCGCGTACCTCCAGGGCTGCAAGTAACTTAACCACATCTCGAGAACCTAAGCAAAATCACACAGAAACCCACGTGAATGCCAGTACTTTTTTGGAGAGGAAGGCAGGAAGGGTTTTTTGTTAATTTTTTTGTTATATAAAGAATTCTACTGCTCTATAAAAGAGAGATGTAAAGACCAAGAAGCAGCAATAACTAATAACTAGTTCTGTTGAGTACAGACTTAGGTGGAGAAGCAGGTACATACTGCTCTGAAAGAGGCATCCAGAGGCCAGTGGCCAAAGCAGTGTTGCAGAAAGATATAAAGTTTCTCCTGGACAAACCGAGGAATCACAACCCTGCAAAAAGATTCAAAGACAGTCACATGTATCAACTGACAGCAAATTTTAAAAACAAAAAACCCAACTCTACCAACCAACAACCCAATACACTTTCACAAATGCAACAGAGAAAGAATTGAGCAAAATTTGTTCTTTTGTAACTGAAACTACTTCAGGCCATTGAATTTCAACTTGAATTATTAAATACCAAATACTAAACTAACCTTGGCCAGAATCCTCTGGTAGCATGTTTTTTTCTTTATAGACTAGGGCAATAGATGCTGCTGAAGCTGCCCCCCCTCAGCGGATGTGAGAAACATGATCCATTAGCTCTCGTGTACTTTTAATATTGTACTTCTGTATTTAGCATCAAAACAGCATAATTCAACCTCTCAGAGAAAGCTGAGATTTTCATGGAGAAAGCTCAGCTTTTCAGGGAGAAGTTTTATACATTTCAGAGACTTGCTCATGTATCGTACCAACCTTTTAAACTCCTCCAGTGGGCTCGCTGTGTGGGAGTGGGCTGAAGGGGAGAGAGGCTCTGGTTTCAGGCTGTTGCTGAAAGCATGCAGATGTTTCACAAGCAGTCTTACCACTAGCACGTGCTCTTCAGTGGGCTTGAATGACTCCTAGATTCAAAGCAAAACAGAGGCAACTATTGAGTGTCATTTGCTAAATGTCCAGGGAATTCAGGAAAATTATATTCTCAGATCAAAATACAGGAAATGATCTCTTCCTTTCAGGTTCTTCACCATAGTTTGGTGCCACCTGATTTTGGACAGGCTTGCTTCCCAGGACAAGCTGCATCAATCTTCTGCCATCAGTTCACTAAGAAACAGTAGCATATTTTGATTGTAAGAAAAGTTATCTACAGTACTCTAATGCACTGCATTTTGGGCTAGCTTTAAAGAACAGAGTAACTTGTAGATTTTGACTTACCCCTTTCTGAAAAAAGAATATTCAGCCTTTCATTACGGCTGTAAGTTCATTGCTGCAGAAGCACAGCAGGTCCTTTGTTTATGCTCATGGCTGGCTTTACTGAGTTCTCCTTCCTATGCTGGTACTCATCAGCCTTACAAGAGAGAATAATCCTAGACAGAATTGTAGTAAGAATAAGAACTGTTTCGAGTCCTGCGAGATCCTGTTGGTTCTAACATCCTTGGGGGAGAAGTACCCTGGGTGGGAGTAGGACAAGGAGTGATGGTGAGCCCCAGTGATGTTACTAATCAGCAAGTGAGTGTTTGATATGGCAAGGAGGTGAACAAGGAAAAGAAGAGCTGCCCAGCACCAGAGTGGGTCTGCTGCAGAATGTGCAAAGCACAAACTCCTTTGCTACTGTCTTCTGCTTTAAGAGTAGTGAACTAATCTCAATCCACCACTGAAGGCAGATTTTGAGATTTGTGTTTTGTTTCACAGAGTTGACAGGAATAATGTACATGAAACATAAGTTACAGCTGCAAATATAACAAAGTGCTGGAAAGGTGTATTGGACAATAGCTGCAAGATGTTTGCAGTGCTTGGGGTGGGGAGGGAGTGTCTGTGTGTGTCTTTATGTCCTTTCTCAGCAATGCCTGAGGCAAAGCAGATGTGTTTTTACACTCTCTTTAAGATTTTGAATACACTGTGACATTCACTCCAGGAAGAGATTCCAGGCTTGATGACAGATACAGTCCTGTAGTGCAGCCAGATCTGAGACTCTTCTAAGAGAGGGATAAACCCTTACCAGTTCTAATGAAGGCTGGGCTTGTTTTTGACAGCTCCTACTCGTATCAGCATGTTTTCCACAATCCTGATGAGTTTATGCAAGAGGGTAGAACTCCAAGAAGTTGTGTGGTCTTTGGAGTTTGGACCAGGATCTCCACAGCAATTAGAGAGGCTGAGTACTCTGCTACAGGCCTTGAAAGGGTGTAATTTAAAAACCCTAAGCCCCCTTGAAGGTACCTTTACAAATTCACAAACCCACCCTATTTCAATACATCATTTTGGGTGATGTCAGTAGTTTTTCCACATAGCAATTTTTATAATTTCCTCTTAGTGAGGATCACCACCATTATGAACATCACTGATTTAAAAACTCTTTTTCCCCACAAGTGTTTTTGTTGTCAAACCTTTTCATACAGGATGGATGTATGCCATTCTTAACACGGTAATTAGATAAATGTAACAGTAAAAAAGATTTAAAGTAGTACTTTCTGTGTTCCTTTCTAAACAGCACCTTGAGATACCATAGCACTTAATTAAAACAAAACAAAACAAAAAAAGGATTAAAGAGCAGGGAAATGCCATGTAGTGCTAAAGAGCTTTATAATACATAAGCTTAGCCCTCCCCATTCCCAAAATGAAGACCCAATGAGTAAAGGGTTGAAGTAAGGAAAGAGGAATCAGCAATCTGTTCCAACAGGAATGTTTTGGCATGCACATTTCCTGAACAATCTGCAAATGTACCACTTGTGCTTTTGCAAAAGTGGACAGTCAAGTTGCCACCACAAATTTAGTATTATCCAATGACATTTCCTTGGCTAAAAACCCCCAGATGTTACCTACCTTAATCTGGGTGACAGCCATGCAAATTCTGTTTTTTTCTTCCACGCAAGGTTTGCTTAAATGACTACTGTGTGAGAGGCAGAAATCTGCCATTGGTGAAGACAGCTTTGGTGCCAAAAAACAGCATAGCTGGTTAAGTCTTACATTGCAAGAATGCATCTCTAGAAATAGAGTTTCCAATTAGTCCTCATAACATGCTAGAGTTTAACTCTTTTCTCCATGACCTTTGCTACTATCTCTCAGTATCTATCTCACCAAAAAATTTAGTGAATTTCAATGCAATGTTCTCAAATTACAAAACCACACCTTGGCAGAAGAAGCTGCTGTACAGCCAGCACCAATACACTTCGCAGATTATATGATGGAACAAGATTTTTAAAAAGGAAACAAAATGAAAAGATGATAATACTTGGTATGCGTGGAGGGCCTGGTAGCTGGATTGGGCAGGACTACCGTGGTGTTTACTGGAGATACTGAGTCGGTAGTGGAGAACCTCCAGCTGAGACAACAGAAACAAAAAGGAAGGGGGGAGGGAAAAAAGGAGAGAAGAGAGCAAGAGAAAAAAAAAGTGAGAATGAGCCCAAGGAAGAAGGGTGGGGGGAAAAATGAACATCACAAATACAGTCAGGGACAACATATCACAGTAACAACTGCAGCCACAGTATCCTCTTTTTTCTGGTGTTCTGTAGATTAATTCCACAGTATTTCTTATCCTTTATCAACTTGGAAATACAATGGGGAGCAGGTGTCAAAAAAGTGGCTGTTCTCTTTGCTATGCTCAGAGCAAGGACTGGTAGGAAATATGGGGCTTTTGCCAAATAAATTCTCCATATCAGAAGTGAATTGAACTGCAGTAACAAGGATTTACACACTGTTACAGTGTTTTATTAAAAACTGATAAAAGAGCGCAATATTCTGCAAGCATTTTACATTCATTTTGTCATTTCTTCCTGTTCTGCTGGAGAAGCACAGTTTGTATGCAGAAGAAACTCAAACTGAAGTTCCCTGTCCAGAGAAATCCTATGTCTTCTCTCTACTTAAAGGCCATTTGGGAAGGCTGCAGGTCGTGTGAATTTCCTCAAAAGAGGAAATTACTTTTGCCATTAAGGAAACATTACATATCTAAAAAGGCAAAGACATAGCTAGCACAGTGTTATATGCTGATGCAAAAGGCATCCTGCCATAACACTGAAGTACCTGCAAGCCTCAGCCAGATCCCTTCTTGAAGGAACAGCCTGAACAGTATTTCTGACAATGATAGTGAAGAGGATACTGTAGCAACAGTGACACACATGTATGAAATTAATGAAAAAACATAAAACAAAAAATGTACACTACACAGACCCCAATGACTGTTGTCAGGCATCTAAACTAACTCTCCAGATCACACCTCTGCTGTCTTTAAACAGCCTCTACCCCATCTCCTCTGGTGTCAGTTTGGCAGCTTTTGGTTTCACACCCTTACAGTGGCAGGATTGTTACTGCAGGCTCCCCAACAGCTTGGGCAGATCATCTGCTTCCAAACTGACTCCCCTGCCACAGGAATCTGCAACCCCCTGTATTTTAATGGGTGTTCCACATGCAGTGCTGGGGCCTGAACACCTGGCATTGGAAGGTCAGGAAGCATTACATGAAGTTTGATCAAACTACTTCTTTTTAAGGGTTTCTTGTGATAACACCAGAAGGGAATAGGAAAAAAGGTGCTGCACACTTGGACTCTAGATCATCAGAGAAAGAAAAAACAGACAAAAGAATTGGAAAATAGTTGAATTAAAAGGGAAAACAGTGACAGCATAGCAAATAGCATCAACCTCAGGTTCACAGCAGACCCAAAAAGAATTCAAAGCTGTAATGTAGTATTTATCTTCTCAAACTATTTACTATTCATGCCCCTGCCTTCTACTTATAAAGGGAAGTGTGTGATGACACTAACAAGGTTTAAGGAAAAATCTATGATCCTCCTTCTCAAGAAAGTTACTTATCTAAGATCTGTCTTGGCCTGAGAAAGCAAACAAATCTGGCTGCTGGACAAAGAGTAAGGAAGTTCTGCAAAACCTCATCCCACCTTCCAATACAGATATGCAGCCATTTCAAATCACTGGTGCTCAAACAGCTCTAGATCCAGGACTGGATGGTCACTAATTACCCTTCCTTCCAAACACTCAACAGGCTAAATGGAATCAAGTGAACCTGCATAATTATGGATAATTTTAAGAATAAGGTATAGGGCAATCTTGGGTCTCCAGTCAAGGTCTTTAATGCTTGTGTTAAAATAGAACTTACACTTCTGGATGTTCTACTTCCTCATTTGAGGAACTACAATGCAGACTGTTCTCCTTCAGCCCACACAGTCTACAAAGTTCAGTTTAAGCATCACAGGCTAATGAACAGTCCTGGCCCCAACTGATCTGGAACCCTTCCTTAGTCCTGCAGGAGATCTTCATCCATCCTTCATCCACAGGGAATTCCAGTCCCCCATTCCAGTGCTCTACCCTCCCCCAAGAGTGAAGACTTCCTATTTCACATGTTCATGATTACTTCCCATCAAAGATGAAACTAAAATACCATCAGGGAGTTATGGCCTCAAGTTGTGGCTCAACACACCTTGTGGAGGATCCTGAAGTGCTGATTTCAGAGAACTGTAAGCTCTACCTAGGCCCTACTCCACCATAACGTGGAGAGTCATTGTCTGCAACTGCTGCTCCCTAGTGCTAGAAGAGAGCATCTGAAATACAGAGGGTGAACAGAGGAGAGAAGTTTAAAGCAATCATCATTTCTGGCCTAAGCACAGCGCTTGATGCACAGAGACTGGACAGACAGACAGACCAAAGGTACTTCAAGCAAAGCCTTTCCATCACAGGTGCACAGCCATGCTGCTGGGAGTCCCAAGTGGAGACTTTGCAACATTAGTGAGTTCGCATTTTAACCTCAACTTTGAGAGTAAAAGACAAAACCCATCACATTTCAGCTCTCCAATGTTTTTCCCTAGCTAAATATAAATGTGTTTTATTTCATATCCTGTGGAGTGGAGGATAAGAATTTCTCAATCAACTCTCATATTGCACTTCCACACAGGAATAAATCCTGAGTAGCTTTTATTATTTCTCTCCCCTTCTATGAAAGTCCCACTGTGACCCAGAGGGAATTCAGAGGATCAACATTTTCTCCTTCAAATTCCCTTTACATTTATGATGTCTTTAATCTTAGCCTCCCCAACACTTACTTACTTCTTACATGCAGTAGTTTGTTACTGAACAGGCCACCACAAACTGCTTACAACAGCATATTATCTGAGCAAGAGCTTGTCAGATAACCCAAACTCTGCAGCTACAGAACTGCTTCTGACACCATTACGGTGAAAAGCATATTTTGGAACATGAAACAATAAAAATGGCAGTTTAGTAATATTTTTTTTAAAATTTGGATTTAGGCTAAAATACGATTACAGATGTTAGAAATTTACTAATTGGTATTTCAGTAACAGTTGCTATCACTGCTGGAAATCAATTTTAGCTATTTTTAGCAGTCATGTTGCCCCAGTGGGATTTAACACAATGGTTTTAGAGTGGCATCTTCTCAATCATTAGTACTTTAACATTGATGTTCAGATTGTTGTGACCATCCCACAAACTCATCTTGAACAAAAAAAGAAACAGAAACCAGAACAAAACTAACACAACTTCTGCAATGAAGGCAAATCTGGATGACACACTTATTCACAACATTCTTCGTAACTGGATTATCAACTCTGACACACTCACGTACACACTCCAGTAAGTTATTCCCTTCCTTTGGACCAATATACAAAAAAAAATTCTCCACAGAATAGGAGATTTACCCCAAGGTAAGAGCTCAACCATCAGGTGATGTTCACGAATGCAGTACAAACTATTACCTTGACGTGAGGGGATTGCATTTTCTGATACATTTCCAGAGAATAATGATGAAGCCACATTTCAACAAAGATCTGCAAAACAAGTATTTTCTCAGCTAGGGAAAGAGAAATAATCCTGCACTGTCAAGAGATAAACATAAGGAGTCAGAAGATAAACATAAGGAAGACGACAGTATATAACTTGAAAACTAAGCTGTACTGGTAAATAGACAGCACCTATTCAAAATGTTTCAGGTTGTCATGTCAGTGGCTGAGATGACAAACTCTTAGCACCTGCCAGGCATCAACTAGTTCAGCAACATGGTAGGAACTTGTTTCAGAACAACTGCTAAATCCAGATTTTCTTTTCCTTCTCTTGATAGTGAACAAAACCAACCTGGCTCAGTTTAACCTCTGCATAGAACACAGAACTGATATAAGATTTAAAAAAGAAAATCAGGTGCAGAAACTTTTCCAGAAAAAAAATATTCAAATGCCTGAGACCAGTTGTTAGATCCTTAGGCTAAAAAAAGATATTAAGTGCTTTTCTAAGCTACAACTTAACTGCTTCACAGTGGTTCTTTGTTGCATTAACAGACAGCAACAGCTGCACTGCTCGATTCCAAAACCAGGCTAAAGCAAACTGACCTAACTGCCTCTGCTCTAAAAAGAAGAGATCCCTCAGTGAGCAGAAAGAAATGTTGCAGGGTATTTTCTTCCTTAAATGCAACGTACCTGAAGCAGTGTTTCTGATCTCCAGATCTCCTGGGAAGCTGGGTCAGCGTTCACAGAGGGCTGGTGGGCAATGTGCCGTTTCAGCAGGCTGGTGTGGTGCATGCCATAGGAGGAGAAAGGCACTGCTGGAGACCTTTGAGGACAAATGCATAGAAATACTGAAGTCAGTAAGCCTCAATGCAGTACAGGGGGATGTACCATTGCTTTTAATCAGTATTTTATAAACTGGAAAACAGTTTTTTAAATTGCATAATTGATTACACCTTTCAAACTTCTGCAACCTACTGTAATTACTAATCACTTCAACTGTAACTATAACCAAACACTCTCCTCCTCCAGGAGCCATTTCAAGAAATGAGTCTGCTCTAAACCTGGAGCACTGAGGCTATATCTTGGTCTATGCTGAAGTGTAGATATAAAGTGCATGCATCACTATTGCTATGTAAAAACTACATACAGATCGAAGTGTGGAGGTGTTTTCTACTTGCTAGAGATTTTGTTGCAACAAGCCATATTTTGTCTGCGCTGCTCCCACAATCTGCCCCTGACACTGTAGCCATTACCTGGGAGTTGGGGAAGGGATGGTTCCCCCAGGATTTGAAGAAGGTGGGGGAAGGACACTTCCTTCTGTGGGTAGGAAACACTTCAGGTACGTGTCCACCAGGATGAAATAAGCACTGTTGGAAGGGCTGACATGATGGGTGACAGGTGAGTTCTGTAACAGATACACAGGGTATACCTGGGGTTAAGCACTGCTGCTTTAAGCCAGTGCTGGGGAGTGGTGCCAGATTCCCTCAGCATAAAAAAGCAGAAGCCCAGTGGTTAGAAAGGGTGAATTGGCAGTAAAGACCCTTTGGAGCAAAGGAAAATGAGCTGTAAGAGAAGCACTGCTGTAGCAATGACTGTAACCCTCAGGAGAGGAGAGGTAACAACAGGCAGAGGAACCAAATAACCACACCCCACAGTACCAAGCTTGGTTATGACTGTAGAGAAATCCTTATTGAATACAGGGGGAGAGAAACTTTGGAATTCATTGCCTGCTCCTTGTTGGCATGAGACTACTTCCTGGTGTATCTAAGGGGGGCTATTTTGTTTATTATCCAGTCTTGGATCATCAAGTGAACCAAAGCAATAAGAAATTCCAACAGAACAGATAAAACTGCTTTAAGTTAACTACACAGCACCCCAGCAGGCTCGTAGAGCATTATGGAGAAAGGTCAATACTATTTTAAGGGGAAAAAAATGTGAAAGGTACTTACCTTCTGTGTAATCAAACTAATTGCAAAGTAAAACATGTAATATTCAAATGGATCTGGAAGAACAGAGTTAAGGATCACATAATAAAAAACAGGTACAGCTGCTAAGATATTAGGAGATGCTGAACAGACACTACATTTGTACTTTGTCAATGTTAAATTACCTTGCTAAAGCTTTGCAGCAACTTCAGCCTTGGCCTCCTGCTTTCCAACTGACTGAAACATTGGTAATTGAGGTGTTCTCTGTGTGACAAGGTGCGTTTGTGCTAATCTTGGCACATTTGACTATTTCAAACTGAAACCAGCATAGCTACAGCTACAGCTACACTGCTTCCAAAAGTGCAAAGCTGCAAAGTGAACATGCCCTTTTCCTACCATATTGCACAAACTACAAGTAGTTACAAAACCAAAAATTGTGAAATACAGGCTCTACTGAAAACACTGGGAATTTCGTTGTTGAATTAAGGCCAGAAATTCCTCCACCAAGGGTTTATAAGAGGACACGTTTATTTTAAATTGTAATCTAAACATTTCTAATCAGCCCAAACTCTTCAGCATGACCATGATTTACCCCATAAACATAATAAATGTGGAATAGAAACACTCATGATCTCTCAGTTTGAGATATTTAAAAAGAATTAGATACCCAACTGTTAAAAGGATACTAAGAGCCAAATTCAAACCTAAACCACCAGATGAAGGAAACTGGACTTTGTTGTGGTATAAAGAGCATTCTGGTAGAACTTGCTCTTGTATTGAAGCCTTCACAGGGCCCTGAAAGACAAAGTAATGAAATACTAATCTGGCTACTCAGCATATTACAAAGTATGTTTTCAGATAGCGAGATTCTGCATTCCAGCATTCTGGGATGATCTCTATATTCAGCTCAGTGGGATTTTATGGCATTGCAGTAGTTCCTTGTCAAAATGCAGGGTCTGTAGAGAACTCTCACCTTTCTTTCTGAAAATGCGTATTCAGTATTTTTTAAATTTAAATTCAGTATGTTTTTAAAAAGCCTTCACTGTGACTTTTCCAGTTGGAGTGGGAGCAGCAGAATATTGGTGTTTGGCTGCTGGTTTTGATCAGGTAATTGAGCTGTGGACCAGCAATCACCATATATTTAAATGAGGTTTCCTTTTGTTAAAGACTGTAGGACTACCTGAATCAATTTCTAGATAGCAATGGAAGAAACACAGCAAAACAACTCTGCAGATGAACACTTTTGTTTGAAATGGGATACTTTATATCCAGGATAGCAGTTAGACTTCAAACACATGGGCACAAAGCGTAGGCAGGGAAGACACTGTGAGAAGTTTAGAAAACTAGTTTTAATCCTGCAACTACTGATAACCACACAACTCTCTCTGGGGACAGAGTAAGAATCACAGTGCAGCCTTCTTGGCTGAATACACATTTCCAGCTGCTGAGAACCACAACCTCCTAGAGATTTTATGGCTGGGAACTGTCCTCCTCCAGGAGCCATTTCAAGAAATGGGTCTGCTCTAAACCTGGAGCATTGAGGCTATATCTTGGCCAATGCTGAAGTGTAGATATAAAGGGCATGCAAAGTACCAACAGCTGCAACAACAACCACATTGTCTTCTTACAAGCTGTTCAGTTACTCACTGGAAGATAGGAGACTGGGAAATCATATCTGTACTCTTCTGCCTGGAGTTTGTAAACCAGCTTCATCATCGGGCCACTGCAAACAAGCACCAGAAAGAAAATCCCATGGTAAATACCCTCTCCCACCTAACTTCTGTGAAGTTAGGTTTGCACAATGGAAAAACGCCAAACACTGGTCGTTTGTTCACCACTTCATTTCTTAATCTGTGCTGAAATGAATGAGTTTACCTGGGATCCAGGAAATCCAAAGCCACAGAATATTCATTGGGATTTGTTTTTCCTTGCAGACAGCGAAGATTCCAGCCTATGATGATGCCATCCAGGCTGCCAAAAATGCTCTCCACCAGCCATGGGAAGATGCCATGTAGTTCCTTTAGGAAAAACAGACCTGAAGAATTAATTAATTAATTCCTCACTTGGAAAATCTCTACTGCATGTACTAGAACACACAAAGATATGTCTGCAATTTATTTATGACTGTTTCTGGACTATCACTGGGCCGATTGTCCATTCAAAACACTGCATTAAAACATGACAATTATGGCAGATCTATCCTCATTTCTGATCCTACTGAAGTTGCAACAACGCTCATCAGCATTATTTGCAGTTATGTGTCATATTTTAAGAACAAGTCTTCTTTGTAAACTGAGGCTGAAAGGTATTAATGAAGGGTGGTGGTGAAATGAAACAACCTTTTAATGACTAGAAAAAGTTCTTAATTCTTGGAAGCACCGGATTCCCACTGTTTCACTGGGGGCCCTCAAAACTCAGAATCGCAGAACCAGTTAGGGTGGAAAAGAGCTCTGAGATCACCGAGTCCATCCTATGACCGAACACCACCGTGCCAACCAGACCGCGGCACAGAGTGGCACATCCAGCCTTTCCTTAAACACCTCCACGTGACTCCATCACCTCCCCGGGCAGCCCCTTCCAGGCAGCTCGTGTTGATAAGGCAAAGAAAACAGGAATATAAAAATAAAATTCCCCTGAAACTCGCCAGGCAGTGAGGCTCTGAAAAAGCAGTGACGGCTCACCTTGGCAGGGAGCTCCTCGATGACCGTCTCCAGATCGTGGCACCTCTGCGCGAACGGCTTGTTGACACAGTCCGCCTTCAGCGTGGCCTGTCACGAACCACAAGGGAAACCCGGTCACCGCTGCCAGGCAGGACAGCACTTACCGCGGCCACGCTGTGCGAGGATCCCCGCCTGGCGCCGCTGCTCCGGCAGCATTTCTGCCGGCCCTGAGGCTGCACGGACCGAGCCGCGGGCGCCTTCCCAGGCACAGCAGCCATGCACCGGGACACCGCTCCGCTGCGCGCCCGGCCCGCCCCGCCCCGCACCGCCCCGCTGCAGCGCGCCCATCCGCACGCAGCGGGAGGACGCCGGGCACTGAGGCAGCCGGCCCCCCGCACCCACCAGCAGGAAGCTGGGCTGCTGCAGCAGCGGCCCCGCCATGCCGCCCGCCGTCCCTCAGCCCCGGCCCCGCGCTCCCGCCCCGCGCGGCCCTTCTGCGTCACGGCCCGCGCAGATGACGTCACCGCGACGTTGCCATGGAGACGCCCCGCGCTAGGGGGAGCGGGGCCCGCGGCCGGGGGGAGTCAGCGCCTTCTCAGATCCATGGAATAGTCTGGGTTGGCAGGGACCCGCAAGCATCATCGAGTCCAGCTCCTGGCGGTGCACAGGTCACCCCAACAATCCCACCCTGTGCCTGAGAGCGTTGTCCAAACACTCCTTGAACTGTCAGGCTTAGGCCCACGCCCGCTGTCCTGGGGAGCCTGTTCAGTGCCCAGCCACCCTCTGGGGGAAGGACCTTTTCGTGATACCCAGCCCAAACCTCCCCTGACTCAGCTTTGTGCTGTTTCCTCGAGTCCTGTCCCTGGTCACCAGAGAGGAGATCGGTGCCTGCCCCTCCACTGCCCCTCGGGAGGATGCTGAAGACTGCAATGAGGCAGGCCTCCCCTCAGTCTCCTCCAAGGTGAGCAAAGTGCCCTCGGCTGCTCCTCATAAACTGCCCCTTCAGACCCTTCACCATTCTCGTCTCCCTCCTTTGGACACTCTCTAATAGCTTAATGTCTTTTTTATATTGTGGTGCCCAAAACAGCACATAATATTCAAAGTGAGGCTACCCCGGTGCAGAGCAGACTGGGACAATTCCCTCCCTTGCCCGGCTGCCGGTGCTGTGCCTGATGCCCCCCAGGACACGGTTGGCCCTGCCAGGGCAATGGTGGCTCACATCCAACTTTCCAGGACCCCCAGGTCCCTTCCCACAGCTGCTCTCCAGCCTCTCATTCCTCAGTCCATACACACAGACAGGATTTTCCTGTCCTAGGTACAGAATCCGTCACTCCTGTTAAATTTCATGTGATTGCCCAGCCCTCTAATTGACCGAGGTCCCTCTGCAGGGCCTCTCTGCCCTTGAGGGAGCGCCCCATAATCCGTGTTTGGGGCTCCAGGGGTTCCTTTCGCAGCCGTACCCAGAGCTCTGTTAAAAACTCGTGGTGTCCCAAGGCAGAGGGAGCCGGGGGCTCACAGCGACCCACAGCTTGCTGGGGGAGGCGAGGCCGTCCTTTGCTGATATTGGTGCGGGATGAGCATCGTGTGAGCAAATTAAAAGCAGTGAGGGCAGAGGCAGACCTCACTGATAACACACACCTCCTGACTGCTCACAAGGGCAGTTTAGTCCAAACTGTGGCACGCGTGGGTATGTCCTGTGCTGGATGTGATGCACACACGCGTGTGTGTCCTGGGTGGGATTCCAGCCGCTTTTTACACGTCCCTTTGCAGACAGAAACTGACTGTGAGTGAGCACGGGTCCTTGAGGGGTCGGTCCGTCCTCTAGGTGGGGATAACGAGCTGCTTTAGCTCCAGAAAAAGCTACTGGGACTTGATGGCAAGGAGTCTGCGATGTGTTTATTTAGCTGTAAAAGTTATACGTGTGAATGTCAGGAATTAAGGAAACACTAGACCTGATGCATTTTCAGTGGGTGTTAGGATCGGAGACAGAAAGCAAGAAGAAATAAAGGATTGGGTGAATACGTGGAAACAGAACACTGGAGGTGCTCAGTGGGGATGGCTCAGTGATGCCTGTTCAAGCAAATAGCTGCATGGGAGAAATACATCAAATTATTTTAAGAACTAATGGAACTGCTGAGAACTGTGGAACGACAGTTTGGTGTGCTCTGGAGCCTACTGAAATTGATGGTATAGGTCCATTATCCCTCTTACGTATATAATTTTCAAATGTATATATTAAGATTGTATATGTATTTTTTTCCCCATTTTGCAGATGCAAAGACCAAAGTCCAGAAAAGCTATGTCACGTTACCTAGGTTTCTTCTGATATGCCACTTAACTAGGTTTCCTCTTTCCTCTTTCCCTTCCTCCCAAATTTTAGCTGCCTTTAAGCCACGGCAACAAGAAAGGCTTTTTTCTGTTGTTGGTATGTTTTTCCTGAGAGAAGTATTCCTGGGAGAGTTGAAGGCTGAGCTGTTTTCTGCAAGTATGGATCCCATGTTTTGGGGCTTGTTTTATGTTTTTATCATTCATTGTCAGAGGTTTCTGACAGGCACAGAAGTCTGGCTAACCAGACGTACTAAGAGCTCTCCTAGGTAGCCTCACATTTTGTCACCTTGGTGTATTCACTAGAGCATCAATCAAACTCTACAGAGATAATTAAGTTAATGTAATTTTCATAAAGATTAATGACTCAATTTGTGCATAGAAGGTTGAGTTAATACAACACCAGAAAATCCATGAGGAAAAGAGAGCCTCTAAATCCTCCAGTGCCAGTCTGCACTGTCGCTGATGCTCAGGTTAAACATTTGGGACAAGTAAGGAGCCAGACTGTGTGGTTCTGGTGCTCACAGTGCTGTCTCTGGAGCTCACACAGTCTTTTTTTCTGAAAGCAGTACTAAAAACCTTTGAATTAATTCATACGGGACATCCACTACATCATCCACAGGCATCAATGGGAAGTTTGGGTTCAGGAGCATTACATCAAGGCTTTAGTAAGTGGCTTTTCCTCTTTAAAATGAAGTGGTGTTTGTAGTTAGAGATTCCAGCTTTTAAAGAGCTGATGGATATCAGAGGAGAAACAGAAGCTTTTGGACACACCAGCTTCTCTTGAAGTCTGAGTCAGATGCAGCAAACAAGTCCAAGCTGGGAACACGTGACTGTAACTTTAACTTGATTATGCTGATTAATGAAAGGAAAAGACAAATTAGAAATAATCTAATTTAGAGAAATAGTGTAGGCATCTGATAACATAGTCAGATCTTGTTGCTTTTGCAGGATTAATTTAATCTCTTCCTGTAAGCACAGGTTAGAGTGTTCTAAAAGGGAAGATATGCCAAATGTTTTCTTTTGGCTGGAGAATTGTTTGGGTGTTGATATGTCAGGGATGGGTGAAATGATTGGAAAACATACAGTCTGTTCAGCTGTGATGGGAACAAAACCAGAATACCAATTAATGAGAAACCATCTGAAACAGGGCCTGGATTCTTATAGGTGAGGCGAAAAGGGAAATTTTCAGAACTGTCATTGTGTTTCTAGCCCAACCAAAGTAATTTCTCTCTCCAAAGCTGTTCAGTTCATGCAGACATCAACTTTATACTGTTCCTGACATGCACAGGCCTGCTAAGGCTGTCAGTCAGAGTTTCACATGGCTAGAGATGAGACTTCATGTGTAGTCTGAGAAAACATTAACTCACCCAGTGCATGTGATGGCTTCTCCTGAGAAGGAAATGTCAGCAGGCACTCAGGGTGCATTGAACCATCGTGGGATGAGGCATCCCCTTCTCCACCCAGTTTGAGTGTGCAGCTCTTTGGGCATCCATTGTCATTTTTCCTAATGATTTCTACAAATTTGTTATATTTTTGCCTAGTTTCTGCAGGCAGAGATTGCTTAAGATATTGCATGACAGCATGGTATCAGGAGTTCCAGCTCCAGCTTGCCTCCCACAGTCTTGGGAGTACCTTAAGAATAGTCTGATTTAATAAGCAGTGTATTTTATGCCTGTTTATGGGTACGTGGAGTTTTGCAACTTTGGCAGTCCCATTTTGAAGATTTTCTTCTCCATTTGAAGTGCTAGAAATTTGGTTTTAATTAAAATTGGATTTCTTGCATAATCACATGAAACCAGGAGCTTGAGGCATAAGTAATCTCAGCATTTCAACACTTGGGATAAAATACGAGTACTGGTGGCAGTGTGTGTGAACATAATGCATTATGCAGGAGGCTAAAGCAACTCTTGGATCAAGAGTCTGAGGAAGCTGGAATATGGTGACCCTTACTGAGTTTTGCTTTTTTATCATAGTGGTTGAGTGTGAGTGACCGAGACACGGACCTAGACTGGCAGGGAATCTGAATAGTTTATCCAAAAGAAACAAGCTGGTTTTATACCCTTTTTCAAGGCGCAGTATTTCCTTACATGGTAATTCTCACTACGTGACCTATCCCATGTTGCCACCTCAGCAACTTGCTTTCTAAATGTCCTTTAAATGTCTAAGTGTCCTTCTGTGGGGTGGTCACGCACTGTTCACCCATCTGTCAGCTCCTCTCCATAGGGGTCTGCTGTGTGACACCTCCTCCCTCCAGGGTCCAGCAGAGACAAGCCTCTCTGTGCCACCATGTGCTTCTCTGCTGCCATGTGCTTCTTTGTGCTGCCATGTGCTTCTGCAGGCACATCCTACAGCCCATAACCCAATTCTATCTTACCTCTCCCCACAGTTGAGGTCTGGGATTGGGTTTTGAGAAGTAAAGCCACACTTAAGGTACTATTTTCCATTCTGGTCGCTGGTGGTCCATGTTCTGATTTTAAGTAAGGTTAGCCTGGGCAAGAAAACACTTTATGCCATTTGTGAGAAGCTTTTCCTGTTGATTTTGAAGGAAACAGTACTTCAAGCTGATAACTGTGCTTTCATTTCCAGAAATTTCCCTGTTCTAGAGCAAGATCTTGTTGCAGTAAGATAAGGATTAATTGCTCAGCTTTAACTAATACTTGAAGCGTGCAGTAGGAGCTCTCCTTGCTATTTATACTTTGCCAACTTGATGTTCCTGTTTCTTAGTTCACCAGGTTTCTGCAGAGTGCCACTGATGGCAAAGTCACCTTCTCCTCATGAGTTGCAGTTCTATCCGTGGGGCTATGGAACAGGGGCACTGTGAAGGTGGAAGTTGCCTTTGGCTGCACCTACATCCTATCCCTGCATGTGCACAGTGCTCCACACAGGCCTGAAGGGAGGAGTGGGCTCCTGATTAAATGCTCCTCTGTCTGTGGAATTTGTTACCAAGTCCCAAATCAGCCTCTACATTCTTTGCATTTCCAGCTGTACAGTCTGGCCCTTCAAGAGAGAATCTGTATTTGTCAGGTAATTACTGTCTAACTCATTTAGAACAGATACCTGTTTGTGTTCCGACACATTTCCAAGGGTCTTCCCAACAGCATGATATTCACCAGTGTGGTGGAGAAGCATCTGTCCTTCTCCAGAGGGACAGTGATATTCCTTGCTCCACAGTGATGGGTACCTACAAATAGGATCACTCTTTCTGTGTCCCTGAAAGGCAGCTTCTCTATCTACAAGATTTGTGTTAGGTGAGTTTTTCCAAGGAACCTGCCTAGCTGTCGCCATGGCGATATGTCCTTGGATTAGTTTAGCAATCAGGTCCTTTTATAACCCCAGTACTCAAAAAACCCCATAACAAGTAAATACAGCTCTAAGCTGCTTAATAAAATGAAATATAATAAAGAAGAAATAATAGCCTTAGGAAGGGAGGCAGTTCAGAGCTATAATATGAATGGAATAAGCTGGTTGGTTTTGTAACTGATACAGTATTTCATGTTATTTTTATCCTTCCAGTTAAACCCAGATACTGCCTTTCTTAAAGAGCAGTGAATCTATTTAATGATACCTTTAATAATCTCCGCTTTCCTTTTGAAAGCCATATTTTGGAAGCAGAATGTCTCTCCCACTAATGGCTGTCTGCCAACTGGCTTTCATCTTTATCCTTTCTGATTCTGTAGTCTTTTACCCCTGTGAATAATTTGCTCTTAGAGCATGCTGTTTTTAGCTTCTGGCAGTCAAGAAGAGAGAAATCAATGTAGATTGCTGGGGTGAGTGACCAGGAGGTGACACTTGAAAGCCTTGAATACTGGCTGCTTCAGCCTGACAAGCACGATGAAGTGTGCATGAATGGGGAACTACATGGAGCCATGAAGGAGGATCAGTCATAGGACCTCAGAAAAGAATAAAAAAAAGAGCAAATAAATAAGATCCCCTGAGGTAGAAAGTAGAGACTCATGTAAGAAGCTTCTGTGAATACTGAACAACTTCTGGTGTAGATTCACCTTTCAAATCTTTTACTCACATTTATCGTCCAGCTTATTTTTTTAATTTGGCTTAACAATGTGTGAGGCCACAGGTTTTCATGAAGATGCTTACAGACATGGCATTAACATTTGTACTTAATCAAATATACTTTTAAAGATAGTTTGAATTTATATGATTTTTAACTTCTCAGAAGCTGACACTTTCTTTTTCCTTGAAGATGGAAGATGGACTTGTTTCCTTGCAGTACAAGCGTTGAAGTCGCTTTTCTAATGTAACACCATTTTGAATGTAACAAATTTACCACTAACCATTATTTGCTTCTTTAATTTTATTTTTCAGTCCAAGTGCCCAATTCTGTAACCAAAATTGTCACGATAAAATCTCCCAGTCATATGGGAGATGGAATTAAGAGTTTCTGCTTTGGATGCCAAGCCAAGCATTTGAAATGTTGAAATGAGAGAAACTGTCTTGGAACAGGCTGTTCTTATCCTGAACCAGATTTCTTGGTGCATTTCCAGCAGTACTGAACATAACTGAGAAATGGGCCCCAGAACTAAAATTTGGGACCCAGTAGGACAGGACCTGTTCTATTGCTTTGCTCCCTGGGGTTAACACCGTTCCTGCCCGGCTCCGTGGGGTGCTGTGTGCCCCACAGACGCACGGGTGGGTTCAGTAATATAATCGGTAGCAGAGTGGAGAAGGGTATTTGCGTGCGTTCCGGCAGAAGCATGCACTGCTTCCACACTGTCACAGCTTCCAGAAGCAAACACCAACCCGATCCCCAAACCCCCAGCTTTATCTGGCGGCGGGGAAAAGGCGGGACTGGGGAACGGGGACCAATGGGGAAGCTCTGGGAGAGCAACGAGAGTGGTAGAGGCTAACAGCCAACCGGGGAATTCAAACTGGGATAGATTGACGTAACCGAACTCCCATCCTGGGAGAAGCCTTTTTGGTCACCCTAATGTGATGTATGTTCCCCGGCCACCACAGGGGTGTTAGAGCTGACCTAAAGCAAGCTGTGTGCAGAGCCACCAGGCTCATGTGTGTTGTGTGTGAATGCAGGACACAGAGCAGATAGGTTACCAGCCAACAATTCATCCTATGCACGTCAATTGCCAGATTTCCTGGGCTGAAGTTTATTTTGTATCATGAGACTGGATTTAAAATAAATCCTGCAGTTCTTCTTTGTGTGTCACCTGTAATACATGTAGGAAGGTCAGTGGGATCATATCTGGTGCAGGATGGTACTTAAGGGCTTACAGGAATACTATAAAAAACAGAACATCACATTGTTCTGTTCTCCAATACTAAAACTTTATAATCTTGCATCTAAATATGAAATTTTGAATAGTGAATGTCACAATAAATGCCTGTAAATCATTCAAGTTTGGAGAATAAGTAAAACATTTGCCTGAGGGGAAATATAAATTTTTATTCCCGTTGTGGAGGGAAATGAATGTGATTTGTAGGATTGCTGTTGATTAAAATGAAATACAGTTTATTGCATAAAGATGAAGGGGTTCAGAAAAGTGCCATGTGCAGGGTTATTTCTGTTGTGCTGTGTAAGTATATGGCTTGACTATCAACAGGTCCTCTTCTAGGGAACTCAGAGACAGACTGAGAGTAGGAATCATGCCTGGACTGGGCTGTCATTCAAGGATAGAGTTCAGATTGTGTGGCAGGTACCTCATGCCTCCATATCTTGTTCTTATATTCTTCAAGTTCAGAAGTTTTGTAGTTGCTGAACAAGCCACAATAGAGGAGAAAAAGACATTGGCAACCTTAGGTATCTAAGGTGATGTTAGCTGGAAGTTATTGAAATGCTGAAACAGAAAAACCCAGAAATTTCTGAGTCTTTGTCAGCTCCAGGGTTTAAAAAATCACCACCATCAATGCCAGAAGAGCTATTGCTGAACCTGGAGCCCTATCAGTTATTTTCTTCAGACCTATCAGCTGTTTTGTGTAGTACAAAACACGATGTAATGTCAAGAACATTATTGAAGCAATGCTTCAGGAACAGCCTGGGGAAGATCCTTTTTCCTGTAGGTGTCCTCATCTCCCAGTCTATTCACTAAATTGTGTATTGGTTTCTAAATGCCCTGAGGCACTGATGGATTCTGCACAGATGTTTCTCAAAATACAGCCCACCTGACAGGACAGAGTACTCATCAAAGCATCACTGGAGAACAGCAGTAGCTCTGCCAGTGGGGACAGTTGGGTCTATCCCCACCTAAACCTTACCAAGCTTTGCAGTGAATCCCGTTGTATAAGTCTCAGTACAGACATGGATTTAGTTAGGAACCAAAGACACAGAAATCTAGATGTACAGTGAGAGAGGAACACTCAAGAGGGGTTGTCGAAACAGTGAGAAGACTGTTGGTAGGGTTCCCTCAACACCTCATGACCTAGGAATGTGGCTGTTATCCTGGCTTAGAGCCCAGCCAAGGTTTAGAGTCAAGATTATGGCACTGAGAATGAGAAACTCAACCATATTGTAGGAGTGGAGTTCAGAGGTGATACCACAATAAAATGAGGGCTTTTACTTGGGCTCTCCCCTGAGCAATCCTTTGACTAGGGACTGGAGTTCACTATGAATAAGGGACATCTTAGGGGTAGGTGAGGGATGGGGTCTAGTGGCTCTTAGTGGGGTCATGGAGTAATTTAAGTCGGAAAGGGCTTTTAAGACCATCAAGTCTAACAGTTTACAGTCTAACTAGCACTGCCTTCTCAGCCAGAGCCTTGTTCCCCTGTGCCTCCTGAGCTGTATTTCCTGGGCTCAGTGCAGATGGTGCCCATGCCAGCACCATCCAGGCACCACAGTTCACCAGGAGTGTAACCAGAACCAGAGATGTGGAGCCTGCACAGCAGCCCCCAGTGCTCTGGTAGGGGATCCATTCCTGCTGAAAGCATTAGGGCTGTCAGTGCCAGAGAGGAAAAGAACCATGCCATGAATTTTTCCTTAGCACAGCCAGGGTTAACACAATACACCCTCAACATCCACTTATTTTTCTTGGGACAGAGCTACTCTCCTATATAAATAGAGATTAAGTTCATTGCATCCTTCTAAAGGACCCACTATCAAATTGTGTTTAGAATTGCACAGAGGTCCAGGGCAAGGGCAGAGTTCCCAGTTTCACTAATGAACTTTGTTTCCAAGCCTGTATCTTTTTTTTTTTAAACTCTTCTCTATTTCCCAGAAATGTGTTCTGCTTTTCGACCCTTAGAATTCATATCTCATATTTCTAGCCTACTGAGAAATTCCAGCTCCATACTTCCTTACTTCTTGTCCATGATGGTTTAACCTCTTGGCATTCACATTGCTTCCCCACCATCATCGAGCTGTAGCTGTTCGTTCCTCTCCTATTGCTGTCCATTTCATACTGTTCTCTGCTGTTCTCTGCTGTTCTCTGAGTGTTTGGATTTAACATTTCTGTTACTTCTAATAAAAGGAAGTGACTAAACACCAACTTTTACATCATTTTACTGTTACTGACATTATACAGCTGATCAGAAATGACAAACTACAGCCTTAAGAAGAACAAAACTTAGGTTCTCTTCTAAGAGCTATATTTGCAGGATGAGAATTCATGCTGCACTGTCACAAACGAACAGGCATCAGCTTGGAGCAAGGAGGTGCCTGAGGGCTACTTCCAACTTCTGACCTTGTTATTGAGGGTACTACTGTGACAGTGGGATACTATTAGTTTCAAAAATGTAGACACCCATCCTCTGCAGCAAGTAGTCGCCATTAATCCTCACTTTGCTGAGTCACTGGGGAACCACCAATGGAACTGCTTGGACTCAAAAGCAAGTTCCATCTTAAATTTCATGTGGAAGCTGGCTATTATGGATAGTAGCTCTTACCTGTAGTCTGATGTAAATATTATTCTCTGTCATGTTCTCTGTTGGAAATTATTTCCAGTCCATCACGTGTTTTCAATGGGACAGATGTCACTGCTTCTGTCGTGATTGTCGGTTCAGCAGTTAAACCTTGAATCTCAGGTGACTTCATGTATCAACATAAATACAGCTGGGATAGGAACCTGTTTTTGGGTTTCTAGTGGGTCATGGGAAATGCAGTTTATAATTTGTAAGCTATGATTTGAGATGGTTCTGTGTTTATCTTGAATTCCTCTGTCACAACATATCTGCATTCATCAGGTGATCCCACTTAACTGTCTAACACATTCCTGAGGCATGAGCATGCTCTGAATGTAGGTGCAGGGTTATGGTTGAATGGATAAAGCCTGTGCTTTTGAAAAAGAGTAAGAGGTTACTTAAATCTCCCTTCTTCTTTCTTGTTATAAATCCCTTTATAGTTCATATTCCAGGACTCCTACTGAGCTGTGACTGTACTTCAGCCTGTTTTTCAGAAAAGCCCCAAAAAGTTGGCTCAGTTGCCTAAAGGGTCAGAGGACAGGCAGCTCTTTCAGTCTCAGTGGGTTTCTTTCTCTCTGATTGCTCATTTAGAGTAATGTTCCCAAAGCCTTTATTCTGGATTGTTGCGTGGGCTGCCCCTTGGGACTTCAGGGCTCAAGGTGCTGCAGTCAGGAGGGTGTTAAAGGGGACATGATTGGCAGTGGGTTTCCGAAGCTGCTGCTTTGAGACTGGCTCTTTCCCAATCACCTCAGTGCTCTGGGCTCACTGGAGGGGCAGCAGTAGGTGACAGGCCTGACAGCACTGAGTCCTCTCCAGTGGTGAAGTGACAGTGTTTCCTTAGGTCAAATATAGCTCCTTTGGCAAGTCCTGTTTTTCTAAAGCGGAGGCTCACCACTGTTATCCCATTGCTGGAATAACAGCAGTCTTGGGGATCACAAGTGATGAGCCTGAAGGGAAGCAGCACAATGAAGATGTGTTTTGCTCTGAAAACTTTTATTATGCTGTAAATCAGAAGCTGGATGAAACTGGAAAAATCCATTAAACTAAATTATCAAGGGATACCCGATACAAAGAGGCACTTGTGGCTCAGGGTGTTTCTGAATTTCAGGTATTTGGAGGCTGAGAGAGCATTTAGAAAGAATCACTACATTTATTGTTGAACTCTTCCTGCTGCAGTCTTCCCGGGGCATCCAGTGCTGGCTGCTGTCAGAGACAGGAGCTCTTAGTTTGACTTTCCTGGTTTTTTGTTCGAATGTAAACATAGTCAACATCTAAGCCTATTGTTTAGAAAGGACGGAAATGTTAGCAAATGAGACAAATGTTCTTTAGATGAAACAGTATCTATGACCATGAAACCAGGACAGGGCTGTGCTGTATGCCTTTACATTTGAACATTTAACTGTTTCAGGGGGTTTTTAATTTTTTTTTTCTCTTTCTAAACAATGTATGGAGAACAGAAAAGTTTTCTGAATGGAAACACTTCTGTTTTTACTGAGTTTATGTTTTCAAAATGGCCATTTGGTTGACCTTGAATAAACAAGCCTCCAAAATATGGTGTTGAGCAATCTTGACCACTAATGTATGTATGATAAGTGTGTTTATGTGTGTGCCCAACTCCGTTCAGACTGACTAAATTTCATGTCAGGCAAGGAAACATAAAATGTGTGCTGTCTGATGAGAGTCCAAGCTTGGCAGGTTTCTGGAATCCTGCACAAATCTGCCCTTGACTCTGCAGCAAGTGTCAGACTTGAGAAGGAAGCAGAAGAGGGAAAGTCCAACTTGGCTCCAAGACTGAGATGTGGCACCATATTAGCACTTCACAGAATCACAGAAGCACACAATCACCAGGTTGGAAGAGACCTTCAAGATCATCAAGTCCAACCCATGCCCCAACACCTCAACTAAACTAAACCATGGCACTGAGCTCCACATCCAACCTCTTTAAACACATCCAGGGATGGTGATTCCACCACCTCCCCGGGTAGACCATTCCAGTATTTTGTCACTCTTTCTGTAAAAAACTTTTTCCTAATATCCAACCTATATTTTCCTTGGCGCAGCTTAAGACTGTGTTCTCTTGACATGAAACAGCACTGACATTCAGGAACTGGGTTTCACTTGTCCCAGGCAGTGGGAAATGGGAATAGGCAAAGGAAGAAAAAGTGCTGGTTAACTTTTGGCAGGAGCAGAGGGCCTGCTGGGGGTTAAGTCTGGAAGAAGTGTTTCTTTGGGCTTTGGTGATGGCTACCTGGCTTGAAGGACTAAGTTTTCCCATTCCAGGACATGATAGATGCAGCAGCAGATCTGCTGAAAGAAAAGAATTGTCCCTGTGGTGGAGACATGGCTGGGCTCTGCCATGCCAGGAGGGAGCCGTCAGGGAGGGAGCGGCCCCAGGCACCAATTGTCAGAAAGGAAAGAGATGAAGTTTCAGGATGTCTGTAACTGATTACAAATTCCACATATTTTGCGGATGGAATGCTTTATGGCTATGCAGCACTCAAGAAGCTGCACCAGGAACTGCTGGCTGGGAAAGTTGCGTGGACATGAAGCAGATCTCAGAAAAGAAAGCAGCAGGCAGGAGGGTAGATACTGATGGGATAATGTGATGGAAATACCTGCAGTCACCTGGTAGGAGAGCTGTGGATCACTGTAACTCATCCAGGGGCCTGAAGTGACAGAAAGTTTAGTCACTGCTCATGTACAGCATCCAAAAACTCTGCCTGAACTACGCAGTGAAAGTGGAGGCGCTGTGAAAATTGCTGGTGCAGACAGAAAGAAAAAGAGGACCAGAAGGGAAGCCAAGATGCCATCAGCCTCGTGGCTGTGGCACCTGGAGCTGGGTTTAGATTTCCTGAATTTCAGAGAGGATGACGTGTGAGGCTGAAGGACCATGTCCATTTTCCATTCTGGCTGCTAGCATGGAGCTCTGGAGATGCACATTGTGATCCAGTTTCTGTGTTCCAAAAGCTTTCAAATTAATTTAGTTTTCATTAAACTACAACACCCTGTCCAGTCACTGCTGGAAGTCCTTTAATCTATTGCAGACAAACCCCAGATGTTTCTGTGTGCATTATTTATTTTGTCCGTTCTACACTGACCCTGGTGCACCATGTAGAAACTGTTTCTTTTTGTTAAATGCTGCTGCTTCCATCTGCCCTTTGGTACAGAGACTAGCAGCCCTGCTTTTTATGGAAAAAAACCCACAAAATACAAAAAACAACAACAAAAACCCCTAAAACAAAACAAACCCACCAACCAACCAACCAACCAAAAAACAATGAAAAAAAAACCCCAAAAGACCCCCAGCCCTCCCCCAAAACAAGCCCCCTCAAACCCTCAAGGTGTTCTTGAGTCAACCTTTTTCCTCATGCAATGACCTTTCTTTTGATGACTTCTGTGGAAATCTACTCGTTACTGTACTGGCTTAGGGTTTGAATCCAGAGGAGGCTTGTGAAATGTACTGTGCTGCTACAGCTACTGCCACGTGATTTGGAAAGGGACCATGTAATTGTTGAGAACTAGAATACACTGCTGACAATATCTTACATGCATTTTCCAATCTGATGAGCTGAAAATGCCTTACTTCAATATGGTAAGAAACTTAACCAGCTGTTGTACAAAGAAAGGTCTTAAAATTAAATATACAAGGTAGAAAAGAAAGGAAGGTTATGCATGAAATTCTGAAAACTGCTTATTCTCTATTGAAATAAAAAATATGTAGTACTCAGGCATTTCAGCTCAGGTATTCTTACACTATATATTTAACATCGACAAAGATTAATATTCAAATTCTGAATGTGGGAAAGCAGGGATTTTTTCCATTCCCACTTTTCATGCTCATGAATGAGCAGCAGTTGACTTCTTGCATTTTCTACCCCATGTTCCAGCTGAGTAAATTTTGGGACTATAATATCAGCATGTCCCTAGAGGAAAGAGTGTAAAATTTTGAAGGGAAGAAGGAGACATTTACAATGATCAGAGTGTGGGAAAGTGGCTAATGATAAGTAATACATCAGCTCCAAAGGGAATTGTGCAACAGCCTGGAAGCACCATGTTTGAATACTAGGGAATTTCCAAAGTAAAACAGCAGTGAAAGATAATCAGGGAAAAAGAAACCTACAGAAAACAAACTGATTTTCTCTTTTCCTGCATGCTGCTCTTCTACTTTCTCGGGAGGAAAGCAAACAGTTGTACTCTTGCACAAGGAAAGGGTTACCTCACATGAGCTCCCCGGGCCATTCAGAAGGAAGGGAAGTCATTGTGAAGCAATGCTGTTATCCCTGGAACCAAGATAGAGCTAGGAGCCTACATCTGTAGTTGCACAATACCAATAACCTTCATTTTTTGCATCAGGACATGGCAAGGGCTGTTTATGGAGCTGGGTATTATCCTTCTGTCAGCCTCTCCATTGCTTTACTTGTGAAGTACATGAGGATCATAAGGGCAGTTGAAAACCTGTTTTTCCCCCCTTCCCTTGCAGAGAAGCTCATCTTGCTCTGGTTTTCCATATGTGCTTATTGACTTGCAGCATTCACACATCTGGCTTGTATTCCCAGGACTTCCCAAAGAGCTGAAAGTGCAGAAGGGAGAGGCCAGCGCTGCAGAGTTCTTAGGCTGTGTTTAAGCTGGGGCTCATGAGCGGGGAGCCTAAGGTGAGAGTGAGGGGGTCTCTTCAGCAGCTTGTGGCTTCCCAGAAGCACATCCTGGTACCTTCCTATCCTTCCTGCACCATGCACATGTCCTCCCTTACTCTCCCTTTCAGCACTCTGATGCTGGTGGATGTGACTGGACTCCAGTGAGATGATAGGAAACTGCAGAACATCAGTGGGGATGTTGTGTGGATGCTTTCATTTCTCAGAAAGAGCTGCAGGGCTAGGCAGAGGTGGGGCCCGCTGACTTCACAGGAAAGTACAATCTGTTTGGCTCCATTTCACCAGTCCTGCTCATTTTGGAGAGGAGATGAAATCCAGATACTAGTCCGGGTCTTGATTCCTGACTCAGAAATTGGAATGTGATTAAGCACTTTGGAAAGCCTCACTGTGCACAGCAGTGCAGCTCTGTCATTTACCTGGGAATCCCAGAAAAGCCTCAGTTCTCGTTCAGGGGAATTTTTAGAATTGCTCCTTTTTCTGAGAGTTGGAGGTTGTTTTCAGATGGTCTCTTAAGACAAAAGTCCCTATTGGTTTTATATACCCTTAACACCAAGAACTTAAAAAAAAAGTAAAAAGAAAAATGTTACAGCAGCTGTACAAACAGCCCAATGCAGACATCACATCCCCATTACTTGGGGCTCAGTCTGTGCAGCCAATGGAGTGTTTGCCCCTGTCTCCTGCAGGGTGTGAGCTTGCATTGACTGACTGCATGGGGCCAGAAATGGACCAGGGACCCAGAGTGTGGGGATGGCAGGGGGAGGGAGATGTGGGAGTGTTTGATGGGGGATAGTTTCTGCTTTGTGGAGTTGGGAACTGGGGTGATAGAGGCTGGAGAAGCATGTAGAAGGCTTGGAAGAGAGCACACAGTCAAGCTTGTGGTTTTGCCAGCGTTTATATAATCATTTACCTGGATCCCTCTCCAACATGGAGAGCAGCCCACAAGAGAGCCTGTGCTGAGCATGTTACTCTGCCTGTGTGCAGACCTCTGCCCTGCTCTGTACCAAACTTCATGAGGTTTCTGTTCAAGTTCAGCAAGGTTCCTGTGGATGATGCTCTGCTGCTTGTCAGCCACTCTCCTTAATTGAGTCCAAGCCAGGGATTTGCTGGTATTGCATTTTCATCCCCTTTGATTCCCTTTTTGACTTCCAAATTGCATTTCAACAGCACTCCTTTTTCTGAACATCTTTCTAGGGCTTTTGGCACTAAAGAGTTCAGGATTTGAGCATGTTACTTCTTCACTCTGTGCAGATCCCTGGCAAAATCACTCCTCAGCTTCCTCAGCTGATGTGCTTCCCTCATGTGTTCAGAGTGGCTCGTGTTGCCCTGTGCCAGGCTCTGGGGAGACCGAGGGACCTCCAGCCTGCACAGGACTCAGTGAGCAAATGCTGATCCAGGCAGCTCTTGAATGAACATGGCAGTGAACCAATACTCACTGGCTGGGGCTCACTGAGATCACATAAAACATATGATGGCAGCTGCATAGGTAGTTATGTATAGATACACATGCACTTTACTATAAATATATTATATTTAGTACTTTCAGTGAGTTTAGTACTTCCATGTGACTTAAAACCCTCCACAGATATCCTTTGGGGTCACTACCATAATGCTCTGGCCTATTTTAGTCAATACAGAGTTCAGACAGAGTTTGCTGTTGGTGTCTTTGGATGCACACAAAGCTCCCTTTTGTTTTCTCCTGCCAATACTTTTGGCTGTTATAGTAATTGTACTAATGAGGTTTAGTCTTTAAGAAAACTGCTTAATTTGGCCCAGAAGGGCACTCAAGAGTTAAGGACTGAATCAAAAGGTTTCACTGTTAATCTAATATTGAGCATAGCTGCAGTGTTACAGAAAGAATGAAGTGCTGATGTTTGCAGTAAACTGTGCCTGGATATCCTCATTGAATAAAGTAAATGGAGAAGAGTTTCCCTTGGGCAGTGGTTTGTGCCATGTGTCCCACTAAGCAGAGCTGTGCAAAAGTTGACTTTCACCAGGTCAATGTCACTGTGGAATAGAGATTGTTCTGGTTTGGGTTCCATAGAGCATTTCCATCAGGCATTACTTTGTAACCAGCAGGAAAGGAAGAAGCAGGCAGCAGCTCTGCCTCTAACCTTGAAAAATTCAACAAAGATATAGGAGTCCCTGAGATTCTGTGGGTCCCTTTAGGCTTTCAGTGGTGTGAGAAATGGTGTGTGTCCTGTGATTGTCCTGTCCAAGTGCTTTCTCTTTGTTCAAGCTTACAGCCCACAAAGAGAGATTAAGTGGGAAACTGAAGGAAAGTGTGGCTGAGGAAGGTAGTGCCAGAGTAGTATTGGCCTGTTGATACTTGCTGTCCTCAAGATGTAGGTTTGTCCTCTCCAGTCATCTTTCACTGCCCTGCTGCTGTGCTCCTAAAACATGGAATGCTTGTGATCACCCTCCAACCCTTTCAAGGCCTGTAGTTGAACCATTACGGTTGGAGCCAGAAGTGTGTTTTCAAAATTTGAGATGAAGGACTGCCAAGTTTCTCAGCTAGAAGTATGAGAGTTATTCCCTGGCATGCTTTCAAATTAAAAGGAAAACCAAAAAGCCAAAAGGTACTTAAATGTTAATCTCAGCAAAGCATAAATCTATGAGTAAATTAGGAACATACTTCCCTTTTCTGATTTCAGTTACAAAAGAAGAAGAGTTTGGCTTTCCTGAATCAGGGCAGTTTATGGGTTTAACTGTCATCCTGAATTCTGAGAAATAACAGAGGGAAGAGAAATATGAATGAGAAATTCTTGAGTACCAGAATTTCCTGCTTCCAAGTATCTGTTTTGCCAGGTTCCTGAAAATTTGGTTTTTGTGGGAGCAGACCCACAACCCTCAATAAAGAAAACTTGTTTGTGTGCAAAGGAAAACAACGTGCAAAGTTTATTGTGTAGCAGTTTCTGAAAAACTGTACTGGGACAAATGGATCATGAGCACCAACTGTGGAACTCACAGCCACGTCCCTTAGAAAATCTTGACAATAAATTCCCTAGTTGCCTAGTATTGGGTTATTTGATTATCATATAGATAATTGATATTCCTGGGTTATAAATAAACATGACTGGAGGATGGGACAAACAGCATATGAAATACATCCAATTTGGCTTTGGTTGCATGATCTTGGAAGCTTTCCTAGACTCTTGTCCAATGGCTAAAACCTAATTTAGAGCTGGGAAATGTAAAATGCAGTTCTTATTTATTACAGTAAGAGCTTGGTGACTGTAGACAATGCTCTGCAAGCAAACACCAGCAGAAAAAGACATCCTCTTGAGTATGTTGCAAAATAATTTGGACAGTGTAGAGACCAAGGCAAATGAGGTTATTTTGGACACTAGTGTGAGAATGGCTCATGAGTTTGGTGTGCATTTAGGGTTTTTTAAAATTATATTTTTAAAAGATGAGATGAAGAGTGATAAACCGAGTGTCAATACCTTATCCTTCCTTTGTTGAGTACAAATGTCTGATTTTCTGTCCAATTATGTTCATTTCTTCCCCTCAATCAATGGAAAGCAACACTAAAGAAAAGGAGGCAAAACACAATGCTTGAAATGTCATTCATTCCACAAACCTACTGTTTTGCTGCACACAAAGCTGCAACCTTGTTTTCTGGCCCTGGACTGTCATGAATCCTGCTTCAACACAGAGGTTTCCATCTTCTCTGAAGGTGGCTCCTCAATTTGCATCTCCAGGTTTATTCTGCCGAGTGTAAAGCATGCTTACACCTCATGTGGATGCTGGGGCTCTTTGGGATTGTCTCCTCACCTCCAGGCTCCCAAGGCTGGTTATGAGGGGTGTCTTTCAACCAGCAACCAGCTTTCTTCTCCTCAAACATGTCTGATGCACCCATCATTTGAAACCAGCTTTACTGTCAGAGCAGCAGCCACTACAGATGGCAGCTCTGTGTGTCAAGACATGCTGGAGCTTGAGGTAAAACTACATTGGCTTAGTGCAATACACTAAGCAAAGGTGCACAATCCCCAGCAAGGCTGAAGGAGAAGCTCCTGGTGCCTCCAAAGCCTGCCCTGGACCCTTTGGTCACTAGATGACGTCCTGTACTCTCCCCACCAATTTAGCCCAATGGCCGAGACTCTTCAACAGCTCTGCAATAACCTGAGAGGGAAATTGAGAAAGAAATCAGAGGATTTACACTCTTTGATAATTTCTTACCCTCCACAAGGTAGCTGTGGTATTCACATCAACCTTAATGATGCCTGTACTTCAGACATTAGATAATATTCAAATTTGATCTCTTGATTGCAGATTTGGACAAAGATGTAGCAGGACCCCAGCAATATAAAGGACAATTTAAAGATACTCTGCCTTTTTAGAAGTTAATGGACAATGATTCTGTTAGTACTTAAAGTTCTAGTTAAAATTTCCCAGGGTTTATCTTGGCCTGTAAGGATCTTGAAATACCTGGGTCCCCATTCAAGCAGCATGCAAAGCCCTTCATGCTGGCAGCAGAAGACCAGAGAATGAAGGGCTATGTATGGGAATTTCTGCCAAGGTAAACTGTGCTCCCAGATAATGATGGCAAATGTGAAAGTTTTGAGAAAAAAACCAACATACAAATAGAGGTCAAAGTCCTGAATCCCAGCATGTGAGCTGCTAAGCAGCTTCTGACATGGGAGCGTCAGCGCAGAGTTTGTAGTATCATATGGCCAAAGTTGAATATTGCACCAAGACTGTGAAGGTTACACAGTGAAAGAGACTAGGAGGCTCAGTCTTCATTTCCTTATCAGAAAGACAAATGGGTTTGCCTGTGAGAGGCATCTGTTAGTTGGAATAGTCATAACTATGTCTTGGCCTTCCATGGACATCCTTGGCCTCTCCCTTGGTCTGGGAGATGACACTCTTTTACCTTTCTTGCTTTTTCCAAGTCTCCTCCTTGACAGCACAATGATAATTTTCCAGTTGTTTGATGTGCTGAGTTAAAAATTAAATTTGATGGAAATTTGGAGACTACAGTTGAATTCTCCATGGCATTTGATGAAAGCAAATGGGCAAAATCCACTTGAGTCTATTGGAACTGAGTGGTCTGCCCTGCTATGAGTTTAAAAGGAAGAGCTTTCCCAGAAACACCAGAATGATGATAATTTGTCAAAACTGAAACATCAAAGTCATGTAGGGATTAAGAAATTCTACAAAATCAGCAATGCTTTGCTGTGTTGAAGAGTCACATTAGAGCTGAGGAAGCTTGTTTACACATGCCAAGTATATTTGCCAGATGATACTGAGGTGTGGAGACCAAGAAATTATTACCTAGGGACCATGGTTTTATCTTGGATAAAATCATGTATTTTTCTCGGACAATTTTCAGTTCCCCAAGATAACCTTATGAGAAGATACAACCACAACAAAGACATTTTAGCCAACCAAATCCATTTCTTGAGATATGACATATGAAATAGTATTGCTTAGTTGTAAGATAAAGTTTAGTGAGACAAGTTCATAATCTGCTTTGAAATACATATGTAAATCTGCACGGGTGAATTCACCTTCTCCCAAGTCTAGCAGGGAAAGGATGATGCATAACATCTTTTGGAAAGACAGCAGGCAGATATGGAGCCCTGTCTTTAACTTCCCAAGTGCGAGGAGAGCTGTGTAATTAAGAGGCTGTTAAAGATCCAGCTGGGGTCAGCTGCACTTGGGTAGCAATTCCTGCTGCTCATCACTGCTCTGTGAGGGATCAGGTCTGTCCCAGTGACCAGCCATGCACAGACTGGACCCCAGAGCTCTGGGCACCAGTATTTGCAAAGTGCTGCTTTATTCCAGTTGTTCTGTCGTGCTCATTTACAGAAGATGTATGCTGTGGCCACTGGCAAGGTGTCAATATGGAAAAAAAAGTAAGTAAGATTATAATAAAGTAAAGTAAGACTAGATATGAAGGTTCTAGCTTTGTATAGTGTATTCAGCTTTTACTGCTTTGAGTAGTTTTACGGGAACAAAACACCCCAAAATTTGCAATGTAGGACAGAGGTAATTTTCCCAGTGATTCACGTAGGCCACCTTTGTTAGGTGATTTGTGTGTTAAGAATGGGAAGCCAGAGAGGCTGTGAGAAGCCGAGGAGCAGTGTGGAGATTCCTCTTTGAAGTGCTCCAGGAGTGAATGTGTTAAATGTTTTCATCAGAGACACACAAAAAAAAGGCAGATTGTGGGTCTGCAAGACAAGTTTATAAAAGAGAGTGAAAAGCCCCTCACACCTAAGAGAGTAGGAAAGAAAGAGTACACCGTTTCCTTTTTAGCAGCTTTTAATGTTAAAAAGAATGCCCCTCGGTCGCTGGGGGCAGAGCCCAGTTCAGTGGGACCTCCCTCACAAAACTGCCAGGATATATCTACTTCCCCCCTGAGCAAAGTAGGCGCCTTCTCGAAACGGCTGAGAGCCTTCCAGCTCCTCCGGCGGCACAGGAATAGCCATGTCCACGGGGAAAATCTGTTGCCTGGTGCTGCTGACCCTGGGGGTGCTGGCGGTGGCAGTGACACTCGTGGTCATCCTGACTCAGCCCAGGTGCGGTCCCCAGCAGTACCTGCACGGTGCCGTGGCTGCTGACACCGAGACCTGCTCCCTCATCGGCCGGTATGTGCACGGACCGCTCGGCTCCTCAGCTCCCTTGTCGTGCGTGCTGTGACTCGGACTAACACACAGGACAAGTACTAACTACGGGCGGGAGCTGGGTTTCTGCCTCGTCCCCGCTCTGGGGCTCAGCAGCGATGCTGCTCCCGGGATGTCTCCAGCCGGGAGAGCAGACGGAGCTTCTGCCTCCGTGGCTGAGGCTTACTTTCATTATAGTGTCCCAAAAATTTGCAGCTGTGCAAACCCTTGGCCATTTGGAAGATATAAATATTTATTATTACAAGTACAAGGCTGGTTTTAATTGGGGAAGCAAGGAATGTACTTTTTATGGCATGGTAGGTCTGTCGGATAAGTGAGTTAGAATAAATTAAGAAGTTAGAGGAGCTTGCAGAGAGCTGCAGGCAGACTTCAACAGATACAAGGAAGGAAGGCATGGAAAGGGGGACTGGCATCCCAGCTTTTTGGGGGTGTGTTTCTGGACTGAAGCCTGCAGCAAGTGTGTCTGCTATGAAGAAAAAAGCCAAGAGCAGATTTAATTGAAATTGAGTCAAGACAATATAAGTACAAAAACCATACATCACTTGGAAAGAAAGATGTAAGTTGAAAGGATTCTCTAGATGCCCAGGTTGTACAACTTCAGTTTGTGTAATAACTTCTCTCTCAAACATTTTGACTTCCATGCTATTATTTTACTGTTACTGTTCCTTCAATTATTAAATGCCTGTACCTTGAAAGCAGAAGGATGGAAGTTTACAGGCTACATGTGATGTTGGATGCTCCAGCGATGGATGCTGGAACTGTGTGCTCTACCTTGTGGCTGGGGGAGTGAAATGAGACGTGGTTTGCCATGTCTCACCTGAGATTTTGGCAATGACATGCTGACACAGCATTTGTGAGTAGCTGGAGAAAATGTACTGTGGCTGCACATATGTCAAGGAGTGAGATGAGGCTTTTTGTGTGAAGCCATGGGTTAGTTCTTCAGAAAGCAGAAGAGGTATTTTTAAAATCACTAATAATGGAAAAAGAGGAAAATACAGTCTTGGATTGCCTGAAGAATCTCCTGGGGAAACCCACTGCATTTGTTTTTGCAGCTCTTGCAAATTTTAACTTGATGTAGTTTATAATCAGCTGGAAGGCATTGAAGTGAGAGCCACAGAAATATGTGACCAGTGGACAACTGAGCAGCTTTGGCTAGTTGGCTACTGCTGCTGGGCTCTCACCTGTTTCCTTCCCTTCTCTTGCCAAGAAGCTCTACAGACTTCCACAGCCTCTACCATTGCTGCAGTTGCACCTCCAGCTCACTTGCTGACAAGGTCTGTGCTGTTCCTTCAGTCTGATGGACCACCTTAAATTTCCTCCAAATAGTTTGCCAATGACCCCCACAAAATTGTGCCCTTGCTCCAACTTCCTGTCACACTTTTTTCCCACTTTTGCCCATCTTGGGACATCTGCACATCAGGTCCTGCTGCTCGACTTGCTCTCTCCTCTAGCCCTGCCAGGTCTCTGGGATCTCCCCAGCCATGACTGTTCTTTGCCTGGGTACTCCACGACTCACTCTTTGCTGATGATCAGCTCTATTTCCCTACTGCTGTTTTCCCCAGTATCCTTTGCCTCCAGCCATTCTTAGAAACCTTTGCACTCATTTCATGCTGTCCTTACTTAGCTTGGAATGAAAGAAACTCCTGTGTTGTTCTCCCAGCTTCCTCTGCTCATGTTCTTGTAATAGATTATAATAAAAGTAAAATGTTTAATAAAAATGTTCCTCTGAAAGAGAACTTGGGATGAGAAGCTTTGTATAATATTTGCCCTTTTCCTTGTTATTGTCGTGTTTCTCTCTTCGTCCCACTGGCCACAGTGGTGGCTTCTAAAGAAGGAATGTTTTTCTCTGTAGGAAGCTTACTGCATGCTCTGTACTGGATGTTATCTTATTCATTTCCTCCCAGACATTTCTGTGCTGTTTTATCTGTATGTCACTTTTTAGCTATTATATCTGTATGTCACTTAGCACATGATGATCACCACTAAATTCTCAGAGCAAACTGCGAAGTGAGAAAATGGTGTTCTTTCACTGGTATAAATGAGGAGGTCTCACATGGCAGTTACACTGAGAGGATGCCACAGCAGAGGGCTTTTGGCCAGGGGCTCAGCTTTTCAGAGCCATCTGCTCTGCTCAGTGACCTCCTGTGTGACTCTGCAGGGTGAGGGCTTCCTCAAGTCTGACTTGGGGTCCCTGATGGGAGCACCACGAGATGATGAGCATACAGCAGCCTCCTGCATCATCTTTGCTGAATAAGATTCTAGCACCCATAGGAATTTTGTCACAGCAGTAGCAATAAAATCCAATTTCTTAGAACAGTCCTGGCCAGTAGGCCCTGCTGTCCCCACAGTTCATGTGCCACTTTACTTCAGCAACAAGGTGAGAGTAGGGCAAAGCCAAGCAGCCCTAGGTGTGAGTCCCCAAAGACACTACAGGGCTGGTTTGTCTTCCCCACTGACCTCACAGACCCTCTCTCCTGCTTGGTCCCCAGGCTGCCCCCCTGCAGCCATCCCTTTGATACTGCAAATCCCCACTGAGCTCACAGGAATCCATGCAGGGGATGCTCAGAGAACTGGTCTGGTGCCTAAAACCTTGGAATCTAAAAGCAGCACCTAATCTCAGGCTTAAGTATAAATTCTGTTCTTTAATTAAAAAATCTTGTTTCTTTTAAAGATCAACTCAAACCACATGGTCTGTGAGTTGTCAGGAATGAAATTCCTGGGGCACTACATGATACTCTGTCTGTTTCAGAGTCTTCCTTTTAGGAGTCTTTGTGTGCTCTTAATAGAATTGTCAATTGAACTTACTGAATAACTGAACAAAACCTCTTGCATGAGGAGCAATCTTGTATTTCAGCGAGTAGGATAGTGGGTTGGGGAAAACACCTCAGGGCCCATGTGTTTTCCAGCTCTGGAGACTGTGTTCATGTACTCTGGGACTGTGTAAGGTTGGACTTTCTGAAATCTTTATGCAACTCTTTGGCTCTCTGCAGGAAGTGAGCAATCTCAGTGAGCCTTCAGCCCGTCATCATCCATGTTGGCAAGTCCTGAGCTAAACTTCCCCTTAGCCATCAGTGCCCAACTCTCAGTGCTGAACAAGGCTGGGTCTCTTGCTGCATTTTTTCTGCTGGAAACTGGGGACTGGAAGCAACATTGTACAGCTGTCTGGTCCAGACTAGGACCCTGCCCTGGGAGAATTCTTGTCCCTGAATGAAGTGAAAAACTTCGATAAAGAGGGATGGGAGGCTAAAAGGAGAATCAGGGCAGTTTTTACTCAAGGATGTGGATTTGGTGCCACAGTCCACCTCAGAAATTTGTCCTCATGTCAAGAACCCTGAGGAGACAGGAGATGATTGCCCTGTGACAGTAAGAAGTACTCAAAGTTCACCTCCAACTCCAAGCCACTTGTTCCCTCCTGGAAGAGGGTCTTTTCATCAAGCATGCAAAAAGCTCTATATTCCCTACCAGTGTGCTCTCTGAGCTCTGTCATCCACTGCTCTGCATTCCTTTGTTTCCCAAATGGCAGAAGCAAGAGCCAGCATAAGATCAGGGACAGATTTAGGGAAAATGTTCATTCCCAGCAGTGGGATTCACTTCAGCAAGGCGAGCTGACCTGACCTGGCCCAGCAGCCATCTCTGACCCCACTTCTCCAATGTAGGTTAGCATAAACCCTGGGAACTGGCTTTTTTTTCGAAACCAACACCCCCCGGGGTGACAGGATGGTGGGGAGGGTGAGAATGGTGAGACTTTAACAGTCAGAAAACATCTGCAGTCCTGGGAAGCTCAGTTCTAGCCAGAGAATCTGATGCAAAAATCCTTTTCAGTGATGGTCTGGCAGATTTCTTTAGTATGTTTATATCCCAAAGGATTTGGTTTCCCTCCCCTTACATTTTAAATTTGGTGACTGGCCCTTTTTTACAGAAATGGTTGTTGGTTTTGCTCTTCATAAATCTTAAGGAGACAGCTGCTGTATAATGGGTGTTCTCCCAGTCCCCAGCCTTCTTTAGCAGAGAAAAAACCCCAGTCAATACAATTTAATACTTCAGCATTTCCTGTGTGTTTAAAAGGGCTTCGGGGCTCCCTCTAGCCTAGGGGAGAACAGCAGGCTTGCTCTGCAGTTCAGCACAGCCCATCTTTGCTGTGAGCAAAGTGCCATCATTCACCCTTCCAGGGAGAGTGAATCCCTTTTTGCTGCTGCTGGAATGGGACTTGGTTGTTAACACCCTCTTCTGCTCCTTATTATAATGAAACTCCATTAATGACTAAACCCTAAAGCTGAAACTATGTGTAGGAAGGATGTGGGACAAAACATTGTTATCAGATCTTGTCAGCTGCAGCACTGCTATCTCTAGAGAGACCTGGTAAGGTGCCACACTTTGATTAAGGAATTTGCATTATAATTAAGCTCATTGCAGCAGAGATCCATCTAAAGGGAGCCAGGTAATGGGACATAAATCCAGATGTGGTTTTGTTATATATAATGGCCCAGGCATCACTTCCAGGGAAGTGGCAGGTCTCTGACTGAAAATGGGTGAACCATGCACAGGGAGCCATGTGCAATACACCAAGAGCCAGCTCAGTGTATTTTTTGTTGAGTTTCAGTCTCAGGAAAGGTGTCAAGGCTGTGATTGTGCTGTGAATTCGGGTGAGAATCTGGTGCTTTTTAGGATTTGGGAAAACGTGCCTGATGTTACATCTTAAGGTCTTAGTGCATTGCATTGAAATGGACACTATACCATCTCCAAGCTCTTTTTTAAGTTGTTTTTCACTGCCAGAACCATGGGTTTCCGTGTCACCAGGCTTTGTATATGTGCTGCCTCACAGCCCATAATCCAGGGGCTCTGGGGAGCACTGGCCCTGGTCAGTGTAGCAGTCCTTCGTCCCTCTTTTTCCAACTTTCTAACACACTGTCTGGGTCTTCTGCAGAGGTGACTCAGTTTTTTAGGAAACCTTCGTGTCCTTCCTTTCTGTGGTTAGCAATTAACAGCTTCAATTTCAGAAAAACACCTCCCAGGGACATCGGTGTGGTGAGTCTATCCCCTTCTGCAAGGGGCTGGATGAGTGAGCCTGAGCCTCAATTTCCATGTTCAGAGCTACAGCCAGGGAGCTCCTAGGAGTCCAAAATCCATGCAGATCCCAAAGAAAAAACTTGTTGTTCCCTACTATTTCTTTTCTTCCCACTTGTCCACATGTCATTTCCTTACAGGGAGTGTTTCCGAGGCACTTACGGAAACAAAGGAAAGGCACAATCAGTGCTCCTGCTGGCAGCATCCTGTTCCTGGACCCAGCAGGTCCCAGCCATATCAGTGGATGTAAAATAAACACCAGCCTCTGTGTTCCCATGCAAACTCTGGGAGCAGTTGCACTGCAATTAATGAACCATTCCACTTTCCCCTCTGGCCTTGCCTTATCTGAGCAATAACCCAATAAAACAGTCAGGAACCTTCCCAGCAAACATCAGTGCTGGCTACTGGCAGGTTGTGCAGGAAACACCACCCCATTTCCACTGTGAGGAAAATGTTTTTCAGATGTTCTTGAGGGGAGCATTTGTTGAGACATGTTTCTCTAACCAAACCTCATTCCTGTCAGCAGCAAGAGACTGCCTCAATGCCTGTGTGTTCTTTGACATAGCTGTGCCTTGGTAGAAGGGTTGAGGGGTTTTTTTCCTGTTTGTTTTTTGCTTTGTTTTTTTGTCTTTGGGAATACAGGATCAGGGTGGGGCATTTTTGTGCTAATAAGCCCAGGAAGTCACACTGTAGGCGCGGTGAAGTGACTATTGTGCTAATTGACACGTTGTCTAGGGAGTTTGCTTCACATGGACCCAGTTCCACTTCAGTGCCCCTGTCCAGCTGACCATCATATGCCTTTACTAGGAATGAGATTTAGGCATCTGGAGATCAGCTGTTTGGTTCCTAGCATGTGGAGAGCCCTCTTCTGTGCCAAGATCATCCTTCTCCATGTCTTGAGACTCCTCACTGTCCCTTTCTGTCCACAGCACTTGCAAGCAGCTGCAGTTCTCTCTGCCCCATAACTCTTTGCCTACAGGAAGCCCAGCATCACACAAGTCTGGCCGCTGGCTGCTTTCTCCTCCTGCGGACTCGCCTTTCTTTCCCTCTAATTGTTCCTTCTCACTCCAGCAGAGGAAGGTGCCCCTCTGTGCCCTCACACCCCACACTGCTGCCAGTACATTTCTCCAGCTGCTCTCTTCAAGCTGGAGTTGCCCTGCAGGGGCATTTTCACTTGGTTCCTCCATTATGACATTCCTGGATTTTAACATTGTCTTTTTTCTTCCCTTCCCACCACAGGAACATCCTGAAAAGTGGAGGCACAGCTGTGGATGCTGCCATTGCTGGCTTGATCTGCACTTCAGTGATGAACCCTCAGAGTTCAGGCCTGGGTGGTGGGGTCATATTTACCATCTATAATGCCAGCACAGGTATGGGCCTGCCCTGGCCTCTCCATGGTGCCTCGTCCGTCTGCAGACACACAACTGCTGTGGAGAAATCAGAATCCTTCCTGTTGTCTCAGAGCAATAGTTTGAATATAAAAGCCACATCACAAATCACACTTGTGCTCTTAACCCAAAGCATCACCACAGGGAGCTGTGATTGTCATTTCACAGCAAGAAATGTGTGTGTGGAGGAAAGAGCTTTGATATGAAATGAACTGAGTTTGTCTCTCCTTTCCCCTCCAAAGCAATCCCCAAATACATTTCAAAGTCACACAGCTGACTGCAGCCAGGTGTGAGTGGCACTGTGTGAGTGAAGTGGGCAGGAGGCTCAGGCAGTGCCTGCTGACACTGGGGCTGTGTCTCACACTGCCCTCGTCAGTGCTGGTGTGACTCCCCAAAGGAGCGTTGAGACTTCCTGTCCCAGGAGATGCATCTCCACTTCAAAAATCTAAACCTAGCAATGTCCAGTGTCTGCTGTGGAGCCTTTCTGTGTTTGGCTTAAACTCTAGTGTTGTTTTCTTGCTTTTATGTTTTTAATGTGGGGGTTTTTAAGTCTTGGCTTCCAAAAACCCCCAGAGCTTATGTATCTAATAGTAATATCAACAATGAACACAGTAACAATATCATAGTTTTAAAACCCATGCCAAGTAGTCTCACAGAGTCACAAATCTGGAAATGTTTGGGTGTATCTTACGCAAGAGCTTAATTTGGCTGAACACCTATATTTTTCTTTTTTTTTTTCCTTTTGGCAGAGCTATGGAACTTTGTTTCCTGACAACTATCCTCCTCTGCTACCTGAGTTATGCTACTGCAGAGAGCTGCCCATGGCTGTGCACAGCTCAGGTGCTTGGTACACCAGGGAGCACTGTGGGCTCCTGCAGCACAGCTGGCTCAGTGGACTGTGATAGGGACAGATAAATACAAGGCAGAAAAGGAGGCAAAATGATTGGCTAAACCTATACAAGTGTATGCAAGTAGGGGGTTGGGTTTGTTTTTGTCTTTTCAAACTCCCTGATACATAAAGGGTATTTCATGATCACCATTCTGCTTTAAACGTGATGGACTTGCTTTATCATCACTTGGTAAATGGCCCTCCCAGGAGCGTGAGGCTCATGTTATATTTCTGACATGTCCCGTCTGCAGAGAAAGTGCAGGAACCTGCAGGTGTGAGGCAGCACATCCCAGCCCATGTCCCAGCCCATGAACCCTGGGAGGAACCTTTGCTGGCTGGAGACAAGGCCTGGCCTTGTCCCTGTACTTTCAGTACCTTTAGGTAGGCACTGCTTGGTTTGCTGTAAATAAAAGCACAGGAGCCAAGGACAAGGTGTGCTGACACCTGACCCTCCAGGTGCACTTGGCACATCTGGCAAGAGGCTCCAGAGCAGCTCAGCTCTGGGCCAGCAGTGTGTGCAGTGCTACTACAGCTGACTGATGTGAGATGTTCACCTGATTCAGGAAGGCAGTGTTATGCATTTCCCTCTTCTTCTTTCTAGGAACAGTCGAGGTGATCAACGCCCGCGAGACAGTCCCACGAATGTTTCCTCCCAACTTATTGTCTGGCTGTGGTTCTGGTTTCCCCATTGGTAAGGACACAGCCTGAGCCTTGAGGGCTGTGTGCCCTCCTGGGGTACACAGAGCTCAGGGTGGGGAACTGAGCACCTCACTGAGTTTATCTGGAGTTCTATTTAGTTTAACACACCTATTTGGATTGCCTTTTGCAAAAGTAAGAAAAAATACTAAGTCCATAAAAATTCCTGTTTGGTAATGACATTGGCAACCTGACCAGCAAGGTGATGGGGAGCCAATATAAGGAAAAACCACAATGTAACTTCTCTCCATCGGAAGTCGGCAGTTCAAGACCGAATTTCCCAAAGCTCTAATTTCCCAGAGAAAAATAAGATCAATAGATTTCTGGAAATAAAATAAATCAATCTAGTGTGCTTGCTCATGTCCATACGTCGGGGAAGCACACTGGCACACTGGGGGTTGAGCTGCTGGGCTTAGGCACTCTTGCTTTAGCAGCACATCTTGGCTCTCTCCACATTTCTTGCTGTATTCATTCTCCTTCCTAGAATGTTGTCTTTTGTGGTGTGTCCTAGATTCTAGAGGAGGTGTTCTGATCATTGGAAGAGCATGAAAAGGTATCAGGAGCAGCTCTGGTTGGAAGGGACAGCTGGAGGTGTCTGCTCAAAGCAGGGTGATGTCAGGGGTAGCTCAGGCTGCTCAGGGCCTTGTCCTGTCACATTTTTGGATTTCTCCAGGGATGGAGAATTTCACTGCTTCCCTTGTTCTGGTGTTTGACCAGGCCCTATGGGTGCCATTTCTCCAGTGTCCAGCTGCCACCCCCCTTGCTGCAGCATGTGCCTGTTGCCTGTTGTGATTTCAGCCCATCTCAAGTCTGGCTCCAACCTTTCTATACTCCTGCTATTCAGTAACAGGAAAATACATGAACAGGAAAAGGTCATAAACAAACCAAGCCTGCTTTTAGAAGACTTGGTTGCCTCTACCAACTCACGCTTCCATTGGAGAGCTTTCAGAGAGGTGAAACCCCCAAGCCAGGGACTTACTGGGTGTTACGCTGCTGCTCTGCTCTTCAGGTCCCCGCTGGATTGGTGTTCCCGGAGAGCTCCGTGGGTATGAGGAAGCCCATAAGCGACACGGCCGCTTACCATGGAAAGCCCTGTTTGAACCAACCATCAAGCTCCTTTCAGAGCCACTTGTCATTTCCCCAGTTCTGAACAAAATACTCCATCACCCAGACTTCTCTGGTCCGGGGAAAAGCCTGTGGTAAGACCCATGAATGAAACTGCAGTTTGAGGACCATTGTTCCCTCAGCTTCAGACCCTTTTCTGACATGCTGACATGGAGCACAGGCTGCTGCTGTGGCTTGTGCTCGGGGAATACTTGCTATGGAGGGGGAGTGAATAGCAGAAGTCGATTCTTAAAAGAGGCTGCAGTGTAGCACTGCCTTGGAAAGTACACGACGTACATAATCCAGATCAGCTCCAGGCAGGAAAAAGAGGTTATTGGCCCTGGGGACAGAGCAGGCTCATGCTGTAAAACTGATGAATGTTCTTCTTTAACAGTCCACTGCTATGTGATGATCAAAGATTTCTGAAGCTTGGCAAGACCTTCCAGTGGCCAGCACTGCAGCAGACTCTGCAAGCTGTAGCAGAACACGGAGCTACAGCGTTTTATGAGGGACAGATAGGAGAGGCCCTGGTGGAGGACGTTAGGAAGGCCGGTGGGTAACAGCCACAGGTAGTCCTGATACACAGGCCTTTTTCCCAGTCATTGGCTCACAGTGAGCCTGTGCCAGAAGAAAGCCAACATATGCCATTTGTTTGTCACTTGGGATGGTACCTGGCACAGGAAGACGCCACCTTTCCCCAGTTCCTATAACTCAGGCCCAGAAACAGGGCTGAGACCACCCAGAGCTCTGGCCTTTGCCCACAGTGCTCATGCACTGGCCCCTCTGACTCCTTTAGGGTTTGTGACATCCTGGGGCTTGGCAGCACATGAGGATGCATGATGGCAGTGCTGTGCTGGGTGGAAGGAATTTGGGGTGTACGGGGATGGGCCTTCACAAACCTTACCAAGGCTCCGATGTAGGCAGCCCACAGCACCAGTACGAGTTTCTGTGCTAATGGCAGCTCCTGGTTCTCTGTTGAAGGGTCCAGTCTCTCACTGGAGGACCTTCGGGCGTACAGAGCAGAGGTGTCCTCAGCTCTGAACATCACCCTGAACAACCACACCATGGTGTTCGCTCCAGGACCACCCATGGGAGGTGCAGTGCTCATGTTCATCCTCAAGGTATTGGAAGGTAAATTCCTAGTGCAAAAGGGTCAGCAAGAGATTTTCAGAGAGTGTTGCTCCAGAGTGATAAAATGTAATGGGCAAAAATGGAGTTGTTGAACCAGAATGGGGCCCAAAGCAGCAGTGACACCATGCTATGCAGCAGGAGGATGAACTGGTACACTTGTATAGTGGGTCAGCATCACCACAGCTGCTTCAAAGGCCAAAGGATGCATGACTTTCCCAATGCTTCAAAGAAATTGAAGTCACAGCGGAAATTAGTACTTGGTTTTTCCTGCGTCCACATCCTGCTAAAGCATAGGGAAATTTGGTAAGAACTGGGGTGGGAAGAGGAAACTCCTTTCAACTTTTTTTTTTTTTCACTTCTTGAAAAAGCATTGCCTCAGGTCTATTAACAAAATTATTTCATCCTGCTCCTTAGTGTATAAATTCCATAAAGCGTCACTGGCAACACCTGAGGAGAAGGTAGAAACCTATCATCGCATTGCAGAGGCCCTGAAGTTTGGCAACATGCTAAGGCCCCACATGAGTGACCCAGCCTTCTCTGAAGCTCAGGTGAGCTCCATGGTGTGTGGGTACAGTGCTACAGCACCAAGCAGTGCTCTGACATACTCCTGATTTGCAGCCTGGAAGGAAAGAAAATAGAGCTGCTACTGAAGAGCAATGCAGCTGAATTGCCCAAGGCAGAGACAGGATCAGGCTGTTTACTCTGCAACTTCAGCTTTGGCTGGCACTCACTTCCCTGACAAAGGATGTGCACATGCTCATGCCAATGTTGAGGTGACTCGGTGCTGAGCTTGGTCCATTTTCTGGGATGAGAGTGGCCTGGGGCTGAATGCTGCCACTCCAGGGCCCCAAGCTCTGACTGTTGGGGCTCAATTCCCAAGGCTTCCCCGTGCCCAAAGACAGGCCTGTGCTTCAGTGACCAGCTCAGTGTTCTTGCTGTGCTTGCAGGGGCCTGTGGAGACCATGTTGTCTGACCAGTTTGCTGCGTTTGTGAGGCAGCGGATAGATACTCGTGGTGACCACCCATTCAGCCACTATAACCTGCTGGACTCCCTCTACAATGACAACTACAAAAGCATGGGCACGAGCCACATCTCTGTGCTCGCTGCAGATGGCAGTGCCGTGTCTGCCACCAGCACCATCAACTACCCGTGAGTAGCCCAGGGCTTGGTAACAGAGTCACACAGGCCATGTATCAGGATCACAGGGGAGCTGCAAGTGCTGGGTACCAGAAATCCAAAACCCTTGGGTTTCAGTGGTTTGGGCAGCTTCTTAGCTGTGAATGCCTTTTTCATGTGACAGCAAAGATCTGTGAGCATCAGCTCCAAGGACCATCATAATTCAGGAGAATGCAAGAACTTGCTGAGGCTCTTGCTGAATTTCTGTGGGTTGAGCAAATCCCCACAGGCACCAGTAATAGGGAACTTATCTCTGTCACCAGCAGCAGCACAAATTCCTTTTGGATACCCTCACTGGGAGACAGAAGTTATCCACAGGGTGCCATATGCAGTTAATGTCATCCACAACAGGAGAACCCTGGGCACTGAAAGGTTTCATCTTTCCTCCCTGCAGGTTTGGCTCCTTTGTGTATTCTAACAAAACAGGGATCATTTTAAATAATGAACTTGCTGACTTCTGCATAGCAAACAGAAGCATTAAACCAGGTGAGCATCCTCATCCTCAGAATTAAGCACAGGGCCAGGGGATTGATACACAGGCTGTGTACAAGTGGGCAGGGACTACCTGTAAACTACAGGTACTCCTTCCTTTCCTAAATCTGGATGAGAGCAAGTTTATTTCAGACTAAAAGAGGATAAAGCCCTGTAGTGTGTCTGTGTCTACTCACATGTACCCTTGCATGGAAACATGGCAGTTTTGGTTTCTAATCAGAGGTTAAAAAATGCTGGAGCTGGTCACTGATTGATGGTAAGGGGAGGGAAGAAATGAAGAAACTACTGCTAAGACAAGCCTGCTGATATTTCAGGCTTGTCTATGATTCTAAGTATCAAGCTGCTACAGGCTTGCACTGAGCTCTGTGACACAGCAGTGTCGGTGCAGACATGGCTCTGTGCCGTAAGTTGTCCCTGCTGCATTCCCCTCAGGCCTGCTGGGAGAGGACACCAGTGCTGCTGTGGCAGGATTTCTGCTAAGTGTTCCTCATCTTGTTGGATGAGCTGCAGCAAGTCCTGAATACTTGTAGGATGCCCTGTCCTGCATCAAGAGAAGCTTGTTTAGCCTGTGCCATAAAGGTCCCAGTTTCTTGGGAGACAGGCTTTCAGTATAAGATAATTTTTCTGGAAGTCTTGAGCATCTTGAGGAAGGAGCAGCAGCTTGTTTATCTGTGGGAGACAAAAGAAAGGCAAGGTATATGAACTTGTGTCCCTCCTACCCTGTTAAGAGCCACATGGAAAGAATAATATCATTGATTCTGCTCTAGGAGAGAAGCCTCCCTCAGCAATGGTGCCTTCCATCCTCATCTCCAAGTCAGGAGACATGCTGGTGATCGGAGGAGCTGGCGGGGGCTGGATTATCAGCGCTACCACCATGGTAGGTGAAACCACAGCAAGTTGCCAGTTCTTTCAGCCCTCCCAGATTTCTAGCCATGGTCAGTCCCACCTGCTCCTTCTACTCAGTTGTCCTCAGATCTTGACTCCTTGGTGCTTTTTTAAATTTGCAATTTAGAAGTCACTAAAGGCTGCAGGCTGTAGGCCAGGGGAAGCATTCTGGGAAGTACCATTACGTGCTCATCCTATTTTTTCACTTGCCCCAAGCATCTAGTATTGGTCACCACAAAAGCAGGAGACCAGGCTGGTAGGACTGTGGGTCTGGCTCAGTGCAGCCTGGGTTGAACAGCCCAGGCTTTTTCTCCAGCTGGGCAGTGTGGGATTTGCTTTATTGCAGGCGATTATAAACAAGCTGTGGTTTGGCTACGACTTGGAACATGCCATTTCTGCTCCTGTCATGAACACCCAGGGTGACAGTGTCCTGTTTGAGGAGCCATTCAGTAGGGTGAGTGGCCTTGGTGGGAAACAGATTGCTTCTGTAACTCTCCTGGGAAATCTTTATTTTGCCTCTGGCTCACCTTCTCCTTGTTTAAACCTCACTTTTTCAACCAGACTCCATACGCACATCCTACGTTTTCACACCTGGCAACGTTAAGACCTCAAGCCCCTGCCCCATTCACTCCATTTCCTCTTCTCTCCCCACACAGGAGGTTAGAACCGGCCTGCTGGGAAGAGGACATAAAGAAAAGAAAGATAAATTTGCAATGAATGTTGTACAGGGAATTTCCAAGGAAGGAAAATGCATCTCTGCTTACTCTGATAAAAGGAAGCTGGGGAAGTCGGCTGGATATTAGCATGAAATGCCATCACAATTCACAAAGCCACAGGAGATTCAGAACATGCTTTGCTTGGACATGCCCATAATTGCCTGTTCCTATCAGGATGTCTGCTGGAGCATGGGCAAAGCCTGTGATTACATCTAATTCCAGTAGACTGCAGGTGACCCTCAAGCAATACAAGGAGAGGTCAGCCAGCCTTGTTTAGAGCTACACCTTCCATTATTTATATGATACACAGAAAACATATTTCTTGAGCACATCAGTTACTCAGAATGTGAGAATACAAAGCGGGAAAGGAAAATTGGTCCAAATCCCACTGAGAACACTGTGAAATGACCCAGCTGTATCTTCCATTCCTGATGGAATCTCAGTTTCTTTCAGGCTGTTCCACAATAACCTTATTGCTGGGGCTTAGCAATGTGAAATACGTAACTATTTTAGCTATGAACAAGAAGTGTCTGTAAGGTCGGGATTTTAAAATTTGAAGCATTCAGGCTTAGAGTGTGGATTTGGAAAGGGAAGAGATTAAAATTCCACACTCCCCATCTCAGTTTTGCCATCCAAAGAAGCCAAACATTTTCCTAAGGTGGCAGATGAAATCACACCATGGCACAAGTGCTGCCCTGCCTGCTGTTCTCTGCCTTGGGGGTGCAAAGGACCCCACAGGCTCAGGGTAACTGCACAACACTTCCTCCAGCCCTGCACACAGTGACTCTGAGAATAGCCTCCCATGGGGGGATGTGATTTCCCTGCTCCTGGGACAGACAGGCTTCAGCTGAGCTCCCTGGAGGCGCCTCTCCCTGTGGCAAGAGGAGTCCCAGTCTGTGCCAGTTCTCCCTCCTCAATGACGGTACATCAGTCTTTGGGAAGGCAGGTCAGGACTGCAGTGGAAGTGCTGCTGTTTTTGGAAACTTTAGAACTTTCTTCAAACATATCAAAGGATATGTTATCAGGAGATGTCATTTGTGGCCCTAAGCTCGGCCTGGCCAGGCAAACACCAGGACTGCTGAGAAGTGATGCAGCACTATCAGGCATTAGCAGAATTCTCCCATATCTGACACACGTGCTCCCGATCTCTGTTTACCATAGCTAGCTGCTAGTGTTCCCTTTAGACCACAAAGGGGGGCATTGTAGGACTCTAAGAACTATCACAGAGAGAAAACTTGGGGAAGAGAACTGAACTCATGCACCTGGATGCAAAGTTCTTTTGCAGTTAATCCATAACCTTGCCCTGCTCAAAATGGCCAAGAGAATCAAACATTTAAGAAAGTAAAACCTAAAACCCAAAAAACTCCCAAAGCTCTTCAAAATATTCAGGGTCAAATTCTCAGAATCCTCCAAAATTCCATCTTCTGAAAGCTTACAAGCCTGATTGCTCTATGGGCACAGTGTGTGTCTGAAAGAGAATCAAACCAGAGCCAGGCACTAGCAGAGCCCTCCCCCTCACACACAGAGCCCATGGGACTCCTAGTCCACCAACAAATACAATCCCTCTGTAAACATCATAGCAAGCACACACTATTAAAAAATACAAATTCAAACGAGGCCAGCTAGATTATATGGCAATGTTTTTACCCACAAAGCCTGTCCAATAAAGCCATCAATTTACTGAAATCTCAGCCTTCACTTGCATTTTAGTGATTGTCTGAGTGAAGCTGACTAGAGCCAGATGTGTTTTCCTTCAGAAGTTACACAGCAAGGACTGTAGAACAATCCCTGCTGTATCAGTTAATGATTGCTGAGTTACCAGATCGTAACCGCAAGCACTTAATCATGCAGCTGGAAATCAAGTTACTTGTGTATGGCGCCAGCTCCATGCACTGCCCCGCTCCCTCCTTGTCCAAGTGGAATTCATCTTAAATCCCCCAGTTCAGGAAGAACTGCTGGTTTCTCCACCAGAGCTGCTCACTCAGACTGTGGAAGCGGCCTGGCACCCTGTGAGGCAGCATCACAGTGCTGGTGAATGGGAAAGGAAACAGAACCAAAGGCTGACGAGGGGCAGTTTTTATGTTCAGTTGGAAGGGGTTACATTGACTATGACTACCAAAGAAACCAAATCTATTTAGTTTGCTGAAGTTTTCTACCTTGATTAACTCCCTTGCCCCAGCTACCAGTTGCTGGGTGCACCAGTTCTAGTGTCAGAAATAACACCCGACTGAGAGCTGTGCAGGGGAAGCACTGACAGGCACCAGACACCATCTGCAGCTCACGCCACAGCACCAGACACACAGACCAGACCGGATGCTGGCTTTGGCAAGATCAATACTTATTTCCAGCTAACCCCACTGAGCCGAGAATTTACAATCAGCAACTGAGAGTGGCACTGGCTGAAGACAGAGCACTCCTGGCTTCCCTATTAGGCTTCAGGGCTACCTTCAGCGGTGCTCTGGCCCCCCTCCATCATACTTCACTCCAGAAAACCCAAGTCATCAAGTAACTAAGTCTTCCATTACCTTTGCTTCTGACACACCTTAGGATGAAGCACCCTGAAGTACTCCAGCCTATCACCTTTCCAGTGCAGTAGTATCACAGCTACTTCCCACCACAAAGACATGGGAATATTATCTTTAGTCCAGTACTCACTGCAGTTTAACTACTTTGCTATTTACTTTGCAAGTGAGCCAGAGGAGCAGTTAAAAAACCCATCAGAGATTTCATTTGCAAGACAGAAAGGAATGGGTGTGCAGATCTCTCAGTGTGGCAGAGACTTCCAGTCCTGCAGTCCTCCCTAGCAGAACACTTGGTGAAGCTGAGATTGTATCTGCTTTGGCACCTCTGCTCTTGCCCTGCCACCTCCTCACTGCTGCTGAAATCTGCTTGGGCCAAGAGCCTCTCAGTTGGGTCTCTCCCCATTCCTGCTCCTCCCAACAAGAGAGCATTATTTTTGTACTGAAATCAACTTACATGGACTTTTAAAGCATCATTGTACAGAGGCTGCTCTATTTTCTGATGAAGTCTTTAAATTATACTTTTAATAAAGTGTTTTTAAACTTGTCTGGGAATTTCTCCTCTAAGCCTGTTGCCTGTGCCATCACACAAGCAGAGAGGACTCCATGCACGTGTTTCCAGCAGTAACAGTTGTTCATTCCACAGCCTCATATGCCACTGGAGAAGCTGAGGAATGGTGCAGCTCATGCCACTTGTCTCTCACAGCTGGGTTTTGTCCCCTTGCAGAGGCTGGACGACTGCCAAAAGAAAATTGTGGTAATGTCAAACTGAAGAATAGGGGCAAGAGGTGAATCATCCAGCTCATGATCTGAGTTGCCTTTTACTGGTACAGCTTCCTTTCACATTAGCTGGAATCAGTCATGGAATGTGTCCTGTTCTCCATGCCCTGCACTGGGGCAGGCAGCTCACAACAACACACAGGGAGATGGTTGCATTCAAAAGGTGGGATATGGAATGATGAGGGACCTCAGAGATCATCTCATTCTCAGCCCCCTGCCCTGGGCAGGGATGTCATGCACTAGACCCAGTGGCTCCAAGACCCATCCAACCTGTCCTTGAACATTTCCAGGCATGGGGCAGCCACAGTTTCTCTGGGAAACCTCTGCCAAGGCCTTACTGCCATCACAGTCAAGAACTTCTCTTAATATCTAATCTAAATCTACTAAAGCTATTCCCTCTTGTCCTGTCCAGAAGACTTTTCCCTGCAGCTGAAACATCTCAGAAGCTGAGCAGCCTGGAGGGTACAGCTGGAGGTTTTACAGCAGGAACTACTGACTGGTATCTAGCTGTTGATGCACAGACAGTCCCAGTGTAGGGTGAGTAGTGGGATGTGGTATCCAAGCAGGTGGCAGAAGTGCCTGCTCCGTGTACAGATACATCCAAATAAGATGCAGATAATTACAGCCTGAAGAAGTAGCCATAGCTTTTTAAAAAAATGTAGAATGTAAGTGCAAGCTGTAGCCCAGTTTAACAAATCATTCCTCTGCAGTGATACTGCTAAAAAACAACAAAACAAGTCTACTTCTGCAGAGTCAAGAATTCAAATGCATTTATATAAGAACAGTTGTAACTAGAAGTGTTTTAAGCTTTCCACAGGGGAAGTTTTTTTAAACAGGGTATAAATAATAGGGGACTTTTCTGACTAGCAGGAAGAAATTCAGGAACATAAGAACAACTGCTGCACCACAAACTGTTAGAGGCAGCCCAAGAGCAGCCACTCAGACCTGTTTCAGAAAACATGATTGTCCAACAGGCATTTCCCAGAAATCAGTTCCCTTCCAGTTTTGGACTAACCGTAGTGACTGTAAGATTTAAATAAGCTTATTTTGCTGTGCAGTAATTTTCTTTATTCCCCAGGTCACACCTAGCCAAGAAAGAACTCGGCTAGTCCCAATTCCAAAGGCAGCCTGACACTGAGGAACACCAGTGGTGGAATTACAAGAAGTGGAAAAGTGGAAGTCTCCCTTCAGTGATAAGAGGACACAGGCTTGGCCCCAAACTGGTCTCTTGAGGGAACACAATGACTAGAGGTCATTTACGATCACTGCTGCACCTAATGCAGCACCCCCAGTAAGAGCTCAGGAAAAGGAGCAAGAGCACACCCCAGGGCATGTTTGGTAAAAGCCACTCATTTGGGTCAAATGATATTAGCAAATATGTATGTCAAAGTCATAACTCTGATTTCAGCATCATCTAGCTATCACTTTATTCTGTGAAACTGGGCTCTCCTCAATTCCAGACACTTCCAGGAAAGAGGTTGCATGATGCCTAAAATTTCAGCCTTTCATTTTCTCTTCTGTATTTTAAGGTTCTTACAAACTGACAGGAAGCTTCAACAAGCCAAATAGATGCGTTAACTTACTGCCACTTGTGTATCAAGGATTTCAAAAGCACCACTAGAGCATGACAGCATCCTGGCTCATTTGGTTTTGATCTCAGGCTAAGTTTATGTGATGTGATGTATTGGACCGTGCTGGTAGGTGAACACCAAACCCCCTCATGCAGGTACAGACACTCTCAGCTGCTCCGTATCAGACAGGGATTTCTGAGAGGTCGTTAACAGTGTGGTTAATGGCAACTTACCTTTAAACAAGAGTAGCTGCAGCGTGCCCTTTTTAAGAAGTTTCGTTTCCCCAAACTGGTATTTCACGCCTGCAGTACAACATGACAAAAAGTGAAGTGGAGAAAAACAAGCTTGTTTTGGATATGTAACTATTATTGTTTACTTCATCAAAGGAGTGAAGAAAAGACAAAAATCTCAGAAAAGCTTCTTTCACACAGACTCTCACCATCCCTTTTCGCAGCAACTGTGCAGGCAAGGAAAATGTGTGACTCCGCATTTATTTATTTTAGTTGTGCTCAGAGTTTTACAGGTAGCATCTTCCCTTTAGACCTTCTCAACAGAAATATAAAAAAGTTTGAAGCCATTTCCCCATTTCCCCACTCATCTCCAATAAACAACTGGGTGAAATGCAGAAACATCTTTTGTTAACAGAGTGGTGAGTTGGGCATATCCCAGTCTAGAGCTGGGCTTCCTGCTATGGCACAGATCTATTAGTTTGTAACTTAGAAAACCCAGTCCCAGAGTCCTGTAACTCCCACCTACTCAACAGGAAACAAATATCTTCTCTAGCAGTGACGGGGACATTCCTGGTAGCTGACATTGTGCAGGGGAAACGCTGCAGCTTGAGTGAGCTGGACCTTCTGCAGAAACTGGGCACCCAATCTGTCTTCATGGGATGGAGAGGAGGCAGGGAACAAACTCTTCAAGGCAGAACAGACTCTTCAAGTAAGTACTGCACGTCCTGGTGGACATGCCTGTCTTAGTAGACGGCTGTGGCATGAGGCACTTCGGTCATGGCTGTAGAGAACTGTCCCAGTTCCATCAACAGAATCACAGGTAAATGTGTTCTCTTTCCTGTGAGAAGTCCCTGAGTTGCAGATCTAAAGGATCTTCCCCCCAAACACACCTTGGTGTCACTAGACCACTGGAAAAAGGAGCTGAGCCAGGTCAGTAGCCTGCAGGGAAGCCCCCTTTCCGTGAGTCGGAGGCCGCAGCCCATCCGCGCTCCGTTCTGAGGATGGCCTGCACCACTGCGCCTCCGCTCACCCGTGCCGTGTCATGCTTCCTCTTCTTCAGCTGCTCCTCTATGCCCTGCAATGCACAACTGGGTGAGCACAACACCACAGGGGAACTGCATGTGCTGCAGGCTGCAACCTGCATCCCCCACAACCACCCAAGTGCTCAGTGCCCATGTCAGGTAGGGCTAAATCTACATGTTCCTCCTCTCCCCTTTGCTTTCTGGGATGCCCTACTTCTGAAGAAGTGGAATTCAGAATATTTGATATTTGTGGTTCTCAGTGTGGGTTACCAATACTGATCTTGGTCACAGATATTCACACACTAAGAGCCAGGATTGATGGATCCTGTTTGGCAGTGGTGGAAAACACAGGATTTGTAGACAGCAGGACATCCTCCCCAGTGCTGGCAGGTATCTCAGCTGTTACCTTCATAATAAGCTTATTAACAGAGGAACTTCTGCATAGTTTGATAAGAAAACTGCATTATGTAGGACTGTTTTCCCAAATGCAGTCACAGGACGAGATATGTACAAAGCCCGCACCTGTCTCAGGCCTCTGGGACGTGTAGTTTCTCAGGGTGAATGAAGCTGCCAGCTCAGGTGAGTGATCTGGAGAGCAAGGCAGACCTTGCCATCAGCTCTCAGACTGACAGTACTGTGCTGAGATCTCTATTGTGAATATATTTTCAAGTCTGTTCCCAGGTCCCTCTGGGCATACCCTCTTGCTAGCTCTGGGCCAGGCCTTCCAGATTCACCATGAGGTTCCACAACAGGACAAGAGCTCCCTGAGACTGACTGGATTTACACTGCAGGATGGTCTGGGCCCTGATGTGGTTTGCCGTTTTGCAACTCCTTTGTGCCAAACATCACTGCCAGCAGATGCTCAGTTTCAGATACAGGTCACTCTTCAATGCACTGGCTTCACACCTGTGTGACTGAGACTAAAGGTACACTTCAAACACTTACTGTGATCCAGCACTAGATCTATATCAGCTTTACTACTGCTCACCTAGGAACATTTGGCCAAACCTGATGGTTTCCTACAGTGCTTGCCTTCCCAGCACTAGGAACCCAGCCCATACAAGTTCATGTATGGCTCTAGTGAGACCAACCTCCTCTATTTGCAGCTCGAGCTCCGTGATATTGGGAAACAGCTGATCGTGAATTCTGGGCTCTTCCACTGCTTTCTTCACATCGTAACCAAACCAGATGGAATTAATGATTGTCTGTGAGATGCAAAAAGTCTTAATGTTAATTACTTGTCTTCAAAGAAGTCTGACCCTTGTAGCCACAAAGGCAGAGGTGCCTCAAGGATGTTCACCAGAGCACATAAAAGGCACCATTTCTGGTTGACATGGCTTTCAGGGGTTTTTCTCTTGGCTAAGCAAAACACAGGTACATTGCAGCCAGTCAAGTTGCATATGCTTAGGAGGATTCCCACACAGAGAAACCATGAGTGACTAAAATTAACACAGCAAAAGGATCAGATCCCTAAGCTATGGTGGCTGGATTTATGCCACTGTAACTAAGCACACAACAGCCACCTCAACAAACACACCTACAGCTTCCTGCTATTGTACAGTCCCCATAGGCCTGGCTCATCTCTACAGGCTTGAACTGCAGGCTGGAGCTGCTGGGAAGTGAGAACACCCTCAGAGTTCAGGGCTTAGGAAGCTGCTTGTAGCAGTTTTTACAGACTTCTCCTCTACCTCAGCTAGAAAGCCAGATCCAGCCTGGTGCTGCTGTGTGCTGGCACAGGGGACAGTCACTGCTGCAGTCACTCTTGGGCTAGTTTGAGCTGCCACAGCAGCTCACACAGGCCCTGCCTGTCAGGCCTGACACTGTACCTGTGCTAGGTTCTTATTTAGCTTCTCTGTGTGACTTTCATCCAAAGTTTGGGATGTTGGATGGGAACAGCTATAAACTAGGTAAATAGGTTCGTGGAAATCCAGAGAACAGAAGTCAAAGCAAATCTTCTGCAAGTGGTAAGAACAATGTGCCAGAGGAAAAGAGCTGGAGTCACTGAAGGAGGCAATTTAATAGCAGAGCTTTTGTAGCCCTGACAGGAGTTCATGTTGGAGGTCTGGCCCTCAGAATGCCAGGCAGGAACCTCTTTTTCAAGCCCCTGGCCCCCAGCAGGGAGCCACAGCCATAATCCTGTCACAGGTGCAGACAGGAGTCCCCCCCAAATGCTGCCTCTCCCATTTTGCCTCATGTTGTCCCCCATTTGCCCACACCATCACGTACCAGTGCTGTTGCTGTAGTTATTTTTGTTCCTCCAGAAGCACCAACCACCATCCTCACCTTTTTCATTTTATCCACCAAAATGGAGGGGCACATAGAGGACATTGGCTGTTTACCTGTTGGGGATACAGATGCAACACAGAGGCTCAGTTTTCTACCTGTAGCTCACAAACTTCCAGCTCTTTCTCCATGCCTAAACCCAGAGTCTCAGCATCCACCTTCCTGACTCAGCTCATGTGTCCTGTTCAGTCCTTGGGGATCCCACCATCCCCTGCACTCATCTCTTTCTCGACTCTCTCCCACCCCTGTCCTCTGCAGGTCCCAGACCTGTGTGCCATGGCACAGATGCTGCAGTGTAAGCATGTACAACACAGCCAAAAGATTGAGTCAAGAAGGTAGTTTACAGATACCTGGAGCTATGAAATTTGCTGGAGAGGGAGGGATCCCAAATCCATTGATTATGTAAGGTGAGCTGAAGTCATCCATTTCATCATTAAATATGATTCCGCTCACGTTGGATCGTACATCAGAGCCAAAGCTGGAGAAAACAAATTGTCAAAGACAGGTCAAAACCGCAGCAAATCTAGGAGGAGCTTCAGCTGAATTTACTGCGATGTGAAACCTGGGATTTGATTGGAGTAATGCTCCACTCCCTCCCATTGTAAAGGACTTTCGTTCTCCCCTAGGGGGGAAGGAAGCGGTTAATACCATGAGTACACAACTACACACAGAGAAAAGGCAGCCCAGAGCCCTTTCTACAGCTCCCCTGAGAGGACCCCATGGAGAAACCAGCACAGCACCTAAGTACAACTAATTTTCCTTCCAAGTGGGCAGTCTGCACTCCATTCAGAGGCAGCACAGCTCAAAGGTGGGCACACTTGGGAATGACTGAGGGTTTGTTAAATGCGTCAAGCTGGAGACATTTTCTATGGATAAAAATAAGCTTCACACCTTGGCTCCAGGCCATATGTGCGAACACAGATTTTTCTGACAGCACTCAAAGCCAAACACTGCTTCCAGGCCAGCTGTATTCGTTCAAATTCCTTCCAAAAGCCTGGGAAATCAGAACCAGCAGCAATAGCTCTGCTTATGAGAAGATCCAGATACAGTGAATGTTGTATTGGTGGTGGAATTCAACATGAGAGAAGACACATCTTGTCCTCTGACACAGGCATGAGGCCTCAGTGTTGAGCACTGACCTGCAAGCTCAGCAGAAGTGCCCATGGCCAGCACTACTGACCCCTACCCCGCCCCAGAGGCGACAGCTCAGCGGTGTTTGATACCAGCCCCAGAACCAGCACTAGGAAGATGGCAAAGGCCTACAGGGAAGGAATGTCTGAGCTCATACTATTGGTTGATGGTGCTGGTGGCGGACACAGCACTGCCATCATCAGCCACAATGGAGATGTGGGATGTACCGGCATTGTCTCCAGTGTAATACACGGGCTCATAGTAGTCAACAGGATGGGAGGTGTTGTCTGTGATTTTCCTCCGGAGACCATCCGCAAAGAACTCGGATGTCATGTTTCTGATTGCCTGTCAGAGAAATCCAATGCAGTTACTCAGCAGATTAAGAGACTTGTAGTTATGAGGCTGATATCCAATACTTCAGACCACAGAACAGTGGAAAATCTCAGCAGGGAGGCTACAGTTTTCCCCCAGGGGCTTTCCTTCTTGGATGATGGACATTGGACCAAAAGAGCATTTTAAGCTGTCACAGGAGCAGCTGTTACAGTCATCCCTTTGTGTAGAACTTAATCAGCATCCATTATTGCAGAGCTATGGAAAGCTGCCTCCACTCTGCTGTAAGGCAAGCAGGGCTACACTTGCTTCAGAGACAAGAGGAATGGGATCAGATTGAGAGGACAAGGCCAAGGCAAGCTCTGACCAGAGCTCTCTAAGCTAAAAATTTGTGTTCATCAAGCTGGGCTGGGCTCAGAGTCTGCTGCAGGCACAGAAGTAAAAGCACGAAGTGCAAAGCTGGGGAAAGCAGGGTTTCTGTCTTCACCCCTTCCCATCTGTTGCTCCATTTGACTACAGGCAGGACTCTACTTAGAGAGCCACAAGGATACTGGGAATATAGTGAATAAGGCTTCAAACACTCTAAAAACAAGCAGGGTTAGACCTAAATGTACTCCAGATCTCCTGGTGAATTGAGGAGCTTGCTTTTCCTTACAGCAGAAAGTCTGCCTCCATTTATAGTCCTCACAGCTCAGCCATGAGCCACACAGGACATCACTTTTTGATTCAGAGCTATTTCAGTGCCTGTCAATAGCAAGTGGCACAGAGCATGCCTGACAAAGCTGAGCCACCCAAAAACTTTATGTTCCAGTCAAATCTGGTGTTGCAGAAAGAAAAGGCTTTTGCCAGGTACCTCTGTAATGTTGACAAATTTTGGGTCTCCCAGCAAAGTCCTCTTGGCATAGGCAAAGCGAAAGGCCTCCACTATGCGGTGGTAGGTCAGACCTTTCTCCTCCACGGTTTTGATGCTGGCAGCAGAGAAATTATATCCTGGCAACACAAGACAAACAACTGTGAACACAAAGCACGAGGTCAATGGACTGCTAATGCACCTGTGTCACGTGAATAACCTTGAAGCCCAGTCTCTACAGAGATGCAGTCGCTGGACTGTCCTAATTTCTACATGGAGAACACAAGGCCTCTGGTAGTTTTGGGCACTGTGGGAGTCAGCAGCAGAATTTGTACTTGCAGAGGTGTTTTCCAAAGAAGCCTCAAGTACATGTTAGGTTCTACCCATACAAATATCAGGGAAGTTTCCCTATCAAGAGAATATTTTTCCTCTTGCACCTGTATTTCAGGTAGGAAGGCAACATCCCTGAGTTTACAGTCAAAGAGGAATGTTTCTGCATCTCTGATCTCTCCTGGGCTCTCAGACTTCTCAACTGCTGGACAGCTATCAGGGGAGGCCTTGCTCCCCCAAAAAAGGTGATGTCTTTGGAGCTCTCCCAGCTCCTGCTGTCTGTGCGGCACTGCTCTGTGGCACTCTCACCTTTCAATATGTTGAAAATGAGGGCCAGAACTGGGCCACTTAGTGGGGCACTGGGTGTGTAGAGGGTGAACTCCCCAAGTTTGATCTGTATGGGGTCCTCAATCACTGTTGCATTATAGTCCCGCAGGTCTTCCAATGTGATAATTCCCCCTGGAAAGAGAAGGAAACTAGAGATGTGGGTTTATGTGATCTCTGGTGGGAAGAGGAGGTCATGCTCCATCGCCATGAATCACAGCAAGGACTGGAGGAAACATGGACAAATCCAAAAAGTAACAAGGTAAAGAAAGCAAAGATGTGTGCCCATGAGATTTATTCCTTGATAGATCCATCTGAGGCTCATATAGTCTAAGCGTGAAGTCGGGCTGATTTACAGCAGCCAAAACTCTGATGATCCATCTTTTTTTACAAAGGACACCAGCAGTGTCAGGCTACAAAATGTCCTTAAGAATCCTGTTTACAGGAGGAGGATGCAGTTTTGGGTGCAGATACTTTGTGGCACCCCACAGGTAGAATAAATTGAGTGTTCCATCACCTTTCTTATCTGAAGGGGGAAGACAGTAAGTAATTATCCGCCACAAATAAAGACAGTAAATGACTCACATGAAGTTCACCAAGCTAACCAGTGCTGGCTGGTGAGGACAGAATACTGCCACCATCTAGTGGTACCGAGAGATCAAACAGCTCAGAGTTCACAGGACCACCATGTATGTAACTTTTTAGGTAGAAACTCGTTGGATTCAGGCTCTGTGAACAGCCTGTATCTACTCAGCGACAGCCAGAACTGCACAGACTTGGGAGGTTCTGTGGTACAGAAATGCACAGTTAATACTCTCAATTTCTGACTGAGTTTCAAACACATCTATTAAAGTGCTTCTTTTGGGTCTCCTGTTGCCACAGATCTCAGAGGCAGCATTTCAGGGTTGGCCCTCCCAAGGCTTCTGCAGGTCACCAGCTCCTCCCTGGGCTCTGAGCAGTCTGGTCACTCCTGCTGCTTGGGACAGATATCCTGGTTCTCACCTACGCTGCGGATGTCAGCGATGATCTGCTTTGCCAGGCTTCCTGTGTAAAAGGCATCTGCTCCTTCTCTGGCTATAGTCTCGTAGGTGTTGGCTAGTTTGGGCATCTTGATGGTTTCGCCCTCTTGCAGAATTTTCCCTCCTTTGCAGAACACTTCGCTAACAGAGAAAGGAGATTGAGAAGATCAGGTCTGAGAGACAAGTTCAAAACTATGTGTATCTGTGGCAGCTGAACCAGTATGAGTGTTCATGCTAGATGCTTCTTGGAGAGAAGAGAAAACTGCCTGAGCCACGGCCCAGGGCTCCTGATATCTTGCACTGGGACATACAAGTGAACAGTGTTTTCCGACCTGCTATTCCACATGCTCAGTTTGCTCCATGGACCCTGCAGCAGGGATTTTCACCACGGCAGCCACCCTCCCTGCCCACCCGAGGGGCCAACAAGTGCCTGAAGATGCACAGGAGGGGCCATAGTCCTTGAACTCAGCAGTTCAGTTCAGAGCACAGTCTATTATGCTATGATGCTCAAAGCTTCCAGTAAATCCAGGAGAAGTGTTTCAGTCCCCGTGTTAGATCACTTTAAGGTAGATGGTTTCCTCTCTAGCTCCCTTATGATGGATCAAGAATGTGCTGCTCTGGATAGGCCAGAGGGAAGGACAGGAGATAGGCCAGGGTGTACATTACCAATTGGATTGGAAATGAACCTGCAGCTGGCAGAGATTTTGAGGAAAAGAGAGACTTAAGCATGATCTCCAGCAGGGCTGGACATAAACACTAAGGGTTTAACTCTAAGAAGTGGAGGAGTATTTAAAACATTTCATGCCCATAGTCTTTGCCAGAAGTATATGGTCAGAGGCATTGCTTGAGGAAGGCTGATTGCAGAGTAAGAGATGATTCAAATTCCTGCTGCCTGACAGCAGGTGAGATGTTCAAGGAGATTCTGCAATTGCTCCAAATGCAGGTAAGATCAGCTTGGTGCACTTACAGCATGAGGAAAAGCTGGGGATTCAGAAAATACCATGTGGCAGATTGATCCCAGCACGTACTCTAATTCCACCTTTGCTCAGACAAATGGACTTTAGGAGTAGAATTTATCTCCCTTTAAAGGTCAGGACTGAACATGCCTAAAACTGGCCCCATGATTTAGCACCTTTAGGTGTCTGCAGTGACACCAGCAGGCACAGTGAGTGTGGTTACTGGGGATGCACACTCCTCATGGACGCTGCATTACACAAACACAGGGACTTTGCAGATTGGATGCAGCCACCCCAAATTTCTCTTCATACAACAGCAACCGCTCTACCTACCACAGCAAGGGATTGCTTTCAATTGCCTCCTCTTTTGATTTGATGGCTGCAGCAAGGCCTTTCCCAACAGGGAATCCTTCTTTTGCCAGCTTGATACTGGGGAGAAACAGGTCTTTCCATGCCAGTTTGCCATGACGTTTGTGAGCCAGCTCATAGCCACGGATTTCTCCTGGAACAGCAATGGACAGTCCTCCTGGAGCAGAAAAGGAACGTGTTAAGTCTTTCACAGCAAGAAAAGAAAGTGGTTGATGGAGCAGGAAGTAGAGCAGGCATCTCTGCCAGCCCTGTTTTAGGCAGGGCTTGTGTGTGCTGTGACCAGCTCAGCTTGTGAGAATTAACAGAATTGACAGAATAATTTGGTCTGACATTTGTGCCTACATATTCTGAACTGCTGAAACACCTCTGTCCTCTTGCTGGTAACTCCAGTTTTAGGGTCATTTCCCCTCAGTAGGGTCTGTACCAGAGCAAAGCTGCTCGGAACACAGAGGCTATCATGGTGAGAGGACACAGGCTGTGACATACTTAAGTCAAAAACTTTGTTGCAGCATTGTAACTACAACTGGAACAGATTGATTCCACACTGCACAGTGATGCAGCAGTTTGCTTCAATCCTGTTTTCATTGGCATCTCCCAGAAGTTCAACACACTGCTCAAAATCCCTCCAAGGTGCTGTTCCTTCTTGCTTAGAAGAGTGACCATGAAGAGAACTAGTTAGTAATGCTTTCTATTTCTTATTAGAAAATACTTTCCTGAAAGGAAACTTCTCTGGAGGCCCCAAGCCATTGGTTGAAGCCACCATAACAAGTATTTAAGGAGGACACCTGAACTGACAAAACCCAAGGTGATCCACACAAAGATTTATTCAAAGAGGTGGAAAAAAAAGATGGCACATATGGAACAGGTCATACTCAGTGCTTTGCATTCACCTGCATTTTCATGAAGTGAAAAGCAGAAAATGCTGGGGTCTTGACTAATTTAAAGGACATTGTTTTAAGGTTCTTTGTCAGGCCAGAGTTTGCAAATTGTGTAAAGTGGAGGATATTTCTAGGTGAGAAATCCTGCAGGTAGGCAAGAACCTAACCATAAGAAATGTTCTTATTTTAGACATGCTGGTAGTAGCTAATGCTGGAGCTATGTGGTTCCCCCAAAGCAGTGAAACAGTCTTTGCCATACCTTTCAGAGAGAGCTGTGTGTTGTTCCCAAACATGTCCTCTGATGCTCTTTTTGGAGCCACCTCTCTTGCATTAATGATTTCCACTTTTCCTTTAATGACAGAGCAAGGAAGATGATGTTTAGCTCTGGACTCAGCACACAGGCATGGTCTCTGCTGAAGGACTCTGATCAACATGAGCCAGTTTCTTGGCAATTATTTTGATGACATTCCCCCAGAGGCTGTGAGCATCAGTCGTTTACCTTCTCTCAGGAAGGATAAATCACCTGCCTTACATAAAGTTCTCAAACTGCTCCAGCTGTGTATAGCCCTGTCCCTTACCTGTGCTGCTGTAGATGGTAAAGAAGAGGCCCCCTCCAATGCCCATGCTGTGAGCATTCATGAGTCCTACGCAGAGCAGGGCTGCAATCGCAGCATCCACCGCTGATCCTCCTTGCATGAGGATGTCCCTGTGCAGCAGAAGGGAAGGTGACATGTGACAGTGTCTCAGCTCCCTGTGAGCAGTGCATGCAGCTTGTCAGAGCAGCTATGACAGATTCTCTGAGGCACATTTGTCCACACCCAGTCTATGTGTTCCTCAGGAACAGGAAGTTTTGTCAATTGAGAGAACAGACTCTAATGATCTGTGTGCAGACCAGATCAGCCCTCATTAGACGCATCCAAACCAGGCTGAAAACACTGAGATGTGACAGAGTATATGTGGGGACAGACATTCCACACACATTTGTTACACTGTCATAAGAAATGACAGTTTTCTGAGGAGCCTTAAATCTGCAGCACTTGAGTCTAGAACTGGAGGATATCTCAAGAGAAGTTTTTTGAAGGAGCTATAAAGACAACTCTTGTTCTCACTGCTCATGGATCCAAGGAATCTTTACCTGCTATGTTGTCTGTAAGCAACTGCAGTAAAGCTGGTCAAGCATGGTAAAAGCCTGGGGTTTATTAGGATCTCCTCTTTCTACAGGGAGATTATGGACTGATTATCCATGCTGGGCATCTGTCAGGATTGCACCTGTACATCGGGGAAGCAGCAGCTCTGTCTCATGCAAGAGCTGTCAGAGCTAATGAGAGTCAGTGCACAATGAACGGGTACCTTCCAATGATGGAGCACTGCCCCGCGTCGGTGGCCACGGCCGCCCTCTTGTACGTGTGTGTGTCCCCTGAGCCCGAGCGCAGCCCGAAGAAGAGTCCCAGGAACAAGATGAGCCCCAGCAGGGCTACGGTCACCACTGTGACCACTGCACAGCGCGTCTTCATCTTCCTATGGGAAGAGACAGGATTATCAGCCCTGCTGCTACCTCCTTTCATCTCCTCGAACCAGCAACTATCACTCGGGTAAGAACCTGCCTTGCAGCAGGCAGGTAGCATCATATACCGAAAAACCTCCAGATGCATAGGTGAGAAAGGAAATCCAAGGAGCAGAACACAATTGGTGTTAGTCATGACTGACACTATCTTCAGAACAAAAATTTTTTAAAAATTCAACTTCACATAATCTGCTTTTAAATGCCATGTCTGCGGAGGAGTCTGTCTGGAAGGCTGCCAAGGACCAGTGCAAAACACATCTTAGTCATTAGGAAGCAACCTTGGACAAAGCTGCTTGGCACAACCCAGTGTGAGCACAGCTCCCGCTCCTGCCTGGGGCCCTTGGCCAGAGCACCTTCCTGATGAGCCAGGCATTTCCAGAGAGCCATGGCCAGTGCTCAGGTCTCCATGTGTCCCAGTCCTGCACTCAGCTGCTCTAAGGCTGCACAGGGCTCATCCGAGAGTGAGCACATAATGCCAAGGAGCTCTCCAGGTACACACAGGGATGAGTCGAGAGCTATCGAGTGGATGGAGAGTCACTGCCACCATGGTGGGACAGGCAGTTCAGCAAATACAGCTTGAACAGATACTCTTTGACCCATTTTCTTTTTCATTAAAAGACCGTTCCCGCAAAATAGACCTAAATTAATCATATTGCTTCAGAGATCACCTTCCCTCTTTGTACTGCAGCTTTGGGTTTTTACCACAACTTCAGCACAACAGTTGTGGTGGCCGATGAACCTATACTGTGTTGGGGTGACCGGAGGGGCTCCCCCCGAGGTGCATTTCTCTTTGGGATGACCTGTCCCGATTTGAATTCTGTGGTCGTCTGCCAGCCTGGTCACTCCCCCAGAGCTCTCCCATTGGTCCCCGCTCCCTGGTCCTGCCTTTCCCCTGGCCCCAGGAAAAGCCCTGAGTTAGCCATGCCGTTGTATTTGCCTCTACACCCTTCAACAGTGAACATGAATAAATGCTCTTGCCAGAATGCAAGCAGATACCCTTCCTGACTCATTGTCACTGACTTAATACTGAACCTGCCCAGGCATCCATGGGGGCACATGGGTCGCCACGGAGTGAGGCATTTACAGTATTAACAGCCAAGATGCCCTTTACCTTACTGAAGCATCTGCCATCCTCAGAGAAAAGCCAGTCCATAGAATTGTGGTGAAGAATGGATGCACCAACCCCACTGTGGATGCCCAGCTGCCCAAGGCAGAGTGAACTCCAACAGCCAGGGCAGCACTCAGTGCCTTGCAGCAGCTGCACACACAGGATTAGGCAGCAGTGAGTGTGCCAGCACTGAGCTAACTAGAGGAAACGGGCCAGGCCAGCCAAACCAAAACTTTTCTCAGAGGGGGGTGATTAGCAAGCAGGGCCCCCCCAGCCTCACCTCCCCGCTTAAACCAGGAGATACACATTTGCTATCCAAGCCCTGTATCTGTGAGGCTCTGAGCACTAGAGATGCCCATCTTGATCCAGGTAAAGCAGCTCAAACCAGGGTGTAAATCTACTGTATCTGCTCTGTAAACAAATGTCAGCTGAGGGTAGTAAAAGTAAATGGATGAAACCTCTTTCCAGGTTCTAGAACTTAATTTACACTCAACTACCTTTAAAAGAGACCAGTGGTGTGTTTGCAGAGCAATGACTGTGCAGGGAAACAGAGAAGCCATTATGTCCCCAACAATAGCTCACACACAGCCTCAGAGTTTAAAGACAGTTTTGTTTGTTGGCAGAGAGATTTCAGCTTCAGCACTGGCAGTCTCCTCCAGGCTTCACAAGAAATGCCATGGGATCTTTTATCTGTGCCCCAGCTCGGCAGAAGGTACTTTGTTTGGTCTGAAGGCTGCTCTGTGCTGGGCTGTCCTTTGAGCCTGGGCTGACTCAAGCCCCGTAGTGCTGTGTTAACCCGTGGGCTTCTGGCTGGGACTCTGCAGCTCTTCTCCACAGCTGGGTCTCTCACTGCTGGGCTCCTGCAGAGATTTACTGCCTCATCAAGCAAGTTAATCTGACAGCAGGAAAGAAGGGAAATTTCAGGTACTACCTCTGCTCTCACCTTTCACCTCCTCTCTGGAATGGGATCACACCTGTGAGCATCCCCATTACTCACAGGAGCTCCATGCTGCCTTCTGCTGCCTGGTGAGTGCACAGACCTTGGAAAGGACCCTCCAACCAACTTCATATGACTCAGGCACAGCTGCTGGCCTGCCAGGCATGAGGATAAGACATGCACCACTGGGCAGGAACACACACAGGCTGCCATGCAGAGATACTGACTGCTGGGCACTGCCAAGTGAATGACCTTAATGAAGGTGTCTGTGCAATGTCAGACTGATCCTGATCAGAAAGCAGCAGATGTATGAGCTCAAGACCTGCAGCTTTCTCTTCTTCAGCAGTAGAGAGAGCAAACCGAGCTGACAATAATCCTCTCCACCTTTGCTGCCAGCTCAACTCCCATAAGCTCCTAAGCCCGTCTCAGGCCTGACCCTAGAGGGAAGCACAGCCCTCACTGCCTTCCCAACTGTGGCACAGCAGGGCCAAATGTGCATTTGGTTTGATGTACAGAAATCAGGAGATGGACCAGGAGCCTGCAGATACCCACTGTCTAATCCACCCTTGCATACTCTTTGTGCCCTGGGCAGGCACACTGCAGAAACAGCTGAGTTTTTGGATCAACGGTCTGTTTGAACCTTGGCTCTGAGTTGAGTCCCCATTATGATTTATTATTGGGAGCAGAGCAGCAGCTGCAGGCCACCACCTGAGCAGGCTCCCCAGCTATTGTCTGCTGAGGCTGGCTTTAACCTCCACATCTCTGCCAAATCCAGCTGTTTGGAAGCTTGGCTTCAGTCACAGAGTGCTTTGGCAGCAGCAATAGGTCTCCAGGAGAGAGGAGCTGTAAAGTAATTAAAAGCAATACAATTATTTCTCCCTGTTATAAAGGTCCAACAGCCAGTCTCAGCCATGGAATTTAAAAAGTAGCCTGATTGCCTTAATTTACATCAGGAGAGTGGGAGGACTAGCAAGTAGCAGAGTTATGCTTCTACAAGCAGCCCCATTGAGCTGTATTCAGATGCGTCACAACATGCACAACCTTATTTAAACATGACACTGGGTTTGAATTAAAAGAACCTCAGTGCAACAGGGGGTTGCTAGTTAGTGTCAAGTCTCTGCCAAGAGGGCTGGGGCATTCTGTAGAGATGAGGAATCTGCCATGGTCAGGGAAAGTGCCGGGAGAGTTGGAAGAGGAGATGGAAGAGATGTACCAGTCAGAAATCAGTGGGGAGAGAACAGTGGGATAACCAGAGGATGACAAAGGACTCCAGGCATGGTCAGGCACTGCTTTGTTCCCAAATAAAGTAGTAAATGAGGCATCCACTGACAACATCTAAAACTTTAACCACAAACTTTAACCCAACAGGTTTCTGCTTTAAAGCCATCTTGCAACAGCTTCATACCTCAGCACCTGCTCCTGAGAGTTCCCTGTACTCCCAGTTGCAGCCCAGTAGCCACTACTGGGCCATTAGCTTTGAGATATCCACCCATATTACTTTCCCCAGGCAGCACAAGATATGCAAGGATAGTTTGGACCTCTCTGTCTCACAGGACACAGGCTATGCTCTCGCGTTATGTGACAAACGATGAAGTTCCATCACGAGATATTTTAATTGAAGTCTTACACAGTCTTCAACTCCACCATTGATAAGGGAACTAAAGCAGAGGTTCAGCCAAGCCATGAAGAAGCTCAAAGAGGCTTCCAAATTCAGACTTAGGCACTGCTCCCGCCTGAAGCAGGAGGACAAAGCAGTCCCTGGAGAAACACAGCAACTCCATTCAACTCAGTTAAAAGCCTTCCTCACAGATGGTGCCTCTGTGCTGGTCCCTGACCAGCAGCCAGCACCAGCACCCCCCTCTTTGTTAATCCCAGCATTGCAGACTCGTGTGGATACACATCAGTTTGCAGGAGAACAGCCTCAGTGGAGATCAGTGCTCCCTACCTATCGCTGAGATAATCGACCCTGAAAAGAACTGAGTGCTAAGTCCATGAATGAAGGGGCTGCTCAACTGGGTCTCAGGTACTGCTCAAGGAGAGCTCTTGTGACTCAAACAGAGCTGTTGTGATCACAGTTTGTGACTCCTCCACAGGCACAGGCTTTTCCGAAGCATAATGGAATGTAGTATTCTGCCCAATGCAGATCAAACTCTGAGTTTGCTGAGGAAGAACCAATAATTTCCTCTTGAAGCAACTTTTTCCTCAAAAATCCTTTGTGTCTTCCTGCAAAAATTTTAGCAACAAATCCAACATTTTTATTTTAAGACATTTCAGCATAAACTAAGAAAGGCAGAAAGGTGGAATAAATACAAAATTCCCCATTTCACATAGTTTTCACAGTGCTTCCTAGTTGAGGACCTCCCGGAAATCCACAACTGACAAACTCAATCTCAAAAACACGAGTTATTAAAGTTTTATAAATCCATTAAAAACATTATTGTTACGGTCACTCCCAATTTAAAGTCAAAATGCTTCATCAAAATAGCTCAGTTCTCCTAACTGTTGCAAAAGATGTTTTCAGGTGCTCTTTTTCCATTAAACTAGAAGTTGGTTATTAGACCTGAGCTTATTCAGACTGGTTAGTCAGGTCCTATCATTCTCTTTTGGCAAGCTTTCATCTGCTTACTAAAAAAGTCACATTTTCACACATTCTGTTGAATAAGAAATCCCACACAGCACTTTCAGGTTGAGGGGAATGGCTCAATGAAGGTAATTCCTATTTCCCCCTTACCTCTCCAGAATATTTGCAAGTTGGTCCTGTCCTTTTGCACAGATCAGTGTGTACTGATCTCCTCTGAATGTCCTTCCTCAGGAAGTGAACCCTTTTCTAGGGGAAAAACATCCTTGTAGCAGTAGCAGTAACCACTTATCTTCCCTTAAAAGCTCTCCAAAACTCATAGTGTACTATTTGGTATTTGTACTGCTCACAGAGATGAACCCATTGAAACTCATTATGTTTGAATTCACAGTACCAGAGGAATGCAAAAGTAATCATTGACTAGGTGAAGAGTCAAGAACCCACACCTCTTAAAATGCATATTTTAGGATCCACGAAGATCATTTATCAAGAGCACAGTCATTCTGTGTTCCTGGATTTGGTTACTATGTGGTACAAATGTTTTTCCTCACTTCATTGCTAGCTCTGAAGTTCTGATTAAGCAACTGAGCAAATACAATGTACTCAAGCTGCACCAGGAAAAGTTTAGGTTGGATGTTAGCAAAACTTTCTTCACTGAAATGGTGGTCAGGCATTGGAATGGGCTACTCCAGAAAGTTGTGGAGTAACCACCTCTGGAGCGATTTAAAAGACACGTAGATATGGCACTTGGGGACATGGTCTACTGGTGATTTGGCAGTGCTGGGTTAATGGATGGACTTGATCTTAAAGGTCTTTTCCAACCTAAATTGTCCTGTGATTCTAAGTACATGGTGGTGTCTCCACATGGTCAAGTACCCTCACACCACTCTTGCCTAAACCCCCGTGTTCGCAGGGAGACTGGATTTTGTGTCTGTCCCTTCAGCTTAAACCCAGACTGCCAGATTCAGCTGCAATTACACTTGGTGGGAATAACCTGTCTGCCAAGTGTGGGCAGCTGCCAGCAGTGCAAGGGCACCTGATCAGCTCACACACCTGCCCTTCAGCAATCACAGCCACGCCACCTTAAACTGGCATCAGGTTCAGATCAGATTAATCCTCCAGTTGCAATGAGAAGATGTAATGCCTGTTCTGCCATGCCTGCTCCCACAGCAGCACCCTCTGGCAGGAAGGATGGCAGGGCAGGAAGGCAGGGATGAAGAAACCCGCCCTCTATCACCAAACCTCACTGAGGATTTTCAGCAACAATCCTACATGTGTCCTTGTGCCAAGTCTGGAAGCACAGTTCCAGCTCAAAGGTTGGAACTCACCTGCTGTTGATGAGTGTATAACAAAACCCAGCAGAACCCAGACTGAAGGTAAGGAGCTGTACAAACTGTCCTTCAACTCTACGGACTCAGCCACTAAGACTTGGGCCATTGTTTCTGTCCATGGCTTGCTAGAAACCCCAGACCCTCCTTTGAAAACAGGTTCAATGCCCACCCAGAAATGCTGAATGCCCATCCAGAATGTAACACAAGCAAATCACAGCTTGCCTGAAACTTGGGCACAGTGAGGATCCAAGCCCACATGTCATAAGCCTGACTTTTAGCCAGAAGGCACTCTGCAAACACAGGATGAAGCAAAGTCTGCCTGGATGGCAGTCAGCACCATTAGATGCTATCTTTGGACTTAAGGGGATCAGCCAAGAGGTTAATGTCTCAACTCCAAACCAGCCCAGTCTCTCTGCCCCACACCAACCTTTGGTACACCAGATCTCCACTTGATGCAGAAGGACAGTAGCTGTACTACACTGACTCATTAACAAAGTTTGGCCTAGTTCCAAGATTAAAAGCTTTAGGGCGATATTTTCTCTGCCTAAAAATACATCTTCTTTTCTATAATAGCCACAAAATGGAGTTCTGTTTAACATTTACATGTGGAAAAATCAGTACTATAAAAGATGAGCATTTCAGCCCTGACATATTGGGAAGGAATATAGCCTGTGTCCATCTTTCAAAGATGTCTTTCAAATACCCCTTTCAAGACATTGCATGAAAAGCACAGGCCCCTTCAGTTATACTGCTATTATCCAAGAGGTCTTGAGCAAAAAATGGAAGCTTTCTGGAAAGTAGATACTGGCACAGAAAATATTCTGCAGGCTCAGAAGGATTTGATGTATCTACTGTTCCTACCAGCCAGTCTGAAGCACACATTCAGACTGCAGGCCACATTCAACTGTTAACACACACCCCTCTCACTGTGTCTAATTTATTGATGTGAGACCCATGATGCTCCACAGAAAAGATGGTGACAGGAGCACACAACTATCCTTTGAAAAAGCAGACAGTGTGGAAAGGTATCTGGTCTCTGCCCCAAACAAATCGACCTGCACTTTCAGTCTGTCACACCTTTGATATTAACAGGGGAATTTAAGATGCAGTCTACTGAGCAGAACCCTTTTCTTTATTTGCTGACCCTGTAACTGTGATGGTATCAGGTTTTATGCTTAATATTTTCATAGCTCTAAAGTTGCTATGTCCCTGAAGTGGGTCTAGGTCAGAAGAGAATCTTCCTGTCACATTTGTCTCAGAGGGTGCAAGATGACATGGAAAAGCTATAAGAAAGCCCAGTTCTAAATCATATTTATCCCACTGTAGTACTTCAGTGCTGAAAGGCAGGGCTTATATCAGTGAGCCACCTAAACTAAGCAAATTCTGTCCTTCTTCAAGGACAATGCAGTCTCATCTGTGGCATATTCTTACCAGCACAGAGCCAGAACAAGCTGGATGCTCCTCAGCGAGTTACTCTTTCACTTATGCACAAGTAGAGTTGAAGATGGGGTCAGAGAAAGTTATGAAACCTGAAGTCAGTGCCTGCAGTTCCAAAGGCTGAATACTTTGCTGTGCACAGGTTGTGCTGTGCCCAGCTACATTATTTCAGCTGTACAGAATATTTAGCAACTATCAAGTACCTTTGTCCAGGCACTAATATAATGGAGAACCCTGTTACAACTCAGCCTTACGTGTTTCAAGCTGCAAAGCCACACCTCAAACAGTAATGCCATATTTAATGCAGGCACATTGCTGACTTGCTCTTCTCAACCCATTACAAATAAAGAAAAAAAATACCTCCTGAAGGACTTGCCACCTCCTTCCATTTGTGATGTTCATGACATGGTCATCTTTAACATTCCCCAAAAATTAGCACGCACCATTACATTGAAACTTGAGCAACACATGAGTGCATCTTTCAGCATATGAAGCAATGCCTTCACACCTCTTGTCACGGAACTTGCAGATACTGAAAAGCATCAGGCAACCTAAGACACTTCTGGGGAGTTTTTGTTTCTTCCCCCCACCCTTTTTGATTTTTTTCTGTAGGAATTTCATGAAGCAACACCAGCAATGACTCACAGAGCATAGACCACTTCTACTGTTCAGACTCCTACTTTTTATGGCAGAAGAAGCAACCCAAGGCCTCAATTTCCCAATGTTTTAACATCCCAATGCATTACTGGAATAGACACTGTTACAAGATTCTGTAGCTTAGGCAGGTTTACCTCTCGTTGTAGGTTAGCTATTTTTCCCATGAGGAAGTCTTTCCCCTCTAACAGAGCGATGTTGTAATCCAATACCACCTGAACATGAACATCAAAAATAGTATCTCAAGTGCCCACTAACACAGACATGTTAATAACCTTGTGAGGCTTCTTCCTACTAAACAATAGTTCCCTTTTTCACCCCTTGCTCTACTCTTCCACGATGAGGGTAACCAGTGGAAGCTAAGTACCAGCTGTATGGGTAGCAGACAATTCTAATTTAAGCTAAACATGACCTAAGAAACACTGATTCAAAAAAGGGATCACTGCTGAAAAAGCCCTGGAAAAGTCACTAGGGGAGACTCTTAGAGAAAAGAGAAATTTTAAGAACTGGAAAAGATGCCTAGTGTGCAAGAGGTCAAGTTGACTAGGAGCAGGGACACGAAAGTTGACTTTCAGAGCTGAAAATAAACAAGCAGATGTTTGTCCACAGCCAAAGCACCTCCTTCTCTCCAGTGAGAGTTGCTTTCACTGTAACTCACCTGCTCACTAAACCCACTAAACCCACATGCTTTCATTTTATGGATCTGTTTTCCCGTAATTACCCACAAGTGCACATATTTCCCTGGGACAAAGGTAAGCAAATAGAAGATAACTGGTAAACAGTTAACCCTTTCTTGCCAGCCACACTGGTTAACCAGTTCTGATTATATCCTTCTAACCCCAGAGGCAGCTGCAGCAGCATTGCTGGGACAGGGCTGTGTGAACTACCAGGGCTCCTCAGTGCTTGGAGGTTGTTGGTTGCTGTTGAAGAAGAAACCCTTCTGCTCCTCCCTTCCAGAAAAGGGTGGCTGTCCTCTGTCCAAGTTCTGCCTTCTTTTATCATTTTTCCTCAATTTTATCTCTCTGCTACCTCAGCTCAGTCTTACTGATTAATTTTATGTCAAGCTCTGCGGTTTCCAAAACCTACATCAATCTGTACCATTTACCTACCAGTTTTATAAAGCCCTTTAATCTTTGAAAAGCCTTTCTGCCAGGCCACCAAAGGGACTATGTTCTTGCAGCTGACAGAACTGCCTTTTCCCCAGCAGCCAGCAATAAGCTCAGCAGCATAGTCCCACACAGCTTCCCCTCAAACTCACCACCCCCAAATAAAAGGGGGCAGGGCTACTGGAGACAGGGGAAAGAAGAGGGAATGACATGGGAAAGAAGAAAACCTAAACTGGTGAAGGGAAAAACAGAGAAAGTGGGAATGAAGGAAGACAAAATAAATGAATGAAAGTAGGAGGAAAAAAAAAGGTGAAAGAACAGGGAAAGGGGAAACAGAAGGACAAAAAATGAACGATGCCCTCTCTCTCAAGGCTAGAGGTTTTCCCCAGTCTCGCATGATCGCTGCACTTGGACCTGTCCTTCACGTGCACATTGAAGCTCTCTCACAGATGAAGTTTGGACTTCCTTGGTGCTCTGCAGAAGGGTTTATATAAGGTTTATGTGAGGTTTATGTAATGTTATACCTGCCATAGCAGATAACTATGTATTTTATAGACTCTAGAGCATCTGGATGCACGGGTGAGGCCAGCAAAAACCCTGGATTCCAATTATAATAAATTAACTCAAGACTGCATTCACTGAAGAGGTTTCACAGACTTAGCTGAAGCTGGAAAATAGCTGTTTCCAGCTGAAAAAAATTTGTAGCTACCTGCTTAAATTCACCTGCTTTTGCTAAATCAAGACTCTACAGGTAGATGAGTATCTTAATTACTGCAGAGCTGGTTTGAATAGCTTTGCCTCTCCTGATCTCACTCCTGTTTGCTGTGGATACCTGGCTCAGGAAATGCAGCCCAGGACTGGGACCTTTAGAGAAAAGCTGTGGTCTTGGAGAGCCCACCTCTGACATGTTGGAGGGGATCCAGCCAAGAGCAGGAGCAGGGTTTTGTTTTTCAAACACACATAGAAGAGGGCATTCTTTTTGTTCTGATAATGAGCACAGAGTCTCCCAGGTGCTGTTCTTGTCCTTCATGTGTCTAAATATTCATTTTCCTGGGCAGAATCTGCTCATTTTCACACAAATACAGTTGCCCTTGATAGTTCTTTGCAACAGATTTTTTTTTTTACAAAGAATTAAAAGTGGACTGCTTTAATTTATTTCAGAACATTTCTTTCTCCTTCACAGGCCAGTTTCCACATACATGAGTGATCCCCTGACCTGTGCTCTGCCTGCTCTGCATCAGGAGCTCTGTTCTCTCCCACAGCATTGCCCTTCCTCTCTGCTTCTGGTTCACACCCTCAGCATCATCCCAGTGTCCCTGCAGCTTTTCTGGTTCTGCACCTGCCTCCTGGCCTTTCCCCTAGGTACCAGGTAAGAAACGCGCCATGCTTGACCTCCCACACTGACAGAGCTTACATTTTTCAGGTTACCACTTAGAAGCACAGAATGACATGGAAAGAAGAGGTATCCAAGATCTGTGGATTTCAGCCTGCTTCTTAGACCTTGATTCCTCTGAAGAACACCACCTGGCAGAGGGATGTTGACTGAAGTAAGAATTTCTCATCTTTAGGATCCCATTAAATCTTCCTTCTCATGTTTGTGTAGCTCTGACCTCTCTGGTTGTTTTGGGAGCCTTTCCTGTGTCAGGTTGCTAAAACAGCACTTCTCTTATCAGCAAGACCTGTACCTCGCACTACCTGCAAAACCAGGATCAAAATGACTCAGGTCAATGACCCTGCACCAAGCTTTCCACAGACCCTTTCAACCCAAAAAGGAGAGGAGACCAGCATCAGCTTGGGTGGTAGATTCTATACCTTCAAAGGCTTGGATGGGCCATGCAGAGGTGAAATGTCTTCTCCAGTGATGGGATTGAGATCCCAGGTCCCTAGACTTCCAGCTCCTGGCTCTGATCTCAGCCTGTCAGAAACCCAAATCCTTCTTGAAGCCATCAGTCCGTGTACTCCTGACCCTATCAAGCCACAGCAGCTCCCCTAAAGGGTGACTGTCCAGGTGTCCTGGACAGAGACCCTGCTGCCTTCATTGAGACAACCTAAAGTCAACGCAGTAGATCAAGTCCTGTCAAACCTTGCAAGAGAGAAACACTTGCTCTTCAAACCTGAGCCTGAAGGCTTGTGAAACAAAGGTACCCTTTAATAAAGTAGGATTAACGAGTTTGAAAGGTACGCAATAAAGGGAAAGAAACAACTCCTCTATTTCACACCCCAATCCAATCAAAGTATGGAGACGATAAGATAAAACCACGCTGTTTACTCACTACTTTAAAACCTCTGTTCTCCCTGGACGCAGTTCACCTTCAGCCAGTGACACCAAAAGGAGGCGTTTCTGCCTGGTTCTCTTATTCCTCAAGAGTTCCCAGAAGCAGGGACTCCAAAAACAAGACCGGTCACACAGAGCTGAGTGGCAGCAAGGCTTCATATATGGGAGTAGTCAGAAGGGGAGGATGATGTAATGAAGCCCTATCTTTGAGCAGTAAAGGCATGCCACCCTTCCCCCTCCCTGTCCCTGAAGAATTGCTGGCTCACAGATGCAAGATGAGAACAGAGTGGTCCAGCACTTTCCGTGCCGTACTTTCTCACGGTAAAGGGAACAGCATAGAGGGTGGGGAGCAAGGAAAGATCGGGCTTGAATACTTTGATGTTAGGTAGTCCCAAGAGTGAATCTGTACTGACAGAGTTGTTTCTTTTCTTCATGCATCAAACAATTCTCTGCCAAGTTGCTGGCTTCCCCTGGCACAAGTCCTGACAGGGAGCACTGGTGACCCCATACCCATCCTGACAGCGAAAATGCCATTCCTGCACTCTTCCAAGTTGGCTGATGCTGGAGCACTGCCCAGATCCATGGCTGTAGGGGTTGAGAGCTCTGTAGTGAAGGAATGTGCGTCCCATAAAAGGTGGTGTCTTGGACACTGACCTGGGAAGCTCTTGAGAGGCACATCCTGCCCTTCTCCATCAGAGGAAATCTTGAACCCTGTGAATGGAGAGGAAATCTCTCAAGGATGTACCACTGCTGTCCAAAGGGAAAATAATTAATTTTTGACTTCCTTCACTTCAGTTTTGTTGATTGCTCACTGAAGGGCTTGTTTAACCATGAAAAGCTAAGTCAAGCATTGAGACAAAGTTTGCCTAATTCAAAGGTTATAAATAATCAGTTGGGTAGCTCTGATTGCTGTATAAAGGGAGATTCCTAACAAAAGGTTCCTGTGTGCTCTCAGATGAGGCAATTGGAAAAGGCAGGAGCCAGTCCAGGCTTTCACAAAGTGGAATTCATGGAGTTACTGTCATCTACCAGGAATGGCACCAAGATCCACAGGATCATGCAACAGCAGCCAAATAAATACCACCAGCTCAGAGAACCAAAATCTCATACTGACAGGAACCTCCATGGGTAATTCTTAGATTTGGGTGGGGAAGGGAGATGTGGGAATGACTCTTGCAAGAAGGGCTGCTTCTGCAATGCATAGTGAACTGGAGAACGACAGTACCTTTACCCCTTCACAGGTTATTTTTTTTTGCCAGAGATGTCCCATCTACACAACACTGTGCCATCTCAAGTAAAGGAGCTACTTAAAACACTGTAAGGAGCATTCCTTTGCACATCACAGTCCAAGTCTCACTGACCCTGAGGAATGGGTCTGCTTTGATAGTGTCAAGGGACTTGAAAGCAGATAGACAACTGAGAACCCCTTTTAACTGCCAGGAATGCTGCCTAAGAGATTTTTTTCAGATCAAAGACAAACTAGCTTTCTCTTATAGATGTAAGATTTGCTCTACTATACTTGCACTCTCCTGCAAATTACAGAATCTCAATAAACTACTCCCTCTTGTTCTGTTGTTTTGGAGGGGTGCTGGCTTTGGAGCTATTGGAAATGAAACAGAAACAATTAACATTGAGTTGCTCTGTTACCCTTATCCAAACAAGAATGTGCACCCAACAGGTATTTTTCAGTACAACCACAAATGCAGCAGGGCCCATCCATCCCAAGGAAAGCTCCTCACTTGCTCAAGGTGCAGCACATTTTTTACAGGGTGGGTGACAAAGTAAACTCCAACCAAACTGTAAGCACAAAGAGGAAGAACAGAGTCATAATAGGTCCCTTCCCCTATTTCTCCACTGACACTCATGGTAAGAGACAGAGACACTGGGGAGACTTTGTAAAGCTGCCTGCCAAATGTGAGCCTCCAGTACTTGCTCCACGACGATCTCCAAACTCCATAACCTATCCAGATTGCCAAATTCTTATGATCATCACCACAAAAAAATTCACTATTTAACAGCATTTTAAAGCTGTTATCAGGGCCAGGGAGCCTTAAAGGCCCGCATGAGGAAAGCATTCATATCCTCACTTCAGAGACAGGACAACAGAGACAATCTTGCCCAGAGCTTCAGAGCAGGTCAGTGCCTGGGCTGGAATAAGCAATCTTCCCCCCATATTCCTAACCACGTTCCTAGACATCAGCTTTATTCCCTGTCACATGCCTGATATATACAGTAAACCCAGAGGCAGCTGGAAGTGACAAGTGCAGAGGCTGACACACCTACTGCACCACGCCTGGAGCTCCATGGGATGTTGTGGTCAGGGTTCCTCACAGCTTTGGTCTCTCCCCCACTGCAAACAGGAAATTAATAAAACGTGAAGGTAGCACCCTCCATCTCCTTGTGAAAAATGACTGCAAATTAGATTGCAGCAGAGGAGCTGGGGGGAAGTCAAAGTGTTTGCCACTTAATGGAAAACCTGCAGATTATAACAGAAAGTTGTTGGGTAACTAATTACTGTTAAAGTCTAACGTAAGCAAGAGGGCCCTAAAACCAGAAGAACATAGACCAACCCAGCAAGAGCCAAGGTCCACTTTCCACTCTGCTTAAGAAACAGTGGGACTTAGAGATGTGAGGCTCAGAAGTTATTCCTGGCCATGGATGAATACTGGCCCACGGAGATCTGTGTGTGCAGCCCACCCAAACTTCGCCTCATGACAGCTGTGCATCTCAGGAAGCCCCACAACTTCTTGTTCTTTTCTCAGCAGTTTCTGATGAAGGACCAGCTCTACTGCTCTCAGAGCAACAAATGAAACCTCTCAGCATAAAATTCAGCACATCCTGGTAAGCCAGAATCTGTCCCAGATTACCTTAGTATGGCAAGATTTGAATGGGACCACTCAGCAGCTCCTACCCCATGGCAGGGTCAGCGTAGCAGCCTCTCAGAGAGGGATGGGGCAGAGCAGCAGTGCAGCCACCCCCAAATCTGTTATCCCCACAGTCAACCTGCTTACCCCGCCCTGGGGGTGCCTTCTGCCAGCATTGCAGGGCCACTCAGCTCACAGAGTGGTGGGAATCAACCCAGCAAAGAGCCACTGATGGCTGTTCAGGTGCTGTGAGGGAAGGAATTCCACCGAGTCCCTGAGAAGGCTGTGGATAAAGCTCTAACTGGCACTGAGTGGGCAGGGGCTATACACATTCTGGCTACTCTACTGCCTGGCTTCAGAGGGCAAACCTGTCTCTGGGATGAACCCCCAGAAACAAGAGTATCATGCACCTTTACACTGGGACCCTTTTCTTTGCTGTGGGCAGGTGAGGAGGGTGCTCAGCAGCCATAGAAATAGTTCATATAGCACTACACAGGAAAGGTTCACACCACGCAAGACAGCTCACGCCCTAAGAGAGAATCTGGATTTATAACTCTTATTCCAGGGGTTCTCAGCACTTCATCCTCTCTGGGTTTGCTCCCCAGAACAATGGCCTCAGGAGATAAATGAATTTTTCTTTCTAAAGAAGTCACTCACTGCAGCTCCAATAATGCCCTACTGCTTCAGGCTCACATTTAGTCCAATTAAGGCTTGGGCAATCCAGTTCATGTCTGTGTGGCTATTTGCAACCCATCGGTTTTGACCTTAGAAGAGAAACACACACCACAGATCCAGTCTTGGTGCAAACCACGAGCCATGGCCCACGTGTGGGATGGGCACCATTGTACAATGGCACAGGCTCCTGTCACAGCCCACCACAGCAAAGCAGCTGAGTATGTTCAGCTTCCACCAGCCCAAGGCTATACACCGAAATCACTGGGTGACTCTGTGCTTTCCAGAAAGGCAGCCACAAAGTTCATACAAAAGAAGACCTCAGAGACAGGAGCCTGCCTTGACTGGCCTCTGCATCTGAATGCAGAAATCCAGTAGGTTTGGTACTTGAGGAGTCTCCTCCTCTGGGCAGAGCATAACACAGGACTGCAGAAAGGATAAGTGCTCAAACATCAACAAGTCTTCTGTCCTGAGAGATGCCTCATGCTACCAGGAGAACAGGATTCACATCTCAAGTACGGATCAGAAAAAAGAGTCCCTGTCTGGTTCATCTCCCCCCTGGCCCAGTCTCCTTCAGGGTTTGTTTGTTTAGGTGCTGCAAAAGGCAGCAGAAATGGCATTTGTTTATGAGAGATCAGAATCACAAACCTCTGCCTCAAAGCACTTGGAACCTATGTTGGAAAGTGTGAGGGGGCCAGCTGGGCCAGAGGCAGAGACTCTAGCAGCACAGCTCTGGGAACACACACTTGGCTTTGGGAGGAGCACACAAGCTGCAGGGGCTGGACACACAGCACTGCACAATGACAAGGCCTGCACAGGAGCTCTGCCCCTCCATCCCACACACAGGGGCTGCTCAGCTTTTACATCACAGCCTCTCCATGCTGCGATGGGGCAGATGCTGGTGCTTTCCCATCTGCTGAGCCCACACCTGCTCCCATTTCCACTGCCACTGGGAGCCACAGATGCCTTTGCCACATTTCAGCCTGATCTCCGGGAAAGTCTTTCTTTGTTTGCCCAACGTGCCAGGGCTGCAATTAGCTGGCAGAGAGGGCCAGTCACACCACAAAGCTGCTTTAACCACCTTTATCGACCTGAGCACCTTGGCCCCTGACCTTCCCAGGGAGAAATGACAACGCATGGGATACCTCTGGCTCTGCACTCTCAAGGATCAGAGTGTCTCCCACAGGTCAAGAGGAGGGGTACTACAAACACAGATAGCCCCTAAATTTTGAGAGCCACAGCAACCAATGCCATCAGGCACAAATGGACTTTTGCAGGGGGATGGAGTGGCCTTCCCCGGGAAAGGCTCTCACCTTCCTCTGCAGGTGGAGGCAAAAGGGCTTACCAAAGGCTGGAGCAATGTTCCCACTCTCCCCGCTCTCCACATCAGCCGACAACTCTGGCCCTCTGATGCTGTGGGTATAACCATTTTCTGACAGCTGCTGTGCCCACCTTGTCCCCTCACAGTTGCCCCATAGCATTCAGGAAGAGGAACAATTTGCGGTGAGGTCAGCCTGGTGTGTCACGGGGGTTTGGGGGAAATAGACCTTGGGGTTTAACAGGGCTGCTCCCCTGTGAGAGCTCCCACAGCCAGAAATGAACTTGAACTCCAGCAGGGCAGGGCAGAATTGTGCAGAGACAGAAGACTAGATAAAAGATTATCTTTTTATAGATATGGATTTTTTTTTTTAAGAGAGCAGGAAGGAACAGGAAAGAGGGGCAGAGTCCAGGGCCTGGTCTGACTAGATCTGAGGCGACCAGAAATGCTGGCTGCTCTTAAAAAGGCTTCCTGACTTCCCCCATGCCACCCTGGCTGCCTTGCTGGCCTCTGCCACAGAGATCCCACCAGCCTCGAGCTAATTTGGGCTTGTGGGTGAGAACACAGAAACACAATGGTGACAGGAATGAAAAGCAATGGGAAGGATGACACCCAGGAGACTTATTCTTATCAAAAACAACAGTATGTCAAAGGAGATCTGTGAAGACAGGGAAGAGCCTTTTGTTAAAGCCACAATTGAGCCAAATCCTGCAGTTTTTACATGCTGGTCTCTCGGGAACCCCATGATGAAGACTGCCCCAAAGGGGGACCCCTGTGCCAGGCCAGGCCATGTGCCAGACATGCTGCACACTGAGCAGTCACACACCCACAGCACAGTCGCTGTTTGCCCTGTGCATATGCTTTTTAATTACAGCTTTTATTTGCAAAGCATCTCGTATAGAAAAGACAAATTGCATTACTCTCAGCTTATTAAAATCACACTCAGAGTTTCTCAACTGCTAATTACACGCAGGCAGCAGTGTCAGTGTAATTAAAGCTGTGATGGACATTTGGGGATACAGCTGTCACACAACCCCTTCCTGCACTGGCCTGAGCCAGGCTCAGTTGAGCCCTGCCCAGGCCTTGGCCCCCCGTGACACCCAGGCATAGCCCTGTCATACCACGAGAGATGATGCAGGTAAGGCCAAGCACCTCCTCAGCACATGGGATAGGGGGCCCCCTGCACCAAACCTCCCCAGTTACACCTGGGCACCCACCCTGACTCTGCTGCAGGGGCTGGAGGAAGGGACAGATGTGGCCCTGGGGTTACAGCACTGAGTGCAGGAAGTGAAAGAGGGTTTTCTCCTGTTTTGGTTGCTAAATGATTGCAGTAAACCACATTGCCTGTCTGAGCCTCCATTTGCTTTCATGCAAAACTGAGATTTTGGGCTTCCCCGTTATCTAAGCAGCTCTGGGAACAAACCACAGAATGGACTCTTGCTGGCACCCATCTCACACAAACATTTTAAAGCCTGACTGTGGCACACAACAGACCTGGGAGTGGATTACACAGGGGAAGGTGTGAAGCCCTAGAAACTATGAGTTCCAAAGAACTGAGGGACAGCAATAAATGAGCTTACAGACCTGTGAGGAACTGGGAGCCTGCTGGAGAACCAACTGTGCCTCTGCAACACTTGGTCTTGGCAGAATGGCCGCCAAAGGTGTGCAAACAGCTGTGTGGGGACAGCACAGCAAACACCTGCCCTGAGCTCAGGCACCTCGGAAACAGAGCTCTCAGGGCACAGGATCAGGTAAGCCTTGGGCAAGTGGGGACTTAACCCCAGAACTGGGTTCCCACTGCCAAGGGGATGCTGTGGAGAATATCATCTCCAGGAAGATGGAGCACTAATTAGGGAAAGCAGGTAAAGACTGCATCTCTTTCAAGGTAAGTTTCCCACTGAAATCCTCACAGTTTCAGTGCTCAGCAGGATGCAAACACATCCTTGAATGACTTCCTGGAGCCTAGTTTCAAAGATCAGCCCCTTCAAATGCAGGAACATGCCAAGACCAATAGCAGACCCAGGAGAGCTCTAAGCATGCCAGCTCCAAAACCACCAGGCTTTCACTACAGTCAGTTACCTATCAGATGCCAAGGGGCACTGCTACTTTTTCATATTTGAAAAGGCTACCAAGACTTCCTAAGCAATCAGCCTTAAGTACCAAGGAAAAAAAAAATCAATAGGAAAGCTTACATTTCAGAAACAGCATGATGTGCCTGTGCAATATATCCTGGAGAGGCAAACGCACAGATAAGAGCTCACAAGTGAAGGGGAGCAGAGTTCACAGACACTGGATGTGATCCCAAGAACAAGGATAGGCTCACCTGCTCCTTGAATAGTTTTACTGCTAACTCCCTAAAGGTTATCCAAACCCTGGGAAGCAGCTATGAGGTGATCATTTTTAATCCACTACAAGTTACAAGTGAAGAATGAATGATCAAAACTTCATGTGGAAAAAGCTGTGTGGGGTGTCCTATGGATGCCAGAGGCAGCATGTTCAATGTATTTACTTGTGGCCCAGTAATGAAATAGTAAGGATAACATATGGAGCTAGAAAAATGCATCAGGAAAATTTCAGTTGTGGAAAACTTGAAAACATCTGTGAAACAGGGCAAATAATAGCTGATGGAATTCGATATAGAGAAATATGTAATGCCTGGCTGTGATAAACCAATATGAAGGATAGATATATACTGATGGGTTTGAGTTGGAAACTCCTTATGCCACCATTAAATCTCTTACAAAGACTTGGGGGAAAAATGCAGCAAGAAGGAAGCAAGAATTTGTTAGCTCCTGATTCATTGGCTCTTACTTAGAGCTTATAAATGAAACTGGGTCTGTAAAGAGGAAAAGTATTCCTTTGAAAAGGATAAAGAAGACAGAGGCAGAGTTAAGAATCAAAGCTGGCAAATCAAGCTACAGCTATGGAAACTTTAAAAAAAATATAATAACTTAGTACAAGGAACTTACCTAAGAAATGACATAACAAAGATAATGCACACTGAAAAATAAAGTGTTTTCAGTCTAGGGTGTTCACTCAAGTACAGCTAACTGCAGTTTCCTTGGAACAGCATTGAAATTTGTCCAAATGGGAGAATTCCAGTCAGAGGTCATTATTTTCACCCCTTAAAACACGTGTGCAGCGTTAGAGCATGCCGCAGGAACACAATGCCTGAAAAGCACAGGTAGGATTCCCAAGAGATTCAAGCCTTCCTCTCCCTACCTGGAGCCTCTGGCAGCGAGGTCTCGCCCAGCCTCATCTCACCTCCAGCCTCCGAACAGAGCCACTCACTCCATCCGCCCCACGGACACACCTGCGCGCTGCGATCCTACCTGGAGCTAAGTGGGATTTTCCATGCAGGCGGTGCGGCATCTCAGGGGTCCTCCCAGCACATCCCTGCCTGGCCCAGGGCTTGGCGATTGGCCCAGGGAGAGGAGAGCCTTTTCTCCAGAGCAGCCGGGCTGTTCCCCTGTGGGTGAGAGGCTGGGTCAGTCCCAGTTCTTGTGCTGGGCACTAGATGGCACAGACGGGAGGCGGTTCAAGGGGCGCCCGGGCTGGGCGGGCCGCACGGGAGGCTGCCGCTTGGCCAAGGGGGCTGCTGCCACGGGGAATGCGTTGCCAGCAGAATCACCCCACGGGGTGCCCCCCTGCCACTGCCCTGCTGCACCCCCTCACATCCCGTCCTGTCCAGCCAAAGCACCGCCCGTGCTGCAGGGAAGCTGGATAACTCGGCAAGGGCTGCGACATCCATGCCCCTGCCTCCTGGACACGACCTGCTACTCCTCATCAAGCTCAGGCTCACTCCCTCGGCCTCGAAAATACCTGGTTCACAGAGCAGCCCTATAGTTGGCTCAAACTGCATCAAAAAGAGGGCATAAAAACTCCCTGGGAGGGCCTGTCTTGTTTCACTGTGAGGCTGCATCTTGGTCATCAGCCTCCAGGATAATAAACAGCACCTGAAAACCGGAGTGTGGAGAGAGACACCGAGGGCCAGGTACCCCATCAGTGGTCCCTCTGGGTTCAAGCCAGTTCTGGGGAGTGGCACCCCAGCACCTTTCCTTTGCCCTGTGGGATGATGGTACAAAGGAGGGAAGCACTTAGTCACTGCTCTTAAAGCATTTGTCACAAGGTAGCTCCTCTAAAGCAGCTTGCTCTTCCTCCTGGTTTTCTTCCTTTTCAGCACTGCTGCCTGCAATCACTGAGGCAGGAACTGCACCCCAGAGCCTTCCGAGCCTCATCTTCCTCAATTTCTTTAAGGTGTGGATGAAATTCCTTATAAATGAACTGTGTGGACTGATGCAATGAGGCAAACATGGGCTAAGCCACACAAAACTGCTGTGGTAAGCACAGGAAAAGCCAAAGCATTTTCTGTGGTGACCAAAAACAAGTATGGAAAGGTGGAAGGTTGTATGTTGGCCTCTGCTGTTCTGACATTAGAAATTCACTTTATTTCAAAGGTTAACACAGTTAATGCATCTGCTGAAGATCACAGGCTCTGACAGCCTGCCTGGAACGGCTCCATCCGTGGCATGGCACGAGGGACAGCATGTGCGGGGTGGCACTAAGGTGAGCAGCAAGCTCTGTGCACAGGGCAGAAGTGGCACACATGGGTGTTATCCAAACCAAACCTGAGCCTGGCAGAGCCCAAAAGAGCTTTTGTGCTGAGCAGCTCAGCGATGCCAGGTATTAATGACACAGACAAGTCTCCAAGGAAAAGCCTGTTTGCTTTTCAAACAGCAGCACTACCCTTTCCTGTCTGTCTGCTCATGGCACTACCCTGCAGACTGCAGTGGGTCTGGGGATCACCTAGGTCAAACCCCACAGGGTGAATCCCTCAGGGTGTCATAGGTGAGAGACAAAACATTAATTCAGGTGCCTGCACTGTAAAATCCAAATTCATCCATGGTGTAAACAGGGCAGTAGATCAGTTTGGCTCAGTGGCTCTTATCTTTTAAAGGTTGGAGTGGGTGACACTGGTGACCTGTGCACAACCTGGAGAGAGACTCATGCTAGATCCTGGGGACAGCTCCAGTCCAGTGTCCAGAGGCTGAGAAGTACAGAACAGCCAGAGAAGCCCCTTCAACTCTGGGCTCTCACTGACAGACTTGGAGACCTGCTTCTGGTCAGCCATCTAAATCTAAATGCTGGGTCACTGGTGTGTGACAACCTGGCTCTGAAAGGTTCCTGGGCAGAGAAGGAAATGCTCAAAGAAGGCTTTTATGCTTCAGTTCCCACTCCCAGCTCTGCTTTTTCTACTCTTCAAACATTTGGGTTTTTTTAGACAAGAGATGTCTTTTTATCTTTGGATATAAATGGAGAAAAACTAGTCAAACATAAAAGAAATAAAAACGGTTGCTTTTCCAGGTCTCCCATGAACTGTAAACACATTTTAAAAAGTGCTGAGGTCTTTGGAGAACATGAAAGTCTTAGTCAGTGGTGCCATCCTTCTCAGCAGGAGGACATCTAATGCATGATCTGCTGGCTGGACTCGCCTCCCTCTGCCAGAGCCAGTGATGGGGAGAGCATTGAGCTTCTCATGCAGCCACCAGTCAAACCAGCCACCAGTGCTTCCATGCCCTGTGTCTGCTCAGGTCAGACTCCACAGCCTGGCCTCCAGTGCCTGGTCCATATCCTCCCCCGGGGCCTGTGGTTGCTCTCAGAGGTTTAGAACTGCTTGCTAAGATGCTTAGAGCCAGTATAATCTATGCATTTAGTGGTTTCAAATTCCAAAAGAAGCTTAGCAGCACCAGGTGCTGCCTTCAGCCTCTCCTGCATGGGCTTAAGATGGTTTAATTCTTTTATGAAACCATAACTCCAGCCCATAGCTTTAAACTGGGATGCTTCTAAGCCAGGTTTTCTAAAAGCTCTTCAGAAATAATTTTATCAGACAAAAAAATAAAAAGGGATTCCAGTGGGATGTATTATAAGATCAGACATTTCTGCCTCTTAAAAGCTGGAAATGCTAGAGCCCCATGGCAAGCATTTTAAGTCCTTGCAAGGCTTTCCTCCACTGTTTCTCCTGTCTTAGATCAGCTTCTTAAATGGTCTAATGTATGGTGATGCCTGGAGAGGTCCCAGGGCCTTCCCCTACACATCCCATCAGCCTTGTGAAAGCATCCACAGGCAAGAGCCATCCCTGTGCTCCCAACAGAGGCAGGTGGCTGAACAGAAAAGCAGCCCCTTGGGACCACAGGCTGCCCCTGGAGGTGTCACTTGCCAGCATTTGCCTCATTAACTGCATTGCTCTGCTATTTTTTTAACTTTACTGCTTCCCTTTAAAGGCTGATCAAAAGCACAAGGTGTTACAAAGGGGACCTTGTGCTGCTGCCTTGAAAGACCTCCTGCTGGTCCCAGTGACTCTCCTCTTCCTTTCACTGCCGAGGGTCATGTGTCTCTGCTAGGGGAAAGCAGATGGCTGGGAAGGATGGAAAAAAGGTGTCTGGAAAGCACATACAGGCCCAGGTGGCAGGGGAGAGGTGCAAAAGGTGGAAGGAAGGAGAGGGGAAGTGTGAGCCTGGGGCAGGATGTGAGAAGAGCCAGAGCTTCCCACCACCTCCCTCTGAAGGCCCCCACAGGGCTGGAAGAGACACCCCACTATGCAGGTGTGTGATTCACTTCCTGACTGGGACAGGAGAGTCTGGCCAGCCCCACTGCTTCCAGAGCAGTGAGATCTCTGCTGATGCTTTCAGAGCTGCCTGCCCTGCCTTTCTGCCAGGCACTACAGCCACTGCAGCAGTTCAGTGCAAGGTTGTGAGTCCAAACTTCACGGCATCTTCACAGCCCACCTCAATTTAATCAAGATAAAATTAATCTAAATGAAATGGTGCAGCATGCTCCCAGAATGGAGGTAACAGAAATTCTCCATGCATCTCAGTTCCCTAATTGACTCACTATGAATGCAGTGGAAGCTCAGAATTCCCCTGTACTAAAAAGTCAAGGTAATGCCATGCGTCACTGGAGTGGACTGGTGACCTTCCCTCTGCTCACAGCAGTGTTGTCCAATTTCACTGTGACCACATGTTATTAATATTCTCTGTGCAGGCAATATACAGCCCAACAAATCTGCTTTTATGGGCATGGCAAGAACTTGATTAATTTGCCCAATAATGAGCAGGCCAGTGTCCATAATTATGTAGCAGACCTCTGTCCTTTTGAAAACCCCTCAGACCCAGAACACCACCAAGGGCCTCGTGGGCTGCAAAGAGAGCCTCAGGTGCAAGAAGCAAAAGGTTTAAGACCCAATGAATGTTGCATGGGCTATTGCTATCATTTCTCCATAAAATGCAGAGCCTCAGCAGTGACTGTCTGCATGCAGCAGCTTCCACCAGCGCTGATGCTGCAGGAAGTCCCTAAGACTACAGCCCAACTGATGCTGTGTTCATCTTGTAGCTCCCCATCTCCGTGTACTCTGCAGTTTCAAGGAAGAAATCCCCTCAATGGTTGTAATTAAGAGGACTTCTTCCCCAAAACTGCACTGTCATGGACAAATGGACCTTCTCCAGGTCTGCTGCTTTGTTCAAGTCAAGAGCTTACAGGTCTTTGGGATATGGAGCTCCCACATGAATAGCTCATGGCCAAACAGCAAGTGCATTTGACCCTAGATATAATGGAATTAAATCTGGAGCCTGCACTAGCTCTTTGCATGTATCTCTCCAGAGCTACAGCTCTCTTCCCAGCTGGAGGCTTGGCTTTGAGGGATCTGCCAACAAGCTCAGAGCCATGAGAAATAACAACTTGGGAGCTCAGACAAGCTGGTTTGCAGGCAAACAAAAGCTGAAGCTGTAAAAGTGTGAGGCAGTCAATGCAGTGTCTGGCAGCACAGCCTCACCTCTGCCTTAATCCTCTTTCCCTTCTTAAGCACTAAATTAATCAATTACACTTCCAGCCCAGCAAAATCAGTCAGAAACGTAACCTTCATCATACACAAGGCAAACATAATTAGGATTGTCATTTGAAGTCAGCTTGACCAGCATACAAATCAGAGCAGCCCCGTGAGCGGGCAGGCCTGCGCGTGCACCCGCTCCCTCCCAGGCAGGGGCACTTGGAATTGCAGTCACACCGCCGGCACCACGGGCTTTCCAAGGGAAAGGGCAGCAGCTCCAGCTCCGACTGCGGCCATCCAGCTCTGCAGGGAGTGCTGTGGCACTGAGCACTGCACCAACAGGCCAGGGGCACATCAGGCAGTGCAAACGCAAGGCAGCCCCTTCGGCCGTGTCAGGGAGAAAGCCACAACCTTCCCCAGCCACAGACAGGAGCCCAAACTCCCAGCCCAGCGCTGCACAGGCCACAGACCCTGTAGGGATGGACAACATGGAAACGAGGCCTTGGAAATCCCTGACTGCCAGTGTGAATTCATGAGGGGCAAGCAATTATTATCCCCTCCCCAGCCTACTAATGGGAAACTGAGTCACGGGGGCTAAGTGATAGCAAGAGCAAGGCAGGAGTGTTCAGTGAAAGCATCAGCCCAAGGCTCAAGCGCAATCAAGAAAAGCCAAGTGAGTGCTGGGAGCCAGAGCAGAATCACAAATCCAGTGTGCTCCCAGGTAGCTCCAGCATGCAGCTGCAGACCCATGGCTGCTGTCCCGGTGCAGTAGAGGCTACAGCAGGGCTAGAGGAGAGGCAGGACTTAGTTAAGGATGAACTAAGGGCTGAAATGGTTTCTCTACAAGTCCAAGACTCTTCAGTTTGGGAAACAGAAACCTGAGAGGGGATGCAGCAGAGGTTTATTCGAGAGTGGCTTAGAGAAAATGAATGAGGAATGACTGCCTGCTGTCTCTTACAATATTTAAGCTACAAAAGCATCAAATGAAAACAGTGAGTGACAGATTCAGAACAAAGTAAATATTTCTTCACACAGCTGAACCGTGCCATAAGTTGCTGTGGATACCCAAAATTTTCTCAGGCTGAAAATAGGGTTTAGGAAAAAATTTGTAAAGACTATCAAATGCAGAGATCCACATCTCAGGAAATTCCTGAACTACAGATGGCTGATGGTAAGGAGAGTATTCAGCAACACACTGACCCCCTGTTGTTATCCTCCTCGCTAGACATCCTCCATTAACCACTGCTAATTGAGGATCCCAGGAGAAAGAGAGCTATGGTCTGATCCAGCACAGTTGTTCTTCTGTGCTGGCACTGATCCGAGCTCTCCTTACTTGCCTGGAAGACTAGGAACTGGGAACGTTCCCATTCTTGGGCACTTGGGTGACAACAAGGAGATGTGCTTATAGCACAGAATGTGAGTTAATAGTGAAAGGATCTCTGTTTGCTTTCCATTTTTCCCATTTCTCATGTTAGGAGCAATTTTTGGTAAAATTGACTCAGTCATGCTGCACCCAGCTAGATGCAGTTGGCAGCACCATGTACCCTGCATTCAGTTTAGAAACAAGATAACATCCTTCTGAGAGGTGCTAAAATATCCATGGGGATGGGATTTCCAAGTCTCAAATCCACAGCTTGCGATCGTTGTGAGAAACCCCACAGTTCCCACTCTGTTGTACCAAACAAGCTCATGAGTTGATCTATCTGTATGTAAAGTTTACTGGTGCCCTTGACGCTGCAGAGATGAAAGGAAAGGTGGGGACACTCCTGTTGATTGGTATCTCCCAGGTCTTGCATGCTCATCTCAGCAGTGAGATGCTGGTCTCTCCTAGGGTTGCATTAGGACCAGAGGATGCAGATTGACAAAGAGTCCACTCTTTCCAAGCAAACTCCTGCCTCCTCCCCTTGCTGACTATCTCGGCTATAGAAGTACATCCACTCGCTGTCATGTAGCCTTTGAAAGCACGCACATATAGGGCAGGATTATCTCAGTCTACAGAGAGCTGCTGGCCAGGCATTCTCCTTCAGTGAAGCCAAGTGGAGCACTGGTGTGTTTCTCATTAGCTCCTATTATCCATGCTATTGTAGTGTTCCCAGTGCTAAAGCACAGCTGAGAGACAGCTGAACTGCCCCTGCAATTGTTTGTTTGTTAAGAGGATTTGCTCTGTGGCAGGATATTTCCAAGTCACATGCAGAGGAGGGGGTATCCTGGTAACGGATCCCGAGCTACTTGTGTGCCCTGGTTCTCCCACTGCCTCAGAACAATCCACCCAGTTTCATCCCCACAACGAGTTAACTGCAGATTGCGTTTCCTTCTGACTCTCAGAGATAAGGTGTGAGACAATCGAGCTATACAAAGCCATTCTGCCGATAAACTGATCCTTTGGTTCCAAACCCACTATTGCTGCTGCTCCTTTCAGCGGCACTCAGAGCAGAGCAGGCAGGAACACAAATCTGTGGCGGCCTGTCCAGCTGCCAGACAGTAGGGAAAGGCCATCGTGCACCCCTCATCTGACACCTTTACCCATCACTCCAGCATCTTTTGTCCTTCCCTTTGCTCCCAGTGACAATCCTGCGGCTGTAACTGCACAGCATAGAAGTGATTTTCTCTTGACCCAGCCTCGCTCAAAGCTCTCTGACCAGATCCAGAAGTCCTTACTCAGCATCTACTTCCTCCAAATGGGATTAGCTTGAGTCAGCCTCAGCCATATCTCAAGATCTGTTGATGCTAATTTCCCTCATGCAGGTGCTTAGAGCAGGGAGGGGACCAACGGACAGATGGACAGTCAGGGCTTTTGTCAGATCAAGTGTTGAGCAAAATTCTGAGAAAGGCCTTCAGAATCTGGCCTGCCATGGTTAGAGAGCTGCACAAACACTGTGACAAAATTAATGTATTAGCCAGGCTGCTTTAGAGTTCAGTCCCTTTTTTGTCTCTGTCTCTTCAAGCCAGACAGGGGTCACGAGTAGAGTATTTGAAAGAAGCATAGCATCCACATCTCCATCCCCATTCATGACTCAGAGGAAGGTTGAGAAGGAAAATGATCCTTGCTGGCTCTGTGGTACTAAGAGCCAAGTCCATCCCCATTCCCCCAAAGTGAGGATCCAATGGCCACAACATTCTTCTACAGATGCATTGGATGATACTTGTCTTCAGATGCACAAGGCAGTGGGAACTCCAGGTTGTTCCTATAGCTGTGTGCCCTCACATTACAGCTACCAAACACCCCTGGTCCGTGTGCATGACTCACAGTCTGCCATGGGCACCTGGGCTCCTGTGGTGATAGTCCTGAGCAGAAGTAAGCTTATGGCTCCAATTCCAAAAAGTAGGTCAGGCTGAGCCACTGGTTATATGGGAGCATGACTGAGCTGCCTGCAAAATCTCGGTGGCTGGAGATGGGATCCAGGCTTTGTTTTTTACCTTCCTGTTGGATGGCAGTGATTTTGTCTGAGGAAAAGCATGTGCTAAACTTGCTGTGCACTGCTGGAGGAGGGAAGAATGCATACAAGGAAAACAGTTCTACCCACAGCAGGTAAGGAACAGTGCCAGCATTGTACTATCAGTTGCAGATGATGGGTGGTGGGCAAACTTCCTGCCACTTTCTAGATTAGTAAAACACCTCCTCTGGGTCCAACAGCAGACTGATAGAAAACACAGCCCACAGAAGCAGTCCCTGCCAGATGGTGTGTTGTGAACTACTATTAATCTAGACAACCTTTTGCGATGTTCAAAGAGTTTGTCCAGGAATAAAAAAGCTCCCCAAAATGCCTGGATGGAAGGAGCAGTCTCGGCAGCATCCGCGTCTCTCTTTGTCTTCCCCACCGAGCATCTCCCGGCAGAACAAACCCGGGAGGAGGAGGCGCCTCGGGAGCAGAGGCAGCGGGGCTGCCCGGCCGCCGGGGAGGCGGGTGCTGAGCGCGGAGCCCCGCAGTGCCGGAGCCCCGGGGCGCTGATCCTGTGGGAACGTCAGGAGCACGGGGAGCCGGGGCGGGGCCGGCCGGGAGGGGCTGCCCGCACCCCCCGCCTTCCCGGCGCCTCCCCCGGCCCACAGCCCGGCGCCCGCCCGGTCCGGAGCGCGGCCATGGGCTCCCGGCTGAGCCGGCAGAGCAGCCTGGAGGAGGAGAGCGGCGAGGAGCCCTTCCCCGGCAGGCTGGAGAGCGGCCGGGGAGACTTCCACCTCTCCTCCCTGCTCCTGCACCCGCAGAAGCTGCCCGGGGTGCTGCGGAAAGCCTCGCCCGCGCCCTATGTGCGGCGGGTGGGGTGGCTGCGGGAGATCCAGGCCACCATCCGGGAGCACAAGCGGGAGCACGCCGTGCACATCCTCCGGCTGCTTAGGAAGGTACCTGCTGCGGGGATGCGGGCCCGGGGCCGCGGGGCGGGCCGGGGCAGGGCGGGGCAGGGCGGGGCAGGGCAGGGACAAAGGGCCGTGCGGGGCGGGGGGCTGCAGCCCTCGCCCGGCGCTCTGGCACAGGGAGCCGCGGGGTAGGGGTTTGCAGTCCTCCTTGGCGGGGCTCTTTGTGCTGCCTTTCTCCGCTCCGTGCCCCAGTCCTTTCCCCGCTCGGTCCCCACCGCGCCAGGCGACATCAGCCACCTTCCTGCCGCCCAGCCTGGGCGAGGGGCAGCTGGCTTGACTGCCGGGGGCAGAGAGAGGGGCTGGGAGGCAGCTGCGAGGAGGACTGTGCTGCACGCAGGAAAAGGGGGGTCCGAGCTTGGGCCCCTCCATGCCAGTCCCTGGGTGTGCTCAGGATTGATGCCCCCCCGAAAAAAGCCACTGCCGCCCCACATCCCATTATGCCCACTCAGCCAGACTGGCTATGTCTGGGAAAACCCAAAATGGTTTTGAAGGGGACCTCCGGGACAATCGAGGCTAAGAGGAGAGGTAAAGGGGTCAGTGTACCAGTGGGAGCATGTTTCTGTCTGCCGCCATTCAGGAACAGAAAAGCCAGTGTGCAGACAGTGCGGTGCCAAACTGATGCTGAGGACAGAGCCCTGCCGCTGGAACAGAGCCATCTCCTCCATCGCTCACTGCTACCATCACTTTCCAGCCAAACTCAGCTGCCCCAAACTGCAGGCAACTCTGTGATTGGTAGCACAAGGGACAAAACCCACCTCTGATGTGGACATAAAACAGCATCAGTTTGTAGCTTATCATGTTGCTTCATTAGATAACAATCTACTTCATCTTAGGAACATACATTATTTCTTGCCTTAGTAGCAAGTAACCTTTGGGTGTGAGTACAGTGGAGCAGGGACTGGCTCACTGGGTGCTTGTTCACCCACACTACCAGCTGCAGGGAGCTGCATGAACAGCCCTGTCTGCTCTGCATGCCCAGGGTTTTACAATACATTCGAATGATGCCTTAGGTTTGAACTTCTATGTTTTTCAAATCCTGTACTGCTTGGTGTGTAGCTCTGGGGTCTCTTGTGGCCTGTTAGCTGCTATTCTCTCATGCTGGTTAGACACAACAAGCCTCTCCAAGCTTGCTCTCCAAGGACACCCAGATTGTCCTAGGCCCAAAATATGTAAACTAACATCTGAAGAGGAGGGTAAACTTAGGGTTGTTACATCATTAACTGGGGTTGTAATTGGAGAATTGATCCTGATGTGCAAATGGACCAAACTTATAAAAGTGTGAAGAACTAGTGACTTGGAGTCCATCTGGAGGCCTCTGGACTCCCCAAGGTGTACATTTGAAGGCCCTTCAAATAAATACCTGCCTTTATTCCCTTACTCTTGTCTAGTCTCTGTTTTTAGGTGGCCACTTCAGTCATCACAACAGCGGTGGTCACTGCCCTGGGCTACCAGCAAGTTGCACACTCACAAGTAAGAATTTACAGGACCAAAAATTACATCTCTGCTTTTCCTGTCCACTGCTTTAGCATTCACTTGAAGATTGTTACCAGCACCACACTCTTCTTGCCACACGTGTAGACAGATAGACTCACAGCAGAGAACCTCTCTGTGTGCACCAGTATGACAGAAAATGGTTGAATAAGATTTCAAAGGCAGTTTTGGAGAGGCACTATTGCAAGAAGCTTGTGAAGAAAGAAAGGCAACCACTCACTTCATGGACATGGCGATGTAACATGAACAGACTTTACTTGGGTATACCAGAGGCCAGAACTACAGAATGTCATTTTCTATAGTGCTCAGCACCTTTCCTGGAGACTGAAGCACTGAAACCCTCCACAGACCCTGGTGGTCTCCAGAAGGTCCATCTGTGAACAGACAGGCTTTGAGTGCTAAGTCACAGGGCCATATGGAATGGAGGGCCACTTCTAAGCTCCTTTCAGGATCAGTTAAACACTCGGCTTCCCCACATCTGCGCTTGAGAATTACCATGTCCTGAACATTCGCATTTTGCCTGCTGCCTTTCCAGTTCCCCATGTTATTCCTGGTCCCCCTGTCCATGTTGAAACAGTGACTGTCTGTCCATCTGCTCACAACAGAACAGTGGGACATTCATCCTGTAATCACAACATCTTCTGCCAAGCAAGATGGGAACCCATCCAGCAACACCCCAAAGCCTCTGTGTTCATTGAGTGCTCAGAGGTTTCAGAGACAGAGGGTTACACCACTAACATGTACCACATCCCCAACTGTCACCCAGTCTGGGGTTGTGTAACCACCACCAGTTCTCCTCACATGTCCAATGTCAGCTTCAGATCAGCCTTTTTTCTGATTCACAAGTTTTCCTCACTCCACAAGTAAATCCACTCCTTAGCTTGGTCCCAGCATGTCCCTCCTTACCTTGGCAGTATCACGCTCTCGGGAGTCACGGATTAATGTGTCCCAGGTGAGGGTCTGTTTGTTACCTGTAAAAAGACAGATACCTTGTTCACTCTAGTGGTCAGGGAGAATATTTAGCACCACACCTCATCACTGTGCCTTGGGCCAGGGTGCAAACACCCGAGAGAAGGCAGAGAAATGGTGGGACTGGAATTGCAGCCTCCTCAGGTGAGCAGACAGCTCAGCCAGCCTGGAGGACACGGGATCCCATGTACACCTCCTGCTGCTCCCAGCACACACACTACTCGCCCAGCCCTGCAGGTGTACCCTGCTGAGGTATCTGCCAGTGGTTTTTCACCTGTGTTCTGCAGACTTCAAAAGGCTGCAGACTATTCCTAGGACGTTCTGAGGGTGTGATAAGGTAAAGTAAGCAAGCCAGGCAGAAGCAGATCCACTAACAGAGATGTGAGATCCCAGCATTTTAGAAGACTGCATGGATAACAACTGCAAACCGCAGGTGCACGCATGCTTTGTACATGAACACTTGGTCAGCTCCACTGCACATCATCTACTCCAGAAATGCCCACCAGCAGAAGCCAGATCAGCTTTCCTGCTGATCTAGGTGGGCATCACTCAGCTGAAGCCCAGGGAGACATTAGACTTACACCAGCAAAAAGTCTGGTGTAATCTGTTTTCCCTCTGCTGAGACAATGGCAAAGTGTCATTTTTAAGGCAACTGCACTAAGCCAACTGAACTGGCAGGAGTTATAATATTCTGCTGTCTGCAGCCACCCTCTAGGTGGTACAAAATTTTCCAAGAAATGAGAGAGAGGGAGGGGGATAGGGAAATAAGTAAGATGAACTGGAAAATGCCTCTGGGCTAAGAATTTATGGAATATCAATGTGAAGTGAATATTTACAGCTATATTACTTACAAAACCCTTGCAGGCAGGATTTATAATGAGAATGCAGATTCATCTTAATGGTATAGCTCCAACTGGGGGAGTTTAATTACTGCTCTGACACCTACTGCTGCATGCCCAGCCATGCCATCCTCGCAGCAGCTTTCTTCATCTGTGCACATTACGCTTGACGTAGGAGGCTCCATTTCCCTGAAGCCTTATGGCTAAGGGAGACACTGGCATGATGCCTTGGTAGGCTCCTGGCCCATATCCAGCTGTGGCTGGCTGTCCTTCAGCACTGATCCACTGCTTGGGTTCCTTGGTTGCTTATGGGTGTCATTTGTGTACACAGAGTGATGGGGCTGTAAAGTATTTAATTTATTCTCCCTTTCTGTCTCTGTAGCCAGGGTCTCTTTGGGATTGTACTTTCTGCTCAATCCAGCACATCCAGAGCAGGATACAGCCCTGGCTTTGATTGGTGCCTAGAGTTAAGATCCCAAACCTCTGCCAGCTATGACTCTGTCCCTGTCGGTGATGTATGTGCATACATCCAGCTTTTTTCCCCGTCACTCCACTTTTTTTTTTAGCTCTCAGTCACTGGGTGGTGCCTGAAGCACACGCTCAGTAGAGCAGTGTGAACATATGGGGCACCCATTTGCTTATTCATTTCTCCTGTGAGCCGCATACAGAATGGGGAGAAGACTTTTTTCCTCCCTCAGCTGAGCCCTCCTTATCCACTGAATCAAACCCAGCACTACCCCTACTAGGGAGTTTTTCTGTTCTACATTTCTACTCCTAGGGTATTTTTTTTTTTTGCCCATGTGGTACTTTCATGTGAATATGATGTGATTTTTTTTATTTTGTTTGTTTTCCACAGCTCTGTGGTACCTCCTGATTGTAATAACTGTGTCAATGTATTAGCTCTTTGTTTCCTCTTATCAAGAAACAGCTTAGTTCTTTGCAGTATCATTCATCTGGCCCTGGGGAGGCTTTTTGTTCCTAAAGATGCTGAGGTCTCCTCCAAAGGTGCCCCATCCCCTGGTCCACACAGATAAATTGCATGGAGCATAGATGTTCCCCTAAGTCACACCATGAAAGATGGGAAGAGGAGTTCCTCTGACTGTGGTGTAAAGCCACCTCTAAATTTACCATTACACCCCATACTGCCAGTGCTTAGTGCTTACTGAGAAATTCACAGCACAGCTAAACTCATGCAGATGGGCAGGACTTCTGCTCAGCCAGCCACTACCAGGGTGTATGGCAGCATCTAAATACCTGAGAAAGGTCTGATTCTTCCAGAAAAGCCGAGATTGGAGAAGCAGCTTTAGGGCCAGCCTTCCTGCTTGGCTTCTTCAGTAGATTCACACATAGAGGCTGACAAAACTGTCTTTCTCTGAAGTTAATTCTCCCCAGGCTCCAGCCAGCCTGGAAATGATAGAATTCTCACCTTCCTGTGGTAGGTGGAAATAAGGTGGTCAGCCCAAGGCTGACTAGCTCAAATTAACACTGCATCTCATTCAGCTCTGGGGCTGCCTGCACCCCCCAGCACAGTAATGCTGGGTCAGACTCAGCTGCTTCACCTCTGCTGGATAATTTCCTGTACTGGGCATCCAGCTGGCACCCCATTGTATTTACTTTCTGGTTTCAGAACATCCCATGGATATAGCTCTGAGGAAGCCTGTGTATCTGACTGTCCGTTTTTGTTGTAGGACCTAGGACTGGAAGGAACATTTCTCAATGAAGTGCTCTACAAAAATGCAACCTTCCTCAACTTGGTGGATCCCATCTCCCATGACCTGCTGATGAGCCTTGCTAGAGATCTGCAGTGTCCCAAAAAGGTGAATTCTCCCTCAGCTCAGTGAATATTTTGTGGCACAGCACTGATGCAGAGAGCCCTACTAGGGTGGCTGGTGCTGAGCGGTGCCCTGCAATCAATCCTCCAGAGCCAGGCACTGTGTGCCCTGGGAGTGGCAGCATATGGGTTGGGGGGCATATCTCTGTAAAAATCAGTTAAAACTATCTCAGAACATGAAACACAGCTGAAGGAGGGGGTGGTTGTGTGCACAGAAATTAGGAAATTACATTTGTGCCCATAGTAAACTTAGTGAGAGGGCAGAGAGCCATCATCACTGGTATCACAGGGGTTCAGAGCAACTAGAGCTCACGGGGGGCTCATGGAGCTGCAGAGAAAAACAGAGATCTCTGCAGGAAAACCACCTCTCTCTTCCTGGGCCCTTTGCCATATGTAACTACTCCAACCCAGCATTATTTCCCCCCATAAACTCTCACGTTTCCCCAGGAGGATGGTGCTGTAGCAATATATTGCCAGTTTGGGTTCAAGAAGTAAATGTGTTACGTGCACAGGATCCCTGCATGCTCCAGCGCTTTCCTTCAGAGGATGAGGAGGGCAGAGACAGAAAGGCAGGGCTGAGGACAGACAAACATCACAGATGTCCCAGACCCATTGCAACACCAGCATCTATTTCTGTTACCCTTTGCCACCACAGGCACTTGGATTTGCAATGTATCCCTTTGCTCATTAGGCTTGGCAAGTGTCATGTTTGCTTTATAAGGAGAGGAATAGAGTGAATTGCTTTATTCAAAGAGAGATATTAAGTACACACAGCTCAGAGCAAGCAGCAGTGCCCCAGGGAATACACTGAATGCCTGGTGTAGATTAGTGGCATTTCTAACCTTGTTCTGCAATCTCCTGAGGCTCACTGATAACAATTAACCAGTCATGTCTCAATAGACAAACTACATTTAGCCAAAGTTTAATCATCATTATTGGGTTGCAGTGCAGCCTGAAAAAAAAAATCTTTCCAAGTGTAATATCTGTGGAATTCATATAAGCCTCTAAAGGAAGGGGTGGGTTGTAGCAGTAGTATCTCTTTAACCACACTTCAGTTGACCTCATCTCTAGCTGTTTTACCAGACCATCTCCAAGCCCGTGCTGTGCAGTGCCCCTCAGGGCAGGCAGCAGGAGGGGACCTTACCCTAATCCAGTACCCATGTGTTTGGCAGATAACACGTTACCATTTTTATACACCTGCTTATACCCCCACTCTAGTTTCATGCCTTATGGATGCACTGACACACATACCATTACATAAGAAGTTATTTTCCCCATTCCTAAGGAAGATGTTGAGCACCTGAGCTGCCTTTCAAAGCCAACAGAAGTTTAATTAAGTGGTTGTAGAAATTCAGTACCTACAGCACTAGCACCCTTCCCAGAACAATGCCAGACCACGTCCCCTCTCCGACCCTGGCTGATCATCTGGTGGGTGTAACTGCATTACAGGCAAGCAGGCCGAGTGCAATTCCCAATCTGTCAGTGGAAATTAAATCAGTGAGGACACAGGAAAGAACAGGAGGGTAACTCTCAGCTGTGAGCCAACAATTGCTCACAGAGCTTTGTGCCAGCTGCTGTACTGGAGCCTGGTGTGCACGTGCACCCACTTGGAGAGGTTTGCTGTGGTAGGTGACAGCAGAGTGCCAGCTGCAGCCCTGCCAGCACAGGAGTAGTCTAGAACAAGGCACCTAAGCCAAAGGCATGGGCCAGTCCCTGTGGGGCTTCTAGGGAAGCTGGGATGGGGATCAGGGGATGCTCAGCTGAGCATAAGGCTAGGATCCCTCTCCCCTTGGCACAGGAGAACTGCCACATGCTGGCAGTGCATCTCTGGAGAGTTCACCTGATTCAGAGACTGCTGAGGAAAGTCACAGTGCAGCTGTTGGCCCCCAGTGCAGCGCTTTAAATGCTCGCAGTAAGGAATAAATCAGTGCATTCCCTGACAGCTTTACCTATCAAATCCCTAAATGCACATGTTGCACCATGGCTGGACGGCTGAGGGGTGGCAGTGCAGGTGTCTGTCAGCAACTGAAAAACACAATAGAGAAGGCAGAGGTCTCAGACTTCAGCAGCTGCCATTTGCCATTCTGCTTCACCAGAGGAAGAGATTCTGTTCCAAGTCATGGCACTAAAGAACAAAAAATAACCCAGGGAGGCAGCAACCATCTGGGTGCCTCCTTTTCCTGATGAGTTACTGCAGGAGCAGGAGGGAACTGCTGGCATTGAAAGCTCCCAAACTCAAGCCTCCAGGAGCAGAGTGGACTACAAGGAAGTAGGATGGACTGTGGGGAAGTAGCCAAAGTTCCCTGTCATGACATCTCCCAACTAGAACTTAGGAGGTCGTGGAAGCACCTCAGGGATGGGGCAAGGGTGCCAATTACTGACCTTTCCACATGAGGTATCAGAGTCCAGAGACAGAGTTTGGGGAAGCATGGCAACAAGGTAATTAATAGAAATCTAGCACTGTCCTGTGACACAAGGAGTTGGCAGTGTAGGGGTCCCTGCAACAGAGCATTGTCAGCCACCCCTGCCATAGCCCTAGAAAATGAACGCCTCTTCTGAGTTTCACTTGCTCCTGGGTGGGGTGTGAAATTGTAGCCCCACTCCAGGCAGGAACATGCTGGCTGGGCTGAGGTTCTTCCTGATAGTACAGAATTCCAACTGCTCCTCCTCCACCCCAGGAGGAGTTGGCATGTGGCAGAGGCATCTCAGGCCTCGCCATTCCTCTTTCATTCTCTCTTCTCTTCATCTCCTCCCTTATATACGCCCCCCTGCTCCACTATCACCTTTATTCCTTTCCCATTTTCCTCTGCTCTCCTCCTTTTCTCATGTTCTGCTATGGTGCAGGCAGAGTCTAAGTTGTCCCTTTGCTTTCAGGAATATGACCCCTGGAAATCCTCAGACAGGATCTGCAGGCAGCTGATTTACCACCTAACCCCGCACTCGAAATGGCACCGGCATGGGATGCCCCGCAGGAAGTCCCAAGTGTGGTAAGAACCTGGCAGGGCCTGTGTGGATGGGCACAGAGGGGAATCTGCCTGGGCAAACGGTGCTGTGACCAAGCACCATCCCAGTCTGCCACCACTACCCTCCTCAGAGAGAGGCAGGACTGAAAACAGTGCACAGCAGCTGCTGTGCAGCTTCTTCCAAAACCCCAGCAGGGACAGCCCCAATGCCTCTCTCTTTGATCTGTTTTGCCATTTGCTCCTTTCTGCATGGTGTTACAGTTCCTCACCCTCTCCAAAGTGCATTGAAATCAATTCCCCTGAGTGCACAGCACTGACAACCCTCCTGCAGGGCTTGCAGGGTGTTTGGCCCTGGGAGCATGGCCAGGGCTGCAAGCCTGCTAAAACACCCATGTGCCAAACGGAGCCATTCCCGGCTCTGCATCACACCCTGCCCTTGTTTAAAGCTTCCCTGACAGTGGGAAAAGTGTCCCATTACAAGGCACTACCACCAGCTGCTCACCCCATTCAGCAGAAACCACTCTGGGGTGGCTGGCAGGGAGGTAACCATCCTTACCTCCCAATTCTCTGCCAGCACCTGGAGAGGGCTCTGGGATGGTGCAGATGTACAGAGAACCCAACTCAGAGCGTGCTGGCCACTGACAGCTACTGGATGGCAGCTGCTTTTCACTACTAGAAGCATATTCAGACATCCATATTTGTTCCCTCCTTGACACTTGCTGGCTTTTCTGTCCAGATAAAGAGCAATTCCCACTTCTTTTAAATCCACCCCTCCTCTCCTCATTTTCTTGGAGCAAACCCTGTTCCTGTGACACAGATCACTACTGCTGAAGAAAAGACAGAGATGTGACTAAGAAAAGAGCTCATGTCAGCCCCATTAGCTTCACAGGAATAAATGCAGGTTTGGATATAAAGAAATGCAAAATCAGCAGCACTCTGAGAAGGGCCTTGGGCTTTTCTGATGCTTTCAGTCTTTGATGTGTGTGCCAGCAACTTAAAATCCCCTATGGGAATTGACATTTCCATCATACCTTTCATTCTGACTCAGAGGCAGGTTCCCAGTGCATCTTAAGGAATAAAATACGTAATACCACGATTTCCAGGCCATCTACCTCTTGTACCCTTAGCCCCACTTTGCCACCAAACCCAAGCACCCCCAATGCTCTCATGCCCAGCACCCCACAGGGCAGGACTGTTGGGGTCACTGGGCCAGCTGGTGAGCCAGGGAAAATAGCTGAGGCTGGCTGGTGGAAAAACTCAGGCATTTGACAATATATCTTCTGACCTCTAAAGGAAAAGCCTCTCCCACAAGTAATCGCAGTTGGAATGTAATCTAACCCCCAGAGCCTGTTGAATGTAAAACCACCTCTCCCAGCAGCCTGTGTGGCTGCTTCCTGCCCTGGTCCCCTCCCTGCCCCTTCCCTCTGCTCAGTGGCTCCGTTCCCTGGCCCTGCCTTTGTACCACCGCTGTGCCCTCAGAACACTCTGTAAAAGCGGCCCGGCCATGGGCTCGGCCTCTTCGCTCGTCCATGTCTGTGGATGAAATAAACCAGCTCCAGGGAACTCAGGCAAGCGTTGGGCCCTCCTTGACTCCTTGTCTCTGGTAATATTGAGCTGTCCGATATAAGGTGTGGGGGTGCGTGCCACCAGCGCTTCCAGCAGAGCAGGGCAGAACGAGGGGTTGCTAACAGCTTAAGACTGTACCCAAAGTGCCCCTCTCACGAGCCAGTTTGGGGAACACAGCAGCTACCTCTGACCCCCACAACCTTTTATATTTAAATTTATACAGGACTGTTTGTGCTGCTTTGCACTAGCAACCACAGCACAGAACAAGACAGGTTTCAGAGCTGAGTGAGTCCTTTTCCAGACCCACTCAATTACATTTTCCCTATAGGATCCTGCAGAATACTGGAGATGCAGGATATAGATGGCAGTTCTGACCTCATCCCTGTCCCCTCCCAAGATAAGCTTAAAGATAAGAAGTTCAGGACTCCATATTCCTGCTTGCAGGCAGAGAAAACTTCTTCTCCAGTTGGACTTCAAGAGTCAAATTGAAGCGTTCCCTGTGATTGCACAGCCTGGGGACAGTAGAGGACTGCAAACTGCTGCAAACCCATCACTTAGTAACAACAGAGAGGTTTGTGGCCAGAGGAAGAGCTCTGGGTCCAGTGAGCACCCCACATAGGGGGGTCAGGCCCCAAGTATTGGCCGGGTACAGAACATCTGTGAGCACAGGCAGGGAGAGGGCAACAAGGCAATGTGTAATGCAGGGAAATATAGGTCTAAAATGGGCGACCCTGCCTGGCAACCACACCCAGTTATAATGTGTTACATAAGGCACAAATTAATTTTGATTAAATATTTAACAGCAGAGCTTCCTCTTTTAAGTGTGGAGATGAAGTGGTTTGCAGCAAAAGACGCCTGCAGAGTTGACATCTGAGGCTGCTGCAAGAAAATGGGTGTTGTCAGTAGCAGGAAGGCAAGAAATAGCTGCTTCATTTGGAGATACCAAGGCCTAAGTTTGTTTGGGCAGGCTGTTTTTATGTGATCGAAATTCTCCACTTCCCTCTGTCTGCTAGTGGGAGTATTTCACTACATGTCTCAAATCCTGTGCCCTTGGCTTGCACCCTGCCTGCTATCGAGGTCGTGTAAAGAGCATGAGTGTAGCAGCAGTACTTGGAAAGAATTTCTAAAATCTAGTGGGGGTTAAAGACAGCAGGGAGGAATCTGTGCATGGAGACCACATTCAGGAACTGAATTCTCCTCTCACTTTTGCAGCTTCCTGGACTTTGGCATCTGGCTTTCACAGAGCTGATGCCGGACTCCCTTGTTCTCCTCTGAAATGCAATTTCTACTTTCTGGCAGCATGTTAGATGGGTCCAGGAGATAATTAACAAGCCCAGCCATACAGGGAGCTTGGAGCATCTGCCAGGTTGAAATTACATTTGGGCTGTTATGGAGATGTGGTACGGGAGATGGAGAGGACCTGCAATACTGGAGTCAGATCACACACCAGGTGTTTGTCCCCACTGCCAAACCACTGGGTCACAAACAGTGGTTACATCCCCAGCTACTCTCAGTGGGACCCATATCCAGCAGGTACAAACCTGAGCCACGCATGAACTGGTAGAGCAAAAAGGATAAGATACATTTCTTCAAGCACTGCTGTTTGAGTACACAGGCAGAGCCCATACAGACATTTGGAAGGAGAAAGCTCCTTGCAGGTCCGTGGGCTCAATGCAGCAACAGCTGGAGGGAGCAAGAGAGATCCAGCCCAGGCTCTGTCTGGTTTCTGTGCTTGACTGAACAGCTGAAGGTGAAGCTGGGAGGCAATTTACCCTCTGCATCCATGCCTGTGGGCTCCTTAGAGTGGCTGTATGCCTTGTACAAGGAGGGATTAGCAGTGTCCCAACCGTGCAGTCACCCAAAGAGACTATTTCAGCTGCCCACGTGATACTCAGACAAGTTTGCCACACTGAAAAGAAGGAGCTCAGTTCTCCTTTCCTGCAAAATCCTCTCAGGTTTGCAGCTAACAGCCTGCACCCCACTGGCACTGCCCTACTTGACAAGCTCTTGCGGATTTACTCTGGGGGTTTTAAAATTAAAAGCTCAAAAGCTGGAAGATAAGATTTCTGCAGCAGGGACTAGCATAACTACTGCACAATTTTCAGTCCTTTATATCCTAGAGGGAATTTTGTTTTAACACCCTTTTACAGTTGTATAGATCACTCCCACTTAACAAGCAGAATACATGCTCGAGTGTTGTATAACTCCAGCTTTGCTTTCTCATTAAATTGAAATTTAGTGTGTAAAGAGTAATGGATTAAGAAATGCCCCTATTTACAGACATAGACCTTTTAGGCTATCAGTGCTACTTCTGTGGCATTTTGACAGATGCCAAACTTTTAGATATTATTAATTCTTGTTTTCAGAAGTCTTGGGGCCTCCTGCCATGCTGAATTCAAGAAAACTGTCACCATCTGCTGCCAGAACGGGGGGGACCCAGAGGGTGTATTATTTTTTGAGGGTCAGACACACTGGGCTGCAGTTCAGAGCGGAGAGGGGGAAGGGTATCAGGTGAAGACAGCCTTTGTCTGGAGAGCTGGATCACAGTCTGGTACTGTGATCAGGAAGCTGTGGATTACAACTGAACTGTCTTGGCAAGGCCATGTCAGGGAACCCTAATGTATCTTCCACTTGCTGATGCAAGTGGAATGATTCCCCAGAGCTGGCAATTTCAGTGTAACTACTTCCTTTCCTGTGTGCAAAAGATCAAACCTGAATCCACAAAGCAGGCGGGCAGTAAACACAGTTTAATAATTGTGACAAAAAACCCCCAGATTTTTCACACAGTGGCTGGTTCTGGAAGAGCAAAGACAGTTGTGTGTATGGCGTTAACTCCCAAACCACATGCATATGGCCTTTCCTTTTCACAAATCTCACCACAGCTTTACTTTGCTCATCTGAGTGAATTTCATCATGGCTAATCCAAAGTGGGTGGAGAGCAGCGTATCCCTTCTGGGCTTATTGCTCCCTTTCTGTTATTGATGTGCATTGGCCAGACATTGCAGCATTAGATGCACTTTTAAAATGCAGTGAAAGCACTTGTGTCTAGAGGACTTCAAGGAAACAGCTCTAAAGGGCTTCAGATAGTTTTTTTTTTTCCTTGAAAACATAACTCAGGGCTGTGGCTGACAGTTCTGGCAGATGAGATCCCAGCCTTCAAATGGCATGAGGTGAATATTAACTAGAGCTTCATGTCACTCTTATGCAACAGGGTAAAATAGGCACCATCATTCCTGCTTTAGTGAGAGGAAGCCAAGTCAGTTAACTAAAGCCACATGGTAATAGTCACGTGGAAGTACAGGAACTGCCCCACACAATGTTTCCAAGAAGCTGGTGCTCACAGAGATGTCAGATGGACAGACATGAGCTGATGGATGAGTTGTGGACAGATGCAGGAATTGTGCCCTCATCTTACAGTGCAGAGCATCCCAAACACTACCCCTGAGGAGGGTTCCCAGCAGCATCAAGAGGCCCATACATTTGGAAAGGCTGTCGGAGGTGGCAGAAAGGGTCACCCAGCAGCTTGACACTGCCCTGTCAGAGTCAGGATTTAAAAGGCCAAGACTGGCAGGCAGGAGAAGCAGGACACTTGGATGGAGGGACAATGAGCAAAATAACAGAGGCTGGGTGGCAGGTGGTAGTTAAAAGCAATCAGCAGAGACCTTGTGCCTTTGTGACTCATATGAAGGTCTGACAAGGACATAGGTCAATACATATTTACAGCAAGGAGGCAGCATCATTCCCTGCTTTGCTAAGATAGGCCTAAATAATGAAGGGAAACAGCCCAAGGCCTTGGACGGATCAAGTGGCAGCAGCAGGAAGGCCAAGGGTTCACAGCTCTGTTGAACACACCTTCAAGGACAAATTGAAGATGACAGCAGAGGCAGGAGGAAAGAGGCACTCAAGCTGCATCGACACTACAGATTTGCATGTCCCACCCCAGCTGCAGAGGGAGTAGGATGGGAGAAAGGCTACCTTTGCCTTGTCTCCACAGCTGGTTAAAAGAGCTTGGGCATAGGGATGGAGATGTGACCAAGGGACTTCTCATGGAAGTGACCGATTTGTGCACTGCCTCCATCTTCACAGCAGGGCCAGGCCCAGCCTCAGATCAGCTGGGGCTGGGTTAGTCTAGGTCAGTACTTTTGAGGCTTCTCTTTCCTTTTTCATGTTGCACTAGAGGCAGCTAAAGCCAGCCCCGCACAGCAGCACCCTGTGCCACTGGGAAGTGAAGCAAGCAGATTATGCTAAGTAGGCAATTAAAAAGCTCAGAATCCATCCCCTAAATCACTGCTCAAAGCAGGGAAGCCATCCAGACATGCCTGAGGTTCTGTGCAAGAAAGAGCAGCTGAGAGATACCTGACTCATGGCTAATTAGCCACTATTGGCAGTGCCTGTTAATGACAGAGGGGATATGCAGTAATGGGAATTTCTGGCATCAAGTTTTATATTTGGAGACAAATTTAATATAAAAATAAAAGACAGAGGGGTAGAAAGCTGGTAATTCTCCAGAGAAATAGGCATGGAGTAGTGAGCATCCCTCATTAGCAAAATTCTCTCTGACTCTTATTGTCTCCTCCCAGCCTCTCTCCATAGCATGGAGACAAGGAAATGAGCTGGGACTCCAGGAACTTCAATGTTCTTGGGCTGAATGAGCTCTTCCAAACCCTGCAAAACTAACAAGAGGCCAGACACCACTGTGACTGCTACAAGTCCCAACAGGGCAACACTCAGGAGCCATTACACCCCTTCCCTGCAGCCACCAAAGAATTTAGCTGATGAGCAAGAAATAGATGGGATTCAGTGCTAACAAAAAAAAAAGTGCTGAGCCTGCAGCTTCATGGACTTGAAGAAGGACCTGGAAGATGGCCTAAGGGCTAGTTCCCTTGGGACAGGTCCTGGAGACAAACAACTAGCAATTAATTTCAGGTCTCCTAATTGTTCCATCTCAAGACAGCTCTGAATTTGCTTACGTTAGCTGAGTTCCCAGGAGGCAGGAACAGTGGCTGAGTGTTAGTGGAAAGAGGAAGATTTTTATCCCAAAATAAAGCCTGGGGAGGCACAAGATGGTTTCACCTCTTTCCCAGCCCGCATATCTCACTGAGAGGGTTTTGATTCCAGACACTCACAGGTCCCTCAGGCCCCTGCTCTGTCTGGACTAATCCAGGGTGGACCTCCCACAGCCAGGCTCAAAGTGCAGCCTAGGGACTGCTGGTAACGTCTGCTGAAGAGTAGAGCTGGCACCCAGGGAAGGGATAATTGGCAGTGAGGGTGGAAGGAAGACTGCCTTCTCATCCATGGGAGAAAGGCCAGACCCCAAGAAGGGAGTTGGGAACAATGCAAAGTAAAACCTTTCGCATGACAAACGGGGAGATGTACCTCAAAGAGCTCCCATCCTTCAGCAGGGCTGGACAAGGGTTGCAAGCAGGATGCTGATCCCTTATAAACAGGACTCTGGGCCAGCACCATTCCTCACAGGATGCTGCATCCCCAGGTAGGCAGTAGGGGATGGGCTGCTGATTGCCCTCTTTTCTTGCTCAAAGTTTCAAAGACTTTCTCACTTGAAGCCATTTCTCCAGCATCTGAAGGAGTGGGGCATTGTTTCCTCTCTAAGCTTGCTACAGATAATACAAACACCATCTGCTGCCCTGCATCCAGTGTCCAGATCCTTGTTAGATGCAAATCCTCTGAATTACACGTGTGCCCCAAGCTCCAGTTGCAGAAGCATTAGGTTAATCCAGCCCCCAGTGCTCTGCAGCCTCGGTCCACAAGTCCCACTGGCATCAAGAGCCATGTTGCTAAGTAGCTGTTGTGTCTCACACAAAGGAAAAAAGGCTTCTGCAGCTGAAGCAATCTTAAAGCCTATTTCACGTGCAGAAATTAGGGGATAATAGACGACCCATTTCCCTGGAAATAAACCTAGTATTTTCTCAGCTGCTGCACAAGTGACTGAGAGCTTGGTGCCCTGTGTATCGTGCCCCTCTCCCCCCCGCTCTGAGAAATAGAGCTTAACATAGCTCCAAAAAATAGCAAATGTCAGATAATTCAGAGTAAAGCATCTACCCACATCTCCCTGACTCCCTTCTGACAGCAGACACATTTACCTCTAAAGCAATAGAGAAAGAGTGGGCAGCTTTTCTATGCCCTGCCCTAGAGATGGGATTCAGCTGTGCCTCTTGGAGTGGCACAGAAACACCAGGGAGGCGAGGAGGAGGCTGCCAGGGTTCACAGCATGCGTGGGGTGTTGTATCTCATGCTTCAGCACTTACCAGAGAGCTGAGGGCCTGGCTGCAGCATAGGGCTGTGTCCACCAGGATGAGGCTCCTACAGACACATCCCTACAAGACGCATCTTTATAGGCAAAAGAACAATTTAAACACAGAAGGAGCCCACAGTCCTGAGACAGGAGGCCCAGAGTCACCCTGGCAGGTACAGCAATGAGGGCAAAAGGAAGCAGCAAAAAACACAGGAAAGGAAAGAAAAACAAGCCAGCAAAGAAGGGAGGGCGGGCTCTGGCACAGGACAGGAGGGTTTAAGCACATAAAGCCAGGAGCAGTCCAGTCTGGAGAATCAGCTATGGGAAGATAATTTGTCTGCTTGATTACAGCCTCCTTGGGGTATTGGCTCGTTGCTGGGGAGAGCAGCAGAAGGTACCTGCTCTGGTGAGAGCATGATCCATTACTTATTACTGCAGTCTCCACACAGCAGTCACAGGAGGGGAGGCTTAACGGGCAGAGACAGACGAGCACATTGCTTTTGTCTTTCAGACATTTTCCTTCTGCATCTCCTGTCTGCACTCGGAGCCAAGTCGCTCCAAAGGGGACCCCAAGAGCCTTTCAAACTTGCCCCCTGTTAAGAAAGCTGCTGCTGCAGACGCGACAGGAAAAACGGCACCTGAATGCTGAGGGCCGGCAGCGGGAACGGTGCCGGCTCAGACGTGCCCTCCAGTGGTCCCCACTCCAGCCTGGTTCCCATCCCCACTCCAAACTAGGCTTGTGCCCTGGAGCTTTATAAAAAGGAAGGTCTGAGGAGGCTTTGCACAGACCGAGACAAGGCTTGGGGCTGGGGAAGGTTCCCCTGTGCTCATGTCTCCTTTCTGTGTCCCCCACCACCCCAGGATCTGCCACAGCTTGACAGCACTGGGGAAGAGAATTTCCAGGAGCCACAGGCTGCGTTTATACAAAACAGCCACTTGAAGTAGTTACAGGCTTCTTTCTATGCTTGTATATTCTGTATTCCCCACACTTGCAAGAAAGACTTATTTTAAACCCATACAGGCCAGAGCAGGCTTCTGTATCTCTTGTACCAGCCCCTTGTGGATACAGGGGACAGTTACCCTGTGCACTCAGGTTCACACTCAATTTCATTTCTGCCTGTTTCACCTGACCCATATGAATGCACACCTTCACTGTGTATCGGATGCTCTGTTCTGCTAGAACAAGTACTGCAGATCAAACACCCAGATAAAATACCTAGCATGGCTAAAAGGATAACTTCTGTTGTGCTAGGGGAAACCTGAGATTTTCCAGCTTCGAGGCTGGTCCCTGATAGATTTCATACAAGACGAACCCTCTTTTCTGATAGACTGTGCTACACCACTGCCAGCAACTGGTGACAAACAATACCAAAAGACACATATTGTTTTTCAAGAGAGTTGAAGAAATACAGCTCCCAGACAGCCTGGGCTGATTTCAAGCATCCCTCGGATTAGCAGGAAAAGAGAAATTTGCCCAGTGCCACCCAGAGCACAGCATGCACAGTTCACAACTGCTGCTACAGCAGGTAAAAGAACTGTAGCAACTGCACTGTTGCTGCAAGCAGTGTGGTGGATTAATTCTTCACAATCTCATCTCTGGGGCCCAGCTAGTGGAGAGATATCAAGAACCATCTTCAAGACTCTTTGGCAACCTCCCTCATGTGCTTTTAGACCAGTTATAATTCACCAATACGAGCAGAGCACTGCTCCCCTTGCCCCTCCTGTGATCCACTGAGGTTAGCGTGGGTCATCTGATGTGTAAATATTTAGTAAGTAATACATTTTACTTACAATACTTTAGGTCTGAATAGAAGTTAATTCGTGCTGTTACTACCTCTGTACCATGAGAGCCCATTAGTCCAAATGCATGCTTACAGATACAGTTTCAGCCTTGCACAGTGAATTCCCATAGGAAACACAAGGACACACAGAAGTAGCCTAAGCAAAGTACTGCTAAACCCAGAGCAGGAATTTGTGGGCATAAGAATTGATTGGGCAGGCCATGAGGTCTTTCTGCCTCATGCTCCCACAAGGAAGTGCAGCTACAGGTTTGTGCCAGTGTTGAATGTGTCCACAAAGGACTGTTGCCTGCACTGGTGCACATTTACTCCCTTGTGTCAACACATGCTTATAGAGGATTATTAAGGGCCAAGGTTTCCAGGATGCCATGAACTGCATATGTAAAGCAAAGCTACAGAAGCAGTGTCACATCCTCTGCACAGCTCCAGCAGAGCCTGGCAGTTCTGAGGCTTGTAGGGGCATTCTCACCTGCCATGGGAGCTCCTGCGGTGCTGCAGCCTCCTCCGAGGAAATTGCATGTCCCCATGTACCCATTGCTTTCAGGGACTGGCTGTGCCACAGGTGTGCAGGACACTACAGAGAGCCAGATAGGAAGAGTGGGGACCTTCGAAGGTTAATGCTTAACCCACCCTGATCCTCCCAGACTCAATAAGGCACTTACAAGACCCGTGAGTACATGACTGGGGGGTTCCTACTAGGGCCCCCATGTCCTTAAGGCAAGATGTGCCTGAAAGAGCAGCAAGATTAACATAATTTACACTAAGGGATTTGGTTCTCCTATGTTACATCAACACACATTTCTACTCAAATTCAAAACACATCCCCCAGCAGCTCCTGTAGCCCCACAGTTCCCACTTCTCACAGCACTCTTACAAACCCACAGTCCATCGTTAAGCTCCACACCCCACTCCCTTTGCATACCTAACAGCCTCATAACACAGCCTTCCTACCTCTGTCTCATTCCCCTAGCCAGGCAGACAACAAAAGAAATGGCTAAAGCTATCTCTTAGCACCCTTATGCCCTCCCCGCCTTCTCACAGCTGCAGCAGATCCCAGATGATCTGCTGACCACAGAGACCCAAATAGGCAGCCACTGGTGCTGCTTACTGACTAAAAGTGCTGCTTGTGAAGGCTTTTAAAGGGACATGCAGTAAATCCATTCCTGGAGTGCAGTTTGTCTATCTATTGTTTTCCTGATAAAACATCCGCTTCTCAGACATTTAACACTGCTCTCCTCTACAGTACAGACCTTGGCATTCGCCTGGAGAGGCAGCTCACAAACAGCTCCCACACAGTGTAAAGCAGTGCTCTTGGAAAGTTTGCTTGCCTTGGTTATTTTTGCTTTCTATGCATGAGCGCCTGTACGGGTACATACAGACAAATCCTTTGACATCTGCTAGTGGGAGACACTTTAGCGGCCTGCGTTTAGCCACTTCTGGCAAAGTTTATTTGTAAGTGCTGAGAATACACAGCAAAGCCCCAGGACAGTCTGCCCTGAGTTACGGTGTAAATGCTTGTTTCCCCAGTGAGCTCAGTTAACCCTTTGCTTAACATTCTAGCCCATGTTGTTAATGAGTTCTTCCTGTCCTGAGTGCTCTCTCACTTGGGTGAGATGGATGGGAGTGCTCCTCTTAATGATTTCTCTGTCTCCCTTTCCTCCACCATTAGCCTGAAGACCAGCCTGCAGAAGAAGGTGAGCCAGGACTCCATGGATTTGTCAGGGATCCCCCTGACCATGCGGGATGTCCACCGCATGGCCTACTACCTGCAGAACAACGGGGACCACCTCACCTCGGTGGACCTGAGCTTCACGGAGCTGAACGATGACATGGTGCGCCTGCTGCTGCCCTTCCTCTGGGCGCTGCCCAAGCTCACCCACCTGTCCCTCAACGGCAACCGGCTGACACGGGCGACCATGAAGGAGCTGACTGACACCATGAAGGACATGAGCAAGTTCCCTTGCCTGGCCTGGGTTGACCTCGGCAACAACGTGGATGTCTCCTCCATGCCGCAGCCGCTGCTTGTGGGCCTGCGCAAGCGCCTCAGCCAGCAGACCACGCTGCCGACCATCTATGAGGCGCTTGACTGCGACTCTGAGATCGCCGGCGGGCACGAGGGCAGCCAGCCAGAGGATGAAGCAGCCGGAAGCACCCCGCCACGTGCTTTTTCTCAGCAGGGCTGCGAGAGGTGACTGAACAATGGGCCGGCGCTGGCACACTGAAGCCACCCCAAGGAGAAGTTTTGAGTACAAACATCAAGCAGAGGGCCAGCTTGACCGGCTTCCCTTGGCTCTTTTCTCTCGCCTTCCCTGACATCTCCCCACCACCTGCTGTGAGACAAAAGCCTGTCGTCCCCCCACAACGTGCTCCGCTCCCTCCCCTCACTGCCAAACCCATTGCCCATGTTCCAGAGCGGAACCAGTGACTTACAGTGAACCTGGTCCCCAGGCAGGGTCTCACTGGAAGACTGGAAAAGACCTGTCGGAGTCAAGAATATCCTCCAGTAGCCATTGGGTTGAGGGAAAGGGATTGGGGGGAACCTAAAACAGAAACAGGCTTGTAGTTTACTTCCTTTCTTCCTTTTCCTATGCACCTTGGAAACCTTGGGACCTGCAGCCTTGAGTGTGAAAGGAGGTACCCCAAGAGCCTAGTGCTGTGGAGCTTAGTGGAAGGGCTCAGAGGCCAGAGCTGGAGCCCGGCAGTGTGTCTCCCTCTTGTGTCTGGCTCCTTTTGTTTTGGTTTTTTCCTATTGTGTGTTTTGTATGAACGTCTGAACAAAGGGACCTGGTCAGAGACCATTGGATCACATAGGCTGGGGCGGACACATGGCTTGGAACTGCAGCATCAGGATATTTGCTGTGTGACCGGGGTGAGAGGGAGGGGAAGGAGGTATGTGTTGGTGGGAGCATGGGGGATGGGATGAGTTGGGATGGGATGGGAGGAGGGGGGAGGAGAGGGAAAGGGAACGGTCTTGTGGATTAGTAGGATTGGTTTCAAAAACTCTGCTTTCGTACCAAAATTACAAGTTCCAAGGTACTACAATTGCAAGTTCCAAGTGAAATTGAGGAAAAGCTGACAGCTCAGCACCTAACTGTGGCACTAGAGGAGCAAGCAGTGAATGTACCAGAGGTGGGCACTTCCCAATCGGAAGCGCAAAGCTTTGGCTCCTCGTGGCACATTGCACACCTCGTAATACAGACATGACGTGAGCAGCTGCATCACCATTTTCAATGCTGTCCAAAACCCAGCCACTGATGCAGAATTTCCAGTGTTTTCCACATTGCTCATGCTCTATGTAAACATAATAAAGAGTTCTCTTGGACGTGAGTGTGAAGCATTTCAGAGTCTGAGTATCTGGGTTGTTCACAAATCTTAGAATATGGACCAGAGCCCTCATGCAGTGCCTGAGGGAGAGGATCAGGTACCATTCACACTGGTCAGTGTGGTTCATTCCTTTAAGGAAAGAGAAACATGGGTTTCATGGGAAATCATTTGTGGTAGGCTGCCATCCTTCGTGTTGCAAGGGGCTGATAGAAATAAACTGATGAGATTTAGCTGGTAAGTCAAATCCTCTCAATTATCTGTCCCCATAGGAATTCAGAGTAGATGAGTTTTTGAGAGAGTTAAAAGTTAAAGAAATGAGAGATATTTTAAAAACCCATAGAGATCCTCACCCTTCTAAATTAACAATGGTAACTTCGCCTTCCTCTGCTAACTCTCTCTGTGAGTCTCAGAGCAACACACACAAGCAACTCTCATATATGGAAACAACCCAAATCCACATGGAATAGATACACCTTTCATGCTCTTTACTAATTTTACAAGACATTGCAAGAAGTAAATTGGTGATATTTTTCAAGCTATCTGTTCCATTTGGACCAAGAATGTGAGGGCACTGGAAGGTATTGGTGTCTCTGATCAACCACCAAAAGCCTCAAATAAAACCAGTTCCCTGAGGAAGAAAGGTGGGATTAGTCACTGTGCTGAGCATTACAACCTGAAGCTGCAAATGCTGGACCCAGTCCTGTCTGCACTCCAGTCACAGGTGCAGGATCTCATAACCTTCATGTTAACCTGCACAAAGGCCACAACCTGCTCTCTTCTCACAACTAATTTTTCCCTTCTCAGTGTAGTATCTTAAAGAGTCATAAAATCATTTCAGTTGGAAAAGACCTTTGAGGTCATCGAGTCCAAACACTAACCCAGCACTGCTAAGCCCTCCACTGAACTATGTCCCTGAGTGCCACATCTACACCTCTTTTACATAATTCCAGGGATAGTGACTCAACCACTGGCCCTGGGCATCCTGTTCAGTGCTGGACAATCCAGTTCTTCTGACCACACTATGGCATACACAAGCCAGGATGCCACTGGCCTTTTCCACTGAGAAGCTTTCCAGCTGCTTTTCCCCAAGCCTGGAGTGCTGCTTGGGGTAGTCGTAACCCAGGTGCAGAACCTGGCACGTGGCCTTGTTGAACCTCACACAATTGTCCTTCGCCCATCAATCCAGCCTGTCCAAACCCTTCTGCAGAGCCTTCCTACCCTCCAGTAGATCAACATTCCCACCCAACTAGGTGTCATCTGTGAATTTAACTGAGGATGCTCTTGATCCCCTCGATCCCCTCATCCAGATAATGGATAAAGACATTAAACAGAACTGGCCCCAATACTGAGCCCTGGGGAACCCCACTAGTGACCAGCCCCAGCTGGCTGTAACTCCATTTACCACTTCCCAGGCTCAGCCCTCGGTTTCCTTCCCTGCAATGGAAGAGATGGTGTTAATTTTTTCTTTTCCTTCCAAAACACCTTTCAGCAAAAATGAAAAGCATTTCAAATGTCAGCAAGATCTGCTTAAACTCTTACAGTCTAAGCAGAGCACTCTGCTCTGTGCCAAGAAGAAAACTCGGGCACAAAGCATTTAAATGAAAGCTTGGAGCTGCCCGGTGAGCCAGTGCATATCTAGAAAGAGGGAGCAGTGCTGCTCAACATTTGGTCTTTGGCTCTGAGCACTATTCCCCTAGGGCTCTGCATCGAGGCATCTTCACAGCTTTTCCATAACAGCAGCACCCCCCCTAAAATGAGGCGAGACCCTCAGTGTGCAGTGCACCCCTGACACAGCTCTTCCCTGCAGAGCCCCTGGCTCAGCCGCAGCCTGTTTCCAGCCCTGATCAAAGCTGCACTTTCAGTCTGAGCTCTGCTACTGAGCAGGACAGGGATGAGACATTCAGCCCCTTGCAGGGGAATTCTGTGCTGATCACTGGCAATGCCACCTGCCAGTTGGCAGCTCCAGGATCTGGAGATAAAGCAGGAAACACACTGGTTCAGCTGAGCAGCTGTGGCATGTGTTTATTCCTCCATATGCACTTGGTAGCTTTGCCACAGAAAGCTCCCCATGGAGAACTGGTTGTGAATAAATATGTGAAAATGCAAATTATGAAGTCCTGCCACTGCTTTTTGGATTGACTTTGATGAGCTGCAGAACATTAACTTAGCTGTGCAGAAACGATCCCAGCACACCCAGCTACTCCCTGCCAGCTCCTGATCACATGGACAGGTGAGGGACTCTGGGGAGCACAGTGCATCCAACTCCAAAGCTGGGAAGTGCTCCTGTGGCCCCCTACAGATAAGGTGCATTCTCAAGGAGCAGACCTACAGGCCCCAAGTCTGCCATTTTCATAAAAGCTGAGTTCACAAACCAGAGAGGATGACACAACCAAAAAGCCTTTCCTTGCACTGAATGTGAATGCTCAGGGCTCTCAAAGGATATTAACGGGATGAGCTGCTAGGTCTCTTCACAGATACCCAGAGGGACCAGCTTAGTTATGGTCCTACATCAGGGGACACCTGTCCTGCAGTGAGCCTGTCTCCTGTCAGGTAACACAGCAGGACTGAATACTCTCCTCAGGAGGTACTTGCTGGTGCAGGGCTGTAATCTCAGGTACTTAGAGCAGCACTCAGTATCAAGACTCAGGCACCAGGCTCTCTCCACCATTTTCAGTTTCCCATCCTCCCTCTCCACCCAGGCTGCAGATGGTCAGCCTGGGATGGGACCTGTGTCATGTAGCACGAAGGATACTGAAGCTGCAGCTGCACAGATGGTACCACAGCCCCTTCCCCACCTCGACCTCCCACCAGGTGATCAGCGTCACCACAGCTCTCAGTAAGACATTTAAGCACACTTCAGCAGCAGGCTCCTGGAAGGAGAGGTCACCAGGTGTAAAGCATGTCCCTTGAAGATGCTGGTAAGCACTGTCGGCTGGGCCTCCGCTGGGCTCAGGCAGCAGCAGAGAGCTCCAGCAGCACCAGCCTGCAGAGCCCAGCTACACATGTGGAGATAATGAGCAGCACCACAGCTAATGAGGCCACCGGTGTCAGAGAGCAGAGGAAAGAAGGAACAGGACAGACACTTCGGTTACTCCAACAGCAAAGCACTTGTTCTCTCCCTACCTAAGAGGACAACACCTTCCTTGCACCTTCATCCTGTATTTTGCCTCAGCCTCTGACCACAAAACCCAAGGTAAGCACCTTGGCATGCTCCAGGCAGCAAGATGCTGAGCACTGAGTTCAGCAAAAGCCTCCCTCACTTCAGTGACTCTGTCTAAATAAGTGGTAATTGTTTTGTTGATGTAAGGATGCAAAAACCAGCTGGAAGCACTGGCTTGTCTCATCTGTTTTTTATTTTGCACACTTCAAAACCTTCTCAAGGCCCTTCTCTTTTGCACTGCCAAGGCTCTTTTTTCAACTTACAATTCATTTCTCATCACAAGCACTAGAAAGATAAAGGAGTTTGCACTGTTTGGGGCAGGCTGACAAGCTCCTTAGTGGACAGCTGCTGACAAAGATGTCAAAAATATAAACTGTTTAATCTTAAGAAAACAAACAAGAGAAGATTAAACTCTGCCTTTAGAGATTGCTCTGCTCCCGTCCAGAGGATGTGACTCACAGCTTGGAAGAGGCAAAGTGCCTCAATACAAATTCTTATCATGCAGTCCCTGGCAATGCAGGTGAGAAGCCTCCAAGGGCAGCTGGCAGGAAGCCCAGCCACCCCAGCTGGGGGCATCATCCATGGATAAGAGAAGCTGTTTTGCAGTTCACTGGCGTTAAACAGGTACTCTCAAAATAGATGCAGTAGCTGGTTTAAGGCTGTCAAGAGGTAGTTCATAAAACAAAAGAGGCTGGAACACTGTTAGCTGAGGCCAGTGCTGCATCTTGATCCACTTTGAGACATCAAGTACTTGACTATGAACCTCTGCAGCTCCTCTCAGATCTGACAGTATTCCAGTCCAGTGATGCAGATTCAAAACCAGAATAGCCACAAAACACAATAACCACACAGGAACTCTTCTTCAGCAGAAGAGATCAGAGGAAAGTCAGCTTTTCTTCCATTTACTCCTTTTCCCAAAGCTCGGCACTCCCCCTGCTGCATCCAAACTGGCCTCAAAAGCAAGTGAACCACAATGGCACTGACATTTCCTTCCACAGCAGCATCAGGTTCATTCTGCTTGCATGCAGGGTGTGTCACAAAAGTGGAAGAGAGATACTTCCCTGCTTTCTGATCAGGCAGTTCCTTAGCTTCTGGGGGAGTTATTCCTCCCAGTCCATTTTAGTGTCAATCTGCCCCACACTCGACACAATGAGGGGAAGCATTTGAAAAGCTATCAAAAACTACATGGGCCTTATTTAACCTGTGTAACTCCCCTGAAACACATGGTGTCTCAACAAATGAAAACATGGCACAAAAAATGAGAAAAAGGCCTTTTCCCAGACTAGCAGAGGCAGCTGCCTTTGGGTCTCCATGTCAGACTTCTGAGCAGAGCTTTTCTCTTGATCCTCTGAAATCTTCTGGTTTGCAGAGCCAACAGTTTGATGTGTGCACCTTTGTCGGAACTCTGCTGCAACTGAAAAACTGAGCAAGTCACAACCAAACTGCTCATTTTACCAACAGTTCTTTGGGGTTTTAGTTTTTCAGAAACTGCAATGGAAAGAGAGTGAAGTGGAGGGCACTAAAGGAACAGGTTTGATGTCTAATCAGATACTCAGAGACAGCAGCCCAGAGTCTCCAGGTCCCCTTGCCTGGGTCTCAGCCCTGGACTGGCGCATCCCTCAGCTCCAGTATGAATCGCAGTGTTTTACAGTGTCACTGCCAGCCCTCAAAGCTCCTGCTAGCACAGGGCCAGGTGCTCTGGAGCTGGCCAAATTGGTAATTTGGGCAAATGGGCAAATGCTTGGCTCTCACAAGCAGGACAGCAGGATGTACCCCCAGAGCTCCTTTCCAAGGTATCCAGCTCACCTGGGGGCTGCAGGACCAGTAAAAGCCAGGCTCAAATGAGGCCACAGAGATAAAGTGAGATCTCCAATGTGGACCCTCTCAGCAGCCTCCAGCCAGAGGCTTCAGCACCTCCCATGGTATAAATCTCTGCCTAGGTTTAGGATTAGACTTCATGTATTTGGAGTCAAATTCTGACATGAAAAACCTCTAATGAGTTCCCTAGAGCTTCATCCACTTTCTCCATGTCAAATTTGGATCATTAATTGGGAAAAAAAAAAAAAAGGTTGCAGTTAAAAGACAAAACAAAGACAGACAATGCTAAAAAATACCAAGAGAAAAGGAAGAAGCAACATTTCGTTTAAGTGCAGGCACTCCTTTTCCCAAACCACAGCACTGCTGCTGCTGTATCCAAACTGCCCTCAAAAGCAAGAGGTGAACAAGACTGCAGGCAAATGACACACTTCTGTCTGGTTCTGAGGATGCATCTGATGTACCCTTTGATCTTAGTCTTCAGATCCCCATCTTCAAAGGGGAACGACATTGACTTTTGGCTGAGCTTTGCAAAAAAGGGTTTGTTGTGGAGCTGTTTCAGAGACATGAGACAAAGGAGCTCATTTGATCATGAAGCAACAAACAGCAACATCTCATTGTTAGAAAGAAGTAAAAATCTCCACATGCCAGTTCTGTGTCTCAGCTGGGAAAAAAACCTTATTCACCCTACAGTTTACTCGAGATTTTAGGAGAGTGTAAAGATATCATCAAGCATTCTAAAATGCCACCACATAGGTCTATGCATTATCACAACATCAGCTTCACCACATGTCTGCTGAGGGCCATCAGCTGCAGTGCTCTAAAACTGCTCTCCGAGGCTGGGGGCTCCACTCACTCCCTAGTAACATTTGGGGCAAGGGAAAAAAATAAGTTTTGCCTCACAAGAAGTGCTTTGCTCTGGAGTAGATGTACCAGTATCTCTCCACTGAGCTGGAATTAGGGCAAACCCCCAACCACACAACAGATTTTAAGTCCCCAGGCAAGGGAAAATGAAGAACAAATTAAATGCTCACTGCAAGCAGTTCACCAAACAAAAGAACAATAATAGTGTTTTTCTGCAATTCTTTTCATTTCTCCCAGCATAACTACACATCTTCTGGATACAATCTGTTTCTTTGCCAGGGCTTCAGCATTCTCCCCTGAATTAATGACGCTGGAAAATCTCCACTTTTCATAGACTCTGATAGTCTCTGCTGAGCAGCAGAAGGCTGCACAATACTTGCTTATGCAATGGCTGGTCCTGTGCCAGGAATAATAGCCTGTCTACTAGGAACAAGCAACTCACACACAAACCCCAAATACTTTTCTCATTAAACGTCTGAATTAAGTGGCATAAACCCACCCCAAACCTACTACTCATACTGCACACTAATGTCAGCCTCCACAGCGAGTTCAATAGTCCCACACCCCGGTCTGTGAGGAACAGTTACCATGAGCAGGGAAGAGTGGCACTTCCTTATTCATAGCCTCCAAAATACTCTTGATTATATCAAGAGCTCTTATTCCAGGCCTAAGTAACAATAGGACACCTGGAGCAGTCAAAACACAGCTTGACCTGGAAAATACTTGCAGACAAGCGCTGCTTTGGCTACTTCAGGCACTGGCACACTGCAGTCATCTGGTAGCTCTCCTGTCTGCAGGCATGAGCAGGTGGAGAGGTATCTGCTCACTTGCAAAGTGATCTGCCACACACTGACCCATCAGCATTTGCTTCAAGGCTATTCCATACCATGCTCTAAACGTGGTATATCTATATTTCCGACCAAAGAAACACTGAAGGCAGGGGGGTCCCATAAAGTTTTATCAAATGTTAGAGGAAGAAGACCAGGTCTGTCTGAAATCAGTTTGGCTGCAATAAGGTGGAAGTCCACATCTAAGTTTTTACTTCTGTCAGGATGGAAACATCAAGGACCCCTGAGAGAACTCTTACCCCACTTTTGACCCTTGGCTGAGAAATAAACAATTGAATCACTGACACTTTCTTGTAGACCTCAGAATTCTACCCATTGCTACCTTACCAAACCATTGTTCCACTGGGACATCGGTCTTCTACCCTTGCTCACATTTTACTGGCAAAAGAAATAGGACGCCTCTATTTTACAGGAAAGCTCACTGTAAAGCTCAAGTAGCAAAGAGATACAGACTGGACAGTTATCCTGACCACCAGCACCAGAAATTCACATTTCCCCTCCATTCTGCCCTTCTAGAAGAGGTCCTTCTGAAGAGTATTGAAAAATGAACTAAAGAAAAGTACAACTTTAGGATCAAATATAAGTTAGACACACCTGGAGAGAAGAACTGCACGTGTATGGGATGAAAGGACCTGGTCACTGAGGAAAGATCCTACAGTTCTGTGCAAAGCAATTTTTTCAAGTGATACTTTTTCTAACTCTTCTCTCATGTTATGTCCTGTTTCCACATCAGAGCACAAGTGTGGTTTTGGCCCTGGAACATTGGGGGAATTTGTACCTGCATCTCTCCACACACCATTCTGCACAGCTACAGTACAGATTCTCTGTCCCACGTACCTGTAGGTACCTTCAAAGGTACCTACACCAGTGTTATCACAGGGGCAAGTTTAGAACAAGGCTTTAGGCCAGTGCTTGTCTCTCTCTGTCAAAAGCAGGAAGCTATGGAGAGCCCTGAACCCACTGAACAGCATGAGATTTACAAGCCCACACACAAAGTGATGGCAAAGAATGAAAAGAAATGCTGCAATTTGTGATTAAAAAAAAAGTGACAACTAAGTGCAGATGTTCAAAACAGCTGCATCTCTCCTTAGTATCTGCTATCCCAGGGAAACAGATTGCTTAAGTTACTGAACTGAGGAATCTACACGACCTAAGTGCATATGCCCAATTGGCCAAGTACCAGGGAAACACAGCATCAATCAGCAGCTGGAATAACCCAGCCCTGCAGGAAGCTAGCACTCTGGCAGCACTGAAGAAGAAAGAAAATAAGCTGAGTGTTTTCATGCTAGAGTTAGCAATAGCTCTTGAGTTTATGGATTTTATAGCAGAAGTCACATTTCTTGCATTTTTCCTCTTCAGAGGGTTCTGGTTTCTTGAGCTTCATTCTCTTCCCAACAGAGCCATCTAGTGGATGAAATCTCGTCTGTGAGAAGATTTTAATTTATCACACTTAAGTATACACGCATCATAGGAAGGCTCTGCAAAGCAGCCTGTAACAAACTAGCATTCCAGTTGCTCCAGTCAGAAATTGCTAAGTGACATGTTTGTCTTGGCTGGGACTTAAATTCCTACCAGTGTGAAACTTTGACATTTTTAACACTAAATTCATGGTATCTTTGTGAACAGTTCATCCTAGACTCAGCCTCAACCTGAAGCCATAATGCAAAGCTTTTTGTTTATGCAAAATCCAGTATCCTCTTCGAAGCTGATAGGCATTAGAGGTGTTACTTCAAACTTCTTAAAGCAGACACAGTTTGTTCCATCAAACCTCCTGAGGAGGGTTACTGTTTCTCTCATGGCTGTTCCCTGCCCTCAGCGCTGCTGAACGCCACATCCACTGCTCCTGAGTAAACAGCAGCTTGGCATTGCTCAAGCTTGAACAGGGACTTTGATACAGGTGAGCCATCACCACCAGTGGAAACAGTCCCTGTTTGTGAGGACTGCTGTCTTTTGGACACATTCCTCAGGAGTGGCGTAAGATGACACTACAGAGCTTTTATAGTTAAGCTCAAGTATCCCTTAAACATTCTAAGGAGGTTTCCATTGCAAATATTTAGGATCACTACTACCCAGAAGAACATGCAGCAGGGTTTTCCCTAGTGATGTGAGACCAAATACAGCTTTATTTACACACAATTCAACAAGTTAATACATGAGTTCAACTTTCCTGTCTGCACATAAGGGAGAGTCTTCACAGCATCCAAGAAGAAACGCAAGACCAGCTCTTTTGTGCATGTACAGACTGCTAATTGACTGTATGCAAGTACGTGATTAGGTACAGAAGGGTTACATTTAAACATTTAAACCATATAAGTCAGTAAAAATGACCATGCTACACTTTAAGCAAAGTAAACTGAAGTTACAACTACATTTGGCTTCCTGCAGATCAGCTGATCTATACAGAGGTGTGTATAGATAATAAGATCAAAATAGAAGTTGATCGTGAGTTTTATTCAAAACATTAGCATTTGTATTGATATGTGTTTAATGGATAACTATCTATAAGACTTTCCTCATACACCTGCACCACCTTTCAAATCTACAAAACATTTCAAATTTATCCTGGAAAATGCCTATTTTATGTTCTGTCGTCTTTTCCCAGACATGGGGAAAAACCGCTAAGAAAGTCAGAATAGATTTTTTCACTGCAAGTATAGATCCGGGCTATCAAAGTTGTGTGTTCCTAATGAAAAATTCTCCCCATATCCAAAGAGAAAAAAAAGAAATGCAAGAATACAAGTTCAATATACAGATCTGAAGATGGACCTCAATCTACTGTAGGTCCATGCAAAGCAAAAGAACACACTGCTCCTCACAGAGGAAGCTGCCTCTGTTTTGCTGTATTTTCCATAAATGCAGCTGCTAATAAGACTTTATAATGTATGACTTAAAATTATTAAGGATGCCTTCTAACTCTTTAGAGAATAAATGACAGCAGGATTAAACAAGAAAAAGGAAACATAATGATCTTTAAAAACCAATGCATCAAACAAAGCGGTCAAACCTAGATATAACAAAATCCACTACTTTCCAGACAAAGCTGGCTTGAGTTTGAAATCAACCTACACTGTATTTACCCAAGAATTGTCCTGTCACATAAAAGCAGACTAGTTTTTGTCAGAAACATTTATTAAACAAAACTGATACCAATGCACACATAGTCAAGTTAACACCCCTATTAAAAAAAGCAATTCGGCCAAGACCAAAATTATCTTCGCTTCTGGAAGATGTTGCCACGGCCCATACCACGGCCTCTTCCTCTTGCAGCCACTGAAGAAAGAAAACATCAGGGATGACATGAATTTGACATACCTGCATATTTATCTCAACAACTGACAAGCAAAACGTCAACAACACTCAAGGTCTCTTGCTCAGAAGCAAGTAAATGCTCAGAAAGTGATGTGAGAGCAAGAAGCTTTCTGTGAGAAGAACCAGAACCTAATGGTGCCACAGTCTGGCTCCTCAGAACAACTGCAGTAAATGTTCATACATCTAATGTTCCTTCTGACACACTAATCTGTGTCACCCAAGAGATTTGAAACCCCACTCTTGCAAGGTTTTGCAACACTACTCAGTAAGTTACTCCCCCACTTAAACGTTACTGCACACTGAAGTTAATCAGGGGCTTTGTGGCACATGATTGTTACTCAACTACCTAATAACTGATCCCCCGAGAAAGGCACAAATGAGAGAGAACTACAGAAAAGCTAATAATTACATCTTCCCAGTAGCTTAAATACCATCTTTATAACTAAAGGTGTCTTCATACAAAAGCTTAACAGGAACACCTGAATCCTTCCCTAAGTACTCCAAACAGCTGGTGGCCACAATAGCTGGAAAACAGAACTCTTAAGTTTAACAGAAAGGCTCTGTTTAACAAGACTAGTCACTACCTCTAAATTATTGTAGCATCAGTATTACACATTCAGGTAATTGGGACAATCTGAATCTTGACTCCCACCATAAGATGAAACATACAGAAAAACACTGTATGAACCAGTAATCTTTTCACTTCTTACTGCATCTCAGTGACAGAGATGAGTTTTCCAGTTCTACAGAAAAATAGGGGGAGGGACCATAAACAAATTGCACATACCTTGAGCTTTGAGAATAGCTGCTTTCCCTCGCCCAGCTCCAGAACCCTGGTTTTTATTCTTCATGCTCTTTAGCATAGGAGCATTTTTCAACATATCTGGTAAGATGAGAAACCGTATCTTGCTGCCCCTGATGTACACTTGCTCGAGCTGTGCGACCCGTCCATCTCTGTACGTCACTGTTATGTTGGACATCTGGAAGGTAAAAGTCAGTCAGTGCTCAGAAAGGCCTCAGCTGTGACACAAGGCATCACGACCTATTTAAACATACTCCAAGCCTGCTGCCCAGGACTTTTGCTTTCACCCCAGTTTACAAATTAGCTTTATCAGCATCATCATTTTTGTTTTCTCATATGCAAACAGTTTTAATAAGGCTGTTCAAGTACTAACTATTAGGAAAGCATTCTGATTTTAACGATCACTTGCCTGAAGTCAAAATTAGGCCCTCTTAAAATGACTAAAGTAATGTGCATTAAATAAACTTCAGTTTCTTAAATAGAGGTTTTTTTATTCTTTATACTCAATGGCCTTAAATAAAGAACTCCAGAAAAACACTGTTCACAGGACAGAATCTTAAAATCCCTGATCTTACTGACAGGGATGTCCAATCCTACTCTGAAACTGGAAATGAGCTCTGGCCTCTTTGGAGCACTCTGTAATGATGAATCCACTTCACCGTGGTAAGAAGCAGCTACACAGTTTTCTTTATGCCAGGACTAAAAACAACAGTCTTTTAATCAAATTTTCAGCCTTCCCAAGCCCAGATCAGCTAACCTTCCCTCCATCCTTGTGAAGCACAAGATACCTGACAATTCATGTTGTCTTCAGCTTCGATAAGTTTGCCTCGATAAACTTCTCCTGTATTGGTCTCACACGTCACAATGTGGCCCTCCGCCTCGTGCAGGACCTTGATTGGCACTCCAATCGACATGGCTGCAGTGCTGTGGCTCTACACCTGAGGCAAAAGGAAAGCAAAAGCTGTTATTACAAAGAAAGATATAGAATAAGCTCCACCTACGCAATCCCTCATCTTCCCCATTAGTGTAAAGCACCAATTTTCTCTATGAAAATACAGACTATGCATCAATAACACTTCTCTAGAGACATGCCCATGGAAAGACTTTAAATTAATCAACAGCCAGTCACTTCCAGGTCTAGTCTAAGAAATTCACTTTTAAGCACCACATAACGAACCACTCGTATCTCCATGGGAAGAGCCCCAGGTACATCCCACAGCGGTACGGCCCCTGCCCAGCAGGCAGCACGGCCGCGCTCGGGGCCCGCAGCGCCAAGCACCAGGCCGTGTCGTGAGGGAGCCGGGGCCACCCCAGCCCTCCCGCACAGCGCCGCTCTGACCCGGCCCCTCAGGGGATGCGGCGCCGCTCGGACGCGTCCCCACAGCGCCCGGGGAGCGGGAAGGGCCCGCAGGGGGACCCGGCCCGAGGCCGGCACTCACCGCCCAGCGCCGCCCGCGCTCTCCGCTAATGGCCTCCGCCGCCTCCCGCCCTGCTCCGCGCGCCGGAACCGGAACGCGGCGCAGGGGGCGGTGCGGCCTCGTCCCGTCCGCTCCCGCCCGGGGCCAGCCCGGCAGCCTCGCGGTGCCCCGTGCCCGGGGCAGGGCTGCGCGCCTCCCGCCCGCCGTGTCATGCCCCTGCCCGCTCGCTTGCCTTGCCGCTCTCCCCGCCGCCACGGCGCGGGGCAAGCACCCCGGGGCCCGGCCCCCCTCAGCCCCCGCCTCCGGGAGGAGCCAGCGCCGGGCCCCGGGGCTGTGCCGGCGGCTCGGCGGGGCCGGCAGTGAGCGGGCGGCGGGTGCCGCCACCGCCATGAAGAGCCCCCGGGAGGCCGGGGAGCCGCCGCCAGGTTAGTGCGGCCCGCCCAGCCCGGTGCTGCAGCGGGGCCTCCGCGGGCGGGGGGTGGCGGGGTCCGCCCGCGGAACGGCTCTGGGGAGTGGTGCCGGCGGGCGGCTCCTGCGGGCCCCGCCGCAGCCCCCGGCCGCCTCTCCGTCCTCCCGAGCCGCGGTGCTGCGAGTTTCGCCCGCAGCAGCGATGTGGAATTGCCGGCTCCGTCGTTAAGGTCGTGGCGGCGGGGATCTGGCAAAGCGCAGAAGGGTTCGCAGGGTGGTTTACAGGCACGGGCTGGAATCTCGCCTTGGGACAACCGACAGCCATCGCTGAAGAGCTCTGGGTGTGTTGGGAAACAGGTGATTGGAAGCTGAACGGCCAAGAAAACTTGTTATTGCTCTCTGAAGCTTTCACGTAGAAAACATGTACCCCTTGGTTAATGTGGGACTTGCTAGAAGCCCTGGCTGTTAACAAAAAGGGGACTGATTCATAACATGCCAAGAAAAAATTATGATAAAACACTTAAGAAGTCCTGGTTTGAGGACAAGTGGGAATTGATTTTCTTTTTTTTTTCTCTTCTCTTTTTTTTTGTTATGATACTTGAGAGCACCTTAAGGTAGATGAATTAAAAAGACTGACTATATCAACCGGTATGCCAGTCTTTAAAGTCACAATTAAACAGGGGCACAACTAGGAAAAATACAACAACATTATCTAAAAAGTTCTATAAATAATATTACATCAAAACTTGACGAGTCCACATGATGTCAAATGCATTTTTATTCCCATCATAAAATGTAGATGACCTTGTTAAAAAAAGCTTCTCTAAGGCCTTTTCTAGATCAAAGGTTACTGAGAAAAGCCCTTTGTGATTAACTCACTTTGGTCAGTGCTGAAGTAGCAATGATAGGCACAGCTCTTCAAGTCCTGCCAGTGGTGAGGGTGTTCCTGAAACTGAAACCACCACATTGCCAACTCCATAAAAATAAAAATTGAGGCAGAGGATGGAGCTTGTATTTTGGGACTTTTTGGTAGATATTATTAATTTCCCCTCTCTATTGAGGTTTTGATGGAATTAATACAAAAGGGCAACTGGTGCCACTTGTGAGTTTTAACTTGTGAGTTTTGTTAAAATTCTGTAAATTACCATCTCTGAGAAAAAAGACATCTATAAAAAAGGCTGAAATCTGTGGGGCTTTTAAGAGATTCCAGCCCAGAGGTCTTGGTATGTTTTCTCCCAGTTCGGTTTAACTCCTCTTGTGGCACAGAAGTACATTCAGACACAAGAGAAAGGATGATACCTGTGTCTTACCTGCTGTTATCCAGGAGGAGATACAGCTTCAGTTGAGGGTTGGTGGGTATGTCATCCCACCAAAAAAAAAAGAAATTTCGAAGGGAAAAGGGGGTGGAAATGCAGTGATCTAGGTATGGAACAATAAAGGAGTATGAGATTAAACCAAATGCTTACCCATACAGAAATACTGAATGTATGTTCCCCTAAGAAAGAAAAAAAATCTACCTACCAATCAGACAAAAACATGTTCCTAAGTTTCCGCGGCTGTAGTGCTAAGGACAGGCTGACTTTTAGAGGCATAGCAAAACATTCCTGTATGGATTGACATGGTTCGTGTTCTGCTCACACAGTTGACTGCATCCAGCTGAAAGTGCCAGTGATTCAGCAGCTGTACCACTGGGACTGTGGGCTGGCCTGCTCCAGGATGGTGCTTCAGTAAGTGGCTCTCTTAGTGTGGGAAATCCCATTCCATGGGGAGGGATAGCGGAAAGCAAATCCCAGGGACGTGTGTTGAAGCAGCCATGAGTTCAGTCTTAGGGAGAGCAGCAGTTTTTGAGGTACCCTTGGACAGTGACAGCTGCTTGGGCCTGGCCCAGCTCTCTGGCAGGAGCAAGGGAAAATAAACTGAAGTGAACTTCAGACCTTTTTGAATAATTGACTAATTAGACAGATGCAGAATGCCGAATCAGCTCTGTGAACTTTGCAGGCTGGCATGCACAAGCTCATAGAAAGTGTTGCCTCTTTCCTGTTGTTACGATTCAGAACTGATAGTTAGCTGTGACTCACCAGATTCCTCTGTGTTCTCAAGTGATGGGTAGGTGTATCCCAGTTTATGAGTGTGTGCTCTGTCCTGCTAAGCCCCCAGCCGGTGGGATGAGTGTTTGTGTTCCAGGAGTAGTTTCAGCTTCAAAACTGTGTTGCCCTTTGGGGTTTTTTTTTTTTTTTGTTTTATTTTTGGTTTTACTTTTTTTTGAACTAGTAGCTGTCCTGCTGAACTCCTCTTTCCTTCCACAGAGGAACATGAGCTTAGGTGCAGGAGAAATACCTATTTAGATGTCCACTTAGTAGATATGAAGCAGAAGATTTTCATTTCTCTCCATCCCTTCTGCCAAGACGTTAGTCCGTGTGCTGGTAATTTCCCATCTTGACTACTGTAACCTCTATTCCCTTTACCTCTTTGCCACTCCAGTCTGCCCAAAACTCAGCTTCCAAGATTAATCTTCTCACCCTGCTGATCTGATGTTGTTTGCCCTGCATCCTCAATTCCAGTCCTTTTTTATTTTTTATCATTTACTTCCATATGTTTTCTTACTTTCAGAACTCCCTGTAACTGCCTCACCCCACCCCTTTGCAACCTGTCCCAAGCTTCCTGCTGACTTCATCTCCCCTTTTCTTCCTTTTGTGTCATCAGTGCCTAAGACAAGCGTCCTTTGAATATTTACTGAATTCCTTTACGGCTCCTCCTTTTGAAATCCATCTATTGCGTGAAGGAAGTCTTAGTCTTTAACTCTTCTTTCTATGTTGGCTCTAATACACTTGTACATTCACACTGTAAACCCTTCAGGACAGAGTTCTATACCAGCTTGCCTCTGGTACAGCACCTGTACACTTCTAGCACTCTGAAACAGTCAAGGCACCACACATTTCCAGTTTTAAAAAGTCAGCAAATAAATCCGGTTAAATATTCCCTACTCCCTTCCCTTAAATTTCTGTCTCTTTTGTGGGTTGGTTTGATTTTTTTTTATTTCTTAGCCAAGCCCATTGTTTCCGTTTTTATGTGCTGTGATGTAGAGGCTTGGGCTACAGCACACATTTGGCTTCTCCTAAGATCTGTGCTTCCCTTCCCCTGCCTTTCCTAATACCATAGGTACCTGAATCATTTGGACAATGATGAGTTTCAGAAAGCCATCCAGGAACTGCAGTTAACAAAGAGTATCTGGACTATTGACCTGGCCTACCTAATGCGGCACTTCGGAGTTAAGCATAAATTTTGCACCCAGACACTCGGAGTGGACAAGGGCTACAAAAATCAGGTTAGTATTCTCATCTATAGGGGAAGAGCAGGCAGCTTTAAAAGCCCCAAGTATCATGCTATAAAAGCTCTGCTGTGTTACTGACAGTCAACCACGGTTAATTTGACCTACTGCCAAAACTGGCACAAATCTGTTCCAAAGGCAATGTGATCCCGCGTATTGATTCCATCTTTTGAATTTTTAAAAAGTTTGCATGTAGTGTTCATGAAAGGTTCCAACCTATTTGACAGCCTTGGAGACTGAAGCCCTGTATTTATCTACAGAACAGGTACAGCCTGGGCAGCAGCAGTGTTTAGCTTCCACACTTTCCCCACCACCGTGCCTCAGCCTTGACCTGGAAGATCCACCTCTAGAGGTGAGAGGGGAACTCAGCCTCCCATCCACTGAGAGCTTGGCCTCTCTAGGACTGCCAACAAGGGGCCAAGGAGGGCCTGTAGCAGCAGTGGCTTTAATGCAAGCTCCTGCCCTGTTTCCCCTGGGAAACCAGACAGGCTTCTCTCATGTAGGCAGCTGAACAGCCACTGGATAGAAACTGCAACAGTAACCAACCAGGAGCAAATTTAATTTGTAATTCAGAGCAGAAATCGTTGTCCTGCTTCCAGTGAACTAAGGGAGAGATCTTCCATCCCATAGCCAGATCTCCAACTTATGCAGGCCCTTGCTAGCAGACTCTTAAGTGGTGGATTACCCAAGGTAAACACCATTCCAGTTCAGAACTTCTGTTATTTCCACAGTCATTTTACAGGAAGCACTTTGACACAGAAGAGAATCGAGTGAATCAGCTCTTTGCACAAGCCAAAGACTGCAAGGTGCTGGTGGAGAAATGGTAAGCTTACAGTTTTCTTTCTCTTTGGAGATACTGTGGGCCCCTGCTTTTCTTGGAGGCACCACGCTAAACTGCTGAGACTGAAATCAAGCCCTAAGCCTTTTTTTGCAAATTAGTGTCTTTCTACTATATCTGTCTCAAAAACCCCCATCCACATCAAGAGTTAATAATGAAGCTTGAAGAAAAATTAGTCATGATGTAAAATAAGTGATATGAAAATGCTGACAGGAGCTGACTGTTTATGTTTTGAATTTGGTTATCCAGTACACTTAGGCAGTAGGGAGTGCCTACAGTACTCTAATTGGCCATTGTTGGAATTAAGGAGAATGATGTGTGGGTACAGAACTCATTGTTCCCAGAGCTATGCAAACATTATGGATCTCTGTTCCTACACAAACATGCAAAGTACAAGTTAGCATAGGAGCTTTTGCCAAGAGGACCATGAAAGAAGGAACTCCATGAAAGAACTGCAAACCCAGAAGAAATGGAAAAACTGCAGAATTGTTTCACAACCATCATGGAATTCTCAGTGGAATATCAGTTCCAATATCAGTGGAATTCTATTGGGAAATGACTAAACATCCAACTTGAGCTGCGTCCCTTTTTATAGAGAAGCTGGATTTGGATCCCTGTTGTTGAAGTGGGGTAAATGATTAGGGGTAACCAAAAAAGACAGGATATGGGGCAGCCACAACAGCATTTGAATGCTGGAGTGTAACTTACATTTAGCAGAATCAAGTGCCCTTTCTAACACACGTGGAGTCACCATCACTCTAACTACAGCTGTGACAGGACAGAATGGACACTCAGTCCCTCTTGCTTTTGCAGTCTTAAGATTGCGGCCCTGCTTAAAGCAGGGACAGAGGACATATCTACCTGTGCAGTACTGAGGCTGGGGCATCAGAGTGGGGAAGTGGCATTGGAAAAGATGAAAAGGACATGAGTTCAATCAGGTGGTGCACACTGCACAGATATCTGGAACAGATCCAAGTGATGAATTTCTCATGTATACAGAACACACCATCTGCCTCAGTGAAGGACAGCAGTTAACAGATGAGGTTATAGGTTATGTTTGGTGGATACTTACCCTCTGTAGGAGGTACTGTAGAAATAAAGCCTCAAGAGTATCAGGTGATTCAAAACTGCAGCTGGGAGAAACACAGTCCTGTGTGACACAGGCAAATTTGGGCACATCTTAATTTGGTTAGTGGTTACACAATATTTAACCACTCAGTCAATAAAGATTTGGTATTTCAGAGATAAGTTTTTCTAACAGCAAGAGAGAACACTTCACTTAAAATTTTTCCACAACAGAAATCCCTCAAGTTAGAGTTGCCAGTTCCTTTAATTCTCTTCTCTGAGGCATCTGATAACAAATGCTATCTCAGAATGTGTTACTGCAGAATCCAGAGCTGTTGTTCTGCACTTCAGTAGCACCAATGAAATGAAAAGGCCTTGAATGCTGCAGGTTCTGTCAGGCTTTGTCCATAGCAAAGCCTGCAGGGTTTAACAGTAAAGAGCTGTACCTGTGATATAGAAGTAACTGTGCCAGCTGCACTGTCCACCATCACACACTTCCTTTACACCAGCCTCTTTCAGTAAGTGTGTCTGTTTTTCTCCTTGCAGCACAGTAACCGTTCAAGACATCCAAAACCACCTGTCCCAGGGTCACATAGCCATCGTCCTTGTGAATGCAGTCCTGCTACTGTGTGATCTTTGCTCAAGTCCTGTCAAATACTGCTGCTTCCTTCCCATTGGACAGAAGTGCTTCTGCAGGAGCCCTGACTACCAGGGCCACTTCATTGTGTTATGTGGCTACAACAAAGCCTCAGGGAGTATTTACTACAACAACCCTGCCTATGCTGACCGTGAGTAGCCTGTCCCTTTTGGATGGATTCTCAGCCAGTGCATTACTAACAAGTCTAACACAGAGCCACAGCTGGACCTCCCCCCACAGTGCACAGGCATTTCAAGCATCATTACCCTATTTGTCAGAAGGGGTTTTGCCACATTAATTACATCAGTGCCGCATTTTGTGGTGTGATTTAATTGAAGCATTCATATAGGCATTCTACCAAATGGCTTGTTTGGCTTTCAGATGGGTTAGTGAGAGATGCTGAACTGTCTGTGTGCAGAATATGACAGAAGGGCCAATTGAGTACCTATTTGCAGCATTACTTCAATGAGCTCTTTAAGGTGAAAAAATCTACCCGAGTAAAGCTGTAACCTAAGCTGCTGGGTCTAGTCTCTATACTAATTTTGTTTGTGGAGGCTGTTACATCCAGTGTAAGAATCTTTCAACAGCAAATCCTTCTGAATTTTTCGTAACGTTTTGTTCCTCCTTACCAGGAACATGCTGCACCAGCATCAGTAACTTCGAGGAAGCCAGGACAAGTTATGGCACTGATGAAGATATTCTGTTCATCTACACAGACAGCTGACATCCACAGAGGACACTCCTGCCCCTTCCTGCACAGCCTGCACGGCAGCTGGCTGCTCGTCTCAGGACTCCCCTGCACACACCTCACTCCTGAACTGCAGCGGGACCTTCTACAAGGGAGGCTTTATAGACATTGACAGGACTATATTGCAATGCTGTCTTGACTTTTTTTTTTTTCTGATTATGTATCTGATTTTGCAATGTCTGTCTCTGGTTTGTTTGTTTCTGGTTTTGGTTTTTTTTCCCTAATTTTCAACATTGCACATTTGACAGTAGTTCTAAAATACAGGCACAGAGCCTGTTCACTTTCAGCTTATTTTAAAATTAAACACATAAGAAAAAACCACCACATTTATGAACTTTAACACTTGGTAATATTTGCATAGGTTTAGGTAAACAAAGAAAAAAAACAGAAAATACCTGCTTCTCTCTCTGTCAAAGCATCAAGGGCTGCTCTTCATTCAAAATCTATGGGTTTGAAGTTCAGCAGAGTATTATAAAAGGAAAAAAAATTAACTTAAACCACTTTTAAATAACAAAAAAAATGCCTTGCTGGCTCATCAGTATTGTCTGCAATGTAGGAAACTTCCCATGTACCAAATTCACAGAGATTTAGTGTTCATGCAACTGCAATACTGGAATTGCTCCCTTGCACTACAAACTCAATCTCTTTTGGCTAAATCCTCTTGGATGAGTGCTCAGAGCTCTATATTGCTCCAAAAGTTTAAGTGGAAAGATTTTATTTGCACTTGGAAGCCTTTACTGATCTTTCCAAAAAGGTCTGAATGTTACGCCACCCACATGTGCCAGCTGCTGCAAAATCCATTCTAAATATGAACTTTAAACTTATTAAGCAAATGCAGAAAATTATCATCCACACTAATGGTATATATTTTGTGTGTAAAGTGTAAATATCTGACAGCATCTACTACATTGTACCTAAAATACTGAATCATAATTTGAGCCAAATTTTGCTGTTGGTATTAGTTCAGTGACCTTCTAAGAAGAGCTAAAATCAATTAAAAGAAGAGGAAATACAAGCATCTCTGCTACAAGTAAGAAGGCAGGAACTTAGATTTTTCTAGCTCTTACGCTACGGCTGTATTTGGATTAAGTTGTTGCTGTATTGAGACATTAGGTGAAATCGGTAGCAGCCCGTTCATAGCCCTTTCCTCTGCTACGTGAGGAGCACTCTGAAGTGGAAGAAAAAGCCACTTATTTCAGCTTCATCCATCATAATTTCCTGTAAGTCTCAATCTTCTGTCCTGCCTATATGAAAGTGAGTAGGAAAATCAGCACTGATGTAAAACTAGGAAAATTTGCACTTAAGACAGAGATCCCACACCTCTGGCATGGTTTTAAGAAAAGAACTGTTCAAGTTGTGGAACTGTGTGGAATAACAGTAAAAGGATGTTGTTATTTACTGGTGGATATAATAAATAGGAATCTACTTTCATCATAGAAAGTCTTTTTACCAAGATAAACATTTTCTTTTATCAGTTGTTGACTAACTGAAAAGTATCCATAAAGCATTCACTAAGTACTTAGTAGAATCAAGAGTGCTCCTGTGTCCAAAGGCAAAAAATAGTAACAGACATCTAAAATGCAGTAACCCTTAAAAATTCCAAACAAAAGTACATGACAGGAAATTTTGTGTGTCAAATTTTGCTTATCATTGGTGAAGTTTAAATACATTCTGGCACTGATAGCTGCAAAATGAGTAACAGGTAGGATGTGATTTGTGCAGAACCGGTATATCAGTGCCACCAGCAGAATCCCTCCAGAAGAAAGGTACAAAACCTATTGTAAATAATGCCTTTCAACTCCTCCAAAGTAAGTAACCAGAAGACTCCTGATCTGGGAATTTTTATGTCCAGGGCAAAAATCATGATGTTTGATTTAGAGAGATTGTATTAGCTCTGTTAATAATTAACAGGTATGTAAGCTGCAGGCTGTTAGACTACTTCCTTAACCTGTGCATTTGCAGGTAGGCAGTTCATTCAATACCATTAAACTGCCACAGGATTTATCTTAGAGCAGGCTTGATTAGTTAAATAAAAACAATTCTCATGAAAGGCTTGTAATTGACATTTAGCATCTTACTGTTTCCGTTACCAAAAGTGAATCCTGAACTTATAGGAAACATGAGCTTACGGGCAAGCGAAGTGTTCTGAAGTGCACAGACAAGTGTTACAATATTGACTGGTAAGCATTTGGTACCTAAGGTTTAAATGCTTCAACAAAAGTGAAAGATACACAAAGCTGTCTAAACTAGTGCAGACAAAAGGAGAGGTCCACTATTACAACAGGATCGTGTACAGCTGCCAAATGGAAGACGGGTAAGAGAGATGAAAACACAAGGAAGAAGTAAAAGCCAAGTGAAAAGAGTGAGTATATGACACAAATTCAGCTGAAAAAGCAGCTCACTGCACAAGCATTCAGAACATCTGCATTTTCTGAAACTTTGTTTCCCATTGCAAGACTGTCTATCAAAACATTCTGAAAATGTTCTGTTGCTTTGTTTCTGTCAGGATGTCAATAGCAAAGGAAGGGGATTTTACATGCAGGGATTTTATACATAAATATATTTTTATTTGTAATTAAGCCATTCTCAATAAAGGTTAAACTCACAGATAACCCTGTAACATAATGTAGCAAGTGTATTTATTAACAAGCTTATTAGGAAAAAATGTTTTTGACAATCTGAAATTGTAAATTGGATAAACAAAAACAAGAGTTCAGATATTTATTACAGCTATAAATTCATAGTTGCTGGGCTGTAAATTGTATTCAGTCTGCATTGCCTGAACACCTATTGCCATCACCCAAATCATATGAAGCAGAATTTCAGAATACAGTACTACCTAAGAATAGCCAATGTATCATTATTACCTTTATTCCACAGCTGGTTTGTGTACTCTGCAACCACCACATATCCTACTGGAGTGCAGCCCCAGGGAAGGAGTTTTCCTTACCCATCGTGAGCTTTCTGTTCACAGTGAAAAGCATGCAACTGCCCCAGCATTGCCTATGCACTGGCCAGGGCCTCTATTTCTGCTTCCCATCAGGGCACTGAGCTTCGGAAGATACCAAAGCATCTCTCTGAGCACAACTTCTGCACCTTGAAGGGGCCCATCAAAGACATTGATCCAGCTGTGGTTGTGTAAAAGGCAACAGAACCAAAGTGGTCTTGCTTTGTAGCACCCAGAGCTCTTCAAACAACGGGGGTGTCTGGGACATTACTCAGCTATAACAGAACTGCATCAAGTAGTTCATAAGCAAAAAAAGCAAACAAAACCCAGATGAAAATTTCTGCCTCCTTTCTCCCTAAATTATGTATTTGGGCAGAGGGTAAAAACTGGGAAGTAGAAATAAATAGATGTACAGTGCAAAGCTTATGTAAAAATTTTCATGTCCTCTGAACTCATCCTCTCTATCAACTGTATCAGTACACTGTATGTGTTTCTACACCCGAAAAACACTGCATGTATTCCTAGCAAGGAACAAAACTTTGGACATTAGTGTAAGTAACAACACTCAAGAAGCCATTTTCAATTATTTTACATAACACAGTTTTGAATCCTATTAATTAAAGCTGGTTACATGAAATTAAACTGACAACATTAAAACAACAACTTCTGATTAACAGTAAAGCTATCATTCCACAGTAACTTTGAATTTGTCTTGTTACATCTGAGTGTAATGAGATGTTCTCTCTTATTCTTTGATGATATTGGGTATAAAGTAAGGCTGGATTGCTTCAGCGAGCTTTTCTGCATACATTTCATATCTACCAGTCATCTGTAAAAGAAAAATCAAAGCTTCAGTTCTTTCAGTGAGCTACAAAAGTACTTCAGTAGAAAATACTTATATCCACTGGTTGGTTTTTTCTATGACCACATATGATTTAATTGTCCCAATCATCAAAACCATAACTCACTCAAAATTCAAGATCTCCAGTGCCTTAGCACAAACTATTTTTTATAAAAGAACTCATATTATGTTGCCTAGGACTGTATTTCTATCCAAAAAAGAACTCTTATTTCCGCCCTAAAAAGTCAAACTGGTAAATGAACATCTTCCTGTCTTGCAGCTGTCATTCAGTGACGGTCATGTCTGCTGACTTACTACTTATGGCTATTCTGGTTATTCTGGATAGCTGAAAGTTGAATGTGAAAGGTGGACTTGCTTTCTTATGCATCAACAATTTTTTAAGTTACGTTAATGAAGGCAAAGGAGTGTCTCCGTGATTAGGGCTTCATGTCCTGTCCTTGACAACCAAGGAACCCTGCTGCTGGCAGTAAGTTCCATATACGCCACTGACAGTGTTTGGGTTACTCTTACTTCACCCTTTAATAATACAAAATACCAATGGTTTGGGCAACAGAGCAAGTGCTGGAAGTGCTGCAATACAGCACCTGATGCAGCGCTGTCATCCTCTTCTGAAGTGCACAGCCCACAGCACTGGCTCTGGGAGGGGCAAATTACATCTTTATTTAATTTGTTTAACCCCTTTGCTACTCTAAGTTTAGCGAAGACATTCTACTGAATGTGCTTTTCAGACATCACTGGGTGCAAACTGCAGATACCAGAGCAGGCTAAATAGGTTCCCACTTGTTATTACGAGGTTTTTTTCTGCAGTGGGTAACCAGTGACCACTCTTCCTCATTCCCCTCAGCAAGAACTACCTCTGTCTTGGCCACAACTGAGAGGAAAAGGAAACAGCTCTCCCCTGTCACATAAACAAAACCACAGCTGTGCCTTATGTGTCAAAACACAACAATAGCACTCCACACCATCAACATAAAATTAAGGTGCTGAAAGCACAAGACTTGAAGACAACAAAAAACACACAGTTCTACATAAAACAGCCAAAAGGTAGTGTTTTGCTTTTACTGTTTACTTTTCCTAATCAATACAACTGCTTTTGTTCAGATACCCCTACTAAGCTGTTACAAGCATTGCTCCATGTGCTTCCTGACACACTGAGTCTCTACTCTGCAGTAAGGGCCTCAGACTTTGGTGGCAAAGCAAAACTAAATGCCTGCCTGACTCAAAAAACTAGGAATCTCTCAGCACAACTTAATTCCATTATGGCAACAACCACATGCCTAACACAGGCATCTGTAAAAAAACAAATGCAATTCTGTTCCAGAAGATGACCTGAAATTACTTCTTGGTTTTCACCCCTATATATGGATTAGCAATATTAGCAAAGAAATTAAGCTCTAGATAAGAAATTACTATTTTTAAATTAGAAAGCTTATTCAGCATTTCAAAACCACAGAGACTTTTCATTTTTACGTCAAACTAAAATCAAAACATGTTGAATATTGCACCATATTGTAATGCACAACAGGCAAATAAACCAGCTCTATAAAATAAATGTCTGCTTGCAGTAGCATGATGTTCAAAACTTGACACTCCTTGCAAATGATTACTTATTTTAAATACTAGGTGATCACTGAAGAACCTGCACATATTGTATAGCTGCTAGCCAGGAGTTCTGATCTACTTTGTTAGGATTCAAATTATGCTGATCTGAAGAGTGGATGGGAAAAAGTTCTAGTCTCTAGCAGAACTGAAGACTAGAACAAAACATCTGTCTCCACAGAAGCAAGAAACATGTCTTCTTCATCAACAAAGCCGATTTCCGAAGTTGCCACTTCTTTTTTTGTTCCAGCAGGATCTTTGTGTGGCCTGTTGTAAACTTTATCAGATTTAAAAAGGAACTAGAGTGTCATTTGTTTTAAAAAAAATAAATCTGGTCACTCCTCTAAATCAGCACATAACATGGCCCCCCACATAGCTTGTACTGGCACAAGTGAAGGGTTAGCAAGCTGCTGTGCTGAGGCAGCCATTTCTTCAACCAGCACTGCTGCTGGACAAATTAAATCTGATTATGCCCTCTGGAAAGCTGAACCAAATTAGCTTTACCTCAGAATACAAAAAAAATAGTAATAAGGTTTGTTAAAGCCATGTGGAGTGGCTTGCAGCCATCTTAATCTGATTTAGATAAATTCAAAAGTGTGTTAAGATGCTTCAGAAATGAATATACACAGTACACAGTACTTTCTCTGTAGTTTCAACACATCCACAAATTCAGGAAATTAACATTGCAAAAAGTTTGCCTTCAGAAAGTTCTCTGAAGCTTGTGGGTTTGAGTTTTCACTAAATTTCACCAAAACCGACAATTAAGGCCTTTATGAATATATAATAGTACCATGTTAGATGAGATCCAATGCCCGGCTCAGCCCAGCAACAAATGCCTATGTTCACTGCATAAGGAAAGCATAAACTCTTCCGCAGCAATCTTCAGAGCTCCTGGCAGTCCACATTAAGGTCCTGAGGCTAAGGTTTTCATTTGAAAGCTACTGGCCTAGTTTCCCTGAATTTAGCTACTCCTTTTCCAAATCTCTTCATGCTTTTGGCCTCCACAACACCCTGTTAAATCAGTTCAACAATTTAAGCTCTGAACTGTTAAAAAGAAAAAACTTTTAACTATTTTAATATCACAGAATCATTATCAAAGCTTGTTTGTTCTAATATCGTATTTTCTTTGTAATCAGGCTTACCTTAAAATTCCACTTGTCACCAACTTGCCTGCAGAGGTTTAGATCCATCTCTACCACCAGCAGCCCATCCTGAGTGCGAGAGAGTCCCGGGGTCCTGCTGCCGTCTGGTGCAGCTACATAACTCGAGCCATAGAAATGGCCCAACTCATGGTGTGCTTAAAGAGATTTTTAAAAAGCATGTATTGCCATCTGCAAATAGGTATCTAATTTAACATGCCGTGTCCCACAAAACCTGACTTAATTTCTTGGGGACTCACTGTCCTTTAGGCATGATAATCATCCTGAAGAGGTCACAGGATGACCCTAAAATAACTGCAGTTTTGGCCAGTAATTACTTTCATGCACAGTACACCATCAAATTATCAGGAAAATCTCACTGCATTGCCTTTCAAATAATGCATCATTATGCTTTCCCATTATTAAGTCTCTGGACTAAAGGCTTTGCTTTCATTGTTTTTTACTTAGCATTTGAAAGAATTCTAATTGTCAAATCATACATTTTCAAAACAGCTGACAGAGATGCACCCATTCAATTTTCAATGAAAGGTCAGAGATGAAAACACTGGGATTTGAGGCACAGAAAAGATGTTATTCCTTATTGCACAACTCTTGAGTTGTGCCAAAAATCAACCACATCTGTTGTACTACTAAGCAATGGATACCGCTGACCTTTTTCATGCAGCTGCTAAGAACTGGCTAAAAAAAGGCTCAGGCCCACTGGATGGAGCCACAGGCGGCCATGGTTTTCACAGCACAAATTACAGTGTTTCAACATATAAGTACATACAAGAAAATCTCATACTCCTCACTGATTGTTCTCTTTAACTTCCAGCAAATCTGGGAACTGTTACTGAAGGTGATTTCTGAACATACCTTTTCCACCATCTCCAGAAGTAAAGGCATTTTTGTAGTATTCCTGTGAAATAAGAGGAATCCATAGGTGGCAGTATAATTCCATTTCATTCAAGAAATCCTTGCTAGTCTATCATATTTTGGAAGTTTATATAAATCTACAATGATTTTTTTCTGGCACACAATCAGCACTGTCTAAAGGGAGTCATCAGAGAGGCCTAGTTTCTGTGATGGATAGGATAGAACACAGGGTCTTTTTGTATCACTGTCTGTTGTTCATACACTTTGGGGAACATGCCTCGTATCCATTTCACAAGTTTGAAGAGGCAAAAGAGGTGATATTTAACCAAACATATATTTTTAAATCACAAAAAAAGGCAAACATGTTTACCTATCATCAAGAACAAGTCTGGATTTTTGCAGGGAATCTAATTTAAAAAACACACACAATAGGGTATTTGGACTAATCTGAAGATAAGAATGACCTATTGCATGTACTATTAATTTTCATTATAGAATTTTACAGTCCAGAAAGAGGTAGTATCTGTGCAACATCCACCAGTTGTGTACCACTGACTTGAGGATATATGAAATTTTCAGTTATTTTGGCTAAAAGAATACTGATTTCACCAGAGAAAGTGGGAGAGTTAGCAAAAGGGTGGGTGCCTATTACAAAGATTCAATTCAAGAACAGGAAGCAGCTGCAACAAAAAAGTAGGCTGCCAGCAACAAAGGCAGATCTCAATCTCTTCATCACTGTCCATCTTCAAATCACATCATAAACCCTAGTACAGCAGTTACACAGCAGAGGAATCCATGCATTCCAGGCCTATCAGTCCCTTGCCTTGAATGAACTCATGCTCCCAACACCTGAATTATGGAACGAGATGAAACAATGAAGATACGAACCGTTCCTACTCTGTTGATGGGACACGTGAAGCAGTGATTAGCTATGGCAGCATTTCTGGCTTCAATTGGCCACAGTGCCTCGCTGCAACACACAAAGAGGCAGCAGGTATTCACTACTTGTACACTTCAGTGCTAAATCTAGATTCTCACTATCTCACACTGCACATTTTCTGTCAAAGAAGCCAAAGTTAGCTTTTAGGAAATCAAGTCAGTAGGGTTCAATTAATGTTAATCTGCAGAAGATTAATCTCAAGAGACAGTTTACACTGGTCCAGTCTGATTCAAGAGGCCTGATAATCATAAAATTGCCAACAGTTTAAAAAAAATGTTTCTGAGGAAAGGGTATCTCAGCTTGGTTCTGTAAACTGTAATTTGATCCCACACTCCTAGATGGACAATGCAAGCTGGTAAGATAAGCCTGAACATGACTACTACCTATTATATAGCAAAAATATCACATAAAAAATCTAAATAAACTCTCAGTTTTCAGAACACCAGCTGGATGCTGGTTAATGCTGTCTTAAAGACAGGAGACCTGCTGATGTACAATAAAGTTCTGAAAGAGAATCAGTTACTGGGAGCAGACCAGGAGCCCAAAATTCCAGGTGGATGAGAATGCAGGCTCCTTTGTGAAGACAAAACAAGGAGACTACACTTCCAACACCTCAGCAAGGTGCCCTTTGGGCCCCAGCGAGGGGCTCAGAGGTTCAGTTAACCCAGAAATTGAGCAACGGCATAGATCAGTTTGTATTTTACCTGAGTGACCCAATAGTGGCTGAAGGGTTAAAGATGATCTCTGCTCCATTAATGCTATACATGAGCCAGTTCAGAGGGTGGTGGCGCCCATAGCAGATATTCACAGCAATTGTCCCAAACTGTGTCTGAAACACAGGGTGTCCTGTATTTCCTTCCATATAGTAAGTAGACTACAAACAAACAAAACAAAACAAATAAAAATGAAACACAAAAAGACCCCAAAAAATACCCTCAATAAAACAACCAAACAAAAAATCCCACGAAGTCAGACTTCTTAAAAAAGTGCAAAAAAGTACCTCTAACTAAAAAAGCTTTTTAATCTGCAAATGGAAGGCTGAGGATAATAGGATGAATAAGATTTACAAAAGCACTAGGCAGTAGAAAAGATGAGTACAGAAATGCCAAAGCAGCAGCAGAAGTGCATATTCACTGAAATTACACTCTTATACCTGCTTTCAAGCAAAGTAACTTTTTTATGCAGCAGGCAGTGCACTTCCAAAATGTGCTGCTTTCTGAAAGTACTATCACCAGGTTCAGACAGGGACAAAGACAGTGATAAAGACCCACAGGTAAGAACAAGACAGAATATGCCACGCAACATGCCTTATACAGTGTTGTGCATACCAAAGGAGTACAGAAGTTGCAGCGGCCAGGCTGATTCCTGACAGCCTCTTTTGGTGCTGATCTGAGACAGAAGAGCAAGGGACACAATCCATCCTCCTGACGCCATGGGACATGGCTCTTATCAGACAAGGAAAGTGTGTTGTAAAGCAAACCCCTCTTTAATGAAATTATGTGTTCCTTGTAACCACCACTGCCTTTGGTCCTGAAGGAAGTAGAAATAGCTGAAGCCTAAAGCAAGCAGTTACAGCTGGGGAACAAACCTGGGCCTCATGTAAGTATGGGCCAATGGCACGACAGATACAGGAGGGTCACCTGAAACCAAGGACTAGAGGTTCAGTATGTCCAGTAAAGGTAACATCTCATGCTTTGTATTTATTATCAGGTCTCATGAAACTGCACAGTCCCTTGGGCACTGATTTGATCTCCTTTCATGTCTGTAGACAGCAGACCACATGGTGAGTCCTCACACAATCATTTTTCGAAACAATTCTGCTGAATGAATATACTTCCATTTTTTCTCCTATTCTCAGTTTCTTTTCTTACAATAGGAGAAGAAATACAAGAATGCTGTTGCTTCAGGGAATTCATCAGTTCCTGCTTCTTTATTTCTCACCAGAGGTCACAATCATCTCCACAGCAATAAACTGTGATATCTCAAGAAGGATTCAATTTTATCTATATGGTCTCCCACACTTGGCTGAATAAGCCAATCTCTTTGCCCTTTCCATTCAGTTCTTACTGATTCAACTAGCACGATTTTAACAAGGCTCCGTTTCCATCAGCCCTACAGAGACAACTCACAAGAAATAATCTCAAATTCAGTATTTCTCTGAGGTTTAACTTTGTTGATAAAGAAAACAACATTAAAGTAACACAGATGAATATATTCCTTTCCTGTAGCCTGGGTGGTTTCTGAAGTTGCTTTATCAGAATTGTTGAGCTCAGAAGAGTGGACTTAATGCTTTGCCAACAAAGCCAGCTGAAGACAGTGTTGTCTAGGGTAAACACTACTTGATTCTGTAACAAGGTGGATACAAGAAGAAATGCCAGATCATTACAGTATATCTGGAAGCTATAAACAGATTGTTTTGTAGTTCTGGCATTTAGGATTCTAAGAACTAACTTCTTTTAGCAAAACTCTTAATGAAACTCTATTTATACTTCACACAAAAAAGTAAAAGTATTTTCTTTTTTTAGGTGTCTCTCATTACAGTTTCATAGCTGGAAACAATGAGTTTTTTGGAATCTGTTGATTCTCCACTAAACACTGTCTGGAAAACTGAAAGGCATCATATTTTAAAACAAGCAACAGGAATTTATTTTTTGTTGGATTACATAAGGAACAAATAAAAAAATGTGGAAAGTAACCAATGGATTTGTTAGTTACTACTTTGCTAACTAAAGGACAGACATGATAAAATAATATTAAATATCAAAATAATTGTTAAAAATACAAGTTAACACTGGTGACTGACAGACTGTGCTAGAAATTCATTGTCTAGAACTCTATCAACAGCCTTCTCTAGAGAAACTCAAACCAGCCTGATCAGGTCTGGGAGCAAGGTCAAAACTTCCAGAGGTCTTTGAACACAAAGTTTTGAGACCCCAAAGAACTTCTTATATTAATAAAAAAGCAGTTTAGGTTCTGAAGCCTCAGTTTGGTGACTGGAGCAATCAGACAGGAAACAAAAGCAACTGCAGGTATATAGCAGCCTCCAGTGCTTAGAAGAAATGCCTCTGTTAATTACTCACTTTAGCTGACAAGGAGAGATTTAGTTAGGTAAGACAATGTATTTTTAGACTTAGGTTAATTTTTAATCCTGATCTTTCTGCTTGTGATAATTCTATGGATGGATAAACACATTTCAGATCTACCAGTTTTCCTCTGATGTTGCCTTTACTGCCAGTTCAGTTTCTGACGCTGATTCTGGAGGATGGCCCAAAACCTGCTGGGGGCTTCAGCTGCAATAATGTGATTAGTAAACAGAAGATGCCATAAACCAGATATTCAGTCAGAGGCATAATGAATTAAGGGATTCTGCTCGAATAAACACAAGCAAAAGAACTGTCATTTCCAAGACAACCTCACAGAGAAACAGAAAGACTGTAAGTAATGTTCATGCTTGAACCATGAAACAATTGCCCTTCAAATAAAATTTAGGTTCAACATGCACACATGACAAAACTACCCAAGCCCATCATGCACAACAAACGTAACACAGCTGTAACTTAAAAGAATTCTTTTAAAGGATACTTGATACTTTTGAAGTTTCCACTAGGCCAAGGAAGAGTACCTAACAAGATTCAATGTTATTTTTCCTTTAAGACTCATGACTCTCACAAAAATTATTCCTCCTTGATAAATTAACTCACTATCATTTCATCTGAGAAAAACTGATTCGACAGTAAGTGAACCACATTTTCTAGAAACACATTGCATTTTCTGCCACTGTGACTCTGACACAACCCATGCTGGCACAAACCACAGCTGCAACGTAAGACTAACTTGGTTATCACAATACTGCATCTTACCTCATTGAAATCTCCAACCCTTGGAATGTGATTTTTCCTACTTTTGCCAAGGAGAGCTCCAGAATTAGAAATGACCACTGCAGTATTCCACAGAATTCCACCATGCAGTTCATCTCGCTCCAGGATTGGAGATACCACAACCATATTGTATTTCTTTGCAAGCTGTACAAATGAACACAATTCCTCTATTATACACCAACCTGCAGGACCCCAGAATGACAGACACCACAGCTAGTTGAAAACAGTTAATTAAAACAGCATTACATGTTAACTACAAATGCTAAATAACTCAGGTACGAGTGAGAAATATAGCAAATTCTGCCTGCCAGTTTACTGGTACATTGCCTTTTCCTTCAAATCACTTCCCTTTATTTTTCCAAACTTCCAGTGTTATTAATTCCATAGTGAGAAGCAACATGTACTTGCCCTAGATCAGACTAAAGAAATTATGTTGGATACAAAATTTTTAATAGCTCAGTCATAGCTGGGCAAATTTGACACCAAAACAAGTCTGATTTTCTTATTTAAAAAAAAGTTGTCAGAAAATAAAAGTGAACTCTGTCATTAAACTTCTAATCAACAGTCTCTGGAGAAACAAGAGCCTGACAATAACAAACCTCCCTGGGTCCAAAAAAAGTCCCCTACATTTGTGTCATTCCAGAGGGAAATGCAAACAGTTGTGTGACAGTGTTCCCTGTTCAGAGAAGGCTATTATTCTCCTCACACCTTCATACAAGGATTGTTTAATGCTCAACTGTTCTAGGCAAGAAACACTTTTTAAAAAGAAAATAAAATTACCTGCTCGAAGAAAAATCCCTCCCTTGTAAAATTCAGGAATTGTTAAATGGGCAATTTCATAGGATTTTCATGGTAAAAGGTACTCTTTAAATGCAGAGTAGTTTAGACAATAAATATTGAGCATAATTGTTCTTGTCCATTTCTATTTCAATTCACTATCATAATATTTGTCAAGCTAGTTGAAAATTTATTTTTTATTACTTCAGTTTTCTCAGTGATACCAGAATGATAGACAAAGAAGAAATCCATCATTATCAGTGGCAGTTACAGGCTGGGGCTGGATGTGGGTTGGCTTTTTTTTGCTTGCTTGCTTGGTTTTTTACCTCTTGACAGAATTTTGTTGTTGGCCCATCCTCTGCTGACTCAGCAAATTCAGTCCAAGGAAGTTTCTCTCTTGTACAAAAAGCAAAGGGCATGGCTGGAAAACACCAAAGCAAGGCAAAATGTACAAGAACGTTCATGCCACTCAAGAAATACATGCTATTTGCATAAATACCAATTAAAAAAATTAAACAATTAAGAATGATTCAACTTTTTCTTGTTTAAAGGCAAAAGCTATTTTAAAATATTTTTAGAAAGGGCAAGAAGTTTTGAGCTCACATAGAGCAAACCAGAACAGAATGGATGCACTTAGTGAAGTCTCAGCAGGGGTAAAATGACAAACTACATCCCAGCCACTAGCGTTCACTATGAATAACCTGTTTTCACAAACATTTCATGGGCCTTCATTTTGGGTCTTGCTTCTATTAAGCCTCAAATACCCCATCTTCATTTAAAATAGATTTTTAAAATTTTAATACCTATCCAGAAAAAAACCCAAAGTTTTAAGGAAAAAAAAAAAAGAGAAAAGGATCATAAAGGATGCCATGAAGGAGCTCCAAATATCATATGCCAGTCTTCAACATAACCCCACATATCTCTTCCATACAGTTCTGCTACCTCAGACTCTTTGGTTTTTTTCCTTTAGGAAGCAAACCACTACGGTCAATTGTTGTTACCCTGGAAGATTTCTACTGTTCACTTACAAGACATACTTGTAGTACAGGACACCTGTTAAAATAGAAGGCACTTGACATCTGACAGCCTACAAGGAATCACAGAAAAATACTCACTCCAAGCCTCCTGGAAACACACAATGTTGACCCCACACATTGCAGCCACTCCCACCATCTCCTCGATGCGTCTGTGCAGAGCAGCCACCTGATTGTGAGAAATGTCACTCTGTAAAAACAGCTGCATGTTCATCTCTGCATTAACTGCCTGGTTTTACAACCTTTGTTCACATTGAGTTTATCTTGTTCTAGGCTCAGTGCCACTGCTTTCAAGGGGAGTAACTCAAGCTGTCATTCCTGAACACTGATAAGAGAGTCAGATATAGATTTTTAAAAGCATTTAGATGCTGAAAATAGAGAAAGCCTTCCAATGAGATTCTAATTCCATAGTTGCGATATTTACATAGATGGCAACTCACTGTTGCCTGACTTGCAAAAAGCCAAGAATCTTAATAGAATCAACAAAAACTGTAATTCTGCTGCTCATTGTAAACAACCTACAGGACAATGTTAAGCCCTCTGTCCTACGAGCTAAGTAATTATTACCAAGAAAAATCATCAAAGCATTCATTAATTAGTTTTCTAGAGTATTCTACTTAAAGATAAGCATAGGTGGAGCACTTTGCATTGCTACTTTCAGGTGTCAAAAATAAATTAATAAAGACAAGACTGCGCTGACCTGTGAACTCAACAACTGCATATTGATTTACAGAAACAGTTAACTAGTTATTTATAAGGTAAAATCATTAATACAGCTGGTACTTTATTTAACAGCTGCTACAAAGAATCCACAAACTTGATCCATTTACTGAATTAATGACTTGCATCCATCATAGGTAATCCTTCCAAAACAAAATACTTCAGAAATGTTCTGTCCTGTCACTATACAAAACTACTACTCCAGGAGATGTTATAAATGCAGTGTTTTCTTTCACCTTTTTAAAGCTACTTTTAGGAGGCTATTTCTATACATATATGTCACATCATGCTTTTGGGTCCAAAAGATGGTTGCAGAATCATTAAGGCTGGAAAACAGCTCTAAGATCATCAACCAAGTCCAACCATTAACCCAGCACTGCCAAGTCACCACTAAACCATGTTATCTTGTAATAAGATTTCACTCACTGTTGTACAAAGAATAATGAACACAGCTTTATTAATCTGTTTCCTCTAATGGATTTTCCTATAATGGAACATTTCTCAATTAAAACTAGATCTGCACCTGTGGTTTCCACTGGCTGCCATCCCTTTTGATTTTCTGTACATGATTTATGTTTCATCTTAGAGGCAAAGGATTTTCATGTACAAAATAAGCTACTACAAATTTAGATTTGGAAAAACTGCAAGCAAGTTTGGCATGCTAGGTAAACACAAGAGATGTTTCTGAGAAATGATAAAACCAAATGTGTCATTCAGATTTCTTACAGGATGCTCTACTGCAGTAGTGACGGGTTCTGTACTGCCAGACAATCATTAGACATTTCAGGATACAGTTCCTAAAATCAACAACTGAACTGTGTTATGTCTCAATCCAGCAAAAGAGGAGTTAGGAACAGCCCCAATCCCAGTTTGTGTACCTGGACTGCCACTGCTGTGTCTGTGGGAAGAGGAAGTTTATTCTGTATCAGTCCCACTCGAACAATCCGTGGCCTTCTCAATTGCTCTGGAGCAGCTTCAAATCCATAGCCCTGTAGTTCAAAATCTCTTTCCTGAGCTGCTGACAGTGCAGCAGTTGGCAAATCAAGTTTTCTGGATTGAACAGGAAACAAAGACATTTCAATACGAGATGTTCTCCTTTTCTGCTCTGAATGCACTGGGCCAAGGGGATCACGATTCTGTCTAACCCTGCAGAGACACCCAAGCTCTCATGCCGCAACACTCATCCATCAGCCAAGGGACAGGCAGTGACCAGCTCATGTGCCAATTCCACTATTCACCTCCATGTCACATTAACCTCAATCTCCCATTTTGTCCTCCCACTGTCCTCCTCCGTCTTTTCCAGACACTAACACCTTGCTGCAGAAATCAAGGCACACATATGCACAAACTTCTACCTGCCATACCTGGATTAGAAACACTTTCCCTCCAATGTATTTTCCTCAAGTTTAATCCCTACTTTTTTAGCTCCATCACCCCAATGCCTCGACTATTCCCGTCAGGTCTTCCATCCCTGTCCGTCACCTTCTCACACTGCCCTGCTCCCCACATCTGAATCACCTCCAAAATGCCCCAGACACCTCACTGCAGCACCACAAGCCCTACACTTCCTTCTTCCCCTCAGCCCAGCCCTGTGTCTTGCACACCCGCCCTCACACTGACTCCTTCCCCTCACTCCCGGCCTGGGCATCCCCGCGGAGCCCGGAGAGAGGAGGGACGGAAACTGGTAGAGCATGGGGCGAGCCCGTCCTGGTGGCGCACCTGGCCTCGCCCCCATAGAGGATCCGCTTCACCTCGGCGAGTTCCCCGGGCGGGATGTGCCGCTCCAGGCACGACTCCAGCGACTCCAGGGCTCCGGCCATGGCGCAGGACGGGCGCAGGCAGCCCCTCAGGCGCCCCGTGGACTTTGTCCCGGGCGGCCCCGTCGGCCACGCCCCGCTCCCCTCACGGGTTTTGGCGGGACGGTGCCGTCAGGGGCCCGCGGTGCCCTCAGGGACAGGGCTGCGGTGGTCCCGAACTCTCGCCGCTCCTGGAGCGAGTGCGGCCGCAGAGGGGAAGGGAGCGCCCAGGATTCGTAAATGCTCGTGGTCGAAAGGACCCACAAAAGTCGGAGAGTCCGCAAAAAGTCACTTGGCGTGGAAATCCGTTATGTTGGTCTCTGACCTTCTATATGAGCACAGCACAGAAAGAGAGAAAGGGGGGAAAGAGAGAGAAAAGAGGGGCGAAAAAAAAAAGAAGAGGGAAAGAAAGAAAAAGAAGGAAGGAAAGGAGAGGGAAAGGGAAGGGTAAAAGATAGATCACCAGCCCTGGTTCCAGCATCGGTCCAGCCTGTGGAATGTCCAGAGTCCTGGGGATGTGGCCATTCCTGGCTACTTGCCGCCTCTCGACCAACTCTTGTACTTCGGACAGAACTCACCTAAAAGCAGAACGTCTTTAGGAGCTTTTTCTAATGATACCTTTCCAACAAAAATACTTGGAAATAGGTCATAAAATGGCAGTGGTTCTCATGGATATGTGCGTGTCCATTTAAGTAGCAGTAAAACTCAGAACAGCAGCCAGTAATAAATAACTTCGACTTTAGCATGGGTTTTGAGGCCCATTGTAATTGGAAATCCATTCCAAAACCAGAGTTAATGTCACACAAAGGATTGAACCTATTAAGACCTTGATCTGGGACAAAATAAAAGTGCATCGAATAAAGGATGCACTTCTTCTTCAACACTTCCTTCTGCAGGTACCAGGCAGACACCCTGTCTAAACCAGTTATTCCCACTGAACCACTGGCTGTGCCTTCTGCTTCAAAACACACAGTTCACAACATAGCAACTGGGTTTCTCATTGGAGTGGAACACGAAGTCCAGGGATGGGTACACATCTCTAAATATATCCCACTGAGTTTAAGCACTGCTTTATGTATCTGCTCGAGGATGTAAGAACTTTCAGCACTTAGCATTTGCGGTTGTTAGGTATTTTGAGTTAAATATTAAGCCTTTTAGACTAAATAAAAAAAGAATGTCAGGGAGAGAGTGTCTAATATTTAACTTTAGGCAGAAGGTGTGCAGGGGTAGTCTGGTTTCATCAAGGCATTTGGAGATACGTGATTCTTTCTCTCTAATTCACCCTTTTTAACTGAAAAAGTTTCAGTGAAATTACTTTTCTTTCCCAAACATATTTCTGAAGGGCAATAATAAGCAGTGACTGATACATACTGATCATCTGATACATACTGATCATCTGATTAACCAAATTTGCTTTAATGGCCAATTTTAAAGGTACCTATCAGTAATATTTTGCTCTGTTCATGGCGGGCAGATCTTTAAACATTGCAGGGAGGGAGATCAGTGCAAAAATCAGCTGACAATACAGGGGGGAAATGAAGAGGCCAAGTAAGTTCATTTCCATATTGGCATACCCAGGATGTCAACAGATAAAGTGTTTCTGGAGGATTCATAGAAACAAACAGAAGGGCCTGGGTTTCTCTGGGAACTGTTCAAGTTCTTTTCTGCCTGGACTGCAAATTAAAGGGAAAAACAGCAGGTCTATTTTGTATCCAGCTCCTGAAGAAGGTCACATAACTGAACTTTTCTCTTCAAGTTCTATTCTTAGTGTGAACTTTCACTGACTTCTCTATTGGTGCCTTGTTTATTTGTAATTTAGTAAATTGTACTACATGTAGGAAATGGACTTCATGGCAATAAAACTGAAGCCCATGAAAAGAATATTTAGGAACAGTGGAGACCTGAAAAAACAGAACATTTCCTGTGCACCGTATCAACCATCCTGCAACAACACAGTGAGGTCCAGACTGCATGAATAGGAAATGACAAGCCTAGAATTACTAATAATGATGAAAGGAGATCAGGCTATTCCATAGGGACTGCGTATATGTAAAGGTATAACTCCAGCCAACGCAATAAACCTTCAAAGCACGAAATGTTAATGTTGAGCAGGAAAGTAACCTAATAAAGGAAGATGCCTTCCATATCCCAGACAAAGCATATTAGAGGGCTTGGATTTAAGTCTGAATATTCCACCTCAGTCATTGCAATTATCTGTTAAGTAGGATGCTTGAATCCAGATCCCAGTTCTGATTCTGACTTCTTCAAACCTCTGTATTTAAACTTCTTCCCCATTCTGCATTACCTGGACCAAGTAATTGTTTTGGGAAACAGCTGAATTTTTTGGTATGAACCCAACCTGTAATAACTGATTTAGAGGAAAATAAGTATTTTATGGAACAAAAGCTCTTCAAAACGAGGGAAAATTCCTACAGAACAGTTCTGAAGTGCACATGCTTTTCATCTCTATTGCCCTCAGTCAGGGTGGTCCATAAAGTCAGGTATAAAAGTCAGGACCACACAGTGCAATCTGTACAGAAACAGTTCTCATGTGCTTCTGTGCTGAAACCCTGCATTGCACAGACACCATGGCAGAGCTAAAACAGCTTTGGTAATACTGGTCAACAACTCTGTGCTGCAAGACTGTTCCCAAGAGTTCCTGTAAAACCCCACAATAGCACCCTGGCATTAGTCAGAAGCACCCTGGAGAATGAATTTAAGAGCCAAATATCTGGAGTTCAGGCTAAAATTGGGAAAGACCCAAGAAAAGATTTAAACAAACAAACAAAGTCTTTCCACTGTAGCCCAAGATAGGAGGAAAGGCTGAACAGCATGACAAATCAGTGCTCGTAGGCAGGATTAGAGGCAGCATTTCTGTCTGTCCTTCCTAAGGCAGTAGTAGGTATATATACTCCCTCTGAAAAACCCAGCTTCTTACAAACCCTCCTACTATCATCATGTGAATCATGTTTCTGACACCTTCGTCTCCTGTCAGTCCTTGACATGGGTCACACAGAGTTCCCCAGAGCAGCTAAATAAATTAATATCTTATGTCCCTAATCCAGTAGCTGCCTCAGATACCCGCACTGTCATGCAGCTGGTCAATAACACCTATCAGGGGATTTGGGTGGACACAGATGTGTCCGGCTAGGGCACATTGGTGCTCTGTCCAAGCTTGCTTTTTAGATGCTGCAATACCCTTTATAATTATCTTCTACAATGTCCTTTTCCAGTGGCCACAAAATAAAGTACTGAATTGTACTCCAGTCAGGTCTTTACATTGCTTCACCTCAAATACAAATTCCCTTGCTTCATGTAGAAATACAAAACAATTATCTTGAAACACCCCTGATTCAAAACATTTCAAGTGTAAGAGACAGGCAGTGAAGGGGAATTAGCATAATAGAAGTGTAGGAGAGGAGAAGGTCTAAAATATAGAGGGAAGATAAAACACTAAATTCAGGCTCCTTAATACACAGCTAAAAGAAGCTGTCTGTCCTGCTTTGGTTTAAGGGTTCTGTGATGCACGAAAACCAAGATTCTCTGTTTTAAAGTCACTCCTTTGTGCCATGACCTCTTGCTAATAACGCTTAACTTTGGTGGGGGTTTTGGGGTTGGGGTTTTTGCCTTTACAGACAAAGCTCTCTTCCTAATTCTACTTAAGTCCTCACAAGCAGTGTTATCAGTTTTAGAAATGGGTCTGTATGTAAACTTAAGCTGAAGTGAAATTGAGGATTTTTATATGGATGGAAAATTCCAGCCAGCATTTAGATTACCTGTCTTACCTGTGAACTCTGCAAAAGTCATAGGTACAATCACCTATAGAGCAGGAGAGACCTCATCTACTTGGCTTTGTGTCCACTGCTTTTGGCCTCCTGCAGTTCTGAAGACTGGGTGAGGGGAAGTGGCTGAAAACAGGAAGTTTATTGTTGACAATACATTTTGTCTGCTCTCAGGCATGCTTGGGACCAAAGGCAGCCAAAGTCCCCAGGCAGCCCCAAATCTCGGCAGTGAAATCTAAGTTTTCAGCCACTCTCCCCTCCCTCCCACAGGAAAAGCCCAGCTTACAGCTTTCAGAGTTAATGTATCTTTGGAAGATCCCTTCTGTTGTTAGTGCTGTTGTCTTTCTAGCTAGAAACATTTTCCTTGATTGCTTTGTCCAAATCATACCTGAAAATGTATCTTTAAAGCAGAAGAGATTCACAAATTGGCTACTTTGCCAATTAAAAACTTCATCCTTCCCTGGAACATGGCTATCTCCCTGGTGCACAGGAAGTGCATTAAAGAAGTAATAAACACTCATAAAACACATTTAGTGATCTAACATTTAAGAGCAGAGTTCTTGCTCATTACTGTAACTTTCTGCTAAATTACCACCAACAAGATTGCTCATGGGCTCAAAAGGTCAGTGTTATTTTTGCTGTTGAAATCATGGAGTCTGGGAAACAACTGTGTGTAAATTGCTGATAAACTGGAACAAAGACAGAAGAGAAAAACACTGAACATATAAGAATGCAAGTAAACCAGCAGGAAAGGAGGGGAGGGGAGGAATCTCACGGACAGTTTATTAAAAGAACAAAAGAATAAAATCTGGCGCATTTGTTTTCCACAGGTTCAGGAAGCCCGGTCTTTAAGCACCTGCTATAAATAGTGTTCTAATCCTTCATCAAAGCGGGTAGTAGTCTATACCAAAATGAATGAATTTTAGGTATAATCTGGGAAGAGGAAGATGTCCCTCCCCTCATGGGAGGAGAAAGATCTTTTGTTTCAATCCTTGCAGAAATTAGTTATTTCAAAGTGTAAGAGCTGGAGAGATGAGGAAGAACCTGGAACATGACATTTCTATACTGCCAGATTCCTGTCAAGAATATTGTTAGAGAATGGTAGCAAACATCTAATTTGGAATTGAGTAACCTGGTTTTGAGAAAGATGGATTTGAATTTATCACAGGGCTAACTTCAAAATCCTCAAGAAGTTCCCCTCTGAGTGGAAGCACTATGTGGATTGTATGAACTTTGGAAAAGCATTTGATAGGGGTATCATATTGAAAGGAATGGGAACTTGTTTGAAATTCTGAAAAGGACAACTTTCAGTCATTTAACCCTGTATAAAGGATCTGATTGTAATGTAATCCCAAACAGCTGCCTCAGAGCCATCCAAGTTAAAACCAAATGCAGAATACAGGAGCCTTACATTGCCCTTAAGGGGAAAAAAGTAATTGAAAAATTATTTCATGCAAAGAACTGAAAATTGTTGCAGGCGAGCTTATTAGATGGCCTCAGGACCCATTATTTTCTAGGTGAGAGCTTTGGTTAATAGCTTGGCCAGTGGCAAAGTGGTGTTAAATGATTCAATACACTGCCCTGGCTCTCAGTTGTATGGTTTGGGGTTTGGTGGTATTCAAAGTGACTCAAGAACCTTGAAGAGTTTTGTTTCCATAGATTGCCCACTGAACTGGACCCTAATGAGTAACTTTTAGGATAGGCACTGAATAGTTTTCAGGGAGGTCAAAACCTGCACACAGCAGTCAATAAAGTGCTACAATAATCTTTAGTTTTACACTTGACAGCACAAAAGGAACAGCAACATCCACTAACAGTGAACACCTTGCTTTTCTGGGAAGGCATTCAAGCTGAGATTGAGGAAATTACAATAAGGCTCTTTCTCACAGAGGATGAAACCCTTCCCACCACTGGAATTATTAGGGAAAAACTGCTAGATCTCTCATACAGGCCCTGTATAAAAGGACCTCCAGAGCAGATTGCACATGCTGGCCCAAAGGCAGGACATTCTCCATATTAAAATACTTCCTCAGTCTCTCACCAAAGCCATTCAACTCACAGCTCCCACTAACCAGAAGGAACTAGACTGCAGAGTGATTTCGGTGGCAGGAAAGGGAAGAAAAAAGGGAGCATCTGTGGGATCCATCTGCTGCACCATGATGTGGGAGCACAATTTTGTGCTAACAAGTGGCAAAGGGGCTTCAACCCTTCAACTGAATTTGTCCAATGAGTTGATCCATACCCTTGATGCCTGGGAACAGTCTCTCAGGATTTTAGAGGTTTTGTACACAGGGACTTACACTGACACCCAGCCCAGAAACTTCTGCTTGAGAATAACCTGATCTGCTGTAGAATTTATTTCTGAGTAACATATTCTTATTGCACAGTGAGAATATCTTTGACATTACTGAGAATACAGGTGCTAACCAGAAGTAATATCTCACTTGAACTGCAGACTCCACTACAACCCAAAACAGTTTTTCAGTGTAAACAAGCCCTTTTTTCAGAGAAGTTGGAAGACAACAAAGCTTGCCATCTTTTAAGGACAACTCATGGAAGGGATGCTGTGAGGCCTCAATGGCACATTTGTGTAGTAAAGGCCAATATCTCTGGCTCACAGCAACATGTGAAATTGGGCAGGCGGCTGCAGCTGCACTTGGCAAACAGTCATAACATAATCTTGACACTCTAAATGATGGTTATTGAACTAGTGTCTTCATGAACAGCCTAGATTCTGGCAAAAGGGCATGAGGAAGACAAAACAGAAGTTTAATTAACTTAACAGGAAAGGAAAAATCTCCTAGATAAAAGGAAAATAGCCATTTCTGAGCCAAGTGTTTAAAGGGCTCTCAGACCTTCCCAGGCCAAAGAGTGTCTGTGTTTAATGCTGACTTCCTTCCAGCTCTGTCTGTGCCAGAAATAACTCGTCAATGGAGTATATCTTATTAGTATACCTTTTATTCCTGCACAGGAAAGTGATACTTGCTGCTGACGTGCTGCTGGCACATGAGGAAGAAGGAAGGTGAACTTTTGAAGAGTGTAACACATCCTACTGTCCTTCCTGAGCCCATATGAATGTCTGCAGACTTGTAATGGCACAAACTGAAATCTTCCAAATGAGAGACAGCACCTGTGCACCAAGGCAAGAGGGGATCTGCAAGGATTGATTTGCTTCTTCAAGATCTTGGGTATTTTCAGCATCTTTTAAAGGCTCGTTAGCAGTTTACGTCACTGGTGTTACGTCATTGGTGACATGTTCCCAGCCACAGCAGAGGGAACCAGGAGTGATGACTCTGGTTCATCACATTACAGTGGTCACACAACACACTGAACCGTGGCCAGTCGGGTTGTACACACAAAACAGACTCACGTGGTGCCTCGAGGCACAACATGCAACTTGACTTGAGTGACGTGCAAGTCACTGGAATTTAAACCAGTGGGACACACATGAGAAGACAGGATGTGTTAGAAACAAAAAGTCAGTAGAAAGAAGGAAGGGAAGAGATTGTGGATGACCTGCTGGTGGAGATAATTTCCCTGCTGAGCAATAGTTACCATACCGACAACTTCTGAGCAAATTTCCAACAGTAACTTGTAGGCAGGCTCTTTGTTTGGCTTTGGGGATTTTTCTGTTTACCAGCTAGACTCCATATGAGACCTTTGGTCCAACCTCACGGTGCAAAGTTCTGTGGGTCCAGAGGAGATGACAGTACTAAATTTATAGCCCAAATACCATTAAGGATGGAATGTAGTCCTTTCCAGGAACAAGTGAGACACTCTTCCCACAGCCAAAGAGAGGGGCTTTTATCTCTTTCCTTCTGCACGCAGGCACCCTCCTGCTCCCCCCACTGTGCTGCATGCATATAGCCATTTCCTGAAACATTTCAAATTTGTTTTCCTTAGGTTATTTGTGTCTACGGCCACCAGATGGTCTGTGTCAAAGCTGATATGTTCAACATATTATTCCATTATCCTATTAGGTTGAACATGTCCTTCCTCCCATGAGAGCTGTTAAGATATCACCCATACAGAAAAGAGGCAGCTTTAGTCCCACTGTCACCTCCTTTCTTCTTCTGTGTAATTCACTATCCTCAGTGATCCTATAGCACATAGCTAACATTTTAGCCTATCATGATATTCTGTGTTCATACTTTCAAGAAATAATATCTAGCTATTTAATATCCAGCTCCCTCAATGAACAAGCTGCACACGTATCAGGTGTGATAAAAAATATCTCTGAAGACTTGAAAAAGACAATGATGATGCTTTCTTCTTTTCGAATAAAAATTTCCTATATTGTTTTATAGGACTCTGTAATTTGAAATGATCCTCCATCAAGATACCAGTCATATTTCCGAAACTGCTCTCTTGATCTTAAAAAGTCTTGGAAAACATCTGCAATTCAGGTCAATGACATTTAAACTGAGGAAATGGTCACCTTTGGTTTTCCTCTGAGGGCTTTTCATGCCCCTGGGAATGGGAGAACAGAAATTCCTGGCTGGTTTCCACGACCCCAAGGACTGAACTTTCTTTGCTTGAGGAGCCTTCCCAACCCCTGCACCATCTACAACTAAGACAGCTTGTGTCAACAAAGATTATTTAAAAGATACTGTTCCAAGTTGGTAGGGGTAGAAGGCAATGGAAGATGAGAAAGATGCAGAGAAAGCCCCACTGATGGGGATGGAGGCAGCCGGCACACAAAGGAATGAGCCTCCATCAAAGATACCCAGGATCTCCTGTGGGAATTCTTAATCACTAGCAGCAACAAGAGCGCTAGCTCTTGCTTTTCTCCAGGATGCAACTCTGGGTGAGAAATACTCTGAACAAAAGACCCTTCTTTTTACATACCAAAAATAAATGTTTTTGGAAAAAGGAATACCCCCCCTTTATTTGCATGCCTGGAGATTTTTGCTATCTGCTTACTTACCCTTTACATCCCCTGTTCCACAATGGGAAGCAGTCACAAGTGTGTCACTCAAAAAATATGTTGACACTCAGTTCAGTTCCTCCTGGCCCCGGCATAATGACAGTCACCAGCATCAGCTCAGTTCCAGGAACTGAATAAAATTAGTTATTTTCTAAAAGCCTTCATCAAGCCAGGCTGTGCCCTGGGAAGCCCCTCTAGCACAGCCTCCTCCTGTGTTAATCAGAAAGAGCAGTGAAGAACACATACCTGCTCACCTACACATCCACACTCCTCACCCTGACTCCACAGAGCATTAGCAGGCACTTCGAGCGGAGGTGAAGATGTGTGAGTAGGGTCCACACAGCTCCTTCAAGAGGCACCAAAATTCATAATTGTCCCAGGAAGAGACAGTGTTCATCTCAATTATTGTTGCATCCCCTTCAGCAATAGAGTTTTTTTGATCTTGTAACACACGGGTTGTATGTTCTCCCCAGAGAGGTGGGTAGTGGCAGGTGAAAATTAACCAACATGCACCTAAAACACAGAAAGGTAATTAATAAATTGATATTAGGGCAAAACAGTAGAGGCTATTATTAGTAGTTCCTGCTGCAAGTGGCTGATGGCTCACCCCTTTAGATGATGGCAGAGGAGCTCTGAGAGATGTTTTGGCTGAGGAGCCATCCCTGTGAGCAGCAGCTCCCAACAGAGGAGAGCAGCCGTGGAACTGCTACTGAGTGATGGGACAGTTGGGGGATGCCGGAGAGTCTCTTACATGTCCTGTAACTCAGACCATATCTAGTATCTCTTCTAATCCACAGGGGTACCATTTCTCATGCCCTTTCTTGCTGGATTGCTTTTGTCACTACAAATCCAGATGTTTAGGCTTTGTGAGGGAAGAAGCAATTACACTGAAGGGCTGCTCAGCATTGCAAAACAACATCCAGTTAGGCTCTGGTCCTGAGGAATTGCAACACTTCAGAGATTCGCTTGGACCTTGCATTCAGTGTACGAAAAAATGATACACTGACTGTCACATCTGCTGGTCTGTGCTTCTCTGGTCACCTTCTGCGCCTAATCTCATGTTAACTATTGCAGGTCTTCAAAGCTTTCTTCTAGCATAATGTAATTTTCCACTGCAAGCAAGACCTTTCAGAAACCAAACCACCGGGAAGCTCTGTGTACACAAAGCAGTAGTTTTCAGAGTGGAAGCTCTACCCAAGACTATAAGCAAAATCTCAGTGGAAAGATTCCTCACTTCCTACAGGTACAAAGAATCGTGCTCTAGTCATGCTGAATTACAGGATCTTGAATTACCAGTCCTAGAGGAATGCTTACTTACAAAGCAGAGATTTAACAGAATAATAGAATATAAAGGCGAGAGAAGCAGCAGTACAAAAATACCTTCGGTCTCACCACAGTTTCAAAATGTGCCCAGCCCCTGGAGCCACAGATTACTGGACAGAGGCTGGGAGCAGCAATAAGAGCTGCCTGCAAATGCTATTCCTAAAGATTGTGCAATTTAACCCAGCTATTATGAAGATGGATGGATGCAGCATGCACATGTATTGCTGCCTGCTCCACACAATGGCTGAAATTGGGCAGAGCGAGGGAAGACATAGTGCAATTTGCAAATAACTGATATGCCTGTGGCCTTTCTTCACCTTTCCATCTCCTTATGCATTAGGCAAAATATTAATATCCCAGGCAATAACCGTTCCCAGTTGAGACCTCTGCATCCGCCTCCTTCTTCCTGCCTCTGATTTGCCAGTGATTCAGCTTCCCTCATCCATGTGTACTCGGCCTATAAGTATGTTCTCACTTACCTTCAAAAACTCAAACAAAACTTCTAAAATTACTACCATTTTGTCTCTCAGCTGCCTGCTTACAATTCACAGCTTCCATATGGTCTGGATGAACTCAGATACACGATCAAATTGGTGCTTGTTTCTGTTATTCCTTTGTCTTATTTCTATATCTCATCTTTTTTATGCTATATTTTATTTTCGCTTGTTTAATGTGTACAGCTGCTAACAAAGCAAGAGCCAAACTCAACAACAACAACAAAGATATTTAGGGTAATTTCCTTTCTTACATGTAGAAAACCATCTAATGCCCAGCCTCTCAGGATGACTTACCTTACTTAACAGTGAGCCCTTTGGGTTTATTGAACGTCTTGTGCATGCAGGGACATGTTTGCAATTTTACCAAGGTGAAGAAAAATAGCACTTTTATTAGTTGCCAGGCCAGTGAACAATCACAGCCAGAAAACCTTGTTGCTTCTGACCACAGTTGCTCATCCTTCAGGGGCACCTGAACTAAGTGAAATATCATAACAAAGGATCAATTATGTTACAGCTGAGAAACACAGAAATGTCTTCCTGAGCAAAATTCCAAAATGTGGTTTGCAAATAGAGAGTGCTGAAGGGAAAGAAAAATCAACCACAAAGCAAACAAACAAAGGGGAAGACCCTCCAAAAGAAAAGAGGCCTCATAAACATGAAGTGAGAAGCCACACAAGTACAAGGCAAAGGGAAGAGCTGCCACCCAGCTTGCTCCTGCACTCTGGCAAGGCACTGTCCAGTTCAACTAGCCTGAATGTTTTCTGTCTACACCCAAATAAATAAGGACCAGGGTTAATAAGCTTAATAAACCCAAATTTCAGAGTCATTTAGAGGCACTTCTTGGTCTTAAGTTGCTTAATTGCTTTTAAAAATCCTTTGTCGTTGCCCCATTCCCCCTTGACTTCTTGGCATCTCTCTAAGGGCCTTAGTCTTGATGCTGAGTCAAGTCATGTGTCCTGGTCAGAGTCTCCATCGTTCTCTCCTTTAAGTGCGGAGGGACCTGCCTGAACTAAACCACCAGAGAAGTCCACAGAAGCTGCTTTACTGACCTGAGATTTCTACCCAAAAGTGAACAGGATTTTATTTGCTCTTGCCTCACACAGAATGACACATCACAGGTGTCACCTCCTCAGGAAAGACCACTTGCATGAGTGTCCCCCAGTCCAGTCCATCCTCAGCTGAATACAAAACTGACATGTCCATCCCTTCTCATTGGGATATAACACTCGGTCCAAACCTGAATTCACAGTCACGCACAGGCTGTGGATCACACTGGGCCTTCCATATAAACAGCAGTAAATGTATTTGATGGGTTTTTTACAGAGCCATCTGTAGACCAAACAGCTTCCGGTGTCATCTCCAGCCTGGCAAAACGTTTAAACTGAGCAGGGACCAGATTATCCGGGAACCTGGAAGACCACAGACAGCAGAGGGAGCACTCACTGCTCGTGTCCTCAGCTCGAGCATCCTGTCCGAGTTCAACAACGAAAACCAGAAGTAAAAATGACCCTCGGCAGCCACCTAGAAAAATGGAGGTACCACTATGCACACGCTGCACTTTTGGTTCAAATGCTGCTGAATTATTAGACCAAGTTAATGCCTAAATCAGGTGCTTAAGAAGGGCTGTGTTTTTGGAGGATGTTCTGTGCTGCACCAAGCACACAGCGATCACAGCACACACTTAGTCCAGATTCAGGTTTGTATCTAGAGTTTTACTGGAGATGTGGAGATGGAAGTGATGTCTGGACTGGACTGCTGGAGCCACCAGTTTTGGTCCCACCTTTCCTGCAGTGCTGCTGGAAATTCCTGTGAAGGCTCCATCCCACCACATCCCAGCCTCCAACTGTTGAAAGTGGAGGCAACACTGAGCTCCCCCATGAAGTGTGGACACCTCTCATGACAGTCACTAGAGATGAAACATTCTGTGAGCTGAATCCTATCAACTTAGTGGCTGAAACATTCCTGTAAGTACCAAACTTTAAGCAGCTAAAAAAAGAAACAGTCGGGGTGAAATGTCAAGATTACTCTATTGAAATGCAGGGCAGATGCTTCCTAGTCTGCTTACTGGCACCCTTACCGATGGGTTGTTGTCAGCAGTCCTGTCATTCCAGGCTTTCTAGATGTGTAAGGAATCACCCCAATCCCTGACTCCAGAAGTCACCTTTTCCCCACCATGTGCTTCCCAAGGCATAGGAACAGCAATTGCCTCTACTCAGCAAATCAAACTTATTCAGATAAAACACAAGCCCTTTAGACAACCCTTTCTGTTCCCCCAGCAAGCAAAAGGAAATGCTGTAAATAAGTGGAAAGGCTCAGTGCTGCCACTATTTCCTGACTCCCAGCACCAAATGAGAGCACAGGGGTCTGTGATCAAGGAGAATATTCCTGATGAGAAACTATCTGCGGCCTTTTGGAAATTTCTTATCAAAAGGGCCCCATTTGCCTGCACAGCCACCTGAGCCTCTGACCTGGTTTCTCCCAGTGATGCTATTCTTTGCTCCCTCTTCCCTTCTTGCTGCTATTTGGCAGGAAGAAATATCAGGGAATCAGCTAGTATATCCCTGGATACCAGTGTAGAGAGGTATGGCCAGCCTCAGGGCCTCTGCCTGACACATCACAGCATGCAGCTTTCCAGGAAGCAGGAGAACGTGGGGCAGAGGAGAAGAAACCAGCAGAGAAACAAAAAGCTAAAAAATTAAAAAGTGCAGAACAGATTGACAAGATGAAATGAAAAAAAACCCCAAAAAAGTGAGGAGGAGAGGAGGAGTGCAACCACCTTCAAAACACAGCACAGGTAGAAGTTGGGGAGCATAAAGAGACAAAACATACTTGAATTTATTGGAACAATAAATTTTCATCTATTCTTCCCATGATCTCTGCCAGCAGTTGCCCCCACCCACCCATGCAGAGTCAGCTTCAATTACCTTACCTCAGGAGCATGCATTACAGGATGTGTACCAAATCAGTGCCTTAGGAAAGCCCATTCAGGAAACATCTACGTGCCCCTTATACAGTTAGCAGGAAGGGATGGAGTGGGGATGCCAGCTGAGAAGGGGATTTTATGCAAACACAGGACTGATGGACTGACAGGGACATGTCCTGCCTGGACCAAATATCGGTGCAGCCACACAATTGCTTCTGTGCACAAAAGCCATCATATTTTAGAGTTGAAAAAATTCTAATCTTAGATGGAGAGTGCTGGGATGAACAACTGGGCCTGGAGGTACCCTCAGGGGACATCCCCTTTTAATCTACATAAGAGACCAAGGCTGATGAGCCTTAGATGCCTTTGGAAGGTGTTTTAACCTCAGAGTTTTGGTATGAACTTATGGCATTGAAACAAGCAGCCAAGTCACTTGGAGCAACAACAAAGACAATACCAGTCCAAAATGTTCCCCCTGTAGCTGAGGTTGGGAAAAGGTGTGATTTCCATGTGCAATACACAAAGGTCTTAGATGCTGCAAAATCTACCAGTCAGCTATTGGAACAGCCCTTGACACACTGGTGCAAGTCTTCAGTGCATTTCCTAAAGTGCTGAACAGAGATCTCAGAGGACATAGCCACAGACTAATACCTCTTTTAGGGACATGATGTCTCACAGAAATGTCCCATTCTCCTGCTTTCATTGCCCCAGAGAAATGGGATGTAACATGCTGCCAACAGCTGCGAGCAAACAAGATTGTCCACACAGCAGCTGTAAGGCAATGGAACTGAGGAGAGATAAATTTCTGTCTCTAACAATAGCTAATGGGCTCCAGGCAGACTGGCAGCTGCAAAGCACCCAGTTCCCTGCTCTGGTTCTGCTGACCAGGCACCTCTGGGACTGTACTTAGAGCTGGTGAAGAAAAGAGGCAGAACAAGTCTGCTTCCATCTATTTTTATACTGCAGATCCATCTGCTTCTCTCCACAGCTGGCAAGGCCTGGAGCTCAGTTTAGATCCTCCCAACAAAAGCCTCTTTATGAGGCATGGGAATCCCCCAGCACTATCAACACCATTTGGATTGGATTGCCCAGGCACAGGCTATTTTGGGCACCACAGGTGGTTTCTCCATCTCACTGAGCACAGGGATGGAGCCACAGATGCCTCACCACAATACTGCTCAGCCATTCCACCAGGGGAAAACTGAGCAGTATGAAGGTTCTGATAAACGCATTGGGTCTGGGGGGATGGGACACAAAGGGAAGAGTTCAAGTGAACAGGTTTCACAGGTGAGACAGAGCAGAATTTCCATCAACACCAAGACTGAGAACTGCTTTTGAGACAGAAAAACAGAGCAGAGCTGATCAGAGTCTCTGCCCTGAGCAAAGCACTAACTCACCCCACATCTAGACCCAAGATATTTATTCTACAGACCCCGCACCCTAGAGGGCAACTCCTGCTCTGGGCAACTCTTTGCTCTGGGCAAAACAGAAACCTCCTTTTCTCTCCTCTCCTGTCTGTCCAGGCAGTAACTCGTTCCTCTGAGCTGAGGTTCAACATCTGCTTGCTCCTGTTGGAGAGAGCGCCAAGCTCTGGGTTTCCCCCCAACACACAAGCAGCAGAAAGCTCTCCCAGCCTCTCCTTTCTCTGTTATCTTATTGCATGGATGCTATTTCCTGTGTTTATTTTTCTTGTCTGCTTAGCTGGCCTGGAGGGTCTCACCTGCTGGAAAACTGCCACTACTTCTCTATCTGCAACACTGGACAAGGGTTAGCAAAAAAAAAATAGTTTTAGGTCACTTCTAGTTTCCTTAGGATGCCTGACAACCAGCAGAGGCCAAAGGCCACAGATGCTGAGGGAGAGCAGGTTCCTGTGTGTCCTTACCTGGAAGTGACATCAGCAGATGCATCTCTTTAGGAAGAACAGGGACACATTTCACAGCGCTGAGATTCATCTGGCACGTAGAGAACACAGCCACCTGGAAAACACTGAATTCATGGCCCTGTCCTTAAGGACCTCCCTTTGGACAGTGTGAACGTGTCTCTGCAGCAGACACAGCACAGCTCTTCCAAGACCTGACTGACACACAGGCTTCAGCATTCAGTGTCATCCACATGTCACTGACATCCTGACCCCAGGACACAGCCTTATGCTTTTTGATGGGAAGAAGGCATTAAACTCTCCCTGGGAGGACTGAATGTCCCACACAGTGTTTCCAAATCAAATGCTGATGGCAATATCCTCCTGCAAGGGAATCAGAGACTTCTGTTAGCATAGAGAGCCCACCCTTTCCTCCAGCTACACAGTGAAAATCTACAGGAACATGGTTGCTACAGTCCTTTGAAAGTGCAGGTAGTGCTGAACCATGGAAAGGCACAGGCAGCCCCTGCATCTCGGATAAACCTCTTGAGCATTAGGTCTGGTGCATGGCAGGAAAGGAGGGATCATCTGCAAATGTAGAATTTAGGATGGGAGAGAAATTGCTTGGGGAGCAAGTGCTGAGAGAAAGCAAGCTAGAAGTGTGTCTGATTAAAAGACTTGATTCCTTTGCATTGGCTCAATCCATAAGGAATAGGGGATCTTGGGTTTAATTTTGTTGCAGATGAATGCTAGCTGGGTTAGTTCTGCAGACTGGAAGGCCTCGGTGCAAGTTAGGGATATTATTGTGTATTTCCTCTGGAAGGAAATCAAAATGCTGTTTCTCATGACTTCAGAAAGGACGCAGCTGTAGAAAAAGCAGCTGAGTCTCAGCTCTACTTGTGGCATTGAGTTACCGATGGTGGGAGAAAAGACTATTTCTGTTTTTCCAATGCAACCTTTAGCATTTTGATCCTTCTGGAATTAGAGGAGGATCTTGAGGAGGGTCTGAGACTTTTTTTGTCTCCACCCTATTCTGTTAGTGCTTTTGGCATGGATATAAAGAAAGGCAGGAAACACTTGGAATACTGGACTGCTCCCAAATGGCAGGCACCTCAGAAATGAGGCAGTCAGTTGTCCTTTAAGATGCTGGGTGCAATGTAGCCCAGCACCCCTGTACTGGTGCTTGGTGCTCTCCTCTTGAGACTCTGCCTTTGAATATAGTCACAATCGTTGTGAATTAACTGCAGTTGTCTCCTGGTAGCCTCTCTGGGACTGGGAATGCAAACATTAGCCCTCTTCTCTCTGATGTCTTTTGGATCTGCAGAATAACTTCACAATCACATGTGTTACCAGCACAGAACAGCTTCAAGTCAGCAGCGCGATCTTCAGTTGCCTGCAAAGGAGCCTTGTGTATCACAGGGCTGGATCAGGAAACCTGTGATTGCTCACAATCACATTAACAGAGAAGACAGGATGTCAGGCCGTCACTTGGCAGCAGGCAGGAGTCAGAGCTACCATTCCTGTCACCTGTGAAACCAGTCAAATTCTCTGGATGATGGAATGGTTTAATATCACAGGATCCAGTGTGTGTGTGGCAGGGCTGCTCAAGACATTAACACAGGAAGCAATATTATTCAATGTCAGCTTAACTGCCTGGGAGGTTATACAGTAATATGGAAGGATGGGAGCCCACTTGGGCCCAAGACTCACACCCCTGAAAACAGCATTTCTCCTTGGCAGGACTCTTCTGTCTATGACTTGGTGGTAAAAGGTTGTATGAGCATGGAGTCAAAACGGCTTTCACCCAGCCCAGATCAGCATGGTCAGAGGTGCTGGGCCCAGCACACCTGTCCCACAGGAGGCTCCAGCATCTGCCACTGCTCAGCCCTTCAGCACCTCCAAAATAGGAACTTGGCAAACAAAGCTAACAGAGTGCATTGCTAAGCAGAACATTCTGCCGAGTCCCAACACCAGGACTGCATGTTATAGGGCACTTGCCAATTCCTGAGTCAACTTTATTTATTATACACTAGAAAGGTCATGACGAATCTCAAAAGATAAAATCTGTGTCTGTCAAGTCACCTTCCTTATTTTCATTGGCCCAGACCCTCACGTTCCACACCAACAATAACAGGACATGGGTTCAAGAGGCACCATGAGTGCAGCTTACCCTGAAATGGCCCAGGCTTGTTTTGCATTCTTCATAGAACTGATCCAGGCTGCTCAATTCTCTTTATTAGGAGGTGGTTTTTTTTCCTGGATGCAATCACCACACTGCACAATACCCCCAGTTCCATAGAAATCCCAAAGAGCAGGCACAAGCTTTCACAGCCCAGATTATGCCAAATACCCAAATGATGCAGCTGCAAGTTCTCCAGCAATATGAAGATATGCTTAACACCCATTTAGAAGTAATATCCTGGACCAATATCAGCCCAAAAGACATCCCCATGATCTCATCAACAGCTGATGCAACAAGATAGCCCATGCATATAGATTTCTTCGTTGTCGTTATGAGCTGTTACCTAGGAAAGGCAAAAGATTGGAGATGCCTCAGGCTCCAAGGTAAATCCTTGGCAAAACCTGAGCAATTGCAGTTTCAGTGCTGTCAGTGTCCAAGCTAGAAGGTTTGAAGACTTCACTGGGACCTGTAGAAGTTGCAGTCACTTCTCTGGATTGCAGCAGAACACTCCCAAAAACCACAGTCCCTGCTTTGGAGATCAGTGTAACTGTCTCAGACCACACAGTATGGATCTGCACTCCACATAACCTCATCTTTACACAGCTGACTCTGAACTTGCAGATGGAAAGTTCTTTTCCCTCTCTTTGCTTTTCACTTGCTGAAAAATCACCATGCTACTCTCAGACCCAAACTTGGTTTAGATTACTTTCTTTGACGTGTTGCAAGGACTCCAACTCTTGAAATGAAATTCTGATTTTCTGAGATCTAGACAGCACTTTCCTGATACTGCAGGATCTTAGCAATGACTGCTGCAGTCCCAAAGCAGAGAAATGACTGCATCTTACAGCCAGAACTCCTCCAACACCTCCACCCACTGGGTCATTTCTGAGGAAATGTCTCCAATATCCAGAGATGCCCCTCTTTGTTATCCGAACAACACTGAAGAGGAGATTGGGAAGTCAGGGAGGAACACAGCTCCACTTACTATTCAGTGAGACTCCAACCTGCAGTGTGCCACATCATCTAACCTGAGGTGCTTATCTGTGGGATCAGAGAAGTGGATTCCTCCCAGGATCACTCCAAGCTGGCAAAAGTCTGTCTCCTTCCCATGAATGAACACACAGAGAATCTTATTTCTCACGTGGTCACAGTCAAATGCAAGACTGGAGGCATCTTTCCTGTGAAAGTAAATTGTGAGCTCCACAGGATGTCAGAGGTGGTGCTCAGAGCTTTTTAACTACCTGAAACTCCTTGAAACACATGCAGGCACTTGTGTGTATTTTGCTTAGCAGCAAAAGCTTCCTGTTTGGGGGCAAAAGTGACAAGGAAGATCCTGCTGCTTTAAATACTGTGAAAAGCTCTTTAGCCAAAATCATTATCTCCCATTAGTAGGGAAAACCTACTAATCCTCCACAGCCCCATTCTACTTCACCATTCAGAAATGTCAGCAGATCCCCAGTGCTGCAGTCAGCTCTTGTCCACAGCAAAAGCCCTGCAGAGTCTAATTGCTCTGGGTGACTGAGCCAAGGCGTGGATCTCTGAGCAGAGATTGCCCGATCAGGCCAATTGTGTTAAGCTGGGAGCTCTCTCTGTTCTTCCAAGTTCTTTTTCTTAGGTACAAGCATTGTTCCCGCTGGGCTCCTGCAGACGCCCATTGTTCCACAGCTCCCAGCCTTTGATGATGAAGAACAAAACGCTCAGTGTTTGTGAAAGGAGGGAAAATCAAAAAGATTTTCAATTACACACTTGGTTGAACAGCTTTGCCAGTTGGCTGCAGAGCACCAGGGTGCCAGCACCTCTCCACAAACTGGGGCCTCCCGTCAGGCAGCCCTGAGCACAGCCGCAAAGTGACCCAAAAGAGGGTTGATGGCTATCTGATGAACTTTCATTTCAGAACCTCCCAATTCAAAGTGCTCTTGGATTAAACAGACTTTGATTGCCCTCCTTAGACACACATTTAGTAGCTGCCAGCTGGAAAAAGCTGGAAATTACTCCTGCTTCAGCACTGCTCACATTTGACAGGAGAAACACCACAGTGGCATCTAGATTTTCTACCTCCATTTCTAGACTAATTTGGCTGGCAGGAACTGGGCAGAAGTCTGAAAGGGTGATGGTCTGAGGTGCACCAGCAGGGCCACATGGAAGGAGAGCCAGCAGGCTGGGATGGCCCAGTCACAGCTGGCAAAGCTGTTGCACGGTGCAATGGACCCTCAGGTCCTGCTGTGGAACACCCCCTTCCTGCCAGGGCAGTGATTTGGGTGAAAACAGCTCTACTTTGTGTTCCATACACAGCTGTGAATGATTTCTCCTACTGCCACGATGACAGACTCTGGGATGTCAGAGATGGGAGGAGCCTTCTAGTCCATTTGGGTCTGTCACCTTAGCCCATGCGAATCTCTCCTGTGAAAGCACAGGCAGCGCCAGGGAGAGAGCTCTCCAGAAGGATCAATCTATGGAGACAGCTAACAATATAATAAGAAAATGCTTGCATAGTAGATCCAGCCAGCCGGATCTTCCTGGGACAAAGGCACTTACACTCTCTTTTACAAATATATTTTATTATTTTAATGCTTATTAAGAAATGTAACCAAGACAGACTCCGCAGCACCAGCGGCTCCTCACTGCCCAGCAGTCTGATGACTTCACAGATATGAAAACTTCACAGATTCAAAAAAAACTTTGGTCAATGCACTTTAAATACATTTGCATGCACAGATTCTCCCATCCCCTTCCCCGCTTCCCCCCCTCCCAATGGTAACTGACAGAGGGAAAACAACACCTATATCATAAAACATTTAAATTAAAAGAGTAATTGTTTCATACTGACAGCATGTGCAGCAGGATGTTCATAGTGTCTTGGTTTGCAGACCACAGAGAACCTCATCACAGGGCAGGAACACCAGCTCCTGAGACAGTGGGGGGAGCGAAGGATGTTCTCAGATCAACAGGTCTTGATTTTAACACATACTTGTGTGAACAGCCCCAGCAGGCAAGTAAGATGAGGAGTTACACACAACATTGCTCCAGTTTGAGGATTCTCATCTGTCAGGGTTAGTCACCTCTCATTCAAATGAGGAACTGGTGATTTTTGTTACTCTTGATGTGTTTTGCCATAAAGATAGCCAGAAGCTCAGGGCTGGAAAGAAAAAAACTCTGAAATGACTCAGTGCAATTTGATGCCCAAAACAAATTGGGAGAGAACTGACTTTTAGGCAGCTGAACTTAGCAAACACCACCAGAGAGTATTGCACGCAGGTTTAATGCTTCGCAGCACCACTGCAGCCTGTTTGTCCTTCCACGGATCTTGGCTGCATGGATTTGGTGTTATGTAGGGCCCATGCTCATGGAAGCAGAATGGGATTTGTTATACCTGGATGTGCTCATGGAAGGGAACAATGTATCTGGAAAGGCCAGAATCCATAAGAACCATCCCTGCCTCAGTCATTATAGACCATACAAAGTCAACCCTCTGCACAGCCCAGGCAGGGCTGATCCTTGCAGTGACGCCAGGAGAGCTGTAAGTCTGTACATCTCTTCCAGAGTCCTTCCTCAGCAAGTCACACCTTGGTCTCAAGCCAGCATCATCTTTACACCCCACAGCATCTCCCAGCACATTCCTGCTCCCCTGAAATCCTCCCAAACACCTACTCTACAAATCCTCCTTCACTACTAAGATTTCTTGTCCATCCTGACCCTCCAGTCTCCCACAACTTAGAGACTTCTCTATATCCACCAGCATCTCTTGAGGCCTCTTTTCAAAAACTGATCAAAGGTTCAGACTATTCTATGTCACTCCAAGTCCACCTGCACCCTAGCACCAACTGGGACCACTGAGAAACCCTTTCTGCTTCCAGTATTCCCAGCTGTCCCACCATGCCAAATCGCTTCTCTGTTCAAGAGCTGCAATTCAAGCTTGCACAGAGCTTTGAAATATCACCGATCCAAAAGGAACACTGCAGGACTCAGCTGTAAGTGCATTTATTTGCACACACAAAAAACAGTGCCCTATTGAGGAGAGAGCCCCAAGAACTCTTGGTAAAATTACTCCTGGCAACTGATCGAACTTTGCTTTCTCCAAAACTCTTATAAAGCAAATAAACCCTGGAGCCTAAGAGTCTTCAGGGAATGATGAAATTCACGGAATGCCCTCACACCAAATGAGGCACCACATCTCTCTATGCATCTTCATATTTTTTTAGCAAGAAGTTCTCATTCAATGAAATTAGTCTCTTCTGACCCCAGCTCCTACTCTGTGGACCCACTGCACCTGGGATTCCCAAGGAGGTCTTCTCCAGCTTCTCCTGATAGTCACCTCATTCTTCCCTTTGTCTTGGAACCATCTTTTTTATCCAGAACAGCTGGATCAGCTAAACAATCTCCAGCTGGAAGAAAAATGGGGGTATGAGTGGTCCTGGGAAGTCTGAAAGGCAGGTACTTTTCTCAAGAGTGGAGAGCTGCCAGGAGAAGGAAAGAGCACACTTCATTGATGGGACCTATTGCTTCTTTTTGTTTTGAAGGAAAACAAACCAAAAAGCAGGAAGCCCTGGAATTAGGATCCCTAGGAAACAAGAAATAAGAAGTCCAAAATTCTGTTCAAAAGACTCTTGCTCTCCCCAGCAACTGCTTCAGAAATATCCTTTGAGGGTCCATCTCAGCCATATGTTTGCCAGAAGGCCTAGCATGTGGTGCAGCTGCCATCCCTTCCTTCCTGTGACTGCAGAGAGCTCTGCAAACCACGCTCTCTCTGCCCTGCACTTCCTCCTGCACACAGCCCACCCCCTTCACACACCCTTTTCACTTCAAATCTGGACCACTAATACTGAAAGGGACTGGACACACTTGGGGGGCAGCTCAAGCAGTTACACAAAAGCTAAATTCAAGACATCTGGAAAGTCAGTAAGCTCCCATGGTGATCTGGTTGGGCAGGAAAGTTTTCCAGAGCAATCTGGAAAGCAAAACAATCCTAAGTTTGTCCATCAACAGGGATCAATTTGATTCTTGGGGCAACCAAGCAAGAAACTGCCATAAGTGAGTGTGGAGATGCTCAGGAAACAATAGAAAGCAACCAATCCACACCAGCTGTTGAAAGTCTGATCCAGTGTGGTGCAAATCATCCCTTTACAATGGTAACTAAAGCTCAATAGGCAACACTTCTGCCCTCGTGTGTGTTCCAGCACATGAGCCGTGCTGGTATTTTCCCACACTTCCTTCCCTGCTCTGTGTCTTTGTGGACCTAATTGTTATTGACATGAGTGCCGGATGTAATCTCGTGTTATTCTTAGAACCGTTTCAGCTCCCAGCTGAGGCCTGAAGAGAACATCTCCCCATTTTCCTGAGTTCCTCTGCCACTGTTACAGGAGGTCAGAAGAGCCATCACACAAATAACCTACAGAAATATTCCATCAAGAAAGATAAAGAGTAACGAGATCCCGAGTCACCGTACGGAGGAGCTACCTATGACATCAGTCACAGGGAAATGCCTTAGAGGTCCTTAATGGTGCTGCAGTGATAATCCTCTCCTCTGACGTCAGACTATGGGGAGGAGCCCTGCCAAGAAAGCAGCAGTTCAACTAAACCATGAAGTCTATTGTTTCACAAACTGGCCTGTCTTTCTGCTAAAGACTGTGGTGGCAGCCACATCTTTTTATCCACCTCACAGTAAGCTTTGTGCTAGCTGTAGAGCAGCTACGTACTCAAACACATTCAGCATCACAAACTTCTCCCCACATTCATGTTGGGAAACTGGCAAAAAGAAAATTATCCTCAAAATAAAACTTATTTTTCTTTTCAATAGTTCACAATATATAAAATAAACATGAAATAAGAACACACAAACCTAGCCTGCTCTTCCTCAAGTATGAAAATCCAGTTTCCCTTGGCCTCTGAAATGTTAGGGGACAGACACAAGGAGGAACCAGATTGAGGGACGATATTTCTGATGTTTTCAGCTAGGGTATACGCTTCAGATCCCTGGAATTACCAGACTTCTCATTTCCCAGTAGGACCACTACTGCCTGTCTCTCCAGGAGGCTGGTAGTATTGAACATGGATTATTTGTCTGAAAAACAAAACCCAGAACCAAATCTTCAGGTAGAATTCAAGCTGATGTGGTTTTCTGCTGTCCTTGAGCTGCCAGACTTCCTGTGACCCAGAAAATTTTCAAATTGCTGTGCAACACCTCTGCAACAAACCACATCAATGTGTACACTTCCTGCAGCACAAATTTGCCTGTTCTCTTCTACAGCAAGTAGAAACTGCAGTTTCTAAGCTGAGTTCCAATACTACTGACACCTTTCAGCTTCTCAAGAGTGGGAGCATCTTCTAACCCGATAGACCCAGCTCTGCTGGCCTCTGCACCACAGGGACACATCAGGCTTCACAGGAAAAAACTGAAACCACAGGAGAAAAGGTGTTTAAATAGAGCTCATTGGAATTTCAAAATTAAGTGTGGAAGGTATGTGTGTGGATTGCTCCCTATCCCATGAAAGTAGAAAAAGTCCTGCAGCCTGTTGAGTAAAGATGAAGATGACTGAAATATGGAATATTACCTCATACACATCTGGGGCCGTGGAAAGAATTTGCATTCTAGGAGCTCAGGAGAACAAGCAGAGACAGGGGGAAAGCAGAAAGTGCCACCACCCTACAGAGAGCTCACACACCCACAACCCTTCACAGCCCTGCCCTGAGGACACAGCCCACAGGGCTGCTGCCCCTGGCCCTCAGCACCACATCCTGCTTTTGCCAAGGAAAAAACAGCCCTTTTGCCAAGGGAAATCTGTATTACAGGCTCTGCTTTGGTGACTTGTTGGACAAAGTGGAGAGCTAAGAGGTTATATTTGCCATGGGCATCTGGAACACCGAGCGCTCAGGGAACGGGTATGAGTTCTTGCCCATCTTTTATAACTTAATGTAAAGTAACCTTATCATCATGTGGGAAAAAAACATTGGAGCAACCTGTTGCAGTGTAAGCTTTAAAACACACACTGAAAGACAAAATGCCATGGTTGAAAGTATCCAGAGTTCCCATCAGGTAAATTCCTTCCCTCTCCAAGCAGCTCTTGGCATCCTTGCTGACAATATATTTTGCTATCCCCTCTTCTGCTTGTTGCAGGGCCAGAGGAGGCCCTTCCCAGTTGCTTTTTGTTATTCAGGGAATACTTCCAGACACATTTCTATTTCCACTGGTAAAGAGTGGAACCAACATACAACCACAAGCACAGTACAGCACAATGTCACGAAATCCCTGCATCAGCAGTCTCCCAGTGCTGAACTTGGAATGCCATCCTCGACCTTGGCACTGCTCTTGGTGACAGGTCATTGATGGGTAACATGTCCTTCCTTAGTCCACTTCAGTGGTCTCTTGGCTTTTCTCCAGTCTGGTGTTTAGGATCATCCAATAGTCCTGGATATGGACCCCTTTCTCCACAGCAATCTGAATACACTGCTCTCCCCCTGCCCCCCAACCTCCCTTTCTGCCATGGCAGAGGTCACCAATGGAAAAAAAATAATTCTACCAGGAAAACTTTTGAAAGTCTCATCAGGAAACATCAGCTGCAGCAAAGGCTGCTCTTTCCAGATCTGAGTAAGACACCTGGGCATCAATTAGCTCTTCACTCTGAAGCTCCCTGTTCAGGCATGCATCTGAGAGAATCCCATTTTTGCAGGAATGTGGGAGATGCCCATTTGTCTCCAGATCCAGAGCATTTCCATTCTGGTGCCATTCTAAGCCAGCTTTGCATTTGTTTAAGTCCTGCTTTTCGGGATCCCTGTGGATCTCTCCGTTGGAGTATACCTCTAGGGCATACTCACTGATCCGTATGCTGGCGTTCTCTGCGTCCCCACCATGGGTGGAAGTCCTGGAGCTGGCAGTTCCCGCCTTGAACGGCTCCTTCTGGCCCAGGATATGCTGGCTGATGATTTTACGGAACGTGTATCGGAACTCCCTGATCCGGTAAGCATAAATTAGGGGGTTTACAACCGAGTTAGCGTGAGACAGGATAATAGCCAGATACATCAGCCAGAGGGGAGCGTGGGCACAATTTGGGCAAAAAAGGGTAAAGCAGTTAATAATATGTAGTGGAAGCCAGCAGACTGCAAACAGCCCAACAATGATGGCTAAAGACTTGGCTGCATGGACTTCCTTCTGCAACGTGGAGCGGGAACGTTCCCCATGTACCATCTTGTTCTCCATCTGCTTGAGCTGGCGCCGGGCTGCCATGAAGATTTTCAAGTAGATACCAAACATGAGAAGGAGGGGCACGAGCACACAGGCAAAGAAGTTGTAGTAGACCATGTACTCCATGGTGACCACGGCCTCGAAGAGACACGCTACCATGCTGTTGCTGCAGTTGATGGGAGAGGACCTGTTGGAACCCAGCTCTTCGATCTGGGCGCGGTTGTGCCACCCCAGCATTGGGGTCAGGCCGATGATGAAGGACAACACCCAGCAGATGGCAATGATGCCTTTGGCTCGAGAGCCGGTCACCAAGCCATTGTACCTGTAAAGCAGAGGAGACGGGAGCTATATCAGTGTCATTCAACAAGCTCTCCTGGCACCCACGCAACCTCACAATGGCCCCATGTTCCAGAAGACAATGAGAAAGGCACCTCTTTCATCAGAGGGGTCTCTGCTGTGCAGAACCCATGCAGCACACGGTGACACTGTCTGCCACCTATTTCCCTCCCCTTTCCTTTAAGCAGTGAATAGTTGAGTGAATGGAAAAGCAGGGAAATTCATTCCGTTTTCATCTTTGCTCCTTCACTCCACCAGTCCACTTGGGCATGCATATAGATCTTGCAGCCTGGATAACCAACAGCACCACAAGTGCTCTGACCCTTGTGATGAAGACCACTGTGGGTCTCTTTCCGAAGGCTAAGGCAGTGTCTCCTTCCTGGCAAAAGAGCAGCCTTTTAGCATGAAATTGTTAGGTCTATCTTGCAGTAGACCTGTAAACCAAATAGCACAAAAGAACCTGGAGGCACAGGGCCACCAGCCCTGTGTCCACATTCTGGTGTGCTCCAGGGAAATCCTGCTGGCTCAGTTGTGCAGCAGCCAGGTTGGCATTGCCTTGCATAGCGCCTCACTCTGCTCCACAATGGCACTTTCAGGAACACAAGCACCACCAACCTTCTTGAAATAACTGAGACAAGTCAGCAGTTTTCCTCACCAGGCCAGCTAAGTCAACCCCATGTCTTTCTCAGAAAGGAGGAATTAAGCTGAGGACAATTGTCTGACTACAGGTGTGCCACGGGCTGCACTGCACACACCAAAGGGACCTCAGGGGTGGACGTATTGATACACCTGGCTGAAGCCAGTTAACACTAAATTCTCCAAGATCTGTTGAAAGAAAAAATAAGCAACATGGTAAGAATCTGTCAGTGCAGCAGAGACCTTGGTTTGTTTGAAATATCAACCAGTTCCCAAGGCCTCACAGGTTACTTCGAGTCCTGAGCTGACTCTACCAGTTCTTCCTGCTGAAAATGGAAATCAGGGCAGCAGTTTAACATCTCAGTGCAATTGCCTTCCCTGGGTAATGCTCAGCATGGAAAGTAGATAGCTGGATTCCCACATTGTTCAGCATGGGTCCCACACTGTATTTGACCCTGTGTGTCTGTGATCAGATGGTAGAGCTGGGCTCACAGTGTTTACCCAGTGCTCCTTCTCCCTCTGTCCCCAGAATTCTCTCAGAAAAAAAAATTTAAAAAATAATACAACAAGCCATAGAAATCTTTCCATCTCCCAATGAAATAATTACTCCCACAGGTTCATGCTCCTATTCCAACACAAGTTCAAGACAGGGGAGGAGAGAGGCTGCTTTTGCACAGTAAAGAATGGAGATCCTGCACACGCTTTAAATCCCTGACAATGGGCCTTGGAAAAAACAAGACTCATCAGGCTTGAATTTCCCTTTCTCAGTTGCATTTCAAAATCAGAAAAGAGTGAGTGGATAAGGGAGCCAACCACACAATTCCCAGCATGCAAAACGCACCTAAATTGTCCTTCCAGAAATGAGGGAGGAATTCAGCTGATTCTGAGGGAGAAAAAGATTTTTTCCAGCAATTAGTGGATCCTGCCCAGTGCTTAAGGGATGCAAAGGGCACAGCATGAATGGTAGCAGAGAGCTGCTCCATTCAGACTTCATCAACACATCAAAACAGCATCTGTGCTTTGAAATGTACACTCAGGGAGCAAGAGAGTGGCTGAAGGCCCTTGAAGCTTGGAAAAACAAAAACCAAAACAAACAAAGCAAAACAAAAAACCTCCAAGAAACAAAAAGAAAAAAGAAACCCAACCAAAAAAAACCCATCAATACCCTGCAGCCCTGGAATTAGCTACATCTTGTCAGAGGAATTTTGAAATTGTGCAGCTGTTATCCCACGACTAGAGATGTCCCTTCCCTTCCACTAAAAATATATTCCTTACTGCTCCAGACAAACACTTCCCCCACTTCCCCCTCCCTCTTACCCTCTGGGGATTCCCATGCAAGAAATTTTACAAGGCTTCAGAACAGCACTCAACCCAAGCAGCTTTCCAGCTGCAGGGTATTGTGCTGGAGTTCGTGTCCATAACACCTCGTTCAGTATCTCCAAGGGTTAAGACAGAAAGCTCACAGCATCTCATGACATAGTCAATGGCCTTGTGTTGGCCATGTACCCACTGAGAAGTGTTAATTTGTTTAGGAGAGCTTAATTTCTAGGATCCACACGAGGCAACCCTGACTGACTTGGCTGAGGTAGGGTTATAGTCCAGATGGGCTTTCTTGGACTCCTTCCTTTTATCCACTTAGAGATGTCATTGAAGACTTTGTGTACATCTTTGTGTACTTTGTCTCAGTATCTTTCCAGGCTCACAGCAGCCAGACCAAAGCCACTCTCCATATCCTCCATGCTGCAGAGCTCTACAGGGTAAGTTCAGGGCTTCCCAGATGCAACCCCTACCCTGTGAGTTGCAGGAGACACAAGCTGCTGAAAGGAGCTGGTCACACCTGCATCCCACGTTCTGCACAGCTGGCAGGTGACTTTGCAGCACGTCTGATGTGTCCAGACGGCACTGGATTGTCTGTGTCCTGCTTCCTGGAAATAATGCACTTGCTACACAAACAACCACTTTTACTTGTGAAATTACACAAAGGACGTTAGTGCAGAGCACAGGGATGCTCATGGTGGCACTGGGTGTGGGGATAGGGTCACCTGCCTCCTCTAAAAAGCAAAACCGACTTCTGCAAACACATGAAAATGCAAATGTTTTCCCCAAAATAGTTTCACCTGCCCTGCTGCTCTCCCAGCCACCCAGCTGGCAAAATGACTGCAGGAGAACAGCTGCCCTTGGTGAATGTACAGCTCCTCTGGACTGCCTAAAGTAACTTGGCTGTGGATGTGACGCATCTGGGACCTTGGACTAAGTTCTGTGCCATGGAGACAAAGATTCCTGCACAGAGTCTGTGAGACTGGGTGGAAGACAGAGCTGGTAGTCTGTCCACAGAGTCTTCAGGGAGCAGTTAAAATCTTCCAATACATTGCATGATATGTAGCTGGTCTAACTCACCATCAGTGTCCAGCCATCCTGCTTGTCTTCCAAACCCTCCTCTGGTGGACAGCAGTGCACATCCTCTGCCAGGTGTGGAGCATTTTTCAGACACCTCTACTGCATCACCCAGAAAGCCTGTGCTCAGCTGAGGGTTTTGATCTGAATTCCAGCAGTGCTCAAAGGTGTTTAACAAATCACTGCAAACGCTGCTCCCTGAACACATCCACTCAACAGGCCACACCTCAGGCAGCTGCAGCCATTAGGGACAGGACCAAGCAGGATATTCCATCCCTATTACATGTATCTGGAAATGAGAGACTCTGGCCATCCCAGATCATCTAGGGAATCTGTGGCAGGACAAGAAATAAAGCTGAGACCTTCACATGTACCAGCTAAACAGCCTTTCCCAAACCCCTCAATCAGGAAGCTTTCTCCCCTATTGCCAGGTACCAACTGATCCTGGTGCTTGTCCATGCTGTGGGGACAGGGGAGGTAGGGCCCCACAGGTGGGCACAGGTGCCCAGCATTATCTCTTCTCTAAACAGCAGAAGAGGAATGATGGGCAGACACAGTTCTGTTTGTGACATGATCAGCTTCCTGAATAAAGCCTCAGTAACAGCAAGTTCTGTGCAGGCCATGAAGCCACTGCTTTCAAAGCCATGCCCATGTTCAAAGAAGGAGGGGAATTATTCTTTTCTCCCATTAGGCTGAACCTGCCCTAAATCTGTTTAACATGTGCAAATGTAGGAAATGCTGGCCATAAAGTCAAAAGGTTTATGGTGACCAGGGAAAGAAATATGGCTCAAAGTGACAGTAAAACATTAAATCACTGGCTTAGATGCTCACAAATGAGCATTTCAGAAGGCAACCCTGGAGAATTAAAGCAACTACTGAAATAGGCTGTTCTCAGCACAAAGGTCCCTTGCACATCCTATACTTTATTCGGGGTTGATGTTCATCTCCCCTATTCTTCCTACTCCAGATTTTGAGAAGCCAGTTCTTCGTGTCCTCTGGCAGAAAAACATCCCAGTGCCACCTCAAAGCTGCAGTTTAAATCACCACCACATGGGATAAATCAGTCCCAAAGTTCCAAACATCAGGGATCTGCACCTTCACAATGTTTCTCCAGAGAAGCATTGCAGCAGCAAAAGCAGCTTTCATCAGAGGAAAACGCCTGCAGTTGGTACTATATGACCTGTGTGTTTTGTGCCTGAATCCAGCACAGAGAGCAAGCAGCAGCCTCAGTAACCTCAGAACACTTTTCTGTTTGGCTGCAGGAAGGAAAATTTCCCCTCTCTTTCCAGGGTGTTGGAGCTACCTGTCCTCCCCCTGGGAATATCTTTACACAAATGCCTGCACAGGAGCACGTGGCTGGGCATGGTGCCCACAGAGCCTTTGCTGGCACCATGAAGCCTGGAAAGCAGCAATTGTTCTTGGCCCAGGGCTTAATCCTGGAGCTCAGACTCACGACCAGTTTTGTTCAGAGCACCTGGGGGTTTGATACTAGCCAGTGCAGGTTTTCAGGTAGCTGCCATGTGAGAGACCTCATGTAAAACGAACAATGGCTCAGGCGCCCTTCCTTCAGAGTGCCTTACTGCCACTTGCAGAGTGTTACATTTGTATAAAACCTGGCAGAATTCAGCAAAGTGCTTGAGAACTTGTGGAAAATTTACCAAATTCTACAAAAAATTTTACTTGTTTAAAAGGCAGAACACGTAAGATATTCACAAATCAGTTTTTATCCATTTTAAAATTTCACCTATAAATGTCTTTTCCCATTGCAGTTTTTGGAGGAGGGTCTCTTCTCCACAGAAAAATAATTTCAAAGGTAACTAATAATGTACTGAGGCATCCAAAAGCATCCAAGCAGCATCAGAAAACCCACTCTTCTGCCTTCTTAATACTGACATTTTATTTCTGTGGGAATACACATCCACATATGCAGTTACCTTCATTAGGACAAATCAGACATGAAATATTTAAGGAGAAACAGAAAAATAAAACACAGGTTTGACCCTTTTTGGTTTCATTAGAGTGAAGGAAGTCCTAATGAATATTAGGAATACCTGGTGGTACCTTTGATGTCCTGTGAGAAGAAAGGGCCTTCCCAGGTATTAAAGGATGGGGTGAAAACAACACACTGTTAGTGGCAGAAACTTTCCAAATTGTTTGACCCGTGTTTGAGACAAACAGGTATTAAAAAAAGGAAAAAACATGAGGATGTGGGCAATCTAAATTATACCACATTTCCCTCTTCAGATAATCAGCTTTTACTTTCTTAGCATGTGTGAGGCTATAAATCTAATGCTTATTCATCCATAAATTCTTAAGGAGAAACACAATTGACAAATTCACCACTCCTGTTGTGAAAGGATAAACCAGCAGAGGACAGGAAGGAGGAGGAACCCGTAGATTTACCTGTGGGTTTCTGCATCCAATCAATGCCTCTGTTACTGGGGCAGAAGAGGGTATGCTCTGTTTTTTCCAAAACAAGATAGTGAAACCATTGCTGTGCCCAGCACTGATGTAGTCTGGTTTTTTGAAAAGACTCTTTACCTTGGCTGTTCCAGGAAATTACATTTTCAAGACAATATAGTTACCGTGATAGCCCAAAAAGTGGGCAGAAATCCAGATTTTTAAAATCCCTTTCCTGGCAAGTCATCCTCTAGCAATAAGAGTGCTTAAACTGTCAGCAGACATCCTCAGAGTTAGCTCGTGAAAGATGAAATCAAGACATCAGCCCTTCTCAAAATCATTTCAGAGGCAGCTCCCAGGGACTACTTTACATGTTTGCTTGTACCATTTATCATCATTTTGGTTTATAAACTGAAATAATCTATAGCAGGACTGTAGAAAAGTGAAGACAATCCAGTGCATAGGTAACTAATATCGACAGAGTTTTCTCTGCAATGGAATGGAACAGTTATTCCTTATATCTACACCAAAACTAGAAGCTGTAACAAGTATGACCAACAGGTTTTGGAAACCACCCATTAAAGGTAATGTTACAGCAGCACAAACATGCTGAGGCGACGCTTCAGGAAAGCCTTGGCTGCACTGGTCCACATGGAAAGGCAATTTCCGCTCTCCAGGGCTCCCATTCTGGTTTTGAACGGGAGGTTTGTGTTAATTGACATAAATGCTGCATGACCAAACTATTCAGAAGAGACAGAACTAAATTGTACAGATCAGCACAAGTGATTTAAGCTTAATAAGAGTGAGGATGTCCAAAAATTCAAACTCAAGAGCACAAAAATCAGAAATTTGTTCCATTTTTGCAGCCACATTGGTTGTTCAGGAGAGGAAGGCAGTCTCTCCATTCCTGAGAGCATGCTGCATCCTCCGAAGGACAAGACAGGAAGGAAACTCCTACAATTCTCCTGTACCAGCCTCTCCAGGGGCTTCCTTCCCATCTCTGGAGCTCAGTGAATGACTCGGAGCACTGTCACAGAAACGTGGCGCTGCCTCGTGCCCACAGGCAGACACAGCCCATCCCAACAACACGCTCCTGGAAAACTGAACTGAGCAGCAGCCTCTGTGTGTGTGGCAAAACTTCCCCTTGTCCCATGTCAGCCTCCCTGGTTGCACACGAAGTAGCAGCCAGCCTGTCATTAAAATGTCCTTTTCTTTCCTTAAACTGCAGACACCACAAAATCACCATCTGCAGGTGTGGGTTGGGACAAGCCTCCACCTTGACCCAATATATGCTGTGCTTCCAGAGGCAGGGCCTAAGCCAGTCCAAATCTTCCTAAGGCCCATTTCTTGGTAGCCTGCTGCTTCTTATTCCGTCGTATTTAATGGACTGAGAGAAAACCCCACCTCCGTCCCCCCAGCCCTGCTGCTACAGCTTCAGGCAGAACCTCCCTCCTGCCCATGGGGAGGCAGACAAGCTGACCTCACCCCCTTTCTGCCCTCCACCTTCCTAGTGCCTTCCTAGATCCTTCTGGTGCCACTGGCTTCAGGGCACAGGCTGCCTAAGTATGGAATGGCAGCTCCAGACAGCACCTCTGTGATGCAATGGACACACACCATAGGAGAACAGAGAAGAACAGGAAAAGGAAGCAACCAGAAAATCCAGCAGCCAAGGCAGACTTTAGGACCTAGGAAAGTTTTTTGCAAAATACAAGAGAAAAAGCACTGATCCTCATTTAACTTTTCCTTCCTTAATTCATCTCTAGACCTGTGGTTTCTAGGGATGTGGAGCCCTTACCACCCCAGCCCAGCCCATGCTTACCTGAGGGGTATTCGTATGGCAATGATTCTGTCGATGGCAATAGCAAGGAGGCTGAAGATCGAGCTCTGAGTCAGGACCAGGACAAAGCAGGCGATGAAAAGGCAGCCATAGAAGAAGGCACAGAAGCCAGTGCTGATGGTGATGGCAAAGGGGATTGCCAGCACACCCACGGCAATATCAGCAGCAGCCAGGGACACCACAAAATAGTTGGTGACGTTCTGCAAGTTGCTATTCAAATAGACGGCCCAGCAGACCAGGATGTTCCCCAGGATGGCCAGCACTGCGATGATCAGTTCCAGGATGATGTAGGCTATGTCTGAGAGGAAGTCGTCCTTCCCATGTACTAGCATGGTGAGAACAACCAGGCCCAAAGCTCAGCGTTCATATCTGCAGAGCACTGAACAGCCAAGACACCTCAAAGCTGCCTGGGGTCCGTGGAGCACTCGGCTGCCGGCCTGGGAAGGCTGCTCACATACACATTTTTCTCCCCATAGCTGTTCAAGGACTTTACAGTAGCTGGTGTAAAGAAAAAAAGCCCAGGGTTTGCCAACTCCAGCAAAGGGGATTAACCAGATGCAGAATAATTCAAACTCTAGCAGACAAACAGACAGGAGAATCTCTCTCAGAGACAGACACTGCTCCCCAGACCTCAGAGTCCAGCAGGCAGCACAGCACAGCAACTGTACTGTACAGCAGTGTCACACTGGCTGTGATGTTTTGTTTCCTGTTGACAGTCACCCTTCTAGTCATGGCTTCCTGTCATCTCCATACCTACTAGCAACATCCTCCGGTTCTCTTTTTCACCTTTTCCCACTAGGACTTGGGCAATATTCTCTTCAGCTGAAGCAAACATTAAACTTCTTCACTTGCAGTTTCCTCTAAAAAGAAAAAAAAAACACCAACCACATAGACTAAGTAATCAGCTCTATGGAGGAGATGGAGAAAGCAAAATCTCATTAAAGCGGCACATTAAATTGATAACGGATATTAAACAGACCTAGAAGAATACATTACTGGCAAAATTCTCACATTTTGTCTATCCTGAAAGCTGCAGGGCCAAACCCAAGTTCAGGAAGGCAGCATTTCACAGTGGTGATGAGAAACAAGGGACGTTTTGTTTTTGAGGCTACCATCTGAGCTGGCACTTCAGCAGCTGCTCCATAGCCTGCCCTGAAACACGAGAGCCCCACTAATTATGTCCTGGCAAGTCCTGAGGCTGCACAGAGGAAAGGTGGAGGAGCCTTTCACACACACCTGTCTCCCTCTGATTGCAAACACTGGATTTGAGCCATCACGTGCTGGCCACCCTCATGTGCTTTGCCACAAATACCCTGCTCTGCAAGGACACAAACCCTCATTCACAGGGGGGCTATACTGCTGGCATGTGTGGTCACCCCTCTGTGGCCATACCTGTCTGGCCTTCACACACACAGGCCCTGGAACAAGATCCATGGCTGGGAGAAGTGTTCAAGGTATGCCAGACAGGGACATCTTTGAGGACATTCCTGCTGACCATGCACACTCTTTGCAAGGGTCTCTACAGGCTGCCCTCCTGCAACTCCATTATTTTTGCTCATGTAAATCTGTATCCTGTAAACAAACCATTTGTTCATTATACCTGCACTGTCCATAGTGTTTGTTGCATCTAGGACAGCATTGTTCTTCACCTACAGCCAGCCAGAAACACGTCCACCAAAACACATCTCTCCCAGAAATACACACATAGGCACGATGCCAGTGTCATGTCTCAGGGCTACATTTGAGTTCCTGCAGTGTCATGCACACAGCTCTGGGACTAAAGTTGGTGCTGCTTGTGAGGAAACAATCCTGCAGCTGCATTTCATACAGGCAGATACACATCACCTGCATGCCCTTGCAGGTCACCTCGTACCTCTGCTTCAGATATGGGTGCATTTCACCACAGCCTCAGCTAAAAATACAGAAGGGAGAACAGTTCCCTGAGCTTTGTGCCACAGTCAAGAGATAATTGCTTGCTGTCCTCGCCTGTCACTTCCAGAGTGGGTTGCAAACCTTATTTAGCAAGCTTTAGCAATAATATTTTCTCATTAATTTAAGAAACAGCTTGATACATCAGAGGGCTGGAAGAGAGAGGAACACAGCACTAACTGATAAATCACCAAGCTCAGTTTTGGATGCAACATGAACCTCCAAAACACAAGATTTTTGGGCTACATCCACAGGTGATCTGGCATGGTCTCACCCATCAGGGTTTGATGCCTTCACAGTTCACTGTTTTCAAGTCAGAAACCTAATATCTCAGGATAAAATAAAAGGGTAAAGACAGTGATAATAAAAGAAAATATGATTAACTTGTGATTCACATCTGATCTCAGGAATATAATCTAATTTTAGACCTTTCATTGATTTAGAGCTCTATTGCTAATGCTGCATTTGAAAGGAAAGTGAATGATTCTTGGTGGTTTGGACGTGCTTCAAAACCCTTGCTTTTCTCCACCTTCAGCTATCTTGTTTCTGTGTTTTGTTTGGTTTCAGTGGAAGAAATCAACAGAAGAGATTAGTGTGTGATCTAGCTATTAAGAGGAAGATAGAGATCATCTATTTAATCTTTTTTAAAGAAGAAAAACCCCAAGAAGTCTCTATATTGTCTATGCTCCTACAGCAAAACCTCCAGTTTTTCAGTGACTTCCTAAAGACGGCTTCTACTTTCTTGGATTTCAGAGATGTCAGTGATCTGCCCCTACATCACTCTGCAAGCATTTGCTTGTCCATTACAAATCCCAACAGGTTTGTTTCAAAGCAGCAATGTTGAAACTTCACCCTCCAGCCCAACTTCTAGGGAAGGGGATTAGAATTAATATAAAGTAGAAATAAAGAAGATGTGGAGGGAGAGAGAACAGAAGGGGCAGGATGAGAAATAAACAATGCTTTGTGCATGTGGGTGAGCAAGAAGGGAGGAAAAAAAGATAGGAAAAAGCTGGTAGGAGGAAAAAATAACCAAAGGAAGCAGTGGGAAAAAGAGGCCCCTAAGAGGAAGAGGGGTACAGGACACAGCTGTGCCTGAGACTCTGAGGTGGGTGTGAGCCCCGAGTCCCTCAGCAGGACAGGGTTGGGCACGAAGTGGGAGCACACACCTCCCACAGGCTCACACCTCCCCATGCAGGACAAGAGCACGGCCAAACTCCAGTGCCAGGCCAAGTTTAGAAAAACGTAACAATTTACTGTGACATAATTGGGCCAAAACTACTGCTATGGAAAATAAACCCAATATAATCCCCCCCCACAAGCTGCTCTGAGAGGGAGTCAGAAGAACTGAAGGAACCCCTGTTTGAAAGGAGCCAGCCTGAGAACAGGGCACCTTAATCCTGATGCTCAGAGCATTTACCTGAAGTCCTGCTATGTTGCTCTTGCCCATCATGTTCACAGCTCATACACCTCAGTGAAGAGGATCAAAGCAAAATGACTGGATATTCTTCCCCATTTGAGAGCTTCCTTGAGTAGAATCACGAATCCATACTAATCCTAGATGCATTTTGTTTAACCTGACTCTTTCAATAGCTCATCTCAAACTCCAACAGGACACGGAGGAAAGTTACAAACTTCACTGTGGAGGTCCTGCACATACTAATGGCTCAGCACAAATCTAAATTTTCCTACACCTCTGCATGACCCTGAAAAAGCACAATATTGGAATCTGAAGTTTAAATACTACATCACACAGTGTTTTCTGACACAACAGAGCTTTTAACCTTCTACTTTAACTGTTTCATGGCCTAATGTTAAATTTGAATGTTTTATCTCTGAATTTGTTTAGTCCCTTGCTTCCCATCTCCCTACACAAACAGTGGCCTGATCCTTCATCCCAAGCCCCAGTCATTTATTCTGAAGCAACCAGAATGTTATGTCCAGAAAAGGACAGCATGTCCTTCCACCCTCTGCTCTCAGATGGGCTGGAAAGAGTTCTGCAGAGCCAGCACATCTCAGGGGAGAAATGGCTGGAGCTGAGCAGGTGTCCCAGCCACGACAAAACAACATTTTGTGTCTGCTTCAGCACCGCTGAGCAGCCACTGCCATTAGAAAAAACAATTATTGGCCACACAACCCCAGCCTCACCTGCTGCTGACAGAATGTGCCACAACCCAGGAGGATTTGTGTTCAACCTGAGCTCACTCACCTCTCCTCATTCCTCTCTCACAGTGTCAGCTGCTGTAGTGCTCACCTGACATAACAAATCTCCATTTTTAGGAGTATGTGCAACTTGCTTTAAAACAAGAACAGACTCAGTCTTTCTGCTTATACAGCTAGAAATTCACTGCACAGGGACAAAATGAAATAGAGACCACCTAGAGAAGATGACATAGATCCAGAGGCAAGATGAAATTTATTGTAGAATTGTCTACTTCTTGCAAAACACAAAGGCTCAGCAACCAGGTCTAATAAGAAAAAATTCATTAACAATCTGCTTTACTCACTGGGGAAGTGCATATTTAACATCTCAGGCCCTTGAGGGGCCATGAGAGTATGGCAAGCTTCTTGAAACTTAAGAAAAATAACCTGTATCACCCAACAGGGTGGACAGCTACAATTAGTATTTCTTCATAAGCCCTTGTTTTATGTTGTTAATTCCTTCTTGATACCCCGGGCTATGTTCCGGCCTCTCCCCCATTATTAAATAAACCTTTTTTGTCATTCACAAACCTGTAAAGCTGGTGCTCTGTTCATTTGTAGTGACTTGGAACACTCTGTTCTCTCTCATATTTCAGTCCCAATGAGAAACTCCTCCTTGAAAATTCAATAAAGCATCTGCACAGCACGTTCCCATGAAGCAATTCACCAGCAGAGCCTAAGCAAGCTTTAGTTTGGCATCTCCAGTTGACTTTGAACCAAGGTGTTGCCCCTTCTCTCTCCTGAGTGCCAAAAGCAACGAGCTGAGACCTTGGCCACTGCTTGGTTCAAATCACCCACCTCAGACAAGCCCATCTCCTGCTCTTGGCCCCTCTGGGCTGAGTCCATCCTGCTTTGGGAGGTTTTGGCTGCCCAGGCTCTGCCAGCTGGTACAGAGCAGACGCACCCTCTGTGCCTGCCAGGCTCACAGCGCCTGTGGCACTTCAGTTTGACAGCTCCTCTCACATATTAGCAAAATCCCCAGAAGATCAGCAGCCCTTAGGGTATCCAAGACAGTCTGTGGGCATGTGGAGGACAGACTGCAGCTTCCCCGGGCTCCAGAGAAGTTGGTTTCTGTGTCTGCTCTAGGATGGGGCAGGAGAGGCAGCTCACAGGGCTATGGGGGGGTGTTCATCAAGGCTCATTCCACAGATCACAATCTTGCATCTCCTTCTGACAACATGGTCCTTTCCAGGTACCAGCCACATGCAGATTACCTAATTCCCTTAGGGAAAATCCTTGAATTCACACATGGCCATAAGCAGAAAAATTGGTGCGCTAAATAATTTGTTTCCTACTTTCCAAAGCCTGGAGGGGGAGATGCTTGTCAGTTTTTATCCTCTCTTTGAAATGCCTTCAGCTCAAAGAGAATCTCCCTATCTTTTAAATCAAAAACTCCAAGAAATCTTGTCTCTCCCTGCCTCTTCAGAGGATCAAGTCACAATAAACAAGCCAATGTGCTCACAGGCAGTACACAATTCTGCAAAACAACCGGGGCTGTAAAACATAATGAAAACAGGTGTCCTTTGGGGAGAACGATAGGGAAGGCAGCAGGAGCACTTCTCTGTGTTGCTCAAGGGTTTCCTTTCTGAAGTTCAGTATTTTATGAATTCTTCACGTAGAGCAGCTTCCCCGGGTCCCTGACTGCTCACACACAGCTGTGGGGAGCACCCTCAACCCTGCCTCCCATGGAAGGATGAAGACCTGTGGCTGGGTGGGGCAGGAAAGAGGAGGAAGGAGGCATCACCTACCTAACCAAGACATACATTTTCTGATTCCTCTATTTGCTTTATTATTGGCTGCTGTCTAAATGATCTTTTAGGTCATCTGCTTACAGTAATAGGAGGAAATTAAATATTAATAATAGACTATTTCCCTCTAGACTGCTCTTTGTTAACAAAGGATACAAGTGAAACAAAGCAGGCAAAATTATTGGCACACCGTGGTCTTGGCTTTCATGTACCTGGAGCACTTGCACTTTCCCTCAGCCCTCCCTGGAGGCCCTTGCACGCCTGTCTGTTTCTGTCTGACACCACTGCAAGTGCAGAACACAAGGAGGTGTGGAAATCTTTATTCTATCAAGGAGCTCCAGGTCAGACATGCCAGTCCGACCCTTTCCAATTTTATGCAAAATATCATCTGAGCCACTGATGCTCTGACTGCAAAACTGCAGGGACAAGGATTTTTGGAAGCACAGACTTTGTCTCCTCTTGAGAAGTGAAGTCTGTTGTAATATAAAGCCTACAGTAGGGTAACAAGCATTCTGGATAGGCTTTGCAAATTCTCCTGAAATAGTAAGTAAAATGAGAGCTTCAGTTTTACTAAATTTGGCGCAATCCCCTCTTTACAGGAAAGCAACAGCCCTCCAAGACTTAAAACCTTCCCACTATGTACTTGTGAAAAGCAGAAGAAACGGCTCTTCAGAGACCTGTACTGTCCCTGGACTTTGTCTGTCAGTTTAAAAATGGGAAAGAGGGGCAACAATTCTGGTTTACATTTCCATCCCTGCTGCAGTCCTGGCCAAGAAAGGAGGCTGTACTCCAGCAACAAGTATGGTGAACCTGGGTGTAAAGTCTTGATTGATTTCCCAGAGACAGCCAGACTGCTGCATCAGTGACAGCAACCAAAACCGTGACAAAACCACACCCTGTGAGCCTGTCCTGTGTCTCTCTTCTCCTGTTTATGCCCATAAAACAATAATTAAAACCAAAACTTCCCCAAAAGTGAAATCCTACTGGACAACAAGCAAAGGTCATAACACAGATGGGCTGGCTGACAGGAATGGCTAATCCCAAACCAATATTGCAGCTTTGCCTCCTGCCCTCCAAGTGCTAGAAGTGGATTAATTTTTATTGTGGTAGCGGAAGATTAGAACAGAACACATTTGACCATATTTTTTTCCTAAGTGGATGTTATAAATGTTTAAAAGCAAGAAAAAAACCTCACAGTAATTATTCCAATTCTAACGGTCACAAAAAGCCAAGGAGGGCAAAACTAAGTAAGGCTGAATGACCAACAGTTAAATAAGCCAGATCAAACAAACAGAAGGGAAAAAGGCTCCCCTGTGCTCACCAAAGTCTCACTGGGCAGCAGGCATCGTGATATATTGCCAAAAGACACCAAAATATGTTGGATTTTTGGGCAAACTATTTGTACTCAGTATGGCTGATGTTCATTTGTCTATGGTGGCATTTCTAAAAATAAATTTAAAAAAAAATAGAGCATTTGGATGGGCTTTCATAAGGCAGACAAGTAAAAAAGCATAATTAAAACCATGTACTATGGCCAGAAACAAGTTACTACTGCCAACACCATCCACAATGTCTCTGAGGAGCCAGTTTTCCTTTCCTGTGTGAGGGAAGAACTCAAAGGCAAACCCTGCCTCCTCACAGCCCTACTAAAGCCAGCTGTGTTCACACTTCAGGAGCATTTCCTTCAAGGACAAAATATGAGAAATGAGGAAACAGAATATAAGAAAGAGGTGACCCACTAAGGAATACAGGCAAGGGAAGAATTTACTCTGAATTAACTCATCTATTTTAAAATAATGGAGTAGACTTCTGTCCAGATGTGACTTTGCCTCTCATTTCTGTATGAAGTTTCCAGATAGGCAGTTGAGAACTGGGTACATCTGTTAGATTTCTTGCATTTTTACCCAGTTATTCCCAAACCCTATTTGCCTTCTCTAAGTACAGGTTTTGTCTCCCCTGTGCCCTGTGATCCCTGCTCCTGGTCCCTCGAGCACTGTCCTGCATGTTGCCAGGAGCGTTTGCATTAACCCTGATGGTGAAACAAAAACTCACCCCAGGGCAGGGAGAGCTGTTATAGCAGGTCAACCAACATCCTTCTACAGCAGAAGGAACATAACTCTTTCCATCTCTCTCCACATAACTTAAAATGATTCCCCAGCTGTCCTTCCCTATCCTGATGAAAGCATTGTACAACGTTGTTCATCCCAAAAGTGGGCAAAAGCCACAATAACAAACTTTCGGTCCCCTGAGTTTGTTTTCAGCAACTTTCCCTCATCAATTTTGTAAGGTACTCTGACTGCTAATGCTTATTTGCTCAGTGTCAGCCTCACCATCCTATCAGTGTTTCTGTCGCAGCCTCAAAGCTATTTAAGACATTTTTAGGACTCTGCCACCTTCTGTGGATAAGGAGTTGATGCTCTGATGATGCCCTAAGGCCACATGCCCTCACTTTGTAATTCCTTCTCCTCTTTGATATGACTTGCACCACACTGCTGCCACCCTTGTGAGGTGACTTGCATTTCCACTATCACAGCCAGCCACACTGACACTAGAGGTACTCAAAGGGACTGGGATTTTTTCCCCCAGGTCCTTGATTATAATCTGATTTAATTAAGAACTTTCCAATGCCACCGTTACCGATCCCAGAGTGTGAGTGTTGAGCTGGTGCTTTCGTCATTTCCTAAGTCCCTGTGCTGTGGTCAGAGCACATCCGCTCCAGTGACAGCCTCGTACCTCTCCCCGCTTCCTGCTCCGACGGCTCCAGCTGGAGCTGCTGCTGGGCTGCGGTGGAGAGCACAGAGCTGCTGGGGAAAGGACACTTCTCACCAGTGACTTCTGTCCTTCTACATCAAACCATCACACTGGAGAACCAGCAGCCATTCATAAATCACTTCAGAAAAAAATTTACTGCATTTGCTGGCTGTTCATGAGCTGCTGTTCTTGTCCAGAGGGAGCAGAAAGGAGAGGAGAGCAGCAGCCAGGCCCCCACTACAGCAGAGATACCTCCACCACCCTTGGGAAGTGGCCCTTCTGTCCAATGAGCCTCTGCACAACAAGACATCATAGAAAAGCTCCATCTGTAAAGAAACCTGTGATCATTTCTCAAATGCATGACAACCATGATCCTCACACCTTGCCAAACAAGGATAAACCAAAAAAGACCCCAAAGGCAAATTCCTTAGGGACTGTGACATTTGACTCCAAACACAAAAGATGTTAGTCAAGCAGAGATGGATCCCAGGGAGTAGCTCAGAACAGATACCCCCAAGCCTTTAGGATGGTTTCTCTCACGTGGCCTGTGTCTATCTCTTGCCTACTGTAATCATACAGCTGAGCTGTACGGTGGCTACGTGGAGGAAAAGGAAGATTTCCCTTTAGGAATGGGGTAGGAGAGTTAACAAGAACCCTAAATGAATCATAATAGTCAAGCAAAGTTTGGATCAACATTTCATAAGACCCAGGATGACATAAAAGAAAATATTAATTGTTTTTTAGGTGTTTGACAAAGTTAGGTGCCTCGGTTTTAAAAGGTTCAGCTAAAGAGGCTTGAGTTTTGGGATTAACAGAAACAGTCCCAGACTATCCCTGACTAGGCAACCATGAGCACAGGTATTCTGTTTTTACCAAAATCTGGGCTGCAGAACATTTTACAAACTTTTTAAAAGTCAGTGTGCTTCCCCACACGTGCTCCAGGAGCTGTAATGGTTCTGGTGCCAGCCCAGGTCTGTCTGATATGATTTTCCACCATCCCATTGAACCTGGGCACTGATCTGTGGATTGGACGTATGTGGAAACTGTAATTATTCAAATCAATTTCAATCACGTGTGTCTCTTCTGAAGATTTTATTAAAAAGCTGCATACCTCTTAGCTGTCTTTTATCCAGGGAAATGTTTCCTATGGAAAATCCCAGTCTGTGCCCAAGTATATGGATGTCATACTGAAACCAGAGTTGTTGTTATCACAGAATACAACATTTAACCACCTACTTTTCTTAAGTCCTTGAGCTCAACAGCTGATTCATACCAGGATCTGACAATCCTGTTCTATTGAGGAAAACTCAATAACCAAAATGATAGGGCTGTTTGTAGAAGACTTTCCAAGTACAAGAAGGGGGATTTGCATAAGAGGCCAACATTACAGAACAGGCAGAGAGAGCAGAAACATTTACACTGTCGTAGTTAGAAAAAATAAGAGGGTGGGGGGAAAAGGAGAGAAGGAGCAAGAGGAGAACACAATAGTGCAAACCCAAACCGAAACATCTCCAACAAAGCAAAGCCAGGAGAAAAACGGAGGAAACTCTGAGGTCTGAATACTAAATGAGGAAACTTCTAACAGGGAAAACTGCAAACCTCACCATTCCCGAAGGGATGCATTCAAATATTGCACTTTGCTCCTTCCAGCTGCGTTCCTGCCCCGGATGGGTGAGGGGCTGCCCTGCCCGGGGGGATGCTCAGACGTGACCCGACGGCTCGGGCTGGCCTTTGAGAGGCTCCACCAGCCAAGCCCCCCGGGGCGCGGCTGAACAAGGGCCACGGCTGTCGCTGGGAGCCACAAACACCGGGCACAGGGACACAGGGAATGCCGTATCGCAGCCTGCCGCAGATAAAACAGCCCCAATCTGCAAGGACTAGAATGCCAGAGTGCCTTCCCCCTGGAACTGGGAGTAATCACGAATGCTAATCAATACACAGACAGGAGCCCAGCATGTCACCCGTCACGTCTCCAAAGCTCCAGGAAAACCCCCCTTTCCTCTCCTTGTATCAGAGAGGGACAGGAAGATTCCCTCATCCTCCGCATGCCTTTCCCTCCCCCTGTCCCTGGCTCAAACCATCCCTGCAAGAAGTTCCCTCCCTGCTAACTTCTCCATTGTCTCAGATGCATTGTTTGCAAATGTTCCCTAAAAATGCTTTGTAAAGTATTCTTTATTCCTGTTTCAGGTCTTTCCACATCCCTGTGTAACACCTGGACCTTATCTTGTTGCCTGTCAGATAGTGATAAACCTACTGCATGCAACCCCTGGCTTACCATCTAAGATAAATACAATTTGTCTTGTAGCTGTCATTTCTTTTCAAACCCTGCCTTCCACAGCTGCATTTGTATTGGTAATAAAATTACTTTATTTGGGCTTGAAATGCGTAACTTTTAAAGAAATAAAAAATTTAAAATTCCCATCAGCAAGAGCCCCAGGACCCAGGCTGAGGAGTGAAAGATATCACATCTTTACCCACTCACATTTACCAAATAGCTGAATTTGGTGAAGTGCTTTGAAATACTCTTTGCTGATTGTCTGTGGGTTTTGCCCACTGTGGTCAGGAAGAATGACTTAGAGCAAAGCAGGTTTAAGCTGGGCATCAGAGTGTTTCCTGCATATCAGGAAGGTGACGAGTCTCCACTGCAGGTCTTTAGGAGCAGGATAGAGAAAGATGTCAGAAATGGCAAATCCAGAGCTGATCCTTCCTTTGGGCAGAGGCCTGGATTAGATGACCTCCAGGCGCCTCCTAAGGATATTTTCAAAAACTGAGAATTGTATGTGCCATCTGTCCATTGTGATCTACAGAGATTTACTGCAGAAAAAAATGTGCAATACAACCAATAATTATTCCTGATACAGATGCAACCTTTGTGAAGGGAGAGGCACGTTCTGACTCTTCAGAAGGAACTGAAGCCTTCAGAGGTTAAATCACCTTCTGTGCATCTGCCCAGACCCTCCTGCCCTCTCAAGACAGAATGCTTCCAGTTCTTTACCCTTAACTGTCTAACCCTCAATATTCAACTACAAAAGCATCTCATTAAGTAGGCAGCTTCCTTGGCATTTTTAAAATGAGCAGAGAGGCAAGGAACTGGTGCTATTTTGTTCAAGTAGCTTCACCAAGGCTGTTCAGGTGCACTGATGCAAAACCTGAAGATGGTCCATGAAGCAACCAACCCTTCTGATAGTAAATACCAGATATCCTGATAAAAGGGAATAACCCTCCATTGATTTGTCACAATCTTCTCTGATTCCTTGACACACAGCTCAAGATCTCTTTCCTGGTTTTTACTTTAGAGTCCAACAACAAAAGAAAATGTTTAATAGTCCATCTCCATTTTCAGATTAAAATCACACAATAAAGAACAACCTTGGGAGTTAATCACAATCCAGATCAGATGAGAAAATGAACAAGCAGAGCTGGAATCTGTTCAAGCTGAAGACAAGGACAAACTTTGCAGGACATCAAGAGAGATGTTGGTACCAGCCTTTGGATGGAGAACATCTCACTCCCAGCTGTGCAGAACTCAGAGACCTTCCCCAAACTGTGCCTTGTCCCATCTCACATGGACAGAAATGTCAAACCAAAGTGAAGAGCTGAAGCATTGAGAAAATGGTGGGAAGTCTGTGAAACTTTAAACATCCTGTACAGACAAGAAATCATACAGCCATCAGTCAGCCAGGCAGAAAGGAAGTGGTCAAGGGGGAGGCTTTCCCTCGACACAAGATGGAAAAGCAGCCAGGCTCAAAACCAAAGGGGGACCAGACCCTTCCAAAAGACAGGACTGAAAGGAAGAGTGAAGATTCAAAGCAGTCCCCCCAAACCTTCTGTGGGGCTCAGCTTCTCCCAGTGGTTCTTAAGAGAGCTTAACCACACGGCTCTACATGAAATCCATTATTGAAGATTAAACAAAAAAGATGAAGACCTTTCAAAAGATGAGTATATCCAAATGCACTAGCACCAGCAGCCCTTACGAAAACATCCTGTTAAAATACCAGCAAAAACAGAAATGCAAACACGGGAGACCTGGCAGAGGCTTTCCAGCTCAGACCTTTAGTGCCTTTTGCACCCACTGAGAGAAGGACAGAGGCTAAAAACATCATTATTGGGCCAGCATTCCCTTGACCTGGTACAGGGTGACGTGGATTCTGTTTTTTATGTATAAAAATACATATGAAAAGACATACATTATATATACATGAAAATTACAAACATGGCCACCATTTAAAAGGAGACTTTGCCTGCTTTTTTTTTTCACACCCTGCAATAGGTCGTTTTTATTTTATGTACACACATACATGTTTGCAGTTTGTACCCACATGTTTTCTCTACAAATTCAGAGGTTCACAGCTTTCCTGGTTAATTCAGAATTTAATCAATTTGCCACATTAGACAGGATTTCATTTCCATAGGTTTTTGGGATACATGATTACATTTATATTGACTTTTTAAATTGAGATTCACAATAAGGTATTTCCTCCACAGACCTAATTAAATTGAAATATTTCTCACATCCCTGCTGGTCACTTTACCTAATCTTTTTCTACTTCACTTGGGCAATATGCTCCGGGGGTGTCTCTAACAGCAGGGGCTGACCATGCTTTCTCTCTCTCTGTTAGTTTCCCCCATGCAGAAGAACAAATTTATCAATTACTCCAGTTCTTGAGTTACACGTGTCTGAGACTTATAAGCCTGATAAGAAACCTGAAAACAAATACATCCAAAGACTGAGTTATCTAATAGTTGGCCATCTGCTTAGGAAAATAATTTTAAGTAGTTACAGCAATTCTATTAACTATTTACCAAGTGAGTCATGTTATTCTCTTTAAGTTAACCCTTCCTGTCTCTCTCTGGGCTCAGTGTCCCAAGCAGTTTCGAAGGTGCTCAACCACCTTTCCTACTTTCCGGCTATAGCAAAGCTTGCAGTCCCCTGCACTCGAGACCCCCCCAGACTCACACTGACCAGGGCATAAAAGAGCAATAAAGCAACCTTGACTCTTAGACCACACAAACGACCATGCAGAAAATCTCCCAGAAGCATCCCCAGCAAGGGCATCACACAGCAGCACTGACACAGCGGAATGGGAACGCACCTGCTGCCTCGGGCACTCCCTGAGAGCAGGTCACTCCAGAGGGCTCCGGAGCCCTGTCCACCAGGGCAAAAAGCCTGCATCCACATCCTGCCCACAGCTCTGGGGACACTCCGTACCTTGCAACCTGTTTCCCTGTCCTTCATCTTCCCTCTCCCCCAGCACAGGGGTACAGGCCCCTCTGGGAGTGGAGACTCTATAGACAGGCTAGCAGGGTGCCAAGGCTGAGCGCTCCCGGGCACAGGGAAAGGCACTCCGCTGAGAAACTTTCAGCTGCTCGGCAGAGATAAGGCAGAGTTGGGGCTTTTGGGGGCAAGGAATAGGATAAGACTGCACAGGTTTGAAGCCATCTATTCAGTCTCCACCCTTTCCCCCTTAACACGACTGTGAAAGTGCATGCAAATCTCTTTCGAAAGCACTACAGAGTAATTTACAGGATGAGGGGTGCTCCTGTGGAATCACTATTTTATGATTAAGCACAAATATCTGCTGAAGGGCCGGAGGAGGGCTGGGTGCAGGGAGGCAAAGTCCAGCACCTGATGTTTGAGGGAAGATCCGTGGAGCAAACATCTTGGAGCGCGGGGGTGTGTCGAGGGACTGACAGTTGGGAATCAGCACGGAGTGAAAAGCACCGGCTCCACGGGGAACCGCCATCCGAGCCCGGGCAGGAGAAAGCGGGAGCAGGGCAAAATCGCCCCGTCTTGGGGCTGGGGGCTCGGCTGCACCGAGAGGGCAGCGGGCAGCCACTTTTCAAATTCGCGGGACAGGCAGGAGAGGGACCGGGTCTGCCGCGGACGCCGTGAGGGAAACCGAGCCGCGCACCGCGGCTGCCGGGGCCGGGGACCGCCGCGCTCGGGATGCTCCAGCAGGACGAGCCCCGCAGCCCGCCCCGGCCGGGAGGTCCCGCTCCGCCCCGGGAGCTGCACCCCGGGCCCTCGCCGCCCCTCCCCGCGGGCCCGCCGGCCTCACCCACCTGGCCTCGGGGCGCCGCTCCGCTCCGGCCGCGCCCGGAGCCGTGTGGCGGTGCCGGCGCTGCCCCGCTCCGCTCCCGCCTCCGCGCAGGACGCGGCTGCCGCGGCTCCCCCTGCAGGGCGGCGCGGGGCGGGCGCGGCGGCGGCCGCGGGAACGGCACCGGGACCCCCGGCCGCGGGAACGGCACCGGGACCCCCGGCCGCGGGAACGGCACCGGGACCCCCGGCCGCGGGAACGGCACCGGGACCCCCGGCCGCGGGAACGGCACCGGGACCCCCGGCCGCGGGAACGGCACCGGGACGCCCGGCCGCGGGAACGGCACCGGGACGCCCGGCTCCGGCCCCGCTCCCGGCAGGATGGGCGCCCGGCAGCCCCGCAGCTTTACCCGGCGGGCGGCGGCCACCCGGCACCGCGGGGCTCGGTGCCAACACGGACAGCCCGGACCAGCATCCCCGCAGCGGGGCTGGAGGAGAGAGGGCACTTACTTGAGAATCCTCGCTTGTCGTGAGGGACCTGCAAGTGACAGAAGCGGGCTTTGACTGGGCTTGATCTGCATACAATGAAAGGAGGAAAGAAAGGAGAGGAGAGGAAAAAGGGAAGGGAAAGGGAGAGGGGAGAGGGCAGAGGGGAGGAGAGGAGAGGAGGGCTTTCTCACTACATTATTTTAAGCATCTACTCCTTTCCAGGCTGGAAAACCCACCCAGCGAGTCGAAGCCTGCAGCTGTACCACACAGGGCTGCGGTGACACCGTGCAGTGCTGCGAGGGACACCGGGTCAGACTGCACACACAGAGAAACTTCACTCTCTTCTCTTCTTAATTGCCATTACTACCTGCGGAAAGCAACCCTTGTGCATTACTACTCTGGAAGTGTTTAAGAGTTCTCTGCAGAGATACTGACTATTTGACAGCAGTTTCACGTTCCCACCGGATAGGTAGCTGTGGATCCCAGGGGCACACAGCACATTTCCTGCCCGCGGTGCCCCTGAGGCTGCGCCTGTCCCCAGCCAGCTCCCGCTCCTCCGAAGGACTTGGGGACAGCCATGACTCATCTCGCAGCAATTTTGAAGCAGGGAGAGAACCTCTCAAGAATTTGATCCCACTGGTCTTTGTGGGCATCTCCCAAGTTTTCTAACTTCTATTTCTCAAGTTTACCTCTTAGCAAGTAAGTAATCTACGTGTTCCTACTGGGTGGACATCGCAAACAGGAAAAACCACCAGTGTGACTCCACACTTCCCAGCAACTCCATGGCAGGTCCCAGCCCATGACAGATTGATCCATCTCAGTGACAGCCAGCCCAAGCCCCTCTGTGCAGGGACTGCCACAGGTCGGGTGCTTGTGTCATGCAGTGAGGTTTTATTCTAGGATTCCCCACTCCAGAGAGACTTTGCTCCTGCCACCTTGTCCCAAAGCATTCCCACATCACTGACACACAGCACCTCTTACCCTGCCTTTCCTGGCAGCAACAGCATGAACGATGCTTTACATTTCTTCAGTGTAACAAGACAGTAGGAAAGAAGTAGCAGAACTGGCATCAGTCCCTTCAGTGCCAACCTCGAAATCTATGAGCATCTAAGCATTAAAAATTCAGCACTGGCAGCAGCACCCAGCACCTGAGCTGCCCTCCCCTCCAGTCTTACCCCGGTCAGGAAGGCTGGCTGGTTCATGGGCTGTCTCAGCCATGCTGCTGGGAACTACAGTGCAGAGTGAAGGCTGCTCCAAACACAATGGGAATCCTCTGGGGAGAAAAAAAAAAAAAGGTTTTTTTCCCAGGAAGTTACAGAAAAGGCTGGAGTAATCTACCACACAGTAACATGAAATGATTTTAAGGAACACATACACTGACTAGCCAAGTCAAGAGAAAAAGCAAAAGTGGGAGATGAGAAAATTAGGAGCCTCATCAAAACATGCTGCATAAATGATAGATTTAGAAATGCCACCTGCCTACATGATTTTTACCAGAGCTTTTTAAAAAGTGCTGACACTAGGAATAAGATACTATTCATGCAATGGCCTCATGTTTGCCCTGTACAAGAGGTAGTATTTTCCCACTTCTAGTTGATATTCCATGAAATTTTATGCTGTGCAATTGTTTTTGAACAAGAGGGGCAAGTCAGAATCAGCTGCCTGCCAGGTTCTGCTGTGTCTGCTCAGTGTTGCTCCTTTCCAGGGCAGTATTTCCTGTGTTGTAGAGGCTGCCTCACTCTTTGGCCCAAGAGCCTCAAAGCCATCTAAATTACTCTCTCCCACTGAAATAGATGAAAGCTGGAAATCAAAATACTTTTAAGGAGCAGGGATGCATTTCTAAGTATTATTTTGTTCCTGAACACATTAAACCCAAAGCTGTCTGCAGTCAAGCCCCTTTGCTGAACTGTCAGGCTGGTTTATTCCAACCAGCCCATCCTCAATATACCACCTTACAAGTTTCCCAAGTCATAAATGTTGATCACCATACCTTTGAAGGATCCCAGAAATGCATCATTGGGTGTTTCTTTTCCCAATTGCACCTCTTTGATTTTTGCAGCTAACCAATTTTAAGATTATTTGATGTAGACTATATAGATTTTCTTATAAATCAGCAAGTCATAGAAGATCCAGAGCAAATGTCCAAGTACTTTCACAGGACTGGCTGATAATGGCTCCCTGACCAGCTTCTAAAGTTTCTTAGAAATTACTTTCCTTCCATAGAAGCATTCTGACACCAGAAGCACCAAACCAGTGGCTCCTTCCCTCACTGGCCATGCCAGTGTGGATGGCAGATCAGATTCCCATTGTCACCCAGTGATTTTATCCCAGTGCAGCTGGGAATTCTGCAGTGATCCAAGATGTTAAAAATCAGTATTAACACCTCCCAGAGCAACTGGGCCAGACCCTCTATGTCTTCTGCATGCTCATTTCTCCCTTCTGTACAAGTAACTGTGTTTATAATGAGCAGTTGCTGTTTGATGTCCTATTCAGCAGTTGGATAGGATAACTTCCATTACCATAATAAGATCTGAATAGATCTGTTGCCTTTCTTTTGAACTAAAAAATTAATTGGTTTTCTATTGGTTTTATGCCATTGTCCCTGTCAAGTATCAGACCATAATTCTTGTGCATATTCCATGTGCATTGTCCTTATCTCTGGGCATTTCTACTTATGCCCTCCCTTACCAGTGGCCAATGACAGTAAATTGACAGTAAGGAATTCAGACAGCTTTTATATCTTTTTTTTTTTATAATATATGCAGGGGTGGCAGAACCAGAGAGTGCAACTTCCCTTGGTCACTCTGGAGAATAAACTATGACTTCTGTACAGGCACAGTTTGAGAAGGGATGACATGAAGAGACAGGCCAAAACCACCTGGAAACAAAACAGCTTCCAGCAGCCTCCGCAGTCATGGGAACATACTGCCACACGTTCAGAGCTGGCTCTGAGCTGAAAGGAGTCCAGGACTGCAAGGACAGAAATTAAATTTTCTGATTCTGCCATGTAGAGCCAAGAAAGGCTTTCTCATTCCTGGAAAGCAGAGCTGCAGTAACATCCTGTTCACGGTCTCACAGAACAAGCCAAACTCCTGAGTTTTGGGCAGCTGAAAAGTAGTGATAAGAGTATTTGCACTTCTCAGACTTAGCAACTCAGCTCAAGCAGTAAACTCTAGAAAGCCTGTGTGGATCAACCCTTGAAATGCTTCCTTCAAAAGGGTGAGAGCAAAGTAAATAAAAACCTCATGCTCGAGACCTATTGTGAAAATCACCCTTCTCTTTGCTAGCACTGCATGAGTGACACCTTGGGCACATCAAGGACACCCCTGAAACACAAAACAGGCTCAGAACCAAATGCAGCCTGCCACTCTGGGAAGCAGAAAATCATACCCAGGTACTGAAGCTTCTATGTGGAGGACTGGAAATGACCAGTTTGCCTAGAACAGAATCTGGAAGAATTAATCTTATTTTAAATAGAAAAACTATTTCTGTCTTTACAAAGAGATGAATGTTTTATCAGTTTTGAGGCTCTTCTCTGTCATGAAACGTTTCTTTCTAATCAGACTGAATCACTTAATATGTGCAAAATTACATTTGAGGGATGCGTATTTTGCCAAGAAACATCAAACTGAGCATTGCATCAGGACACATGTTCAATGTTGTTAAACAGGACATTTAAAACAGTGTGTTCTGACTTGAACATATCCCATTCCCACAAATAGTGCCTGAATCTCCTCAAAAGCAATGAAAGACACCTGTGTTAGTTTAAAAGAAGGGATGAGGGCACAGTTACTTGAGATCCTTTGGATACACCAGCAAATCCTTCAAAATTAAAGACAGATAGATATAGGTATAGATACCTAATAGAAATATGTATGTGTGTTTGTATATATGCAATTACTTCACTCACATTGTTCAACATTAAATATTTGATAGCATTAAAATCAACATTGGGGAAAGCTAGGTTTTTCTGAAGAGTGTCTTCTTTAACAAAGTTACACATGCAAAATTTTTCTGGAAATACCCATGGCTAAAATCATAATGAAGGACACTCCTGTGTCAAAGACTGAAGCCTTTGCACAAACTGTACAATTCCAGCTTAGGAGGAGTTCAGCTTTTACCAAAGGCTTAAGGAAAAGAAGCTGAAGTAAAGGTAAGATTTGACCTCACATGGAAATGCAAACAATATCCCCAACACGGTCTGAATCCAGTCTGGCTCAGGAACGAAGGAAGAATTTTCAGTAATTTCATATCAGGAGTTGACTACTCTCCATAAAAGGCACTGCCCAAACAGACTGTGGCTTTATTTCTCTCAATGCTATTCAGCATGACAGACTATGAGATGGAATTCAATCTAAATTTAAGCACTCTCTGTAAACTATTAATAGAAGAAAAACTGGTAGCATGAATCATCATGTGGGAGCTGCAGAGCAACAGCTAAAATATCTCACCTTTACACAATAAATGAACTGTTGGAGTTGAAAGGCCCAGCAGAATTCACTTGATTCTTCTTCATTTGAACTATTCTCATTTTATTCTGAGGAGCAATGAGAGGGCAGCCCTTATTTAACTTGACAAAATACACATTGTGCATAACCCAGTTTTGTCACAACACAAATTGGAGACAAAAAGTAGCTGCTGACCCTGCTCCCCACCACTCCCTGCTAGGGAATAGTGTGTACTGGAAATGTTGGTGCAAAATGACACAGAGGTTTATAAAATTGAGCTCATGTTTTAGCACCCCATTCCAATGCCAGCTGTACCTCTGGCCAAGAGGAGAATGGCAGCAGACCTTCCCTTTGCATTCCTTCTGTGCCCAGACCAAAGTCCAGCTGTATTAATTTCTTAGAGGAGCCGTTTCGGGGGGATTTTTTGCAGCTCCTGAACTGCAAAGCTGACAACGCGAGGCTGAGATTTTGCAGACAGCCCTGGCTATGCCCACTGCAGGCTGTGCCCTGGTGCAGCCCACAGACTCCGAGTGTGGCCCCATGGAGACACAGCCTTAACTCAACACAGTGGCATTTTGGTGCTCTGTGGGATATTTATTTTTGAAAAATATGATATTGTCAACAGCTCAGTGAAGTTGTCTCCAGACTGTTATGTCTCCTTCTCAAGTTTCTTTCATTTTTAAGAGCTTAACTTTTAGGCTTCTGGCGTGAGGAAGGAGCCTAAAATGGTTTAAGAAAAGGACATAAACAAGGGAATAAGCTATGCACAGCACTGGAGAGAAACACAAACAGTGTCCCACACTATAGAATCAAGGCAAATATTTAAGAGCAAAAACACTGTGATAAAACACTACTGTGTCCAACCCTATCTTCATGATAAGATTAAGAAGGCTCCAAAGAACTGAAAATCCTGAAGAACAAAGACCATTTAAGAAAAGACGACATCATATTTTTCAAATAGGGCATTTCATATACAGAAATTCAGTTCTACAAAAAGGGTTAAGCCATGGTGACACAGAAGGCAATAGCAGACAAAGACTAATAAAAACCTTAACCTGGATTAGACTTGGTGGCACCTCTCCCTCATCTGCTTCTTTAAAAATTCACAAAGTTTTTTCTGAACAAGGCTTGCATGGAAAAAGTTCCAAATCAACTCTTCTAACAGAAATTAAACTAACAAAAATAATTAATTAGACATAAATGCTCTTCTGATCTTCAGCTGCCAGGAAGAGAGACACTAATTAGCCAACTTCCCCATTCAAGGTACTGGGCTGCAGCACCAAGCAGTAATTCGTAGAGAAGGTACTGGAGCTTCCTCAATGCCATCACAACTTTTCAAGCAAATTCAAAGAAGAATTCACTCAACCTTTAGTATCGAGGATGAAAACGAAAGTCAGCTTGAGATATGAGAACATCTCAACATGAAATGCTGGGTTCAAGGAAAGATAGTACTGAAAAAACAACACAGACAAAGCACTCAGTGAGGGAGCTGAGAGGGGCACAGAACTCAGCTCCCTTTTTGTCTGTTTTTTAAGTTCTATCAGTAGCTGCTCGCTGTAAATAGCTTCCTAGTTAATACGAAAGTTAAGAAAGGAGTTAACTTTCAATGATAAGGGTCTCTTCTAAAATAATTTTGTGTGGTAATAATGCACATCTTCGTGAGCCCCTCTGATCTCTGCCCTTTGTGGAACTACACCCAACTCTCTGCAACATACATTATTTAATCCAAGTCTCTTCTGTCGATCAAAGCAATTGTGAATCCCTTTATGACAATTTAGCAGAAGCTCTGTACTGCTAACCTAGCTCCTCCACAAAATTCAATTGCAGAAAAACCATGACTCCAATATTAGCTTTTGTGATTTAATACAGTGGAATATTATATTGCTGTTGCTTTTGAGGTACTTATTTTACTATTCCATATAGCTGCAGCTTTTCATTACAGTAAGATCTTAAAAATGAATAAACCAATTTTATTATATTCAACTTAGACACACTTATGGAGCTGGTTTCACATTTTTAACAAAATTTTCTAGTGACAGCTTGGAAGGCAATCCATGAAAATACTTTGGTGAGGGAATATTATTTCAGTGGATACAGGAAAGAAAAGTTGCAGCTCTACAAACTGTGCAGACACTGCAGTTTTAGCATCCCTTAGGCCTGGCCCATGTTCTGCCCTCCAGATGCCCACTGTAGGTGGACAAGTCCCTCCCCTGGTGCTGCCATGCACTTGCTATAGAAAAGAAAAACATCTATTTTCTGGTATGAGTCTACTACACTACACTTCTGAAACATTTACTTGCAAAAGAAGTATGAAAACTGAAGATCCATGCTTAAAAACAGGATATAAATCCATTTTAAGAACTAAAAAGAGTTTTCTTAAATCAGGCATGTTCTTAAACCACACACCTCCAGCACAACCAGACACTGCAGGAAGGACTGCAAGGAGTTCTCAGGGAGAATATTTCACCTCAAGAAAGGAGAAACAAGACATTTTCTTGCAGAATAACATTACTGAGACAAAGACTTTTCTGGATTGCTGAACAGTCAGAAAACACCACACAAAAATCTAAAAAAAAAAAAAAAAGAAGACAGAATTAAAATACGTATACTAGCCAGGGCATGTCAGAACAACATTCACAATAATTAGAGCTCAGTCCAAACCTCTGGGTCCAGTTTATTCCAGAGCACTTGAAATTAAAGCTCCAAACCAGCATTTGAAAACAGTTACCATCCAGGACGATTTGAGACCAAACCAGATTGAAGGTGTTTTAAGCTTTATTTTCACCTGGAAAATTTATGTTAAGGCATCTGTTTTAAATAGTGTGAACTGTTCTAGAGATTAAATGCCCAACCTCTCTCCAGCCCAACTCCTTTAGAGACAGAGAGGGAGTGAGCACACAGTTGTCTTACTTGGGTTGGGCTAAGTAACATTTAAGTAATTCTAAACCTGCAATGTAATACTGCAATGTATTACAGAAGTTGCCTACACTGAACATATTCTCTGCAATTTCCTTCTCTAGAACAATACAGGCTAAGCAACTGCCTTAAACATGTCCCTCTTACCTGGGGTGTTCACTGTCTTATCACTTAAAACCCTTTGGGGGTAGATCCTGTAAAGGCTGCTGGTATCCCAAGAGAGATATGACTTCCAAAATAATCCTGAGGTTATGTGCACACAAGCCTTTTGCACACACTCCTCATCCATAGCGGATGAACCTCCACAGTTGCTTCCTGCAATGCTTCTGAACAAACACAGTGCCAGAAACAGCGTTAAAACAGCTCCTGCAGTAGCAGCTTCACCCAAGAAAACAAACACACGTTCTGCTATTTGCAACCTTTATTTCATGAATAATTAAGAAGAAAACATGGCAACATTGGCAAATTGAAGGCATACATACTAAATACTCATACAGAATACATTATGGAGAAAGTAAATGCCCAGGTCTTTAGTGATCCTTGCAAACTGAAAGCATATTGGGTCCTCCAAAAGGTTTAGCTTAACATAGGCTTGCTGACTTTTCAAGGTCCAATGATTACCAGCTTGTGCCTCTCAAACCAGAAACAGGGTGAAATACAATTGGAACACTCATCCAAATTTTCCTCAAACCTGTACTTCTCAGCTCTACGCAGAAGCAAACAAAATGTTTTTTTCCTCCTTGCCATTTAAATATATGGACTAATACACCAGCCTAAGTATTCAAGACACAAGCACTTCTTGAACCATGTTCCGTGTTACTCAGAACCTGCAGGAGTACAGATCTGTACACAGACATTTATGCATGTGCGTATAGGTACATCTATACATTTATGCAAAGCCTCTCTCTAAGGTGTGTGTAAACTATTCAAAAGGGTTCTGCGAAAAAAGTGAAGTACTTGTACTTGTCTAGTAGAAGAATTACTAAACCCATACACTGACATACAACAGCTGTGTTTCAAGGAAGAGTAAAACCAATACAAATCAGAAAAGCTGGATGGATGAGAAGAGCTTTTATAATCACAGGTTTTAATGTCATCTTTAAAGGCCATGGAAAGTGAGCTTTAAATTAGCTATTTAGGAGATACCGTTACTGGCTGCAGTGTCATCTCAAACAAGGTTAGTCCTTATCCAGTATAGTGCTGTGAAGTCAGACTGAGGCATCAATAAAATTCCATTCTTTCACCAAGTCCAAAATTCATCACGCTGTTCTGTCAGTTCTGCCTCACACCAGAACTGGAAGCACCCTCGTCCGAGAGGTGGAGGGTACCAATTAATGCCCTTCTGGGTTTGATCAGGAGCGTTGTCCAGTATTAATGTGGATCACTAATTTATTTCAGATACACTGAACAACTCCTGATCATTACTGACCTAAAATGAACTTATAGTCTGGAGGCAAACTAGTCTATGTCTTGTTTAGTAGTGCTATACTTTCTTCCCATTAGATAATATACAGAAAAAACACATTTCTGTTCAAAAAACCCTTCAGATACACATAAAAGTGCTACTTATAGACAGAAAAATTAACTTTACAATACACATAAAACCAAAGGTCTCTATCAAACTGAAATGCTATAAGTTACAAGGATTAATTACTTGAGTATGTTACATGTATTTGTGCCCTCCTAGCTGAACTGATTCCCAAGTAACCATCCTAACTGAATATATGGAATAATTGGAAACCATTAAAAGCCTCCAGAAAAATTTCAACAACAGAACAACAAAAAACCAAAACAAAATTACAACAACAACAACAACAAAACCCAAAAAACAAAACCAAACAAAAAAAAGAGCCCCCTTCTCCCCATTTGTTGAAAGAGTTCAGAATCAAAAATGGACTATTCCATTATTGGAAGTGCAGTCTACAGTCAGAACAGGTCAGTTCTGTGGAACTGCGACTGCCAACGGCTCCTCTGCAGCAGGAAATGTCTGCTGGGCTCCCTCACTACCATATAAATACACCAGTTACATGCAATTAAAATAATACATGTATCACTAGGGTGAAAATGCACATAATACATTGCTATGCTGGGGCAAAACAGATTTTAAGCCTTGACTTCCCCAAGCAGCTTCCTTATATTCTAGAACTATGCAAAATACAAAAGCCTTAGAAAAGTGCAACAAAACTAGCTTTATGACATTTTTCTTTCCATTTCCATAAATACAATCTCATAAAAATATTATTAAACAGAAGCATACTTCCACGGGCAGAACTAACAGGCCACATTTCAGCTTTTAGTAAATGATTTTGCCTAAACTGAAAACCCCTGAAAATAGGGGATTCAAATGAAACCAGCTTAATTGCATCAGGCTTGCTGTAATATTCTGCCAGAAGTTTACCCTCCTCCTCTGCATCCTCAAGTCCTGCTGGGACTGATGGGAACTTTATGTGCAACTCTGAGGCAGACAGTGGCCTATTCCCAGTGGTAAGGAATATTCCAAGTAAAAGCTAATGTCAGTTGGAAGTCATCTGGTATTCATAGGTTTTACTAACGTTTCATTGTTAGGAAATAATTCTAATATCACAGAATGAATTAGCTCAAGGAGATTAGGACAGTGGCTTTGTCAAACTGAGTTCAAGGGTGTTGCATCCAAACAACTGGAAAGTGTAGCAAAAACATAAGGAAAAAAAGACACTCGTATCAATTAACAGAAATCAGAACTGTACAAACCTTGACCTTTTAAGTTATTTAGCATTCATTATCCACAGCATACTTGCTACATATCCCAGATGCTTAACATGGGTTTGATAATTATGGAGTGTACTACGACACTGATTCTGAAATCAGGGAATACAACAGAAGGAACTTAGATGAAGGAGGGACACAGCAAGCCACACAGTAATTTAAACCCCATCCAGCCACTCTCCTGTGAAAGCAGGAACACTATTAAAGATACCTTTCTAAATAGGGACAATTAAATGTATTAAGAGATGTCTGTGTTTTGCCAGTCAACACACACTAACTTGGGAAAGCACAATGGCATGTCCAGCACTCATGGATGACCAAGACACTTTAATAGCACTTTTCACCAAGTAATTTCTCAAACTGGTTAATATTAGCTTAAAGAAAAGGACACAATAATGCTAGCTTAAAGAAAGGAATTGCAGAAATAGAGCTTGGCAGAACATAAAAATAAAACAGAAATAAATATTTACCAAATCAAGGGATGGACCACAAACAAGCTATACAGTTAACTCAGTCCATACATGAACATGACTATTTTAAGGTCCTCTTTCCAGGCCACCTCAGCATAACTCACAATAGGCAAAAAGTAGCATGAAGGTGTACAACTGGATTCCTTCCCAGAAGAATTTTGCCCCTTAGTAGCTCCTGCTTGGGGCTGTGTTAGTTGCAAGAGGCAACAAGAAGTCAAGTCACCACAGGAGTCACGGGAACACAGTTATAAGGTGTAACTGCATCACTTCAGCCAGCCCGGAGCAGCTTTGGAAGGAACTGTCACACACCATCTGAACACCAGGCAGTGTCCCCAAAGCAGGCACAGGCAGTAAGGAAAACAACCAACCACAAGTTCGCCAAATCTCCAACTTCCCAAATAATCTTGGTTAAAAACTAGACTGGCATAAAAATTGTGTCCTGGGCCAAATCTGTACAGAAATAGAATTGAGTGAAAGTAATTTTTTGGTGATGCAAAAGAATCCAAATGTCTGAAGTGCTGAAACTGAAAAAATACTGAGATCAGTAATAGAAATGAGACTCTAATGTAACAGCTACATGATTCACAAGGCAGATCCTCAGCAGCTTAAACCACTGGACTGCACCATTACAGGAGAGGTCCAATTCATTTCTCCTCACATACGTTAAACCAGAGCATCACTGCTGCCAGGGATATTAATAGGAGTTTACACCAATAAATTAAAGCAGAGTTCATTTAGCTCTGGCAAATTAAGGGCCTCCTAAGACATAACGATGGACTTTACAGAAAAACACACAGTGGAAATATTTCATAAAATTGGAGACAAAAATTTATCAGAAACACTACATGTAGCTTGAAGAATATATTTTATGCAAAAGAGACTAAAATCTACCTTTAAATCAGAATATGTCATAATTATATACTATATTCTGGATAAACTATCCACAAACACAAATTTAAAAGTGAAAATTTCACTCCGTTTTTCAGAGGCACGGGAATAAGACATTTTTCATGAGGGCCAGACACTGGAGATCCTAAATTAGCGTTTCTATTTAAATAGACAGCCAAACCAAACTGGATTAAACAAAACCAACTGAAAACCAAATCAAGTGTAACACCTCTGGAAGTGTTTCCATCCACAGAATCCAGAGGGTGACACAGCTGTACCTGCATCAGGATGTCCCACAGCTGCACTTTGCTGCCCACCCTACAGCTGGCCATGAGTAACCCTGATATTCTACAGCACAGGCATTTGCAAGGCACATAGTAAAATATAAATGGATGACAAAATATTTTCAGTACATTCAGAAATATTTTCTGGATTAAAAGGAAAGTAAATCAGCACAAACTAGCACTTCACATGAACAAAAAACCAGGCTGTTTCAGGATTAACTATGAACAGAAACCAAACACAACAGTATGTTTATTCCACATCCAGAAGGGCTACAGCTATTTTTCCTCTTGAACAACTGAATGTGGTTTGAACCTTCAGAAAAAAACACATTGTAGAGTGCAGCAGGGCATTATGTTTGCTTTAGATCTTCCATTGCTTCATTCCTTTCACTTGGCAGCTGTGCAGCACCTCGTATGTAAAGGCTCAGATACATCAGCATACAAAAAACTCTTCACGAAGCCCAGTGTTCCTGGGCTGGATTCACAGAGTTTTATCAGACAGATCACACCAAGAAAAAGTATACAGAGCTCTGAAATTCGTAACAAGATCCCTTTTATAATTACTGCTAGCTTTTCTTTCTCTTCCTTTCTGAAGACCAGCAGCTCATGTTTTTTACAGAAAGGATCTGGCAAACATGATTTCTCTTTCGACAAATGGTTACACTCTCAGTGTTACTGCAGTTAAGGACTCGGACAACATTCCAGGTAAATGAAGATGACCACTGGACAGAAAAAAAAATCAGCTCAAAGCTCGTATTACCTCACCAAAACAGGTCATGAGTGAATTTAGATCAAGAAATGCTATCCTTTTCATTAGAAAAATATTTTTTTAAAGTCTAAGGCAATGAATAAGACAATCATAAATAAGGATATCTGTTCAGAGGATAAACAGAAGGGTCTTTTAAACACTGACTGGCAAAACCTGGAATTTAATAGCAGGAGATAGAATGCAAGACAGCAGTAATGTATATTTCCAGTAAGACTATTCTCACTGAAACATAAGAAATGAGGTTAAAAAAAAATTGAAGAAATATAGAGGAAAATGCATTTCAGACTTTTATTAAAATCTATTAATGAAGATTTTCACTTGAAACCTCTCTTGCAACAACTGTCTTTAGATTACGTTGGCTCTGCAAATGCACGAATTAATAATCTGAGAGTATCTACTTCTAGTTCTAAAAAAGCTGTAAGAATGTTTGAGACACTGCTGCTCTGAAAACCTTCCCAAAGGCCCTCAGCATGGGTTACGTAGTTATTCTGCAAAGTTCCATAATTCTCACAGGCACATTTCAGTATAAATGTGTATTCTTATACAATGCTAGAGACATGCTGAATTATTACTCTTCACGTGGGTTATGTTCTTCAGATGATGGGGTTTTGGATTTGGCAATACTTTTGAGTTTAATCTGTGCTTTTATACCATGAAGAAGTTTCACAGATGCTAAGCACAGTTGCATTCACTGGGTTAACATCTATGACATTCAAACTGTCCTTAACAGTCGTAAGAGCACCATAGAACAGATTTATTTTCTTTACAATGGGGTTACTGCTGAAAGAGCCTGTGCTTATAAATAGCAGCTGTTACAGAACTCACTGCTCAAGTCAGCTTCTGCTTAATATTAATGAGATGTTCTGCGGCTGAACTGCTGAAAAGTGCTCAGAAAAGCAAGAGGCAGAAGCAATGACAGAGTGAAGTCTCCCCTCGATTTGACAAACAAGATTACAACAAACAGCTCGTGACAAATGGAGCCATGAAATCGCTGGGAGCCATTAACATTCCACACCAGGCCCCGAAGTGCCAGGACATATCAACTCAATGATCGCTAAGGCACTTAAACTCTTTTGCCCAAGAGCTGCTAAATGAATTCAGGTACATTTTCGGAAAAAAAAGAAGTTGAGCAGACTAAAGTTTCTCAATTCCTTCCTTGTGACAGTGAGTCATTTCCATGCAATATTTGAGACTACTGGGTGTACACACATTACATCAGTTCCTCCATAGTCCTTCCCAGAGAACATCTCACCTTCTGTCACTCAGATGAGGATGTGCAAGACCAATGAAAAACACACAGAAAACATGGCAAAGCTGGATTTTGAGACAAACTACCTCATTATTACAACTTATTGAGAATATATTCTCTGCAGAGGAAATGTTATCCCAGTTCCAAACTTCTACCACAGACATCCACGATATGTGCTCATATTGCTGTAGAGGAAAGCCTGGGGTAGCTGCGTGTGCTGCGCAGGCAAAGGAGGAAGAGAGGAAAGAACAAGCCAGACAAGGGGCAATTATTGATTCATTGCTGTTATAATGGAAGCACAGGGAGTTTGCACAGATTCCTTGAAGTAATAGTATACCCTGAAAGCCAGGAGCTGCATGTGCTAGTCTTTACAATCCATAAGATAAAGATGAAAGCCACATCACTGTGACAGAGGTAGGCTTATAATGAAGCTTTAGAATGAAGTCTTCTTCTGTGCCAGATTTTTCGAGGTATCAAGAGCACTTTTTCCCTCAATTTGTCATTATGGAATCAAAGCTTGTTTTCCTAGAATACTGTGCACATTTTAAAGGATGGAAAATAGCTGTATAGGCAGTAACTAAGTTATCATTAAGAACTCTACTGTATTGGGCTGCCATATGCTGTGGGTAGAATATTCAGAGTCTGTGGAATCAGGATGCTACAGAAAGTTCAGGAATATGATGCCATGTTATCCTTTTCCTTCTCAAAGCTTTATCAGTACATTCAGTCTCCTATATGCTAGAGGAAGCATTCATCTCACTCCCCCAGGAAAGGAAGTTTCAGGAAGTCTGACTGGAACGGCAGCACGTAAGTAGTCCAGGCTCTTTAGGCTACATAATTAATCTGAATAGCTTAATAACTTGGGTTATTCCAAGCACTGTGGCAACAAGTTCTTGCTTTTAAACAGTTGTTTCCATGCTTAGTAGCTGAAGCAATCTGAGGCAATCCGTGATAGTGTCACTGAAGTTTGAGGGGACTCAAATGTTGCCGGTTTTCAGTGAAATGGGGATTAGCATTTCAGTAAGATTTCCATCTGGTAGCTCATGTTGGTTGTATCCCATGGATCTGTTGAATGATTAGGGTTCAGGTTTCAAAGTATTTGTAAATTGCTGTAACATACAGCATGACATTCTGCCAGTCTGGACGCTCAGTTCGCACCATTTCATTGATGTCCTGTCACAGAAAACAGATTGGTCAAAATCAGGAATGAAAACCTTGAGAGCAATGTGGCAGTGTTTTCACACATTCCTGGGAATGGTAAATCTGTCAAGTTTCCACAATTTAAAGCACTGATGAAGAAAGCTCTGTTTTCCTCCATGTATATTGGTATTACTTACAAATTGTAACGAATGGCTTATCAGCAGATAGTTCTTTTGTTGACTTAAGATTGAAATATCTGATGCTGTGCATGCTCAAGCTGTCCCCCACTGAGCACAGCTGGTACAAGAGTCAGACTTTAGTGTTCACATAGCCGTGCAACAGCCTTGCAAATCAACTCAACCTACCCAGGAACTGTGAGCCACAGAATCAAGACCCAGATATTAATTAAAGCTCAGAATTCTCATCGGGTTAAGGATCAATAAATATTTAAATCCCACCTACTCTCTTCAGCACATGTACAAAGCAAAACAGTGATGTAGTTTCTAGTAATTTCTATTTACTGTAAGGCTCTATTTGAAAGCTTTGGATGCAGGAATCTCCAGAACTCAAAAAAGAAGTTATGAGTTTTTTTAGCTGAACACCTTCTTCAGAGGATGAATAACTTCTACTTGCATTCCACTCCTATTTACAGACAGGAGTTTTCACACCCTTCTTCACCCTCTACTCATGCAACATGGATTAAAAAAAAATCCTCCAACATACACATCACATACACTATGCATGTAGGTATGTAAATAGATACTAACTTCTTAAGATGGATACGATTTGCACTTAAGACTTAATTCCATTCAATTTGTCTGTTTAGGGTATCTGTAATGAAGTACATCACAAAAAGGAAGGACAGACAGCAACCATTTAGACTAAGGCTGAATTATGCAAGAATTTTTGCAGTTATTTTCCACAATCTCATTCTTACATCAGCACTTGGTAAGAAACTTCCACATTTCAAATCAGTGCCAAAGTCAAAGTACGAAAGCCCAGGAGTTGCACTGCCATTGTCAGCAAACACAATGCTGCGGGGGTAAAGCACTGATAAGGATCAAGGAAAGTGTTATTTTTAAAAATCTGTCGTACTGTTAGTTGCTAACTATGGCAGCTTTGTTAGAATTTAGGTTGCAAAAGTATCACTTAAGTATCATTTCTGATAATGGCCATTTCAACATTTTTGTGATCGCTCACAGGGATTTGGCATACTCCCAATTCCACACCTTCACAAATACCTCTTTTCTAGTAAACACTCTACTACTGAAAACTAATTATTTTTCTCTAAAATTTGTGTAAGACAACTTATAAACAGTCACTGAAAAAAAGCTTAGAATTATTTGCAATAATGAAAAATTAAAAGTCTAAACTGAAGAGGCAAATCTCAACTCTCACAGTACACTGAGAAAAAGGTACTAATTACATTGCTTGATTTGTAGCTCCAGAGTTCCAGAAATCCCAAATAATTTAGAAGTACGTCAGAGACAGGTCAGATTTAATGGATTCTTGAAAACTGTATCCCATAACTATTTCTCGAACTATTCTCAAACAAATTAATTGCTGTTATTAATATTTCTTTTCGTATTAAGAGGTAAGTGTTGGTGAACCTTCCTTTTAAAGCTTAACAGGTCTGTCTTTCAGTCATTATTTAGTGCAATAACCTCTAGCTGAGCTCATCTGCTGCTATTTTTAAGTATAAACATCCAAATCTTTTGAGACTACAAAAGAGAGTAATTTTTATTTTTATAAATGGGTCATAATTCATTCAATATGCATTTAAATCATACCAGAGTAGATTTGATGCCAACACTTTCAGCTGCCTGAAAAGCCAAAGTAAAATTTCTTCTCTGCATGAGATAAAAAAACATGTTAGAAAACAAGGAAATACTATTTCAAAAATAACAAAATGGTCTTAAGAATGTTCATAATAATGCTACTACTTTTGCTTCAAATGGAGTCTATAATTTGACTACAGTAATTTAAAGGAGCCACAGGAATGAACGTGTTTTAATATAACCCTAAAATTTATGAAAGATTTTTATTAATTGCCTGTTCAGAAGATAATGCTGAATATCATTGTCAATGAAGAACAACTGACTTACAAAATACTAAAGAAGAGATTATTTATTCTCTAAAAAACATAAATAAAAAAATCTCTTCACGCATTAATGAAATAATCTTATGTTTTCAGGATCTATTATCATTAACTGTACATTCTGGGCTAAAACACCAATAGGTAGGAACTGTGGTAGACCAGAATACACAGAGATTATTTGGAAATCCTAGTAACATTGGGGTTTTTAGAACTCAAATTAGTTCACTGTTCTTTATTAATTCATATTAACTAAAGCGCTGTGGTCCTGGGAATAGGATTTTTAATGTCTTACCTTGTCCTGGCTGTTCAGTTCTTGATAGGGAATATGAGCTGGGAGGTAAGTGTGGAGAACTGCACAGAAAGCCAGGCCATCATTCCAGCTGCTGCTGAAGTTTGTGATGTCAATATTCTTGAAGGGAAAAAAAATATAAACAATATCAAAACCATAATCTAAGAATTATTACATGCTACCAATTCATCAACACTTCTTTTTAATGCCTTTGAAGAAATTGGCAGAGAAAGTGGACAGCCCAATACCAAAGTTCTGTGGTAAGAACTGCACTACTAAAAAAAAAAATACGGTGATAAGGAAGTCAGTTATTCTATGTATTCATTTCAGATAATATTAAGCCCTCCCTCAAAAGAAAGTACAAAATGTGTGCCTGAGTGTGTGTTAAAAGCTGTAAAATGTTGTGCTAGAAAGTAATGGATTTGGTGCAACTGTACACCCCAAGATAGAAAAGCAAATGAATTACGTACGTGTACCCCAAATCCCTGGTCAGACAATGTGCTCCTATCTCTGTTAATGTTCATTCTATCTTCTGCTTCTACTACATTCATATCCAGACAAAATTTCTAAAAGATGAGGACAAATTTTCTCTTCTAAACAAACCATTTCTCTATAGAAACTGATGTGAACAAGATCACAAACAAAAGTTAACCTTCATTTGGAAATAAAGATGTTCCAGCAGATTTAGTGCTGACAGTAGCAGAGAATCTTTGGGATTGAAACTAGAATTGAGAACTGCTGTATTGCACTCTTGATCTTATAGTTCCTGTAGGAAATTCAGTGGCACTGGTAAATGCATCTCCTGAGACTGTATAAATTATTGTAGAGTCCGCCCAGTCCAAAAGAATTATGAACAAGATGCCTCAGTGACCTTTTAAATGACTGTATATTTGGCTGCTGGCAGTTAAACAGTGCTAGAGAGACTAAGTGGATAGCAGTCAGTTTAAACTTTAGTTAGGAAACAACCAGTAACAACAATATATCATATATCTTTTACATACATATACACATATTTTATTTCATGGAGAAATATAAATTTGCTTTAATATGTAACTCACTTAACTGGGCTCAAGCAGAAGCTTACTTAGTTTTCAAAGTTTTAACAGCAGGAACTAAAACCTCCAGTCACAGAAGCACAGAATCACAATCACCTGAGCCAACCTTTCACCTGATAGCAATTTAGTCATCATCATCACCTGTCTTTGACAAGACACTAAAACTTATCACTCCTCAGGCAGAAAACTCCACCCAGAGCCAGCGTTCTGTGCCAGGCAGGGTGGGAATGAAGGTGCTTGTACTCCTCGTCAAAGCAGTGCTTTGGACTTCAAATGAACAACAGCCACATTCTCCTCCAACAGAGGAAAAAACCAAAACTCTGGACAATTTCTAGAAGAATGCGAGGGAAATCTTTGTTTCCTGCTCAGCTTTAGCACTTTGGATGCGAAGTGGCCCCGGTGCAGGTCCGGGCTCTGATGTCAGTGTACGTGCTGGGGCTCACAGTGCCCAGGGCTGCGGCCGCTCCTGCCACACACGGAAACGGCGGCGCTGGAGACCCCCAGTCTGTGGGAACAGCTCTGCACACAGCTTCCTCCAGCCACAGGGGTGGGAAAATTGAAAAGCAAAAGGAAAAAAAAAAAAGGGAGAAAAAAAAAAAGTGCTCTTTTCTCCTCAAGAGACAGGAAATTGGATTTAAATTAATGCCTGGTTAAAACTTTCTCGATGTTACTTAAATTAGGGAAACATATGCAACACACAGTATGAGGTTTTAAGGGGAAAAAAAAGGGAAAAATGTCAGCTTGTTAAAGCCAATAAATTTCAACTTGTGTCCATTTACAAAAGTTACTTTTTGGAAAGTTCTTTCCTATCCTGTATCCAGTAACGCCTCAGCTCACATCTGTGGCAGTAAGATGGATAAAGGTAGGGAGAGGGGCTTTTTCTTGTCACAATCATGTGTGGCAAGCTGGCTATATAAATCAGGTGTGAATGATCATATTTGCTTTGCTATACAATCCACTGAGGGAGAAAAAGCTCAATCCTGAGCTTTTCACCTCTTGGCTGAAATGTTCTCCCTCTGTCCCTGAGATGGCCAAGTGATGTGGGAAGGGGAGGAGAAAGATGTAAACTGGCATTGCCACAGTGAATTACAACAAGCAAAAGCCATCTTCCCTTAAACATTACAATAGTATAAACTAAAAACTTCACTTTAACTATTAGTAAGTATGCACAGAATGCTGAATTTTTAATATAAATATTGCGGGGGGGAAAGGGCCACTTAAAGTGTGCCTATAAGTTTGGTTGGTTCTCAAACAAAACCAAACTCAGAATACCCTATTTTTCTAAATCATCTTGTAGGGTCCAGCTTTTATTATTAAGACAATAAGCAGAAAACAAACCCATCATCCAAGAATTTTAATGTATCCAGAGAAGCTGAATTAAATACAATGGAAGGAAACAATTAAAAGGGACTGGTTTGTGTTTCCAATTGCTCTAAGCATTATGAATTATTATTACCTCTCAGACTAAAAGAAGTATAATATTGGTCAGACAGTAAAAAACAAATCTAGAAATGGGACAGATCGTCATTTAAACTGAAAATTTAATTTTTCATGTAGGGCTTTGAGCACACAACTGGCACATTTAAATACAGCAAATTTTATTTCCTAAAGGCTTTTAACTACTTGTGGTTTTTTTGAAAAAGCTTGGCCAGTATAATGAAATCAATCTTGCATTAAGCTCTTATTTCTCAAAGAATTTATGGTAAACAGAACATCAGCCTAAAATCTCTGACATAATTTCTTCTTTGTTACTGCTTTTAAGTAATTGGCTCTATTAAGAGAATTCTGCTGGAATCTAATCCAGAATTATTCTTCAAGACATTTCAGACCACAAAGTATTAAAGCAAATGAAGGACATACTTTCAGATAAATTGTCAAATGAGGAATAAGCCTTTCTGGAGATAGGTGAACTAGAAGGGCATTTATCAGCCCTTGTCTATTACTGATTAAGATGTAGGATGGGAATGAAGCCACCTCTAGTATCTGGGGTTGATGGTTTTTAAAAAGGCAATTCTAACAAAAGTTAAACCAGTAAGACCATTGTAATAAAAAGATCTGTAGAAGCCACTTTCCAACCAGGAGTAAATAACAGAGTTCAAATTTTGTAAGACCTTTCTGGAGACAGAACATAAAAATATAAAGTGAAAAATAGTTGATAATAGAACAACCTGGTAGATCCACAACCAAGAAACATTTCAAGCATTACTCAAGCCCCTCTTGAACTGGAAGCTGCAGAGTAGGAGCACTCACCACAAAATAAGTATTCCCTTGAGCTCATACAGAAAAAAAGACTAAAAACAGTATGCCCCATTAAACATTCTAGACTGCTTAACAGACTGGGCTCTGCATAACATGAACCAAAGATCTCTGCAAACCTATGACTTTTCTAAAATTCACCATTTTAAAGTGGTTTTAACCAGCGTACTGCTAATTTTAAAATTTTCTTCTATTGCTTTTTGCAATAATCCTAAATTAACAGAGGGCCTTCTAAAGTCAGCGAAAATACTTTTTTTAAAAAAAGCAAGAAATAGATGTTAACTATTATAGCCCACTAATTCCTTACTTTTCTTTTATTCCCTCAGAAAACTTCCACAGCTAAAAAACCCCAAAAACATCAAGAAACCCAACTATACAAAACTGGTTTCTAACTTACAAATTAAGAACAAAGTAATTTTAACCACTTTTTTAGACATAGCCACAGGTTCAAACTCCCTGAACCATGGACATCAGCACTCCAGCAGAGGAGCATCCTGCACAGCAGCTATTTCTCCATCCCTTGTTCTGCACAAGGAGGAGACATTCCCATACCCAAGCTTGGTTTGGCTCTGAAAAGAGTCAGCACATGAAAAAAATAAAAACATGTGTCTATGTCTTTGTTGCATTAGTTAATTAAATAAGTGGGCTGAGAATGCAAAACCATTAATATGATTCTGTACTATAATATATTAAAGCCTTAAAACAAGATTTGAAGCTTAAGTGTACAGACCTTGGCAGGCTTTTTCCCATGGTAAAATGCAAGTAAAAGCTTCTAAAGATACATACACAAACAAAAAGCGTATCCATTACAGAAGATTACAAAGGTAAACTACAAAAAAACTGCTATCCATGCTCCATTGAATCAGGATTCACTGACTCTCAAATCATGGAATAAAGCTGTGGCTATCTACTTTGGCAGTAGGTAAGAACATAATCTGGAATAGACTTAGCAGCAGTCCCAACTACTGCCTCTTCAATCCCAGCTTCTGGAAAGGCTGTAAATGGCAAATATAGACCATCAAAACCCTCAACCATTGACTGGGAATGTTTCTTTCCATACCAAATGTAGATACTAAAAAGCTAGAAGCAGAGAAATTCTTCAGCCTTTTTCAATATTCTGTGAGAACATGGCTTTCACAAGCAGACTAGATGAAAACAACAAGGACAGTTTTGTAAACGATCTTTATCTGTGCACCTGGGTTCTGTTTTGCAGAATTGTTATGGGACACATTAGAAAAAATTTTTTTCAGTGGGTGTCGTGGGTTCTGGCCAACCACTACAAGAGGCAGATGATCAATGACCAATGATCTTATGTCATGCTAGCAAACTAGGGTATAAAAATGGGTCTGTAGAAGAATAAAGGGCTCATGCCATTCTTTCCCTGAGCTTGGACTGTGTCGTTTCTCGCCGTTCTCAGTACAACAGCGACAACCAAACACATGTTATTTTTCAGTTTGGGCATGACAAAGAACCATAAAAGAAGCAGTCATTCTCACAAAATCCAGTAATAGCTTCAGACATTAATGTCTGAAACACTTAGAGGTACAGACAGCTTCATAATTTATTCTAAATTTTGTCATAATTAAGTCTAACAAGTTGACATTTCTGTTGTATCAGAATCCAATCCAAACACAAAAAGGATGCATGTCCTTCCTTAACTCAAGAATTTTTGGCTAAAGCATCTGCTTAAACCAAGGAGAGAAGTGTTTTGGCATCCTGACTACTCTGATGAATCAACCAGACAGCACAGAATGCACACCCTGGAGTCAGTATTTGAACACGGGCTTACATAAAGATAGTCATGTCCTTTCCTTGTGCATTTTTAAAATCAATATAGTACTTCAAATAGAATATGACCTAGCTTAGTGTTGATAAGTTAAAAAAAAAAGCAACCTGACCCATCTTTTACTTCTAGTTTTGTTATTCTACACTTATTGCTCAAGCACAAATGAAAGCATTGCTTGATTTCAAGGTGCATTGAGCATAGCACTCAATTTTTTGTAAGACATGTAGCTTTGATCTGTACAGGAGCCAAAAATTAGGTGGTCTTTCCAGCAGAAAGCAGCATTGCAGGAAATAGAGGACAGGTACTACAGGGCTACACTAAGAGTATCTGTACCTAGGAAGTGTGCAAAGCTTAAAGTTTAAACAAAAAATTAGTCTATTCTTGTTGCTATGTTGTGACAATTGCTTTTTTTGGTGTCAGACTTCTGGAAGTGAATTATCTCTCAGAATGCTGACAAAAATGGAAAATAAATTTAAATACTGCTGAAGATAAGAATGGGTAAGGACGTGTGTATCCTGTTCATTGGTCCTCTTTTAACACGAAACATGCATGCTCACATCCTTTTTGGGACTTTTATTAGCTGTGTACTCAAAATGAAAGTAGTTGTGTTCCAGCCAGGGTAAATGCTCCATAACAGCTGGATGGGATTACTTTATGCTTTGAAGATATCTGGAATTTATGACACTTTCATGACACTGCACATATTTTAGAGCAGCCAGGAGGATTCTCTCGTCTGAAAAATGCAGGACTTGGCTCTGTGCTCTGAAGCAGTGTCAGATCCTGAGCAAAGCTAACATACAATGAAATTTCAAGTATTTTGTGCCTGTTGATCTGAAAACTAAAGGTGATTTGCTCCTCTTTTATCTAAATGCTTATCTTGAGAGCAGCTCTCCTCTTTCATGGCTTGGAGATCTGTTCAGCCCAGAACATAATGCAGCTCAGTAACTTAATGGGTGCAATTGTGTCAAGACTGAACTGGCTCTGGATGGAAGTTAATACAGAATCTGCCTCTGCTAGCTCTGCACTGACCTTCTGCAGATCACCATTCTCAAAACCTAAGCTCCAAGGAGAAATTCTGCCCGCAAACAACATTCAGACAGCATATTAAAAGCTACAATATAGTAAGAGATTAAGTTATTCAGGTTTTTACACCAGTAATTTCTCTTATTTTCATTGGCTTATCAATCTAATTTTTTTATTGAGGTCTTGAAAAAACATTTGGAACACAGTTAAACATTAACAACTACATTTAAAGGTGACTATTCATTTATTCCCCTCCAAATTTCCTTGAATAAATCAAGAAAAGTGTACAATGAAGTAATATATAAGGCTTTTAAACAGGGTTTGCTCCACTATAATGGACTGAAATCAAGAGCTTCACCACACTATCATATTTGAATTATTTAGCATTTACAAAGTTTCAAGCTTCTAAAGCAGAAATAAGTACTTAAGACTTTTAATCAAAAGCTTGAAAGCAATTTTCTGGAAGGGATAGGAAAGCAGGAATTACTTCTCTTCCATTTCACTTGAGCAGACAAAAAACCCATACCAGTTGTACCAGACAATTCTGTAGTGCTGTATTCTCTGCAATTATCTTGTGAATAAAGAAAACCTTCTCTCTTTGAAACAGGACAGACTTTGGTGTGGTTTTTTTTCTTCTTTAGTATTTTATCCTGCTGTTGTTGATAAGGATAAACCAACTCCACTACACCTGGTCTTTAACAGGCTGAACCACTAGCAGCTCACCTATAACTCTGTACACCTTCAAAAATTTTAGAAATTAAGATTTTTATCTGCCTACTTGTCTGATATTAGCTATTTTCCACTATCCAGTGCAAAATACAATGCCAGGGATGAAAGGCAAAACAGTGCCAGGAGCAAACATGTCTCTGTTAGAAATGGAGCTTTAACTCAACATGTACAGCTCCATCTTCCCTGTGAAACACCAACAGCTGAAATAATTTTCTATAAATACCTTACATGCATTTATGCATAAAAATCTACAGCTGTGAGACATCACCTCCAGGTGAGAGGGAGAAAACAAGACAAAAATGCGATTACTGTTGCCAATGGATATAGAAGGAAACACATCTTTCTATGCTGGCAAAGACATACTTGAAAAATACTGGTTTATACGGTTTTACTTAAGTATGGGTAGTTTAATATGAATAGGACAAAATTAACAAAATAGTTATTCTGAAACAAAAGGCTTCTAACACTTCCTTTTCTTTTGCTTGTTTCCATAGGATGGTTACAATCTTCCAGGTCATTTTGGAACTTGTTGCAGTCTCAATTTGCAAGTATCTTTCCTTTAGCCTGCCATATTTACAGCTATTATTGGCCAAACTGGTAACTGTATAGAAATTGGTGACTGGATAGAAAGTGACCTACTGCTCTTCCTAGAGGAAAAGGCTGTGATATTTAGGACTCATGTTCTGTGAGGTTCCTGCAACAGCTCAAAGACAGAGGAGGGCTGGGCAGCCAGCATGTACCTGCAGCTCAGAAAAGCATGTGCTGGCTCTCACCCAGGTGTTAAACCAAACAAAAGCAACAGTGGTACAGAGGAAAAGTAGACATTCTAATGATAGGAAATGCTGGGGAGAAAAGGGAACTGTGGCAGAGTGTGAGACACCAGGAAGAGCTGGAGGTAAAGAGAGCATCCTGCCCATGCCTGGATGACAGGGAAGGAAGAAGAGCTGAGTACCTTTAAGCAGGACTGAATGAAGAAGGGAGATGTTCATTACTTTGATGTTTGTTTACTGTTTGTCAGTTTTGAATACACAGAGTTTTAAAATAAAATTAAAATGAAGCAGAGATTCATTGAAAATAAAAAAAGAAAATGATCCTTATCTGGTATTGAAAACACTGAGATGCCAGAGAGCTGGATAAGCACCGTTCACAATGAATACAGCGCTGGGTATGTTTAAAACATTAGAACATCACCAACACGGTGTTCAACCAGAACTGAATTTCAGGCGATACTGAAAATAATCAAATTCTGTACAGCAAAGAAATGAAAAATGAGTGTGCCTAAAGCAAAAGACATTCTTCTCCAAGAACTAACTTAATATAACCTCCTGATACTATCTTACAGTTTCAATGAAGGCATTGCAGTGGCTCTGCAGAGCTCTGTGCTCAGTACCATGCTGCAGGTTTTGAAGCAAGTACAGAAAGTCTCAAAAGCTATCCTTTTACCAATGTTTATAAAACTCAAGAAATTATAAGCAGCAATCTGTAGAATCAGAAGCATATTCTTGCATGTGCACATAACTACAGAATTAAAAGTTTGGAATAATTTCTATCACTTTTCCTACCCAGATTAGCGAAGCTGTCAAATTCATCTTTCATTTCAAGACAATATGGGAAAATATTTTTGCACTTAGTTCAAGGATTTATAAAGAAATATAACATCCTGCCTCCTTTAAAATGTGGGGAAGGAGAAAGGCTCTTTCCACAAAGCTGCTTATCCTCAGAAATAGCACAGTTCAGTACCAGACGTGCCACAGGAAGAGGGGGAGGGCTTATATCACAGCCTGTCCATTGTGCTGGAGGAGGACTTTTCCTATGGATGGGTGACCATCCTGTTATGCGGCTCTCAACTTCCTCCTGCATTGTGAGGCTCAAGTCATGGAAAGAGTAAAGTTCTTAAACTGAGGATTGTGTTGGGAACTCCAAACACTTTCAATACAAGTTAACCAAACAAATACATCATGGTCAGACTATTAACATCCTGGTTTAGTTTGCTGAAGCCACTATTCTTTTGAAAAAATAATGTAATCAGGAGAACTCTGGACAGTTATCTTGTTAGTTCTTTTGGCTTCTGATAACATTTGGACCAAGTGAAAAAAGAAAAGCAACCACAGTGGAGAACCAAGTTCAAAATGAAAGACAATGCCACCTTCACAAAAGAAATTGTCCCTAAGAGGCTAAATAAGCATTTAAAGATCTAATAAACCCCTATGATAATTCCCTATCAAAAAAAGAAAACCTCTGGAATCTGAGAAATGGTACTCTAGCTGCATTTGGAAAACATTAATTTAAACCTTAAGTAGATAAAGTTTCAGCTCCAGTTTCAGAAGTGCAACCTTGTGAAAGGCTGATTTCACGTGCCTCAATGGGAGGGCAGCTGCCCCCTTAAGGAAAGGCTGTTACTGCATGGAGCAAAGTGACTGAGGAGCTGCTGGTGCTGGAGCAGGACTCGGAGCACATGTTCCAAGGGGAGGGTACAGTACATGCCAGGGCCACTCAGTCTATGCAGTCAGGTGTGGAGCAGCCTGGGCTGTGTCATGGGCAGGCTCCACTGCCAGGCCGCAGCGTTAGCCAGCTCGGCAGGTACCTGATAGCCCTCTGTTTTCTTCTGGCACCACTTCAGCAGGGCGTTCCTCTTGGAGCCTCCATATTCTCTTGCCAGGGCAGACAAGGGATCTTTCCTCTCTTCCCTAGGAACAAGGACAGAAGAGCTTATAATGCAACAGAAATAGGTATTTATAAAGGCTTAAACAGAAGGACAAATTCTTGGCACACTGAAAGGAGCAGGATACAGCACTACTGACTGAGAAACAGAACACACAGGAATACCTGCAAAAGACTTGAGAGTTAGTTTGGAGCAATTCTTTCATCAGCAAATCATCCTTCTTTTTCCTTTGAGCTTTTCTTACTAGGTCTTTCCACCTCAATGATATTTCTTTCTAAGAATTTGAAAAATTAAACTCACAACACAGTAAGTTCCAGCCTGAGCCATTAAGCTAACTCAAGTGACTTTATTTTGTATTTAGAAAGAGAATAAACTGATGCTATCTCTTTTGCATTTCATGGCTGATTACAAATGTCACCTTGAAACAACAAGTTTGCATATGAGCAGCATGGCTTTATTAACAGAACATTTGCCTGAGACCTGGAGTTCTCAAAAAAGAAGGGGAAGATCTATGTAGGCTGATCTGCCATTTGATGTATTAGCACAATAAAAGCAGTCAATTCATTTCAATTCCAGTTTGTCAAGCTATCTTAAGTAATTTTTTCCTTACGAAAAGATTGGGGAAGAAAAGAACAACCTAACTAAGTTGGCCATTTTTTCATGAGTCTTACATTACAAGCATCTCTTTACCAGGCTTCAGAAATGAATTCTTAGATTAAAAAATATATATTATAGAGGCCAATACTTCTTTAGTGGCCTAGTTACATGATTCAGTATTTCTATAGATATTATAATAAACAGTCTTTGACAAAAAAGAGCAAATGTTACACCACTATGGATATTAGCTACTGCACGCGAGTGTGCCAGAAGTTGTTCTTATTTTTAATAACCTCCATTCAGAAAATTAAAATAAGATAGCTATCAGTGAACTGCAAAGACTTCCCCATATGCCATTTTTAAAGAGTGCTATCAGATGTAAGCAAGATTTTCAGCGCATCCACAGAGATGATACCCTAAGTTACTCTTTCTGAATATTTCCCAAAAGACATAGGGATTTGTACACACTCAGTCTCAAATCTTCAACTCTTTGTTGTTTACAGCCCATGTGGTGACTGAAAGAGAGGTGGAATGTAGAAATACATAATATCATCTGCTGCAGATTTACAGGGAGCAGTTCTCCAGCTCCTGCTAAGGGAAAAGAAAGCATCCATGGAATGTGGATTTCTTCCTGCATGTGTGCTATAAAGAGAACACCAGAGACTGTTTCATGTGTCAGCATCTCTTGGTCAATGCATAAAAGAGAACATGCCCAACAGACAAAGAAATGTTCTAAGGCACTAATCTTAAGTACATGTATTGCAATTTGCTTGGCCAGTCTTCACTGACATATGGATGGGCAGGATCTCAAAGTTACTTAGAAAGAGGTAACAGTTGAAATACCCATGAAAATATATGCTCAGCAGGACGGTAAACACAAAACAGTAACTGCTATCTTCGATGCTGAGCCTTCAAGCCTAACTGCTCATCTTGATTTAACACAAGGAAGTCAATAATTGTGTATTTTAAATATGAAATAAATTATCTGAATAGGTCACTGTACCTAAATTTCATAGGCACCACACAGCCAGAATGATGCTTCAAGAAATTCTGTACTTCAGTTCTTAAATCAATACAAATCTCAACAACTTACATTGGTGTATTTTTTCTTTTGGTGATTGAAACAAGTAACAATGGGATTGCATATTCAATCTATAATGAGGGTTATGCAACACTATGAGAACTGAAGAACAGAGATCCCGGGCAACAATAGAACTCAAATAAAAATATCCCTCTCTCTTTACGCTAAACATACTGTTTAGCCATGAGGGAGCTGTACAGCCTGTTCTCAAATTCCAGCAAGAGCACATGGTTTATATCAGGTTCTCACAGTTATGAAAACACTGCTGAAGAAAATAAATTAGCATTAAGTTGTATGGAGACAATGAGAAATGGCTTGACATCAAAATCTTACATGTTCACGCATTAGGTCAACTGCATTCCAAATCAAAGAGCTAAATAAGTTTCAACTAGAACAGGAAATAGAAAACTGCAAGAATTTGTTCTAGTGAGCTACACTGATAACTGTTTATCTTAAAATAACTTTCAGAAAAAGGTAGGGGAAAACAGAGAAACATGATCATGTAACAAACCGAACTCCAGCAGTGACACTCTGAGAGTGGCTCCGAAGGCCACACCCATCACCACACACCCACTGCTGCACAGTCCATTAAGTCTTTTGTAGTACTGAACTTTGCCGGCAATGGTTGGGCAGCACAGCAATGATTTCATAATTGTAACTGTACAGTTTCACCCTGGAATGCCACACTATTTGCTCCGGTCTGCAGGCTGACACCAATACAACTCAATGTTAAAAGTCCATACACAGGTGTTTTACTTTTTTTAAAACATATTTCTGGACGTACTCAGTTTAAATGTAGGTGCTAACATACACATTAATTGTTGATAGTAAAGCACCCACGACTAAACTCAGTTTAATTTCTGCACAATAAAAGGAGGGCAGCATTGAGGCCTGTCTCAGGCTGATTACAGGGAAATCACTTTCAAAAGCACCCACAGCTGTGGATACCTCAGAATTTTTTACGTATTGCAAGTGTCTCTGAACATTAAGGATTTAATACTTCTGCTGCACAAAAGCTTTGTCAGGAAGCTCTATGAGAAATGGTCTTGACAGAGTTATTTAACCTTTGTCTGCCAGTTTTCCAATCTATGAAGCAAAGCTGAGGACACACTTCACTTGGATAACATGAAGATTAAATACTTTGAAGTCTTCTGACTGATAACACAACAGAGAGGAAAAGTTTTAAATTTACCACAGACTTATCTTTTGTCTTACTAATCAAAGGAGGTTGTCTGGTGATTTGTTGCTCAGACTTGCACTATGATTCCGTCTGTGGGACAAAAAAACCCAGGCCCATTCATTCATGGTTATTAAAAAGACTTGCCCGTGTCTGGGATTAAGACCTGGGCATGCTGCTTTTTGTCTTCAAGTGGGATTACAGAAGTTAAAGTTTATCAGGGTCTCCCTGGGTCCAAGCCAGTCTGCATGACCTACTCCATGTGCTGTAAATTCACTTCCTGAATTTGGCTTCATGGTATTTTGAACTGGTATTATTATTTAGTGACATGACTTCACTTGCTTTTCTAATGGAGTATAAAGTTCTGGTATAAACTCATAAGTTTTAGAAAGATTAACTTCTAGTCTAATTTTTAAAACAAACACTGAGCTGCAGAAAACCCTTTCTGAAGCTCTTACAGATTAGTGAAGATCATTACTATGTAGGGTCTGCAGTCCCCGCACCAATATTATATACTAGAGGTATCCAGGCAGACAGCTGTGGAATTAACCCAAATAAAGGATTTTTACCTTATTCTGCTTCTGGTTGTAGGGGTGACTGATGCTGTAGGAGAAGATGAGAGGGACAGCTGTGGTGAGGTGGTACCCATTGCCATGAGAGATGCTGGAGATGCTCCATCAGGTGCACTGATGTCCCGCTTGATTTCTTCACTACTTCTTCGAGACACTAAGGGGGGAATTGCCCATGCATTTATCATTTGCAAACATAAAAACTTTCCAACTTGCTCTCAGACAAGCCTTACTTCAGAAACCAAGCATAGAAACCTATATCTAATACTAGGTTTCAACATTCTTCCTGATACTTTCCACTTTGGAAATATGAAGGATTTAGGCTGCACTAGAAACATTTATGATCAAGCCTGTATTTTGAAGCAAAGAAAATTTCATGGATGTATCTTAATGGAATATCACTACTTCCATTTGAAGGATTTAATGAATGAGAAGGAATTTTAACATCAAAGCATTTATTTTCCTCTAGTCCATACAGTTACACTGCGAAACATCACATAGTTAAGGAAAAAGAAAACCAAATCAGTTTAGAGATGACAGCTGTTTTATTTCCATTCAATTTTAGTGAAGAATTTGCATGTATGTGATGCTCTGGACATTAATTAAATATCATCAAGTATATCAAATGACCTGAGACCAGTTAGCCACATTCCACAGAGTTTCTTCATTTTATCAAAGGAAATGATTTTTCTTTCAAATGAAAGCACAAGCATTGTACTCCGTAAAACCGAATTTGGAATTGTTACATGTTCTCTACATGGAAGAGTTTCCAGTTAAAAGTATGAGGTTTGCCTTTATACTTAAATAGTTACCATTGTTTTTATTTCTGCAAATCAAAGATTCAACTCTCCACATAAATCAGAGACTTATTTTCTAATGACCTGGAGGCAAGTACATTAATTTATAAATACCAGACACAAGAATTTTGGTTTTTAAGACAAAAACTATCTAAAAAAACTTGTAAGCATTTACACAAATATAGGCTTTTTTAAAAAAAAAAAATTCTCTAAAATCAATTCTGCCTAGATTATACAAAGCATAATTTTCACAGTATCACACTATTTGTGCTATAATTCCTAAAGATTTGGTTTTCGAAGCCACTGCTGCTACTGACATATCAGTATATACAGCTTGATAGTAAACTAACACTCTGCATAAACTTGTATTTAGCAAGTCTGGTTTTTTTCAAATCCAAAATTAACATCAAATGTCTGGCAACCACCATCAGCAATACTGAAGAATACTTGTAGGTTATGCCAGTAACAAAGCAGACCTGTAGGTACATGGCTGAAATGAGAGTTCCTAATTTTCCTGATCACCTAAAACCCATGGTACTACCTGAAATAGATTTGGCACTTTCCATTGCAGGGACTCTTGGCAGAGACGCCGGCCGGCTGGTGGAGGATGTTCTCAACAAATGTTCTGGACAAAGAAAAAGGAGGGAGATCATCATTACTGAAGATTCCAGTCAAATGTAAGACATTTAGGTTTGAGTCATGAATATTGCTCACCAGTGCCTGAGTTTGGCTATTTTAGGGAGGGCAATTGATTTTATCTGGAAGATAGAGAAGCCCTAAAATTGCCCATTGCCAGTGAAGTGCACTTGGAATATACCATGACCACCTTAATCCTTTTTCCCTAAAGCCTCTTGCTAATCCGCATGCCCTGATACATAAAAAAAAAAAAAGAATCCTTAAATCAAAAGGCTGAGAAAGGAACCCCCGTTCAGCACATGGCCAAAAATACTCAACATGTCCTTCCCAATGTTCAGTGGTAAAGCAGATTTTGCTTTGTCCTTCGGGTTTTTTTTTTCCTCCTCTCTAGTTTGTTGGATTGGCATTTTTTGGGCTTTAGCTTTTTTTTTTGTTTGGTTGGTTTTTTTGGTTTTGGTTTTTGGTTTTTTTTTAATTAAATAAAACTACACATTTTTTCCTTTCTTCCTCCATGGAGCAGAGTCTAAAAGGTGCCTTTACATATTGTATTGCAAGATTAGTTCTGCCTAATGCCAGTGAGTTAAAAAAAACTACAACAAAATTAATTTTCTGTAGCAACAAAACAAAGCTATTTCCTATTATGAAATATTCCTTCAAGTAAAAACTGCAAACAAAAGGTTTACATATTCCTATGTAGAAACACTTAGAAGACAGTAATTTGAATATAAAACCTCATGGAAACAAGGATTAAGGAAAGTGAAATCCCATTTATTAGTTGAAAATGTGACACATGAAACATACATTGCTACAGAAATACATTAAAAATGTATCTGTATGGCTGTAAACAGGAATTCTGTCTGGCACCCTCCCTACTGGAACACAGTCCTGCTCCTGCATTCACTGACTAAGGAAAACACAAAAGCCATGTAAAACATACCACTCATTTTGTGTTTAAGCTTATGTCTACCCATGAACTCTGTAACAATTAAAGAATCCTGAAATATCTTCTTGGAAAGGCATTTCAATATTCCTAAAAATATCAAAGTTTCTAAAATTAAAACTGCAGCTGCATTGTACAAATAGCCTCAATATGGATTCAACAAAAGCAAGAAGGAAATCTGGCACATAAAGACTATTATGAAGTGCTACAGAAATAAGAAACCCAACCCTTTAGAAAACATCAGACCTCAGGAATACCAAATTGAGAGGAAATATTCAGCCTGGAGTCATATGGGGATTATCTTGAGAAACATCTACACACAAAAAGCCCCTAAAGCAGGCATAAATCAGAGAGCTACACCCAACACATGATAGCCATTCATTCTCACAGGAAGAGCACATTGTGAATAGTGTTTTGAGAGACAAAACAAAGTTCACAGAACAGGGGAATATTGGGAAATAGATAAATCAACACTCAATTCCATTCAATTTTTCATCTGGCTCCTGAAGATTCAATACTTAATACATTTATTTTATTATTCACGTACGATACAATGCCAACCATCATCCTTGTTTCGTTTTGGGGGGTTAAAAAAACCCACAACCACACAAATAATGTAACCCCAGAGGTGGAGTTTTTTAGTATCTCGGACAGCTGCAAGATATGTCCCTAAAATTATCTTATCTTGATTTTACAAGCGATCTTAGTTTATGCACACACTAAAACTTGTCAGAATAATACCAAGTTATCAGCAAGCAATTGTGGTTCTGTTGAAAATTCAAAAAAGCATCTTTATGCTACACCACCACATGTGATGAAACACAAGTAAAAAGAACTTAAACATGAGATATTCTATGATTCTACAAAGATATTTCAATAATAAAAAGTATGTAACATGATAATGCTTTGGATACTAAACAATTCTTTTAGAAGTATTAACAGCAGTGCTAAAACCAAACTTTAAATGAACTTGAATCAGTACCTTGAACAGGAATTTCTGCATAGCTTGGTCTTTTGTCTGTCAGTGTAGCAAGGGGTTTTGAAGCCGAGATTGGCCCACTTATGGAATGCCTCTGAAATGGAAAAATACTTCTGTCAAACCTAACTGGAAGGTAAAAAAACAAATGTGGAATTGCAGAATAAGCTTTAGAAACTCAGATATTACATTATTACTAATTTTAAAGAACTATGAAATTAAAGGAACCTTTGAAAATTTTTCCTTCTTTACTTTAAAAACCTTTACTTTTGCCAATCTGACTACGCCTTGATCCTGCAACATTTACTTCTTTAAACTGAAACCTATTCCTCAGATCAATGTTAAAAATTAAGGCTGTGAATTCTCTTGCAGTTTTTGTATTAATTCTCACCTTCACTTATATTTTGTTTGAACAAACCTGTTCTGGTTAAACTTGATGTGTTTATTTAAACCAATACAACCCCCTATATAAAGCCAAGGTTTTAGTGCATGATTTGTGTTACTAACATAAGCCTTTAGAGCTTTGTGGCTCTTCCTGGAAAGTTGGGATAATGGTGTAATGGGTACAGTGACCCAAAGTACTCTTTGCTAAGAAAAACACTGCTGAAAAAATGGGGTTTATTCAGAATGTCAAGAGCTTTTGTTCCCACATATTTAACTGAGATGCTCTGGGAACAAATGGAGAGAGACATTTTATTATTTGTTGAAGATGTAATAAAACACATTTTTTTTTTTATTTTGCCTTCTCAGGTCACTTTAATTTTTGTTCTCCTCTAAACAGCTATGAATTGAGCATTTTGTTCTCAAGTTTCATATAAAATATTTAGCAATATATTACTTTTAGCAAGGACATGATCACAGATATGCTAAGGCTTGTAACACAGAATTCAATAAGCACTGAATGGGACTAAAATAAGCATTTTAGTCTCACGCGGTGAACTGTACAAAGCAATAATTACCCTTACAGTTACTGAAACTCAGATTCAGTTGCTGAAGACTCAGGATCGCCCACAATTATTTCAAATTAATAATTTCAAAGAGCCTATTGCAAATTATAGTTCATTCTTTATTCACCCTGTCCTATTAGATTCCAATATTTAATCATAATCAGTCCACTAACGTGTTTATCCTGAAAACTCTTTCAGGTCTCCATCTGGCCCAAGGTTAAATGAGTCTTATCTTCATAAAATACTAAAGGTCAGATGTTTCTCATGACAAATTATGTAAACAAAACAGACAAATCCAGAATTGTGATTAAAACAAGTTAACAGTATATACTTTACAGCCTCCCATAGCACAGGCAGGATTATGGGACTATTTATTCATCAGTTAGAGTCAAACTAGAGTTACGCTTTTGTGCTAGAAATCAAAAATGGAGAGAACAACTGCCAACGTACAGCATGAAGAATTTCATCACTTCATATATCCAATGTCCTCCGTATGCACAACAAAGATTATACCTTTAAAGGTGAAGGTGACTGGTTGTGAGTCATGAACAGAAATACCCACAACAGCTTCCCCTAAGAGTTGGTATTGCACACTTAACATCATCTACTTAAAAAAACCCCAAATATTTCCTAACTAAAGGACAAGAACTGTACCAAAGTGAGCCATTTCACTGCATTTCCTCATCCCAGGAAACAGCTAAAATGGATAATGAGACTAAAATAAAAATATTTCATTTTGGTTAGCTTTGGGACTGGCACTACAAAGACAGGGGAGTACAGAGCTCAACCAAGAAACACAGGTACATACAGAGCTGGATAACCATATACCTTTATCAACTAAAAACAAACATCCTTTATGGATATTGTCACAAAGTGGCTGTATCACTCAACTGATAACTTGCTGTGTATTGGTCTTGTCTCTTTGCAATAAAACAAACATTGTCTTTTTGCTCCTGTTGACACTGCAGCCAGGGCTGCATTGCACTGTTTGGTTCCTTATTATGTATCTTACAGCTACCAGCAGTAACACAGTGCCTAATACACTGCAAACCAGAGGAAAATGAACCAACTGATGTTTATCTACTTTCACCTGCCTTCATCTATATATTAGCAGCAGGGCACAGGTCACTGGGAAATGCTTTAAATTTGAAACAGAGCTATGGCAGGATGAGCTAATCACCTCAACTCCAGATATTTGGCTTCTGACTCATCACCCTTGTGTCTGTTGTCAGTTATGGAAGGAAACATGACCATCAACCACTATCCAGGTACCTCTTCCCAATCACTTTGCACTTCATGCCAGTGCACCTGCACATGGCAATTGCAGAACAAACACAGATTTTCACATATTAACTAGTTAAGATATAGGAAGCCTTTGACACTAAATTGCTTGGACCCTGGAAGTTCATATGCTCAAAGCAAACCAGGACATTCAGTGGTGACCTGTAAATCTGAAACCGTGTCTGCTTCAGAGAGCCTTCCAGCTGCAAAACAGAAAAAGAAAGTACCCAGGAAAAGCAGATATACTCCCCTGTCCTTATATTCCTCCCTAGGCATCTGCTTTGGTCACTCACAGTCACATACCAGACCAGCTAAGCTTTGGGCTAACCCAGCAGGGGTGTTTTCACATTCTGAAGAGCATTCTCTTCATACTTCTCTTCCTAAATTGTTCTACAGTACTGCTAAGAGCCATAGTAAAACACAGCTATGTTCCACTGCAGACTTGGACCTGAAGCCAGAAAGGGGTTTTTTTGTTTGAGTTACAGAACATCCAAGAATCTATCTCATTACACATGGACACACAGCTGTAAAGAATAACAAACCAAGCAAACAAAAACTCTTCAAGACTGAAGAAATTCATGACACAGTCCAAAGACAAAGCTCATGGTTGATGCATCTGTACTTGGACAATGTTTTTTGCAACCAATCCATCTTAGCAAAGTATCAACTCTGTGCCAGTTTCTCAGTAGGTGCCCATGGAAATATTTCCCGTGATAGCATTTAAAAGCAACTGAGATTAATGATAATAAACACTGCAACATCCATACAGAGATCCACCTTTCCTTAAAGACCCTAAATCACGGATGACTTCTATAAGGTGGGAGCCAGTAAGTCAACTCACATTGTGATTACTTACTAAAATCTTGCTTTTCAATTGCAAGACAGCACAAACAGAAACACATTTAAAAAATACCATACAACACAACAGTAGAAAACAAGGCAGCAATATGAAAACAAAGAAAATTCAACCCCCTTCTCTCTTGAGCAGAAAATATTCACATAACTGAGGTCATGAAACCCAATAGCCTTCTTGATAATTACAAGCACTTTGAAGAAAACCACCTATCTCCAGAAAGACAATAGAAGCTGTTTTCATTTACACACCCTCCTTTTTTTTTTTCAGGCAATGCTTCCCACTAATGAGTATCCAGCTGTTAATGACTTGGGTCTATACCAGAAGTTGAATTCAAAATTCAAGTAATTCTGGCAGATCAAGTACATCAAACAAGAGCTGTAAACCTGAGCAGCTCTATTCTATTCTAAGAGATTACTTTGGTTCATGGTTAATTTACAGGTAAATAAAGTGAGATAAGCCTTAGGCTTCACCAAAAAGTCATCTGTCTGCCAAAGGTCTGGTTCAGCCCTTTAGAACATGAGATTAGTCTGCCTCCTCCTACAAAAGCACAGAAACAAACAGAAATATAAAGACAGACCAATAGGAACAGAGCATCTGTCAGCGAACTTGTCACATTTAACTAATTTAGAAAACTGCTGTCAAGGGTGACTGAACCACAAGAAGCAGCAGAAGCTCTCCCAATAAAACATTTAACTCTTTCTCTTTGCTTTATCTATTTGTTTCATGAAATTCACTCTTAAATTAATAAAAGCTGTGCTAGTCTGAAGACAGGAGAACAGTCAGTCTGTTCCAGGTACTGTTCCTTGAGGACTAAAAGCTAATATGGATACAGAGCCCTAAGTTCAGGCAGAGAGAATGTATTACCAAATCATGCTGACCTACAGTAAAAATCAAGTTTTGGAATTTTGGATGGCAGTATCTTGAAGGCAACAGGAGAATTATAGATATTGAAGGAGTAAAACAAAGTACATTCTTTGATTTTTCTTTATGAATCTGGTCCCCACTGCTTTGTCCTTAAACTTGTTGACTTCTGCCAAAATCTCACTTCACATAGCAAGTGAGATAATAAAACCAGCAACAATCTATAAAGCTGAACATCAGAGTCCTGGCAATGCCATCTCAGTGCACCCAGGCTGCTGCAGCAGCTGAGCAAAAGGACAAAGCTTCAGAGGGGACAGCACAAAATACACAGCACCATGACCCCGGTCAGTACAAAATGAACAGAGATCATAAATTCACAATTATTTAAATCCTCCCTCGTCAGGCCTGTATTGAAAGATACATTTACACTGATGATTGCTGACAGACTCTGCACAAACCTCAGTCCACTGCCAAAGGGGATTACCGCTGTTTCCCTGCCAGGCACAGGACTAAGACCTAACAAGCAGCAACTCTACAACTAAGGAATGCAAGTAAAGTCTTCCTCTCATGCTTTTTAATAGCACAGGAATAGCAATGGTTGGGAATATTTAACAAGAACTTCCAAATTTCCAACGTGGTTCTCAGTGAATGACTCTTGTTAGACTGAACAGTTTAGTAATTACTTAAGGCAACATTTTATCATTATTTCCCCAGCAAGTCAGCCAATATTTGTATGTTATCACTTGTAGTTTCACACAATCTTCTTCACAGAGAAGGATTAAGTGCAGTCATAAAACACCCACCTGCATAGGGGATACAGCAGCAGCTGGGGGAGTTTTCATGGGACTTGGGCTCAGGGGAGTGCGAGGAATTGTGGCAGCAGCAGGGCTTGGAACTAGGAGGAACATGGAAAGGAAGCCATTGTGAGCATGACACTGTTCTGCAGTGCAAAAGGAGACTGCTAAAGCCAACTCTCACCTTGTACTTTACATTACTAGTTTTACCAGATCACACTTTCAGAATTTCAATTAGCAATTGACTGAAAAGTCATTTGAAAGTATGCCTACACATTTACTCCCCTGCAATTACCTTCATTTTCTGTCTTTCTATCATCCATGGTAAAAGCGTAAGTTTGCTGGGGGTGGACAAGGCTAAGGTGCAGGATACTATTACCTTGGCAGATGTAAATCATGGCATTACTAGTTCTCTGATCTTCAGACAATTAAAGAGATAGCAGCAGGCTCCTGGCTCTGCCAGTAATACAAGAAAGACAAATGATATCACCTGCTTCTCCTTTCTAGTTTCTAATCAAAGTCCACAAGCACTAGACATGATATACCTTAAATTTTGTGATTAAACAAGTAACATGTTTAGAAATGTACAAAACCAGAAAAATTCTAAATTGGTGAATCAGTCATCTGATTATTTAACAACATGATTAGACATGAATGCTGAGGTAGAAGGCAGATATTAGTCTGAAATAAAAGATTACAAAGAAGAAAGAGGGGATTTATCATTTAACTAAACTAACTCTGGCAAGAAAGCACCTTCCTCTAGTAACATGCTAAAAAAACCTTCTAAATTAACACCAGAAAAGTAAAAAACTGTAAATACCTATGAACAAAAAGAGAAAGCATGGAAATAGAAGCATTTAAAGAATCATTAAATAACAGAGATGGTTCTGTATCTTGAACTTCCTGGTTCTAAGCAGTCAAAAGCAGCTTTGCACTACACAGTACTGTACTGTAAGTCTCTGCTAACTTAGTCCGCTTCAGACCAAGCCTTTTTACATGAGACTTTATTGGACATGAAATTCAAAACCCAAAGACCTGGCAAGGGCAATATTTTAATCCATACAAGGTCTCATATGCAGTTAAAGGTGAAACCCAAGTGTTTCTCATTTCAGAATAATAACTTGGACTCCTTATTCTGCTCACCTATAGAGGAGAACAGCACTTTTTCCCACAATCAGAATCATAGTAAAATCTCAAGAGTGACACTCCTTTCATTTTAGAAAATATTTCCTCTATCTTTCAATAGGTGATACTGTCTGGATCTTACTTTTAACTTTCATCAGAGCTCTGAATATAAGAATATAAGTTATTAAAAGAAATAAACTCAGCTCTAGCTATTACATGGCTTTTAAATTGCTTAATTTGGTACGTTAAGTTCACATTTTAATAATCAGGCTGAAATCAGCTGTGCTTCCAGCTATAATTATGTGTGTCATATGTGTTTATGTATTTCTAATATACAAGAGTACTGAATCAAAGCATCCAGCATATGACTCACTGGCAATGCGATAGCAAAGAAAAAAATAAAGACAAGACATAAAAAGGATGCTTATACTTAAATGCAGTGAACAATCTGTTCTGAAATCCAGTTTGGGTTGGTTTGTTTCAGCCATCACTTATAGGTCATGACAGGATAAAGCAGCTTGCCTCTGAATTAGCTGAGCCATCAGAGGTGACCATGTCAATCCATGCAGAAGGGCAGCCTGGTGCAGCTCTGGCTGGTGAAACCCACCTTGGGAGGAGGCACTGTCGAAGGACTTGATGAGCGTTTTCACAGTGGGAGTTGGCTCTGAGGAGGTGGATGATCTGCGACTCAGGCCCATTCCTTGTCTCAGAGCTGCCAAATCTCTCTCTACTGCATTCATGTAATTGTACACTCGACCACGTTCTTCTTCCTGCCTGAAGTCAATGTGCAGCTCATTTAGGGTACTTAAAAAACATTTTAACATGCAAAGTCTTAAAAAAATCAACACAAATTGAAGCTGAATTAAAATCTATGGTCCAAATGGGTCATTACATTAACCTAGTTTTCTTTCCACTGTAATTTAGAAATAGATTATCAACCCGAATTATCACTGTAAATTCTTACTACTTGTCAGCAACAGAGCTTAGCATCTGGTAAAAAAGTCTATCAAATCAATACTTGATATAAGGCTTAATTCCTGCTCCTATCTCTCACACACTCACAGATGGAAAAAAATTAAGACTTAAGGATTTCATGATTCCACATTAAAATAATCATCTCAGAGGGGAGAATTTTTTTCCACCTGAATAAATGGAAAACAATTCAATACTAAGGAGGCAGGAATATATTTCTGGCATGCATCTTTAGGCAGCATCAACTTTTCCCCAAGTTTCACAGCCTGTGCTATCTCCTATCCTATTGGATGCTGGGCTAAATGTGAGGTAAATCCTACAAAATTCCCATCCACACAGAAAACAATTGTTCACTATACACACACCACAAGCATCATTACTGTAGGCTATATACATATCTGACCCCTAGAGACAATGTAGTCAGGATTCAAATGGTGCTATCCAAGATGTTCCTGTTGTGAGGACTTTCATACTTCTGAAAGACATATAACTCAGTTTCTAAGTATCTGGAGCACCTAATTCAAGCCACAATACATCACAATTTGGATTATTTTTGTTTTTATATACAAAGCACCTCTAATTATCAGTGGAAAGAAAACAGTACAAGTTATATGCAGAACCAGATGAAGATTTCTTCTCTGGTAAAAACCCAGCTGTGTTTTTAACCACACCAAAAGTCTTGACTGCTAATAAGAAATATTAATGAGAGTACAGAAAAGCCAACACTGCTTGTTTTTCCCACTGTGGGAAGCGAAGTCATGTTTAGCTGTTAAACTGGAAAAATCCTCCACTCTAACCTGGTTTTGCAAAACCCTGGGTGGATGAAGTATACAGTATAAAGAAACAAATATTGCTGTTGTAAGTGTACCTATTTTGACTGCTGAAAGCAGCATAAAGCAGCTTGCTGAAATATGGATCCTCACAGTGGAGGATTTAAAAACTTCTGGAGTCTCAATAATTAAGAAACTGGATTTCCAAAATTGCACCTCCCCTGCAAAAGAGACCATATATCCCTGTTGTCATTTGCATACTTGCGTGACTTTATCTCCTCCAGCTCCTTAGTGAGCTTCTCATTTTTCTCCTGAGCTTCGTGCAATCTGCGCTTCAGGTCCCCAATCTCTTCCTGGGCCTCAGACTTGATATCATTGGCTATAACCACTGCAGTCTGCAGGTCTGCCTGGAACTGACGCCATTCTGCTGACTCCTCCTGGAAGCATGAATTTGGAAGTTAAAAATAAAAGTTATCCTTATTATTCATGGTTTTCCCATGCCATTAAAGGAAATGATTTACAGAAATGACAGAGGCATTTGTCCAGTGTTAGGTACAACCTAACTCACAAGTTAAATTGAAGAGGTTTTGTTGGAAATAACTAGACTTTGAAAGTCATTAATTTCTTTTCTGGGGACAAATAAAATGTTCAAAGTGAAGGAGAAAACTATATAATATTAAACTACACATCAAAATCCACAGGAACATTTTCTCCTAAAGCCAACATCTTATCTTTGTGACACTGAGAAATTTTTAGCATTGTTTGATGTCTATAGGTTAGTAAATATATTCCCATTATGCCTGTCTCTCAGAAATAATTATTTTATTGGGATTATATCTAATCGTATTATCTTTTCACAATTTCATATGCTGGTCTTATGACATTCTAAGCTTACAATTTATTGACTTTTTCAGTTTTTACCCACCCGGAGTCTCCTGTGAAGATTCTTGATCTCTCTTTCCATGTCATGCTTTTGGTCCTGAAGTTTTTTAACTGTATCTGGAAAAAAGTTAAATTCCCTGTAAGATCTTAGTCAGGGATTAATTTACTTAAAAATGAGTAACTAAAAATACCTGCAAATATTTTTGAAGACCTACTCAGAGAAGACATTTTTATAACCAAAGACATCTGAAGAAACAAAGTATGAGAAAGAATAATTTGCCAGAGGGTGTTAATAGGTACACACACTGCTAGCAGCATAAGCAAGTCAATTCTTATACAAATCCCAAATCACCATATTAAAACGACAAAGCAATAACAAAGAGCAAGTAAACAAGGTAGGTAATTTAACATGAAAGGATCCTAAAATCATGGATGTCTGGGGGTTTTCCCTCCTCAAACATAAGCTGCAGCTACACGAAGCCTTTGGATTCACAGTTTAATTCCTGCCACAAAGCAGCTGACATAACACTCACAGCCGTGCCTTCCACAGGGATAAAACTGAACTCATGCCCCTAAGAATCTGACATTCTTGTCTATCAAGCTACTATTTGAGGTCAGAGCAAACTATATTTACAGCAAAAAGCCAAACAGTCTGTGAGCTCATGTTATGAGAAAGATGGTCCCCTAAATCTGTCAGCAGCAACACAAAAGGGTTCACAGCCCCATCACCAGCAGCTCCTGTGTGGCGTCTGACAGACTGGCTACTGCAATTATTATTCATTTGTGACTTTATTCAATACACAAGGACAATGTGATTGATTACTCCATTCTTAAAACAAAGCAACTAATGAAGAAGAACACAGCATAAATTGCTAATCGGTGTGTTACTTCACTGATTTTTGGATTCTAGGACGTTTTATTTCTATAGCATCTTGTGACTGTAAAAATGATGAAGAAACTGACTAAATGCATTTTTTTGTTCAGGTTCATTATCCTAACACCTGCTGGAAACAAATATTTTTTCCTGTATATTAGCAATGCTCTTTCCACAACATGACTGAAGATGCCTAATACATTTAGGCTATTCAAAACACAAAAACTTCCTCAACAGCCCCAAGTACAGGGACTTTTTAAGGCACAGTTAATTTCTTTACAAGAATCATATAAACCTCAGCTGGCCTGAAAACATGATAACCTTTCAAACTTGGAAAAGTCAGAACATTAAAATGAGACAGATACTTCTGTATTTATCTCCTCCTTGTAACACTGCCCATTTCAAGTTGCACCCAGCTGATCTTTAAGCTTTGGAGATAAGCCTACAGGATGGGCCACTCAAATCTCATGCTACCATGATACTCAAGCAAAGCCCTCCAATTTTTAGCTTGTCTCTTTATACACAACTTGTTTGAGCTAAATTCAGAAAGAGGCAGCCAGCTTTAGGTCAAAGTTATAAAACTTGTTCCCCCTGATGCCTTAGGTTTTAACTTTTGTATTTTTCAAGTCCTGTACTGCCTAGTGTGTAACTCTGAAGTTTCGTGTGGCCTGTTAAGTACTGTTCTCTCATGCTGGTCAGACATAACAAACACTCATTAGGTTTGCACTTCAAGGACACCTCAATTGTCCCAGTCCCCAAAATGTGTAAACTAAAGCCTTTGAAGAGGACAGGCAAACTTGGGGTAATTACATCATTAACTGAAGTTATAATTGGAGAATTAACCCTGGAACAAACTTATAAAAGTGTGAAGAACCTGTGACCCAGGGTCCATCTTGGGTGGAGTCCCTCATCAGCTTTACACTCCCAAGGTCCTTCAAATAAATAGCGACTTTTATTCTTGTCTAGCTTCTGTTTTCAGGTAGCCACTTCAAGGCATCACCCCCACCTTTCCCTTTAAATACATTTTGGAACAAATCAAGCTGATGTCCATTTTCACTTTTAAAACAGTTCAAAGAAAAATATTTTTATAAACAAAATTTGCAGTACTACTAAAAGCAAGCTATCTAAAAATAACTACAAACCAGAAACCATACATGCACCCACATTTAAAGCTTGTGTAGTGCCATTGTTTTGAGTTTCTGTGAGTTATGAAACGCACCATTACATTTTAGTGTATTTATGCTTTGAAGTAAAACACAATGGTCTGAATATTCTGCAGATACCATAAACAATACAGAACAGTTAACAGCAGTTGTTGGAAACAGTGTTCTCTCTCCTCCTCAATCAATCAAGGAGATTAAAAAAAAACCCCCACCAAACTGCAATTGAATTTGAAATGCAGTGAAAAATGATGACTAATAGAAGTGACTTCACCTCTTCCACCAACTACAGCCTGAAAATTCAAGTAGTCAAAATACATAGAAGTTGCCATTTGGCATCTTTCCTTTCTGCATCGTCACAAACTCCACATTTTTCTCTAACACACACAAACCCTTTCCACCTCCACATGCCTGAATTTTCAGTATGGTAGGACAGGTACTTCTACCATTACCCAGTCTCCTTTTTTTAAGGATCACAGACAACAAAGAAGACTGAGATAAAAGAAGAAGTAACTACACGTTAGGGTAAATGAAGAACAAGGAGACTCCTCTGATGAATGAATAGGATAATCAAAAATGGCAAATCAGTAAGCTTGTGTTTTACTGCATGATCCAATTATATCTACATTTCACAAAACGATGTTGATTTAAACCACAGTTTGACAAGGCCTTGCCTCTACGTAATAGGCAGAAAAAAAAAAAAGATGGGACACGCAGACTACAAATGGGAAAGAAAACCATTACAGCTAGAGCTGGGGGTAAGAGGAAGAATTTTGTAAGGCTACCAGGGAAAAGGTATCACGATGTTCTATATCTGCAATTTTTACTAATTATATCTAGCTGTTAGAATTTATCACTTTGAAATAAAAATGAGTATCAACATTCAGTTCTTTAATTTCAACAGTTTCTGGTGAAAAAATAAGGGAAAAGTACTAACAATATTCAGACAGTAGTTTCAGAAAAAAATTACATGACAATTCCTGGGAAGGGACACTAAATCAAGTAATTCTGACACAGGCAATTCCACAGTGGACACTCACAGTTTTTGTACTGGTAACACAGGCATGCCTTATACTGGGAGAGCATTTTGGTTCTTCAGCATAGAAATAGCTATCCCAGCACAATCACAAATACACAGAGTAGTTTAAGAACTACAGCTTCCTTCTGTAAGGAAGAGGCAATGGGTACAAATACCAAAGCTCAGGCAATTTGTGTATCAATCTTGCTTTTGAGCTCATCATGTCAGACAATACGTCTATACAGCAAGAAAGCTGACTTTTTAAGAGTCCACCATTAGGAAAAAAAAAGTACCAACAAAAAACAAACATCCTATTGACTTGTCCAACACTATGTCAGAAAAGACCTAAATATGGTAATGTAAACATTTCATTTCAAAACTGCTGTCAAGATCCTTTTCAAACGACATACAGCAGAATTAAAACTAACACTGTCAGTTCCATAGAAGAACTATTCACTGAACATTAAATACACCCACTTTCTAGCTCACCTCCCCTTGTCCTAAAAATTTACTGACTTAAATAGTTACAGACTAGAAGAACCTACATGCACATGCACCCTGTGCTAAGAGAACAAGCAATGATTATTTTTGTTCTTCAGAAGAAACCTCTGAGAAGTGGTAAGCTAACCCACAAATACACAGTTTCTGCACATTGCAGGAATCAAACTTTTCTGGAAAAAATTTCCTCACAAACTCTTATTAACTGCTTGGGAGAATAATAGGTTTCTATTTCCCCCTTAGTTACTGCGGATGACTAATGTGACGGCTGGGCTACCTGACTACTGAGTTTTTGGGAGTCAGAAGTGAAACCCAGAGGGAACACGCCATCTAGTGCAGCGCCAGCCTTCCCCACTGCCTGCCCTTCCTTCCCCACTGCCTGTTTCAGCTCAGCAAAGTAGGGAGGATATAAAACATACAGGTTATTTTAATATTTTTTAGACTTTTTACATAAAATAGAATCACAGAATATCCTGAGTTGGAAGGGACCTATCAGGATCATAGAGTCCAAATCCCAGCCCTGCACAGGTCATCCCAACAATCCCACCCTGTGCCTGAGAGCATTGTCCAAACACTCCTTGCGGTCTGGCAGCCTTGGGGCCATGACCACTGTCCTGGGGAGCCTGTTCAGTGCCCAACCACCCTCTGGGTGAAGAACCTTTTCCTGGTATCTAACCTAAACCTCCCCTGATTCAGCTCCAGCCATTTCCTCAAGTCACCAGTCACAGAGAGCAGAGATCAAAGACCACAAAGAAGTCTCCCCTCAGTCTCCTCCAGGCTGGACAAACAAGTGCCCTCAGCTGCTCCTCATTAGGTTTCCCCTCCAGGCCCTTTAAGCACCATGCTTAAAACTCCTCATCCCACCAGTAATGACCTCAGCTGCAGTGACTGCAGCTCTCACCACATCTGGATGGATGTCAGGAACATATTGTGTGTTTTTAATCAATGCAATTTGCGTCCTACTGCACACATCAAAGACATGCCTGTTTCTGCAGCCAGATGTATTAACAGCTAAAATATGAAAGTTCAATACCCGGATTACTGTGAAAAAGATTCCATTCTAGATTCCTTGTGCCTCTTTTTGGTGTTTGAAAAGCCCACAGTGAAGCATGCCCTAAGTACCAGTGCTTGGAGTGTTCCCATTCCTACATTACTATTTGTGTTGATTAATTATTAAATTGAATGAACATTCACCACCTCATCTATGAGGCATCTTTTTCCTAAGTGTAAAGTCTGTCTTTGGCAAATTCTTTAAGTTATCATTTTCCATTTTGTGTTTAGAATTCTATCTTTTAAATGTTGTATATACTACCTCTAAGTCCCAGATTTTTCACGATGTTCTATGCTGTCAGTACTTAAGAGACTACCATAAAAAAACTCCTGTAAGAGGTTTAGCAATGACCCCACAATAAACAGCATTTTGAAGTCGTCAGAAAAAATACACTTTTTAAAGTTGATACCATTTTTCGGGTGCCATCCTTTCTTACTGCCACTAGATGCCACTCTCCTTCCAGCATGTAACTAAAACAACAGCTTGCTTCCCCGGAAAGGATCACGTCAGGACATTGGCTGGTCCAGATGAATTTTCCGAACTATTTCAAGATCAATGAATAACAAAGACTGTCGCAATTTTTGTTGAGAATTTCTCCCCTGGCAGAGGTTTGTCTGCCTGAATTTTTACCAGATGAAATTAAGTATCTGACAGCTAGTTTGTACCCACAAAGCAGAAGAATCTAAAAATCAGAGCTGCCTCGTAATCAGGTATTGCTAGGCAGATACCAAAATAGCTACTTGACTATGGTGCTGCTCCCTGTATGAGTATATTTCAGTTAATGGACAAAATAAAACAAGTAGAAAAGTGAAAAAACCTTTTTGAGTCTTTGCTACAAAATGGCTGTATTTTAGCACAGAAAGGGAAAAAAGTTATAACAATTTTATAAAGAGAAACAGTGATTGCCTTTCTAAATAAAAAAGGGTTGCTTAGGGAAACAACACTCACAGCCATGTCTGAAGATACTGAGCTTGAATAAACAATTTAGCTTGCTTAAGACACTAACTTTTCTTGATAGCAGACCAATTTAGAGCCCTTTCTACGAATATTTCCCTTGTTCTTAGAAGGAATCATGCTTTGGTTTTTTTGCTATCTTGTTTCATCTTTGAATAACATGGAAGACTAACAGATATTTGAATTCTGTAAACAGCACTGTGCAAATACAGCTAGCCAGGGTAGAGTTGCTCAAGTTCTTATTTAGATGGAGACTAATTGCAGAATTCCAGTCTGTGGTAGGAATGTCTGAGCAGGTCTTCAAGATCAGAGAGGGAACTAAGGCCCAGAGAGCTAGACAGGCATACAGTAAACATGTTTTCTACTAAATGTTTTTCTACTTTGAAGAACAACTTGAAAACAGTATTAGCAGATTTCATATTTGTTCTCTATTCACAGGTTTGTATTCCCACACCAAGTGGGTCTAGAATAGCTAAGCCGACTTGATTTTTTTCTTCCCCAGTGTGTAAGGATTCTGCAAAACCTAGTCCGACTTGAAGTCAGACATACAAAAGACAAGTGAAAATATTTTCAGTATTACAGTGTTCTATTTCAGCTTTTCTTAAATTATCCTTTCTCTCAAGAGAAGCGCATAATACTTACTCTCCAAATCAGATATGATAAGATTGTCATGAAGCTTCACAGCACGGTGCTGCTCTACTTCATCCTCCAACTCAAAGATTGTTTCTTTCATGTCACTCCTCTCAGTCTCTTTTTCATCTAGTTCTGTCCGAAGTTTTTCTAGAGTCACATTGAGATCCTCAATTTGTTTCTTGGCTTCTTCTTGGAACACTCGGTATTCATCTTCAGCCTGAAGAAGAATATATCTTAGTTGCATATTAAACATATTTTCAGTTTTGTAACTACCACATTTAACAATCTATTTCTGCAAACAGAAAAATACACAAGTGTAAGCCTTTGACAATGTGATGTTCTAGCGCAACTATTTTCCTAAGCCAAAGTTAAACTTTTTTCCCAGGCTGGGTATATGAGCATTCCCAGCTACTCTAACAGCAGTGCCCTGCATACAAGTGAAGCAACACCACCATTGTACCATGGCTGAGGTTTCATGAGCAGCTGATCCAATTTAACATCCAGCTGCCATGGAAAAGGGACAGGGTGGTGGGGGGAAACTCTTTACCCTTCCTTTCACTTGCCAAAAAAGAAAAAGCCTGCTTTCTTGTGCATCAATTTTAGTGCTTGCTGGACCTGTGTGATGAGTGATTTCCTTAAGCAAGCTTCACATTTGCGTGTAGGTGCATTACTGAGTTAAAGCAGTTCTCAGAGGAGTCTGACAAACTAATAGACTGAAAAAGAAAAACAGGGAAGGGAAGAAGTGGTTGACTTCTCCCTGTCAGGAGCAGGGGAAGAGGCTTCTTTATCCTGCCTCATAAAACTGTAACGTAAGTAACAGGCTGGGATCAGAGGCACTGGAACATTAACCCAACCGCAAAAATAAGGTGTCAGAAAAACAAGAGAAATAAGGTTGTGGCTTAGGGTGGGCAACGCAGGTAGGCGCCAAGTTTAATAGACAAAATACCCTGCTTTTAAGTCTGTTTCATTGGTTTTCATTTTAATAGCACTCTCCAGCTTCAATTATTAAAATTATTTTATTATTCTTTTCACCCCAAATTAAGGTTGATTCTAACAGGCTTGTGATCATGACTAACGTGTTGATTTGCAGCTAATACATAGTTCACACATTAAATTTGGCATAAATTGTCTCTTCAGGAAGATAGACCTTTAAATGCATATGTAAAGTTATTAAATAAATTGTGTGATTCTTGCTTTTATATTAAATTACGGTAAATGCTTTTACTAGACATATCTACTGCATAAATTAGAAATATTTGAATCAAAACAGAACTGGAAGTAAACATTTTCATCCAAAACCTAATCAGTCTTGCAGAAGGCGTGCAATTTAAGCACTAAATTAGTACAGTATCCTAAATACTGTTTAAGTTTGGCCATTGAAATAATTCATGGAGTTTAAATATTTTTAAAAAGTAACACAACAGTTACCCTGTAGCTCAATGCATCCATATAATTTTTTCAAATGCTTCCATCATTTTCATAACAAAAGAGAAAGTAACCAGTCCTAACACTGCTGTAATCCAATTAACCTTACAATCTTTTACTTCTAAAAGAACTACAGAGGCCAATAGGTCATCATGTGCGTGGGATGTTAGAATGCAACAGTGTTTTAAGCACTACCTTAGCAAGGGCATCTTGCAGTCGATTGGCGTCATTGCGGGTGTGTGCCAGCTCTTCTTGCAGACCGCTGGCCAAGGTCTCTGCTTTTTCCTTATCCAGCCTGACACTCTCCAGCAGATCTTGTATATCTGACTTATCCCCAGAGTTGTGTATAGAATACAACTCAGCCACTTTCTGCTTTTCATGCTCTAGCTGAGCTTTCAGCCTGTTCATCTCAATCTGGTCACTGGCTACTGTGGCTTTGTACTCCTCTAAGGTAGAAGCCAGAGCCGTTTTGCTTTTCTGCTCTGACTCAATAATCCGTTCCATGTGGTGATTCCGTTCTTTTAATGCCCCTATCATTTCTTGGGCCTCCTTGTTGTCTTGTTCTGCCATCTTCAAAGTGTTGCTCAAGTGCTGCTGAACCCCCAGCAGCTGCTCCCGCTCAAAGCGAGCGTTCTCTGCCAGCTCCATGTAACGCTGCTCCAACTCCATGTAGCGCCCACTCTTCATGTCTTCATCAATTACATAGGAAATATGGTGTTCATCCAAAAGGGACCGGAAATACTCGATCTGACGGCTGAAGTGTTCCAACTTGTCACTTTGCTGGCACAAAGACTCCATCAGGATTACTTTCTCCTCTCCAAGTCTTTCATTCTCGCTGTTCAGCTCTTGTGTTATTTGTTGCAAATCTGCAAGCTCTTGAAGCGTAGCTTGGAGCTCTTCAGCTGTACTGTGCTGATTCTCTTCCATCTGATGTATCCGTTCTGTCAGACAAGCTACGGATACTTCACTGGCATTGCCACTGCTTCCCTTCCTAGATCTTTCTATGCTTGGTACTCCTTCAGATTCTGAAGATGATGGAGCATCTAAGGCATCATCGCTTGATGTCAGTGGCTGATAAACTTCACTGCACTCGCTGTCTAAATTATCCATGGAGTTACTGTGTTGGTTGTCCATGAGAGTGTTTTCATCCTGGCTTAACAAGTCTTCCATTGATCCAGGAGCAGAACCTTCCACTGAAGATGTCAGAGTGCCCCCACCATCGCTGTGGTTGCCAGCTGTAATCTCTGGACTCAAAGACTGATAGCCAAAGAGCTTTTCAGAGTTGTCCAGCCTTTGTTCCAAAGAAAAGCCCAAAGCATTTAGTCTGTCTTTTAACATTCGATTCTCATTCTTCAGCTGGTTGAGCTCTTCTCGGATGGCAGTGTTTTGTTCCTGTAACTGGAGCAGTGTAGACTCTACATCAGTTGGCTGATGGACAACAATGGCTTCTTTCTCTTCAGATTTTTCATCCCCCTCAAGCTGATCTTCACTGAGTCCCAGCTGAGCACGCATGTCCCTTAATTCATTTCTCAGATGCAAGATTTCCACATCTTTAGTTTTTGCTAATGTCAGAAGATCATTCACCTTTGCTTCCAGTGCAGCTTTGTCACTGATCTGATTGTCTGACTTGGACTTGCTCATCCGGATATCGGATTCCGGATTGGTGCGGCTGCGGGAGCGCTTTGCCAGCACTGTGTCACTGGGGCCCTGGCCCGCCAGAGGCAGCTTCTTGCTCTGGCTCAAACGAGAACGATCCCGGATTCTCTCTCTAGAAGAGCTGGACTCTTTATTTCCAGATGAAGTGCTACGCTTCGTTGTGGAACTTGTACCTGTAGGTTTTTTAAAAGTTAGGAACATGAATTTAAAATACAGTATCTGTCACGGAAGGTTGTGTGCTTGGTATCAGCAACACAGTGGTTGATTTTCCGAATCACACTGGTAAATACATTTCATAGAAAACATTGAAAGTAAAGAGTGACCCAACATTCAGCATTTTCTGTTTTCTGTATTTTTATCTCATAGCATAAAAATGTGGATAGATTATTATTACTTTATTTCCAGATGCTTTACAGCTTTGCAAGCATTACTGAATCCAAAACACAGCAATCGAAGGCAAGACCTATTTCAATCCATATCGATAACACACTAAATGATTTCACTTTTCTGAACAGTTTCTGGAAGCCTTCTTACTTTATTTCTATAAAGCAATACAAAATGTCCAAAATGTTCACTATAACAAGTCATCTTAGAGATTTAGTGCATGTGTCATGGATTTTTTTAAACAGACAATTTTAGAAAAATCTGTAATTCTCTAAATTAATGATATTATTTCATTTTATATAATAGTTACACGGTCAGTACTGAAAAAATTAAAAGGAACACCCTCCAAAGAAGCAATTACATTATTAAAAACAGGAAAAGAGTTCAGAAGGTGTGTGATTTGACCATGGTGCTACTGAGCACTTCAGTAGGCAGCCTGGATCCTCAATATATTAAACGAAAATAAAGAGCCCCCCAACTTCCACCTTTAAGAATCAATATATCAATTTACCTGCAATAGTTTTGGGTTTGTTTTCCAGACTGTTCATGGTTGTCCCTGGAGCTGAAGATGCTGTTGATACGCAAGTGTTCTTCTTGGTCTTGACACCATTGGTCATTGTCACTCCACCACCAGCCATCCCTGCTAAGAGGTCATCGTTACTCTTAGTCTGAAAGAAAGGGAAGAAGCAGCTTTAAGACAGCTGGCCCAGAGGTTTGCATAGCCAACATTTCTACTGTTAAAGACTCCCTCAGTTTATAAAGTACATATTTGACAAGTCATGTGTCCATGCAAGAATGTTGAAAAGTGTAAGTGCACTGCACAGTGCAGAGTTGGTAAACTGAAATGGAAGTTTAACTCCTTACATATGAGTGACCATTGAAACTGAGTCTTCTCTCTCCCTCCCAAAAATTCTTAATGTTTCAAGTACCAAGGAGAAGGAAAAAAAAAAAAAAAAGTCAATTAAAGCACAGTAACACATCACAGCGTAAAACTTCTCAATTTTGACTGAAAGTTTGCTTATGCATCAAAATGAAAGCAATTCTTACATAATTAAAACACCAAATACCAGGAAGTTAGTATAATATCCTTCAATTGAGTATGATCATATGTTTTCTGGTGGACAAATTCACAACAAAAAGATCAAATCAAAGAAGAACAAAAATCAACCCAACATTAGCAAAATACAATTTCTAGCTCAAAATACTAAACTACAAATCACTAGAAACTAGGACAGAAGCAGGGGAAAAGCCACCATCACCATGTATTCTTGCTTTGCTTTTATGCTCTTTACTAGGAACTCTCAGAAATGGGGTATTTGTTTGATGGACTTTTTCTCTAACCTCATATGATTGTTCCTGAAACTACTTTTAGCCACAAAATCTGCCTGGAATGTGACAAGGCAACAAGCACAAGATTCTCAACATCCAGAGAATTCTCTCAAACAGAGAATACATCTTTCAGAAAAAAGCAAACTCTGGAAATAGTAAGCTCTTAAGCATTAATTGGCAGACTTTATACTCTTTAAAATGCAATTTTTCAAATGGTGAAAATCAAAATATGCTCAACATTTTTCCCATTATATGGGCAAAAAAAGATATTAAAAGAAAACAGCTGTGCTAGCAGCATTCCTTGAGCAACTAAATAATTCAGCTGGATAACACATTTGAACTCTCCTCCAACATAACAGCTAACAGGTAGTGCTTAGGAGTTAACCACTTGCTTTACATCATGTCTGCAAGTTTGTAACTTCCAGCTCCCACACATACTCATGTTAAAAACTATATGCCAGACATTACAATTCTATGCATTAAGAAAAAAGACACACTTGCTTAATTCAAAAAAATAGTTGCATGTCACTCTAGTCTCTACAATCTCTTTTTGCAAGTGCCAATTCCAGAACAGCTAGGAACACTGATCACAACATTGTGGAAAGAGCAGGGATAGGATCTGTGCCATTTACAAAGAGCAGCAGCAAAACAAAAAGGAGCTTCGCAGGAGAACATATTTGCTCTGCATGCAATTGATAGAAATACAGAAAATTTACAGATAGAAACATCTACTTGTAAGGGTAAAATCCTCTAGGACAAGAATGTTTTAATGGAATCATGTCAGAAATGGTGTGGCCTTCTAATATAAAAGGCTGGAAGAAAACACAACACTCCAAGGATCTAGTCTGGTGTGAATCTAAAGCTGGCTTTTCTGCTGTGGAAACGCCATTGTTGTTTGCTGTGCAAACAAGGCTTTTCCAAGGGCTCCTTCATCCCAGGAGTCAGGCCAGCTCCTTGATCTGCCATGTCACACAGGCATGCAATCAGGCACAGGCAATGGAAATAGGAAAGCAATCATGTTGGAGGGCTACAAAACCCATAAAGCCCACCCAAGGCAGGTGGGGAGGATGGGCTGAGCACAAACTACTGCTGTACAACAGTCCTGGTTTACCTGTGATCTCATCAGATTTTGTATCTAATTGAAACTAATTTTGTGGGCATGGGGGTAGAGGGGGAGGGAAACAACCCTGTGCAACTATTGCCTAAACCAAGGTACTACAAAAAGGCACAGAACAGTGATTTTCTGCTCTGCTGCTGAATCTGCCCACCCGCCTGCAAACGTGAAGAGTTCCAACAGACTATGAGCTGTCAGCATTTTTACCCTGCTGAAAGAGTGGGGAAATTAGATTAAGCTTTTAGACACTTACAGTACAAGTACATGTTATCAAGCCAAATAGGTCAAGATGTGACTCAGCTTGAAGAAAAAAAACACTAAGTAAAATACACACTTTCAGACATTAGTCATCTCCAGTCCTTGCTAAACAAAGGAATTTAAGACAGCCATTCTTCTTCTGACTTACCCATAAACTATTCCTGGTCTAGGTTGGAAGGCTCTGCCTCCACTGAAGCCAATTAGTAAACAGTTTCTCAAAGCTGTAACATTATATTCTTGGCAAAGCAAACTATTTAGCAAAACTTTGGAAAAATTACAAACCAGCGGCTCTCTTCTTAATGATCCACAATGGCAACCATTCAGAACTTTTAAAATCAAAGTATTTTTGCAGCATATCTTTTTAATCAAAGCAAAAGCAATGGTGTATACCTATTAAACAACTTTTTCCCATTTACTGAGAACTATGCCATCCTGCTTAGCATTGAAACTCCTACATTAGAATATGAAAAATTAGAAAATATCATAATTAGAAATGCTCGTCCAGACCTATTTTGATTTTCTGTATAAAAAACCACTTTATAATTATACAATTCACATTCTGTTTTCCTCTCACAACTTTCTTTCAGTGCAACGAAACTTGAATAATGACCTATACAATTCATTTCATCTTAGTTTCTCAACAGGTATATCCTATTTACTGCATCTCATTCAAATCCCTTTTTATATATATATATAATTATTCCTACCTAAGATTTTCTTTGATGATTGCTGTTGCTGCATTTGAGTTTTTCAAACACCAAACTTCACAACAATCTGTAATTAAGTTACTGCATTTTGCAAACAGAATAGAAGCCTAGACACATGAATACTGAAAACACACTCCAATTTTTAATATTCAAATACTGGTCTCCACATCCTGGCTTTTCAGGGACACTGGATTTTGCAATTCGTCTGAAGTACAGCTGCTGTCTAATTGCAGTTGGGAGTGTTAGCAGGATCACAAGCTCATTAGCTGAAGAAGTCAAAAAATAATGTTCTTAAAAATAAGAACACATTATTTGTATTTTTTGACGGATTAAAAACTAAAAGTGGCTGGCAGTTAAACTTCTGTAATAATAATGTGCGGGGTGCTGAACATTTACACAAGTCCTGGGCAAAGGGGGAGACAAAAACTACAGAGAAGGATCTGACCAAGGGCATTCAGAAGCAGCTGGACAAACCAACCCTGGGACAGGCTCAGCTGTACTGAAGGGTGGGTCTCACAGTTTCTTCCTGTGCTCATTGTCCACACACTTCAAAAACTCCACAAAAAAGGACAAATGTATGGAACAATGCAGTTAAAGAAGACCACCCAAAGCTGAACACTGGCCTATAGTTATATCACGAAGAGGATACTATAATTACAAAATAATTTTCAATTTTGCAACATTATTTCTGACTGAACCAAGACTGTTATAGTACTGTATTTCTACTCTTTAATAGGGGCCTTTCACTCAGTATCCAACTCAAAGGACTGAATATATCAGTAAGCATTGCAATGAAGTTATTTAATGCCAGGTGGGTATTTTTGTTCAAAGAATATTAAATGAAATTCAGAACACACACCAATTCATCAACTCTAAGAGAATACTCGACAACTTGTGTAAGGAAAACAATGTGCCAAATATTTCATCAACAGTATCAAATATAAAATTATACCAAAAAACTTTAAAAATGCAACATTTATTGATACTTCTTTCAAGCCAGTAATTATGTGATTTGTCAGTACCAGCAAACAAAAAACCCCCACAAACAACTAACTTTGTCATATACGTACAGAACACTCAAAGAAGATTCATCATTAAGTCACACCATTGGCACAACAGCACCGTAACAAGTAAAAGACATCCAACTGTATGAGTAAGCCTAGCTGTAACATAAACCCGAGATAAGCCTTAGTAATCAAGAGAAAACTTTCATTATGCCTCAAACATAAGTTGTCATGAATTCTAATCCCACACCCAAACACAGCCAGAAGTGTTACTAATATAAGTAAAATTGTGAAAGCATACTGGGTCAAATTTGTTCAGTGTTAGATCATCCTCCTCCTTTATCTCCCTAAGAGGCATGACATAAGAAACTTGATAAGTAAACTACAAAGGACTTCAGCTGCTTTGAGAGGTTTCTAGAAATACAAAGTAAGTAGTGTCAACAAGCATCAAAAGATTATTTAAAGCTAAGAAAACTGCAAGATGCATTGGGTGACGGAAGAAAGGAGGGGCACTGGGAGAAAACCTCCCTGAAACCTGGCTTGCAAGTTCATCAGCAAAAGTATTAACCATTCTTCCATAAAAGAAGAGGAAGAGAAATGGAACACACCTTTTGACTTCAGTAATCCTACTGAGCTATTACAGAGAGACCTCAACCCTTACACTTCTTTAATTTTAGGTCTTTATTTGCCAGTTACTTAAATGGTCTATGTGGCTTCCTGTATGTCAGTGATGGTGGTTCAGGTCCCAGCTGTACACCCTGTTCCTTGCTCTGTTCATTTGCTCCAGGAGAGCAGCAGCACAGCACAGCACTGCACACTGGGCTGCAGAGAGCAAAAGGAGCTGGATCCAGCCACATCTCCATGCCAGGAAAAGGAGGCAGAGCAGGCAGGATCATTCCATCCATCCAAGCCATATGCGGTTGCTCCCACGTGAAAACTCCACACCAGCACACCTCAGTATGTCTGATTGTTTGTTGGAAACCATATGCTCTTACATATACTGCCCTGTAAGAGAAAACCTCTACCTTTGAACTTGTTCTGGGAGCAAGAACCAACTTGTGAAAACTCAGCTCAAGCACTATTTCAATACACAGCAAAGGCCAAAGCAGCCAGAAGAATTCAGCTGCACTGACCCGACATGGATCACTGATATAAAGAAGTTCTGATGTCAGATATTTCATTAGTTCCTTTTTCAGAATTAGCAAATAACTCTTATCAAATCCTATTAGTCACTGACACCATTCAAGCATAACATCACACAAATAACATTGGTCAGAACACAACTTCCACTCTGCTCCTTTTGCTGAACAGCCAAGTCCTTCACAGCACACTGCTCTCCATCTCATCTTGCAGTATGAGAAGTACAGGACGAATGACACACAAGATCCTGTCACCCTGCCCAGTGCTCTGTAACTACCCAGATTCCCTCCAGCTACCCATGCAACTAGTCTAAGCTGCATTACAGACAAGCCTTGAAATTCTACTCTTTTTAAAGCTTTATTGTAAAAAATACAAATAATCAGAATGTTCTACTGGTTATTACCTTCAAAAGAGATGCCGATGTCCCAGTTTTGGAGAGTTTTGTTACTGCAGACACTGAGGAGCCGTTTTCTGGTTTGGCTTTTTCACTTGTTTGAGCTTTATTTACTCCAGGCACTTTGGGCACTGAGCCAACACTCCTGTTTGCTTTCTTCATTCTGGGCTGTCTGTTTATGATGCATTTACAAACAAATCTACAAGCAGAAAGAAAGAGACTTTAAATATAAAATACAGATGAAAAGCAATGTCTTTTTTTATAATGTTCTATTTAAGATCAGAAATCCAGAAGAGCAGCAAAGACCACAAATTAGAGCCAAACAAAATGCATGTGACTGACCAATGGTTTTTGCCTTTTTTTAAAGGGGATTTTTGCTAAGGACTAAGCACTTCCCAAATTATAATCATTTTTTTTAGTTCTCATTCCACAAATGGCATTGAACCGAGGATATTTTATAAGTGACCCATGCTGCTGAGTTCACTCGTTAGCCAGCAAAAGAAAGGCTTATTAGGGAGCAACGTCCTTTATTTCTGACTGTGGGAAGGAAAACACTGTGGGAGTATTCAGGCAACAGCCTAACTACCAACAACATTGGATCTGAGAAAAGATTACCACCAGCTCGGTAACTACAGTACTGAGAGAAAAACAGCAGTCATGGAGAAAAACTTACTCTACAAAAAATCCAAAGAAGCTGTAAGATTCAGATTCCCTCAAACCAGTTATTATTAAAAATCACAATAATAAACACATGGAATTTTACAAAATTTAACACGAGTCCTGCGATTACGAGGATTATCTGCAAGAAGAAACCAGAAGTCGTTCACTGGGTTCCACGGCCCACAGTGAGGACACTCCTGCAGCTTGGCCCAGCCTGCTGTCTCCAACAGCAGAGAACTGCCAGCACTGCCATTCCGCCCACAAACACAGATGAAAGTCCAGAAAACAAAGCTGACTTTATCCAAACCAGGAGCAGCCACAGCAGACCCAAAAACTGCAGGTACCACAACAACTGCTAATTCCAAGGAAGCATAGGCTAACAGGAGAACAGCCACAGAACAGCCATGACTTGAAGCATGGACTACCAGAAAGACCAGGCACATCAGCATCTTCTCCTCCTGCAAGAGTGAGAGTTGGCAGCTGTTTTCTTCATCGCCCCTCAGTCAGATATCATGGGATGGAAGATTAAGAGGACAACATCTCCACTCCACTTTCAGTCCTGCAGACTCCAGGTGGAAGTAAGTGATCAGTCTTAGCTGAGGCCAGTATCTCACAGCTGATTAGAAACACGAAATACATCTAGTAATTTCCATCTCTTAAAAATTGAAGCACTTCAAAGGCACAAAAAGCAGACTGATGACTGTGTGCTTGAGACATTTGACATAACACAGTGATCAGAAGTACTAAATAATTTCAGCTAACAAAATTAACACCATAACCTTACAAACACTCCTTCCTTCTGAACACCACCTCAGCTGCACACAAGTGTATTTCAATTCTGACTTTGATAAGTCAGTAAAACTCCAGGAGGTTTGCCACCTCAGATCCCTAAGTACTGTTAACAGAAGCAACAGGAAGCTTCATCGTAAGACACTGAAAATATTTGTTTATAGCTTCCAGATTCCCTTTAGCTCTGAAAGCTGGCATGAACAGTTTCATCATCATGATGTCAAAAATGCACCAGTCCTGCTATACACCTACTAGTAATCAGAATGCCTTCACAGAAGACTAAATGACTAAGAGATAATTGGAAATGAGAGACTCCTAAGAAAACCAAAACCCAAACCAGAAAAGCCCCATGAAGGTAATATGTTTGCTATACACACATAATATTAAGTGGTACAACTGCCTACTAGATTCCAGAAGCAGATGGTAACACTGGTTACCATATAAGTTGCCACACTTCTATTTCTTGCCTTTTTCATGTTTATGAGTCAAACACTTACTTGTGCTTTTGATCTTATTCAACTGAAAACTAAAACTGAAAAGACTAAAGAGGATACAGTTCTTTAGTAACACTGGCATCTTTACTATTGAATGGCATTTTGATGTTCTACAGATATAAATAAATTGCCCATAGCACGCTTGAGGAATAACCAAATAAATTTTCAGAGGACAGTTTACAGCGAAGCTGACTGCATTTAAAAAATTATCCCAAAGGAAAACTACACACTTGCGATAAATCCAGTCAATCAGAACCATCACTTTTTCACAGCTCACAGAGTGGGAAGGCCAGTGCTCCAAGGAGGGTTAGGGCACTGGCAGTGATATGACTATGATACATTTGGGCAAAGACTAACAATCTTGCCTGGCAATGTAGATAAAGCAGTGGCTCTGGCTGGCACAGAGACACCCAGCACTGGCCACTTGCAATGCACATTTTGCAGGTCTACAGAGCACAGTCATCAGCCCTGACACACCTTGCCAAGCCAGACACAGCACACATGAGCTTTGCATGCACAGGAAATACAGTTGGATCTGTTTATTACAGCAAGTAAGACAATAACACAACCCACTGGATGGATGGCCTCAGAAAGAAATGCAGGCTAATGTTAGCTTTCACAGAACAAACCATTTATAATGTTATCAATATATCTCAGGGGGTCAGTAGTGACAAGACTCTCTGAACTCAAATGTTTCTCATCCATGAGAAGCGTTCCTGAAAACATGCCACAATATTTGCTTCAAGAACAGCAACTGCAAAGCACAGTGATGGAAGCAAGCAAAGCTCAACAATGTAAGCTAAATATAAGCCTCATGTTTCATCACAGCATTATTTTAAAATAACCATAAATTTGATACTCGAAACCACTATTTTTGATTCATTGAAACTCAAAGGTAGAACCTCCTTTTCAGAAACTTTAAAGATACATAGAGAACAAGAAGGTTTAGGTACTACTGCTCCTGTTTCAACTCCAGAGAAACTAAGCTCTAGTAGTTCTTTCCTAATGAAAGAAGTTTATGTCATTATAGTTTAAAAACTGAGAAAAATATACAAATGGGTCACACAATATAAGAACAAGACATCAATTAGCATTACAGGTTCTAAAAGCAGCTGCTCACTAAGACTCCTAAAGTGAATTTATGTCTTCATTGTGCCAATTCCTCCCCTCCTGCCTTCTCCAGGAAGGAAAAAGAAGAGGGGGTTTCAGCATTGAAAACAGAAGACATCAATATTGTTGGACTGGAAGTAGGAAATGCGCTACTTCATCCAGTTTCTCAAAAGGCAGGTATTGCAGATAAAGACTACCTTTGTGCTTAAAAAGAACACCACATTCCTTAGGAAGAAACAGTATTAGGAATCAATAATAATCTTGTCTCTGCCCAACAAGAAAATTTAACAATAAATTTTAAAACAAGAAACAAAACACTCTCTAACCAAAGAAAGCTTTCTGAAGAGTAACATACAGCACTAACAATTCAAATGAGAACTAAAATATTATTTCACTATTGTTTTAAAAAGAAAATACTGCATATAAAACTGTAGTTTATATTTTGCCCAAGGGAGAAAGAAGGAATTACTGAAGACTTCCTTTCCCTTTAGACACACTTCCTCCCTCCTTAAAAAAAAAAAACCCAAAAAAAAAAGGAAGGAAAAAAAAGCCACTACTAAAGAAAATACTCATCAACACATCAACAAGCACAAGACCTTACTGGAAAACATTTGATTAATGATAGCACAAACAGTATCAATTAATCAAAATGGAAAAAAGCCAAAACAATGCCAAAGTATCAGATAGAAATTCTGCATTCCTAAACTAAAATGTAACTATTCATTCTAACCTGTATGCTTTCCCAGCCGTCTCTCTTTCCACAGCACACATACTACAGGAAACAGGAGAACCTTGCTCAGGAGTGTGCTCTCCCTGCTCTGTGGAGGCATGTGAAACCAGTCCTGCACTTTATACCAGCTGCAAACACAACTGCATAAATAATAATTTAAAACTGTTTTGCCCAATAGCATGGCTCTGTTCCCGACTGTAAACTGATATGATACATCCACCCAGCCAACATGCAATGCTTTCAGCGTTACTCTTCAGAACCCTGAGCACTCAAGCAGGGCAGGGTGGGTATGATTTTTTACTGTGATTATTTTAATCTCATCCATTATCTAATATGCTTGTTTATGCTAATATTGCTGTCACAAAAGTAAAGCTCAGTTACAAGAGTACAAAATATAGTTTCCTGTGCCTGGAAGACAATAGAGGGTTAAGCAACAAACATCTTTTTTGCTCTTGGTTGAAAATACAAGACATCAAGAGACATTAAGCAGTGTTACCTGCTAAAATTTGCAAATTATTAAGAAAATAATAAATAATCTTAGAATTATCTTTTAAGAGATCAAAAAAAATAGAAGCAAGTGATCCCTCCAATCTGAGGATACTGAGCACTTTTGAAAAATCAATAACCCCAGTTACAGAGGAAATTGCTCACATCTAAGAGCAATAGAGTCAGTACACTTTCACTCTCTATCTGTGCAAATTCTTTGGGTTTGATGTATTTAGGCTGACAACTTTGCCCAAATAATTAGGGAATGACGTTTTCAGGTCACTTATCAAGTCCCAAAAGGCAGAAAAGTGAAGAGATTATAAAATACAGCCTCATCAACCCCCTGTAAAACACAGAGACAGAACTTTCCAAAGTCTCTGCAGAAAAGACAGCACAGACACCAAAAAGCTTCATATCTGGAATATGAAATAAGCTATATAGAAAGAGACACATCTCTCTACATTTATAACTTTCAGCCTGCAAGCTGTACTTGCACTCTGCGACATCTCTTGCTCAATAATTCCAAAAACATGATATATAAACCACTGGATTCCAGAAGCCCAGAGCAAATAGTGCATTTCTTTTATTGCTTAAGATCAAGACATCAGTTTTAGTGACTTGAAAGTTTGCTGGCGCTAGCAGGTAATTTAAGACACCAAAGATAACAGGAGAGTCCATGGAATCACAAAGACTCTTATGAGACTAACTGGACAATAAAAACAGCAAACAAAATTAAATATAGGTAAACACAAACACATCTATCTCTCGGGGAAAAGCAACGTCAGCTTCAACAATAAATGTGCTCTCAGTGTATCAATATTGCTCAGCAAGACTACAGTGTTCTGATCCACAGCTTTATTAAACCATCAGTACAGTGCTTGGAATAAGGTAAAGAAAAAAAGCAAAGCAATTCCAGGAATTATTAAAGAAAGGAATACACAATGAACCATAAAACACAAAATATCACACTGAACAAATCAATTTTTTGCCCACCTACCCACACTTTAATTGCTACGTGCAGTTCTTCTCTCAACCTCAAAAAAAAGAGTTTTCTTACAGATCTAAAAATGGTCAAGCAAGGGGCAAAAATAAGATCAAAGGTATATAATAGCTCCCATGAGACATCTCACAGGGAACATGATAAAAGCCTATCAAATCTGGAATGGCATAGAGAAGGTAGACTGGGAGTGGCTGTTAATCATCTCTTCCAATACTAAAACTAAAGATCAGCAAACAAATTTAGAGCCAGGTTCTAAATAAAAAAAAGGGAGCTGTATTTTTAATGTATATTGTGTGATGGGATGGGGAGACTGGCCATGCACAAGGTACAGAAATTTCCTAATGGCTGTTAAATAGCTGAGCACAAAGGGCTCAGAAACCTCTCCGAGCCAAGAGAAAGCAGTCAGGGTGGGAGGGAAGACTTTGGGCTTGGGTTTTTTCCTAAGCCATCTACCCACAGCTGAAGGTGGGATGGAGCTCCAGGTGGGCTGGATCCCTGTGGCAGTGTGGGCAGTGTCTGCTATGTTCTTGTGCTGCAAGGAAAATACACAACTGTGCATTGCAATGCAATACACATGGAGCAAACAGGGCTGCACTCATGGAACAATGGCTGTAGGGAGTCATTTAGACAGGAAAGACCTGTTACTTTCTGTCTTAAAAATTCTGAAGAGCCTTTACAGTTTTCCAGTACAAGTTGTGGAATTAAAAAATAGGAATTCTGAATTTAAGTTATGCTATCCATCCACTGTTTTCAAGCCACATTTGCTGTTGCTACTTCTCTTTCAAACAGAAGGGAGGAAAGACCAGAGCTTTGGGCCAGAATTGCCTATTACACACCTCAATTTCTCTACTCCTTCTTTGGAGAAAATTTCAGAGCTGTAGCTGCTGCGAGCGATGTGTAACCGTTGCAATACTTAACATTCCAGACAAGTGACAGGAACATTTACAGAACTCCTGAACTCACAAACTGTGCTCTAAAAGCCTTTTCATAACAAAATTAAATTATGTAGCCTTGTTTTCAAGCTCCTATTTCAAACAACTGCTATTTCAAACCACTGCCAAGGAAAGAAAAAACAACTGTTCGTCAACTAGCACGGGCAAACTGCTCCACAGGGAAGGGGAGCACTGACATAACTCGGTCTCAGCATGAGCTTCTACACTGACTGCAGCTTCAGAAGGCTTTTTTTAAATTATAGCTTTGAAAAACAGAATAACAGACTAGGTATATCCATACCTTACTGGTATCCATCGCTGAGCCATTTAAAAAATATTCTATGTAGACTCAGTACCCTTAGCATGCCCATTAACTACAGCTGCTCACACTATAGATCAAAACACCATCCACATCGCTATTAAGTAGGGTTTGTTTCACTGGTGTTGAAAATACAGGTAATTTGGTTACACTGTCATTTTTCACTACTTTTGGTAAGTTTCACAGTTGCATCCAAATTTTAAGCCATACACTAACAGGTAAGGCAGCATACACCTATTTCCTGGATAGCAATTACACTTCTATGTCAGATTTCACATGCTTGAACAAACATCAGAAATATCAACCTTCCCTGTAAAACCCTTAGGTTAATATTCCAATAAAACAGAGCCAACTTCTACAGTAACACTTTGGTTTTCCAGGAAAATAAAAAAATTAACACACTAATTTTCCCAGCCAAAGGACTGGCCAGCTTTAACTACAAACTCCACTAAACTAAAAAGTGATACTTGATCAGTTAACTCCATTAACTGGAAGTGCTCTTACCTGTTATTCCAAGCATGCTCTAAAGCAAGTGTTTTTCCAAAAATCAATAACCTTTCGGTTACAAAGGTATATTTAGTGTCCTATAACCTTAAGTATATACTGTATTCCTCACACAACAATCAAAGTCCACTAGTGGAATGCTTACACTGTTAATTGCCGTGATTCCTACAGCCATGAGTCCTACTGACAAACGCACACGTGGAAGTTCTCCTGGCACTGCCAGGCAATACTTTCAAAACCAGTCATGTCAATTTTAAAATCAGGGGAGTTGGTAGAATAGCACAACAAAAAGTGTACGACCAACACAACAGCTTTCTTCCCTTTCAAACTGACTCACTCAGTGTACAACATTTCATTGCAATGTTCTCTCTCGAGCACACAACAGCTTTCTTCCCTTTCAAACTGACTCACTCAGTGTACAACATTTCATTGCAATGTTCTCTCTCGAGCACAGCTGCTCCCAGAAGTGCTGCCTAGAGCAGGTGACCAGTGGTGACCTCCTCCCTTCAGTCCAATGTAAATGTTGTCAGCTGAACTCTAATCAACAACTGCACAAAGGCTTCTGCCCCATCAAGTTCCCAGGGAGGAGTAAGGCAGGCAGCAGCCAGGTTCCCATCACAGGAAGGGGGACAGAGAAAGAACATGCAATGGGCCATTTCAGGAGGCAGACCAGTGGCTCCCAGCACGTGTGAGTTACAGGTAAACCCTGTAAGAGAAGTGATTAACTTTGACTAGGTCTCATGCTCATCCAAAACACCAGCTCTTCAGTTCATGCAAAATCCAAACACTCCAAATCCTCCTATTAGGATGGTTATGATGATAGATCTGTTCCTACCAGCAGCTGATTAATTATCAGCTTGACAACTTTCTGTTGCCTAGACTTCTGGAACTGGGAGGTGACTGGGTGCTCAGTATGTCCACTTCGACACCAACCTGGTCTGACAACATTCTTTGAAGGCATTGCAACAAGAAAGTCCCAGAGAACAGAAGAAGCATAAAGAGATGCATGCCCTGAGGACCTTCCCGGGCCCCAGGTGCTTACAGCTCTGGGATTTCCAACCCCAGAAGGACCAGTCCTGGTCTCAGATGCACCAAGAGAATGGCCTGAATGGGAATGGCTCATGCACAAGTCAATCCTGCTACGGCTCAGGAAGAGAAGTGCCTGCTGGGGATTGCTTAAGTTAAGTCATGAAAATAATTTAATTGTACCCTGCCACCTCAAGAGGCAGTCCCACCCTTTCCCTGGTCCTCTCCCTTCTCTCTATTCTGGAGATCACAGCTCATTTTTGATGAGTTGGTCTTTCAGACAGATCAGGACTGATCTGACTCACCTCATAATTGCCAGATACTATGAAAAGGAAGCAGTGGGACTGGGAACTGGGAACAAGAAGTCTCATCCTGTCAGAGACGGTGTAGCCCCAAAGTTGTTTTAATTCAGTTTCAGGCTATTGTACATTCAGCAACAGCCCTGCTTTAAATGGACCTCTTACTGCCACCCAACAAACCACCAACACTTTCCAAGCCCCTCTATTCCAGGGTACACATGACCTGTGTTATTTTTAAGCAATCAACATAAGACAAGACACTGAGGGGTCTGAAGCCTGGCTATCTATGGGTTTGAATTTGTGCAGGGGCCACATCTTTCCTCACCTCCACGATCTGTCAACAGCACATCATTACATAGTCTAAAGTCCTTCAGGCTTGGCAGACAGAGAAGAGACAGAGCCACATGCAAATCCTTCCTAAATAGTCTGGTATCACTAAGGGAGGAGCAGTTACCTGCCCCAGCGTGGAAGCTCAAAGACATAAATTTGAGTCATATGGAAGAAAAGTCCGTGCGACAGGATGGAGAGGCTCCCATCTACTGACAATTTTTTATTTCCCAAGGGAAAAATGGTAAAACTATTTCTCTTCCAAATTTTATTCCAAGCCTTCCAGAAAAGGGTGAATCACCAGCCAGTTTATGAAGTTGCTGTTCCCTGGGACAGTTTAGTTGTTGCAGGATTCTACATGGGACAAAGCCTAGGAAAGCACTAAAAGCCCAGTACATCATCCTTAACTGATGTAGCTGCTGATGTGCTGATATCCCCATGGAATGCCAAGTGCACTTTCCACTGTGAAACACTTATAAAGTATTTCTTTGAAAAGCTCCTGTATCTCTAGGTTTCCTGGCAAGCCTTTGATGTGTGACTGAAGGCCTTAGAATAGTTTTTCCTCCAGAAAAATGTAGTCTTTCTATTAAAAAAGGCTATACTGAAGTCTTTTTCTTTTTCTTCAAATATCCTTTATATTACAACACTAATGTCCCTAACTGATAGACTTAATTTTCTTCTGTAGATAGACAGTATTTTTTTTTACAGGTGTATATATTAGAAAGATTTTCAGGAAACTGTCAAGAAGTTTTTGTAACAAATATTTGTATGATTTCATGTTTTTAATATAGCAAATGTAGTTCTGAATATGAAATGAAGTAGACTGAAATTTCATGGGCACACTTGGATCTATACCCTTTAAAATGTCTTTACTATTTTTCCTGAGTTTTCACAAACAGAATTTACACTGTTTACAGTAATATCTATCCCTACAAACTATCAAAACCTTCGGAGAACAGCAGGACGGCACCTTTAAACTTTTTCAAAGTCACAGGTATGCCTATGCTACACGTTGAGGAAACCCTCTCTTGTAGTTTTGTATAAAACAGAAAGAACAGCAACAGTTATGGGGGAAAAGTTTATGTTACAAAGGTTTCAATTTAACATGTTAATTCTCATTGAAATGTTCTCAGTATAGTCAAATCCAATGATACTGCCACATTCAAGGATGCATGTCATATTTACAAATCCTAAGTCAAGAATAATTTGATGACCTCAACTACCAGCAACTGTATGAATTTAAGAAGTTCATAATTTACAAAAGAGACACTTATTGTCCATCTCATATAAGCAAGTGCAGATATAAAGTAGCTTTGCATGGTTCTGTCACTGACAGGAAAGAAGGTTCTCTTTTTTTTGTCACAGAAAGAAATAAAAACAAAACTAAAACTTCAAGTGTACACAGTTACTCAGATTTGTGTAAGGAATCATGTCTATAAAAGTAGCTTTAATTTTTCTTTTTTCCTTCAGAAAAGCCTATATTCCTTCAGGGACTTGAAGGAAGTATTTGCCATTAACTATTTAAACTGCTGGTTACTTCTTAGGGAAGAGCAAATTGAAACAGGCAAGATCGTTGTCTGAAAAGACACTGCACAACAGATGCTACTTTAAATGCACACCCTCAGTAATTTACTTTGCTAAATAAAAGAAACTTTTAGTTCCGTATAACCTGGCAGCTCAGTAAAAAGCAAAAAAAAAAAAAATTTAAACCCTTTGACTAAACAATGAAAATCAAGCTCTAGTAGATCACTTTTATAAACTCGCCCATGTCACTTAAGATCTGTCCATACAAAGACAGCCAACATTCTAGCAATGAACAGTGAAATATGTTGAAGGAGCCCCTCCAGCACTAACCCTCACACAGCAAGGAAATTCTGCAGCTGAAGCTTCAAGAAAGCTCCATCTGCCAAAACCACTTTGCGCTTTTAATTAAGAACATACATAGAAATGTATTAAGAAGAACACAAAGTTTCAAAGAGTGGTAAGAACACCAGCCTCTTGGTCACGCTTTCCACCCACCTCCCGAAACGCAGATCCCACAGAAAGTAATCACTCACTGCATGTACCTCTGCAGAACGTGTATCCTACACTGGCTAAATGACCAAAGTCAAGGAAATGTTTTTAGCATCAGAAAATACAAATACTTTCAGACTGATGTAATCAAATACATCACTCAAGTACTTCAATTCTACCGTAACTCTTTTTTACTATTAAAGTACTACGTGTTAGGTGCTCAGTTTCTTTTCCTGAATACAACGGCATATGTAACAATTGGTTACAGCCAATTATTAGCTTGGCTCTTGGCTCCATTCTGGCAAACAGTGATGGAAAATAAAATTGATGCAAGACTTATCTTTCAAAAATGTCAAACCAAGTCTTGAAGTAAGTAAAAACGTGCTATTTACTCTTCTGAAATTTTGCCTTTTGTGGCTTCACAGCCATTTAATATGCAACAAATTACTAATTCTACTTGTTTTTTTTCTTTTTGGTACTGAAATCTTGCAGATAGAACCCTTTCAAAAAGTCTCCTTTCACCTAACTTGAGAAGTTATTCTTGTATTACTCTTGCCTGCAATTTGGGAAGCTACTAGTTCTGCCACTGATTTGCAACACAGTGTCAGTTCTTTGCAAAACTGAAGTACCAAGACAAGTTACAAAGATGACGACCAAAAGTTGTAGCACCTTCACAGTAAAGTCCTCTTTACCAAAGAAAATCATGCATGTATGTGTGAAAATGCTACTAATGAATAATATATGTTTAAAGATAGTATCCTGTGATTACTTCCAGGCTGCACTACTGCTAAGTGCTCCAAATGGTGGCTGCTCTGATGATTTCAGTTGGAACAAGCTCATAAGAAACAAGTAATAGGTTCCTTGTAACTAGTCACGTAAGGCTACCATTATGTACATAAACCAGCTTCCAACACTTGCTTTTCCCCCTTTTTTTCAGTATAAAGACCAAAAATAAGATTAAATGGGGTGATTTTTTTAAGCCAGGAAGTACAAGCCTGACGTTTCTTATGCTGTTTTTCCCAATGAGCAATAGTGATTCAGTCCCATTAACACACTTCTAGGACTGGATCCTTGTTGGCAAGACAGGCTCCAACATCGCAAGGCCAAAAAAGAACTTCTGAATTACGTTAGTGAAAAAAATCTCTTAAGGAGTTTCCATAGCCTCCACCTACTGAGAATCTATTTTCCTCTTTCATATCAATAGTAAAGCAAAAACGGCACAAATTTGTTTGACTTCAAAATGTCACTTCTAAGTATACATCTATTCATATATAAAACTATTCATATATAAAATGTTGACTGTACATCACATTTATTTTGTACAATTAAATCTTTGCAGCATAAGAATATCTATCCCAACATGTGCTTAGACAGAAAGTTCTAAAACTCAACAAGTTTTAGACCTGGCCTTTGCCACCTTTAAATGATGTCAAGGTATGGCTCAGGAAAATGCCAGCTGGCCCAAGCAAGCCATACCAATGTCCATGCTGACAACAATGTGGAAATCACGTGCCAGACCTCAGCCTAACACCTAAGTTGTCTTTGATTTGCTACTATGGACACACTCTCCATTAAGGAAAACCTTTGCTCCAGCCTGGTGCAGAAGACACCTTTGGCAGATGCCTGGAAGGCCACTGAGATCACACCACCCTAGAGCACAGAGGGAAAGGGAAAATACCCCGGAGCCTCAAGGTACAGTCTATGACACCTGGAAATCCCTGCACAGACTGTTTTCCCACTGTGATATTCCACCATTATCAGACTTGAAAAAACAATCCCTCATACAACCAAAGAGAGAAGATAGATCTTTACCAATGATCACACTAAAACACATGTCAACAGTTAGCTTGAGTAAATAATATAATTGGGAAAATGTGGGCTGCATTTTCTATTGAAAATAGGCCCTTCATTTGACAGAAATAGAAAAATACGTTAAAAAGATTTGAGACGTTTTGTTCCCAATTATGTATTGTATTCAATAAAGAAAGAAAAAGACAAGTATCTTCAGCCATACAAAAACATCTGAGAAATCAAGGGGTTTTTTCCTTACTTCACCTGGTTTACCAGCCTGGAATCTGGCTTCTCCATTAGCTGAAAGTGAAGTGGCAGTGTTACAAGAAACATGAGACTACTCCCGTCTCGGTTTCCCAGTTTTAATCTCGGACTATTTACAAAGACCTTCTCTTTTCATTTTGGTTAACAACTACCTAACAACACTCAACTAGGCTGGAGACAGAGAGGAAACTGTACTTCTGAGCTACTGCAGCACTACATTGTGATCCACAGTGTTAAAAGCAGCCACTGGCTTTAATTTGCCTATCTTTCAGCAGCCAAAGTCCACACCATTAATGAAGCAGGAAGGAGCTCCAGAAGGTTTATGTTTGCTTTTGGGGTGAGCAGAGCTTGCACAGACTATGCCCTTCAACAGAACCTATGGCTTCTTAGAGCTTTTTTTCACCCAGCAGAGCCACTTACATGACACATTTTCTGCTACAAGAGAGCTGTGTTTTCCAGATCCCAGCACAGACACTTCATACAAACACAGACAGTGAGATGCTGTTGTGGAGAGAAGGGTGCAGTTTGCTGAGCATCAGCACTGCATTGTTTTTCTCTCTGAGGACACAGCATACAGAACCTCTCAGAACAGGCTGGTGACTGGTTTTGGCCCAGGTATAGGAACCTGCCTTCCTACATCACTGGTAATACCAGGTCATGACAGACTTGGAAGCTGAAATACTGCGAGGCACAGGATGGCAGGCAGCAGGCACAGAACTGGAACTCAGAGGCTCTTTCAGCTATAAAAAGGCAGAAAAACCGCGCTCCAGAAAAGCATGAGACCAGAATCCAGACAAAGGTGCTCCCAAACACACCAAAACCCAGCTAGAAAAGTGCTGAACGCGGGCACTCCGCGTTTCTCCTCAGGGAGAGAGACTGCTCCACACGCACCCACCATCCCTCTCACAGACACCAGCCAGCAGCATGAAGCGAATGATTCCACCGCGGGATGCAAACGCGGGCCAACCTGCGCCTCCCCGGCAGCCGGCACCGGCGGACGCTCCGTTCCCTCACCGCCTGCCCGCGCCCCGCGGCGCTCCCGCAGGGTCATCGCCAGATGGGTGACAGGGAGGACGCGGCAGGGCGGGCGGAGGGTGCCGCGGGGGAACCCACGGAGGGCGCGGGGCGTTGTCACGGCCGCGGGGTGACAGCGCGGCCCCTCGGGGGGCGGCGGTGAGGAGGGGCCGAGCCCGGGGTTCCCCGCGGCCGCGAGGCGCTGCGGCCGGGGCGCGGGACACAGGCCCTGCCGGAGCCTGCACGGCCGCCGGCGACCCCCCGGTGGGCAGGCGGGCAGGGGTCGGGGCCGGGCTGCGCCCGCCGGCGCTCGGCGCTTACCGGGGCAGCCGCCGCCTCCTTCCCGCTGCTTCGCAGCCCCAGGTCCGGGGGCGCCGCGCGGGCCGGGCCGGCGGGAGGGGGGGCGCGGAGGGGCGCGCGCACAGCAGGGACCCCTCCGCCCGCCTCCGCCCCGCCCCCTGGCGGTACCGCGCACGCGCCCCCCGCGGGCCCGCCCCGCGCCCGGGGGCCGCGAGGGGAAAGGGCGGGGCGCGGCCGTGGGCGGCGCGTGCGCCCTGCTGGCCCTCCCTCAGGGCGGGGCCGCTCCGCGCCTGAATCGCAGAGTCGCGGTGCGCCGGCATCAGTTAGGTAGGAAAAGGGCTCGGAGATGGTCGAGGCTAACGAGGTGGTGTGACCCTACACCACCGTGTCGTCTAGAACGTGGCAGTGAACTGAGCGCCACGTCCAGTCTTTCCTTAAACACCTTCCGGCACGGTGACTCCATCACCTCCCTGGGCAGCCCGTTCCGATGTCTGATCATCCGTTCTGTGGAGAAATTACTCCTCATGTCCAACCTGAATCTCCCCTGGCACAGCTTGAGGCCGTTTCCTCTCATCCTGTCCCTTGTTCCCTGGGAGCAGACCCCGACCCCTCACGGCTGCCTCCTTCTGTCAGGGAGTTGTGGAGAGACAAGAGTCCCCCCTGAGCCTCCTCTTCTCGACGCCGAGCCCCCCCAGCTCCCTCAGCTGCTCCTCACCACACTTGTGCTCTAGACCCTTCCCCAGCTTCGTTTCCCCTCTGAGGGAGGGAAGGGCGGCAACAGCCCCGGCCCAGGGCAACATCTGGGACTGGTGAAAAAATCAATTATTTTGTGGGTGTTTTTTGAGGTGGGGGAATAAACATGCATATTTTAAGCTCTGGCACCAAGCGCGCACAGGGCAGGCAACGTAAGCGTGAGTGAGGGGCCTGTGGGTCTTCTAAACCTGTGCCTGACTGTCCAGATCTGTAATTCGGCTTTTCATTCGAGTGAGAAGTAGATGTTTAAATGTGTGTCGTGGCTTAAATGGGCTAGAGTTTTCTTCACTGTGTTCAGCACAAACCCTAAACACACCCCGTACTAGCCACCTTGAAGAAAATTAACTCTACCCCTGCCAAAACCATTACATTGTGGTAGGAAACAGTTTTGTCTTCTTAGGTTACAAGAACTCGTGCACACAAGCTTTCAGAGTCTGAGCTGCCTTCAAACACACTGAACTCAGCTCAGCTTTGTAGCCCATCACTGTGCAGGATGTTTGACTTGTCACGAAAAACCAGCAACTGAAGTTAATAAACCCAAATTGCAGCATGGGTGCATTGGTGGGAGGTATAGCAGAGTTTGTATTTACAGGCACTGGCTGGGAAGTGCTATGAACACAGTAATGAAGAAAATGTGCTGATTTGACACATCCCTGTAAAAGTTTCCTCTCTATTTAGGTTAAAGCTTCTCTCCCGACAGCAACTCAGCTGTTTTAGCAAAAGAAACATTTTAAGTGTAAGACTGAGCGGCACGTTCTCCCTTGAATTCCTTCCGAATTCAGAGAAATAGAATTCACAGGAATATGGAATTTGTAGGCTGCAGACTGGTAGGGAAAGTATGATTTACAGTCCCCTCATTATCTTTGGTGAAGTTAAATTTTTAATATTATAAATCAAAGTAAATAACATCTCTATTACGTCAGAATTCCCTTTAAAACTGACAGGATGTATGCTGCCAGATATTGCAACATAGTTTGATTTACATGGTGGGAATTTTTTTCTGTTTGTGCCTTACAAAGTCAGTCATTTCACTGAGATGTCCTTCCCTGTCCATTTCTTTGTCACTCTGCCTGTTCCTGCCTGGTGGGGATTCCCCTGGCAGGCAGTTGCACAGACACGGTGTACTCGTTTGACAGTGAAATGCCCCTTTATGTTTAAGTAATAATCCTGATGTTTATTTTCTTACAATATGACCAGTGTCATTCTGCTAGATTTTCTGATCCATGATACCTTCAGCAAGATGTTGTCCCATGTTTCTACCTTTGGACTGATTTTTAAGTTATCAGCAAAAAAATGGCATTTCAGTGGCACTACTTCCGTATTAAAGATGTGAAAAATGACTGCATTTGTTTTGTACAATGTATTTCTCACAGTAGCCCACAAAGGGCTCAGCTTTCTGTTTTGCAGCAGAAGTAGTCACTCAGCTCAGTGAATTAATGAACAAGCTGCTAAGCTGACAGTGCATGTGCCTTGGATCTTGGTTCTGGAACTTAAAAGGTTACTGAAAAAAATGAGTAAAATTGCAGTTTTATGTGCTGTAATGTGTGCAAGTGGTTCAGCTGTCTGCTAGGAAAGCTTTCTCATTGTGGTTACGTTCTGGGTTATATTGCCCCAGAGGATTACAGAATCTCCATAACTGGAGGCTTCTAACAAAGAGCAGACAAATGTCTCTCTGGAGTCTCAGGGATGGCTGATTCTGCCTCACACTGACAGCTGTATCCCATGGGCCTCAGGGGAGCTGCTGCCCCAGGGCTGCCTGTCCGAGCCTCAGGGCTGTCTGGAAAATGGAAAGACACCTGCTCAGGTGGAGCAATTTGCACAGAACATCCATGGTTATTATATTCATGTTCTTTCTCATCCTGCTCCAGCCTTAGGTTTTGTTCGCTCCCTCTCGTTCCAGGCGCCGCAGGTGTGTGCTGGCTGCTTTGCACAGGCCTGCACGCCACAGCTCACCTCAAGTCCAGGGCAGCTCTGCTCACCTGGGGCCTTCAGTCAGGGAAAGGCAGAGGTGGCTGAGAAGCTCCAGGCTGGCAGTCAGCAGAGAGCTGGACACGGTAGGAGCGTGGTTGTACACAGGTGCAGAGTGCCTGGTGCAGGACACGATCCCTTCCAGGCTCATCCAGGGGCTGCTGTTCCATGTGGTTGCACTTCAAGGGTTCACTTTCTGGGAGAGGGAGTACCATTTGGCAGAAGAATTCCACATTGAAGCTATTGGAAAACTAGATTATCTTATACAGCCACACCACTGGTCAGAAGTGTTAGTAATAGTGAGTTTCCCCATCTTTGCCCAGTTCAGGGGTAAGCATGATACTCGCTGTAAACACTGCAGTCAGTTACATTTTATCTAATTCCACCGTTGCAATAGAGTCCTCTAATCTTTGTGATCCACACTTAATGAAATCGGCTAGAGAGCTTTCAAGCAGGTTATCTTTTTATTGTAGAAAGGTTTATGTATTATATTAAATTGGACTATAGTCAAACATAAATGTACTTTAATTACATTAATAATTTAAACAATATTTAAATAAAGCACCATGTTAACTTGATTTAAATAACTGATTCCGTTTCCACACTGATTCCTAAAAAATCCCACTAATTTCACGTAGTGTTTGAAGAACTGGAGGCCAGAGCTGATTTCTCAGCAAATACTGACTACAGTTCAAGTGCCCTGCACACAAATGTAAAATTGACAAAGTCTGAGACGGGCTGAGTTTTGAAGCAGAACTCCTACAAAAGGATTCATACAGATCTGAACATGGACTGGGTTGCTTAGTGATTTCTCTACCTTCCGTGTAAACTATTTCCACACATTAAAGTTCATTTAGTTTAGTTCTCTGTACTAACCTCTAGATTTTAGGTGATACAGCTTTTACCTTGTAAAACAAGAAACAGCTTTTATTTTGAAACAGCAGTGTTAAATTCCATACCCCCAGTAAACTCAGCTGAATGCAATTCACACATTCAGAGTAATGTTGGCCCACTTTTATTTAAATTAAGACCAAAAGAACCTGACAATATAGATACAGGAGATTTTATTTAACATTGTGTACAAAGAAAGGCTACAAATGCCTTAAGACATTTTTCCCCCAAATACAATTTTTTGATCCCTTTTTCATACAACTTTTCTCAGAAGGTAAAAAAAAAAAATCCAGAATGACAATTTTTCCCTTTCCCCTTCTTCTCTTTGGGCCTAAACTGGGAGACGTTTAGCAGTATGGTTTCAACACCTTTCAGTATTAAACTATTAGGATTAGGTTTTCTTTCCCCAAAACAGAGCACTATGAGATACTGAAGCACTAGCAACAGCAGGATAGAATGTCAAAAACTGACTCCCTAACATGGTAGTGTTTAAAATAATGCCAACAGTATTAGCTCTGATGAAACCTGAAATTATCCAAACAATAACAAGTTGTTTGTCTTCTACATCTGATAATTTAGGACTAATTATATAATTTAATTGTATTTATATTTAAATAAATAGTCTTAACTCCTTTCCTTGGAATTCTTCATGGATTATAAACACTTATAATACTAGAGATAAGAACAAACTACACAACTTACATAGGCAAGAGAAGGCTGAGTTTTATTTTTTTTTTGCTGGACAGACACAGAAAGGACAACATTTCAGTGTCCTGCTATGAGATAATTTTTAAATTCACTGTTTCATTTTGATGCTTTTCATTTATCCCAACACAATAATTCCTTCCCCTCTTTTTGCTACCTAGGTAATCACTTTTAGTACTCCTGAAACACTGGTCCCTGCATAGCTAAGTTTTATCCAGGATTCTGCAAGTTTTGTATGTGACTGTGAAACCCAAGACAAGATTTCTTTTAGGCTGTGAGAAGCAGTAAAGAAGGCAGAGAGTAGAAAAGGCTCTTGTGGAGAAGTGACCTTTTGCTATGGCAGCTTTTACATTACCATCTACTGTATATGAAATAGATTTTAGATACAGATTAGTTTTCAGCTATTTGTATAAAATTAGCATAGTCCCTCTTTCTCCCAAAACAGGACTAAAATAGAGGAAGTTTGAGCTACTCTAGATCAACATTTGATCACTTGGTTGGGTGCAGTAAGAAGGAACTCAGAACTGCCTTCTGAGCCCCTCAAACTGCCCCAGGGGAGATGGGAGCACCCAAGCAGCAGCAAGGCCTTTGCTCACTGGTGGGCTGGACCCGCTGTGACCCTCGCCTGAGGCATCTCCAGGAAGCTGCTTCCAGGCAGGAAGCTGTTTTATACACAAGCCTGCCCTTTTGTACATCCACAGGGATATAAAATGACATGTGGTATAAATCATTGTACAGATTAGAGAAACAGTTCATCTGTAGAATGTCTTAGATTCTCAGAACATCCTACCACTGGGGAAAAGACCATAGCAGTTACATAAGCAAAAGCTCTAGCGCAAAATACACTTTTCTCTATTCTGGTGAACCACTTCTGACAAGAGGATTTGAACATGATTGTGATTAAAACAAAGCAGTAGAGCAAACACTTCTGCTAGGCTTGGGCACTCTGTAGTCATATTAATTCCCAAATATGCTTGAAATGCTGTAAATAATACAATTTTACTTAGCTCACAACACAGCCCTGAGTGAGCCTAGAACTTTAACAGTACCTGTCCCACTCTGCACAAGAAGACTGGAAATGTTTTAATTATGTCCAGGGCTCTGGTCTATAGCTCTGCTACAAACTGAACCTCTTGGTGTGGTAGTTGCTACAATGCAGAATGATATGAAGTGGTTCTGTTGGAAAAGGAGGGGTCTGTCTTATTGTGAGGTGAAACATGGCAGCAGGAAATAAGTTGTGTAAAACCGCTGCATGTTTTGCAGTGGTCTCCAGCGACGTCACTGTAAGATGGTAACACAAAGAGAATCAACAGTAGAGGCAAACTAGGTAATTTAATAATTTTCTAATTCTTGACAAGAGCATTTATGAATTTGCTTGACCTGAGAGGCATAAGTCTAATGATAGGGTCACAGAAGGAGGAGAATTAAGACAACACATACACTCAGGTTTGCTTTGGTCCTACTGCCCCAACCATTTTGTCATTACAGCTGTTGTGGCATTTTATCCTTGCAGCCCAAAACCAGACTTCTAGCTTAAACAACAGTCCAGCTTTGTGGTTCTAGGAGCTTTTTACTTCCTTGTGGTGGTGGTTCACCGACGCTAACATACAGGCACTATGGCTGCTGCCTCAGGGGGGAAAAGGTAGAGAGCAAGTGATAAGCTTTGCTTTCTTAGCACTGAACTATGAATGTTCAGTAGCAAGAAAGAGGGGTTGCAGCACATCAGAACTGTGAGGCTGCTGTAGCTAAATTCCTGGCATTCCCATATTCATGTTTATTTACTGGCAAGTGAGTCTTTGCTCAGTTATCTAGGGCATGAGCCACCTTCTGCAACTCAAAATGAGAACTTCATTCTAGTCCCAGGCAACATGACCTGAGCAATTCCTAATTTTACTTCCCTTTTCCATTTTTGGTGGTTTTATTCCCTAAAGATTATTAAGGAACAGTCTATTAACTATAAGTGCTTCCTTTACAGCTTCTGTTGATTTTAAGGGCAATCCATGGATTTAATTCTCTTCAATTAGAAAGTTCATAGAACACACACAAACATTTATTTCATCCCAGTTCAGAATGGAGAATTGCTAATACTAGTCCAAGGCTCCAGTATCTCAGTTGCAGAGGCCCTGTGTTACAGGAAGGGAATGGTACCATATTTATTTTTCACTAACAGTAGTAGGACAATGTTAGCAAAGTCTACAAAGAAAAACATCCCTGGAGTAGAAACATAAGAGGGCATAAACAAGTGACTACTTCCAAGAATTGGATTGATTTGATTGAATCTAGGGATTGCCCTTTCAGATTTTTCTTCTTCAAGGAACAGAAGCAAATCCCCACCAAGTTCCTGCATAAATGTATTGGTCTTCTGTTATTACAAGTCCCTGTTGTCTTGAATTAAAGTAAAAAGAGAAAGGGGAAGTTTTTTTCTTAAAACATTTCCCATTTTATACTAAAATTTCCATAAGAAGAATGCCACATCTCATAAAGTTATCCCAGTAGGTGATCAAGCACTGAAACAAAAAGAATACCTAGTGAGGAATCAGAGAAGGTTGGGTTTTTGCCATCAGACATTACACATTTTTAAAACCTCATTGGTCAGTTTACATTTTATACACACTTGAGAGAATGGCACATTAAGGTAAATGAACATATTGTGATGCCTTCCAGTCTTAGGTGACAAACTAATCTGGAGATCCACGTCTGCCTTAAAGAACAGTCCACATGTTTAAATAAACTCACAGAAAACTAACAGGAACAACCATAAAACAGTTTTAAACAGGTAAAACTAATGAACTGTAAAAAACCTGCACCTCCCATAAATATCCTCTGTGGTTCCACCACCTCATGGCCAACACCACAAGAGCCGTGTGGCTCCGCGCGGTGCCAGATGATTTCTGCGTGTGTGCAACGATGGCAGAGCCGAGGCGGGCAGTGGGCACCGGCAAGGACAGGCACCACACTGCTGGATTTTGCCCTTAGCTGATACACTGAAAAACAGCAGCATTAAAATACAGCCTGAAATAGCTTAGCTACTACCTCAACTTGTTAAAAATGTGCAAGAATAAAGAACACCAGCAGCATTTGAATGGATGTATTTCAATTTGGTTTCCGACACTTCCCTCCCACACAAAGCATACACAAACACAAAGCTGACTCTGAGCTAGTAAGTGTTATTTCTTGTCCATCTTTGAAAACTTTTCCTTTCATTTGCTTAACCTTTTAAAATTTTACTTAAAAACCTATTCAGTGTTAAAAAACCCACGAGAATTTTAAGGTAGTTTCTAAATGCCAGGAAACTGATGCTTATTCCCCTCTTTAAACTGGAGAGAGACAGACTATCCTAATCACCTGAATTTCCTTAGCTGAAAATTTAAACATTTCAGATTCCTGTTCCTGAAAGTGACATTTGTAGAAAAGTCTCTCCAATACACTAGAAACTGAAGGAGCAAAATCTCCCAGTGCACACATAAAGGGTAACTTTTTGCTAGTTTGCTCATGTTGTTTATATTGTACCTTTTAACATAGAAAATTAAAGAGTTCTGTTTTCTGACACAACTCACAAGGGAATGTATAAGAGAAGAAGTCAGAAGGCCTTCTCTAAAGCCAAGTTTTGCATTTCCCTTTTTGTTTAAGTATGATAAGGCTTATTAAAAAAAAAAAGGAAAAATAAAACCTAAAACACAAAAAAACCCTCCAAACAAACAAAAAACCCCAACCAACAGCCTGGGGGAAAAAACATAAAAGCTTTTTGGAAATACTTAATTTCTGAAAACATAAGACTACTGAAAAAAACTTACTTGCAAAATTAAAGGAAATTCAAGAAATCAATTCTCGTATTCCAAATCAGTCCATGATTTCATTATCAGAAATATGATCCACTATCTTTTCCAGCCCAAAATTACCAGCTTTGGGGAAAACATATTCATACTTAACAGAAATAATTAACGGGTTAAGTTAAATTAACTTTTTTTCCCTGATCCACATGCCTGCATGTTAGATAACATTACATTAGAACTGAGCATTGTAGTGAGAGACTGACAGCAACAATCTGTCACAGTAACCAAAGCAAAAGCAATTTTCTCATGGTTACATACTATAGTAATTTAATATTAAATTTAACTTCCTATATAAATAAAAATTTAAAAGTTGGGCAAAAGTAAATTGGCACAGTCATTATGGTATTGCTTTCCAGTTTCAACCTGCAAGGAGCAGCCACAGATTCCAAATGCCAAAGGAAAAGGCTATCACCCAGCACCAGGTGTAGCTTGGGTTTGTCCCCTTTTCCGTGGAGCCATCAGCAGTGCTCCTGCCTCAGGTCCAACCCCCCGGAGCGGGAGCAGGCAGGAGTGCAAGGATTGCTGTAGAACTGCTAGGGAAACGGGAGAACAAATACAGAGAAACAAACCCAGAGAATGCTTTACTGTTCTGCATGACATGGCTCAAGTCAATGTTTTTCAGGACTGTGACTAATTTTTACATTCAAACAAGCACAAAATGAAAATAAAAATTGAAAAAATCAAAATATTAAGCCTTCAAGTTTCCTTGCCTTCATTCCCTCCTTCCCCCAAAAAGCACCTCCTACTATAGACATTTTTTTCTTTTTTGTGGGTTCAGAAGTTGGAATGTTGTGGAAATACATACAAGAGAGAAGGAATTTCTAGTTGTACATTACATTACAAAGAGGTTTGCTCCCAGACCTAAGAAGGGAGGGATACTAAGCAATGTTAAATTCCTATAAGAATCCTTACAAAGCATGCAAAATATTGATATACTCACAAAATTGAAATTTATATTTCTTCCTTTCTGATTTCGCAACTTCACAGTACAATAATTTCTAATATTCTGCAGCACTCAGAATTACAGTGACTACAAAATCATTTCCCTTTAATTTTTTTCTATTTGCTTGAAACACTCCTTTGCAAGTTTTTTTTAATTGAGAGTTTGCAGATCACCCATCAGAAAATGTGCAATTCAGCACAAAGAGGGGTCGCTTTCTGTGTCATATTTCCCTGCAAATGATGCTGACAACCTGACCCTACCAACCTTTCCAAATCTGTCCCTCCCTCCCCTTTTTTTGCTGATTCCTTCCCTTGTCTTCCAGCTGTACTTTTCTTCTCACCAGGATGATGATGGACAGATGCCACTAAATGGATGCTGCATAGCTGGGTAGGAGTAGCGGGGGCTGGAATACTTCAGGAAAATGGCATCGCTCTCACCCGCAGGATGTTTGGCACAACTGCTTCAGAGCCAGAATCTGAGCTCTGGATACCAGCAATTAGATTCTGCAGTTTCAATTCCCTGGACAAATACTGCTGCCCTTTTCACCCCTGTAGTTTCAACTGATTTAGGGAGGGAAATACAAAACTGGTGTTTGGCCAGACCTTTTGTACTGCTAGATGGAGTTCCACAGAAATTTCTCCACTGCTCTTATTTAAAACAGTTCGAATTTCTGGAGAATCCACAATGCATGCTACTTGCTAGATTGTCCATAAAGTACATTCTGGCATTTTTTCAGAGTGTTTATCAGAAAAAGACTCTTGTAGAAACAATGTACAAAGCATCCAAAAATTCAAGTATCAAAAAAAAGATGTTCTGATAAAAGTCTGGAGTAAGCACCCAGCCAAACTGAGAGCCACTGATTTTTTTTTTTTAATCCACAAATTCTTAATTTACTTTTGCAGAGATAATGTATTTTCTTTGGAGTGTTGGGAATTAACAGTCTTCCCAATTAATTTTCATTAAGTTTGGTGGGGTCTAAGGAATTTAGCAATCCTTCCTGGATAATATTGCCCCTGCTTTTATGAGCAAACGAACAACAGAATCACTGACTATTATCCTCCCTGACTCTCTTTAATTTGCTGTATTTATTTATTTAATTTCATTGAGTCTGTCTCAACCCAACAAAACTCATCAGAAGTGCAACATAGGCAAGAGCAGGGCATCTCCTTCCCTGGGGTGTACAAACATTTGTATGGGAAGGGGTGGGTGAGCCAAAAAACCATACAAATAAGAAAAAAACCCCAGCCCCCAACCAGACAACAGTTTTAGCTGTACATAAAACTGTTTAATTTCTTTAGAACCATATTCAAATCAAGACTTGAATTTCTGTGGAGAGAATTTTAGATCCCAGACCCTTCTCTTCTCCTTCCTCTTGCAAAGCAATGCTATTTTTGTGGTCTAGAACAGTACTTGAAAAACAGCAGTTATTAAAGACACAGTTGTGATATATCCTTTAACAACCCCTCACCCAAAAAGGGGTGTCCTATCAAGTGGTCCAGTAGAAATCTTGAAGTTTCTTTATGATAAATTAAATCCATAAAATGAGGAATACCTTCTGTCACATTCCCAACAAGAATAATACACTCCGTGTGCATTTGTCCAAGCGTCTATTGCTCCTTCTAGTGGAGATTCTGCACAGCTCCATCTCCGGTTAGTTCTGGTTCTACCAGCACAAGGAGAGGTTTTTCTCCATTCTCTCCAGCTTGTCTCTGGTTAACAAACAGCAGAAGCTCTGAGGGCCAGTATTCCCCAGCACAGGAACAGGCCAGTCTGAGGAAACACCAGTCATCTTTTCCCCAGGGCTGACAGAGTTATGCCAAAAGCAGTTTGTGTCCTGTTGGTATCGCAGGCACCTACACCTCTGTGGAAAATAGAATGCTTTGCCTCTTGCTGTCCGGGGTAGGGATAGTCTCTAGCTGCAGGAAGTACAGAAGAACTTGAACCTGGAAAGAGAAACTACAAGGTAATACGAAAGCCCTGTAACAACTCATTCTCATCCTGGCTATGTGAGAGCTGGTGATACAGCTCTCTCAGGGAACATCTAGCAGCTGTGTATTTAATACACTGTGTAACAGCAGTAGAAATAGTAAAACTTGCAGTGCTTCAGAGACACTCTTTTTAGATTCCAGGTGGAACAATGGTGCTGGTGTTCCAGCACTGAAAAAATTAAGTCTAGAATTTGCCATTACTCAATGGAGAACAGAAACCAGTCTGACCCAGTGACACAGGCTCTGTGCTCCAATCCTGTTCATCGCCTTCAAAGGCAGCAGTGGCCAAAGAATTTTGTTGTGCATCAGTGAAGGTGGTTTAAATACCAAGGAGCATTGTGGAAACACTGCCAATTCTCTAACCCCAGGCCAGCAGCATGGTGCTGGGACACAGCTTCCCAAAAACTTCCCATGCACAAACAAACACAGGATGCACACACACAGACATTCCTTCATGAAAAGCTGTATTTGTACAGATGCAAACTGACCTGCCTGAAGAACACTGTGCTACAGACAGTCTAAAATGTCTGTGTGAGGGCAAAAGTTGGTTTATGTTTATCAAAAAAACTACCGTGAAAACCCAGCGAGATAGCTGAGCCAGGCCTGCCACAGGACTGTGCTTTCCCAGAAAGTGTCTTCACAAGGTGCAATGGCACATTCAGGATTTTACCTGGGACATGACTTCTAGTGACCAGCTGTCAGTCATTGTGATGGGCTGGGTTGGGTTAGCAGGGATTTTACTGTCCTTCTCCGAAGGTCTGAGCAGTGTTGGTCCAAAGACAGTGGCAAGATTATGGAGGGACATCTTGTTCACGCTTTCCCTCTCAGCAACCCTGGGAGAAGAAACAATGCACAAGGCAGACCTTTATAAATATCTGAGTTTTATAAATGAGAAACTGAGGCACGAAGTATAAAAAATTTGCCCAAGGGCAGAAAAGTCTGCAGCAGAAACACAAGTAAAGCCCAGATTTCCTGGATTTTAATCTAGAATCTCAATCACAAAATGATCTTTCATGTCTCCAGGGACAGTCTCTGGTATGTACAACATACTTATGCAAACCAACACATTGGGCAAGCATTAAGCCAGCTTATTGCATTAATATCAACTGCATGGAAATACTTCTTCTAAGTTACAACCATATTACAAAGACACAGACAAAATTAGAAAGACTTGACTAAAAAAAGGAACTGACAACTGCAGTTAGGCAAAGTGCTGGAATTTTAAAACCAGATCAATACTGGATTTCAGACACCTTCTGAGACAGGGCTCCCTAGATCTTAAATATGGCCAAAACTTCATGGTTTACACAAAAACCTTTCCTGGTCTGTTTATCCAGATGCAGGTGCAGTCTCAGTGACATTGCAGCAGGAATTTGCATTGCAATAGATAAGCCCTGACTCTTTTGTTACTCCTTTCTTCCAGTTCTAATCCTTTTTCAGTATGAGTGCGAATGGAATTCAGGATTTACTGCCTCACTAAGTGAGTATGAGACAATAATTATCTGATGAGCATTCACAGGAGATCAGCAAATACTTCTTAATTTCTGTCATTCAGCAGGTATTTAAAGAAAAGGCTCCACTTTTCAAAATAGTGATGCTTTACACATTAAATGCATTTCTCAAGGAACCATATATTACCTTTTTAAATGGTCCAGAAGGAAAAGGAATGTCACGAGGTTGGGTTCTGGAAGTGACAGCAACAGATTCAACATACAGCTCTCCTTTGCAACAGGATCTGAAAGTGCTACAAGACAGAGAACAAAACATCACCACAGGCAGCAAGCGTGAATCTGACTGAGCCATGTCCCAGAACAGCCAATATGGATGGTCCCAAAAGGACTGCGATTACATCATCATAGGCTGGAAGGTCCGAGTTGCACATCAATACCCCACAGCATCTCATTACTTTATTTCACAGAATCCTTTTCTCTCAAGCAGTTCAAGTGCTTTGACACTTTCAGTCATCGATGTTTTTCTCTGCATAAAGGTAAGATGAGGTATATATTCTGCCTCCCCTCCAAAGGGGGCTTCCCTGAAGCCTGCCTGGGCAGTCAGTGTGCACAGCCCCAGCAGGTAGGCTGGCATTCCGTCCTGACCGTATCCTTCAGAAACCTGGGCTTTTGCAGCTTGCAAAGCAGCATGGCAAGTGCCCATATTCCACCACATGGCAAGGCAATGTCATTCCAATGCTCCATTCTGAGCTCCATTCCACTCCCCTCACAACTTGTTCCAGGCTTCTGTCCAACACTATAAATATGGGTTTTATGTTGCTTTAAGAGCAGGCTCTTATGGAAGGGTTTCCATTATCAAGGGTTCCTTGTGCTGCACCTACCGATGCCTTCAGCAAAGTTGGGGTACAGCTCGTCTGTGAAGAGGGGTTCTGGCAGCTCCCGGAAGTACAGTTTGAGGGTGCCTGCAATGGCATTAACGTCCATCTCACTCATCATCACTGACACATCCTTGTTATCTGAAAGAGGGGAGAGGAGAGGCAAAGTAAAGGAACTGCTGGCCTTGCATTTCTTCTTTTCCTTGCTTTGGGTCTGTTTATCTTTTGTCTCTGCCCAAATAGCTGGGAGTTTTCCTGTTTACATTTCTCCAGATTAAATGAGCAACCTTCCAGCTGAGAAGCCCTGCACAAATGACTGCAAACACTTCATTGCTTTACATCAAGCCAGGGAACCTCACCCTCCCAGGGCTAGCTGTGCTGTGCCAGCGACCCTGGCCAGATCCGAACAAGCCCCACTTGACTGTATTTATATGCATTTCAACTTTTACTACTGACAGCAGTTGTTATTCCAACTCCCTGCCTCTAACAGCTTAGAATAAGAGATTCTGAGATTCTCAACTCCCCACTGAGTGCAGCTAAAGTACACAGGCAATTCAGGGCTTACATTTCAGTTTTTTACTATTAAGGACAACAAAACCACCCCACCTCCCTAAACTAAACATCAATCAGCACTGGTTTCATAAAACAGTGTAAGCCAGCATTTAACAGAAATGAAAAAAGTTGTTTTTCAAACTGAAAGACCCTTACTTGCAATAGCAGCGATTCATCAGTGGTTTTTGATAGCTTACGGTGATTGAAAAGAAAACAAGAAAGAAATTTCACTAAAAAAAGTGAAGGAAAAGTGCAGGGAGGGTGAATCTGGGCATATGGCACAGGCCTTATGTGGCTTGAACAGTTCTTGGACCATCATGTGGAAGCTGGAAGTAGGATAGAAATTCACTTTTTGTACCTCAGCAATTTGGAGATGTTTCACCTGCCTGATCTCAGTTGCCTTTTGGGACATACAGGCCACACTTTTAAATGTAGCACCAGTAAGGAGCCTTCTTCTGCTCAAGATCAAAGAGAGCTTTGCAAAGGTTGCTCAAAATGATCTAATTTTCTGAGCCTGTGCGCATCAGCCCAGATGGAGTTAGGGAGAGAAGCCCTGACCACTCAACCCCAGTTTCATAAATACCCCTTCTAGTTCTAAGAAACATTGGCTTTCACAAAACATTCCTTATTTTAAGGACTTCTATTAATTTGGGCACCTCACAACAGTGAGGAAATTATGACTTCTGCTGGTGATGTTTCCCCCAAGAAAGGTGTCTGCCATTTACAAAGATTTGGCAAGGCAGGTAAACCCATCATGTCATGGGAAGAAAAAGAAAAGCACGATTTGGTACAAGGATCCATTCTGTTGTATGCCTTCTGTTATGTCAGTAGCTGAAGAATATTAATAAAATATGCAGCCAGGGTTAAAATTATTTTCCTTGAGTGAGAATCTCTACTTCTTAATGGTTCTTGGGCAACATAAGATTAAAAATAGCACAGCCACCTGACAGGGAGCTCAGGCAGGTTCTCACAGAGCAAAGGAAAAATCAGACACAAATACTTACTGACATCAAAGGCAGCTTTCAAAGCCTGGATGTCGGTTGCAACCCCAGAGACGCGGTAGATCCCCACCTCCTCCATCCCGCGCCGCTCGATCTCCTCCACGCACTGCCGTACGATGTACGGCACCTTGGACCTCTCTCTCCTGAAGAAAGCCAGACAGAAGAGTTCAGTTCAGCCCAGGCCCTCAGTGCCTGCTCCCTAGCCAGCCAGAACGGCTACACGCACCCCAACATCTCCCTGTGCAAACCTCTTCTGGAAAATGGAGTGGTAGGATGTCTGAGCAGGCAATCAGGACTGAGCTGAAAAACTCCTTTTAAAACTGAAGAGGGTTTTCTGACTGTCTCAGCCTGGTTTTGGCTGTTCTGCAGCTTCCCTGAGCACTTGAGCTCCTGGCCAGGTCCCAGTGCCCCTAGAGCCTGCGGCTCTGCTCAGGTAATCAGAGGATTCCCAAACAATCCTTGGATACTTAGTAACTCTGCTGCTTTCAAACTGATGCAATTCCATGGGGAGGAAATACCACACTTCCCAAACCATACAACAGAACAAACAGGTTTCTCCTGGCAAACGATTAATGACAAAAGATCAGGGGTTAAAATAATACAATGGGATCCAAAGACCTTGAACATTTTTGATTATGGAAAGGAAACATCACTGTTCAGTGGCTCTGGAAATTTGTGACCATGTTAGCTAACTACAGAGAAGGCAAAGGCAAGGAGGATTTCCGGAATTCAGAGGAGTGATAGGCTGTCAGTAAACAGCCTGTGTGCACATTGGTTTTTATCTCTGCAAAAAGTGAAGCTCAGAGATTGTAAAGCACCTTCTGTCTGCAGCCACATCTACACTCCTAGACTAGTGGAGCAGACTGGACTGCCAAATCCCTTAGGAGGACACAGGAAGGTGCACCCCACTGGCCAGTTGTCTTCTAAAACACAACAGGCAGAAACGTGACCCATCAGCTCACTTGGTGACAATAGCAATCTTGACTCCAAACACGCCCGTCTGCTTGCGGGACGGCATCCTTTTCAGGCTGAACTCCCGACTGGTGAACTTCACCGACAGCTTCACTTCCACCTGAACCAAAGAGAACAGCTGTTACTTTTTAAACATTTTCTTTTTTTTTTTTTTTCATGCTGCAATGAAGAGCAAAGAAACGAAGCCCACAGGAGGTACAGAAGCAGAGCTAATTTCTGTTTGCCACACTTACCCCATTCATTGCGATGACTGTGCGCTGCCAATCTTTGTCCTGCAGCGCCTGCGGGTCCAGCTGGAAAGCAGAAGTTACCCATGAGCTAGGAACACACTTCAGAGAAAACAGCTAGCCTGGAAGGCTTCTGCAAGTGAGCAGAGCACGATCACTTTTACATTGTTATTTCTTTTCCATAGCAAAACCCACACTCCAAGGTTTCCCCAGTACCAGGGAAACCAGGTTTTGGATATTGTGCAGCTCTCTAAACAGGGCTGATGAGGGTTCATACACATGAAAAATCCAGCAACATGTGAGCGGTGTTTGCTCAACGATAAAGGCAACCTCAGGGAGCACAATCAGTGTTTGAATCAGCTGAGAAATCCTGCAAAGTTGTCCTCCTTCAACCAGCCTCTTCCTTTTCATTTCTATTTGAGCATAGAAGCAGGAAGAACACCAGGCCCTGCTATTGCAAGAACTCATTAAACAATAACAAGTTCCAATCTCATTTTCAGCTTTACTTGATCTCATGAGTGGACAGTTGTGAGGCTGGGGAGCAGCTGACTCAAGTGCTAAAACATCACCCAGCTATTCCACTACTGCCTGGGAGAGCCCAAACACATCCAAATGTCTGAGGAGTGGCACTCAGCTCCAGGTAGACTGGCAAGAGAGAGGAAGAGCTGTCTGCCTGGGGGCTTGATCAGCCATTGGAACCAGCCAAAGCGAGAATTTGGTGCCTCCTGAGACAGCTTTGTAACACTTGGCTCTTGAACACAAAGGCACAGTAAGACCAGGAGGAGGCACCTGCAGCAAACTCTGTTTTGAGTTTGCTGCTGTCAGCAAACAGTCATAACCAGAGCTGCTTTGCAGCACAGCTTCCCCCTCTCACAGAGCCCCGTGCAGGGCCAGAGAGCTCTGGCAGGGGAGGGAAATGCTGGAACAATGGCAGCTGTAGGAAATTCTGGGAGAGCTTAGACACGGTCATGGTCACAGTCAGATCATCAACAGAGCGGTCCAATGCTGCTGACAGCTACAGAGACAAGCCCCCCCATGCCCTTCTCCACTCCCCAAAGAAAGACAAGCAGCAGAGAGGGAAGTTCCTCCCTGCTTTCTCCCACTGCAGAGATCCCAAGCAACAAGAGAACAAAGGAGGCCGACCTTATCCCTGCGCACTCTGTTACGGACATGAGCCCACAGCGGGATGCTGCTGGCACACACATGCTTCCCTGCTGAATTGGACCGACTCCTATAGGCGCAACTCCGGCAGAAATTCCTGAAGAGCCCTTGTAAGGAATAGTCAGCAACTTGCAGCTCCCACATTTTGGGACTGTGCAAAGGTCCAGAAGGCCAATGGGCAGCAGTACTTGGCTTCAGTGCCTCAGTGACCCCAAACACAGGACTGCTCACCAAGGGGATTCGCTTTTAACTCCGGCAGAACAGATCCGCCCCTGTCTGCGGGGCTGGCCGAGGGCCCTATGAGCTAGCCAGTTTCTAGGCTGTTCTGCCCTGAACTTCCGTGCTGGAAGTTCAGTTTCTTTCAACAACCGCATTCTTTCCCAGAATCAAGAGGAAACCATTTCTGAAGTGTCTGGTTTCCTATGAGGAGCAACCATGCTAAGTATTCCTGAAAGCTTGATCTCCGGCTCTAAAGAGTCATCTGGTTAAACTGCCAAAATGGCCCTGCTGATGGACACAGTCACAGCCAGTCTTCTTGCTGGAAACTAGTTTTCCATACACTTTTAGAATGGAGTAGCTGAGCAGGGAGAGACAGATTAAGACTAAAGGGGATAGAGGGTTTGAGTATTTGCCAGAAACTTTAAAGGAAGATTCCAGCAGAATCCAGTTACAATTTATTTAAGCTAACAGGTATTATTGGGTATATCTCAGTAACAACCAGGGAATTCCCACCACTGCACAAAACAAAAGCATGTAAATAGCTGTTAAAAAATTTGAGCCAAACACCATCCTGCTCTGTCTTAAGTGTGACTTTCACACTGCTGCAAAGGACAAGCAGAAGCAGAGTGCTGGAGCTGAGAATTTGCAAAGACTTCTCCTTCCTGGAGCTGAAAGCTCACAGAGACTTTTCCCTGCTGGGTAACTGCTGGGGCTGAGCCAGGACTGCGAGCAAACCTCCATGTACCTGCTGCTGCCTCTTGCTCCCTTGTTTCTGAACTCTGCTGCAGAGCTGGCAGGACCCCTGCACTCCCTCCTACTGTTCAACTCCTGCTGGAGAATGCCTTGTACTGAGTAGGGACAGCCAGGGAGAACAGGCATCAGGGCTGGCTCACCCAGCCAACCCTGCATAAATCACTGGCAATAACAACAGCAATTAAGGAAAAAAACCCCCAAACTCCTCCAAGGTGCTTTTTAAATAACAAAGCAAAATGATGAAAGCTATTAGAAGAGCAAAGCTTGAATAAACTCTCAGCAACACTGAGTGAGAGAGGAAGATAAGGTCTAAGTCTGATAAGTCACAGTTGGATGTTACAGAGTCAACAGGAAACCAAGAACTGTCACTGAGACTTCCATCAAGCTTCAGTCCTGATCCCAACTGATGACTGACCTTCTGAGGCCAGCAAGAGCAACAGAGGGAAAGGGCAGCTGGAGCAGGCAGGGAGAGAGCACACTGAGGACAACGAGTAGCAAGAGTGATGCTCCAGCACAGAGGACAAATGGGGCCATGCTGTCTTCTGGCCTGATTTAGAGATCAGTGACCTGAAAGAAGGAACACCGAGTAGAAGAATGCAATCCACAGACAGCATGGCAAAGGGAGGCAGCTCCGAGCAAGCTGTGCCAGCTCAAGCAGGGTAGGCACTGTGCAATTGCTGCCTCTGCATTTGACAGCAGAATTTACTGCTCCTCTACACAGTTCCTCCAAAGAGTTACTTGGTTTTAGTGATCTGCCCCATCTCCATTGAAACAGAGCCACTGTTGTTTCCATGCCCTGTGCCAACAGGACAGACCTGCTAAAACCCTCACAGACTGTATTGCATGGGCTTGTTTGCACAGTCCCCACCAAAAGCTCATGCTGAACAGGAAAACACAAACCAACCACTCTGTCCGTTTGCTGCTTCCTCCAGTCCCCTTGTGGCCTTTGGTATTTGCAGTGGCAAGCTATGGCCCCAAATTCACTAATGAATCAAGCCAATACCTCTCTGTATCCTGCCCAAAACACAACAGAACCAAGCAGCTCAGCACCACAGGGGTTTCTGAGTGCAGGTCTCTGGCCCTTGTAGCAGCCCAGCACTCAATTCAGACAGAGCACAGCAGTCAGGAAAGGCTGACAGCACACAGCAGAGTGGTGAGAACGGAAAAGGCAAACTGGGGATGCTGCTCTGGCAAATGCAAGCCAGGCACTAGGAAAGGTGTCTGTGCTCTGCCCTAGGAAACCACAACAGAGAGCTTGATCATGGTTTCTTTTTCCCCAAAGAGAAAAGAAAACATGCAGAAGGAGGGAAAAACAAAGAAGCCTCGGTGGAAATGAAAGAGCAAGGACTGAGGAACATTAAGGTTAGTGTGTTTCATACATTCATTCACATTACTTGTTCCCTTTATTAAATTCCCCAGGCAACTTTACACTCCATCAATTTTGAATTGTAACTGATGTGACATACATGTTATCAAGAGTCTCACTGCTGCTGGAAACTCCCAGTCCTGCCATAACCCCATTCTTCTCACAGCTCCCCACTGACAGGTTAATCTTTCCCACCATCACCCTTTAGCCATGACCCATTGCCTTCTTCATTTCCCCCCTATTTTCATTGCTGGGACAATGTTCTGCTTCAGCAAACTGCTTAAACAAGCTTGAGCAAGTAAAAGGTTTCCAAGTTGACACTTGGGAGGTACAGCATGGGACAATCTGGTTTACAGGGAAAACAACTTAATGCCTGAAATAGCCATGGGCACTGCTATGAGACATCCCAGATAATTAAGATAAGAGTGATTGTTTTGCAAGGCAACAGAGGAGTGGTGCTGCTCCACAGAATGGGTGATCTAAGGTCACATCCTCCCTGATTTTCCAGCACTGCTGTGAGGGAGAAGGAAATATTTAGCTTGAGCTGATCATGCAGAAAAAGAAAACAAAGGAAACGGCATTTCTAGGAGGCACCAGTGGGAGGAGCCGGATCACAGGGTGAACTATCGTTTCACTCACGCAGTCTGTTCCCAAGGCAGAGGCTGGTCGTGCTGACAAATGTGTCCACTTAGGTACAGAGTCTCAACGCCAAACAAAAGGCTGCTACACTCCAAACATGGGGATGTGTCTGCCACGTGAAGTGCAAACTTCAAGGAGCTAAAGGGCCAGCCCAAGTGCCAAAGATGGACTGCAAGGTAACAACAGAAAGAAAAGCCCGGGGTGCTTACAATCAGAGGATCTTAAGCCCACAGCTGAACTAAGCCTCACATTTCCTCCTGTCAGGTGATGTCCATTTCTTCCTCCTCCAACTCCGCAAATAATTTCAGTTTCACAGTGTAGCCAGGAATAGTATTTCTCATGCCCGAGATGCACCAGAAGCCCCCAGCCATGTGTGCCAGTCAGTTCAACACTGCACACCCAGCACTGCTGTGCCCAGGTCCGGCGAGGACTTCACTTCTACATTTAAAGGAGGTTCTCCCACATTAAAACCTCATGGGTTTATGTTTCAGAGATAAAAAACTTGGAGATTGGCAGGAAAGAAGCAGCTCTTGCATCTGGCTATAAAGACAGGCAAATAAAATATTCCATAGGAAAAGAAAATATGAGCAATGGGAGCTATTAAAATTGCTACCCATTCCTGGAAACTTGTGACTACACGGACCAATTTCCAGCCTTCCTTCCTTCACTGCCGCTCTGTAATGGAGAGTTTTAATAAACATTTTCACAGCCAAAATAGTCCTCGTTTCCTTGATGGTCTTCATCACTGAGGCTCAGAATTTGGTGAGTCACAATTCCCAGTAGTGGGAAGTTGCACATTTACAATAATACATGGTTTAACAACACACTGCAATTTAGCCAACAGAGAAATTTCTCTGCTTTTATCATCAGGAGAATGCAGGCACAACTCTTCATGTTCTCAGAGTTTTTACCTAAAGGGAATTTATGAAACAAAAATCCTCACCCAACTTCACAGACCTTGCCTTTAGACAGACTTGGGCTGAATAATGACAGTGCAATAACAAGAAATCGAAAGCCCAGGATAAACTATAAACTCTAAGGTAAACAAAATTTGTTATAAAACCTGGGAGAACACAGCCAACCTTCAGCCACAGGCTGTAGTTGGATTTTATTGTTGCATTATTATGGTTTCTTAATAGAGAAATGGTGTTTACTTCAAAAACAGAACTAAACCAAAATCAAAAATTTTAATAAACTTTATCTATCCAAAATCTTACCAGACTGTCATATGACTTCTCTTTGATACAACAGTGTTTAAAATTTGTGATGGGACAGAAATCACTGAGAAGTAAGAGGTTATTCTGTCAGTTCATCAAGTTTCTTTATAAATTCCAAAGGGTATTTACAGAAAGCAACAGAACTTTTGCATGTGCCTTTTATGATACAACAGAATGCAACATTTGTACATTAATTAAAAACATTTTAATTTATTTTTTTCTTTTTTAAACCTTCCTGCTGTTTAGGTTTCTCTAAAAGAATCAAGATGCAATTAATATTCAATTGCCGCCAAAGAGTATTTTTACTTACTAAAGTACAAAATATATTTACAGAATATACAATTGCTGTGCATAAAAATACCCACTCCTGTGAGAAGGAAAAAAATTGGTAAAACTGAAAATATTTTGTTGTTTTTTAATCATTCTACATAAAATATTTGTAGAATTTAGCGGGTCAGTGATTTCAGGGTTCTCTGTTATGAGCAGACAAATTACCAGGGCATCCCAGGGCTGAAAACTCGCTCTTTTGTAGTTGCTCAGCTCCATGGAAAATAGCCTTTGTTAGCAGAAGGGACATAGGGACTTCTGTCAGCCGAGACACACACACAGGGGACATCCTGTGCTGGCATTTATTGATCTGCGCACACATTCCCTTCCAGATCCCACCATGTATTTGAGACAAAAGCTCTCCCTGAAAAAAGGAGGGAGGGAAGGAAGAGGCCTGATCAAAGTCATACAGGCAATGAACCCTGCCACAGCAAAGGTGGGATGTGATCCCACAGGCCACCCTCATCCCGAGCTGCTTCTGCAATCCCACAAATGGCCTTGGCCCACGTGACCATCACTCCAGTGCCAGGGAAAGCTGTCATCCACAGGGAGATGGACAGCCAGACCTAAATGGAGGGGAACTGGTGAGATCTTTAAACATGCCAGAAAGGAAAAGGTATCTGGGCAGGGTCTCTGTTCTGTTCAACAGCCACTCCAACACAAAGGACATGTCCTCAGAGCAGGCATTTAAACACCCTCCTAAAGCTGTGGACAGACAGTGCAACAAACTGGAACAAGATGGGGGACATATGTTCCCTGTGTTTTCCTCCACAGATGGCCTGATTTCTCCTACATCCAGCTTTAGTGCTCTATCACACAGCAGCCCCCCATGAGCAGAAGTCCTTTGCAGCCATCACCTCCCCTACTGTATTACAAATCTGCCACACAAAGTGTCCCAGGCCAATTCTCAGCACTGGAAATGTTCCTCGGATGCTGCCTGCTGCCATGGACACCACACTCTGGACATGGCAGTCACTAGGACAGTCAGGCTGTCCCAGGGCCTGGCCAACACATCCATCAACTTCCAGCACGCACAGATGGCAGCCTTTCTGCACGTGACTTACAGAGCAGACAGAATACTCCTGCATCCTTCTGTCACAAGTGGAGCATCCTCAACAGTGCCCAGGGCCCAGGGGCAGTGCAGCTCCTACACATTGGTCTGGAAGTTGTGAAGTTAATGGGCAAATGAGAGATCAAAACAAGCAGCTATTCCATAAGGGTGCTGAAGGAGGCACATGGCACAAAGCAAGAGGGACAAAGCTGCTGATTTCCTGCCTGTGAATCGCCCTGTGTACCTCACAATCTGAGGGAAAAATCTTCAATGCCGAGACAATCAAAAGGCAGAAAAAACCTCTGCAGTAAACTCCAGGATTCAAAAGTCCAGTGATGTTTTGCTGTAAGGGTATCAGGAATGAGTTGAGCAGTCTTACCTGGATCTGTCCTTTCCCCATTATGCGATCTGTGCTCTCTCCATCCTCTTTGGTGAGCTTGGTTTTGTTGTAGCACTTCTCATAGCACAGAATCCGCAGTGTCTGTGAGCCCTCCAGCTCAATCTCGAACTCCTGCAGGGCACCAGGAAAGGAAAGAGCAATGGCTGCATCACAACAGGACACCAGTCTCAGAATAATCAATAGTCTCCTTAATACTCATCAGAAGAGCACTTAAGGACTGGCCAAAACCTCCTCCATACTGGAATTGGTCTAGAAATCAGTTGTAGTTGTATTTGTATCTATAAGGTGGTCAAATTGGACACTAAGATGGTTCACTTGTTAGTCAGGTTTCAAAGGTCTCAGCAAAGCATTATTCAAAGACACAAATTTTCACCCCTTCCTTGTAAGCAATTTTGCTCGCCGGCAAGTCTGATTTGGCTGTAGACAGGCAAAATGTCTATAGCTAATTCCTCCCCCTCTCAATAAACAAAACCATCTCCTTCAACACATTTTTTACTTGCGTTTTTAAAAAATTATCAAGCATGCATCTGTTTAAAAGATTAAATACCAGACAAGACTCATCTGTATCAAATTGTTTGTTTAACTACTGCTAATCCCAGAGAAAATCTTCTGCAAGCCCTGACAGCTAAACGAACCTGGCAGAAAAGTGTTTTCTGAGAAGCAGCATATGCAGCCCAAGTGCTGAGCATGCAGCAAGCTCTTCCACTGGCAGGTCTTCTGCCCATCATGCATTGATAGTTGGCACATGGAACAAGTCATATCCCGAAAGATCAAACATACCTCGTTCCAGTTAGGCTCCGTGGTATCTCTGTAAACTCTAGTTTTGGCCTTGTTCACAAAATACCCAAAAGAATCCACCTCTAACGTGCAGTACAAATCTGAGGAGGGGAGATAGAGACAAAAACTTTTAAAAGAGATCTAAAATCTCCTCTTGGGCACAAGGTGCCTTCATTTCCATCATCTCTGTACCAGTACCAGTAACACCATCCCATACAAATCTCATCACCTTGATCAGCCCAGCTGTCCTTAAGAAGCTCTGTCACCTTTTTTGATCCTTCTGTCAAGTCATTCCCCTGAATTTTAACACCACTTTCTTCACAACAAAAAATCTGAATGTCAGAGAACACTTTCCATTCTTTCATTGCAAACAAAATACAGCTGAAAGAATTCAGGATAAGGCCTGACTTGTTTCTAGAACAGCTGGGTAATCAGCAAACAAACAGACTATGCCTAAAAAAAAGTGCTGTGTGCTCGATCCTTTATGGTGATCTTTTTGGGAGTTAAGAGTGGGAACTTCGAGTTCCCCAAAACACCTCTTCTCTTCACCATCATCACAGATGCTGCAATCCACACCCAGATGTCCTAGCACATGGCTTATCTAACCCCTATCAGTACCTTTTGTGTGTCACAGAACCGTAACTCACTTGAGCTTTGCTTGAATCCCGTGGCAGAATGGACAATGACATTCAGGAATCCATAGAGACCTGGGGATTCATCATCTGTACAAAAGACCCAAGGAATTTTGTTACATTCACAGTGGAGCCAAGAGTGAAAGAGTGATGAAACTGATATTACACAGGTTAATGAGCAGAGGGTGAACGGTCCCCAAGGATGGCAGGAACATGTAACAGCCAGTTCAGCAAGAGAGGAGACTGTTCCACAGTCATTGTCAGCGGCAGCTGTAATACCTTCTGCCACTGGGGGACTTTTACAGTGACAGTTCTAGCATCAGCAAGGCAGCATGGAAGAAATGCAAAGAAGAAAAAGTAAATTACAGAGGCTATGTCTACACTAGCAGATTAAGTAGTAATTTAGGATGGTCCCTGACACAATTTTGGCCAACTAATGTTGTTCCAAAGGATTCTCAGACATAGCTCAAAGCTGTCCCAGGCTAGGACTCCACCAGGCTCTCTAATACCTTGCACGACAGCTGCATGCAAGGACCGTGTAATAGCTGATTAATGTATACTGGAGGATGCCTGCAACCTGTAGCAAAAGGGAACAGTAAGAGCAGTTCCAGGTGAAAGCACAAAATCAGGCAGGGGGAGAGTTTCACTGCAGCTGCACCATGTGAAAGCAAAACCCAAAAATCTTACCTTCCTTATTGATAGTGAGGGGAATGTTGTGGACTGTCTGAAGCTTCACACAGGAGTTTGTCAGCATCTGGAGCTCCACCGATGTGAGTGAGAAGCTTTTAAAGCCTGCCACGGAGATTGAAAGAGGGAGGAGTTAAAATTCCAAGGAGAAGCTGGATGCATTACCCCTCATCCTGGGCATACATGGGATAGTCTCCCTGGGCACTGCTCAGTGGCAACATCAGGGTGCTCAGGGCAGTATTGCTGCTGCAACCCAGCTCTACTTGGGAGCATATTTCGTTCCTCTTCCAAGTAAAGTCTCAGTATGGTTCACAGGAAATAGAGGGGTTCTTAGTTCCTCGCCAAAAACACGATGCCAAAAAAGTAGGTTTCTTTTGAATGGAGCCAGGTAAAAGGGTGCAGCTCTTCCCTCTCCCTGGAATTGCACTGAGCTCTGATCTCTAGGGTAAATGTGAGAATCTCTACACACATTTACTTACTAAGTGCTTTCTCTACACATTCCTCACTTGTTGCTGCGGGCAGAAGTTCCCCAAACAGCCTCAGACAGGAGACATCCACATCGTGCTGTGGATTTCAACACAGATCTCTGTTTTGGCAGGGAAGCCTGTCCCACACCTTATCCTCTGGACCTCTGCTTTCTTAGGATCACAGTATTTGTACCAATGACAGCTGAAGAATACTCACATTTCTTCTGCTGCTCCCGGATATTCTCCCTCCACTCTGCTCTTTCATAGTCTGATGAAATGAGGAATGTGTAACTCTACCCAGGAACACAGAAGAAAATAGAATATAAGAAACAGAATAGAATATAGGAAATAGAAGAATATAAGAGTATGCGTTAGTCTGATGCACCACTGAGGGCTGGGCCTGCCTGCTCCCACCGTCCTCCAGTGTAAATTGCTGGATATACTGTTCTGCTGGCACTCCTGCCACTTGTCCTGCATCACATCTCTGTCAGGGCAGGCAAGGCTCTGGCAACGTGCCCATGGTACCAACACAGACAGTCAGAGCTAACAGAGCCCCACTCTGCCAAGGGCAGTTGTGGCCCTGCATCAGCTCCCATGGCAGCCTGTGCTCTTCCTCACAATAGGAGTTCAGCTGCACCAGGAATGCCAAAAGCCTCCAGCACAGGCCTAGACACTGATGAAGTAGTGACAGTCAGGAAGCAGTGACCAGCTCAAGGATTTTCACTGAGCAGTAACACGGTCTTGTGAGACTCCTTTGCCATGTGCATGGAAAGGCCATGAGGTGAGAAGTTAGGGCACTGCCATAGCAGGGAACGCTTCTGGCAGAGCATGACCCTGGCAGGGGCAGCTGCAGCCCTGAGGACACTGCCCTGAGTATGCCAAGTCTTGAAGTCACAGGGCAATTCAGAAGGCAGCTGCTGCAGAGCTGGATCTCAGGTGAAGGGCTGTTCCTATTGCTCCACCAGGACTGGTGCTGAGATAGGGGATTCATTTCTATGGTTATTTCTTAAATGCCAGTCTTGTATGCAAATTAGTCACAGCCTCATAGGATGCCATCATAACCTTGGGCACAGCAAGGGTGAGGTGTCTGCTGCTTGGAAAGTGCTTTGAGGACACACAGTAGAAGCCACAAAGCCCTTCCTGTGCAGGAGCACATACAGTCACAGACACAACCCCCCGATCTCTGGCCCTTGAGGGTGATAGGGTGTGCTCTCACCTTGCCATTGCGGTTGTGTACCCGGAAGGCCATACTGGGAGACATCAGCAGTAGGAGGGATTCCTGCTCTGAGAGCTTCTTTTTCAACCTCTCAATGACCTTGCTGCCTTTATTGGCCCTCTGAAGGGTGTGGGAGAGAGGGAGACAGAGGACATGAGTTACTCTCCAAATCTGCCCCGATTTACATGCACTGCTATTTTGAAATCCACAGTCTCTACCCTGTGAGGAGGTAAATGGCCCCAGAGCAGAAGAAACGCTGTCAACAGGATCCACAGGGCTCCCAGCTGCTCAGAAAGGTGTTACTTGCAGAATTTCTACACTTGGACTGGGCTCTGTTTCTTGATTCCAGCTGTCCCAGCTGAAGTGCAGAGGTGTGTGGCCACTGTCCAGCTGTAACCTGTATATTCCATTCCAAAGGCTGCAGTAGCATCATGTCATTGGGCAGCCATAGTACTGCCAGGTCCTCCAAATGTCCTTAACTAAGGAGACTCTAAGGAACTTCTCTAGAAGCTGCCCAGAACTCTCCTACTCACCACCCACTGATCCATTTTCATCAGAGGTCCACTAAAAATATGGTTTTTCCTGGATAAAATCCAGTCCCAAACCCAGCCATGTGTATTGTTTAGCACTGATGTACCAAAGCACGTGTCTTAGACACCTGCAGCTGGTGAGTAAAATGCTTCCACAAAGTGTTCTTCCTAGTATCTTACTTTTTCCAGGAAGCCTTCGTTAAAAGCCAGCCAGGGCTGAGAGGCAGAAGCATATTCTTTGGAAGTGTGGGGAATAATCTTCTCACAGCACATCAATGTTACTCATATCCTGCTCTACACATCACCAGTGCTCAAACTCTTATTTCTCTTTTAGGCTCCAGGAAGGTTTGGGATCTAATAACTCTCAGAAAACATGTCTTGAAAGAAAAGAGAAGCCTGGGCCAGAGACACCATGTCCATGTCAGATTGTCCAGTCAGCATAATTGCTAGTTTCCAAATATTTGCTGGTGCTTTGACATCTGTGAAGTAGGAAAAAGCTTCAAAGACGTAACTAAATTCAAGAGTAACTAAATTCAAGCTAAAATTCAAGAGTAAATGGCTTCTGACCAAAATCACTGGCAGGATCATAATTTAACAGCCAGAAACTGGCAAGTAACACTCCCAGTCCTTCTCATGTCTGCAGCATAAGATCCCTGCCCTCCACATGGATGCCCATAGGTGGTTTTGCTGAGTAGAGGAGCTGCTGGGTACTGCTACAGGGTCTTTTTGTCTCTGCCTCCTCACAGGACAGCATCACCCAGGCTGGGCAATAGCACAAGCAAAGCACCTGGCTAACACAAGCCCCTGCTGAACAGTCTGCTGAAGCCTGGCTCCCCACTGTGCAGCCCTGGGAGAGCTGCTGCCCCCAGCACCTCATCTGAGCACAGACACTGCATCTGCATTGCCAGGGAGTGCTCAACTCCTTTACCTTTTCCCTCTGGATGTCATTCTTGATCTGGGATATCTTGATCTTCATGGCATCCAGTTCCTCATCAGGTACCAGTGGGATATTGGGCACTGCCTCAGACTCATCCACCATTTGGAAACTGAGGTCAGTGAGCGGGATGTACCATTTGCAGTCATACTGTTGGCTTTTTCTGAAAGGCAGAAGGTCCAAACCTTTTACTATTACTGGTAAACACCCCCTTGGTTTGGCAACACCCACTCCTTCCCACAAGTCCTTCCCTGCTATAGTGCATAACATACAGGTACCGGCCCAACTTTACTGTCGTTCCCACATGGAGAAAGTCTGGCAAAAGGCTGCTTTTCAGCAAGACAGCCTAGCAGGGCCAGTAGCCAGTACAGCACACAACAAGGCAACTCATTTTGTTATCTAGTTCTTTTCATCCTAAGGAACCACATCCATCTCCTGCAGACAATTTTAGTCTTGTGTGCTCTCTCTTCAAAGCCTCCAGTGTGGCAAAGTCCTAAAGCTGTGCCACACCTGCGACCTGGTGGCCCCTGGGATCTGAACCTGGGTCTCTCCTGCCTAGGCTGGGGCCAAGATGGGGCAGGTGAGCCAATGTATATAAACCTCTGTGTAATCCAACCAGGGGACAGAACTACAGCTCATAGCTGCCATTCTCCAGGGACTTCACCAGGATAAGTAGCTCCCTTTTTAAATGTTTCATGTAATTTATTCCCTCTTCACCTCTACTGTCAGGAACATCCACTCTTGGGAATGTCCCACTCCTTTGAAGGTTTATTCCTCACAAGCATGTGCTTTGAAAAGGGCAGGCATAACTTTCTGCTTGAGAAGGGCAAGAAGATGAGTGAGGTTTCCCCAAGAAGAACATTTACGAAATGAAGAGAAGCCCTATTTGAGGCAAGTACATTGGTAATGGCTCCTCCCCCCCTAATTTGTGAAAAATGCCAACAAAACTGCTTTTATAGCTGCACTTCAGGGTTGACACATAGTCTGTTTACTGCACCTTTGTCATTTTTCTGTAAAACTGTTAACAGGCTGTAGCTGCAAAGCCAAAATTAACAACCTCAGTCACAAAAGAAAGTGAAGAATGTCACCTACTAAAAGAAAGGGGAAGTAGAAAAATGAATGACATTTGTCCAGAATACCAGCAGCTACAGCATATCCTGCTCTCCTAGGCAGGTTCAGGGCAGGGATGGGAGGAATTAACCTTTCCTGAGGGGTCAGGACTTAGACAGGATCTCATAGAGTAAACATTCCCAGCTTGCTGATCATTTCTTGTCTAACTACATCTTGTGGATTATGGTTACCCAGGTCTGGTGTATCCATATGCAACTAAAACTGCAGGCCAAACCCAGGGTTCTGTTGCAGCTGAGGTGCAAAGCACGAAGTCCAAAAGGAAACTCTCACCCTCCGATCTGCTTCTTGAGCTTGGCACACAGGAAGAGATCAGTAAAAAGAAAGACATGACGTAGCTTGCGAGCCCCCTCCACCAGCTCCACCATGAAACTGTCCTTCAGCAGCTGCCGGTGCTGGGGAGAAAAACAGGGAAAATGTTTCAGTGCAATACGAGCTCCACATTTGGCACTGGGGCAACACAGTCCTTAGACATGACTCCTACCAGAGCAAATTCAGTAAATCTGTCTAATTCAGAAAATTTAAAAAGCCTACTAAATACTCCTTGCGGTCAACTCTGCTCCCTGCTGCAGCCCTCTCTCCCAGAGGCAGAAAGAGCCGTGCATCTTCTCCCCTACCTGGTGCTGGGTCAGACTTCGGGCTTCTCTCCATCACCTGTTCCTGAACCCAAGTGCAGTTTGTTATGAGTCACTGTCCAGCTCCTTCGTACCAGAATCCCTGAATCCCTGCCAGCGGATCGTCCCCTCCCAAGCCAGCAGAGAGCAGCACACACCGCTTCTCCCACAGTCACTTCCAGCCTCTGAATTAGCTTCAGCCACCCCAGCAGGGATAGCAAGCTCTCCTCGACCCCCTCCTCTCCCATTCACAAAAACGACTTTGTCAACATTAACAGCTGAATGCCATTGCTGCTCCTTCATTACAAGTGCTGTTAAGGGATAATTCCTGAATACGTGTATCTGGCAAACTTTTCAGGAGTCCCTTATCAGCCTGTGCTTTAAAAGGACCATCTGGATGTACCTTCACCGTGTGCCTATCAAAATCTCCTTTATATATCATATAAAGATTCCCCAAACCTAGAAGATGCAAAGAAGCTGCACAACTCTGACACCTTTAATCGTGCTTCTAGTTCCAGGGAGTTTTACAGCCTCCTAAAGAAGAGGCACACATTGGTAGGCAGAACCATTGCTTTCCTAGTTCCCTTATGGGGGAGGCAGGGGGACGGATGACTCCATAGTTAAAAGATCAAAAGGCTGGAATGCTGACACGTAGACAGGTGGCCATGTGCTCATTTCAGTGACCATGACAGGAGCTTCATGCCCTGCTCCATGCTCAGGTCCTCCACTGTGCTGTCAGGATCAGCAGGACTCAGTGCACACCTGGAATAGATACCTCCCACAGATTTTCAAACAGAAGTCAAGGCTTTCAGCTCTGGGCAAAGTTTATTTCCACCAATATGTATAACTGTCAGTGTTGCCTCACTTCGCAGCCAGTACAAGCAGGAACCATCAGCTTCCCCACACATGCTAAGGAACTCTTCCCTGACCTGTGCTCCCTTTGTTATTCCAGCTAAGAGAATGCTCCTTTGACACCACTAAGTGACACATCAGACATCCCATATCTGCCTAGAGAGCACTCTGGCTGGAGACAGGAGAGTTCTGCTAACCCTGTCCAGGGCTAACCAGCACCTCCCCAGCTGTCTCACTGCCAGTCTTGCCCGCCTCCATGCTCAGGACTCGCCCCTGAGGTCCTGCTGCCCTGCCCCGTGGCTGTGACCCCCACCGGGGACACACATAGAGAAGGGTCCCCATGGGGCAGCAGCACGAGAGCAGCTCCCCTGGGCAAGGTCAGAACACCCACACCAGAATTGATGCCTCGGTTTCTCAGGTATGCCCCTGGGTTCTGTTTGCTGCATGACTTAACAAACCCTGAACGCACTCCCTGCCGAGAGTGTGGGAGTGCAAACCCCCGCACTGCCTCTCCTTCTGCCTACCATTCTTCCCATCTTGGCTCTCCAAAATGAAAACGAACCACATCAGTCCTGAGCCTAGCAGCCATCATGGCAAGGAACACATGACAAAGAAATGCCCTTGCAGACATAATTCTTCTTTCCACAGTCTGTCCCACAGCACCCTACACTTCCGGACAGGGACTAGGAGCTTGCGTTTTCCTGTCTGCAGCTACAAAAGCACCGCAGCTGCCTGTGAAAGCACATGGAGCAGTGTCAGCAGCTCATCTTGGTGCTGCCTTCCATTAGACAAAGGTCCTGGAAATCTGTGAGCAGGGCAGCAAAAACTGCACCTTTCCCAGAGCCTCAGGAAGCAAGGCTGCTCCCTGGCAGACTGTTGCAGCATCTCTGGGCAGTACTCTGGGGAGATCTGGCATCCAGCAGTGATTCAGCTCAGAAAGGCCTGTACATATGTTAGTGTTTATTTTTAGGTGGGTGTGATCCTCCTGGCTTCTTCTCAGTGGTTTTGGAGAGAACTCCTGCCTGCACTAATGCCTTTGCTGCTGATGGGCATTTGAGCACGCCTGCCCCTCCTGCCTGGAGAGCAAGCCCTAGATAGGGAACTAGAAACACTGAGCTTTGAAAATAAATAAACAAACAGGAGGAGGTATGTTGTCAGTAGCAAGAACAATCTCCTCTCCTGCAAAGAATTTCACTTGGGAGCAATAATAAGCAGGGAAAGATATTTTGTGAGCAAGCCAAACCCCTGATCTCAAGTTTCTAGATCTGATGCATATTAATTACACTGCAAATCAGCTCAGCTCATCTGGAGCAATGAGAATAGCTGCTTGCTGCCAGCTCAACCTCTGCACATTGTTCGTAGGTGTAAAGATGTTCTCACAGCTTACTCATCTCTGCTACCCACCAGGATGTGGCTCTGTCCTTTCCCTGCCTGGCAGTGACAAGGCACAGTCCTGACCTGACCTTCTGTCCACCTCTGCCAGGCACTGGAAGTGTGTGAGATGAGCCAGGGCCTCAGCCCAGCACCCTCCTGAGAGCGCATCTCCCCAAAACCTGAGCAGAAAGCTCAGCCATTCCACGCCAAACAACTCCACGACTTTCACAGCTCCCACCTGGGGCTGAGGCGGCACTGAGTTTATTTGGGTTACCACTCCTGGGAACCAAATCCTATCACTGACACAGACACAGTGCAACCCCGAGGCAGCAAAAAGTCCCACAAAGAGAGCTGCGTGGGAGACGACAAGCCTGTAGTTCCTAAGCTGGGCTGGAACAGAAGGAAAGAGGTGAAAGGGATATACTCCAGTCAGTTAGAGGGAAACACTGAGCTTCCCAGACCCTTCATTCTTCCTATCTTCTTGCTCGTGGGAGCTAGTTGGTAAGGTCCGCCTCCAGGAAGCAGCGGGGCTGAACTGCAACAAGAGCAACCAAGCATTTGGGGAGGAGAGTACAGGAGAAAACATTTGTGGATCAAGTCAGGAAATTTCTCTATACTACCAGCTTTTCTTGGAAAAGAGGACTTTCATTAGGGCTGGGCACACCAGGCATGCCCCAGGCTGCTCAGCATCCGTGGGGCTGAGGAGGGGCACTTCCAGCAACGGGGCACATCCTTTGCTGCAAATGAGTCATCTTGCCTGAGGGTTCAGCAGGTCAGAGGGAAACAATAAAAGGATTTCCCAATGGCTTACCAGATCCCTGCCAAACTCCACAGTGTGGGAGCAAAGGGCACCATCCTGGACCTCCTGAGATGAGTCAGCCCATCCTCTCCCACCCTGGGGGAGCCAGCAGCCCCCTCAGACAGGACTTGTGCCACTCAGGAGGCCCGTGCCACCTCAGCTCTGCAGTTTTGGAACCAACACTTTGGTCAACTCCTCTCACCCAGGGCCACCAACAGCTATTCCTTTGGTGGCCTCCCATTAAACAGAGTCTCCTGAAACACAAGGTCTTTCGGCTGGGTGGTCCTGCTGTACATGACATACAACAGCTTTCCTGTTGAAAACCATCTCTCTACCTTGTTCCCAGAGTTATTCTGTTACAGTTACCAAAGATGCTAAAGATCTCCTAAAATACCCTGAAATAACACTGACTACAGAAACAACAAATAAACATCCAAGAGAACGTAAGATTAGGGTGATAGAGTGACAGCAGCAGGAGAGTGGCAGAGTGACCCCCTCTCTTCCACAGACAGCCCCCAAGACTGTCAGGTGTCCAGCACAGGAGCTCAGCTCAGCTTCAGAAAGATGTTCCAGAAGTGTGGGTGAAAAGTCTTGATTTTGTATCATAATAGAGTGAATTAGGATCATCTTTAGTCTCTCACACAAGGCCTGTGCTGTTACCTTCAGTGGCTCTTGCAAAGCTTCTGCAGTGGTGCAATGTAAGTTCCAAATATCTTTTCCAGGCCCTGCTTTTCTTTGCGTGTTTTCATCTGCTTCTCCCACCCACCTCACTGCTCTGAACAAAAGAGCTCTCCCTGTACCTTTTCCAGTGCTTGGTTATCCTCTTTGGATTGCCTATTGCTGTCCTCCTCCTCCTCTTACCTCTGTCACTGAGCATCTTCCCCATCTCTGCTACCAAGCTCACGACTACCTGTGTGCTCATCTATTCATCCTACAGTGTTTTTGTGCTGCTTGCATATGATAAATCCTGCTGCTGTCACAGACTGATTAACTCCAGGAAGTGTGGCCAGCTTGTCTGAGACACATTACAAAAGTGGAATTTAAAAACCTACTCAAGCATACCCACAGCTGCACAAAAGGCCATCTCCCCACTTGTGTGCAGAGGAAAGGGCTCATCCGATGTGGTGACAGCAGAGGCCTGCAGCATGTGTGGGTGAGAGCCCCGAGAAGGGCTGGGATATGTGTGAGGCAGAGGGAGGAGGGGAAAACCAGGAGATGGGTATTGGCACATGTCAGTGAGGAAGAGGTGGTTTGGCTTTCTGCAGAGTGTAGGAAGAAAATGATTCCTCTTGTGTGTAAGTGTGTTGCAAAATCCAGCACTGCAAGAAAAAAAAAAAGGGATGCTGTGCCTAGGGAGTTAAACTGGCTGCTCTTTGAGCATTTTAACAGCCTCTTTCTTCTTCCCAAAGCTCCTGTCACCAGGAGCTCTCTGGCTCCAGCTGTAAGACAGAGTGTGAAGCAGCCAACATAATTTCTGAGTGCTCTATTGCCAACATCTCCCCAAGGCCTCCAGGAGCAGTAGGCACCAGGCCCCATGCTGTGCATGGCTGTGCCTAAGCTTCGCTTCCAGCTTTTCAAAGGCTTCAGTTTGCACTTCTGCTCCCTTGCGCATGTCCTTTGTCCTTTCCCTTCTCCAGCACACTTGGTCTCTACGAAGCCAAACAGAAGCCTAAGGCAATGATACCCAGTCCCTCGACTGTGGTTTAAAACCACATTTAGAAACATGGTAGAGCAGCTTGCCAAGCAGCCTCTTCTCTCCAGGGCAAGGACAAAGGTGTACAGCAGCACAAGCTGATCTGTGATGTGATCTATTGGGCTTGATCCCAGAAAAAGCTGCCTGTCAGCTCCCTTTTGTCTGGACTGGTGCTGATGAGAAAAAACATGAAGCTACTCAGCCAGCAGTGACCCAAAACTCTGTGCCACTGTGGGATCACACAAACATCAGTATGAACACTTCAGAGAGGGTGGGAGTACACGGCCAGGGCAAGGCAGAGTGGCAGCCACCACACCCAGGTTGATCTGAACTGCCCTGGAACAACACTCTGCAAAGAGCACGAGAGGAGCAGCAGTCAAGAAAGGGACCACCACCTCACACATGAACTCTGCAATTTTTCGCAGTTTCATATGTGCTTTGCACAAATGGACTGAATTAGCTGGAAACACCAGCCTTGGCTTCTGATAGGGAAAGACAAGCACTACAGTGATTTGCATCCAGGCTTAGCTGAAAAAAACCCAACATGCATTACCTAGAGCTGCTCTGTTAGTAAGACTAGAGAAGGTTATTACTGCCCTCCTTCTGCACATAACAGTGGCACATCCTTCATCTCAAAGCATTTGTTTTCCTTCTTCCCCAAGGCACCATCCCCAGTAGAACCTTAACCTTGTTCCCTATTTAAACCAAGACAACAATAGAGGTGCAGAAGGATCAGCAGCGACAAGGAAGATGCCTCTTCCATGGCCCCAGTGGGGGACTCTCCACCACTCACATTCCGAGCCACAAAGTACAGGGCTACTAAGACCCCCTTCCCCTCCATGCATTTGCTTTGTTATTTAGAGGGTTAGCAAAGTGGATACCTGTAGATTATTCATTTAAAAAACAGATAAAAAGGTTAAACTATAAAAGTAGAAAGATGGGAAGAAAAGAAGGGAGCAAGAGAATGTAGTGGATCAAGCTGAATGGAAACAGACCCAAAAGGCCAGAGATGCCCCCCGGCTCCCCCGTGTTACCAGGCTGGGGCTGGGGCTCTCCTGGCTCCTCTATACCATGGCCCTTAGCAAAGTCTGCTACAGTCAGCAAGGACACAGTTCTCTGTTCACAGGCTCACTCCACCAATATTGCCTTCCCTGCTGCAGCTCTTTCTGGCCCTCTGGTGAGGGATTTTACTCCCTTTGTTCCCATCTCTTTGCATTACCTGCAACACTCATCCAGCCCAGCAAATTAAGCCACATGACAGAAACCTTCCCGTTCCTATGCATAAGTCTAGACTAGAACAAAGCCTCTGGAGCCCAGCAGAACCAGGGGGCTGGAGCACAGGATGGACACCTGGCATCTCACAGGGAGCCAGAAGGCAGATCAGGCTGAGTCACTGCTCCCAAAGCAGGGAATCACCTCTGCAAAAGAGAAGAACACTGTGCTGATGAGCCTGTACTCTCTCCTGACCTGCACTCCCCTCCTTAGCAGCCTGTCACTAGGGAGATTAACAACTGGCTGCTTTCCCCAGTTCAAAGCAATCCTGAAAAAAAGAGCTGGAGCAAGAGGCTGGCAAAGGAGATTTGATTCCTCCCCACAACACACTCAAAGGGAAAAAATATTCCACATAAAAGGCAAGGACTGGGAAAAAAAGATAACTGAGATCAGCACCTAAGCAATACATGAGGGGAAAAGGCTGTTTTACCCTCCTTCCTTTCCACCAATGAAACTTCAACGGGAGGAAGACAAATAATGAAAAAAGCCATCAAAGCAAGCTGGTGATTCATTAAAATAAAAAATGCATTATGCATTGAGAGCAGTCAATTAGGAGATGCAATCCACACACTGTCCTGTCACCCCGGGGGAAGCACCAGCAAGGCGAGTGGGAGGAAAGGATAAGTAGAAAAGGGAAGATTTACAGGCATAAACAAAACCCAGCTATGACCCCAAGCTGAGCAGCTTGTAGAAGGAACAGCCACCACTAACCCACAAAGAGTGGCTGGGAGCAGATTTGTGTCTCTGGATTACTACATGGAGAATGAACATACCTACTCTCAGGACACAGAGGGCTCAACTGGGGCACTACTGCTTTGACAGAAGTGGGATATTGGTGCCAAATGACTAAAGAAAATATTCCTGGTCAGATTTCCAGAGTGGAAGGCAACTCCTTTTCTTCCCTGGGCTCAGTAAAAGCTGCGAGGGAGGGCACAAAGGGCTCCCAGTACCCTCTAGCATACCCACAGCCCTTTCCTCTGGTATGTCCTCTTCCTCCCTCCCCACATCATACCTGGAGTCACTACAGGACCAGTGAGAGTGTGAACAGGCCTGCTGAGCCTGCCTCCCTTCCTGCCTTCTGAGATCTGACAAATACACTGCTCCAAAAAGCGATCACCAGGTTCATCCCCCTGAGTCTGCCCCTCTTCCTGGGCTCTGGCACCTCATTAGGATTCTGCATGACACGTTTCAAAGCCTGCATCCCTCATTGAGATGCTGACAGACAACCAGAGAACACAAACTGCTCCCTCCCCTGCAAGGGGAATTTTAGCCTGTGCTTTCTGCTATGACTCAATCAGCAGCCACTTTAACAAGGCCATCCCCCGTCACTGAGGCACTGGTGGATGATGGCTGAGCTTCTACCTCAGCCTCCAATTGCTTGGCCCCTCCTTTTCTCAGCTGGAGATGTCCTCGGTTGACAAAATGAGACAATGAGCAAGACTTGCAGGACAAAGTGCACCAAATTCCCAGAACTGCAGCTTCCAGCTTTTGTCAGCTGAAAAACAGTTTAACAGCTAAAAGCATGCATGTTTAGATGTCAGGATTTGGGAATAAATCATGAAGCTTCATGGTATCTTAGCAATCTCCTGGGCTTTGTAAGAGATGTTTTTGCACAGGGTAATTTGGGTCACTGTTGATCAGCCCATGTCTGGAATGCTGCCACAGTTCCTCTTACACATTTACTATCTGAGCTGCACCTCCCTTTGTCCAATCTCCTACATCTTTCTCTCTCTCAATACTTCTGCCAGTCCTGGCCTTTCTTCATCAGGAGGGACTGAACCCCTTTTTAATGGAATTACAAGGCAGCTGAATCAAGCCATTGAGGAATGCAGACTCCACCAGAGAGAGACTCTGTGGCCTCCCTGCACAACACTGTATGCAGGTGAAGGATCTGCACATCTTAGACCTTTCTGGGTGCAGTCCAGCTCCTAAAAGAGCTGAGAAGGGTTATATTGCACTCTTAGGAGTCAATCATCTCCCTGGCTTTCCCAACCTATTCCATTTGTTTTGCTTTCCAGTCACATTTACAACACTCCCCTTTAGAGATAAGGATGCAGAAAATTAATTTTATGGTGAAAATTAAGATTCTGGAAAACAGCTTTTCCTAATCTTTCACGACTTCTAATGTTTCCTCACCTTCTTCTCCTTCCAGGCTTCCCATTTGGTTTCAATTTGCAGGTAAAATACAAATCCATTTAGTGCATGGCAATGTGCATCATAGAAATTACGTATGACAAATGATTATAACAATGCTAAGGACAAAACTCTAATCATACTTTTCCTCTCGGTTTCCAAACTGTTTTCTGAACAGAAAACAGAGGGAGCTGTACCACATCCTTTAGAGAACAAGGACACTGCATAAACTGTATCTTAGCAACAGATTAATAGCATAACTTCCTAGCCAGCTCTACAGAAAAGACATTAACTAGTATTTAGAAACTGAGAAAATAACAAGAGCAGGAAGACTCACCTCCCCTTTCTTTACAGTCATGGATTGCCGGCGAGGAGTGATCTCCTCGTTGATGCTGGAGAGGAAGTTCTGTGAGATGCGCAGAGCATCCTGCAGCAGGGGGTGGTCAGGATGGCTCACTGGAGTGTGCTTGAGCAAATCCTGACAGCAGGAACACAGAGAACACAGTCATGGGCAGCACTGGATGGCAGAAGGGTTCGAGTGCCCCTAATTAGAGCTGTAGGACTAAATGCTACAGCTTCTTCATACACATTAGAGCAAAGCTTTATCTCTAGAAGATAATAATGCTCCGTACTTCCTGGTGACACCACTGAAAAGATAGCAGCATCCTACCTATCAACTCCATCTCCTTAGTGTAAAGGGAAGAGGTTCTTATGCAGCACAACAGGTTTATTTTGCAGTCCTGCAGCTCCATGGAAAATGTGAAGGTCAAATAAAATAGGACAGGGGTCTAAAGTCTGAAAACTCCCCTTCAGATACTTACATGCAAGACAAGTGTGCTGCGAGTCACTCGATCCACTGGCTTGTACAACAGAGCTGTGAAAACAAAGCAGAAGGAATGTCAAGAAAAGTTATATCAAGAAGAACCCATTCTTCTAGCATGGGTTGTCTTCTACTCATATGCACAGAAACAAACCCCACGGAACCTGATCTTGACCAGGGTCTCTAAATGCCCCCATAAAACCACCACTGCTGGGATTGCATTTGTGCCATCATTGGGTAGCAGATGTCCTCTTAAAATCACAGCAGCCCTGTGGTTGGGCTGGCTTTGCCCAAAGGCACTGATGAGGTTTGAAGCCAGGAGGCATTTCCCCATGCATGCAGTGGGCTTTGCATGAGCTCTGCTACTTAGCAGAAGGGAACTGACTTTCCAGGTAGAGCCAGCAGACTCCATAACCTTCCAGCATTTGAAAAGAAAAAGGGAGACTGGAGGTTTGGCAACAGCCTCCACACAGTCCTGACAGACCAGTCCCCTCTCCAGGGATCACTCACTTTCCAAGGAATTTTTCGTCGTCTGATCTTTAGATTCCTTTGTGCTTCTGGCCTTTAGATTCTAAAAGAAAAACAAAACCCATGGTCAGTCACCTTGAAATATCACATGGGAACACAAGAGACCATCTGCTCCTCCAGGGGAAGGCCTCTGTGTGAAAGGAGGACAGCCCTATCACAGTTCAAGTCAGTGATGGAAAAATGTGCTTTCATTCTTGGTAAATCCACCAGTGCCATGTCACAGGCACCCACACGTCTCAAATACTAAGCAATGTTCTTAGGAGCACCTGTCAATAGACATGCAGCAAAGCAGGGAACCACCTACAGCAACAGGGATGGGGGAGTTTTTAAATCACCTGCGGAAGAAAGACGTCCATAAGGACACAGCCACCATCCCAGCACCAATAAATAAAGTACAGGATTGGGATTCAATACCCTCAGGTTATAGTTCTTATTCCTGCACTCAGAGCTGGGTGACAGCTCTTTCACAGCAGCAAGTGAAAGCAAGTCACTGTCTGTGACTCTGCTCTTTGCCATGGGCCATGACATGCATTTATGTGCTCAGCTCCAAAATCCTCACCAGGACACAAATGCAAAAGTACCATCACTGTCATTCCAAATACAGTAGATACTGGCATGATTTCAGAATTATTCTTCAGAAACAGCAAAATTGAGGGATCATATTTTACCTCTTTACCATAAAAGTCTCAAGGGACATGTGATGTAGAATGTACTCAGGAGTTTTCTCAGAGCACTAAACACCCCTGGTAGTATTCAGCTCTGATTATTTATCTGTTTTTAAGGAGACACATAGGAAATTCATGTTTTCTTGGTAACTGAGTTCTTCAAGAAATAATCACTGTAATACAAAGAGTCAATGAGACCATACACTGCAGGGAAAGCTGGTGGTCTGGGAAACCTGAAAAAGTATTCAAAATGCTTTGATGCAGGTACTCCTCTGACAGGGAGGAAAACAGAGCAGGCCAAAAAATAGTGTTATAGATTTATGGTTGACACACTTGCCTTTTTCAACACAGAATTACTGTCTCCTCTTTATGCCAGTGAAGCCTGCAATCCCACTGACAGCCATGGTGCAAGCCATTATACCACAGTCAGAATCATCATTAGCAAGAGAAAGATTTGAGAAACTCATATACAGCTTTCCTTTCTAGAAATGCATGAAGGTGGCACAGAGCTGGAGAAGTTCAAAGCAATGCCAATTTCTACCAGATTCCCTGTGTGGGGACAGAAATGCGGTGTCTGTGACCAGCCCAAGGTACAAATCAGTGTAAGAACAGGAGCTGAAGCAGGGAGTCTGTGGGAGCTCACAACTCCTCCAGAAGTCAGGGCTGCAGAGGTACTTGGAGAATAGACAGGAGTGACATGGCAGGGTATTAGTCAGCCCCAGATAGCTCGTGTGTCTGAACACCGTGACATTACCTCAGAGATTTCAGCAAACTGAGCATTGGCTTGGCAGCATTTCTCTGCTGTCTCCATAGCAACTTCATAGTTATCCACAAAGGCCCGGTACACTCCCAGCTGGCTGGCCTGCAGGAAGCAAAACAAAGTAAAATAAATGCTGGGGAAGAAGGCAGTTTGGGATGGTCAACCTTGGTATCTAATGATCAGATTATGTTCCTTCACACTAAACAACTGCAGGGAATACTGAGCAGGCCCAGAATGACATCTCTGACCTGCCAATTTTGTCTAACCAGCACTGGTGTCCCCATGCACCCAGTTCCACCCTACTGAACAAGTTTACTGGTGAAGGATGTGAAAGCTTACGAGAATGACACATCCTTATTTCTGACATCTATTTTTCCCTTCTGAACTGCCAGATTAGTATCTATTAATATTGCAGCTCACTGATGTAACTGGAGCTGCTGGCTTTTTGCCACAACATATGAATCAGAGAGGAATGATTCAGCCCAACAACACAAATGCAACCCCAGTAAGGTACTTGCTGGCTTTTGCACGATGGATATACTAAATCAAACCCAGATATTACCCATATCTGCATTCGTGAATATTATTATAAGGGCATTGGAGTGCTGAAAATACAGAAGAGAGATCCAGAGCACAATCTGTTTGGATGGCAGTGACTGGGGCACTAGGTGACAGAAAATGGCAGTTTTTCCAGCAGAAGGAACATGGAACTGGTCCAGAAGAGGATGGAACAGGCCTCAGAGTACAGTAGTAAGTCATTATTATCACAGAGCCTTAGCACTGATCCCATTTGCTGACTTAGGAACTGCAGCCATATTCATGCCAGAGAACACAGGATCCAGCATGGGAAATCCCTGGGTAGCCTCCAAGCCTGTCTGGAGTGCAGAGCTGGCTTTGTGCTGCAGAGATGCCAGGCTGGGCTGGGAACACCTCGGCAACCTGAACCTGCAGTGCCGGGCAGCAGCCAAGGGTGAGTAAGGAGACACTGCCAGGAGGGCTGCACTCACCTCCGCACTGCTGCACGTTCCCTGACCCTGCTGCCCGAGGTGTGCAAGAGGCAGAGCAGGGAACTTCCCCACAGCCACTGCTCCTTCCCTCTCCTGCTCTCTCTCATAACCATTGTGCTCCCCATTCTCTGTGGAGCTTAGTGCGAGAGGTGATGGAAGAGAAAAAGCCACTCTCAGGACAACATTCCCTGCACAAACTTAGTTAACAGAGGCTGAGAAACAGTTAGCTATTTCCTAGGTCACATTTTATTGAAAGACTAGAAACCAATCTCAACTCTCATACAAAATTATACAGTTGTGACTGAAGCTGAAGAAAACTGTGCTCACTTATACCAGGGACGACCCCGGTAGCACGGAGAAAATGAAACCTGCATTTGCCACTGAGGCACAGCCCTGTGAAGACACTGCAGTCAGAATTACTGACCATTTGCAGGGCTTATGCCATTCAGATTTGGATGATGCCAGCTAGCATGGCAGAGCTTTAAAGTTTCTCCATTCCCATGTGGTTCTTTCATTTCCTGCTACTCCTGAACAGTCATTCTAAGCTTTCATTTTCCTCCTCTGAATGTGCCATCACAAAAACATCTTTTTAATTAAAAACTGAGCTTCCAATCAAAGCAATAATGCTCACACACCGTTTTCATGCTGGGTTTTTTTTTTTTCCAATTAAAAAGAACACACTGAAAATGAAACAAGAGTTGGTAGAAATAGCTGGCTTTTGGATGTATTTTCTTCTATTTCTGAGGCCTATCAGGGAGGATGTTTGCTAAATATTTCTTCATTTCTAAAAACAGCTCAAAAGAGTTTCCTTCCTAGCTATAAAAAAATATGTACAATATATTCCCCAAAAATGAGAAGCGTATTTCACTCCCACATGCCTGGCATCTTTTCTTTCTCTCAACAGGAAAAGGTGTAATAACCTTTGATGTTGCAAATAGATCGCACTTTGTGCCAGAACACATGAAATTCTAAAACTCTTTGCATCTACTATCTGTAACTTCAATCTACTGTGCTGTTTTTTGTGTGAGAGTACAGAAAATGAATGCCCTCAGGGACACCTGGATAATAACAAGTATTTCAGTGTTTATCATCAGACTGCATGATATGACCACGAGTAAACAGTCTGCTCCAAAAGATTTGATGTACATCCACTATAGATGCCTTATAAAGCCTGATGTTCTTGCTGTCATTCTCATCTAGTTGTTTCCCAGTGCCTGCCAAGAATTATTAGCTTTATCTCATCCAGCAAAGAGTTTGCAATTCCCACCGATGCAGTACCAAACCACCCAAAACCGAAACTGCTATACCAGCTCAAAGCCTCCTGCACTAGGGCAGTTTGTTCTTTTGTTTCCAATGCTAATCCAACAAAATCAACAATTCTGCCACAAATGCAGAAAAATCAGGGGAACATAAGAGAGGAGGAAGGGTTGAACTCCTGCACCCAAGATGAGCCAGCAACAAGAAATAGTCTGAAACAAAAGCCCAAGTAGCTGTGCAGTGAGCAGAGGGTTGCTGGACAGCTCTGCCAAGGAACACGTTCAGGTCTTCTCCAATTAGTGCTATTCCCACTGCTGCACCACACGTCCAGTGCAGCTTGTGAGGCTGCCACTTCCAGCAGCCTTCTGTGTCTGCTTCAGCACCCAGTAGCAGCTGGGTTTGTCCTCTCAAACCAGCTGCTCAAATTGCATACCATGAACTATTCACCAAGGCACCAACTTGACCCCTCCTGGCTAAAACATGCTGGCAGTGAAAAGCAGATTCCTGTATTTTCATCTTGAGCTGCTGGCATGTGCAGAAAACATCATCTTCCAGGCCAGCTCCCCCTGCTCCACAGGGGATGGGGCTGATGCTGGGCTACACAGCTGCTAACAATTGATCGACCCTGGTAAAGCACACTCCCCAGCCAATAAACCCCTCACTGGAATGTCACTCCTACCCTGAGAACCAGAGGCACCTCAGGAATGCAGAGCTTCTTTTCTTTTCTAAAAAGGAAAAAACAGCTCCCTTAATCCTTTCCTCTCTGCACATGCTAGGGGAGAGACTAAAAGGGCAAAAAAAACCTCCTAGAATGCAAACAATTTGTCGTCAGCAATTTTAATTCAGCCTCAGGAATATGCTGTATATATCTTTGTCCTGTTCTGCACTCAAGAGAATTCTGTTGAGGTTGCTTGGAGGATTCTCAGCTGCAGGTTGACTGCATCAGCATAACAGCAAGGAGAACAGAAAGGCCAGGATAGTGGCAGAGAAGTAAATCCAAAGGTGATGACCATTAATCAGCAACAGGCAGAGCAAAGCACCAGACAGAGAGTGAGGGAGTTCAACAGTAATGAGGAACACTTCACTGTTGGTGTTAAGAAGTTCACTTTGTAATACTGCTGATCTCCAGTCTTCATCTAAAGGAAATGCTTTGAGGACTCTGCAGAAACCCTGGAGATTCAACATTTATGTGAAACTGTATTTATTTTACCACCACAGCTTGCTGCAGTCTTTAATTAAAGACAATGAAAGAGTCACTTTTGCTGTAGGGCCTCCACTGCAGTGGCAAAGTGAGGAGGTGAGAAGTCTTTCATCTATTCCAGCCACAGACTTTGACCCCTCTGGTCTCAGCTCCTGTGAGACAGGTGAGGGGTACCAGCACCTTTGGTGATGGCAGCTGACTCACCAGCTTTTGGAAGAGGTCCCCGACACGTTGCTGGTGACTCCACTGCTGCACTCGGGGAAAGAGCCCATCATAGAATTCTTTGTGGATCTCATAGAGCTCAGGCACTTTGAAGAATATTGTCTCAATCTGCTGACTGGTCAGCACGGGCTGGGAGGTGGTGGCAGCGGCTTTCAAAGGTTTCATAGGCTGAAATGAGGAAAGAAGGAAATCATTATCATGCAAACCATAAGCATTCACCTTTGCCACACTGCAACACATCCCTCCATAGAGCTATTTTTTATCCTATTAAAAAGTGGTATTTGCATTCACACAACTCCTGAAAGCTAGACATGAACAAGCTCTCTCATGGGGATCAGCCACCCCTGGTACGTGGATTTTCCCTGCATATTAATGCTGCAATTAAAATCCCTTTGCACTCCATTTCCCTAATCTCTGTCCCACTGTACAGCAACATGTGTAACAATTAGCACAGGATACTTAAAGACGGAGTTCCTGGATACCACCACATTAGCAACTCCCAAACTGTACTATATCCAGTCCTTCCTTTAAGCCTCTCTCTTTACTGGAGGTAACAGGTACCTTTTGCACCCAGCAATTCGCAACCCATGGCACGTGAAGTTCAGGGAAACTCTGGATAGAAGCAGCAGTGAAAATTCAAGTACCAGTGTTCGACCTGGCATCTGTCCCCAGCACCTACCAGCAGCAGGGCCTCTAGGTGGCTCAGGTAGGTTTCCTCACTGGCTAGGATTCCTGACAGGACCCATTTTCTCATCTCCAGGCCTTTCTCCAGGTCTGGCTCACTCTACAAAGAAGTTGTTTAAGAGAAAAAAATTTAAAAAAATAAAGAGCGGGTTACAGGGAGAGTAAGAAAAAACACCAAGAATGAGGATGGAGAATAAAAACCATTCAGTTGACCAGAGCATACTTGTTTTTTCTGTTTACTTTCACACTACAAGCTAAACAAAAAATCCACCTATGCTCAGCATCTTGTTTCTAGAAATATGCAAACATAAAACATTAAAGAATTTTTTTTTTATTAGCAACTGATGCCATTTAGATTATTTACAGGTGTTAGCTTTAGTCATCCAACCGTGGTGCCTCAATTAGGTGCCCAGACTTCTTCACAAAATTCAAAACATGGAACTTAAAAATTCAGAATTCATCCTCCTAAACAAATCTTAGGGCCCTTGTTCTGTGCAACTCCCTCCCTCCTCCCACGAGAGCTCTCCAAAGCCATGTTTCTGTGAGTAGATAGGATCACTCCTCTGCACCTCCCCAGGTGTGCACGAACACGCCACAGTCACAGCCTGACCTGGCTCCACAGGGCTGTTCTTCCTCCCACTCTCTACTGTTCCCTAACTTATTTTTCAGTGCCAGCTTGCACAGTGTCTATTTTTAGTGAGAGGATGGAATAATCAGCATGGCTTGGAATGCACATGCTGATTTTCTTATTGGAATTCCATGAAGGAGTTCTTAACCAAAACAACCAAAGAGAGGGGGAAAAAGCCCCACATAAATACGTTCATGGGCTAATGGGGAAGACTAGCGTGACATGTTAAGAGAAGCAGTAATCCCTTCTGTTGAATTTCAATTATCCTTCCTCTCAAAACTGTTATCTGAAAAAGTGTTTAACCTGATAAAGTGAAACTGAGTGTTTCCAAAAACTCTACAAAAATTTGGTCAGGCAATGAAGGTTATCAATAATGAGAAACATTCCCCTTTTACAGAGTTTTATTTCCAGTTCTTTTTATTTCTGTCATTCACAGAAATAGCATTTTAAAACTCTTGCAACCTTTTTATGTTGTTAAATGTCTCTAAGAATAGAGTCAGAAGTTGGCTCTGAAAGGGTACATACTTTTCAAGGGATTTGGGTAGGATTTTTGGGGCTTCATCCTACTCTTAATATCCATAAGAATCTTCAGCTTTTGATTTCACAGTGGGAGGATCAGGAAGCACAGCAACACACTCCACTCTAGTGAATGAACATACAGCCCTACGGCTGCCCCCAAAAAACCTTCACTTAGTTTAGGGTCCTCTGCAGATGTACATGTGAGGTACCTGGGCTATAGGTTCAGTTTGCAGGAACTATCACATCCTGAGTGTGACTTTGAGCCTACGCACAACACAAAGAAAAAAACAGATCCTCACGCTCCCAGATATTTCTGGATTCTGTCTCATCAATAACCATCCTGATTTTTGAACAGTTTCATTAAATTTCACAAGCAATATTCTAGCCTAAAAGACTTGCAGCAACTACTTCACAAAAATTTTGTGAGCTGTCAAATACCACCACCACCTCTTAAAAGTGGCAGACGGAAGCTGTTCTAAGGAAATGAGTAAGATTTACACACACGTTAGGTACTACATGGAAAGAAGAACTTCTCTTTGCATCCCACCCTTCAGTGACATTCAGTAAGAACCACAGTGCCTTTTAAAAGATCTTGAAAGGGCATCTCAAAGAAGACAAATTTGTAAGTCACCAGTCAGTGTTCAGAAGACTTCAGAAAAACACCAGTAACAAACTACATGGTAAAATGACCACTGCACCAGACTCTGTGCATCTATGGAGCACTCGTGTGACTGTCTCAGGAATGTTTGACGAGGCTGTGACCATTCCTTATGGTTTCTGTGCTGGGAGTGCCTCGATGTCCAGCTCATGGACCATTTTGTAAGGCATGGTACACACACGTAATCAAGACAGGCAGCCCCAAGATGTTTAACAAAGATAGCCTTCATCCAAAGAGGAAGGGATGTGGCAGCCGTGGTGCAAGAAAAATACAATTGCTCTTAGTTTCCAAATATTTCTTACAACACTTACAAAAGAAAAGTGTAGCTACACAAAGAAGCATTGAGAAAAACTAACAGTGCTCCAAAGTCCCTACTGCTGAGGATGAGGTAACTGGTCAATATTGACACAGCACTATAATTATCTTTACCAGGTTCTCTTGGAGGAGGTGAGGATTTAAAAACCAGCTGGATATGTTTGTAACATCTGTAAAGAGCAGCACACAATGACAAGTTATTTAAATGACTTAAACTTCACCATCACGACAGTGGCACAACAGTTTTCCTTATAGCACTGAGAACAGTTTTCCTCTTCAAAAGTAAAAGCTTTAATTTACAAGCCAGTTCTTGCTGGGCACTGTCAGCTGACGGAGGCGGCATTTTCTGCCAGAATGTTTATTTCCTCCTGTTAAAAGAGATGCACTTTCAGAGAGAAAAACATCTCCCAGGACACACTGCAGGCCTTCCTTCCTGGCCATTACCACAAGGGCACTGTACAAAGCCCACGGTTTTGTCCTAACCCTTTTTTAATAGGGACATTTTTCCAAGTGTGATGCTTGCAGAAGTCCAGCCTCGGCCACAACCAGCCAGGATACAGGGCAGGGCCTGGCTGCTTTATGCTCTGCACAGCAATTGCTGAAGAAACCCTCAGGGGAGTTTATCCAACAATCACAGGGCACATTACAAGATCTCCAATGCAGAACCTCAAATTTACACACAGCTTCCTCCAGTGTGAAAAGATGATCCCCTGCTCCTGCTGTGTCAGGGATCAATGCACCACCAGGGCGCTGCTCTGCGCATTGTGCTGCTGCTCCTGCTCCCTCCCGGGAGCTGTGTCCTGACAAGAGCTCCTGCTGAGGGAAGCCTTTGCTCACAGTGTCAGCTAGGGCTGCATGGAGCATGATGAACATCTGGAAGACAGCCCCTGCCCTGTGCTTCTTCAGCCTCAGGTTGCTTTAAAAGTCACACTTGTTATGAAATGTACTCCAAGACTCAGAAGGTCACTTGGTGCCGAAATCAGGAGGAAGAGGAGTAAGTTTATTATTTGGGATTACAACTTTCCTCACTCACAGATCTGGGATCTGGCTCACCTGCTCCCTCAGAACAGGGCAGCAGTGAGCAGGCAGAGACTGTGGGACTGTCCTCCCACGCTGCCCCCACAGCAGCCAAGCTGTGATGCACCCCAGGCCAAGGGCATTTCTGCTTTGCCCGTATCGGACACAGAAGGGCAACAAAGAGCAACACTGTGACTACAACAGCCTCGCTGCCCCTCTGTTCCTGCACTCCAGCCAGGACAGTTAAGAGGGAACATCCTGGGCCTCGGTATCAAGCTCCCCACCAGTACAGGGAGACCTGCCAAGGCTGAGGACTCCTTTCCCCTACCCTGGCAAGAAGGGAGCAGTCTGAAATCTTCAAGCTGCTTGTGGCAAGTGGAGGAGCTGGTACCACATCTACCAGACCACAAAGGATGGGGAAAACTACCTATTACCAAAGTGCAGATGCAATGATCCCAGCAGGAAGTGGGAGCAGCCTGTATTGGCAAACTCTAACCACTCAGCGGGGAGTGCCAGGTGGTCAGCAGTCCATCCCATGCTTCCTTCCCAGCTTGGTTAGCCTGTTTTCCACTTGTACAAGTCTGACTAGTATTTCATGCTCTGACTGTCCCTGCCTCTTTGATGCCAGCATCCATGTCTAGCCCTTCTCCACTGCCTTTCCATCTTTTGGCTACCTCTCTACCCACGTGTTTCAGAATAAATCTTACAGGACTGTACCAGGGCAGCAGTCAGAGCATTCTTGTCTCCCTGCCATGGGAGCTGTGAGGACCCAGCACCCAGCCAGATCTGAACAAGCAAAAAATCAGTGCTTTGTTCCCACTCCTCATGAACTACATTTTAAAAACACCAAAACAATAAGGAAGGTAGAAAGCAGGCTACAGGAAATTACACAGGTATCTCATGCCTACAAGATCCTGGTGCTCCCTCTTCTCAACTGGGTGGTGCTTTTTGCTATTCCAAAGTCTTAAAAACCAAAAGATTGAGTCACAGTGCAATTTTGCAACCTGAACCACGGCCAGTGAGAGGAGTTGGAAGCTCTGGAGATATCAGAGCACACATGCTGGCCCTGAGCCATGGCTGGGTTGAATGTGTTTACAGCTTGTCAGCCTAAGCACTTTAGTTTACTAACCAGGTTGGCATCGCATATTGTGTTCAATTACTGCAAGGCTGACATTCACCAGCTCCAAGGTTTAGACAGATTCAGCTCTTCCTGACTCTGTTTAAAGAACTCAGGGCTTCCTGGTTCTTGTTTAAATTAACATCAATAATTGTGCTCTTGCAAACGTTAGAAGAGCACAGATTAAGAATCTAGAAACCACAACACGTAAAATTTTGCAAAGGAGTTGCTGCTGGCACAGCTCTGTAAAGAGAATCAGGGATTCAAAGTGGGCGTATAAAAGGCACTTTAACTCTTCCTTTGGTACAGGGTGTTCATACACCATGCAATGAATGCGTTCAAAGGCAAGGTTTCCCATAAGGACAGCTTGCAATCTCATACAGAAGCTGACAGCCTACAAAGGAGAAAAAACATTCAGTTCAATTTTTAAAGTGTAAACATATTTGCAAGCTTCTGCTGGAGGTGTCTCATTGTCTTGGTGATATTAAACAGGGCAAATTCTGTAATCAAGACAGTCATGCTCCATGCAGGGAGGGGAAGGAGCAGGGAGAGAAGCCAACATTATTTATAACATCAGTACTGGTGTGCCAGCTCTCTTCAATAAGGGCTGTACACCCAGGCAGAGCCCTTAAGGAGCAAAGAATTGGAGAATAAAAAGGAAAAACTGCATCTGTTGGGGGTGGTGAGGGGAAAGTGACAGTAAAACAAAACAAACAAACCAATTCAAATACTGAGAGGAAGAAAGGAGAATGATTTGGAAATGCTGGAGGGGGAAGGACAAGCTGGCAAGAGTAGTACCAAGAAGAGCAGTAATCCCATTTACTGCTGTAGCTTCAGAGGTCAGCTTCTCTGCATCCCCTTGGGACCAAGCTAGGAGCAAAATCCGCAACCTGCTCTGCCACAGCCCTGCTCTTGCTGAGCTGGCAGACAGCAGGAACAAAAGGATCTGATCTGAGGAAAGACAATGGCTGCCAATGCTGCACCAACCATGAATGCACAGCAGAAAAGGAAAGAGAAATTCAACCTGAAAGTCTGTAAGTACCAGCCAATTTCTCCTCCAAACAGAACAAACAGTAGGAGGCAGTCACTCAGCTTTAGCACCCCTGCCTCACTTGCTTTGATATGTGCAAGAATTGGAGAGATCTATTTTGTCAAAAACTCGTCTTCTAAATTCCCGAGAAGGGACTCCCTTCATTTCCTGAGGCAGTGGAATGAGCTTTGCCTTTCCACTGCCTGCCCTGCACCAACCTCCACAGAGCCCCACGCACGTCTCTGAGCCTGGCTCTGCTGGTGAGCATCCTGAAAGCCCTTTCTTATTTCTGCACCTCCCAGGGCTGCAATCTCTCCTCATATGAGGAGCAGCAACAGGACGACCCTAAGTGAAGCTCCCCCCTTCTCCCAGCCTTCTTTTGCCTCCAGGCTGCAAACTACCCACTCCAAAACTCCTGGCAGTAACTCTTCTCTACGGAAGGGTGTCAGTCACTGACTTTTCAGTTATGCCAACACCTTCCTGTGGCCTAGAAATACTGCAGCAAACTCTCCCTCTGTCCTCCTCTAACTTTATCCACATATTTTCTCCGCTCTTCACACTCACAGTATGGGAAAGACAGACACATTTCTCGTTCTGGGAGTGAATTATCACTACTTTTTAACAACAGTCTTCAGACACCTTCTGAAGCTACCAGCACTGTCTTATTTGGCAAATATTTGGGCTGACATTTTTCAAGAGAGGTTTCCAGAATTTCTGTAAAGTTCAAACATAACAGTTCAGCTGCTACAGAAAGGAAGGTTTGGGAAAATTAAACCACGTCTCAAGTTAAATAAACAAACAACTTAGGCATTAGTGGAACCTATTTCTTGTTTTTCCTCTCTCCCTGTAGGCTTGCTTAAGAGCAAAGTTTGGCAAAAGCACTGGTTTTATGGCAGGACATGCATCAGCAGCCCAGCCTGAGATTCTACAAGAGCCAGAAGAAAGGGTCTGACCCAACTTGCTCCATACAAACATTTGTTAAGGCCTCCTTACCACAAAAATGACAAGTCAAGGGCTGCTGAGATCCACACTACAAATGCCTGTGTTGCTTGTCCCTGTCTGGGTCACAAACAAAACTAATGCTGGTGCAGCTTTGTCCTCCTCCTTGGACAGCAACAGTTTGTGCAGTGGGCAGGGAACAGGTGGAATGGGAATACACCAGCTGTGGCTGAAGTGGCACAGTTTGGAGGCAGAGCAGGCACCATCTCATCTGCTTATGAGATGCAGGTGGTAGGAGGGATTAGAAAACACTGCCCAGATGACAAAGTGCAAACACCGCAAACCTCTGCAAGTCAACTGCAACCCTCAATTCTTGGAACAGAATGTGCTGGGAGTTGGTCGCCCTACACACTGAGGGAACAACAGGAAGCCCCTTCACAAGTAGTCCAGGAGGTTTCCCCTGACTCTCTCCTAGCAAGAGACACTGATTTTGGCACTCTGCACTTTCTCTGTGGTGGCTGGACAGAGCGGGTGAACCCTCATGTGCTAACCAACCAAAGGCTATAGCTGCTTTAGGGAGATGGAAGAACTCAAGTCAAACACCTGGCACAAAAATACAAAGCCCAGAACAAGCCCATAAAATAAATCAAAGCAAAATGCCCTTAATATTCAGATAGCAAGAATGCAGTCTCCAAGAGGGAAGCAGGTCTCATGGATAAGGCAGATGAGCACCCCAGCAAAATGCTGCAATGTCTGTGTGATAAGTTAGATTTATATTTATGAAAAATAAATTTAAAATGTCATTGTTTGCAACATTTTCCGTTTTTTGGGTGCCTGACTGAAGTGCTGTTAACTCTTGGTTGCCAAGTGAAATTAAAGGAATTTTACTGTAATGTGAAGAAGGCTGTGTTGGAAGTCAGAACCTGGTTTTGCAGAATATTATGCATCTCACATTAAGCACCCAAAACTAGCAGATGCTTCTCCCATAACCTGTCTGCCTCGATTACCTGTGGTTAGTGAACATACCATCCTCTTATCTCACAGGAACACTGCTAGGATAATTAAGACCTGTGTGGCATTCCAGCTGTATTTGGAGGTAATGGAAATGAGTACTTTTGTACCCAGACCAGAGTCTGCAGTGTCCTGTAAATAAGGTGCACACACAGCTCTAGAGATAAAATATTGAATCCAGTGAGTATCGTTCACTATACCCACAGCACAGGGCAGGAGCCCACAGGAAAAATGGGACAACTGAGTAATTCAAAGTTATCACAAAGATTCAAGACTTCTTAACTTCTGAATGACTTCAACACTCTAATGTTTTGCTGTGGTATATGTAGTGCATGCATTGTGTTGTTACATACAGTTCACTTCACTCCCAGACTGGTCATAAAAATCATCTGAAATTTTCAGAAGTAACTGCAGGCACCTAACGAAAAAGTAAAAGGACAAGAAGACAACTTTAAAAGCAAACACATCTAAACAAAACATGTCTTCTGCTAATCAAGTTTAGTGCAAAAGAAAATAGAAGAGACATACGTCCTGGCATTTCTGGTCCAACACATTTTACAGGCTTGGCTCAGCAGTGTGTTTGACACCTAAGTGTGTTACTGATGTCTTTTCCACTAGAACTGAAAACATAGTTCAGCAAAAGCCATCTAACAGCTTGTGATGACTGAAAGTTTAACTTGCTTGGGATATACCTGGATATAAATTATTCTCTTTATCCTTCTCATGGACTGTCCAGGGACTGTCATCTGTAGATGGATTACAAGACAGGATCAACTGAATCAGTTAAGGGTCACGATTAAAAGTCTACTCTGTATCAGGACACCCCTTTCTTTTGGAAGCCATGAAACATCTTTTTATAGTCAGAGAAAACAAAGCACATTACGTTAAAAATTATTTTTGAAGAAGCAGCCTTCAAGCATTATTAAAGTAACTTTTAAATTAACTACTGTTAAATGCTTATGAGGCAATATTCAAACAAATAAAGGACAAGATTAACTGTTAGGCAGTGTCTCTTCCAGGCCTCCAGTCACAGGCACTATCATAACTGGTTCTTTGAAGATAACTCTCAGCCATGTGTAGTCACACAGTGTTTTTCCTTCAGCCTGAGAAACATAACCTGGAAATCTCAAGCCAATATTAAAATGCTTTTGGAGCTTTTTGAATTTACTAATGATTATTTCTTCATTCAAAAGCCTCTTACATATCACAAGAATTCTCATCTTGAGAGATAAGAAAGCATCTCACTAGGTTCCACACTTCACAGTCAAATAAAATTAAGCAAACACCAACAATATATGTACTTGATAATGCTTTAAAAGATCTTGACAATGAATTTTATAAATGAGAAAGAACAAGGACACTGTACCAGGAAGGATTCTCAACCTAGAATTCGTCCTGGAAGAAGTAAGCATAGATATATGACAGTAACCAAGGGAGAGCAGAAGGATGTGTATAATGAACATTAAGCACTGATGGTTTGTGGAACTTCTCAGACTTGCCTTTTGATGCAAGATAAATAAAACTGCCTGATAATGGTGATGGTGTTGATTTACACGTACACTGATATCTCTAAAATATCCATAATTATCTTCCATGACATCTTAACTAACAGGAAAGAACAATATAAAGGCAACACATAAGTTAAAACACTTGGATGAGAGGTTTCAAAGTGTCATTTACAATGTGGGAATTCAAGGTTGTTTGGCACACTTTCACAGAAATAATGTAGGAAGGAAGTGACAGTTGGCTTTTAAACATTTTTATGAATGATCTGGGGAACCCAAAAGTTTGAAAATTATTAAGATATTTAGGGAAACAGCAACTTGGGACTCAAGTGCTCTGCATTCTATTGCAAAAGGATAAAAAGAAACAAAAGGTTGAAAGTCAAAGAGATTAATCCAAGCTGAAACTAAGACATTTTGGACTGTGAAGACAGCAGAGCCAATAGTTCTTTACCAAGTCATACAGACGACCCACAACCAAGAATATTGTAAAAAAAAAATAGAAATTTTCTGAAGTTCCAAGCTATAGCCATGCTACTGAACCTGAAGCAAAACCACAGCAAGGCAGACTGAAGGGCCATGTTAAGCCACAGGTCAGGCAAGGCAGTCCCTTCTGTACTTTTTATCTATGATAACTTATTATACAGACAGATATTTAGTGAATAGTCAAATCCATTACAAGCAGTGGCCATCTCCCACCCAAAGTCACCACTTCAGAGCCGGCAGTTTTACTTCTTTTTATTCCATTTTCACAGGGTGAAGGAAATAGGTCTTCCAGATGCTTGATCAAAATCCTTAATCTACCTGAAAATACCTTTTATTTTCCTTGTGAAAGGCAATGACAACTCACATGCAGGGATGGATGAATGTGTTTCATTTCATGGTCTCCTTTCCAAAATATCTGCTATTTAGAGACCCTCTCAACTGCAATTAGTCAGCAATTCTCTCCACTAAAATGCACAAAGGGCTCAAAAATCATATACACAACATTGACCCCTGAAGTTTAGGCCTAGCATCAGCTAAAAGCCTCAGTTTAGCTTTAAATGTACACCATCAATCAGGCAGTGCTGTATTATGTCAGGTAATGTATCCCACAGCGCTGGCAGTCCCCGTCTGTCCCCTGATAAAGCTGTCCACCCCCTGCAAACCTACAAGGTTTTGCTGACTCCACAGAGGCAGGACAGGACTCACTGATTTGGTGGATTCCAGAGAGCCCGAGGACAGCGTGTCCCGGCTGCCGCGGCTCTTGGAGCTGAGGTGGGGCGAGGAGGAGGGCGAGTCGTCGATGTAGGGCATCATGTCATGGTGCCGCCTCTGCTCCTCGGCGCGGTCAGCATCGTACGCGTAGCTGGGCGGGGTCCCCCCAAACGGGGCATCTGCAAAACACACACACAAGGGTCTGCTCACCCTGCGGCTGAGCCGGGCACGGGCTGGGCAGCACGCACGGCCCCCCAGCTGTACTTAGTTATCGGTAAACCCAGAGTCAGCGATGGTTAAACACAGATCAAGTAGAGGAGTAAATGTAATTAAATTCACGTTGTCACCAAAAGTTCATTTCACTTATTTTAAGTCCTAAAAGGCAAAGTCCTTTCTAGCATTAGTGGTCATTTAATTACAGCGCTTTCCCTCACCTTCTCCTTCAAAAGCATGAGCATCAAAATACCAGGCTGGGTTTAGGAATGTACTGGATAACAGACCCTGAGTTTTCTGTCGATCAAGAGCAGATGATGCCCCTGCCAGTTTAGGAAAGATAGGTAATACATAGCTCAGGGGAGAACTGTAACTCTCTCCATACCTCTCAGCAACAAGAGGACTAGGAAAGAAAGGTCCTACATGTCAAGTGAACCAACCTACTGACAAAAATAAAATCCTAAAAGGTCCTTTTCTTTTGGCTGCCCTACCTCCTATTTTGAGCTTAACCCCTTAAATAAACAAACCACCACACTGTTTCCTTCTATACATCCCATATCCCCCTCCCCCAAAAAACCCTAAAACAACACATCAAAAACACAAGCAGAAAAGGATGGTGATATGAAGAGTCAAGTTAACCATTGCTGCATGAGACATCAGTGAACTTCTGCAGGAAAAATGAGGAGCAAAACTGGTAATGGCATCTTTAGTTGCTGCATACAGAGACTGCTCCTGCAAAAATCTCTAACAAGAACACAAACTGAGCAGCTTCTTCTGCCATAAGCTAAAAGGCTTTTCACCTCTCTGCACAAAGAAATATACACAGAAGACCCAAATTTGGTGTCTCTACAGTGACACTGCACCACGATTTCCACAGGCCTATGAAGCACTTTCACCTGCCAATGCCCAGAAGTGTCCTGTGTGTGACAGTAACAGCCATGCACGGGCCACTGCCCACAAAATGGTAGAGTTGTTCCTCCTCTTTCAGCTACAAGTCACGGAATGCCACTCTTCTCCCCAAACTGAAGAATAACCCCAAGGAGATAAGCTAGATCTGCCTTTACAGTAGCCAATGAGCCTTATGGAAGACAAAGCCATCAAAAGAGAAAAAATAGTTACACTTGAACCAATTTCTTACTTGTTTTCACAAATATCCAGGTTCTGTGAAAATAATAAGCAGCTGCTGCCAAGCATACTAATAATCCTGTTATACATCACTAAGGCAGGGTGGAGGAGTAACATTTTAAAGCCCACTTTCCTCCCTCACAGTAACTCAGTTAAAGCATGACTCATTTCAGTAAAAGATGTGAACTTTATGTGGAACAGAATAAAACTTGATCTATGTGGCTTTTTCAGGAGGGAGAGCTGGTCTGGGGAATTTACACAAACAATATACTGAAAACCCAACAATAAACTCACTGTAGATGTGAGCCTCTGTCTCAGTTTGGACGAAATGCCACCCAGCTAAGTAACAGCCTGATACAAAACCTTTAGGCTGCTGAAAGACTGTGGCAATGTCATTTTAACAAACTCAGTGAGTTTTATGTAACCCACCTGCTCAAGTTACTACCTTGTGCTCAAGCTCTCAGAGTTCCTCAAGACATGTTAGATTGTGCACAATCACAGGAACAAAGGGCAGAGGGAAGGCAGTATCTGTTCTCTGGAAGGAGCTTTGGTCTAGATGTTAGAGGTTTCCAGGGACCACAACCATTTAGAAAACACCGTAGAAGTTGATTTGCTAAACGGCAGCTTGAATGGGATTTACTGAAAAAAAGAACCTTCTAACCCAAGAAACCTGTGATACATTACTGCCAACTGAACACTGGCATTATCCAAGGAGGAACATCAGTACTGGGCACTTACGCTGGCCCCAAGCCTACTCATGGAAGAGTTCCTTTTTCCTGCAGAAGTTTCTTCAAACTATTCTTATCCAAACCAATTTCTCCACACTCATGCAGTAACAAGACCAAGTAGCTGTGTGGAAAATAAGGCAGGAATATTTTTTTCACTCCCAGTGCTCACTCTCAGAATGAATAGTTTGCTCCACTTTTGGTAGTGGGGAAGTAAATGCAGACTAAAATACATTAGTAGAAAGGCTTGCAGTGAATAACAGTATTTCCACTTTCCTCACTTTCTCCAGCTAAAAAACAGCTTCACGCTTCTACCTCCCATAACATGTTCTGTCTCCTACTGCACATGAAAACCTTTACCTTAAACTGGAGGAAACGACAGGTAGAGGATCAGCTTTTCAACAAGACTCAGTCTACCTTTGAATCATTTTGTCTCCCCAGCCATAAAAAAAGAAAAAAAGACATCTCAACAAGGAATGAATCTATCAGTGTCACAGACTGCTATGAGATCTGTTCATAGAGCTCCACACAGAATTTGAAACTTTATTTCTGTATCCTCCAGGGATTCTTCACACATTAAAAAGCTTAGAAGTAGCTGTAATCCCTCTTCTTTCTATTATTGCTGAATACAGCACTGAAATCCACCTATGGAGATTTTAATTATCTCAAAGGCAGAAAGACCTTCCTGCTTTTATTCTGCCATTTTTTCCAAGAGAAGCAAAGTACTGCCATGGCCAGATACACTACGCAAGCCTGAACACCAGAACAGAGGTAGCCTTGTACCTCTGTGATTAAAGAGCCCCCTGTTGCCAGGGAAACTGGGTTATTCAGATCTCCTCAGCCCAGTACAATGCTCACAGGCTGTTCAGCCTCCACCTAGGAGTAAACGGACCACAGCAAAGAGATCAGAGCCAGGAGCTCACCTGCTCTGATGCTTCCAGCTGCTCTAGGCGCTGCCATGCTCAATGGCAGGTGGAGACAGATGGGCTCAAGCAAGAGCACTTGGTTTCTTAGCCAGTGCCTCTGTTAAAGGAAGCATCAAGAGGGTTCTTATTCTCATGTTAGGGCCAGCCAGTCTCAGACTTACTATCAATAACTGAGCCACCAAGGCCAGAGAAAGATGAACCACAGCAACAACAGACAACTGCTGACAAGAAAAAGGGCAGGCAATCAAGGATGATGGGCTCCAATGGGCTCTCTCTGGTGTGCTGAGAGCACCAGAGAGAGACACCAAGGACACAGCTAAATGAGGGTTCTGCTTCTCATCACACCACCAGGCACACCCCTTTCTCCTCCTCTCTGGGTAACCTGAAAAAGGTCTCATCCCATAGAGAAGAGCAGCGGCTGGGACTTACAGAAATGAGCCCTCTCAGCACACAAAGAAGAACTATTTCTACCCCTGGCCCTCTGACATTCTCTTACAGTACCACTCTCCTGCACCAGCACAACGGGCAGGTGAACCACCTGGGGCTACAAAGGCTCATCACACATTCTGCAAAAATACTCTCAAGCATTTACTTCTACCTTTGGTTCTGACAGAAACAGCCTGGCCTTGCTTTGCTTCAGCTTATATGAGTCTGTTGTAGCATTTCCCTCCTCAGTTACTGCTTCCGTCCTCTCCTTTCTCATATCTATCCCATTTTCGTTTTCTTTTGTTTTTCTCAAATGTAATATTCCTTTTCTCTACAATCTTCTAAACTGCTTCCCTCCTTCACTGCTTCAAATTTCACCTGACTGGGGGGTAAGGAAGAATCTAACAAATTTACAGTTACAAATTCACTGGCACTCAGAGAGAGCACAGCAACACTGCTCCCTTGTCCTGTTGCCTACACCCTTCCTGCTGGGTGCCGCATTCATTCTTTGGAAATATGAAATCATAGACCTAATGTGAAGGCAGGAAGGGTAAAAGAAATTAACCTCTAAGTAAAAAGAAAGATTATCTGCATCTAATCCACGGCCACACAATGGTTCAAATGCACGTGCCATACTTTCACAGCAGCACAACATCCAGAGCTGCTTGACAGGCTTAACAGCAGCATACAGAGAAGATTCCAAGTGAGCTGTGCTCCAGCTAATCCCGCTAAAAGAGCAGTGAAGCCACAGCAGCTCAGACCTGCCTGCCTAAGTAAATACCTAGAATCCTGGAGGGGGAAGGGAGCTGTATGTCCTGCCAAAGCCCCACATCACTGTGGCTTCTTTGTGAATGGTACCCAGGCTAGCAGAAGTTCGTAATGTCTACACTCACTCCAAAAACATCCCCACAGCTGCAAAGCAGAACAGAGCTCAGGCAGTTTGCACCCTTGTGTTTCTATGCCAGGGAATGTGTGAGGCCATAGTTTGACAATGCACTGTCTTGGCAGCAATAGGGTTTTAGGTTTCCCCCACCAAGCCATAAACCACTTCATGGCCCTTTCCCCTCTTATCCCCTTAGTTCTACAACCCCACAGATGCCTGTGGTCCAGATAAAGAACTCAGCCAGCTCAAAGAAAAATATCTTTGACGCTTCCCTTCTAAGCTGGATCAGCTCTCTGATCTAGTTCATGGCTCAGAAATCCAAACTGGAAGGATACACGCACGGTAGATCGGGGTGGGTACACTTAAAAGCTTCTACTGCAACTAAAGAATATACTAGCAAAACACTGCTTCATTTTCCTCTAGGCTGAAGCTTAGTCGATTTTTGGGATTTACATGTGGCTGCTTTAGGGAGAAATTACCGGAATGCAACACCGCTTCTATTTTTATTTTTCCTTTGTAACCTTTAAGTTACTAATGTGCCTTCCAACCTTAGCTCCAGCTTTTACATGTCACTGTTTACTTGGTGATAAACAATTCAGAAACATGTCATTTTATTTCTTAGTGCTGGCCAGGCTACTTGGAGAAGGATCAGGGATTCAGGCCCAGTGCTGAGCACCCGTAGAAGTGCATCAGTGTGGATGGGCTGTGAATGCAGTTGCCTGGGGAATACAGCACCATTCTCTAAAAGATATAATAACTAAGCTGTGAAAAGCTAAACATCTTGCTTATTTCCTTGACATATCCTGAATCATTATCTCCAATCCCAGGAAACAGTACACTCAGTATGTACCCTTTCACACAAAACTGAGATCCACAAATTATAATTATGGTTTTTACCTATACCAGGAGCCTGTCTCCCAGGCCACAAAGATCATATATCAAAAGAAGAAGAACAGATATGTTTGCCATGTCAAATCCCTTCAACTTTATTTTTTTCAGATTTAGGAAGGAAAGGCTAGGCTAGGATGCTAAACAGATTCAAAACAGTTTTCTTCAGCCTTTCTATCTCTTCTCTATGTAAAGACAGTACACCTACATGTAAGGATGTTTAGTGAACCCTGAAGCCCCCACTCAAGTACAAAACCAGTTCATTTAGCAACAAAAAGTCCCATTAATTTATAAACTCATTCTTTAGTATGAGATGAAAACAAAGACAAAAAGCATCACAAATTAGCTCCAAGTCTGCCTATGGCCTCAGACCATATTTCTCCTTTAGACACATGAACTGAAGTCAACTATTAAGTGCTGACAGACTCCTACCACGCATGCCATCACTGGCCATAGAAAATGTCTAGAGGATGATCCCGCACACTGCTGAACAAGCTGACTGGGAGCATGGGCTGCAGAAGCAGAACTGCAGTGAAACACATAACACAGCTCACCCCTAGGAAACACCCATCAGCTCAAACCCAGAGTTAAACAACCCATTTCACACAGGCTGCACTGTCCCTTCTGCAGGAGACATGAAACCCCTTCCAGCGAACAGAACAAAAGCTAAACAGCACCACAGGAAAGGAGGTTTCTAAACACATTGCTGGACACTAGAATGACAACTGCAGCTTATGCAGCATGCAAAAAAGGAGTCTGTGAATCCAAAATTTCCGCAGATTTTCCCACATTCACCAATACCCATTTCAGGTTTGCATCCTCTGCTCTCCCATTCCTATGAGTAATGTCTGAATCACGTGGAGTGGCTGCGGAAACAAGACCTGTCACATATAAATTTTACACAATGCTTCGATGTCTGCTAAGGAAGGGTAAAGCCCTCACATGGGAGTCAAGCGTGCGTGTGCATGTACACATTGAGAACTGCATCTTATTTTTGAGATGGAAGTAGGAGAAAGCAATGTACCTTGCATATGGAAGCAGCAAGACAGCTGGTGGTTCTCTCCACCCTCCCTCCCCTGGGGGATCCCAGGCCATGGATGTTAACCAGCCTCCAAGAAACTTCTGTCTCTACCACAGATGAGCTTTATCCCCAGGGCAGACAGCGCCCTTAAGTCTTTAGGAGATGAATTAACTGCAGTCCACTTTTAATCTTTTAGGTGTGTCAAACCCACATCATTAAACAACTAAAAAAGAAGATCAGAGTTCTTTATCTGTCCGTATATTCCATGAAGAGTTCATGCAGAGACTAGAGGACAGGTCTGATCTGTTTGTAGCAGTCTGTTACTGAGACATGTTGTATTTGCTCTCATTGGTGTATTTGTGGGGACAGACTAAACATCCACGCAGATCTAATGCCCATGCAGAAGAGGTTCCATGATCCAGCCATAATGTGAAAGCTGGGACTACTGAGGCCATTCTCCACCTCAGGGAAACCTATGGCATCCTCCCACAGGACAGAATGAGCTGCTCACTACAGCTACTGAGAGTCATTAGAAAAATTCAGGAAGCTAACCTGATTATCCAGCAGAGTCCAGACAAGACTGCCCTGTGGCATGCAAATTCCAAGAATCTCCCTTCTGCCAGCACCACTTCCCTGCTGCTCATCTTTACTCCCGACAACTCCAGTCAGCAGCCCTGGAGTGCTGCACGCTGAGGAATCACACACACCTCACACCCAGCCAGGCCTGCACAAAGTGCATGGCACAGCAGTCAGCAAGGCAAGAGCAGCAGAGGTGTGAATTCCCATCTCTCCAAGACATCTGACACTTTGAGCAGTTTCAATCCAACTGAAATACTGGGAGGGAAGCACAACCATTACACACCACAAACCAGACAGGAGAGTCCAACCGATAACAACAGTTGTGATTAGGAGGACAGCAGGTTACACATTTAGAAGATGTGGCCTTTCAAATACAGGGTGTCTCCACAGCCATTTGTAAATTTTAGGATATACTACAAGCAGTAGGGTGTGACTAACATTAGGAGACAAAGTTACACCCATTGTCACTGCAGAAGGCAAAACTTGAGCATGTCTCTGTGATAGCTGACAGTGCCTATGTCCTACTGGTTGCTGCATGTCCTCCCAGGCACTTACAAGGTTTAATCACCCCCACTCAGAGCCCTAAACAGCAAACACACACATGAACGAGGTGTGCTCCCAGCCTGACTGGCTGCAAATACCTTGCCAACAGGTAAAGAAATTTGGTCAAGCCTGAATTACACAGGTACTACTCATTCAAGGAAGAGAGTGAGAATACTCACAGGCAGGCCAGGGCCCAAAGCAGTGAAACTCCTGTTACCTTTTTTCTTTTTTCACTGTTTCTCCTAACTGTTTACCACTGAGTGATAATGGCACAACATTACACTCCATAACATGGATGAATACCTCAGATTCCTGCCTTAGAGAGAGCAGAAGCTGAATTTCTTTCCTTACAGCACCTATGTCTTTAGATTCCTCTCCTGTTCTATGTTTTTCTCAGGCAAGTTGGAAAGGTTTCCATGTTCAGTTCATATTGGCAGTCAGGCCATTATGTCCACACAGGATGTCCGTGGCAAAGAAAACGCCAAAGCAAACTGGAACACCTTTGCAGTTTTCTTTTCCACTCCTTACTCAGGACTGTGCACCAAGTTAAGCTGTCCTCATTTACTGCAAGTCTAACAGGCAGAAAGCAAATTTTAGGCCTAGTTGTTCACATGTAGAGACTTTTTAGCACAAAGATGCATGGACAGGTAGGTACATTCAGAAGTACATGTGGCTTTGTGCCAAAGACACCAGGAGCTTTAGCATTGACTAGATCAGAGGTGCAAACTGACTGAACCAGAGAACAGGTTTCCATGAAAAATAAGGTAAAAAGCACCAAGAGCAAAACCAAACAAGCAAACAACAAGAACCACGTACAGCTGTAAGGAGAAGAACCTGGAAGTCAAACTATCTCCCAACAAAAGCTGGGCCTGCATTATGAGGGCTGAAGTTTTACGATTCAAGCAGTTTTTCCTGTTATGTTCCTGTCCATGTCCCCTCCACTGTCCCCTAAATCACATTTGCAGGGACCATGGCAAACCACAGCAGGAGCTGGCTAAGCTAAAAATAACTGGAAAGAGTGTTATTTTATAACCCAGAGCAGTTCCTATTCCATTTCACTGATCTCTCCACACAATGCAGAAGCATAACAGCACAGAGGTGGGATGCAGCAAATATGACTGCTCAGGTCAGCACTACTGCTGCGCTCCAACTACAGCCTTCATTTCAGTTCTAAAAAAAAACAACCCAGCAACAAAGCCCAAGTGAAAACTGCATGTACTGACTACATTGGGCTACTTCTCTCATACCCAGTGTTGCTCTGTCATCTGCCAGGTGAATGGAAGAAAATTCCAACCATGATCAGCATACTATTTACTATTTTGCTCTTCACAGTTGTCTCAGAGTTTTGCAGTCACTTCAAACAACATTTGGCAACCAGAATCTCCAGAGAAGTGGACTGTAAAATTAATTGAAACAAAATGGAGCAATTGTCACCCTGCGATCTCTTAAAACTCCTCCCCATTTATATATACCTTTTCCTGTATTAAACTAGAGCAGACCAACAGTCCTGGCATGTGGAGAGGAAAGGGCCTGTTCAAACAAGACTTTAACTGAACTGACAGTTCTGTGAGAAGGGAAGGGAGGGTCAGCCCTAGGCAGTGTGGGGTATTAAAGTCTATTTTAAAAACCAGTAAAATGCCTGGTAAGAACACTGCTCTGTTTCTAGATCCTCAACCTCTTTCAAGATGAGTTGCTTTGGCTTTATTTTTTTGCAATATTGTTTTATTTTCTCACTAGTGCAGCTGGGACACTAAGAAGCCAATAAAGGTAGCTGTCCTCTTCCTGTTTACACTGTAAATCTACCCACTGACATCTTACTTGTAACACTGTGAAAAATAAGCTATTGATTTACTATCTTGGCCTACAAAAAGCAACCCAAACTAAATGCCTTGCTAGGCAGATGGTTCTGCCTACACCACTGACAACCCTTTCTGAACACAGCTGCTGCCCAAGCTCAGTGTCTTCCTGTCATCTGGCTGGAGAAGAAAAAACACTTTTGTGTCATTCATAATCATGGCAAGATAGTTATAGGAACTTCTTATAATTAAACATGCTGAAAGTAGAACACAGCTTCCTACCAGCATTAATAAACACAATCTACTGCCTATCTCTTTCCCCTTGAAACTACTAGTTTAAGATGAATGTGTCACACGTCAAGGTCTGTTCCGGGTTAGTAAGTTCTCAGCTGACAGACCACATCACCTTTTTCACAAACTGTGTGCTTCTGTGCAGAATCTGCTTTTAGAAGTCCTCCTCTAAATATTAAGAATAAATTTAGAAAAACATGATTCAAGAACAAGCAACAGAGTGGTGCCAGAGTTATCTGAGAAGCTAAAAAGGAGATGAGAGGAAAGACCTCTCAGTCTGAGTTCATGGTGTACATCATCAGACACCAAGAATGCCAGTTTACACTTCAGCATCATTGACTGATTCACTGCTGTTCAGATTTTATTAAAACATGGGATAAGAGGGAGCTTATTTTGGTAACACAGATGTGTTACACCACCACTTCATTAAGCCCTGCCATCCCACAGCATGAATGAGCCAACAAGTGATTTTGAAGCCATGCCAAGGGGAAGCACTAAAATGCCAATGAATTTCAGCCAAAGGAAAACAGGACCATGGCAGTTCCAGCTAAAACAAAATAACCTGTGTAGATGAAGGTGTCCCCCAAGAGCTTTGTTCTGTAGCCAGACTTGTACATACAAAGCAGAGGTCCTGCTCAGACAGCAGCTCCCAAAGCAGACTGAGCATTCTCATGCCCAGTAAGTCACAAAGCAGTTTCACTCAGTAACACTGCACCAAGGCCAGGAAATGAGCTCTTGCAGTTCCCCGGTATTTTGAGGGGAGCTGTGGACATGCAGGGACACACAGAGCCAGGTAGGATCAGAACCTGGCTGCCTGCACAGACAGCTGTGACTGCCACACACACACACATTCTTCAAGGGCACCCAGAAGCTGCAATTCAGCTCAGCTGGTGCAGGAGAGGGCAAAGAAGAAGGACTTACCTGTGAGAACAGCTCTGTCCGCTGCAGGCCCCAGAGCAGCCTCTGCACTATTGCTGTACTGCAGATGATGGAACTAAGAATTGCCCACAGTGAGGACTCATCCCCAGGCAAATCACAAAATAAACAGAGTTTCATGGGAGTGTGTCCCCACACCCCTGCACAAGACCTCTTCCCCTTGAGGTGAAAAAAACTCGTCAAGGAAACACTCTGGACACAGAATTAAAAACCACAGAATATATACACCAAGTATCTGCACATAAACATACACACATATATATACACGTATACACCCCACAGGACAAGACTGATCAGTTGTCCCAGCTATCTGGGAGCAGGATTTGGTCTGCCAAAATACAGGCTGAACCCAAGCAATCCACAGCAGATTCCTACTGAGCAGTCTGCACAGCAGGATAAGATTTTAAAAGATTAAGCAGTACAGCATGGACAGTCACATACAGAGCAGACACAGCCAATGGTGATGCTTGCTGCTGTTAACACTTTCATTTCCAAATTCCAATGCTTAATAAAAACAGGTGAAGAGTCTGAGCAGCTATTCCAGAGCATAACAGAAGCCAGAAGCCGAGAATTCTCATAGGAGCTAGTTTACAGTAAGAAAACTTTAAAACCAATACAGCAGCAAAAGAAACACTTTCTCCATATGGTTTTGGAATTACTTTCTCCTTTTATTTCCAGTAGCACACCCCTCCCAAAAGAGCCAGACAACTATCCTTCAAGGTGAAGCCCTAAATTCCAGGAGTGATAATCACAGTGGTCTGACACTGGCACTGAAGGCCTGCTTCTGGTTTCAAGTCTGAAAAAAAAAAAATCAATTATTTACCAGAATTATGACCTACTTAGCAGATAATAGCCTGGGATCTCCTCCCTCCCCCCTTTACAAGCAACATTTTTCTAGAGAACAAAGCACTAAAAAGGAAAGTATGTGGGAGTAGCAGGAACAGGGGCCGTTTTCAAGAGCTCTCAAGCCCCAACGAACCCACATCACTGCTCTGGGCAGCTCCCAGTGGGCAGCTGGTGACAGAAACCAGCTCCCCTTGTGCCAGGGACCCCTGAGCCTTTTGCTTTGGCTGAGTGCTGCAGTGAGCAGTAAGCTGGCCTGGCTGCCTGTCACTGGCACCACACCAGTGGCTGTGGAAACCCTGGCTGTGACATGTTCTGCATGAACTGACACTGAAATCAGTATTTTGAGAGGAGAATGGTTCTACAAACCCAGAAATACGAAGAGAAGCTCTATGCAGGGGAACCTACAATCATGAAGAGAAAAAATCCAAACATTTGAGACAAGATCCCAAATCTTCAAGACAGTAAGCTTCCAAAAGCCCTTTATATGAGGCAAGAGATAACAGAACTTTGTGCCAAAATGCGTTACAAGTTCACATATGGTCTTGGCACCTTAAAAAGACACCTTAGAAAGAATATAGACCTAAATGATTGTTTGGCCTCGTTCAATTCAAGTTAACAGAGGTGGGGGTATAGAAACTCACAGCAATTTGTATTGCAGTGGAAGGTACTTTAACCCCACCTACCCCCAAGGAACTGATTTAGAAATTATGTCAACCTAAACTCCTTATATAGTCCACAGGCATGTCCGGAAGCAAACAAAAATCTCAGATGGGATAAACTGCTTACTGGAAGGGGATCAATCACTTGTCAACACAAGAAATCCTCACAGTTATGCTCCCCCTGTCAGAGAGAGAGAGGATCCAGGCCATGGTTTCTGACTTGACTGGACCATTTTGAAAGGGAAAAAGATTAGCCAGGCCCAGATACTTGCTCTGAACTGAGTAAATTGTATGTACAGCTGATCTTTGTGCCAGTAAGGGAGCACACACCCAGAAGGATGGCTGCACTCCTCCAAGCAGCACAGCTGCCTCGAATCTTCATTCCTTTTGCAGGAAATGTATTTTTTATTTTCATCTCTTGCCTTTCATATTGTGTTTGCAGACAATCAAATATTTTGAGTGAAAACTTCAGAGAAAAACCTAACCATCTTTAAATGGAATACACATACAACCGGAAGCAAGTAAAACACAACAAGGGGAAAATAAAGGAACACTTGTACATCAGCATTATATTTAGATACTGCTTTACTGGGACATTTACAGAAACTTGGAAGACATGTTGTGTTGATGCTTGGTCCAGCCCTAAAAAGCTTCAAGCAATTTGCCACAGCCCTGAAATAGAAGTTCTGACGTTTCAGACTGCAAGCTGCACAGAGCAGATACTGTTCAACAGCATAATAACTGTTTTCTACAAAACCTCTGCACGCCGCTACGTTTCCTGCATTAGTGCTTCCTTTAATTTTCAGCAGTAATTTTAAACAACAACTACACTGTCTGACAGACACACACACTTTGATAGGTTTGAAATACTGAAGAACTAATAGCATAAGACAAGATTCCTGTCAATATTACTACAGCAGAAAGACAAACACTACTTCTAAGTTGCTATATGGGACTAGCCAGCCAACTATTTCAAGCACGGCATCCACTCACATGAAGAGGAAAGTCTGATTCTGCCCCAAGAACAGGGTTTGACAGACAGTCTCCAAAAAAATAAACCTTAACCTGGGATTTGTTTTACTTCCTCAGAGTGGGGCATGCCCCAGTCCAAATTTTATATAGGTCATAAAATGCACCCACCCAGCACAGTAGGCACATATTTTATTACAAAAGCTGTATGTGGCAATGGAAACCCTGTTCAGGACATCACTACCATAAAAAAAAAACAATCACCACCTTCAAGAGGCTCCTTTTCTGTCCCAAATATTAATTTCTTCTAAAACCAAAAACATTAAAAATAAAAAAGAAGGCTCTTGGGAAGGTAAGTTAAAACAGGGAACTTCTGGGACCACACTGGTACCTCACAAGCCCCAGTAACTCATGAAAATAAGACTTAGACTCAAGCTATTTGAGCAAATTTTAGCCTGGATCCTTGACCAAGAAGCTTTCAATCAAGTAAGTGTAGGCTATAAAACAGCAGGTGTTAAAGATGCCACAGAGAATGACATCAAGTTGTAACGGAAGAAACACAGTTCACGCAAAAGAGATGACAAATATCTTTAGGCACTTTCTTCCTGTTAATAATCACAACCATTTAAGTTGTTAGTTTCACATCAGCAACCCAGGGCTTGGGGACCACAAGTGGCTACACACAGCAGGAGCTGCAGGAAGTGAAACAAGCCTCTATGTCTCTTCTGTCCTAAAATAAAAATGGCCTAAACCTCAGTATTTTAAAGGGAAAGCTGTTTTCTAACAGCAACTCGGTAGAGATGAAAGATGATGGAATAGCCTTATGTTTGTTTAAGGGTTTGTTTTTAACAGATGGGAATGAGAAGAGAAACAAAACAAGCAAAACTCACTTAATTTGCATATTAGTCCTGAATAGAACAGCTCAGAAAAAAATGTAAAGTTCCATAATCACTTGCACTGCTGATCCATGTACATTAATCAATCTAAACACAAAGTTTTCATGAAGCTGAAGGCTGAACTCAACAAGCAGGGTGAGGACTTCCCAGGTAAAGCCAGTGTACCCTTCTGCCCGCCCGCTACATCTCAAAGGTTAAAATACTCAATCCTCAGTTGTATGTCAAGCAGATGGAGTCTCTTGCCTTTGGTTACTATGTCCCTCTTCAGCAGGAGCACAAGGACCTGTTTAACTCTGCTACAAGACAGTCCTCCAGCACCTACGATCAGCACCTGCTGTTGACAAATGGGAAGGGAAGAAGAAGAGGAAAACCAAAAAGCACAGCTGAGCCTTATCAAAGGGTGGCAGTGCAATGGCCTGGACATCACATAAGCTGGATGTTAACCAAAGGACTTGGTTCCTTAGTCACTATTCCTGTTCTCTACTAGTCACTGCAGAACCTTCAACTGCCAGGTCCCTCTTCCCCAAGCCTGGAGATTTTGTCTTGAACTAAACCTGAAGTTACCTTGAAGCCATGCTCTGCCTCAAAGAGGTACAAAGGGTCACAGGAGCAAAGGCAGTGAGAGTCTCAGGACCTGAAGTGCTCACCCAAGGGACTATTTTAATTGAGTACCACAAAGTATCCCTGCTGCTGTTGAGTCTTGCTTAGGAGGATTTGAGCCTAACATGTGATCCCTCTCACAGCTGCCTCCCTCTCCCAGGGAAGGATCAGCACTGCCTGATAGGTCCAGCAGCCACTATTCCTTTTCTGTAACAGCTTCTTGGAAACCAAGGTCCCCATGGGACCTGGCAAAAAGCCAAGAGTGAAATGTAAAATTTAGTAACAGTGGGATCTGCAGCACAAGTCTCACAGCACACAGACTCTTCTAAAGGGATTACTGGCTATCAGCCACTTTCAGAGGGGGCTCTGTACATGAGGCTGGCCCTTGTCCTAGCATGAGGGATGGCACAGGCACGAGGTAACACAGCCACAACAACCCAGCTCACTAGGGATGAGCCCCCTTGGAGAATCAGGGCTATGCAGTTACTGCAGCAGGGGGCCTTGCCAAATGACAGCATTAGTTCTATGGCTATCAACAGTGCACCTAGTGGGGCTTAACCCCAGAGCAGCCCTTAAACACAGGAGCTTAGGCCCCACTGCCACACTCCAGGGCAAGCAAATGGCACACGTGGAACCCGTGCTTACTGGAGACCAGCAGGTGTTGGCTTTCCAAGCAGAGTCTCACAAGGACATGAGAGATCAATGCTGTTCTTCACTAGGTGTGGTAAACAAGCAGCAGATACCACTGTCACAAGGAGGCACAGGCAATTCCACCCTGGAACTGGGAATGTGGAGAGATGGGCACCAGCTGGCGTTAAGGAGGCTTATGCCTTCAAAAGACAGGGTTTAAAACCCACTCCTCAGCTAAAACTTGGAATGACCATATTACAAAATGAGCTTCCTTCTGGATGTACAACTTCTTATCCAAACCCAAACTCACCTTTCAGGCATATGAACAGTCCAGAATTAAAATATCCCTCTCTCCCAGTAACAGTATTTTCTCTCTAATCTGCCCTCTAGAAAGGACAAGTTTGCCTCTTCTCATTACTTCTCTCTGAACAGAATGTAAAGCTTTTTCTTGCCTTCCAAAAAGCTGAGACTCCTCTTGTTTAGCCCAAAGGTCTGCCAAAAAATCAAGGCTGGAAAAGTTTTTGGATGTGAATACTCCTGTTTCTCTGTCATTGTTTTACAAAAATGCTGGGAAGAATGTTACACCCTATTGCTGCGCAGAGGCCAGGAAACCTGGCTTGCAGCACAGCAGGTTGCCCTATGCAGCTTGGCAAGAAACTTGGAAGAGGATACTTTCACTGAAGACCTCACCTCCTTCAAATTCTGTTAATAATCTGCTTTTCCTACTGAATGCTGTCCATACATTACAGAAATCCTAAGGATGCCAGTGTGGGTTGCGCATGCAGCCCTCCACATCTGGAGGCCTGTAAACAAAGGGAGGCCAAGGCCACAAAGCTTGAGGTACCACTCAATGAGCTCAGCTCTGTGGTTTAGTGCCCATCCTCCAAACACCACATTCCCGTTTTGAACCTACCAAAACCAGCTCAATTAATAGGTCCAAAAGCTGTGTAAAAATACATATTATTTAAGGGAAGCAAGGAGGAGGAGAAGACATGAATAGAAGCTTTCATGTCAGGAGTTACTCCCTATATATTTGTTGGGTAATTTAAATCTCCCTCTCCACTGTCCATGGTTATTGAGTTTGATAAATGGGAAGGAGGAAACCACCTTAGACAAGCCCCTTCTGCTTAGTTTCTTTAAATGGTTGACAAAAGGTCTAGTCAAACCTATTTCCCTGTTCCCAGTGCTAGTCTTTCCCTCTGTTCTCATGCCAGATACAAGGAGCATTATACCCAATGGCAACCAATGCCAAAACCTACTCCATTCTTTAAACAGCAGAGCCTGAGTGTGGTCCTACAGACCAAGGCTCTCAATCAGTGATGAAAAGAGCTTGCACATGGAAAAAAGTGGCATTTCTGGGGATGCCATTCCTTGCAAGAAATGGAGCACAGACATTCTGCAGTACTATCCAGAAGAAATGGAAGACAAGACTGAAGAAGTTCAAAACCAGTTGCTTCAAACGGAAGAACATCAAACAACTTTCTTCCACACAAGCAAACAAATCCTAGTAATTTCTAAATGTTTCCTTGGTATTTCATTCAAAGGGTCAGGAATTCCTGGCGACAGAAATTTTTACCCCGTTAAAGGAATTGAAACCTTTTTCTCCCTTACCTGGGGAACACATTTAGTATCAGCTGTGTAACAGATTATGCATGCACGTAAGTTAATGCCTCCCCTGGCAGTGGTTAATAAATGATCCTGGTAACATCAGAATCATATCAAAATTCCACCACAAAGGATAAAACTAATTTACAGGGAAACAGCTTTGTGCTGAGCTAGAGCTGCAAATCAGGAGGACTAAAGCCCAATTTAGGCACACTTCTGTCTAGGCTACGAACAAAAATTTCAGCTGAGGAGGCATAGAAGGCTGGAAGAGCTGGTGACAAACAGAGAATTCAATCCAAAAAGACCGGATGGCAAAGAGAAGGTGGATTCTCTGAGAATGACAGCTGGAGAAAAGAAGTCCTGGCATGCAAGAAATTCAAGGCAGAAAGCACTTTCCATGCCTCCAGGACTGCTGGAAATTAGAAGTATTCCAGTAACTTAAATTCAATTGCTTATAACATCACAGCTCTCTAAGCGCAGACTGCTCTGGAAACTGGAAAAAAATATCCCTACTTCCAGTATCACCCAGGCAGTTCATTTTTCATGAGACTGGCACCATGAACTTGTACTTCTCTGGATCTTGTAGATGTACAAAGCCTAACTAAAAAAAAAAAAATCCAGTGATTCGCAGCAATCACCGGAGAAGTGTCTAGGAAACTTCTGAAGGTTTGACAGCGTGGCACCATGGTTACTAAGACAATACATGACACAAAAGCCTGCTGTATACCAAATCCCTTTGTGTCTAACCATCTGGGACAGCAATTCCTTTCATTTAATAGGGAAAAGCCATGGCATTTTAGAAATGTGGCTTTTCAAACAACTCCCCAAATTTTTCCATTGTTTTTTAATTTTCTAAAATGTATAGATGTGCTAAATTTGTTATTTTATTCATTACTGTCAGGACATATGACAGAAAGCAGCTGAGATAAGGGTCTTTTGTTCTGCAGGTGAACAGAGTTCGACTCTAGGAAGAGCCAGATTACCATCCAGCAATGCCTTGATGTTCTCCATTTTTAAACTGAGATAATATCTACCTATACTCACAATTGTAAAGTAAAAGCTAGAAAAAAACCCCATATTTGCAGTTTTTTGGGAAAAGTCACTTACTACAGGTAACTAACTCTTCTTAGGCTACTCACTTGTACTTTTCATAGCAGGGAGGGTCTGGTACGCGAATTAGGATAACCTATACAGTTAAAGGCCTAATTACTCAATTGCAAAGAAGAGAAATTCCAAAGTGTCACTCAGGAACAGCTTTCTGAGACAAGGAAAACTAGTCAGCTTTAAGTTACTATAGAAACAAGCAACACGCACTGCCATACACAACAGAAGAATTTCAGAATTACATAAATCCGAGACCCCCAAAATCTTGCATATATCCCTCTCGTCACCAAGCCACAGGGCACTATTCTGCAAGCAAGCTCTTCTGGATGTGGTACTTTACCCCTCTTTTACCTTTTCTACTACCAATCCTTTAGTCAAAGCATCTGCAAGGGCATGGAGAAAAATCTGCCTCAGTCTCAAATTCACTATGTCTACAGTTCTTACCCCTCCACACCCCCTTGGGCTGTGACTTGACGGATGCCAGTCCCAGCAGCTGGTCTTCAGACAAGCTTACACAGTAATTGACTTGACATGTTCTTGAACACTTATGCATTATTATTTTGAGCTTACAGGTAGAAAGGTCATTGTATAAGGGCATGCCTCCCACACAACCTGCAGTTCTCCTGAAATCATGCCCTGGAACACAACATCACATCTGCTGTCACAGTACTGACATGTGAGAAAGGTTAACAAAGACTGAGCCAGCTCCTGTACACATCCTGCACCATCCCTTGCTCACACCTGGAGCCTCTGCTCTTCGTTGAGCTGAAACCTGCTATGGATGCTTCTCCAGAATGAAACTTCAAAAAACAAATAAAAATAAATCTGTGGGATGCTGCTCTGACCTCCAGCACACATAACCAGACTGCTGGTGCAGCCCAAGCAGCACTGCTCTGGGAGCTCTGCCTCTGCAGTGGGAAGGCAGCTGGGCTTTGCCACACCTCAGCAGACCACAAATACAGCTTCAGCCACTTGACACCAATCCCAAATACTTGGTGTCTTCGTTTGTTTGTTTGTTTTTCTCCAATCAATCATCCCCTTTAAGTCAAATTCTGGGTTTTCCTGTTGTGAGGAATGGGGATTCATTGCTTCAGCCTGGCTTCCTCTAGGACACATAAGGAGGAGAGATAAGCTCTCCCTTTCAGTCAGTGCTGACCACAGATAAGCTGAGGGGCTTTATTATTTTCCACCTGGCTCTACCAGCAGAACACAAGCAAGGATAATCTGAAAACCCGGCAGGCTGAGGAGTAGAAGAAGCAAATGCTTCTTCAGCAAGTCTAAGCTTGCTAACAAGGTTTAAGCAACAGGGCACATTATTTTAGACTCAGGAAGTAACCAAATCTTGTAATTCCACAGGAAAGAAAATTAGTTCTCCTCCCTAGGAAAACTGAGGGCAAATAGCTGATGTGCATAACCATTCTTTGGAGACCAACACATACTGGCAAAGCTTTTCAAACCAACCTTTAGCCACATTAACTCCCTTTAACACAAAGGAATTTGAAGACCACAGTCTAACAGATGAGGAAGCTTTGCAGGGAGGCATGGGTAGCATCACTTAAAGAGTATCAAAGAAATGACTGAGCAAAAAAGAAGTGAGGGGGCATTTAAAATATACTGTAGTTCTAGTACTGCAACAAATGCCAGGAAATTCCCAAGTCCTGCCTTTTATTTTGTCCCAAAATACAATGGTATGATTTAAGAAGGGTGTGTGAAAACTTACTTGGTGCACCTTAACTGCGCATGCTGCTGCCCACAGGCAAAGAAAATGTACTCCAAATACCACGGCACTGTAAAGCCTGGACTTCTTACCACCTCAAGCTAAAATGGAACAGATGCACTTTTAATACCCCTGTCACCCTGCCCATCTTTATAGATAAAGTCCGTCCCCTGGAATAAAAGAAGACAGACAGCATTTGCAGAAATACAGAAGCAGATTAAGTGAATTCCTAAACCCATTTCAACAACTGTGCTTCTCATTTATGCTCATGTGCTGCATTCTCCAATGGTTTTTAGTGGTTGCCACATTCCTAAAGACAGCTATCAGCATGGCAATTGCCATTACAAATCTGCAGTTCCATCTTTAGACTTAACATGAAATAAGGTCACAGAAATGAGATGCAAGAAAACAATGTACTATCTGTTTGATGTACTATCAAACATTTGGAAACTCTTAGTCAAACAGCTGAGACAATGTTTCTGCACTCAAATAATGTGCTCTGTTCATTAAAATGCTGCCTAGGACTTTAAGTAGATTTTCTCTATGCTTCCACTTCCAAGCTGGTTTCTTCTGTTAACTCAAACCCTATGTGGATGCTTGTCAGCCCCGATTTTCAGCAGATAGCCTACACTTCAGAGATATTTCTAAACTAAACTCCCAAGGTGATCCCTCCACATAATGCACTGAAATATTTACTACTGTGGGCTTAAAAATTTCCAGGTATCTCCCTCAGAGACTGTTTTTTTTTCCCCCAGTGAAAAGTCTCTGATACCTATGGGCCAGGACCAAGAAATATGAAAGAAATTGTTACCAGAAAAGGATTCTTAAAATTAATTTGAGAAAGTTCTTTTCACTGAAGCTAGTGGGGCTGTAGCTCAGAACATTTTGTCAGAAGAAACACTCAAAAGTCAAATATTCCAGTGCTTTGAAGCATATACTATTTAAGAGACAGAAAGTAATTTGCGAAATAATCCAAATTAGAACAACAAAACCACTCCTCCAGAAACATAAACACACAAAGCAAGATGCTCTCAGTATGCCACAAGCAGGCACAGCTAAGATCTGCAGATCATTTGACTTACTGCAATTCTTTAAAATGTTTCTGTTAAAAATAAACCAAAACACTTAGATAAGCAAATTCAAACATTCTGTTTAATCAATGGCCCCTAACAGTGTGCTACAACATTGCCTGTCAATTTTGAAAAAAAGATACAGCATTTTATTTAAAATAGAAAGAAGAAATACTCATAATTAAAACAAGCTGGAAAGTACCCTTCAGTGAGGAAAAGAGTAACCCTGGGGCAGTGATTGGGACAAGTCATTGAAACGGGGCTTAGATTTGACAAGTCACACAGTGAGCTCAGGGGCTGTACAAGCAGTACACTGTGCAGCACACACAGATAACGAAGACCCCACTACACACATGTCAATGGGTAACCTACATCATGCAATTAAATATTTAGGGAAATTAGGGCCTGCACAGAGCTCTGCAGCAGCCACTGCCTCCTGACACTGACTCTGGAAGAGAAGCTCTGCATCAGCCTCTGCACAAACTCTGCCCTGAGAAAGGATAACTCTCACCTTTCATGGGTAGTTGTGGCAGAGCCGTGATGCTCCAGGTGACCAAACCACTCCCCTCAAGGCTTGTACACTTAACAAGTAGGAAAAAGTTATGCAGTGCCAAAGACTTCCAGGATCAGAGCTCTTATGCTGACTAGACAAATAAATTTACATTATATGCATACAGACAATACTGGATGTCAAAACCTGGCACGTCAATGAATGAGATTGCGTATTTTCTGACACAAGAGTTTCAAATGAACTCACACTTTATGCGCCACACAAATGTGAGGGGAAAAGGCCTTACTGCTGAACCATAAAATATTCTGCACATTGCAATACCAAAAAACCCCACAAAAACCATTAATGCTCTCTATAGGACTTTTAAAACATTTGATAATGAGTGCACCACAATCCATGACATCAGAACCACACCTTTTATAGCACACGTGAAGGAATGTATCTGTCTTGCTATCAGAACATCATAAAACCAGATTTCCTAGGGAAGAAGCCTCTCAACTTTGCCACAGTAGAGCGAGTGAGACCAGACTGCAACAGCTATCCAAAAGAACACAGATAAGGACATTATGCATGCATAAAAATGGTGTCAGTCGCCAACTTGCACATGCATTTATCTGCAATTATAGCTTATTACGGCTGCAGTCATAACACAGTTATTCAACAAATTCTGAAGACATTAGCCTCCTGGAGAGTATGAAGTAGTTTTTCACCACCAGCAGAACCAGCTGTCTGAGGATTACTGCAGCGATAAAAACCTCTTTCCCTCTGTATCACCTTACAGCGACAGCAAGGACATCAAAGGAAGGGACAATGAACAAGCCATGAGTCTGGTTAAGTAGACACTGACAGAGCAGGAGTGCAGCAAAGAGATGGTTCTGAGAACAGTTACCCCAGAGGCAACACAGAGCAAAAAGAATGGATGCCAGTTCCAATGAAGAACCTGCCTGATGCCAGGCCAACACATAGCCACAAATTACACATCACGGCAGGAAAAAAACAGGCAACGTTACGTGCTTTATATGCTGCTTTTCTGACACATGGAATTAAGAAATTAGTAGGTATTTCTGCAGTCTCAGTTCTGATAACAGCAAAACTGCATCCCCAGAGAGGAGGGGACACTAAAAGGCAGGAAGGAACATCTCCTGGCAGAAGAAGACATAGCTTGCCAATCCAGTTGGATAGCACTGTGGGAACATCACTCTGCTGTACCAGCACAAGGAGTCTGGCCTCCTGCTCAGAGATAAATCATGACTTTGAAAGCTTCAGTAACAATTCATTAATAAATTACCCTTGTCTCACACCAGTTTTCGGTTTCAATATAGAATCTGACCTTGATTAAGACAGACTGGCAAAGAAATTATACAAAAAATAAACCAAAAGATACAGATTTTCAATTAAGCTGATCCATTAATTTTCATTCTTAAGTCCAGCTTTGCAGCTAAAAGAGGACACAGTCTCCCAAGGACAGCGTGTCCCCCAATTAAACACCATCCAAAGGGAACATACTGATTCAGTTGTAACAATTTAGCATTAATCCATTGTGGAATCAGACTTCGGTATATGACGTCACACTCTGTAGACCAATGTCTTTTGAGCAAGAAGGATTTATGTCATGTTCACATGGACAAATCAACATGAGACAATGAACAGGATTTCAGAGCTGGTACTACAAGGCTTTTCTGAATCACGGAGTTTCACACAGACAATGCTTCAAATATGCCAGGCAGAGCTTTGAAGAACCATCTTTATCAGGATTTCACAGGTGTGCATGACACATTTAGATTTTTAAGGTTACAGTACATTCCCACATACTTCAGACTCATGCAGAAAAAAATACTCCCCCAAGCAAATTTACTGGCACTTTCTGACCAGTATTGCAGCAGTTAAAGAATTAGGAATGCGAAGTGTGCTGGGACTTGAACTCTGGGTGTGGTTACCACTAACCTGAAAGAAAGAAACAAGCCAATGCAAGAACCAGCTCATGTTTTGCCAGGGAGACAGAAACAAGAGTAAATTAAACTTAGAAATTGTGCTAACAGATACTAAGTGTCATTTTGAGTGTCATTGCCTTCAGCAGTGCAAAAGTTACAGAATTGACTGCACGTCAGGAGAGCCAGACATTCTGTTCCTGTTGAGCATTAATTTCTTGCCAGAAGATGCATGAAGTTTATCAGTGAAAACAAACACAAAAAAAGACAATTTCAGTTTTGTTTCATCTTCACAGCTTTCAATGACTGTCTGTCCAAGCAGTAATTTTCTCAAGCTTTTTAAATCCAACTATATTCATGTAATAAGGTGACAGTTTTCTACTCAAAACACAAGCAGAAAATTCTGTCACACTTTACATTGTCCTTAACTCACTCCTTTGTACCTGGAGATGGCACTCTCAGCAGTACCTAAACAAAGACTACAGAGAAAAAAGCTGTTATCAAAGATGAATACTCCTTCACCTCAGCCTTTATACAAAGGACTTCTTTGTATCCCTATCGCAATCAAAAATAGTATTGTCTTCCATACTCCTCTCCACTTCTCACCATCCCCCACCTTCCCTATTTAAACAAATATGGAAAGACAAAGTCTGCCTGCACATTTCAATTTACAACAGATTCCAAACTGATCCAAATGGCTGTTAATCAGAGCTGAACAGATACATGGATTTCTAGGAAAGGTTTTTCAGGAATGGCTCAGAACTACCCTCACTAATCTCTTTAAAGGTGATGAATATTTACAAGTGACAGGGTACACTGAGACAATGCACAGAACTTTCAAAATGCAAATTTTTACTCCAAATTCCTCCCCTTAAGAGAGAAATAACCCTTGTTCCAGACTTGCACAGCAACCTTGGCAAAAGCGCTTGTGCTCCAAAATCAATCCACAGTTCTTTTAACAAATTAATCTGTGTAGCTGGCAGAGGAAATCCCATCTTGCTACACTGGGCAGGAAAGGGCTGAAGATCCTTCAAAGCGTGTTTATGGAAGATCCCTTTCTGTCACTCCCCATTGCAGTAGATAAAAATTCAGAAATTCCCACCAGTCCCCAAGGAAACAGCAGCAGTGTGTTCATCCCCCGCCCAGCACCTGTAGCAGAGCACAAGTTTCTAAAGCACTGCTGAGCCATCAGCTGTCTCCCGAAGCCAGCAGACAGACAGCTTTTGTGCCTCCCTCCCCTGGCAGCTGCAGGGAGAGCTGTGGGGGCTGGGAGCAGGGTGTTCTCCCCAACACACCCAGGGGAGAGCATCAGCAAGCTGGACAAAAAAGGACTCAAGAAAATGGGGCAACGGAGCAAGCACACAGATGCCACATATTGACATCCTCTCCTTCCTTCCAGCTTGAAGTTATTTATTCTGAGGGCTAATGTTTAATACTGGGGAAATTCCAAGTCCACCCAAGGCTGGAGAATTTAAAAAAGAAAATGTGAAGCACAGTGCAATCGTACCTGCCTGCAGCATTTCTGGGAAAAGGAGTGAAGAGAAGCCTGTCTGACAAAACGTCTTAGTCACCCAGAGCTTCCATCAGCCAGGCTTCAGGAAGGTGCAGGTGACAAAGGACCAGAACAAACCCAAGTGTGTAAGCACTGGCATGCGGCCGGAAAGCCTCAGTCCTGCCCCAGAGCCAGCACCAGATGCCACCCTGGGGCGTGTGACAGCTTCCATACCACAGGCAACAGCTGGGTCACAACAAGTGGCAAAGTGAAAAAGCCACCGAAGGGAAGCAGCAGCTGAACAGGTGACAGCTCTCAGCAGAACCCAGCTGGAGCCCAGCGCAGTGAGTTCGAAGGGTGGTGGCCACAGCAACGGAATCTAAGCAGCAGGAAAAGCTGTAGCTTTCCCTGGAGCCAAGTCCTCCAAGTTCAGGCCATAAAACATAAGATAAAAAGCAAAACTGGCAGAGTAACCATAGGAGGGACAATGGGAGAACCAATGAAACATGCCTGGGTAACACTCACCACAGTCAGTGGTAACACATGAAATGCGTGTTCCCTTTTAAAAACTCTTCTGTGCCTTCCTCTGTGTTCCTTCAGCTAAAAACCTGCTGTTCTGCTAAACTCAGATAAGCAGTGATACTCAAATGTAGATACCTATCACATTCCTCTCAGGCCCATCCTGCAATTTTCAAGCTAAACAGGGAGTTTCACTCCACAGCACAGCTCAGGTAATGAACATCAGCTCAGCTTTGACAGCACCTTCTGGTTTTTAATGCTGTCACAGCCGGTCCACCAGCTGTTTTCTGCATGTACTCCTGCAAACTTAAGGGGCAGGCCAGGCAGCCGAAGTTTGAGCACTAAATTCTTGGATTAACAGGGGTTAGATAAGGCAAATGCATAAGCAGCAGCACTCTGAGGAAGTCAAGAATGGAAGTATAGCTGCAGGGAGGCTGGAGTGCAAGAGCTACACAAACAGTATTTCTCAAACTCTTTAAACATGTACAAACATACAAGCAGTGCCTGAAACTACCTAAAGATATGCACAGGCAAATTTCTCTAACACTGACTTAATTACAGTTAAATTAACACTACTGTAGATCCACATCCCATTAAAGACGTCCTAAGAAAACAAGAAATAAACAGGCGACTCATCCAACTTTATCACCTACCTTTCCTGTATCCCTTTATCAAGCCCAGACTCTGCAGCATCCAGGCTGCTGCCACATTCCATGCAACCATGGCCAACAGCATTCACCTGGCAGTTCCTGTGACCAGGTTTGGAGCCATTTTTTCCATTAACATGGGCTCCACTTGGAAACAAAAGGCTCAAAGGACTGATCCCTGTAACTTATTTTCTCCCTCTAGCTATTACAGATGAAATACTACAGAGCTGCTGGAGCTCCCTCATCCTTACAGATTTAGGAAAAAAAAGGAAAGCTGTGCCCAGCTTGCTTCAGGAAAGGTATCCCAATCAAAGTTAAGTAGAACATGTGAGCAGAGCCAAAGTTTGGCAGTGCCACTGGCTGTTCCTAATGAAGGCAGTTGCCACAGGGTGCATTTCAGACATGCACAGGCAGTTCTGACATGGATTTGGTCTCCCTTTGCAGAAAGTGACATTCAAAACTATTTACAAAGAAAATCGTCATATTCATCTTCCACAAAAAGATGACAGAGGTGCAAAGAGGCAAAGCACATCCCCCTCAACAATCCCACTTTCTTCCACTGTCCTGTGCCATACCAAAGGGATCCTGCTCCCTTCAGCCTTTCCTGTACAACAGGACTCAGCACAGTCAGAAGACAAACTGCCTTTTACTGTCCTTTACTTGTTACAGTAAGGTGATCACAAGACAGGAGCTGGGAAGGCTGGGATGGGCTCTAGAAGAACCTTGTTTATCAGTTTAGGTTAAGTAGCTTCTCCACAACCTACTCAGCACCTGCTATTCACAGAGGGTGTAAGAATGGTCTAGAGATTCCCCTTTCTGCTTTCCTCACTTTCATTCAACCTCAAGAATTTCCCACTGAAGGCACTCCATCCAACACCCACCCAAAGCTATGGCAGCAAAAAAGAACTGTAAGATAAACCACCTGAACTGGTAGGATGTCTCTATCTGGCATGTTTAACCAATTTTTGTGGAAATCTTGAGCCTTCAACCTTGCCAAGCAGTAACGTGATGCCTCCTAAAATGCTCCACTGACAGATTTTTGTTGTACTCACCAGAACTCTTTCTGTCCACCCCTAAAACAGTAACTCTGCTGGCTGTGCAGTAAAGCTGCGACACTCCCACCCCCTTTTACATAGTAGAAACAAGAATCAGGGTCCAGAGACAGACAAATGAGAAAACCAGTCTGAGGCAAAAGAGGTCCTGCTGAGCAGCCCCTCACTGCTCTAAATGGCTCCCTCCCTATGCAGATACAATTCCTGCAGTCAGCTCTCCTCTACCCCCCCTTCTGCTCTCAATGATGAAATGACAATACAGAGGTAAGGCTTGCCTCTCACAGCCTACAAAGCAGCCTACAACATGGGAATACAAATCACATCCCATCCAAACCTCACACTTGTCAAGACAAGTGGTTTCTAAACCTTTTTTTAAAATAGAAACAAAACCAAAACAACAAAAACAACACAAAGCAGACCACAGCTTCCCTGCTTCTAGGTCTTCCTCACCCTTCCAGGAGTTCAAAAAGACTCTCTGGTGATCTCAGAGAATATCAGCTCCTTGTTGTTGATGAGCAAATAGCTGCTCTGTTGAGCTGCCCTATGAAAGCAGGGGTTCCTTTATTTACAGTTTCTTTCCTCCTTTCCCACCAGTTATTTTTAAGGGATTGTTTCCTGTTTTCACTGCTTTGCCTCCATTTGTCATTCAACACAGCCATTAAAGTAGGAGGGAAGTGCAGGAGAGCAGACCAACACAAAGCAAACCTTCAGGGTTCAGCAAGCAAGGGATTAAATGTCATCTCTTCCCCCCTCAGCCTCACCTCTCTCTTGAACACCCTCCAAGACGTTATGTAAATATGGCTTATCCTCCAGCATATACCCAGATTCTGACAGCTTTGACAGATTAGACACTTCAGGATGGATGAGATAAGCAACCTATTCATCCCAGTTTGTGACAGCTACTTACCCTCCCTCTGGCTGGTCCATTTTGGATCACAAGCAACTTGTTCTAGAAAACCCCTGCCTATATCTTGGAGCTAGAAATGGTGCCACAGCAGTTTTTAGAGACAAAAGAAGAGCAATAGAACTCAGACACTCTTTCTTGTTATGCTGTTGATCTGCAGACATTGTCTCCCTACCACCTCAGCACTGGATGTGCCATTTTCAGGGAACTGTAGTCAGAGAAAAAAAGAAAACAAAAAGAACCAAAGGGTCTGGAAACAATTTAGAAGGATGCAATCCACAGAACTACTGACCTTTCCTTAAGCCTTTGCTTACAAATGTGCTGGCAGCAGCCTCACAAACCCTCTTGATGAAGGTTGTACTGAGTAACTCAGATGCAGTGTAGTTCCTACAACGCTACTGCTCCTCAGCATAGCTCTTCTGCAACTTGTAGAAGTATGGTAGCCTCTGAGGACAATAAATACAAAGCTATCAAAGGTTAAGGGTAACACAACTGGCTTTGAGTAGATAAAGGGTTGTTTTACTGTTTTAACACCTTTTCAGATATCTCAAAGCTCTTTGCTCTCTGTTCATGCATTCTTTACTACAGCCTGACTCCCATCCATCACCTGATACTCAAACACATGGGCTATCTATAAAGGATAAAGAATAACTGTTGTAGCAGAAGCAGAGTCAGAAGCATCTCTGCCAAGTCCATTAGCCCCCTCCAAGAGTTCACATGCTCCTATTCACATGATTCTATGGTTCCCCAAGGCTGCTGCTGTAATTGTAACCTTCCCACCCTCCTCTCTCTCAGCCACACCGTGGGGCTGCCCCAAAGGTGACAGTGCATTGCACTAGAAGCAGATGATGGCCAAGGGATGGAGGGAAAGGAAAGATAAAAAGCAAAGTGTTGAGACAGGAACACAAAGACTCTGAAATAAAATTTGGTTTTAAGCCAGCTCAGGGTATGGCTAAGCTAGTCTAATGAGGGAGTGCAGTTTGTGCAGCAGCACATCACACACAGAAAGAATCCTTACACAGGTATCAGAGAGCAATTAAGGTTTAATTAGGCTCAGGACAGACAAATCAACACCAAAGAGGAAACATATTACATATGAAACTGAATCATGCAGGGATACCAGAATGGTAAAGGGCACTGAGATGGGAGAAAAACACCACAATCCAAAACCATCAACAAGGAGAGAAATCCGCATCTGAGATGGCAACGGCCACTCCTGGAGAAGGTACATTTCTGCTCCCAGGCAAAAGTAACCTTCACTTTATGGGACTGCAAAAATGAACATATTTCAGCAGTGAAGAAAAAAGCAACTAAAATATACCAAAGCATCAGGAGATCCTAAGCTCACTATCTGACAGCTCAGACTGCACAGCTGGGCAGAAGGGACAACAACAGTGAAGACAAAAGCAGCTTCCCAAGGCACAAACACAGCTGACCCTTTCATTGCATTAGGAAAAGCAGATATCCTACCAATACCAGCTAAAAAAGGGTGTAGTCCTCTCTAGCAACGTGTGCCACTGTGGAAGTGCATCACAATACCTGGTGCATCAGAGTGCACTGCTGCTGATAAAAGGCCATGCTGGGGAACACATGGTGCACATGCAGGAGGGCTTAGCTCAGCAGGGCTGTTCTCAAGAGAGTCAAGAAGGCTGTGTAGGTACTGCTCCTCTCAAACCATACATTCCCTGAGGGTTGGGTATTTCTTTTTCCTTAGAACAGTGCCACCTTATTTCTTGATACTACTGTAAACAGACTCACCACACGAACTGGTTTAGGGAGCTGCTGATTCAGAGCATCAGCAACTTCACATTTTAAAAGTTCTCCTTAAGAGGTAGAACAAGCTGAGCACACAATAAAGGAGTTTTAGGAAAAAAAAAAAGTACAAAGGGTATAAATAAGCAACCACACAGTGCAAACCTGGATAAAGCTACTGCAAGGAAGATACTGAAAGTTTCTAGGCTTGCTAATATACCACAGATCACAAGACAGTTGCATTCCTGGCTGAGTACGCCAGCTTCTCTCACTGATCTTGCAAGAGAATGTTAATGAGACCTACCTGGAAGGCTTTAAAATTTAGGGGAGTATTGCTCTGGCAGGAACTTACTGGTTAGTAAGTCAATCTGAAACACAAATTACCTTTAATGTAAATGCACCTTTCTAAGCAGTTAAAACACAAACAAAAAAAAAATCCATACCAATCAAACAAAAACAAACCAAACATCAACCCAAAAAAACCCCAACATACAGATCTGCCTTTGGAGAACTGCAAATAAGAAAAGCCGGTTAGTCTAGCAGTCAATCCTGCAGCACAGGAAAAATGGAATTTTTTCAATTCCTGTCTCCTTTATTGTTGCCAGCTAAAGGCTTGGTTTCTTACACAAACTCGGTGGGAGAATAGACCAGACTTCCCTGAAATATTCTCCTGCCACAAAATTTCTGTATTGCGAAGTACCACTCAATTAACAACAGTTACGGTCAAAAGAAGTGTCTCTTGCACTGTAATAAGTGAACAAAAGTCAGACCCCTGGATTCTACCGCGCCAAGAGCCATAGAAATTCCAGGAGAAAAAAACAAAGACAGAAAAGCTTCCCAGAAAGGAGTCTGCTCATAAGACACAAACTACTTTATTAGCTTCAGTTCATTTACATGCATTAGTAATTAAAAAATAGCTGTTTGGCTGGTTACTTAAAAGAAGACATGGTCACCAGGATGGTTCTTTAACATCCAAATACTGTAGCATAAACCAACAAAAAGGCAATAGATCTAACTAACTTTTCCCTTTAGGTCCTATCCACAGCAGGGCTCTACCAGAAACAGTGAAAAGAAAGGTTAAACTGTATTTATCTAACCACTACAGGCAGAGATGAGTGAGGATAAAGCTGATTTAGCATCGATGTTACCACCTCACTTCATGGATGAGATGCATGTAGTTAAGTTCTAGAACCAAAAACTAAAGTTCAGGGTCAAGATCCCAGACCTATCATCTGTAGATGACTTTGGACAAAAAAAAACCCCTCAGTTTCCCTGGATGAACAGGGAATGTACCCACATTTCTGAAACACTTGCAGATCCCAAGAGCAAATAAGCCCATATCATTACAGCAGTGTAAGAGAATATATGCAAAGAAACACCCAGTTTTAACAGTGTGTATCCTTCCTCTTTCATGCAGAAAATCTTAGATTGAGTTATCTCCTCCCCCACTCCCATGTCAGGAATAGGATCCTTATTTTTTTAAGCCAACCTCCAATACAGCACACTGTAACATGAAATGACAAGTTATCCTTTTAAAAGTAAATAACTGAACCTAATCACAAGTTCCACACAGACTTTCATATTATTAAAGCGACATTTCAATATACTTAAAACCCAGGACTTTCTAAGCACAGGACTCCCAACATCCTTAACGCTATTCCTGTCTCCAGGCCTGCTTCTCTGAAAAACATTCACCCACCCAATTTTTGCCTTATCAGGAACCTGCTACATTCCAAAGGGCTGTGCTCAAGGTTGTAATGCTTTTTTCCAGGCATTTTGCTGACTATTTCAATGCCAAATACGGCCCTTTGCAGGATGCACTTTTTTGCAGGAACTCAAAACTTGAGACATTTCAACAGGGTTGCACAGCACTGCTGACAGAAAGTAGATTGCTGTTTACTTCAATCAAAGAGAAAAAGTGTGTCACTTTGTGTATTTTTAAAACTGAGAATTAATAATTGATATTTGCCTTCACACAGTCCTTTGATCCCAAAGTAAATCAAGCTAAAGGGATACATTCAGCAGTACAGCTGCCCCTGGGGTGAGGCACTGGACACCTGCAGGCTGTGCAAGATGGAGAAGAGAAGAAAAGGCAAAAGAACATGAGTTTGTAACAGGGTGCTGAGTCCTGGCAGAGCAACGAGACTTTCTCAGGACTGAGAGACTGAGTTGTAGACAGCACAGTGTTAAACAGAAGTGGTTTGCTACTCCCAGTTTTCCCCTACAAATAGCAACCCCTCCCCACTGCCTACAGCACCGGCTGACATCTCCCAGGCACACTTGGTATGCACACAGAGATAGGACACACTCTGACAGGTTTCATTTGGAGCCATCTTCAAGGACATATTAAACGATGCAGCCAAATCCACTTAAATACCCAACAGAGTATCAGAATAAACCCGTTAAAAGGATTATTCTACATACTAGTTGATTTCTACAACAGTTGCTTGTTGCAAAAGCCCTTTAAACGAATACGAGCTAAGGAAATCACCTTGGGGCTGAGGCAGAGCACATAGCCAAGAATAAGAGATCAGCTATTTTAAAAGGTTCGACAGTAGAGAACCAGACCCAGCTCTGCTGAGTTGCTCTAAGTGCCTCAGATAGTAATCCTATTTCGGGAACATAGGGAGTGCTCTAGGCTCAATGAGTCAGCAGGGTGGGGCATTTTTTTTCCATGTTTGTGGACTGAACAGGAACAGAAAAAGCAAAAGAAGCTGGAAGCCAGAAATGTAGCACCTGGCTGGTGCACAGGCAGGAATTCAGCAGAGCTAAGTCAGAAGAGTTCACAAATCTCTGCAGAGCCAGCAGTCACAGGTAAAAATAGAAGTCTTATCTGGGAGTCACATAAGCATTCAAAATAAAACTGAACAGAGAAACTGAAAAGATGTTTCAATGCTGTAAGCTACTTGTATTTTCTCTTGATGACTCTTGCCCTCTCCTTGATCAAGACAGAGCTTTTAAAGCAAATCACACTATTTGACAGAAATCTTAGTTGGACTATTAGGCCAGGACATGACATTTTCTATTTCAAAGCAAACAAATGTAAAAAGGCCTAGGAATAACCTCTAAAACTCCACTTTCCCAAAAACACTCATCAAGGGAAAATATTCACATAGTTATAAGATGTAATACTACAGATGTCTCATTACAGTAATTGCATCATAAAAAATGACATGAAATCTTAGCCCATGAACACTCACACATACACTCCGAGAAAGCAACCACAAGTTACTGAAGGAGGTCCACTCATCTCTAAAAGGTGTGCTCACCTGGCATCCATCCTGTCCTCCTTCCAGATGATTTATGACCTAAACAACCTCTTGGCAGAAGGTGGACACCTTTTTAAGTCTTAGTAAAAACAAATAACTGTATCTTCTTTTCCATTTTCTCCTGGTCATAAGCAGTCAATGTATTTGCTGATGTAATAATTAAAACCACAAAGTACTTACATAGGCAACTGGAAAGGGAGTCAGTCATACAGATCAGGACATCATCAGGTCTGTCTTGCAAATACTTACTGTAAATATACCTTTCTCCCCATTTTCAGTCCTAGCGTTCCATTTAGATTTATTCTACAAAGCAGTTTCATATACCTGCAAGCCCTTAGACAGCTTTTACTCATTCATGCTCCCCCAGCAGCAGAAATAAAGCATCTGCCTAGGGAAGAGGTACTCTGCTTAAAGGACACCCCAAACCTCTTTGAGAAACCCCAAAGCAGCTGGATAATCATAAGTGAAATTGCTGAAGTTAAACAAGACTCCTCAGCATTAATGTTCCATTGTTATTTGAATTAACAGCCCTGGAGTCACAGGGAACTGGGTGTTCAAGTGTAAATTGTCTTTCTTGGCATTACACTCTCCCCCCCAAACACCAACCAATCAATTACTGCTCCACCAGCAACATTTGTAGGAGGATAGATTAGGATCCATGGTTAGAGGGGCTTTGTACTTGGGTGAGTTTTGTGATTTTTGTTTGATTGATTTTGGCTCAGAAAAAGAGCAAACAAAACCGCCAAAAATGCCACAGATAAATTCCCTGATCCAGTTCTCAGCATGAACCGAGAAATGAGCAGTTGCTGGCACGACTGACAGGGCAGCAGGTCACAGCATGAGGCTTTAGCACCAGAGACAATTTAAATCAAGATTTAGCCTCAAGGGGCATAATACAAAAATACTGGAACACATACACACAGATACACGTTGTAAGACAAGGCAGCTCATGCTTCAGATTTCAAGCAAATAAACCAAAAAAAGGAAGAAGTAGAAAACCCAGAAATTAATGCATACCCAGCAACCACAGCCACAGGCAAACATAATCCAGATTCTGGACTTATTTACTTAGAGAGGAAACTGAATGGGTTAATATGAACACAGAATTAAGGAGAAAAATAGAAATAGTGGAAGCAAGCATATGAATTGTAGAAATCAGTGAAAGGGCAAGCCCTCCAGCAACAGAATTCAAGGTTTTTTTCTTTTTGACAGTATTTTCCTTTAAAAGTTAAATACAGATATAAACTAATTTCTAAACACATACCTGTAGAGGAAGTTTATCAATTTACTAATTAAAGTGTGATCCAGGAGAAATGCACCAAATTTGATTCCAGGACACTAGAGCTCACAAAAATTCAGCTAAAACCCTGCGTTTCAAACACTCAAAAGACTGAGCTGCATATTTCCTCATTAACACACTTGGAAATTTATTTATGCAAATCACTATATTAAGATAAAAGCTTGCTATAAACCTAAGGCTGTTTTTCTTTTTAAGTTCCCTTTTCATTCTTTACATGTGTTTGGAAAAAAACTTGCAAATGACCCATTTCCTTACAAACCAGAAAACACAACCACAAAGCAACCAATCATTAAGTACTATTAAACAAGCCTGTTTCAATGTGCATCAGCCCTACATGGCAAGTGTCTATTAATGGAAAAACCAGTTTTAGCATCAGAATGTTTCCTTAACCAGAGGTTTTACAAGGAGAAAATTACAAGGAAAAGTTCTTAACAAAGTTTAGGTAGAACTCTCTAAATGTGCTTGTGTATTTGCATCAGTGCATATTTGCACATACAATGAAACCAGTCTGAAACACCTATATACGGAATAAAATATTCAAGTTGAAAATTCTTCCTCTTCAGATTCTTCTTGTGCACATATATATTCAGAACACATTTACAAAACAGATGATCAGGTCTCCTTCCTTGCTTTAAGTGGAGATACTGAGATTTCAAACATGCTCTGGAATGCAGGACAGGCACTACATGTAGGAAGATGTGTAACCCTTTATCTGCAGTAGAAATTTTATTGTGTTTATATATCAGCACAGAACAAAGCAGAGCTTAAATCACATTAGTACATATTTCAGTTTGAGCAGAGACCACAACAAATTATGTACAGGTCAGTGCTCAAGCCTGAGTGAATTTGGGGTAGTCAAGGTCAGGCCTAGGGCACGTTTGCTGAGCACACACACGACAGATCAGGCCCATTCGAATAGCCCCGACCACACCGGGGTGTGACACAACCTCAGCTGGCTGCAGACAATGGCCCATCTGAGAGGACGGCACCTTCTGGTGGTGTCTCAGATATTCTAGAGACATAATAAATGTATTTTTCTCTCCACGAATACTGAAAAAACTCTGAATACTGAATACTAACCAAAACTCATTTTGAGAGAGACCTAGCTCAGAGGACTGGGCAAAATGGAAAGAGCATACCTAATGTTTTGATGTAAACACCATTTCATCACTTTGTCAGGCCATTTTTCCCTTTAAGATGGCAGGTGCAGTATGGCTAAAAGAATTATTAAATAAAGAAAAAATGCTTTCCAAATTACATTATTGTTTCCATAGCACCTATCCAGGAGGCATGACAGATGCATATGGACAGCTAACACAGTTCTCCAAGAGGTACAAGAAACTTCGAAACAAAATTACAGTTCTGAACTACCTGCCCAGCATAGCTCTGAGCCAGCTCTCAGCCACATCAGTGTTGCTACTGAAACAGCATAACTCGCATGCATGTCAGTTTTAAAACATTTATAACCTAAGCCTGTGAAGACCCTATCAGCTCTTTTGAAATCAGAGATCAAGCCCACTATTGAACTTCAAAATCAAAGTATCTTGGGAAATTCTGGTTCAGGTAGTTATACAGAAACAAACAGCTAGTGCTGTGGAGCTCCACTCACAGCAAAACAGTCACTAGAAATCCCCTGGCATTAGCAAGACCTCGATCAAGTCTTTCCCAAGATACTGTTAGAGGTCTCAAGAGTAGCTACTGGTGTGTTCAACTATTAAATAAAACAAAAACAATAATCCAAGCAAAAAAACCAAACACCAAAATTTGTTAAACTCTCTTGCTCCTTCCTTGCTACTTACTCCAAATACCTTCTTTCCTGGTATTTTTTCCTACTGAGAACACTGACCCTTTTAGCAATACAGAAAAACTGGTAATGGCAAGTTGACTTCAGCTCTGTGACTGCATATTTCACTCAGTGCATACAGAAGTTGCAAAATCAATTTGGATTAGGAAGGGTCAAACTGATGTATAAATCCTATGTAAATATTTCTATACAAAGCAGCATGGTTGCTCAACAACTACAAAAGAAAAGGTTTATGGGTTTGTGCATAGCTGTGCTCAGGAGGACCTTCAAGAAATTCAGCAAGCCAAATAGAGGAAGTGCCTCCCCAAAGCCTAAATGGGTGCAGTGACAGGTCTGCATTCTCTGCGTTGTGTGTTCATACGTCACTTAAGAATACAGGGAAATGGAAAATAATTGTCTTCACTGTGGCCTCATATAAATTCATAAGCTATGAGAGACCTTCTGCTTTCACATGAAGCAGAACCCAGCCCTCATCTGAATGGCAAGAGCACCAGACCATGTAAACCGCCTCAGAACTGCAATCCGTCTCTCATCCCTGTCATGCAGTACAGATCAATTCAAGAAGGCAGTCAGGCCTGTAGCTCAATACACCACCTGAAACACCAAAGGAAAACGATGGAATTTGCTTGATCCCTATCATCTGAAAACAGCATGGGGACCATCAGTCAGGTCTGCCAATGGCCCTTTTGCCAGAAAAAAACTGAACTGTTGCATAAGTGTAAGACAGCAATTGGTTTCCAGGTTCCCTATTAAGGTGAGCACACACTGGCTCTTCTGCATATACTCAAGGACTAAACACAATCCTCTTTGTCACACACCAGCCCCCTCACCTGATCAGATACATGCTTTTCATGAGTTCTGTTACAGCAGCATCTGCCTCTGGGCCCATCACAGTCAGAGGTTCCAAGGGAAAGAGGGCAACAGCAGACCATGGAGAACTCAAATGGGTTACAATTCAGCATACTTCATTCCTATGAGTAAGTTCCTCAGGAAAGATGCCAATGGAAAAAAGGCTGAACAAAAGATTCACCCAAACAATTATTCAGGTGACTGTTAAGCCCAATGTATTGCTCACGTTAAGTGCACCAGCTTTCTGTCAGAGTTAGAAGCAGCTCTTGAGGGCCTCTGAGGATCATGCTTACATGAGCTGAGAGACAGACACTTATTCCAGCTTAGGAAGCCTTTGAGACAATACTCTGGATTTGACTAAAACATTCTCTTCCCGATATCCATTTCCCCAAATCAGGAGACACAGACGATCAACACTAGGACTAGAGAAGTGGTGTACGTCCCCAGGCTGAAGAGTGTATTTTCATATGACAGCTTGTCAGATTTTCCTCCTTGCAATTCAGATTACACTCACCAGCTTTCTAATAAAGAAAAACAAGAAAAGTAAAACAAGGAATGGACTGTCACTGCAGCCACTGATGTAGTGCAGGATGCCCATCACCTATACAAGACACTTTTAATCCCAGCTGAGCACTGGCTTTGGCATCCACCCCAGGCTTAGGTGGGAGAACTGCAATAGAATTTTGCAACTGGACATTCTCTGCTGGCTGATCTAGAAATTCAAATAAGTAATTGATACAGCTGGAAAAGGCAAATTTGTTCATCCAAATACCATGATTTCCTCAAAGACAGTTGAGGCATTATTGTGTTTTCTCAGAGTGATGTCAGTGATTTCATCCCTGTCAGACTGAGAGGTCCAACAACCACCTCAGGAGTGTGTAAAGCAAAAGTGTCCTACCCAGGGAAGGGACTCCCATACTTGTTCTACCTAAAAGGATTCAAACAAAGTGAACAGTTTATAGAAGTGACAGGCAAAGACAGGGGAAAACACCCAAGTCTTCCAACAGTGATCTACTGTTTTGAGCATATTACTATCAGAAACATCATGTCATAATGTCACTTCGGGCCACTATAAGAAAATCTCCAGAACAGCTCTAGGTTAGCAGGAAGCAGAACTGAAGATGAGGCAGTGAATTATGAACTGAGGCAGCTGGACTATCAGTCACAGAAACAAGTGTTCTGTGCCCTGGGTCACTCTAAGCACCATAACCTAACCTCTTTTGGGAAGCCCTGAGCCCAGCCAGAGACTGTCTTCCTGGGCAGTTATACCCCGTGATGGAACTGCACTGCAGCAAATCAGTGCTGTGTTCCTATGTAACACCTCCCAAGTGCCAACAGACCAATTACATTCACTTTCTAGCAGCTCAGATACATTTGGAGCCTAATGCTCCAGGGAACAAGGTATTTTCCTTCAGAACAGATTACTCTAGGAAGCTGCTGGCCCATTTCAGAAGAACACACAGATGTGACTGCAGGCAACTGAGGGTTTTGTTGGTTTTTTGGTGGCTTTTTGTGTGTTGGGTTTCTTAAAACTGTCCTAACAACAGCCTGCTCCAGCCTCACCCATCTTGTGGGTTCAAAACGGGCACTCCTTCTCCAGCTCTGCAGCCAAGGGAGTACATAATTGCTGATAACAGAATAGCTGGTAAATACCTCATCAGAGAAGTAGCTGCATTTCAGTGTGGAGTCTAGAATATTCTGAAGTTCTTAAGAAGTAAACACACACAGTGAGCCAAGGCTGCACAGTGCACTTTTCCACACATCAAGGAGAGGAGCTGGAGATCAAGTACACCGAGTTACTCACTAATAAGTAACTCCTCCTGCAAGGGCTGCCTGCTTAGATTTCAGATAATACTGTGTGATCCACTGCAGCCTGCCATAGTTGCTACTGTGCTGTTGTCATAGACCAATCTGCAAGTAATTTCAGGCTTTTGGACACTTCAGAACTCATGCAAAAGTTCCTGAGGAGGATGGGGTGTTTTTTAGGGTTTTTAAAAATATATTATTTTTAAAAGAAGGAAGGTTGTGGTGGATCTACTCTCCTGCAAAAGAATCCTTATCCTCCACAAGATAAAATAAATAATAATCAAAAAACCCTATCTCACACAGTGGTAGAAGATTGGTGAAATGACTGCAAATAACAAAATAACAGAAGGTAACAACTAGGCAAAAGGCCTGTAATACCAACGGACACAATTCAATAGTGTAAACCAACACACTGAACTTTATCAATTCACTCTTCCTACAGGGCAGTCCTTGTGGATTCTCACACACATACTCCTCACTTACCCATGTAACCATGGGCAACTAACTTGACTCCAGCTGCCACATTTGGGCAGAGCTTTCTCTAAAGCAGAGACTCCAATTACATTTGCAATAATCTGATTACTACATGAGCCATAACCTGGTTAAGAAAGGGTCTGAGAGATACCATTTTGGCAGTTAGGAAGAAGACAAAAGGGAGACGGAGACGCGCTTTGTTGTTTTAGTAACAGATAGATTTGCAAACTGCAGCCAGATTTTGTGACAGAAATACATCACGTTGTCCTACACAGGACAATTTTACCGTTTAAAACACATACAGTACAATTTGAAAAAAGTTTAGAGAAATTATGTATTTGCAATACTGTCTCAGCAGTTAGACAACATTCAAGGATTTACTTACAGCTTATGGTTACTTTCACATCACTTGTAATTTTAAGATATGATCAGAAAAGCAATCTACTTTGTCATCAGTGGCCGAAACCTGCTTTGTACTCAAACTGGTGTTTTGGAAGTACTTCATTTACATGCAGCTCACCCAAACTAATCCATGCCAGCATTTCTCCAGTCACTTGCAGTCTACCCCTTCATCTATCTGCCATTCAACCTGGACTAAAACACCATTTCTTTTCCTACATGTGCCAGCAAAAGATTACTAAAGCCAACAATATTTCATCAGGGAAGAACAGGATCAGGCCCTTATTATTCTTTCCATGCTTATCTGACTGAGCAGAACAAATCAAAGAGGGGACAGTAAAAAAAAAAAACCCAAACTGCTGGTCTTTGTTTCTCTGGGGAAAAGCAAGCTCCAGATAAGCTGTGCCTCCAATCAACACTCTGATTTTCATGACCAGCAATATGCTTCCCTATGGTAATTGAAATGGAGCAATTCTCAAACAGCTTGCCAAGTCTCACCTCATTAACCTTTATGGACTGACCTCTAAAATTCCTTGAAGCTGAAATACAGGTCCCCCTTGCCTCTGCATGATAACTGTTTACCACTAAGAGGTTGGGGAGCAAGGGAGGGCATTAGAGAGCAAACTGCTAAACATGCTAGTACTGGAAGAAGAACTGTTTCCAGGCTATTACTGGGACCCAAACCTTCACAGGCTTAGGCCTCCTTTGTTGGCCCTTCTTTCAGATAGCCTGCAGAGCCAAATTTGGAATACAAATCACACTCCCCGCCCACAACTCTTCCTTTAAGAGTCAGTATATAGCTCTCATGTGTTGCCCAGTAGTCAAAAAAAAGCATTTCCTAACCCACACTTGAAGGTTTAGCAAATTCTCTAATTAAACCTTATTTTTCTTTCATGCCAAATCTGTTACTCAGGATGCCTCCTTGCCATTCCAGTCAACTCATTTTATTACTTTTGCTCAAGTCTCAGTGAAGCATTTCTGTGGCAGTGAAAAGCAAGCTGTCAATGAAGGAGTGACTGAACATAGTACTTAGCATTTTATCCAAATATCCACACCAGAGGTATTAGACAAATGGAAGCACTTAGGAAAGACAGTACAGCAATTAGTTCCACAAATTAGCAAGCTCCTAGCTTTCTTTTTCTCAGCATTAGCTTGAGATAGCATAACTACAAAAATCAAGAGCATAATGTTCCAGTTTTGCACCCTGGAAGTCTGTACATGGGGCCATGTATATTTACACTAAACAACAAAAATCTTCAAGGTTAAAACCACACCCATCAACTGCTTTGCTAGAGATGAGAAAACACAAGAGACCAAAGCACTTCATTCACCAATATAATTTCACTGCTTTAAAGTACATCACCTACACACACAAGTAAATCACTTCATAAGTCACTGCAAAGCTTTAAGGCTCTAGCCACCAGCTCTGCAAAATCACCATGCTGGAATCACCTGAGTCCAATCATTTTGGTATACAGCACAGCATTCCAGTGGTCATCACAGTACCGATGCTGCATGGACATCCCTACGACTCCAGGGCTGCTTGGTCCTAGAGCAGTTCCTGCAACACCCCCAAACTTTAAGCCTGCACTGGTAATACATTTCACCTGCTCAGCCACAGCCCACTGGCTGCCTCCAATAGGCCCAAGTCGTCTTGCAGCAGTGGCAGCTGCACAAAGTGAGCTCATCTGCACTGTCAGAGAGACCACTTTGAAACTGTTGGTAACCATGCAGGGAGGACAAGCAGCTTTCTGACCCACTACTTGCAGAATTCATAGCTCTCTGTCTGCTTACTCCATAGGAAAGTCAGCCCCACTTTGATCTCTCTGTCATGGACCATGAAAATGAGCTTCACACAGGCAGATGAGGTGACACCAGCAGTCTCCAGGGTTCCCCAGTACCAGACAACTCCTATGTGAGTTGGTTTACACCCCCATTTCAAAGGCAGGTGCTTTGTGACTGCAGAAGAACCCAATCTAGGGTAAACCTAAGAAAAGAAAAATAAAACCTATCTACATGCTATTACTTCTTGTAGGCCTGAGGTAAACATTAGCAACTCTTTGTGGAAGAAGGAACAAAACAAACACTTCAGAGTTCACTATAATCCCTGGGGACATAAAGCAGCTCCATAGATTCTATTAAACTCTGCAGGAGGGAAAGAGAAAGAGAGGGAGCTCTTCACTCCCCCAGACTAAGAAGAGGGGTGTGGTAGTACAAGCATCCAGATAATCTCAAAAATCTCAAAAGCCACTAAATCACTGAAAAGCAAGGCAGGGTGGGGGGCTGCATTTAAATAGCATCTTGGCATCAGTGCTCCTAGCAAATCACTGATCATCACAGGAAAAAATTAAAATGTTTAAAAAGTAATAGCAAAATGAACTAAACAAGTGTCAGAGAAAATTTAAACTGCATTATTGATCCAATATAAGTCACAGATGGAAAGCAGGACCTGTGGCCAGCAATCCTTAAAATCAACAAGCCATCTGCACATTATAAAAGTTCCTACATTTCAGCTCCTCAAAAGGAAGTATCTCTACACAGTGGACTGAAGTCTGCCTCAGCTGCTCAAAGGAAAGTTGTGCTCCTGAACTACAGCAACAGGACTGGCATGTTGCCTCAGGAGTCTGCAAAATCCTGCAAAGAACTTTTCAAATTACATCTTGAAACTAAAATTCACAGAATACAACAGTGAGTGGAAGAAGTGCAGAATTAAGAAACTTGTCTAAGATCTCAGAACATGCAAATAACTCAGGAAGCAAACCCTTGCAGAAACTGGTACAGAACAAGGTCCTTCCATGATGACTCAGTACATGCTTTCTTGGGGCTTTACAAATAAGTAGTGTCAAGGTTTGCCTTAAAAGCAGGAAATTCAGATACCTGCCTATCTGGTCAGGCATTTAAGGCACACAAACACTGAAGAACCTACAGCTGTAGGTAAGTAGGAGTTTTAAAATGGCCTTCTGCTGACAGAACAGGAATTGTGAGGTTTGCAGTTCACATGCATAAATTCCACTGCTCCTTTCTCTCTCTACATTGAACTCACTAAAAATATAGAGAACGTTCCATGCTCTCCAGAAAGGGACATTCAGAACTCCCACATTTAGTAGAGGCTAAAATAAGTAAAACTTCACTCCAATAGAATTAAATTACATATATCCCCAAACTGACCTCATATTGAGCACCGTGGTGGTTGGTGGCTGTCTAGAGAAAGAGTCCAGCATGACTCTCTCAGAGCACCACCAAGTCTTGTCATGTGAACAGAAGTTACTCCTGGGGCACCTTGAGGGAAGCAGCTGTGCAGGTAAATATTATTTATGTGGACTCCAGATAGTTTCCATGTTATTATGCAGACAGATAAAATAATTTCACACAGAGTAAGAGAGCATGCACTGATTTTTTGCAAGCTCTAAAGCCAAGCAACAGCTCCAGTGTGCTCCTTCATTAACAAACTGCTGTTAGTTAAAAAACTGTCCCAGCTGAGGCCATTGCAAGGCCTCATCAGTCCAGAACAGCACTGTGCAACTTTCCCCTTGACCATAAGCAGAAATGCACGAGTCACTTTTCTTATGTCTATTTCTGCAACTAATGTTTAACAGAAGGCAGAATTTTAAAAATTTTATTCTTTCTTCACAATCATAGTAAAGATATTCAAGCTTAATGCAAAGTTAAGATCTAATTTTTTGTCTATTCCCACTACAGGAAATTAGTGATACGTAATTAATCCTAATATAAATATCTTTGCCCAGGCTCCATTAAGTACATTTAATAGAAAGTACAACTATTACCAAATCTCAACCCTGAAGCTCTCATGCTGCTCCGTGGAAAAAAACTGAACGTCTACTACACCTTGGTCTGCTTTAAGGTTTTTGATAATCCATCTCCAAAAACCCAGATTCAAATTTTGGCTGAGACCCCATTCACTTGAGTTACGTTGTTTTTTTGTAATACAAAATTAGGAAAACATCACTTAACTGTGAACTCAACAATTTGGACAGAACAGCCCGTGTCTGCTGGCCAAGCTCAAGGCACACTGGAACAGAACCAGATGGAAATTTCACATTGCACCTGTCCACAGCACACTCAGTATTACTATGGGAAGAGTCACCAAAGGCAAAGCCAGAAAACACAAAAATCTGAATACACAGGGAAGTTAAATACTACTGAACAAACCCTACTTGATGCTAATTAACATTAAGCCTGGCCAGAACCTACTGTGATTCAAACTTGCACTCTGCTCAAGCAAAACTTTAGAGAAGCCTGGCAGAACCAGTGACTGAACCACAGGTGCTGGAAAATTTGTCTGGATCTGTGAACGGCTTTGGTATCACGTGGTCATGGAGAACAGTCCGCATCAGAGCAGGGTAGTTGGGAATGGGAGCCAGCCAGCTAATCACACAGTGGTCTCTCATGCCTTTTGTTTGTTTCATGAAAAGCAGGTTCTGCCAACTGGTTTCAGATCAAAATTCAACCTAATTAGGAAGGAAAGAAAATCCATATAAAATGATGCACAGTAGGAATTAATCAGAAACACAGTCCTCCTGAAGGCATAAGCCTTTTCAGTTAAGTAAAAAGTTGCCACCAGCTAATGTGAAAGACAGTACTGATTAGCCATCTGGTGAAAGTTCCTGCTAAGATTGCCATGTCACCCCCTGTGCTGAGGAAAGCAGAAGGTGGATCAGTTACATTCTGTCCTTGCCTGCAATGTGTGGTCATCCTTAGGAACACAACACAAAGCTTTCCAGCACATCTAGGAATTTTAAGTGTTCTGACTTTTCAGCTGCCTTTTTTTTAATCACTGCATCCCAGCTAAATTATTTAAAATAAAAATTATCTATTGCATTCTTGAAAACTGAATTTATCCTCAAGCTCTATCACTCTTTGTTATTTTTACCCCTTTGTTTTCTTCTGCAAAAACTGAAATTGCCAGGAGGCTTCCCAGTCATCTAAAGAGCATCAGTAAACAAGAGCAGAGACAGATGGCTGAGCTCAGTTCAAATGAGCACAAGACTCAGCCTCTCCCCTAAAACCCAGGAAGAATGAAGCAGTCCTGGAGAGAAAACAGGGATGTACATCCAATCTGCTAAGGGAGAAGTCACTGTGAGGAGGTGCAGAGCTTCCACGTACACTGAACATCCACTACAACTGTCCAGCCTTTCAATAATATTAATGGGATAAGAGGATGGCAGCAGGGGACAGAAGAGTTCTCCTTCCATTGTTGCTCCCAAAAGTATAGCTGACAAAAACAATCAGCAGGGCAAGTAAAACCAGGCATCTTCTTCCAGCAAAGTTACTCTTCTGAGAAGTAATAGAGCAAACTCTCACAACCTGAGAAAAGTGACATCTCTGACAGGCCTCTCAATTCACCCACTACTACAGGAATTTGGTCCCATTGACAAATAACATGTTAATCCCATATTAAAATGAGAGATTCAAAGAGACAAAGAAAACCCATGAGATATTTGTAATCACAGATTTGTAATTAAAGAAATCTTTCAAAACAAACACTCCTATTTTTTTCATTCTTGGAATTGATTTTCATTTACTGCATAGGACACTAATGGTGTTAGCACAAGGTACTATTTACATTACGTGCTTTGCCTTGCTAAATACATTCAGACATCCACATACGTTCAAAAAATCCATCTGAATTAACATAATTCCTTTTATGTCTCTTCCACCTATAAACTCACTGTGATTCCAAAGGCACACCTGCATGCCTGAATGACTTACGTAAGAACAGGTTCAAACATTGCCCATTCTTCCCCAAAGGAAAAGTTTCATTCTGCTGAAATTTAGTTAGCATTTTTCCCCTCAGGGCTTCCTGATATCCCAAGTTCTTCCTTCACTCAGCGATAGCAGAAAGCTCCAAGAACAGGGCTGCACAATCATCACCTCCAATCAGCTCTAAATGAAGGCTGACACGAGACAGAACGAGAAGCTAGCACTGCAATTAATACAAACAGGAAAAAACAAGATTGTGGGAGCAGCATCATTATCGGTAAATCTCTGGCAAAACCCTCAGGTTGTGGCTTGCTGGCAAGCTACTACCTCTGAGGTAGAGTTTACCTACTCCATAGTGCATGAATACGAGGGAGGGAATAATCTGGTGGTGAATTCACCACAGATGGTGAATACCTGGTGAAGTTCTGGCCCCTTTTTACCTCAGTGTTCACATTGAAACTTTTAAGAACTGATTAACATGGGACTCCATTGATCCTCTCAAGAGAGGCCTGAATCAACCCTTCTGGGAATCCAGACTGAATTACTAAAATGCTGTCTTATATTCTATAGGATCTTCCTAAAACAGCAAAAACTACAAATTAAACACAGAATTCTCACATGAAACAGTGGTTCACCCAGGGTCTCCCATTCGTTTCCACGATGCCATTCCCTGCTCTGTACATTTAAAAGACTAAGCAAAAAGCTGGCACACACCTGTATCCCCATGGAAACAGCTGTCCTGGTGACATCTCCCGGAGGGCAAATCTCCATCACTTGGCCAGATCTGTCCTGTTTTTCGTACACCCACAATAGTGGCCTCAGACACGATGACCTGCTGCTGGCGGTGCCGTTTTTGAGACTGGGGGGTTGGTGGGCTGCTGCTGTCAAAGGACTGCTGTGAGTTCTGGGAGGGGGAACGGCTTTTATCCCGATACATGCGGTAAGTGGTGGGGCTGGGAGAGACATGGCTGGACTGTCCTGAGGAGAAGTCTTCCTCACTGGAGGTAAGGTTCTCATTAGAGCTACAATCAGGAGTATAGCCTCCTCCAATATCTTCAAAACTCCTGGGGGAATAAGATCTCCTGGGCCACGTGAGATGTTTTTCCTGGTCAGTTGGGCCCTGATTTCGCAGAATAGGTCCTTTTCCTTCTCCTTCCCCCATCATTCCACCAACATAGATGCTCTGATACGGCTGAAAGTCCATGGGCTGCCAAGGTGAGCGGTTGCTGCCATTGGCATTAATCAGGTTATCTTTAAGAAACTTGGGGTTCAGTTCAGCATCCTCATATTCTCCATCATAGCCAAAGCTGCTCTCTGAGGACCTTCCCCTGTAGGCAGGCCTCTGGAACTCGCTGAAGCTGGGTACCACGTTAGAAGGGAGGGAGTGCAAAGACTTTTTGCGTTCCATTTGCATGGCTTGGCTACCAAGGGAACTTATTTTATCAGAAACATCTTTATTGTTGACCTTTACTAGACCCTTCTCATGATGATACTCCATGTTCACGTAAAAGGGCTTTTCAATAACATCCTTGTTATCTCCAGAAGAATGCGAATTAACCTTTTTCATTCTCTCAAAATTGGACCTTAGGGCTGCCACACTGGTGCTGTTCCCTCTCTCCTTAGGTTCAAATGACCCCTCCTTCTCAGCAGATCCCAGTAGTCTGCGAGTGGAAGCCGATCTGTGTTTTGAAGGAGAGCCATCTGCATCACAGCGATTCTCCATATCTTCTACAACTCTCTTCAGCTTCTCTTCACCATAGTACTTACACCTGTCCTGCTCTCCTTCTCCATGGTGGGGGCTGTCCAACGGTGACAGGTCTGACCCATCACTCTGGGTAGACAGCTTCCGCATAGAAGGTATCCTGGGTTTGAACTTTTCCTCACCATGGTGTGACTTGCTTTTTTCATATTCGTCTTGGTCAGCAGACTGGTTATGATGCAGGTCCTGGATCTGCTGCTCTGCACCCCCTTCAGGCAACTGAGAAATACGTTTAAAACCCCATCTCTGTCTATCATAGCTTTTTTTCTCCTTTGCCAGAAGAGTCTGCAGGTAAATCATGCGGAACCTCTCCTTGTTAACCTCCATCTCCAGTCTCCGGATAGATGCTTTGCACATCTCCAGTTCCTGTTCAATGTCTCCCACAGATTTCAGCTCCATTTTAGGAGGCTCAGAGTCTGCAAATTGTGCTTTCCAAGCCTCTACAAACCCCACAGGGTCCACCATTTTGCATACGGGAGTAAGTGGAAGATACGAGAAGGAGGCTGGAGAGAAAGAGGTGGAAAGAAAAAACCAACCGGATCTCACATGTAGAAGCAGAAACAGCTCGGGCAGGGTCAACTCAGCGCGTCTCTTTCACGGTCCATGCAGGGCACTGGGAGGCAGGCAGCAATCCTCTCTCGCAATCCTCTCTCCTCCCCGTCTCCTTCTGCTTTTGCCGGCCCCAGCCCCGCGTACACTCGCTACTCTCTCCCCGGCATGACTGATCGTTTGCTGGCGAACAACAATGCTCCCACCCCGGCGATCCCCCAGCACTTCAAAGCGCGTGGACAAAGGAGCGGGCTCGGGGCGGGGGAGGGAAGGTAAATATCGCCCCCCACCCACCTCCTGTCGCCGCCGTCCTGGGCACGGTCCTCAGCGCAGCCACGCTCCGGAGTCCTCCGCTCCGTGCTCCCTCGCCAACCCCCGTGTTATGCTTTCTCTTTCTCTCTCCTCCTCTCCCCCTGCCCCTTTCCCTGTCTCCTCCTCCCGGCTATTGTGCCGCGCTCGGGGCGCACACGGTCGCCGCGCGGGGCGACGATGCGGCGGCGCGTCCCCGCCGAGCTCCGCCGCTACCCGGCGGTGCCCGAGCGCCCCGCGACCCCGCGGGAGCCCCCCCGGCGGCGCGGCCCCCGCTGCCCGCGGCGGCCCATCGCGGCCCGGCTCCGGCGGCGCTGCGGAAGGGGAGGGGAGGGGAGGGAAGGACCCGGCGCAGGCATTGACACGGCGCTGGGGCCTCTTAAAGGGGCAGCTGGGCCGGCTGGGCCGGGGGATCCCTGGGGGTGCGGGGGCCCAGCGCCTTCCTCACGGCTGCCCGTGAGACAAAGGCAAAGTCGTGAGCGGTCCTGCCTGCTCGCACTTGCAGCCACAGGCCTGGGCATCATCACACCATACAGACATGACCATAGCTAAGCCTGGTTAAGAACATGCCGTGCACACAGCCCTGTGTGCAGAGGGAGGTATCCATTCCCGTCCATACAGCCATGCTCTCATATATTATGTATAAACGCCAGCACGTCTCTCTGCTCTCTCTTGTGTTCACAGCAAGGCTCTCCCCCCAGGCACTGATGCAGCTCACCTTCAAAGGTCATGTTTTCCCCCACTCGTGTAAGTACTGGTTAGTAGCAGGCTTGTCATTCCCTCAATCCTACCTTCCTTGCCAATAAATGACAAGCTGGATTTCTGAGATGGGCAACTGGTACTCCAAAATAACGCTGATACTGAAAATAAAGGCTGCTTTGTTTGGGCATTAGTCTCACTTTTGTCCTGTATGTTATTTAGCCCTAGTAACTCAGTCCCACACTTCACTTGTGGGTGAAAGATGGCAAATGATTTAAACAGAATTCTGGCTGCTGGGTATTATTTCCCTTCTGAAATCACACTTCCTTCTGAAGTACACAACGTTGCTTAAGGCATGTATCCTTTTCATGTATTAATTCAACCTCTGGAAAAAGGGTAATGAATACAATCAAAGTGCCATCTTGCCTGTTTGGAGGACATGAAAAGGTGGTATGTACCCCTCATATCCCCATAAAACTGTTTCTTTCATATTTGTGGTGAAGCATATATTTTCTGGTACATGTTGCTAGAAAAGAGAGTGGGATATAGCCCTGATAAGAACTAATAAAATCACATGGGAAGGAAAAGCACAACTCCACAGGAGTAGTTCTCTTACCTTTGAGATATGTACTGTTTCAAAATACATTAAACAGTTTTCCTCTTCATGCTTTTTTATATGCCAATCGAAATATTTTGGGGTATTTTCAGATATACCACAAATGGCCAATCATGTATTCAGTTTTGCATAGTTCATCCCTCCTGGTTTTTGTTTCCTGGCTTTAACCGCTTTTCCTGCACTTGTTTCCTCAGCTTTTAACACATAACAGGCATTGGCTGACCTATATGGAAAACAGATTATGACCTAAATCGTAATAAAATCTATATGTTTAATAAATAACTCTAGAAATATTTAAAGAATTCTTAATCTGTCACGGAAATAAAATAAATTGCATTTTCTCCATTGATACTATTTGTTTGCTTAGTGCCAGTTTGACCAACAAAATTTTGACATGCAATGTATTTCTAGGAATAATAAGATTGTACTGGCATGGTTATAAACAATGGTATGTCGCATCACTGGGATATGTTCTGAATTCATACAGAACTTTTACTGAAGGCTCACCATTGTGATTTATTTCTACAGCAGTTTCTATCTGGGTTCACTTTTTGGACATTTGTGTCCTTTCTGGAGGGAGTAAGAATTCTGATGAGTCGGATGAGGGATTTATGTATGCACACTTACCTTTTAGTGAGTAATACTGTTCAACAACTACACTCTCTTTATCTATTGAGGTAGTGCAACTTCAGAAATTCCACTGGGAATTGAAGTGTTCTCTGAATTTTTGCTGATACTTTATGCATTCAACAGAGCAGTATTTTAATAGGATATAAATTTTCTTTAAGACTACGGTGGCAGAGACACAACTGTGATTTGAGACTGAGAATCCTGCGATGAAGGGCTAAACTCGGGCCGGCCTGCGCAGCACATCCCCTCTGCTGGCTGGTGAGAGATCGCAAAGCCCTTCCGAGCCGGCACAGATCTGATCCTGCAGTGACCGCCGGGCTCCCTCTTGTGGGAAGAGGAGCCGCTTGGCTCTGGGTAAAGCTCTCGAGCTGTCACTTGGGAACTGTTCTACAGCGTCATCCCACGCGGAAGAACCGGGGGTTTTGTAAGGACAAAAACGCAAACAAACAAACAAACAACCCCACAAACAAACACCACAAACCAAAAAACTGTAGGACATAAGCTGAGCTTTTAAAATGAGAAATAAAACATGGTTTCTGATTAATATGTGGCTGAAACTAAAAAGTCGTATTTTTGTTAACACAAAGCAGCACTCTTGGGAGAGTTTGACAAAGCTGGCAAGTCTTAGGAAGTCCCATCCAGTCTAAATCATTTTATAAACTCCTTCTCCAAATTCAGACAATGGCAATCCCTCGCTGTGAGAACAACTTTCTGACTAAAAATACAGGAAAGTGATCAACCCTCTCCACTACCAAACACAGATTCTCCTACAACTTGCCAAACATTTAATTTTAACTTGCATGCTCAGAGGATGTGATACAGAGCGTTCAGAGCATTCACTCACCAATGTGTTACATTAGAACAACCTCTAACTATTGATGGAAAGCTGAAAACAGAGGGGGACACATTTAGTCATGGAGAATGGACTCCAGTTCCACCACAACATAAACCTGAGCTGGGAACCAAGAGGATTCAGAAAGCTCTGAATCTGATGACTGATGTGAATATAAATAATCATACCTTAAGAGTCAAATAACTCAAAAGGTGAAATAGCACCATTAAAAATTAAAAGAACAGCCTTTTATAGTAAGAAATTAACTTTGTCAGGAGGCTTTCTTATATGGCTTTTGATCCGTTACCAGTGGGTTTGCTCAGCACAAATGCATCCACAACCCATTAACACGTTAGCTTTTACTGATTAAAGACAAGAAACAGCACAACATGTACTTCTTTTGGGAAATGGATTATTACAATTGCTCTTTACCTTTGCTTCAGACTGGCTCCAAATTTTACTTCAATTTCTCACCTGCAAATTCCACAGGGAAGCTGAAATTGTGACTGTTGCCAGGATCACTGTGGGGATTTCAACTGGTATAGAAATTGTGGTTTAGCCTACCTATGGTTAGAGTTAATAAAGTTTTTTCAAAACTGTTTTCCAAAATATTAAGGCTTCTTCAAACTCAATTACGTTGCTGATAGAATGGATTAACATACATAGATAAAACATTGGCCAGATAGAACTTACAAATTTCTATTTATTTTCTGTAGTTAGTTTCCTTTGTGCTTTCCTAAGCAACTCATTATTTGCAACATGATCCAAGATTCATTTTAGATTATGAATTATTAATATGGAGTCCTTTGTAGGGGAGGCCTCAGTGGTGCTAAAAACACCCTTAAAACCAACCAACCAAGCAAAGAAACCCAAAACACCACAAACACACAAACAAAAAAAGACAACAAAAAACCCAACAAACCACCAACCAAAAAACCACCCAGTCTCAAAGCATTCATTTAATAGACAGACTCAGGCCATTGTCCCATGACAGCTGATGACTGACAGAGTATTGCCTAGATGATACAAAACAGTAATGACATCATGCAGTGTACAGAATCACTAAGAAAAAACTGTCCCAGTAGATTTTCCAGGCAACATGATCGTGTTGTTGAAGAGATTGCGTCTCTGTGACTTTGTACAATAATTGAGCTCAGCAACAAAAGAAACCCTTTGGAGAAGCATTTTCCCTTGGTGGGAAAAAAAACCCCAAACAAAAAAACTGATCTTTTCTTAGATTTTTTCCCGAGTCATTTTGCAGGGTAAACACTATCCCATGTCAGCACTGAAGCCCAGGTAACATGACTTGCTGCAGCAGAGTGAACCATCTCCTCTACTCTCATTCAGGCTCAGGAAACACAAGGGCCATGGCCACGCTGCCCACCCAGCACAGCAAATGCTACAAGCACAGTGTAAATTCACCTTCCATGTGAAACAGACTTGGGAATTGAACAACTGCATAGAAAATCATAAGGTGGAAATATTACACATTTGGATAAAGAGCTCCTTTTGTACCCTCACAGATTCATTTTTTGCACCAAATGCTATATTTGTGTCCTTGCCAACAGGCAGCACAATTGCCAAAGTGAAGACTGTCCAATAAAAAAAGACAAGAGTTCCCAGATCTCTATTCATCATATTCTAGGAAGCTGCTCTGACTTACATCATAAGAAAAAAGTAATAAAAAGGATGTTCAAGCTATCTTTTCTCCACTTTTTCCCATTTCTTAACAAAGTGAGGAAAAATGGCAGAGAATCCAGAATATTTTCAGATTGATGCATATCTTTATTAACAAATGTCTTTACTTCTCAGCAGCTCAAATCTGAAAGGTCCTGTCGTAATTATTTTTCCAGATACTGTTGTTTCTGCAATGACTGAATAAATATCTCAAGAAACTGTACCTTGTAATTATTCATAGGTTTTCTTCTTTCTTTCCATTTAAAATAATTTCAGTATGAAATTTAGAGCATTATATATATAATTTTTTTTTATGCCAGCAAGCCTGAAATGCTGAATATGAATCCTAGAAACATGGAATTCTAAGCTAGATACTCACAACTGAATATTAGAGTTCAGAGAGCAGTTGGAAAAAATAGAGGGAAAGAATATGTTTTCCATATTATGCACCTGTGTGACCATTCTTTCTTATTCAAGAGAATGGAAAAGAATAGTATTCTTATCTGGCAACATTTTCAAAATATTAGACAGCTGTGTTGAAACAACCAAGTTCCTACCTGGACTTCTTCTAGACTTGGAAATATTTAATACTGGGCTCCGATTCTCAAGTGGAAAATGAAAAGTAATACAGATTTTTCCTGGATGGAGAAACCACAGTGGAAACTATGCAGTCTGCCTTTGTGTACTTCCAGACCTCATACTTAAAAAGGATTTTTTTTTCAAATAGTTCTAAAATACTGGAATGCATAAAAGTGAATCAGAGTTATTTTACGTGATGCTTTTAAAAGGCAAAACCATCTTGTTAGCACCCTTCATTCTGAACTGCCACTTGTTTCCTGCTCCCACAAGAATGCCACTTCACTAGCTAAGACTTCTAGAGAATTATCAGAGAACAACACTAAAATGACATAATTTTTGACTACAATCCTTTCTGGCAGACAGGTGAGCACATGGCACTGGCAATGTCTTCTTGCACTAAGACAAGGATGTTATATTTCAACTACACAGAGAAAGGTTTACGTAACAATTGTACCACCCTGCACAGTGAGCCTGCAGCAGCAAGGGAACTCTCCGCAAGAAAGTTTGGGTAAGTTTTTCCTCCCTCATTTCTAAAATTAAAGCTCTCTGTTTCTGGTTTGAGAGCATTATTGCAGAGAAGTGTGGCACTTGCAGAAACAGTTGACAGTTAGCAGCAACTCAGGCTGACTTGAGCATTGTCTTCTGGAACTTCCATAATGTTCTCCTCTAGTTCTGTGGAAACGAAAAAGTTATAAAATCAATTTACAAGAAATTATACCATCTGATATTAAGGGTAACAAAAGCTGGATGCAGGCCCAGTCACTCCTGTAGGCTAAAACCTGGGTGGACAATGATATGAATATGCTTGCAGGTGTTTGAAACTGGCTCTAATGCTTGAAAAATCTCTGCAGTCCTTCGGACTAGAAACAAGGAAAATGCACACAAAAAGCAAAACTCCACATACTGATCAGATTTCCTGCCCCAATTTGGGCCCTGTACCCAGGAGTGTTCTCCAGCTCCTTTATCATGGACTGTTCAAAGGCCAAGGCAGCAACTCGGGAAAAGAATTCTTTGACATTTTCCCCTAGGAAACAAGACAGAAATGATGTGTTTTTATAAAGGCACATCAACAGATGATCAAGCATAACAAGCACATCTGTGAACAACTCACTGCTCAATACTGGGACAGAACAGGCCTCTCCAGCAATCTGTCTCCCATTCTGGTCACTGCAGAAAGACTTTCTAATTTTCTTACTCTGGAATACTGTACCCTGTGCTGCACCTTTGTTTTTAGCCAGCAACAGAGAGAATTGAGTTTGTGGTATAATTTTTTTCCATTGCAAACACTGAGTAGTAGTGCACATATGTATTTATGTAGCTATCTATGAATTAAACATGCTCAGATACTGCAAAGCAGCTTGATTACTTCTTTCTGCAAACATGACAGTGAAAGCACACATACAAATGCTCAAATAAAGTCAGCCATTAATAAGCCTGAAGTTTCTAATAGCAACAAAATGCAAGAACAACAACAAAACAAACCTGGCAATGGAGGGATAATAAGTTTCTCCCACTTCAATATCAGCCCTTGTAGTTATGCCATTTTGACATCTTTTGCAGTAATTTACCTGTTTTGGCTGAAACCGACCAGTATTCCGCCTGCATCTCCTTGGCAAAATGGATCGCATCCAGCTCCGTCATTTCACACACAGCATCTGACTGGGCAAACAACATGGAACAACTTGAAGAGAAGAAGTGTGTCTGGGCTGGTAACAGCACAGAGGTACTGCCATAGAACCTACACTATGATGCTTCCAGTTTTCTCGGTGACCTTTCTGACCTTGCCTAGACTTGGGCAATCAGACACGACTGAAAGAACATTCAAGTACATAGTACTGGTTTTAAATGGAAGTCTCCACTCAGCTCCCACAGCACTGAAACAAAACAACAGTTAACAAGTGACCCTTGTAAACACATTCCCTGGTAAAGAGCTATCAAGTCAGCAGCCCAGTTACTGGTCTTTAAATTCTTGTCACCCCATCATTCTCAGCAGAAGAGTTGGGGGACCAGCCAGTAACAGAAGAAACACGCTTGTTTTCAAAGCTTTGAAAATGAAGTATTGATAGCTACAGGAAGAAAAACACAAGACTGAGAATTGTATGGAGTGACTGCATTCAGCTTGTTCTTTTGAAAATTATGTGATATTCAATTAGGTAAGAAATCTTCCCTGTTCCTGAATAATGAATACACAATCCCTTAAAAATCAAAACAACAAAACCTTTAAGATCACTAGATATGTTTAAATATGCTTGGAAAATGTCACGCAAGAAATATTTCACTAACTACCCATTTTTTTCAGAAAGCCTCTTCTTAAATTGGTTCCAAGTGTGCTGTTTAATTTACCTTTTAAGTTTTTCACTCAAGGTCTTTATCTCAATGACATTTTGCACAACTTGTAAGGGAAATCACCTGAGGAACTAGGAAAAATCTGATTTCCTTATCTGCATTCAATTTACTCACCACCAAATCTTTTTTTGTTCCAACCAGAAAGATGAAGCTGGAATATGGCTCATTCTCCCTCAATGCATCTTCTAGCCACTGTCTGAAATACAAAAGAGAAATGACAGAATCAGTCAGAGGGAACGAGGAGTACAGGAGAAGGTGACAGATAATAGGGTCACAAGAAAAATGAAAGGAAGGACTTATGTGAGAGTATCAAAAGCCTTTTTTTCTAGATGGAGAGAGTAGTAGCTATTCCAACTCCTTTGAATACACATCTTCCACTAAGGAAAAATCATATCCATGGCAGAGCACAAATTCAACAATCATTTTAGCACCCAGAGAGGATATTTCTCAGTAAGGGAGAAGGCAAAGTTTGGTGCAAGATAAGGAAAAAGAAAGCAAGAAGCAAATGAAAAGGTATGAACCACATAGCAGGTTAGATAAAAATGGGAATAAAGAAGAGTGAAATAATCTATTCAGCATTATAAAACAGCTCCCTATGAAGGCTGTATGATTCTTGTCTCACAAGCTTTTATATTATTGTTACTCTGGCAATCAAGTTTCTCTTGAGTCATCCAACACAAGTCAAGGAGGGAAGGGAGTGTGTGCATGTGTGGGAAATGAGGTTCACAGGCTTCAATTACTTTCAGCCAAGCAGAGACACTAATATATATATTATTTTACAAAGTCCTATGTAAATGAGCTAAGCACCATAGTACACATTCAAATAAGACAGAGTACAGGTTGTAAAGATGTCTGTACTTGCACTACAGTCACAACAGCACATTATGCTCTGAGCTGTGACAACAGTGTGGATCATAGACCCATGCAGGGTTTTGCAGCCTGCACTAAAAGCAGAACAAGTTTACTAATAACAATTACTGTGTTGTTGTAACCAAATTATTACAAGGATCTGAACTAGTAAGTTTAGCTGTATCTACATATACTTGGAGTTTTTAATTTTCCATCCTCTATTTGACAGTCTATCTCACATCAGAATCACAGAAACTAGAGAAAGAAAATTTTGGGATAACAGTGCACCTAAAAAATGAAAGGCTTATGAGACATTATGCATGAGATGCATCTCATGAATTTTATCATTGACATTAGTTTCCAGCCTGTTATTCTATTTGTAGCAAATGAAGTAAAAAAAAAAAAAAGAATGCTTTTGGGGTGCACTTCATCTCTTTCTGCACGTCTAACTTTGGAAGGATCAAGCTTTTACTGATTTTTTCGTCTCTCTGAGAAAAATTACTTTTTTTTCTCTCTCTGTACTGACTTTAAAGGAAGTCAAGTGTAACTAGCTCAAATTTATGCCCTGCATCTTCTTCAGGAAAATCCCACCCAATGTAATCCAAACTAGTGACTGTCATTTTTCATTTCTTAATGATCCAGCAAGTTCTTAACACCTACATATGCAAAGCAATTAAACCTGCTGTAAAACCTTTAAAAGATAAGCCAAAATGCAGAAACTTACTTGGTGTGATCCAAAGTTTGGATATCAGCCAGATCAAACACTGCTATTATAACTGCAATAAAAGACAAGAACAGAAAAAAAAAAAAGTAATTAAATTAGAAAGTGTATCAGAAGTCTCTCCAACCCATCTTGTTAAACAGAGAGAATGTTTACATATGAGGTGTTAGAACAGATTTAACACATAGGAGGTGGCAGATTACCCATTTGCTCATTCCTTTTCCTTTTCTAGCACCCAGTAAGACCTAAGTCCTTAGTCTTCAACCTTATATCTAGAGTCTGCAGTCTACCGTGCTATTAACCCTTTCATTTTGGGACCCACTAATTCCCACAGGATTGTCTCTTACCAAAGGGAAAGCCAGAAATATCCACTTCTAACTCCAGCATTAATCTCACCCAACCTCAAATTCTCTTCCCCCTAGACACCAGTGCCACTTCTTATCACTGCATCATCAGAACACTCAGAGCTTGCAGATGTGACAACATATCAAGTCAAACTTCTTCATCTCTTCTTCCCTGCAATAATGGACAATCCATTCCACCACAGTGACTATAGGTACCCTCCTGAGGAGCATATATGGATATATGTTGCTGTACAAAATACGGCCTCCTGACATAGGCAGGATCAAATTAATATTGTTCTCACCCTCTGCTCCTCGGTAGTAAGCAGATGCAATGCACTTGAACTTCTCCTGACCTGCTGTGTCCCATCTGTGCAACGGGGGAAAAAAGAAATTTCAGGTTAATGAAACCCGGGGTAACTTGAGTAAACATGCTAATGAATCAGCAGACTGGTACAAGGCAGAGAAGAATGTGATACCAGAGAAGTGTCACCATCTGGAACATGTTATTCATTAACTACTGATAGAAATACAGTATAGTGCTATTATTCAATGAAGACATGCGAACTCCATTTTTACCTTTTTTTTAAAAATACTAATAATTTTGGAGACAATTAAAATATTTGTATTCTGCATGATAATATCATTTTCTTAAAACATTTTTTTTTATCTATGTAATTTGCATGTATTTCTAGGGCAATCTAATTTGTAAATTTTCTCTGCTAACACTAGCTACGTCATGTATTAGCCCATGTTAGAATCTTGCTAGATAAGATATCTGTCCCTACACTACAAATCAGAGACCAACAGCTCAGTCTACCAGGTACTAATGACACCATTAAATAAAATCAAGGATGTCCTTCTTACTAGTGAATACAATAAGCAGTGTCCTCAGCTACTGCCAGCACTACAGAGGTTTGTGTTTTGTCAAAGCCTTGTCCTGCCAGTCATGGATACTTGCAAATATATCTGGTATGGAAATCTCTCAGCAAGAGGGGGCGCTAGTGCTCATCATATGGAAATGTTCTATCCAGCTTCTGAAGATTTTGCAAATAATGCAACCTGACTTTATTGCTTCAGTTTGCAAAACACTGATGCATGAGTGTCCTGGGTTGCAATGTATTCCATTACCATCCTCATGAGCTGTTGAAACTGGGTGGGGCAGTGTTTCCTTGCCTCCTCCCTCCAGACTATTGTTCTGTTAACGGCCCATTAATGTTCTGCCGCATGACACAGAGATAACTCCCTCCGGACTATCTTCTGTTAATGAGCCCATCAACACCGGGCCTCATGACTCATTATCCCATTGTGAGAGACTCCACCCAGAGGGAGGAACCAAGCATTCCATCCTAGATAAAATCTGGGTTTCTGAACACCACGGGGAGACTTTCCACTGGATTCCCAGAGGACAGGAGCTGCATAGCCACCACCGGACCTTCTGAGGAAGAGCAGACCCTTCTACTGGACCACTGCTTTGACAGAAGCCATCATTTCAGGAGGACTGCAGCCACCGTCGCATTGGACTGTTACTGCCACCCTGACTAACAGGGTATCAGGTTGTATTCTGACTCTGCCAGTTTAACCCACTGTTTGTCTACCTTTACACTGGGTTTTTTTGATTTCCCTATTAAATTATTATTCTGACTTAGTGCCTCCCACTGGTTTGTTTTCAAACTAGAACAATGAGTCTAGATTTGTAGAGGGACTCAAGTTCCAAAACGATAACACCTGGCAGAATTTCCCAAACACAACTGCAGTGAAATCAGTGGGAAACAGATTTCTAAATATTTTTCAATAAATACCACAAGCCATCTATTTACATCAGTGATCTCACCAGAAAAAAAGTGTTCCTAAGTAAAAAGGATTTTAAGATTCATACAGTAAAACACCTCATGCAAAGCATCTTATTTCTGCTCTGGGTCACACTACAGATGATTCAATAATGCCCTCTACAGAACAATGTTTCTGGCTACCAGAAACACAAAGGGACACCATTCTGCAGACCCAAAGCAGGTGGGAGAAGGGCAGGATTCCCACTAGTCTGACAAACAAAGTTGAAAATCAAAGATATTAAGTTCACATTTTAATAAAACCACTCCAGCCTTTCTATGATTCTGGGACAATTAAATACTTGCTAATTAAGAGATGTTGAAATCACTGGACAGCTTAATATTAATTTCAATGACTGCAGGAATAAAACTCCTAGTAAAGCCAAGTGCAGTGCTCATTGTGCCTACTAAACCCAAATCACAGGCTGGGGTTACACCAGCACTGGACAAAGCTGTGGGGAAAGCTTCCACTTCTCTTCCATGAACATTGAGTAAAAAAGATAGAATTCCACTGAAATAGTGCAAGACACCCAAGAGGAGTTTTCATTGACAAGCTTGTAATATTTTTTAGGGATGAGAAATCCAAAAGTAAAATTTCTACTAAAACTGCAAGTCCAGAGACAGAATCTTTCCTTCAGATCACCTTATTTTTTGTGCAACTGTGTTATATTTTAAAAATCTTTATTCCACTACAGCCTGCAGCAATTCAAGCTCTGCTGAGACTGTACTCTGTGCAATGCTTAACCATGCTCTTTCAACTCACATCTGGAGGTTATATGGCATTCCAATTATCTCAAAACGTTCAATTTCAAAATCTACTCCAATGGTCGCCTTGTAGTCTCGGTCAAAATTATCTTTACAAAATCTGCAATTAAAAAAAGGGATGAAGTACTAGTAAGACACAATTACAAGTAACTGCAAAACTAACACTGTCTAAGGTAAATTATGAAGAAAAGAATAAACTAACTGTGGATTTGCTATATAATGTAGAAGTAGACATGAAAACATCATGACACTAATTAAAAGAAAAGGAGATACTATTTAACAAAGTAGAATGCACATATATCTAGTAAGCTCTCAGGATAGTATGAGACTCAGAATAAAACATCTTTGGGCTCTCAAGGGAGGCACAGTATTTTTCAGTTTTAGTTACAAGGGAATATATTTTGGGTCGTAAATAATGACCCAAATGAAACCAAGACTCAGACACTGGAATTTCTTTCAAATTGTTTAGCCTTTAGACCGGACTCCTTAAGAAAACACTGTATCATATTTGACTAGATACAAATACTTCAGAATATAACATACTGATTGAAGTGCTAGAGCACAACTTTCTGTGTTGATGTATCAAGCCTGTCTCATACTCTTGACTTTGTTTTGTTTTCATTTAATAACAAAACCACGAAGTACTGCTTCAGGTTCAAACCAGAACCACGAAGTACTGCTCTAAAGCCAGAAATGGAAATGTTATCACATTTATTTGAGAAACGGGAGAATCAAACCATCAGCTGAGATATACTGTACCTGTTGATAAGACTGGTTTTCCCAACATACAGGTCTCCTACCACAACCACTTTGGATACTTTCAGCCTGTTATAAATATTTGAAGATGTTACATAGTTTTAGTAGTAATTTCAACAGTCTCTTTCAAAAAATTCTGATTTAGATCTTTAAATTGCAAGTGAGGAGCACATGTACCTGTGACTTGTTTACCTACGTGCCCCTGCGCTGCACAATCAGAGTCTTAAATTCCGAGAAAGAAAGCCACCAAAAAAACAAACCCTTCTGGAGCAGAAATAGTCCATTTCTTACTCTGTTTTTTTCTTTTTCTTAATTTCAATTCAGTGGGGCAAATTTTATTCTATTAAAATTGCTTTGACTACAAGTATATACATTTGGCAGTTTACACATAAGACCATAGAGTATCTACATCCTTTGCATTCCAATTTATGCCACAGTTCTCATTGACTTTAATAGTACAAATGAAGTCCCAAGTGCAGAAATAAGAACTTGCTGATAATAAAATAACCCACTGCAGAATGTGTCTCTGGGAAAAACAACTTACAAGGTTAGAGCCTATACATTTTCTGACTATCTGGAATAATATTAATCTGAACCTGGCTTCATTCAAATAATCCTCTTTGCTCTAGGTCCTCCCACAGGATACAGCAGATGGGCTTTAGGTGACTCAACCTGCATTCTTAAAATTGAAACTGCATCTCTTTTAGGACATACAGGTGGAAAAGTGAATTTATTTGTTAACCTAAACTGGGATTGACATCTCCTGTGCACATGCTACAGAAATGGCTTAAGATGTTTAATGTTCTTTTCTATAAAGGAAGAGTTTTTTAAACAAAGGAGTTAATCTTCTATTGAATACTATTTCTGGTTACATCAACTTCCATGTAATGCTGATTCCAAGTTATCTCTTCTAAATAGTTGAAAAATTGACTAGTAAACTGCATGACTAATATTAAAAAAGAAACCCAAAAAAAAAAAAAAAAAAAGCCAGAACAGTTTGATGTACCAGTCAATATTAACTGGGTGACTGTAGTGGTTTGGTTCAAATTACCCATTACTTACTTATTTTCCTTCTGTGAGATAAGAATTAGGAGAGAACAAAGTAGGCACAAAACTTAACAGAATATAAAGAAGTTTATTAACAGACCTAAAAGAGGAAAAAACCAAGTCAGACTAAACCTTCAGAACACCTCTCCTCCCCCCACCTCTCCTCCCTTCTACTGACAACATAAAAAAACCACAATCCTTGAGATTTTTCTAGTCAGTTCACCACCTATGTAATAATTTCTCTTTTTTTTCAGTTCACTTAGGGAGAGGAGTCTCTCTTGCTCATGCTATGGAGACATCTCCACAAGAAACAGTCTCTTGTAGCTTTAATGTCACAGCAAGGCCACCACCTGGGACGGTTCTCTGCTTGCATGTGAAAGTCCCTTCCCCCGACTTACAGCTTTCCCCACAACTGCTTTCAAGGGTTTCTTTAGCTAATGGGGTACCATTTTTAAGGATGAGCTGTTCAGAAACAAAAGTTCACTTTGTCAAAGTGCCTGAGAGACGTAAGAACACTATTTCTGGGAGTATCTTCATCTCTAGGAACACAGGTCCTTTTCTTTCGTGGGATCTCTGCTCAAGTTTCTTATCAAATCACAGCTACTTCAGCATCTGCTTGTTCCAGCACAGGTACTTTTGCTCACAGCAAAACACAGCTACTTCAGCATTTGCTTGTTCTAGCACAAGTACCTTTGCTCATGGTTGCAGTTTGAATGCTCCACCCCCCCATGCTTTCATGAAATCACAACGGGTATTCTGATATATCATAGTCCATCGCCATAGCTTTGCAAGAGAATTTCAGCTTCTAGGATTGAAGCATCTCCTCATTCTCCTCCCTCGGGGTCTCAGCTCTTTCTTCCTCACTGACTTGGGCATCTTTATAGTGTTTTCTTCATGCGCCTTCACCTCTCCCTGTCCTCTGACCTGGGAGAGGATTGATGTCTGCAGGCTTCATCTGGCCTGGAGGAATCTTACAGCACTAAGAGAGTTACCCGGGCCTTGCAGCTGGAATTTTTCTTATCTCTCGGTCACACGATCCTGCCAGAGCAGCCTCAGATGAATTCCAGCCGCTCTAGGGGTGAGGGCCAGCCTGGCCTCTGGGGGTGTCCGGCGAGCAGAACGGCTGCGATCTCAGCCAAGCCGCCCCCGGCTGGCAGAGCCCGGCCCGGCCCGGCCACCCCCTCCCTGTTACCTGTTCGGCCACCGGAAGCAAGAGAGGCTTTGCCGGGGTTTGTTCCTTCTTAAAATGTGGATCACAGAGGCGTGTCAAGGTCTCTAAGCGGTTTAGAAAAGTTGCCAATATTCAGCCTGGCCAGTTGATTGGTTCTGTTGGGTCTAGAAGAAGCTGTAAGCACCTCTTTGCAAAGAATCACTTCCTGGCAGATGGAGCCTTCTTTAACTACAACTCCCAGCTATGCTAAACCATGACAGTGACCACAGGCCCTTATGCTCCTGATTAACTGTTACTGAGAAAATAATGAATAAAATCAATGACCTTAAGGAAAAAGCCAAAAAGTAAGTGATGGTTTAAAGGTGTGTGTTCCATTAATTTGTATTGGGGAAAAAAACTCCCTAGGTTAGACCATTTAACACAATGATGGACTATTGGAAGAGTATTAAATACAGCCATTAGCTACTGAATTTATCAGACTACCTTTCCAAATGACAAAGAAATATTTTATTACTTGGCATAATTGAAAAGGAAGATAATGGTTATTCCTGTCAAGCTTTACAAGTACTACACAAGACACTCTGGCTGCCCCCCCATCCCCATTCCACCAAAAAATGACCTAAACGACCAGATAGTAATCATATCTAGAAAGCAGTGACAGAAAAGTAATTTAATTCAATTCACAAATACAAAATATTAGCTTTTTAGTTATACTCTGTTACCAGAATAAATTACTTAGAGAGTTAGTTTACTATGGATATAAAAAAAAATACTACTAATAAAAATCCCAAACAAATACATCTTGGTAATGGAAGGAAAAAATACCTCAATTCAATAAAGTATGTCTTACTTGGAAAATTATCCAGACACTTGTAACAAATTTCTATGAAACTAAGATAGTGACTATATTTCTAAAAAAGGAAAAAAGTCACTGATGTCTCTCAGGGTGACATATTTTGGCTTTAAAAGGTTTTTTTAGCAAGACTCCCAAGTGAAATGAATAAAAAGTTGCATTTAAAGCTGGGTATCATGATAAGTCTCATGTCAGCAACTCTAGAGCTGGAAGAATAGTGAGCTAATTGTCAGTATTCACAGGAGCTCCACTTTATGGAAGATCCTTTGCACTGAAACCAGAAGCATTTATCACTAAAATGTACAGCTATTTATTTTAACTGAATGGTGATGATTTCTAACACAGTTTAGCTTTCTTGCCTTGCTTCAGAGATTAAATCAGTAATAGTAACAGTTCTGGGGGAGAGATAAAGTGGGGGGGAAAAAACAACTCCAAGATTATTAGTAGAGCATAAACCAGCTTATTTTGATTTTTAAATGCTATATATTTACCAGAATTTTGCTCCCGTTTTAAGGAACCATTTAAGAGAACTTCTTAGAATGTATACTTCAAAAAGACTACAACTAGATTCTTAGATGTTTCAAGAAACTTGGAACTGCTGCCTTTATATCCCTCCAAAGCCTTTATTAACTGCTCCTTTGGAACACCTACAGAGAACACAGCAAGGCTGATCTGTTAGATCTTTTGAACTAAGTGTTTACTTAAAGGGTGCTAAAAATCTTTCTGTTGCTAAACTACTACACCTTTTTTTCAATGCTATCTATACTAGCAGAAGAAGAAGCACTTGACTCATTTACTGTGGCACAGCCATGTGCAGGGGCTTAGCTGCCTTGAAACATACTGGAGTGAGGAACACAAGGAATGATGGGGGGAAAGCCTATGAAAAATTGAGGCTATAAAGAGCTTAAAATACTTTCTTCCTTGCATACCTGGGTTACTACAAACTTACCCAGCTGTTCCAGTGCTCTGCTGACAAGCACTCCTGACCTGTGCATGGAAGTGCTCTTTAAACTGCAGACAGGCCTCAGGTGTGTACCACTGAAAAGAGAGAACAGCTGCTGGGACAAACTGGGTGATGGCTACTTGGCAAGAAGTCAAACTGGCAAGGAAAAACAGATAAAATAATTATTCAAAGGGTTTGCCAAGAACAGGGTTACCCTGGCATAAGAAAAGGGATAGGTTGGGTTAGAAGGCAGTAAGGCTTCCCCACAGTTGTGTTTGTAAAAGCTCCTTGGGACAACACCATCCTTTGAGCTCTTTTCTGAGTGTCAGTGTCCCAGCACTGCCTAAGCTCCCATGGCCAAATCCATTTGCTCAGCATTCTGTACAACAGTAAGTGCCTTCAATTATTCCAATGATCAAAGACGCACAAGACAAACACAGATGGGAGCATACCACCAGCAAGTCATTATTACAATGAAGTATTTTTCAATCTTTTATGAGTGTGAAGCACTGTTTTTATTACTAGGCCTTTAAGTAGGAATTAGTTAAAAATTAGGAAAATGTATTTTACCTTGCATTTGCTTAAAATACCTGTAGTATTCTTCATGAAAAAGCAAAATACGTGGCTGAGATCAAGAATGGAAAGAAATGTTAACTCCCTTACAAGGATCTTTTGAACAACTGAAAAAAAGAAGGGGTAATTCCTTGCCCCTCCCTGTCCTAAACTGTTCTATTGTACTTCAAATACAAAAGTCTTTGGGGACATCAAAGGTATTTTGTCTGTGTTTCTACGGTGCCTACTAGGTTTGATCTACTGTATGACTAAGGTTCTTATACAAACAGAAAATTAAAATTGCCTCAAATTCTTTAACCAAAGCTTCCTAATTAGACTTTTTTGCAAACTTAATGTCAGCTGTGGTTCCTCTTTGCCCTCAGTGTTGGAGTTTTTTAAGCATGTAATGATTACTGTTTTGCTGAAAAAACAAGATAAATGTTATGACACTTTTGTAGCAGGAGTCACTTTTTGTAAAAGTTAGAAAGAAGAATGAGGATTATTATTAAAGAGATCAGCATTGAATGGGAATATGAGACCACATTAAACTTTGAAAGAATCTTAAATAATTTGTAATTTTAACAGAAGACAACAAGTGTACATTAAATTAAAATACCATATTAGCACAATGGAAGGATAGATCAGTGTGGAAGGGGATTAATGTGATCAGAGGGATAAAAAATGCTTACCTTGGGAAACTGGGAGATTATTCTTTCTCTACTCACTGGGGGAACCAAATGCATTAGGCTGGACTTCATCCTCCAAATTCAGTAAAATTCTACAAGACTACAAATATGTAAAGAGAAACAGTATTCAGGAATTATTTCAATACAGGGACGACACGATAAAACCTAACCAAGTTCTGGCAGACTTGTCATCTTTTTTTTTTCTTTTTTCTTTTCGGTACAACTGGCAGTTCTTCAACTCAGTTTGCGTGTAAAGAAACCTGATTCTCATGTAAAAAGGACCACCTCAGTGTGCATAACTGTAGTAGCAAACTGGCCTTCTGAAACTACAAGGCACCAACACTAATTCCCTGGGAGAGCAGAGAATTGTTCACTTAATTCAACCTAACTGCTTGCAGTTTAGCCCTCAAAGGATTTTGCAGTGTTTAATTTAAAAATCTTGCTCATCATTGTTTCAAATGCCTCTGCACTAAGCTCATTAATTAATGTTAGAGGATCCCAGATTTCATGTGGTCAGAAGAAGAAAGAAGGAGAGATGAAGCTGCCACATTTCTTGGCACGACATCAAACTTTCATCCAAGATCAGCTCAGAAAGAATGAAATCCATCTGACATGGAAAAAGAAAAATGTTCACATGAAAATCACAAATGCATTTAGATGTCTCACCTGAGACATATCAATTTGGTTATGTAATGAAACCTCGTGGGTTGCTGGGGAAGGAGACCCTTATTAGGGTACCGATTTCTTACTGGTGTTCAAAAGAATGTTTCTAATGAGAGCGTTTTCATCATGTAGCAATAAGGAAGGACTCACCAAGCAGTAGCTGATGCAGCAGGATTCCAGCCGCACAAACAGCTCAGCCCCTGCTACGTGGCCATAGCAACAGGTTAGCAACAATTCCCTTCCTCCCCTTCTTCCACAGACCGGGAAGGCGGAGTTGGAGAAATTTAACTATACATAGAGCCGTAGTTTTAAAACAACAAACTCGTTTTAGTGGTCAGATTCCTTTGATCAGAAACTGCTCCTCAATAAACCCAATGGTCTCTAATTCTCTATGAGGAAACAGTCCAATTTTCTTCAAAGATCCTTGTATATATGGATACAAAGAGCAGGATTAACCCAGCAGAAAAGGAACTAATGGAGTGGGGAACTGTTATAGTGCTAATATTAAGCATAGCAGCAATTACAAAGAAACTCCCCAGGGATTTTTTTCAGCATTTCAACTTGATTTCACCTCTGCTTTAAAGTCAGGATGCGCATGCCACTAATGAGACATTCTGAATTGTATAAATGTCTTTCTACTCATTAATAATCTTGCTTTCTAATGTACAGAACACCAAAAACAAAGAATAAGAAATTACACAGCTCTTTTGCATTACCTAAGTATTGTCAATCAACTCATTAATTTAGATGGCATTTAGTACGCCAGACTGCAATTTAGGATGCTAAGAGATTTTGCTATGTATTTTATTAGGATTTAAATTTCCAACCTTCAGGAGAAAGCAAAGCTCTCCCATTCTAACAGTCATATTTTGATAAAGCTGGAACAGGCTTTGAACCAGGAGACAAGCCTCTCCCACTTCTGCAGCAGACTAAAAAGGTTAAAGGGCACATCAATGCAGACCAGTAGTTTTAAACAGTGAGCAAGTACAGAAGAAAACGCCCTACAGTTGTGTTTTACAAGCACACACAAAGAACAACGCTTAACAAAATTGCTAGTCCACTACTTAGAATTAATGTTTTATTCTCTTCCATGAAGAATTGCTTTTAAATCACTTCAGGCATGAATATATCTCAACCATATCCAAACAGCCACTTCCCCACAAAGAATCGATTTGTAGCTGATGGGTTATTCACCAAAGAAGGTGACATTTACAGTATTTATCTATTACCATATGGATAGTTCTATTTATGCTACTTTTGACTATGTAACACTCGAGATATCTAGACCCTTGTCCTTCTGCCCTTTTGGCAAGCTTGAATGATTTTGTGGCAATATTAGTGTCTTAATTAAGGTCAGAACTATTAGTACAGTTCTGAAAACAAAAACTCCACGAGCTGGTAAGAGTTTCAAACACTAACTCGCTTTCTTCATGTTCTAGTTCTAGTTCAACACCTAAGCATCATAAACACCTGTCATGTGTACACAGACTGACTCATTGCTCCTCTCCTAGAGCTCTTTCACAAATTAAGCTACAAAAACCCCAGTTCAACAATCTCAGTGAATCCAAAGTACAGGAGGGACCAAGGCAACCACACAGAAATATTTCAAAATTGAGAGGCCATCTTCACTTATACTTAGTGTATTTAATCTAAATCTCACACACATATAAGCATATCCCAACTTACCAAATCAACAAATAAGACACACCATTACAGGAAAAGAATTTAAGAAATAAAAAACTGCTAAAAATACTGAGAATGATCCATATTTTCTCTTCTTAAAGAGCTGAAAGGGGATTCAGTCACCAGGGAGGGCTGAGAACACAGTGTCTCCATGGCATCACAACCCTCTTATCTCAACATTGCAAGAACAGTAGCACAAGCAGCTTCTGTGGATAGACAAAGCATGTGAGGAAGGCATTCAGAAGGCATACATAAAGTAAGTTAACATCATGACCACTAACAAAATCAGTATTCCAAGCTACAGTGAAGGACAGGAGAAAACAACTCACACCAAAAGCAGAGTAAACACTTGAGGGACGAGTCTCTGATTTTGTCCTGCTCCTTCTGAGAGGAAGTTCATGTTCTTCCTATGGAAATCAGCTGAACTTTTACAAGTACATAGTTAGTGGAAGTCTAATCTAAATCAGGGAAATCACCTTTACTTTAAATAATCTGCTCTAAAATGTTGCAGAAAAATGAATCCCTTTCAGAAAATACTTTTTAAAGTAGTAATTTTTCTTTTATGGATTTTGAAGATCAACAAACCAGAACCTATTCCTATGATGCATTTTAATCCGGCTGATCAGAATTACTTTGGATTTGTAAAATCCTGTTTAAGAACTTTGATTATTACAATTGTTACTCGGACATAATGAAAAACATCTCAACGACTTCACTATCTGCACTAGCCTTTCATAGCATAAGCTGTTCGGAGTTTTTTCCTGATGCCAGATCACATCTGACAACCCAGATCACCCTTAAATTGTGCCACAACATTGCAATGATCCGTTCTTCCCGTGTACCTTCCTGTGAACAGTTACGTCAAACTAAGTAATAATGGAAACCCTTACTACACATTCTAGCTGTTCATAGTGACATTCTGGAGAAGATTAGGAAAGAAAACCCAGCCCAAAACTACTGCGCTCCCTTCAGCCCTTGTAACCCAAGGCTGCTCGCCTGTACTCGCCTGCTGTATTTCTGCCCTTAACTCGACCACCATTTTGTTCACTCTGGATTTTCCTCAAATTTGTTCAACTAAAATTACTTTGAAAACAGGGGGCGGGGAGAGAGACTCCACACTTTAGCAGGGAACCGAGGTAGAACGGCTGCCACGCCGGCACCTCACAGCGGCATCCACGCCGCCTCACAGATCCCCTCAGCGGCCGCGCCTCAGCCCCCACCCGCCCCGCGCCCAACTACGCCATTGACGTAACTGCCTCATCGCGGGCACAGTCAAACGCGGTGCTCACGCTGGTGACGCAGGCCCGACCCGGGGCTCGGCTGCGTTAGTCGCTATTCACGAAGAATAGCGTACGCAAAGAACGGGCGCTGTGGCAACCGGGGCACGCGCGCTCTGAGGGCCGGCCAACGATGAAGGGGCGGGAGCCGGGGCTTGGTAATGGCACACGGCGCCTTCGATTATTTAGTCTATTTCGTTTGCTGTGAAGGGAGAAGTGGAGTTGTTTAGAGGCTGTTTTAACTTTTGTTTTTGTTGTTAGCAGTTTTCAATATCGGAGGTCGTAGTGTTCGGTCAGCTGAGCCGCTTTCCGTGCTGAGGGAAGGGCGGGGCGAGGGGGGAGGGGGGGTTGGAGGGCAGCCCTCACGTATTCTATCAAACGTTACCGAATTCTGAGGGCAGATTTTAACAAGATCCCTTTAAAAAATGCTTTTTTTCCTTTGGAAAAAAAAAATTATTTTGTTTGCCTTAATTTCATTATTTTGAGCCCCCTCCGATTTTGGGCATTGGGCTGCTTCACTTGAACCCTTTAAAAAGCATTCCTTCCTTGCAATTTTAAGCTATCTCTCTCTGTCTCTTTCTCTCTCTTTTCAGTGAGAATTAAATCCGATTAAGACAATTCAGATGAACACACAGTAGTGCTGATGACCATGCACGATTCCAGCCTCTTTCACAGCTTCCTGACAGTTTATGTTTGCTAAAAGAGCTCCCTGGGGACACAGAGCGCTGTTTAAAGTCAGTAGGCGTCTTTATGGTACATTATCGGTCCAGTCACCAAGTACAGCCATTTTGGAGTATTTCTAGGGATAGGGAGAATCCTTCTGAGGAAGGTTTGGGATGGCACAACCTCGTATCTCAGCCTACCTCCCCCCTGATATAGACCCCACAAAAGCTCCTCTGGCATTTGGGAGGAGGGCCCTTCCTAAATTGAATGAGGAGTTGCAGTCTTCCGAGCTGCTGACGCAGCAGCGGGCACTTACGGCACTCTGCGATCTGGTCCACGATCCAGAAAAAGTCTACCAGGCAATAGCATTAGGTAAGTGATCTGTTCTCACAAGCTCTGACACAGTGGGGCAGGCTTAGGGGGGAGCCCCACTTTACTTTCTTCCATTACTTTTTTCCTTAAAATATCTTTGATGACACAAGATGCCCAGGAAAAAAAATGTTTGTTTTACCTTAGAAAGGTAAAGAATATTGTAGTACCATATACATGACAGTTATTTTAAGAATTATCATCACTTTAGGATTTATCAATGGCTCACTATATGTTTTATCGACCCCTAAGTACAAAAATAGTGCAGAATCTCTCTTTCCATAGAATCACAGAATTTTTATGGTTGGGAAAAACCTCTAAGATAATCCAGTTCAACTGTTAACTCTGCCCTGCCGTGATCACCACTAAACCATGTCCCCAGACTTTATTCTGATTTTAGCTAATTCGTAACACAGGCTAATAAAAAAATCCCCCACATAATTAATTCAAAGTTAGAACCCCATCACCATCATCACTCACTTGCCTGGAACTTAATGAGAAATTTAAAAAGAAAGGAATATAACCAGATTTATCATACTCATCAGGACTACATCTGGGCACAACGATTTTCAAAAGCCTGGAAGAATCCTGAGTTTCGGTTCTGGGGGGGTGGGGGGGGAGGGGGTAGGTGGGAACCAACCACAAGCTTATTTTTGCAATTTTTAGCAGTCTGTGGTGAATTTACATAGCTCATTACGTAACACTGAAAAAATCCTTGTTTGCCACTGCTTTTTTCTCCATTTACTTCCTTTGTATTCTTTTCCTCTCCTAAAAGAGAATAATCACGTTCAACATTTATAAAGTTAATGTTTTATGAACAGTTTGATTGCCAAAGCAATGTGAGGTTGTTGTTTTTCTGGTTTTGGTAGGTTTTTGGCCTTGGTCAGTGCCATATGTACATACACAATCATTAATGGTTCACCACATTTATTTCTGGTCAGAAAAACCGAGTGTCAATCCTGCAAAAACATGCTTTTCTAAAGACATAAGTAGCTCTACTGACTTATTTTTAGAGTTATGTCACTTTATATTTGCAGGATTAAGATTTAACTTGATAAGGAGTCAGGAGCTTGTTTGCAGCATGACATTTTTGGCAGTAGGCCTTGAAATTTGAAAGTTTCTTCCTTACTTGAGATATGACAATGAGAATTTCACCATCAGGACAAGTTGAAAATTTTGAGGCACTTCAAATTGTGAGATAAATGATGAATATTGCTATTTCAAATTTATGCTGAAGGTGGGAAGTGTCAGAATGAACTCTGATGTCTCATAGGATTTTTGGATAACCTGAAGACTTTGCTGGTACATCATGACCAAACTGTCCGGCAAAAAACAACAGAAGTTCTCTCTATAATGGCTTTGCATAGTATTGGCAGGTAGGTGCAATTCCGAAGTTTGCTGAATGGTGTGGGAAGTGATGTTTTAGTGACAAATAAGAACAGAATTCCTAAGTTTTGTCAGACAGATGCAGCATGAAGAAGAGCAGTTAAGATTAAATATCTCAAATATGTACAAGTTTTATTATGTTGCGTTAAATCTGTCCTCCATTGTTGTTTTTAGGCAAGGGCTAATACAAAGTGGAGTAATTTCTGCCCTCACTGGGCTCCTGGATGATCCAGTAGATATCTGTCGGAAGAACACCCATCAGATTTTTGGCATGATGGCAAAATTACCTGAAGGTATGAGGTTTTAAATTAAGTATTCAAGTAGACAACACAGAGAGGAACTCAGGTAAATTCACCTATGCTACAGATTTAATTTATTCCGTTTCCCTTGAAACTCATATTTAAAAACAGTATCTTGTCTATTTTTGCTTATCTTAGTTTTCCTTAGTTAACTTTCTTAAGCCTTATGCAAATTAAAGCTACCCGCTCAAGATACAGATTCTGTGGACTGCATGCTTGAATTGGTATTTCAGAATCTTGCATCAAAATTTCACTTTGTCCCTTCTGTTCAAGGTGTGGATCAGCTGTTCATCACAGTGCACTAGTTTCATCAGTGTTCTAATCTGAACATTAAACTTCTCTTCCAGTTGATCAAAATATAATTTTAAAATTAAAATTTCAGTAGAAATTATCAGTTAAAAAGCCATACTGTTTAAATTCATAGCAAAGTATATTGTCTGAGAAATTCAGTTTCATTACTGATGCTTAAAAATAATTAAATGAATTTTTAAAGCCTTACTGACTGTACATAAATTCTGAAAAATCTAAAGAAGTATTTTTACATGCATGCAGTCCTTTTTAACATAATTCCATTCATATGAAGGGTGTCACTATGTTGAGCTAAACAACTTTGTGAACATCGGTATAGAAAACAAGATTTTTTGAAGTCTGTAAAAGCAGCTCTGAGTAATTACCCTTGGAAAAGGTGGTTTTTTGAGTCATGTCTTCTGTTTATTTAGATAAAAGTATAATTTATATATCAAAATATACATGCCTGTATTTAAGGGTTGGAAGATAAATCCTGGAGCAGAATGGTGTCACCGTAGAATAGCTCACATACAGAGAGCTACTTGAAAGAAAAACAAAAAGGTGCAAAACTTTTTGCTGTGCGACAATTTGGGGAATTATCAGGGATAACCATAAATATTTTCCAATAAATTTAAAGAGTTACAAGGCCTGACATAATTCATTTGACGTATTACAGATACAGAATTAGTCTCTGCTTGGTAATTCAACCTTTTTCAGCTAGCCAAGAAACTGTCTTTCTCTTTGCATTGACTTCTACACCTCACATCCAAATAATGAGATAGGATGTACCTTGTATCGGCTGGAGGAGGTCAGCAACTAATGCACCACTCCACTGGTCAATTTCTGCTGTTCTCTAGAGCTGAGGTAATTTGCAAGGCCAATAAAGCAATGTGTTCTGTGCTAGACAAAAAGGAACAGAAGCTGTACATGCCCTTGGCATGATGTGTAGCTGTTTTAACTGGGAAGTGGTCAGTGAGTCCAGCTAGCTCTATGCCAGGCCACCTGGTCTCTCTCTGAACAGGAGTAATTTAGGAAAATGTGGTTATTTTAAGCAAATCCACTTAGAGAGTATTTTTGATTCCTAAATTGAAGGATATGTACCAGTATCTTTCAGGATCAGTGGGATAGTTAAAGACCAAAAGGTGGGAGAATGCACAAAGACTGGAAGAACACCAAAGAGTAACATTTCCAGAAGAAACAACAACTTAGTGAAAAGAATTAATGGGCAGAAGAAAGACGAAAATAGATAGATATATGTGTTCGATAGAGGATGGAAGAGGGAGAAGGGCCAGCAGGAGGAGAAAATTAAAAACATTAAAGAAATTAATAGCAAAACTTTCTGTCTTTGTAAAAACAGTTAGCTGACATACATAATACTTGACAATGTTAGTGAAAGGGTGTTATGCAATGATAAATGACCTCAGGAATAGCAACTGCAAAAATAGTTCTAGGAAAAAATATCTTTCATTATGATGTGGTTAACACTGGAAAGGTTTAATAATTCTTACCCATTCCGTATCCTGTCATTTATGGGTACTTAATCCTTTTCAGCAAAGATTGAGGTGGAATGGGTGGAGCAATGGATTTTTAAGCTTGCCAGAACCTCTGTTTGGGAAGAGCCCAAGAGAAAATATTTCTCCTACGTTGCTGACTCTCAGTGTCTCCACTCTTTCACCCTTGAAAAATCATAACCAATTGAATGTGTGGATAAGGACTCTTTAAGGATACCTTTTTCCCTTCAAAACTTGTTTTGCTGTATGGAGTGCGAATGCTGAAAGGACAGATGGCATTCTTACTGCAGCAGATGGGACATCTCTTCTGTGAATGTCATTGTTGCCCAGGTGAATAGAAATCCCAGCTGTATTAATGCAGCGCTTTCAGGTGGCAGTGCACTGCATCACTGATAAACCTGAGAAGTGAGAAAATAGATGCAAATTTAATTGCATGATGTATCCAGGTGGATGACTAAGAGTCAAGGGATTTAATTTCAGCACCTGTCTTCAGCCAACAGACTTTTTAGTTTTAACTTTGCTATGCCTCAGTTTTCTTATACATCAGAATTTTGTATACAGAAAACTCTGTATAAAACAGAATTTATTTTAGCATCTTGAATTCTTCAGAGAGGAAACAGAGTAACGATGAATTACTCAGAATACTAAGATCAAAAAATCATAGGAATTAAATTATTAGAGAGTTAATAGCAAGAAATTGCTATTCAGTTAACATTATTATGTGATTTGATTATTTAAACTTAATTATTTACTTCTTCTGTTCCTCCCTATGCCTCTGATTTTAAGTCAAGTAGGAGCACAGGTGGTGCTTCACTTTCTTTTCTCCTTCCCAAGATCGCTTTCACTCAATGAAGAATGGAACTGGCTGCTTTCCTTTAGAAATCCCCTTGGGCCTTGATTAAAATATCCTGGGTTCTCCACTTCATCGTCTCTAATACTTCTGGTAGAAAGACCTTCTTAGTTGAATAAAGATTTGGTTTTTAATATAAAGTGTCTGTTACCCTCCTGATATTTGACTACACTTTTGGTTTTATCGAGATTTCTTACCTTGAAGCTATGCTGTAATGAATGCTGGTGTTTTCTTGTCACTTCTTCACTAATCTGAAATGGCCACAGTTGGGTGAAAGAAAGAGGTTGAAGGAAGCACAACATCTAACAGACCATTTGTTGGAAAAGGGAACCCTGACTCACTTTCCACCTTTTCCACAGTTCAACTAGCAAATAATTGGATATTACATGGAAAAAGCAAATTAGACTGGAAATACTGCACAATTTCCCAGGTAAATGATAGCAATTTAATAGTAAACAAAGTTTAGAGGAACATGTACTAGCAATTACAGTGTATAGATTTTAGTAAACTTGCCAAGCCAAGCAGCCTGAGTGCAAATATCACAAGCAGGCAGCAGTGCTTTCTCACTACAAGTGAGACCTAAAAACTGTCTGTGTGCCATGACAGACCTTTTATACCTTGAAGGCTCATTTTATACCTCATTGGCTCTTTTGCCTCTATTCTTCAGGTGTAACAGTTGGCAGGGAATGCTTGAAGGGACCCCATGACTTCAGTACAGGGTTAAAATACCTTGTTCAAAATTAGATTAGAAGAAAACTTCACAAGCATTATCCAATTAAGTAACTGTCGTAACACTACTAATGAACACACTATAGACACAATCAGTATCATTTGAATTATTTATTTTTGAAGTGGACAATTTAAATGTTGACGTTTTTAACCATTTTGTTTTAATTTTTTTAGAGCCCTTGGCTGAGATTTCTTGCACTAATCATAGTACATAAGGGGAACAAAAGTAGAAGGTGATTTTCCAGTGTGCATGTGTGTCTGTGTCTCTGTGTACGTATGTGCTTTACAGTTATCAAACATATATTTACACACCAACTTTCCACTGAAGTCTTTAAGAAGTCTTTTATATGGCAGGGGAAAGAACCAAAGACCAAAGACTTAGGTCTGTATGATCCATGTGAGATTTTCCAGTATAGTCCCACAGAGCTTCTTATGCATTCAAACTTTTGCCGGAATGTTACTCCATCCAGTAGTGTTTCTTTATGAGATGAAACCTGTAGCTGAGGATTGCATCTCTTCAGTTTCATTAACTTCACTAAACTGTAAATAATTTAAATTATTAAATTGAAATATCAAGACATTTAGTTATTGTTCATATCGCTCATCTTTAACCTTCTAGTAACACATCACATTTTAAAAATAATTTTAAAAAACAACAAAAAAATACTTTGGAGGCTATATACTACACAATCTCCATGGCTCCTGCTTCTTGGGAAATCTGTTACAATATTACAATACCCAGAAAGTATTTGGAGCAGTGGAACAGAATTGTCCCTTGGCAATTTTCACATTCAGCAATCCAGACACTACAACAGTAATTTAAAAAATTGCTTTGTGATTTATTTTTTAAGTCTGTATTAAAAAAGGAACACTAACCTACATCTTAAATATAATTTGGTTTTTCATGAAACACCACAAGATTTGGCAAAAAAAAGATGTAAAAGAAGACTGTTTTGATGTATAAAACTCCTTATCAGTAAAAGAAACACTGACCTTAGTTTGGCCTATTCAGAGATTCATTTCATGTAATTTTGCTGCATATTTGAAGCCATAAAGAGCAGAAAGAGCTGCTAGTCAGTTTGGAAATCACAAAACAGTTGCGCACCAACAATTCCTTTAATAGGCAAGGTGTCCATGAGAAACAGTAAAGCAGAAGTGTGTACATAGTATATGCTGAGAGTCATGTGCATGTGCATACATGATGGATGTGTACATACTCTTGACTGTGGATACCAATATTGTGGGCACATGCCCATTCTCTACAAATTTAAGTAGTATTTTGCTTAAACTCTCTCATTCCATAGCTTCTGGTTTGAACTAGCTTTTCTCCCCAACACAAGCATTCTGCTCCACACCCTGCAAACGAGTTCATCTGTCACTCACCAGATTTATATTTTTATATAATAAATAAAATTTTAGGACAACTGGATGAAGAGTCATTTCTTACACAGAACATGACAACACTCCCACTGTAGGAAATGGAATGAAACAAATGGAATAAAAGTGTAGTGACTGTAGTGGAACATCTCCACAGAGTTAGGCCTCAATCTCTTTTTTTGTTTTTGTTTGGGGTTTTTAAGTTGTTAGTTGGGGTTTTTTGTCACTGAGTATGTGTGGTTTTCTTGGAGAGGAGGCTCTCACTCTCCAGAACATATATTTGGGGAAAATGATATAGCAGGTTAAGGGGGAATAAGAGGAAGTGTGTTCATATATCAGATTTCCCCTTTTCTCTCCTTGGGCTATTAAGCATTACCCAATTTTTTTCCACTAGAAGTGGAAGAGGTTAGCCCCTTTTTTATCACTCCAGGAAAACAGATTTAGCCTAAGGATTCTTAGCAGAGGCCGATGTATTTGAGATTGTTCTGAATTATGACATCTGTCACTGCATCAAACACAAATTGTATGTTACTGGTATCAGTGGCACAGGTGAAGTGTGAGTAGATCTCCTTCGTCTCCTTGTTGCGATTCAAGTCCTCAAACTGGCGTTGGATGTAGACTGCTGCCTCCTCATAAGTGTTTTGGCCTTTGTATTCAGGAAAGCAGACTGTTAAGGGGATGCGTCGGATTTTTTCTGCCAGCAGATCTTTCTTATTCAAAAAAAGGATGAGAGAAGTGTTGATGAACCAGTTGTTGTTGCAGATGGAATCAAACAGACGCAAACTTTCTGCCATTCGACTCTGTAGGAGAGGAAACAACAGTGTCAGCAATACAGCTCTGCTGCCCTGAGTAGGTAAACTCCATTTGTGAACAATTGAGCATGACTACCACAATTACGTTGGGAAATTAAAATCCAATGCTGCTATAGACTGAAAGCAGAGAGGTCCCTTAGAAATCAGCAGCCATCTTGAATGTTCCTGAGGTATTGCTGCCACTGTGGCACTTATACTGATGATGCTGGAGCTGTCCATGGTACCAAGCTCTTGGACGGCTGTTTATTGCTTGGTTTACACCTATAAATAGGTGTAGATATATGTAATGTTTTGAATAGAAAATATTCTAGATTATGAAAAGAAATATCACTCAAGTATTGTCAAAAGATAGAAAATATCTTAATCAGGTATTTTTGGCAAGGTCAATGTTTTTCCATCATGTTAGGTTTCAGAAAATGTTACACATACATCATGAGTCATGGGAGTGATCCAGGGTAAGTGAACAGCAGGGATTTGGGCTATCAAAAACCCAGGGTATATTTTGTTTACAAGACTATTTGCAAATATGTATGTGTTCCATTTGTCTGGCTTGTCTTCAGAGGGGATGAAAATAATCAGAGTCTGGACATTTTTGTTGTTGTTTAACTGTGAAGTATTCTGGCCAGTTCTTCAGTTTGGAAGGAACAAATAGTGGAGGCAAGAGGATGACTTTGGCTTTTAATAGGAATAAAGTATTTTGGGCCTGATTCTCCAGACACTGGTATCAGTTGTGTCTAGTTCATCTCCCTTGACTTCGCTAGAGTCACTTGGTGAGGTGAAGAGAGAATAATAATTCATTGTTTATGACACAAAAATTAATATGAAAAGATTATTTAAAATTTAAATTTTACTTTGTTTTATTTGGGAATGAAAATATATTGTTATTATTTCAAAATATATTGTTATTATTTCAAAGAAAATCTGCAACTTAATGTTTTGAACATTATTAAATAATGTTTTGAACATCATTGTTACACTAAAGCAGTATACTGAAAACATTACCCCTTAAAAATGCAGAGTTGCTGAAATAGGAGCAGACTGGTTTACATAAGCTTTTCAAATTATCTCTTATACCTTCCTCACTTTGTGTTATTACTCCTTTTCATTTCCTAAGGATTGACTTGGTCAGAATTGCATCCTGTGTTCTCTGAGTTCCATGAAGGCATTGATTGAGCTCTGTGTTTACAGGTGAAACCCACAGGCTGGTGGCAGTTCCTGGCCATTTCCAAAGCCCGGGAGCACAGGGTGCACTGGGAGGGCTGGCACTGCCTCGGCAGCCAGGGGCAAAGCTGACTCACGAGCCTCTTAAGGCACACTGAAATACAAGCTAAGTCAGACAGTTCTGATATTGGGGGCTGTTTGTTTACTTCTTCCTTTATAAGGTGGGGTCATCTGACACTCCAGCCTACTTTATATACAGGCAGGTTTATAGGTGTAAAAACATAGCTTTAAAAATGCGTTTGAGCATTTCTTTTCACAGCGAAAATACTAACACAACAGATAATCCCCTAAAACCATCATAGATCTGTTTTCAAATACTCAGTTTCCTTTCCTGATTTTGTAGCTGATAATAACCAAGGAAGAATTTTTTTTATCTCAGTCAAAATGCTTTTGCTACTAATATTCTGAAAAAAAGTCTTTTAGAGCTAATATAGGTTTTTGGCCAATTCTCAGAACAATCATGCCAACAGGATATTGTATTTTAAGAGGTTTGTGTTCATTACTGTATTTTGTAGTGAATCATAACACTGTCCCTACCAAATCCTCCATTGGAATCTGTAATCCAAGGACAAAACCAGAGAATTAAAACCTTTCCATAAATTGTGAAGTGTTATGAGCACATACAAAAGGACAGACAGTTTTAAATTATTGTAAACTTGGTGATCTATTGTGTGATGTAAAGAAAAAATTAGTAAAGTGTTGATCTTGACACCTAAGAAATTTCTTCTTCAATGTAATATTATAATATTGGCTCAATATCTGAAAGTCTTGCCATATTTTAGAAGTGATATATCCACAGTTCTAAGGTCAAGGCTGACACTAAAAATACATTATATATCCATTCATATACTCTCAGCATAACAGGCTCATTTCTGGTTTTGACAATATTTTAAAACTACTTTACATATCATAGGGAAAGTGAACTTGAGAGGGTTATGGCTTATTATAATAAAAATAGAATAAATTGTTGTATGACTCCCAAAAGTGTAATAAAACATAGTAAAATAATGATAGGCATTTTCCTCTACAGTGTCTTTTTCAGTTCTGGAATCTTGAAGGGAGTATATAGCCGGGTGGTCAAAGAAAATAGTAGTATTTATAATTTTATACTGTAATTTTGTAATTAAACACAAGCTGGGGTATAAGCAAGATGATGCCAATGCCTTATCCAGATGGCCTTGTTGGGGACTAATTGCAATTTCTTCTCTGAGCATAAGAACAAGGAATTGGTTGCTTAAGGGAAAGAACATGCTAAGGAACAGATGGCTGTTTCTATGCTTCCAATACTTTACAGATGCACAAACATCCCTGGTCATCCTCTGGAACAGTTGAGGTGTGCTTAGGAGAAAGAATTCTGAACAAGTAAGCGTTTTGGAAAGGGAAGACCCAGTTATCAAGATAGCAAGTAATTAAAAAAACAGAGTTGGTAAATGGAGCCAAATTGCAATGTAGTATCTCCTCACAGCTTTCACGTTAAAGCTTTCTAGTCACAGCTGGGAGAGCTTTGAAATTAAAAATGAAAAATTATGAAGAGAGAAACTATCACAAATAAGGGAATTAACTGTCATTTGTATAAAATCTTAAGAACTTCATCTTTCAGTCATTATTTCTCTTTCATCATCAGTATTTAAAAACTGGTAGGCACTCGGGGATTTGAACACCTTAACTAAACCAAATCAAATGTATCTTGCGTAAGCCATAAATAATAATGAATAAAATTTGTGAAGGAATTTTTGCTTTCCAGAAAAGTTAGAAAATCTTTAAATGTGAGTAAATCTTGGAATAACCAGTGGAAGCTGTTGCTATTTTCCTATAGAGGCTTTCCTTGCAATAAGTGGTGGCATTTAGCATATGCTGGAAGCTATGAGCTATTTCACAAAATGGCATGAAACTCTCTGTTTCAAATATCTTCTTTAGAGATCCATGACTTATGACCTTCTGAAGAAAGCAGAGGAAGCTAAAGTATTTGAAGAAGGGGTAGTAGGGTAAAAAGGTAATTGAATCAGTTGGATGTTTTTTCCTTAAGGTTAATAGACAAAAGATTGGAATCCATTCTGAAATAAGGACAGTCTACAAAATAAATGAAGGAAATACCATTGCCCAGGACAGTCATAGTCAAAGCAATTCAGGAATTCAATCTATGCTTGAATAAAGCACAGGGAAAGCAGAAGAATGTCACAAACAAAAATACAGAAAGCAAGAGATAGCTTGGGTAAATACAAAGAGACACTCTTTTCTTGTAAAAAAGACTACAATGAGTGCTAGTTGAAATGTCCTTCCTGTGTAGCAGTCAGGCAGTCCTGATTAAGTGCTGGATAAGAGAGGCATACAAAACTATTGTATGATTCATCTTTTGTTCAAAGGAAGAAGACTTCTACAAGAATGTATACACTGAGGTGGCTGCTGGTCTAAATGGGAAAAATTATGATAATTTAATGAGTTTTTAAAAATTCCTTCCATCTAAAATTTAAAAAGAAGAATCTATCTGTTGGAGAGAATTAAATAGACTTAATCCAACATCTCTCAAAGAAATTAAGAACCCCACTGAGGTAGAATTAAACTGCGATGAAACACTTTACCTGGATTGTCCTGTATATACCTGTTTCTAGCCTTAGTATCTCCCAGAAGGGACGGGGTAAGCAATAAAGATTTGACTAGACAAAATTGTTTCAGTTTCCAAACCTTTTTTTCTGAGTCCTCGGAGCCCAAAGTTTTCCTGGAAAATGTTGGAAACCTAAACTGTCAAAAATAGAAGGGGTGACATAGAAGGGTATGTCCCGCTGTGAATTCACTAAGAAGTGTTCTTAAGTCACTTAGCAGCTTAACTTATTCTACAAGCAGACAAACTCATTATCCTGTCACCCAGACAATTTTTTACATTGGTCTAAAACCACTGCAGGAAATCCTGACCAGTCACATTGTAAACAAAACAGGAAGGAGCTCAGGATAATTAGAAGCAGCTATGTCAATATAGCACCTATCATACAGATACATACATGCACATCATCTGTTTATGTCCTTCCTACCAAAATTCCTTTCAGCGTCCTGCATATATGAGGACTGTGAAGTGTAGAAAGGTGGAAACCTAATGTAACGTGTTAGTTTATGCCACCACAACAAAGGGAAATTGAAAAGGATGGTAAAAGGTTTTATATCATAGGAATATTGAATCTTTATGAAATCCTATGAAATGAATTACAGAAGGCTGAGAAACATATGTATTATGAAGTGGAGCCCTGAAGAAATCTCGTGTGATTTTGATAGGGAGATATCTGTTTATATGGTGAGGGCAAAAAAATTAATTAAGCATGAAAGAAGTTTGCTTTGAGGTTTTTTTTAATCAGATTCATTCTCAAATCAGGAGGAAACAATATATTAGCAAACAAAATTTGTAAACTACCAAATTAATTCTTCTTTATTTTAAAGAAAGTGTCCTGTAATTGTTCATACTTACAGTTTATACACACGTACGTGTAGAACTGGTAGAGGAGGCAGTAGTCAGTATTTGATACCTCTTTTTCAGAGAAGCAAGGGAAAATAAACCTTGTGAAGTGGTAGTGCAGCATACTATCTCCCATGATGGTTTCCTGTTGAATATTGCTATTGTCTTTACATAAAATTCTGCAGATGATAACTGAATCTGGCAGTATGAATGAGAATTACAAGAGGACCTTCAGTCTTGGCTATTGTATAGGGTGACGATGAACAACGTTATGAATATTTTATCATGTATGTTCTCTGTAGCTGAGAAAACCCTGTAGTGTTACTAAGGCTTACTGTGGACTAGACCAGACAAAGCAGATTTACTTGGGAGTATTACTTTAACAGAGTCGTGAACATTTGTCTTTGAAAATTGGTGCCTGAAACTTCTCAGGCCTGCAATGAAACAGCAAGTCACGTCTTAGGAGTGCATGCTAAGTTAAACATTGGTACATAGTAGTTAAATACATGTAATACATGAGCCAATGGCAGACTGGGGTAAAGCAATCTTTAATATGATCTGTCAAAACTATTTTATACTCCTAGATCAGGAACAATGCAGATTTGTTAATCCTACTAAGTACAGTCTGACACCAAGCTATGGTTGTAGTAAAGGAAGCTGAGCTGAGAAAGAAGTTTGATTAAACTCCCTGACTGAAGGATTAGATTTTGAGCCAGGGGATTTCCAAGCAAAGGAGCAGGACAACAGGTGTTTCTGCTAGGACCTATAAATTAAAGGGAACTTAAAGAAAGTATATATAGAAAACTCTTAGAAGAACAGTGGAAAAGGTTACTGAGTTCAGGGATCAGAAAGAGTGGAACATTCATCATTCCATAGAAATGCTAGAAGATCCAGGTAAAGGCTACTCCTGTATGTCTGGCCAGGGTATTAAAGACTGTTTCACAAACAAGGAAAGGGGCAAAACAGAAATGGAGACATACTCATAGACTGTTTTATTGCTTGTGACTGGCTATACATATCTTTTAAGTAAGCTGAAGTAGAGGAAAATTATATTTAGAAGTCACAAAATGGGCATGTGATAGGTGTCATATTTATCACTACCCATAAGAGAATTACAAGTCCAGAGGAAAATTCTAGAAAAAGGTATGTTCAAGAGAATAGAAATATGGGGCAGTCAATATTGGTCCTGTGCCTGATAGAACAGACACACAAGTCAAGGTTTCTGGGAAGCGGTAATAGGGATAGATTGGCCAAAGTAATGCTGCTGCAGCTGACACAGGCCAAAAGAAACTTAATGTTGCAATGGGCCAGCATATTAAAACCTATGCATTTCACAGTGTCCAGCCAGGGCAGTGCTGCCAGGGCTGCAGTAAAAGTACCCAAGAGAATCATGAAATGGGCAGGTAGTTTGGTTTTTCCCCTTAAAGGAGGGCTTTCTGTGTTTCAGTTACTCAGCAAACTGTTAACACTCTGCTTTTACTGCCTCAAAGGTCAGCAAAGTTTCATGCTACAGAAGCCTCTGGATGCTGTGTTATGAGGGCATGTGCTCTGCTTCTCTGTGTATCATTTTGGAGCACACACAGTTCTAAGAGGGCAAACATCCCAAAAAAGGAATATGAAAATAAATCTCCAGGGTCTTTCACAGTGCCAGAAAATTAAGATTTTCTGAATACAAATTAGGATCTTCATGTAGTTCTAAGAAGTCAATTTGCAGCCTATAACACCTATGCTTGCTTTGGGAGGTGGAGTTTTTTAAGCATTGTACAGTATCCCAGGCATACTACATACTTAGGGAGGTTAGCAAAAATCTAGTTTAAAAAGAGTTTCTTGATAAAAGCATATTCATTTAAAATCTCACAGTTCTTGAAAATATATTCAAAGTATCTTTAACATCCATATTTCAATTGCAAATACCTGGATGTTTTATCCTTAGACTGAGTTTTGTATATGGTAATAGAGTCCAACTTTTCTGTTCCTGGTAATATATTTCACTTGCTTTCAACATTTACTCAGTGTTTTCAGGTGGGGTGGGTTTTTTGTTTTTGTTTTCTTCCAGGCCTTTAGATAACTTGCTTAGCTCAAGAGCAAAAGGAATATTTCAAACACATATTCCTCATCGCTGCAATGTTGCATAGTTCTCCACATAAAGTGGTCCAGGACTTTAACTGTCCTTGTTTGAGACCCTTAAGTTTGTTATCAGCCTTCTTTGTGTAGACAGTCATAGAATCACAGAATGTTTTAAGTTGGAAGGGACCTTTAAGATCATCTGGTTCCATCTGCCATGGCAAGGATGCATTCTGCTAGACCAGGTTGCTTAGAGCCCCATCCAGTCTGGCCTTGGACACTTCCAGGGATGGGGCATCCACAGCTTCTCTGGGCAACCTGTGCCAGGGCCTCACCACCTTCATAGTTAATAATTTCTTCCTAATTCCAATCTCCATCTACCCAGAAGACATAACTTAATGCTGCACTGACCTTCAAGGAGAGGCTGTTTGGGCTGGCAAAGAGGAGGCCAAAGGGTAACAGCCTGCAATTACTTGAGGTAATGGTGATGCAGAACTCTTCCCAGCAGTATGAGAGGAAAGAGTAAACAGCAATGAACATGAATTGAAGCTCAGGAGGTTCAGATTAGATGTTAGGTTTTCTCTATAAGACTAGCACAGCTCTGGAACAATTTGCTGAGTTTTGTGAAATATTCATCCATAGAGGATTTTCACTCAACTAACTAATAAAGCCATAGCTGGCCTGATTTACTGTTGGCAATAGTCCAGACCTTCCGAAATCACATCCAGCCTACATTTCTGTAATTCCATTAAATGTAAAACCATATTTGTAGTTGAATGCAAAAATAAGAAGTCAATTTTATGCACACAGTTCTGAGCAGGTCTCAAACTTTGCCTCCCAAAGAGACAAATCCAAGCACAGGGGCTATTCTTTGATGGAAAGAGTCACTATCCTGTTGTTGAGGCAGGATGAAAAGGAAATAGCTAACAAATGGAGTTATGGCCTTTGTGGAATACCCAGGATTTACTGTTTTCTGTTCTTTCATACCCTCTGTTCCTTAGAATAGCCCTTAAGCTATTGAAATAGTGCAGAATTCTGCAAGAGAACTACACGGAAATACACAAGTAAAAAGAAATGTTTATTCACTGTTGCAGGCTACTGACTAACCTACTTTTTGTGTAGTTTATTCATAACCAAAGCTTTGGCTGATTATGTATAAAGAAAGATTGGTTTTCATTGCACCTTCTTTGAAATCGGCATTTTTCTAATACATTGCTGGCTAGTAAAGGGTATTAATAGGGTGAATATTGCTTCCTGACAATTGTCTTAATTGAAGTAAAACAATGTATTGCATACATAAGAGGAAATTAATTTTTTTTTTAATGGAAGGACTCCATTACTTTTTCCCATTAATGTGCCACTAGAATGCACTAGTGAGTTCAGTAATTTTGTGTAATGGAATAATGGCGGAGGGACAGATTGCAAAATCTCATGCCTGTGAATGCCCTTTCTCTGGAGAAAAAACCCGTTTGATATAAAGGGAAGAGGGCTTATCAAATAAGTAGGTTTTCCTTTCAACCCAGTCAAGCCCAGCTTTCAAAGCAGCCTCTCTGGATCTTTATGAAAGCTAATGGATGTAAGATGAGGAATCGTTTGTAACAGTAGCATTAGAAAACAGAGAAAACCAGCAAGAATTATCATAAGCATGCAACGACTATCATATGAAATTAAATAAACTAGTTCTTTACAATCTGGTAAAAGAAATAGCTGAGAGAGAACACAGGAGAGCTCATAAAACCATGAATGGTATGGAAATGTTGAATAGCGGATGATTTTTTCACCATTTCTTACAATGCAAGAAGAAACATGAAATTTATTTATCTGACAGCAGACAAGTATTCCTTCCATACAGTGCATAATTAAATGTAAAACTCTGTCATGAGATGTTAGAGAATCACAATGATAATAGTAAAAGTCAGAAAAGTGTAATTGGGTTCAAGAAGCAATTAAATTAAAAGGGCACTTAAACAGAAAGATGTTGATGCAATCTGCTGATCAGTTACCTGGGAGGGTAAATTGCAGGAAGTATCAGTGTATGCTTGATCTGTTCCCATATTCTTTCCTAAATGTCCATTGTTGCCCACAGTCAGACACAGACTGCTGCAGGTACTGGCTGTGACCTAGTACAGCTGGTTTGTATGTTTTGGCTGTCAGAACAGCTCATCCTTGGGGAGAAATCAGTTGTTTATTTCCCTGTTGGTGAAAACCTCTCCTTTATGTAACCCATGTAAAATCGCTTCAGTTCCCAGGCAATTTTGCCTTTGCCATTAGTCTTGCCCAGTTTAGAAAAAGTTTCTTTCACACACTTCACTATCATTTGAAGCAGTGAGTGTTTCTCATTGAAAGGTAGGAAAAGGCTCTTGGCACTGGAAGTACTGACCTCTAGTAATTTGCATTGTCCAATGCTGGAGTGCTTGAATGACAGGAAAGTAACAACATTTTCAGGAAGGAAGGAAGGAAGAGGGGAAGAAGGGAAGAGAGAGAGAGAGAGAGAGAGAGAAAGAGAGAAAGAAAGAAAGAAACAAACAAACAAACTAACAGGTCCACATTGATGCTGAACCAGTTTTCACCAGAAAAAGTTGGCCGGTCGTTTCATTCTTCAGTAGTATCTGAACAATAAAAGCAGCCCATTATACACCCAAAAAGGTAAATAACCCTTTATACTGAGAAATTTACTGCAGGGTAAAAAATTCCCACAGACCCTGAGACCATTTCTCAGACTGTGGCACATCTGGAGAGGGATGCATTTTGCCCTCACAGCTTAGGCAGCTGAAATTCTTGCAGGAACACTGGCTTCTTGTTTTACTGCACCTTTGAAGATAGTTTAGGTCGGGTGCTTACAGACTTTAGTGCAGCAAGTGGTGTAGTGTTGTTCTTGTGGGAGCAACAGCTGCATTTGTTTTGTAGCCCGTCCATGTTGCAAAATTAAGGTAGCAGGAGCAAGTGGTTATTTTTAGCACCCTTGCCTGTAATTCTAGAAAAGTTCTTCCCATCGTGGGGGTTCTGAGGTTGCCTCCTACTAACCTGGAAGAAAGGAAGGCTGAAGGGCACAAAGGTCAGTGTTCAGAGTCAAAAATGAGAAAGCAAGAGGAAGAAAGCTGAAGGGAAAACTGCAAAGCAGCGTCAAGCAGAGGGTCTAAATCTGGGTCTGATCTTGGCCTTTTTTGCAAGCTGAGAAAAGTACTAAGAGTGCAAAACCAGCATGTTTAGCATCATGGAGAATCTTGTCTTCACTTTCAATAAATTCTTCTGGTTTTAAGCAGCATTACTGGAATTCAGATCAAATCAGTTTCAAGAGATAATTTCTATGAAGTTATTTTAGAGCAGTTGGAGAATAATTAAAGAAATTGTGATATATGCTGAAAAAATGCTTCTCTCATATTTGAGATGGAAATTCTAATCTGTTGGGCTACAGACAAAGTAAAAATAATTTTGTTTGATCAAGATTGTATTTAGGAAAACCCCAAACAACCCAACATTGTGGTCTCCGGTTACAGGAACACATTTTTTCTTCACTGAACTCTGTCTCATTCAACTTGCAAGATGGACAATGACATGTGCTAGTCAATATTTGTCTTTAGAGTCACAACTCAATTTATAGACTTGTGCTTTACTATAGACTTACTATTTATGAACTGCTCAAAAAACAGAATTACTGGTTTCTTCTCAAGCTTATAATTATAGTATCTGAATATTTCATTGACTACATTTGTTTCCACAGCATGTTGTCAGATCAAGCAGTGCTGTTAAAAGGAACTTAAAAATAGGGAATGAAACAATCTATACAATGAGAAATTATAGTTAGAAGGAACCCAGTAATTCTAGACACCTAATCTCATTTTCTAGAATATACGTTTTCAGCACATGTATTAATTTATTTAACAAAGTTTAATAGGTTTTTCAAGCTATCAGTGATATCTGGTGTAGCTCTGAATAATCAGACCTACTAGAAATCAACTAGAAATCAAATCATAGAATCTCAAATTAGGTCCCTTTGAGAAAAGTAAGGAAGAATGTGTGATTACCTAAGAAAATTGTCATTTAATAAACACATTTGGAACTAAAAAAGAACACGGACCTGTGCCAGGTTCTAATACAGTTTTTCAGTAGCCTTCCACTGCTTTAGCTATATTAACTTTCTGTTTTCCCATAATAATAAGATTCCATTCATTTCACATTTTCCTCCCTCTGCTAGAGATGATGGCAGTGTTCCTGCAGCTGACAGTCTTATTTATCACATGAGCCCCCATTAATCATAGAAAAATTATTGCATTCATTGAAAGAGGCATAAAACCTATGGGAAAAAGCTCATCATCAATATAAAGTTGGAATCAAAATATACAGAAACAAGGCAGTCTAAATAAGGTTACAACAACATTCTCCCATTTACTAACTCTTGATTATTTGATTACACTTAAACTCTTCTCCACCTCAACTCACAATGCTTCACAATCTGAACTTACTCCCAACCTTCACACTCTTCCAATGCTGTTTCCTCCCCTGACTTGAACATTCCATATGAGAAACAGTGCTTGTATAATTTTGTACCATTAGAGGCTGATCAGATCTCCATAATAGCGGTTCATACCCTTCATATTAGCACAGAAATTTGCACAGTTTAAAATAATTCAAACTTGCAAAGGAATTAGGAAAAAAACCCAGCATCTCTGAGACTGTGGCTGTGCCAAATATTAGGGAAATCTTGTTAAAATTGTGAAATTCTTAATTGTGTTTCTTTTTTAATAATGATTGAAAATATTTTTTTCCCTGAAAATGAATAATTTTATTTAAATCACCATAAATTTTACATTCAGAAAGGTAGAATTATTGTCTTTGGTCCCCAGCTTCCTCATGACTAGTCTGGTACAGCAAGAGTTAGTCATTGTGGTGTATTTAAGTGTGTCTCTAGGTATCAGGCATCTGATAAAGAATTTTGGCTGTGGCTACTTCTAAACTGATCCTCCTGTATTATTCTAAAATTCCTTCTCTCCTACACTGGGGAAAAGCTCTTATGGTACTTTACACTAATCATAGAATATGCAGTGCTAGAAGATAGGGCTGTGCCTTTTGTACATCCATCACCAAATTTTATTATTCATTGTGTGTGCATTTTAGGTAGACTAGATTGCTTTTCCTTAAACAGCAGAATTCTATACATCTAAGTATGTCACATTATTTATTTTAACTTGCCATCTAATAATTCCAGCTGAAATTGATAACTGAGATCAGGAGGAGTGTCAGAATTGCTGAGACTTGAATTACCCAAGGAAGTGTCTCATGGGACTCTCCTGCTCTCAGGAGACAATAGAAACAGCATTATTGGCTTGTTTCAAAAACATTACCATGTCACTTGTATTGGTTCTTGTGGGATCACAGGGGGAATCATAGGAAGTGCTGGTAGAATAATGACAAGCTGGATAACAGAATAGAGCAACAGGGAAGAAGGAAGCTGCTTGAACATTTGTTCTTTTCTGTTAAAATAGAACTACAAGTCATACTAACTTTTTTTTTTAAGTGTTTACTCCATGTGAGTAACAATGCAGTAGCCTTGGCAGCCTGCCTGATGTCTTTTGCAACTAATCAACTTCTAGTGTTGTCTCTGTAAAATAGCTGCTGTCTGGTTGGAGGACTCTTAATTAATGGATGTAGGATTGAATCAAGAAGGAGACATTCTGAGAATTACTTATACCAGAAGAAACAAGGAGAAAAACTACCAAGTTACCAGCTTTTGCAGGCTGGAAGGGGTTTCATTTATTTGCAAGGCTGCTTATCACTTGTCCATTTCTTGGATTTCTTAAGGAAGTGTAGATTGATTTTCTTTTCAATCCACTAAAAGGGAAAAGGCTGTATTTTGGGTTGTGTACTGCTTTCCTATTTTCAACTTAGTGTTTAAATATTAGGTCAGAAATACTGTAATTAATTTTGTACCCAATTGTAATAGGGAATAATTTTGGTCTAATGACTCCTGAACCTGTCCTAAGCACAGAGAGAGAACCCGAGACGCCTCCTCCTCCAACTTCTGTTTTCCACTGCATTCATTTGAAGCCCCTCTTCAGGTTTCCATGGAAATAGCAGAGAAGTGTGCTTATATTCTTGGCATTAAAATATTCATAAAAAGGGATAAAGAGATGGTTTAAATGACAGATGCTGTATTGTTGAAACAGGCAGTCAAATTTAGGGTTCTTGTCTGTAAATGGTCATGTGTGTGAGTGAATGCATTCTGGAGAGAGTAGGCCCAGAATAAATTCCTGACAGCAGTAGAAGAAGGGCTAGGCAGGACAAACCTGACCTGCAGAAAAAGCAGGAATGGAATGTAAGATTTTCCAGAACAATGCAAAATAAAATGCTGCTAAGTTTTTGCTGTCAGAAGTTGAAAGCTTTCTCATGGGCACAGAAGATGATTTAAACTTGTAGAATTACTTTTGGTAACTGAAAAAAGTATTTCACAACTCCAAACTATTCAATTAAATTTTAAAGCCTTACCTGTATAAAGCTTCTAATTCCTTTCACTTATTGCAAATAGAATATTTGATACAAAATTAAAATTTAACCCTTTTGAAAAGGCTCTCATGTTTGAGCTTGGAGTACATTTAATGTTCTAAAATAACTATAAAACCACAACATTCTTTTAATCTTAGAAAATCTAATTGGAAGCGGGAGATACACTGACTTATCTATATTTTTATTCATGAATCTTACTCAGACTAATTATTTTGGTTGTGCACTCATTATAGAGATTTGAATCTTGAGCACTACTAAAATTATTCTAGTAGTATAAATAAGCATCTATATTCTAGGAAATCTGTTTTTCTGATTCAAAATATAAGCTCCAGTCCTTAAAAGACCATAGTATGGGCAGATTACACTGTAGTACTTCGACCCTCAAGGAGAACAGAATACAGTATGTAATAGAAAGGCAACTTCTAAAAATCTATGAGAAACAAACGGTAAAGAGACATATAACTTAAAACCTTGCTGTTAGAATATTTACTGCATAGAGACTTAGTGTGGTTTTCATTTTCCAAGAACAAAAGTATTTTTAAAATATAAATTTATGAAAACAAGCACTTCAAGATGTCAAAATACTGTCACTTTTAGTAGTGGAAGTCAAGAATGTGGTATTGACTTGTTTGCATGAAATTACTCTCAAAAAACTTGCAAATCATAAGGCAGATGACCAGTGCATACTAATGAAGATCCGTCAAAATGTTTATTGGTCTTTATCTATAAAATCAGTGTGACTTCTGGCATGTTTATTGGTAAATCCTTTTTTGTGAAAGACATTCAAACAAGGGTAACATACTAGCCTGCTAAACCTATTATCCAAGCTCTGTGTGCAACAAATACTCCAAGATATTTTTATGCTACAAAAAAGGGTTTAAAGAAGTATCTCTTTCAAGAACATTTTTTTAAATAAGCCATACACCTCTGGAACTGGGTAAAGCAAGACAGAGCAAAGAAGATTAAGCCACTGATGCAAGTTGATAGAACAATAAAGAAATAAAGCTCTCATCTCCACTGCTCTACCACAGAAAAGGAATATTATAACACAGAAGAGTTTAGTAATTGTTGTACAGTCACTGCATATATGCTATTTTGACTGCATTTATGAAGTTTAATAATTAAAATTTAAAAAATAATGCACAGCCTTTCATACACAATTTTGTATTATGATGCTGCCATTCAGGGCTCAGCTCTGGGGATTGGGCTCCTTCTTGAATGGCAATGTATGACATAAGCACTGAATCAAGAGGAGCACATCAAAAGCAGTATCAAGGATTTAGAGGAAGCATTTGTCATCTGATGAACAACGAGAAAGAATAGCAGGACACAAAACAACTATTGAAGGAAAGATCCTTTGAGGGTACGTTAGAGGATTTAGACAGCAATGGCTCAATCATTCTTTCTGGAAGGTGCATTTGTCAGTCATATTACACTTCTATTTTTTAAAACTTCTTTCTCCCACCAGAAATGCCACGTGCCCTACTCAGAGCTGTATGACACAGATACCACTTTACCACTTACTTTTAAGAACAGTGGAGATATTTTATGTCCAGGATTTATTACCATGGAAAAAACCCGTTGGTTTCCAGCTTGCACTTTTGGATAATAATGTAATTTCCCTATTGTTCAGAGGATAATCGTCTTTGTAACAGAGAAAGCATCCCTATTTATATTGTACCTACACATTGAGCAATATGACAAATTGCATATAAAACTGGCTTCTAAACAGGAAAGTCGGTTTTATGAGTCAGAAAGCAAGATATCATCCAGGATCTATTTACCAATAAAGGAAACAATTGAGAATGTGCAGTATTAATAAAGAAAATTCATACTAATAAAAATTAGCAATTTCCTCACAGCAAGTAATGAATGCGAAGAGCACAGAAATACAGAAGTATTAATCAGGAAAGCAAAGTACAAAGAATTAAAATATGGAGCCTGGTTTTGCTCATATTAAAATCAGTGGCAGTAATATTTTCATTCACTTTGCTGTTTAAAAACTACTGTCAATAAAATGAAATCAGCATCTACAATATAATTTCCTGGAATTCTGTATGATTTCCCAGTACTTCTTCTCCAGTAAAACAAATATTTCAACTATTAAGCTACATGTATGATGATATAAATATGAGGATTTTCATCATCTAGTTGTATATTTTCCAGGACTCTTTATTAAACCACTACACCCATCCAAGCCAGGAGCAGACATTTTGCCAGGCAGGTTCTTCCCCATTGGCTCATCTTGTGGCACATGGGGACAGCCTGCCCTGCTCCTGTGCCTTGAAAAATTTCCTGCTGGAAGAATGTCCAGCTTTCCCAGACTGCTTTGCCCTTCAGGACTGTCCCCTCAAGGGACTCTGTCAACCAGTCTCCTAAGCAGGACAAGTCCAAGGTGTCAGTTGTGCTGACCTCCCTCCTTACTTTCTGAGAATTGAAAACTGTAATTTTGTGATTGCTGTGCCAGTGCAGCCTCCAAGCAGCACATCACCCATCACCTCCCCTACTCCTTCTGAAGAGTTTCTGGCCATCCATTGCAGCACTTCATTTGTGCCAGTCATCCCACTATGTTTCTGTGATGGTAACTATGTCACAGCTTTCCTGCTGTGCAGCGGCTTCCAGCTCCCTGGTTTGTTATCCGTGCTGTGGGTGTTGGTGTAGGTGCACTTCAGTTGAGCTACTGATCTCACCAACTTTTGGGAGGGGAACGAGCACTCATTGCTACACATGAACGTTCTCAGGTTTTTCCGTGGTTTCTAACGCATTAATGACCTTTATGTCTTTGCTGCGTCTGCATCAGCCTTAGCTTCCAGAAAAGGTGGTTCAGCCTCTTTCCTAAAAAAATAGAATTAAAATCCCTGCTATTTCAAGCTGATATTTATCCGACCTAACTTCCAGCCATTTGTTCTTACTTTGCCTTTCTCTCTTAGATTACGTATTTCTTTAAATATTGAGCATTTTTGCTCCTTCAGGTATTTACACACTAAGCAGGTATTTCACAATCTTTTTAGCTCTACAAAACTAATTAGCCTTTTGAAACGCTGTGAGTCCCAATCTGGATTGCTGGATAGCAATGACAGCCAGATGCTCTGCAGAGCATTACCTCCAGGACATTTTAGGCATAGCCACAAAGCATTTACTCGTCAACCTTTCATTTTATTTTTTTTAACATATCTTTAACCTCCTTTGTTAACCTCTCACATTTCCAATTCAATGGGATTATTTTCTGTTTTCCATGTGTGGGTTGTTGGGGGGTTATTTATTTATTTATTTCTAATTCCTGCTTTCATTTGGTCTCTGAAGAACAGCAAAGGCACTATGCAAGCTCCCACTAGAACCATCCCTCTCTGTAGCACTGCCAGGAGAATCCATGCTATCAGACTACACCTAATATAGGCTTTATAAAAATTAGTGTATTCCGACAAGTCAAATGACATCCCTTGTCAGTATTATCAGGGCGCTACTGCATAAACATTTACACCAGTGGAATTCCAACGGATTTGGGGAAATATTAATGGAAATAAGCTCATTGCTATGTCAGAGTTGCAGTGGGAAAGCTCAGGCTGCTGGAAGCACTGGGAGCTTTGGCAGGACATGGCTGAAGCCCATTGTCAGCTTCTGGGACACCCCAGTGCCGTGATGCCAGAGAAGCAGCAGAGGGAGAGAACATCAGGGTGTTAAACTGGAGGGCCCGGCTGTCCTGGAGGAGGTGCAGCGCGTCTGACACACACCATCCTGGCGTTCTAGCAAATCAGTTTAGTCACAAGCTTTCTCCCCATAACTGATAGACTGATGGATTCTTGCTTCTTATATTATGCTAAATTATCTTAAACTATTATCAGTAGTTTATTTCTGATGATGGTAAATGGCTGGGAGTTGGTTCCTGTTTGCAAAATAAAATACGGCCAATCAGTAAATAATGAGAAAAAGTATACAGAGAATATGTGGACTGTGTATTTTGAAAGCAAGTTGTTTCAGTCAGCTTAATAATGGAAAGAAAGGACAGTATCAAGCTTAAATATCTAAAAAATAAGTGACAGGAGTTAGAGAGCTGAATTAATTGGAGTAGAGGAGTTATTCATTGTCTGCTAATTTTGAAGTATAATTAGGGGACACTGTCATTGGTTGACAAGTTAAAAGTTTAACTGAGCATATTAATAGCTTTCAAAAATGCATTTTGATGCTCAAAAATCTTTCCCAAGATACAGACATAGGTATTCAGTCTTGGCAGCACACAATCAAAAAAAGAAAAAAAGGGCTGAAAGCAGTAAAACTGCAGCAACAAGCACAAAGTACTAAATCTCTGTAGGTGTATAGGTTCTGTTTAATGCCCAAGCTTATTTAATATCTTAGTTAATGATGGAAAGAGTAACTATGGTCACAGATAACACTACATTAAAACATGCCATGAACACAGGTCAGGATTAAGACAACACTGTAGCAGAATTAGAATTCATTTCAGCTGCATGCCAAGTCACTGAGATTTTTTAAAATTCATCTAAGTAATTAATTAAATTCAGGGATTTTGCAGAATTGACAGAGAGTAGTCACTAATGCTCCTTACAAAGAAAACAAGCAAAATGAGTTTCAAGTTGGGATAAGAGTTTTGCATCCACAGAATATTTTCAATGCAAAAAAAAAAGGAACAAAGAAAGTCTATCTGAAAGGCTCTAGTCTAGATTAAGTGCCACTTCAAACTGTTCCATTAAATTATTTCTTGATATGGTATGGCAGTCAAATATTTGTATTTGCAAAACTTAAGAGCCTAAATAAAACTGACCACCTCTCCAGAAACCTATATCAAATAGCTATATTTCCTTAAGCTGTAAAGTTTCTGTCAGGGCCTAGAATAGCTCCTTCTACCAGTGCCGTTCAACTCAGCCAGAACATGCTGATAGTATAACCACCAAGTGGTTTTGATAGTGTTGCATTGATTAGTATAAAAGGTTATAAGGATGATTACCCTGTAAGGGTATTAGTATAAAGGAAGTAGACATACTTAATAGTAAATTTTAAAAAAGAAAACATGATGAATCCTGTAGCCCTCCAAGAACAAGAATGCTCAGGGACCAGTCCGTGGGCAATGCTGACCTGACAATGTAGTTGATTTGACCTGCAATCTAAATTACTGACTTGTAATAATGCAAGAAAGTTCTGAACAATCCACTACCACCAAAACTCACTCTGAAGCTGTATGAACAGCAAGGATCCTCCTTTGTTCCAGCATTTCTGCTTGTTTTTAAGGCTAATTGGACACCACTACACTCTCCAGGGTTGGCATACCACAGAGAGTTGTTACAGCTTATACACTTACAAAAATAACCCAAAGTAGCTGTTTTTCTAGACCAGAATGGAATTTTCCTTTTTTTCTTTTTTTTCATGTTGGCACATTCCTATTCACTGTGATTGTTAAGTAGACAACATACAGAATTATGAGAGATGATATCAACGCTTCTCTACACTGGATTGATTCTAAATTTCTAAATTCAGCCCACATTATTCTTTGCATGGCATTGGACTTCAAGTGGGATCTGGACCCCTTACAATACAGTCAAGTGAATTTCCAAGCTTCATCTATATCATCAATGTTTCTCATGTGTTTTTTAAAAGTTGCTCAGTTTATTGTAAAGTTCACATTAAAAGCTACATATTTTCATCACAAAGAAGTAAAACTGATTGCCTGAACTATGCCACTCTACTTCATATGCATTAAGTTTCAGAGAATCCAATTAACTTATGAAGATTAAACCTCTAAATGTCCAAGAAGTGTATTTTCCATAAGGCTAAGCCAGGCCTGTCACATGTGCCTCACAGCCTAAAATTATGTGGTATTCTTTACTGTTCAAGGGATTCTTCAAGGAAAAATTTAGAATTTGCTTTTAAGTAAATTATTTGCAATATAGTCATCTAGACAGCTGCACATAAAGATGACAATATGCTGTCAAAGAACCTTGTATTGCTGTGGTGTATTCCTCTTCTGACTCCTGTCATTGCCTTGCTAGAACCAGTTTTCTGATTTCACTTGTATCTTTTATATGACAGTATATTTGGGAAGATGTTCATGGCTTTCCAACCCTGTTGAGAGAGGCAGAGACATTCAGTTCCTTTCCTTCACAAACTGATTCTTTATCCGATTGATGTTATCCAGTGTATATGATCAGCTCTTCTGCCTGTCAGTGTCAGTGGCTTTCTGACTCATTACAATCTCCCAGTGCTTGACAGGTGCCTTGTGTTCGTGTGTACTACGCTGGTGGCTGCTCTAACCCTGCAGTTACAGAGCAGGGTTGCTGCTTCTTTATTGCTTCTACATTGATTGGCATTACTGTAATTGACCTGGGTTTTGGTTGGGGACTTTTCCTTCTTTTATAGTTTGAAGAACAGTAGTGTTACTGGATAACTGGGATTTTAACTTAGGTTCTCTTTATTAATCTGTCAGTACCCATATCTTTCCACCTAAGAGCTATTCTGAGCCTGAAGTTCATAGGATATTTAGGAGCATTCTGCCACTCCTGATGCCTCAGTGTTTTATTTACCTTAGTGCTGTAATGCTTGGAATGAATTTAAAAATCACAGCAAAACACCTTACCTAGTCTAAGAGTTTTGAATACAGCCAATCACAGAGACCAAAAAAAGTGTTACATAATTTCTCAGGCATTTGTCATAGGGGGATTTGAGCCGTTGCCTGCTGTTACCTAAATACACTGGGAAATTCAGTCATCTAATTCAGGTGTAAGTCTGACAATCAACACTGGATACCAAAGCAGCAAATACTGCCCAGTAGGTACATTACTTCCATGCCATGGTTTTCCAGAACACACAAAAGTCTTTCTGTTGTTGCCCCCCTGAATTTCTTCTAATTAAGCTTACTGCTCTACAGTGAAAAAAAATACTTATTTATCTTTAGGTTTAAATACAGGGTTGTCTTAGGGATTAGTCTATTGACATGAAATAGATAAGCCTCACAGCAAAGCTTCATAGGCTTTTATAATCTGATACTGGCATCTTCCTGCAATCATACAATGGCATTAGAATGTGTCTATTTTTTATATTCCATAGTGTGACACATTATCATATTTATGACTTTTTTTTCCAACTAGAAGAAATAATTTAGTGAACATACAGACAATTATTTGCCTATAAAGTTACTGTTAGTATCTGAAGTTATATCTGAAGTTAGTATCTTTACGTAGACTGTAAAGTTCAGGGTATGGCAACAAATCCAAAATATGAAAGAAGGCTGTCCTGTATGTTCTGTGTGAGAATATACAATTATAATGAACGATGTAACCAAAAAGAAATCTTTATACTTGAAAGAATGTCTAGTAAAAAACCTAAAAACTGGCAGTTGATCAATCATTTCCTGTTATGTATATTGGTTGTTTTACTGCTGTTTACATATTTTAGAAGGTACATGCTTGGATACAAGTCCTGAGGCTGGAATTGTGGTGCATTACTATATAAAGTTAAATTTTGGTAAGGGACTATATATATTACTTTCTTAAGTGAAAAAAGGCTAGAATTTCATTTGCAGTGCTGAAAGATTACACACATGAATGCTCAAGTCATCTAGGCTTTGCTCCCACACAAACTTCACTCTGAAAAATCTTGAAATGGAAAAGCTTCATAAAAAACTGCAGCATTTTAGGTCAATCTCTTTCTAGGATTCCCAAGTGACTTAGTTTGTCAGAAAAACGTTTTCTGACATGATGTTTTACCACTGATAATAACAGGTGCTGGAAGGGCCATGGATACATGAAGTATTAGCATTGCTGGAAAAGAGCTGCATGCCAGAAAGGATTTTTAATACCCTGTATTACTCAAAAAGCTGAACTATCAGGAAAGGCAAATAAGCCCCTTAAGTATTTGGCCTCAGGGAAAAAGAAAAAAAAAAGAAAATATTACCAATGTTGTTTACTTGATAAAAGAATTCCTGGCAGAAACAGGATTTCTGTTCAGAATTCATACAATTAACGTATGACAGAAGGCTTCCCAGTTATTATTAGATAATTGAGAGGTTCCATTATGACCCCAGCAATTAGTGTTGCATGAGGCCTACTCCAGCCTGAACTGTTTGCTGCAGCGTTTTGGCTTTTTCATCTGCATCTTCTTTTTGACAAGATACTAAAAAAATAGTTTCAAAACGCCTAAAATTTCATTTTTATATTCATTTGCAGGGGCTGTAAGAAAGGGAATAAAAATTACTTCTTACCTGCGAGCAGTTTTCCTCTAACATCCATATTTATAAAATTACTGAACTAGTGTCATTTATAGACCTGCACAACCTTTACTTGGTATCTCCTGCACCATGTGAATCTCTTGTGACTACTGACCTCAGCAATTCTCAGGCACACACTCGTGTAACTCAGTTCATTATGTACTTTAGTATTGCATCTCTGAGCTGTTTCTAATAGTCTCAAACCCTGTTGCAGCTACAGGCTGTGGAAGAAAACCATCCATGAGAATGTATAGCAAGACAGAGCTGGACGGATGGGGACACTCAAAAAGAAACTGCAAGAATCCTTTTCATGGTGACAGGCAGCAGCACTAACTTTTGAGATTATTTAACATTCTCTAGCACACATTAATTTAAGGAGAAATTTAAATAAAGATGAGACACTTCAAAGAGCAGGATGCAACATGTAAGAAGGCAAAAAAAAAAGATTATTTGATAATTTAACATTATCAAAGACCAGAGATGGCATCTTAATATGTAATAAAAGATAGAATGGGTCAATCAGCTGCTAAGGGCAATGAAAAATAAGACAAGTAATTTATTTGACATAATAGGGAAGAAATCAGCATGGGATATAAAAACTTAAGGCAACCTTCTCAGAGTGCTGATCAGGAATAATAATCGTACAATAAATCAGTACCAATCCAAAGGTATTTTACAAACCAATTTTGTAACTGTGTCAAAAGAAGAGGTGGCTGTTACATGGTTGAGTCACGCTAACTAGCTATGGTACATGGAATGATAAATCTATATTTATTACATTAGGTAGGGGGGAAAAACCTCCCAAGACATAGAAATGAAATCAGACACAGATCATATTTCTAGATAACCCTAGATAAGCAGGAGAAATATTGTTACAGGGTGACAAAGGAAAACACACAAGGTGGAGGAAAAAAGTGAACTGGAATTCTTAATTTATCTTTCTCTTTAGTAAACAGCTAAATATCATATGCGTTAAACAGACAAGTAAATATACTGGTTTGTCCAGTTCCACAAACTGTCAACTCAGGTGATTTTGTTCCTGGATGTGATGTTAGCCAGAATAAAGCATATCAGGAGAAAGACAAAAGCCCCTGAAAAATCAGCCTTCCCCTTCTGTTACTCGTTTTCAGGCAGGATAAATTTTACTTAGTCACTTCAAATTACACACAAAGGAAAAGTTGTCCAGGCAGCTGATAGTGCAGCCATTTTTTTGTTCTCCCTTCTGCACACTGGTGTCACTACAACAGTCTCGCTCTCAGCAGACTTCACGACTCAGCTATAATCAGAACCCACAGTGTGCAGAACTGGTTTTCCCCTCATTTTTTACCATATCCGTCAGTCATTACTTTAATGCATCTGCAGTAAAGACAGAGTTCATGCATAGCATTTCTCCACTCCTGTCAACAGGATCACAGAAGTTATTGTGTTCATACAGATCATTTGCTCAACTTTCACAGTTTATAAATCAGCCAGATTCTTACATGCTCTCTCAAGCAGTAAGTTACGTTTGGCAATAGACTAGTTTTATTTAGCAGTTCTCTTCACCATAGATACTACACCAGGAAGCATTTTACACTCTGCAACTCTATAATTTGTAGGGCTTTTTTCATGAGTGGCAGACTTGGTGTTGCAGTTCCAGTAACATACCAATGTAGGTACTATTGTTGGACCTGTATGGACCAACGTCCATAAGGATTTTTCAGAGTATATTGATTTTTTTCACTTTCAGGTAGTTCTTTTTGGTTTTTAAACCTGAACAGCAAGGCAGGAAAAGTCAAAAGAATTGCAAGAAACTAAATAACTCCTAGTCAGGGTCTAGATGTGAAATTCTTTTCCTAATATGTCTGAAAATGAGGAGAAAGAATTAGTGGCAATGTTTCTGTCATGTCAAGAGGAGGTTACTAACCAAAAATCAGATATGGAAATCTGCTACAATAGGAAGGCACTAATGCCAAGACAAGAATCTCCAGATAATGAAGCTTAAGTCCACGCATAGGACAGTGGAATGGCTCATCAGAATAGTACAGAGAAGAAAATAGAAGAGCAGTTTATAAACTGTAAAATCACTACAGAAGATAAGAATAGGGAAATACTATCTATGTGATAAGATATACCAACAAAACTGTATATGCATGCTGTGAAATCCAGAAGCTAACAACACTAAAGACTATTAAATGGGAATAGCTGTTCTTCAGACAAGGCAAATCAGCCATTTAACCTAAAACAGTCAAAGAAAATTTTAAATATAGAAATGTCATACTAATTCAAAACCATATTTAATTACTTTTAAAAATTAATTTCATCCCAAATTCCTATTGGAAATTCTGGGGGGAAAAAAGACAGGGCAGGGGGAGGAAACTATTACTTATCATTACTTCAACATTTCCCAGGACCTGCGCACGTGGTGTCCAAATGAACCATCCCTGTATACACCAGGATGTCACTACTGCCTACCTTTTTAAGTGGTGTTTGAGGTAACAGTTAACCATGTAAATATTTAGCTAAAAGGCACTAAAAAAATAATAAATTGGCTGTCATTCCCAAAATTGGCTCCATTTCCCAAAAGTAACATTAAATAACTAACTCTGTCCAGTGGGGAAAACTATCCAAATAAAGGAACTATGGCTTCTGGGTTTTCCAAAAGGTTGGCGATTACTGCCTTGGGAGGGAAGGAAGGAGAGGGAGATAAAAGACCACAATCCTGGTGAAGGAGAAAGGAAAAGAAGGAAAGAGAACAAGGAGCAGAAGGTGTACTTACTGTTTGGTTATCTTCATACAGCTTCAAGTCATACCCACTCAGCTCCACACAGAAAATTATTGCTGTAACCCCCTCAAAACAGTGGATCCACTTTTTGCGTTCAGATCTCTGTCCACCCACATCCACCATTTTGAAAGTCAGCTCTTTGAAGGTGAACTTATTTTCTACAATCCCTGTGGTCATGTCCCGAGACCGCAGAATATCTTCCACTGTGGGGATGTAGTCCAGAGCTGCAATCCGTTCCAGGTCGTTCAGGTAGTACGCAGCGTTATCCTCCAGGTGGTACTCGTTGGAGCGGCAAAAACACTCCTGCACACCGGGGTCTGCCCAGAGCCTCTTCATCACCCCCAGGAGCTCTGGGGTAATCTCACCTTTGCTCTCAGCTGGGCCTGTCAGGGCAAAAAGCTGCACTGCATCATATGCTCTGTCAGGATTGTGAAATTCTATCTTAAGGGTGGCCAGAGCCCGAATGATACGTGTGAGAGAGTCAATTGCATTATAGATAATCAGAGGTTTGTATTCCTTACAGGCCTCCAAGTTAAAGCCACCACTGTGAATGATTTTCATCTGCTTTACAATAGTACTCTTCCCAGAATTGCTGGTGCCCAGGAGGAGGAGTTTTATCTCTCTCCGTTGTCGCTGACTTTCAGAGCGCAGGTGGCGGTCAATCCTACGGGACCGCCGCGCTGCCTCTTTCTCCTCAGAGCTTTGCCGACATCCCATGGTACAGCAGGCAGTTACAGAAGGGAAAGGGTGCAGATTGTCTCACTCTGTTGGTGTCTCTCAAAAAGATCTGCAGTGTCTTTCCGTTCTTGTGCCAGGTACACCCTGAATGGAAAAAAGGTCGCTATCCAATACCTGATGATCCCCGATGCTTACAGACACCTAATTAAGTCCCAGCAGGGGTGCAAACACATGTAGATATGCAACCACAGAAATAGTCTCTTCAGTAGATCTCATGGCACTCCCCTTTCCAGTGCATAAACTCTGGCACATTCCTGTTAATGACGGGACACTTCCCTTTGCCACAGTTTGTCTAGAACCGTCAAATACCCTTTTGTGTTCTGCATAATTATTTTGCTGCCTTCTGTCCAAAGGTAAGAAGCCACACTTTCACCTTCTCTGCTCTAGCCTTTTCTTCTGGTCGTATTCGCTGGTTGCTGTGGTGATGCTGCAAGATAAAGCTGAAGCTCTTTTCACTGGTACTGTACTTGTTTTGTTTCTCTTCCCCCACTTCTTCAGCTGATCCAGTTCAGCTCTGTAAATCTGTGCTTTCCACCTGCCAAACAACGGGAAAAGAAATGAATGAGAGACTCTGCTTCCTTGCAGCAAGCCACTCACTTTCTCCTCCTCTTCTAGGCTTCTAAACCTTTTAATATGCCAAATGGAAAATACAGACGGAAAAAATATGTAAAGAAAAGCAAATATATAAAATTATAGTAAAAGCATAGGGACAGCTGAAGCTCGCAGAGTAAGAAAATGTGGTTTCTGAACAACAGTAAATCAAATTTCCCTTTCAGCCTTCTGTGTTTTATTATCTAAACCTACATGAAAACAAACAGTGCTGAGCTGTGCCCCAGTTTCTCCCTCAGCAAGAGCTTATGGCAGTGCTTTTCCTGCACAGTTCTGTTCCGACTGGTTTGTCTGAAGTAGAAAATGAAAGACTCACAACTCCTTTCCCAGCCTCTCTATTTATATCAATATCTTGTACTCAGACACATGTCCTCCTGAGTTTTCTTTCGTCTTATCTATTTCCACTGAACATTTAAATAACTAAAGTAGGAAGCAAAATATGTTGATCAACTTTGCTTCATGAATTTGAGAAACAGAGAGTTACTGATCTTTGTAACAGCTCTTTTTTTCCCCTTGGAGAACAGTATTGTTAAACACAGTACCTGCATCTTGCTTCATCAATAAAGAGATGCACTACCACAGCAAACCACAGTAAGGTTCTTTCCATAGCCAAGCTAAGTGCTAATGAGCCTCTTCTCCTTCCATTTCAATACGGGAAATTCTGAGATACGATAAAAGGCAGCAGTGACTACAAGGTGAATTTTTCATACAAGAAGCACAGGAAACACCATCCCAAGCAAGGGCAGAGAGCTTTTCAGTGACTGTTAGAGCAATTATTCTTTCCCAAATCAGAGTTTAAGCCTACTAGCTGGAACTCTGTAGAAGGCAACAGCAGGAAGCAGTTACTCTCACAGAGGGAAAACACATTACTAACAGCTGATTGGTGATCATTCGCCTCTCTTCTAGGAAGGGCTTGCTGCTCCCACTAAGCTCTGAGCACAGTGGGCAGCAGAATCACAGATGTCACGGCTTCCTCACCGAGTGCTGCCCCAGCACACCTTGGCACCTCTCCTGCTGCCTAGTTACTTGTGCCTAGAGGGTGCTCAGTGAGTATTTTTGCAAACGAAATTACATGTCACTGAGATCTCCTCAGAGGCAGCTTTACAGAAAGTTTCAGAGTCTACTAAAGAAAACTTTCTACTACATTTTAATAAAACTAAGTCTCCCAATACCGTTTTCAAAGTTGCCCTAAAAGCTTTTAGAAGTTTTCCTGCTTGAACTTACCAATATTTAAATGTAGATGTGACAATAAATTAAAATACATATTAAAGAGAATGATTCCATACTACCAGGAGAGAGATAGACGATTCCAAGCCAGATGCTGAACCTCAAGCTTTTGTGAGAAAAAAAATAAAACTACAACTACTTGCAACCTCATGTACTTAACTTTCTAACTAACCATGACAATCTTATTCTGAGTTGTTCTAAACTAACCAGTCAGTACAGAGAGTCACCTCTCCATAGCAGTTTGAAGTGCTTTTCTGTTGTCTTTGCCTGTAGGGACCACAGTGCTTGAACAGGCTGGCAATTTAAGGATTTTGGGTATCTTAAATGTAAAGACATCCAAATCCTCTGCAAAATGCGCTCTTACCTGGTCCAAAATTCTACAAGAGGGTCTTAATATCAGCTATATTTATCTTACTTCTCTTTGTTTGACAGGACATTAGTACATGAAGAGCAGATTAATCAGAGAAGAATTAAAAGAATAGTATACACATTGATGGAATGGTAATTAGCACAGCTTTACTTACTCTGAAGATGTAGAAAGAAAAACCCTTCCAAGAGAGGAATTACACTTTCTTCAAATAATTCACTTTTTCCAGTAGTCCCAGAAAATGACAAATTAGAGTTGAGAAAGCTGTTTCTTAATGAATGACTTTCTAGCCACACTGAGAGAATGAAATTCCTGTGTTAGATATCAGGCCAGATTCTTATTTTACATGTATAAAAATCAGAGTTGCTTCTATTAATCACACTTACTCTGACACATTCAGGACATTTCAAACTGGTTCTCCTTTAAATCCTCATCATCACAGGCCTCATTTTCATGTCATTGATAAAACCACTTGCTGAATTCTTTATGACATTTTCTATGTATCTCTGTGATTACAGATGAAGAATTTTGCAAGAAACACATATGTGACTCTTTATTGTAGTTCCATCCTGAACAAAAGAGGCTTGCCTGCAAGAGGTCACATATTCCTTCCAAAAGGCATCAGTGCTTAGGATAAATCTGGAGATTTTATGCCTATATAAAGACTAGCAGATCTTTTTAAAACTTCATGTTATTTGCCTCAAAACACTTACGATAAGTTATTTGGTAGAAAGACTCTCTCAAGAATATTTTTTTCTTTTCATTCAGCTCATACATTTTGTAGAATATTTCCTATTGCCTAATTTCACAACACATTCAGATGCATCATTCGTATTCCACATATATATTGATATTCACATATCAACTATTTTGTTTGCCATTCATTAATATGTTTAACACCTAAAAAAAGGTAAAGTAGGATCTCCTTACTGTAGGAAAGACCAGGACTTTGTAAATATACATTAGTTTTACACTCTCAGGGTTTTTTTTAACTTCAAGTCATTCCTATTGCATACATTGCAATATTTGGATATCACTATTTCAAGTAGTAACACAACGCGGTAATGATATTATTGCTTTGTAAAGCAGAGCAGTAAATACTATTTTCAAATAGGCACTACAGTAAGAAAGTTTGGTTTATTTGAGTAAGTTTGCCCATACACAGTGAAAAGCATCTCTCGTGCTCAGTCAATACTTTTTAAAATTCAGGAAACTTCACAAATTATTACATGTGGAGGGCTGTGAGCCTTTGACTCAGGAGTCCTCTTCCCTCCCTTGGAGGAGAGAAGCCTGAGGGCAGAAGGACTCAGAGATAAGAGACCTCTCTCTAGGTTATGGTGAAGAGACTGAACCACCCCCAGCATGCCTTGTTTCTGTATGGTAATACCTTGTATCCAGTTGGTAAATTGGGTTCTACCCCACCCCCTGCCTTTCCCAAAAAGGCCCTGATCTGCCCTGAACTAGGGAGCTGCTGTCCCTGGCCACCCCTTTGCAGGGACTGCTGGACAATAAAGCTACCTCTGGGGAACTGCCACACACGGCTGCCTGTCTCTCTGTCCCCGAGTTTGCCTCGGGTGATTTCACAAAGAGCTGGAACCACAGGAGCTGGAATCACTTGTAGCTGAGATATCGCTACACTTGCTGAGATCATCCGCTGTGCAGGGAGGCTGCCTTGGCCCCTAGAAGAGCTGTTCTTTGCTGGACACTCTCTCTAGGAAGGTCGTGGCTTCTGGTGCCTGACCAGCATCAGACCTCCTTCCGATAATTACATTACTACAATTTACTGCTCTGGCTACATACAGATGAACTTTCTCTCATCAGGTTTACTTTTTCTTGGAATAGACTCAGAAAATAAGTCAGTCTGGAATTTGTTGGGTTTTTAAAATCAGATTTCATATTAAACATGTAAGTCTTTTATGGCTGTAAGTTTCTAATTAGACAATTGTCTTTTCAGTTACTCTAGTGGAAAGCCCCATTGCTTCCTTTCACTGTGCACACTTGTCTAAAGTTTGTTTGTATATGTGTGTCTAAACCAACACATCTGCCTTCTTCTGACAATTGAAGGCTCAAAATGTTAAGAAAATATTGTTTTTTAAGTCTGATGATATAGATGGGCTATTTTGTCATGACTAGAATGGGTAGCTTTTCCCACAAGAAAGATTAACATGCCCTAAATCCTGACCTAACAGTGATCTATTTCCATTATCAAAAGAGTAATGCTACCAGTTTCTGGAGTGGGAAGGACACCTGAAAAAAATTCTGCACTGGCTACTATATTAAAGTGTTGAAGCCCATTAAGCTGAGCAGCTGTGTAGTGCTACCATGTTCTTCTGACCACCCGTTTGTAGCCAAAAAACCCAGTCATTATTGTTGGTTTCATATCTAGTCTCATTCTTTGCCCCTATCCATCACTTCTGGCTTGTGCAAACTGATCCGTGTGTGTGTAATCATAAACACTTATTCCTTTTCCCAGCATGTTCCCAAGTTATGACAGCAGAGGGAGAAGAGGGATAGGGAAGAAGAATGACACACCACCACAATTCAGTTGTAAACACTTCCATAAGGAAAGATCCAAGTATTGTCTCTGGATTCATTAGCTACTGACATATCGTCATGGAACACAAGAGTTACAGAACCTGCCTTGAAAGATGTTTCCCCCACGATCTTGTAAAAAGGCAGTGATGACTCCTGAGCTGAAAACAAAACCAGTGGCTGTGGCTATCACAGCACGGAGACTGAGCATACAGTATGCTGCTGGCAGCAGGAATTTCAGCTGGAATTGTAGGCACAAAGCTGTATTATCCCTCAAATGCAAGTGGTACCAGTAGTCTGATAATTTAGCTTCATGACCACCAGCCTACTCACAAACAGTAAAAAGCTTTTACGCCCATGTAAAAGCAAACTCAAGCAAATCTAGCAAGAAGTGACACGGAACACATCTAAGACTCACAAGTGTAAGCCAAGCTACTGTAATCAGCTTCTAATGATTATACACATCCACTGAGAATTCCTGTATTTTAACAAAACCTTAGTTCTGTACATTTTAACTTTCAATCATTTCTCAAACTGTTAATGAAAGAGAAGAAGACACAAGGGATTATGATATATCAGGACATACCCAAGGTATTTACTGCAGAAGAAATCAAGTGTTCTACTAAGCAGGCTTTTTTTGAGGGAGAGAGAGAAAAAGAAAAGAACTGAGGCTCAGAGAAATGGGAAAATTGGTCTAGATTTTTGAGTCTGGGAAGCATCCAGAAAAGAGTCCCAGAGATGCATGCAGTACAAATTCAAAGTTGAAAAAACTTCCCAGGAATTAATTCACTGTTTAACGTAGGGTGATTGAAGTCCATTTATTACAGAAGAAAGTTATTTTAAATCTGTGGCCACAGATATTACTGACATTCTCTTTATACAGTCATTGAAACCTGAAAGACAATGAAGTATGTTCAAGTTATGACAAAACTTTCAATTACACATTAAGGCACTATAATCCCACCCAAAACAAAGGATGGGCCAGATGTAGTTGTTGAACAAGAAAACAGCAGAATAAGCTGTTGTCTTTTGTGGTTTATTTATTGCAGCAGTTAAAGTGCATATTCTGTTAGTCAGATGAGTGAAGAAAGAAGTGTCATTATTTAATTAGCTGAGTGTTTGACTGGACACTGCCAAATTCTGACCTTTTTTGTCATGGGGGTTCTTTGTGATGTTAATTAACTCCCTTAAGCACATATTTTCAAAGATGATCTCTGCTTGTAATTTTCATTTCTTAGATGCCCAACTCGAGATACTGTTTGTGACCAAGAAATGCACTGAGTTTTCAAGTATAATCAGCCTCAGTGATAGCCATGCTCTATATATTCAAATATTAAAGAAGTAATCTTTTTTCACTTGATCCATCTTGATCTCTATTTTAGAAATAGGGCCTAACCTCTATACCACCTCCCCAAGAGGTGCCAAGAAATTATTAATGTCTGTGCAAAAAATAACAAAATGAGAGGAATAGCAAAGTCAGTCAAGAAATGCATATTCATGGCACAGGACCTTGCCCACAGTAAACATCACATAACAGAAGCTGCTGTGTAAGGATGGGATTCTTATAATAAAGGTTGCTGAAGAAAGTAAAAGGACAATGATGTAAAACATTTAATTCAGAACTCAGTCCAAGGCAGGGGATGAGAAGGGCATTAACCAGAACTAGAGCCATATCATGAGCTCCTTAGTGTCACCGTCACTGACTGTTACCAGCCCCACAGACAGCTGCTTCCAGCACGCTTGCCAGAAGAACAATTGGTAGGTCCATTAGGTTCTCATCTGTTGATTCTCACTGTGATTTTATAGAAATACTCAGATTGTGGCATGAAATCTGAGCTCAACTAATAGAATTGCCACCTAGGGATACCATTCTGTGAAACATGACAGAAAAAAGTTTAGCAAGGAAATAATGGAGAACCCAAAGAAATTGACTTGCTGTGTAGGCATAGACCTATCAGTATGTAACTGAGTGTACCCGACATGGGATAGAACAGACTTGCTGAAGTGCGATATTATATTCATTAGCTTAAACATCTTTGTCTATTGTTTGGAAAATATCCAACATACTTCAGCAGTACCACAATACAAATTATGCTGGTTAGGGATATCCACTATCTAAGTATATCATCCAGCCAAAATTTAGCATACAGGCTTCATCCACAATTTAGGGAACCTAAGAACGTAGTGTTTCTTATAAATCAAGCATTCAACAAGAACCTATTAGTTATTTTTCTTTTAACTGTGCACACCCCACTTACTACAGGAAGTTGGAAACATAAATACTGTGAAGCATTAATACCTAAAATACTTGGTAGGTATTTAAATTACAACCTGTTTTAGCAACATCCACAAACTACTGTGAAAGTGAGAAGAAGCACCAACACAACCAGTACATAAGACTGACTGACTCTTGAATAGAGCCAGATACACAACAGCTCTGTTCTGAGCTGCATGGCCAAAAATCCAGAGCAGTGTCAGTGACTGCACGGGGAGTTGCCTGTGCTTCACAGCGGTTTGACTAAGCCCAGAGTCTGCCACAGCAGCCGGTTTAGAGGTGACCTTTAGACTGGCATAAAAAAGCATTACAAGAACAAGAATGTTACAGTGGGTCTAACAGTGGGTGTGCAGGAAATCCTGGCTGCTAGACAAGGGTGAGAAGAAACAACACACACAGCATCTGCTTTAGGGACATACAAACATCAGACTCGTTTAAAACGGTGCAGTAAAGCAACAAACAAAATGCAGTCGCCACTCAGTGTTTTGTAAGCACCTCAGGTGCCGACAGCAGTGTAGGTTATGTCTTCATTAGAGTTGCTGTTTAGCTTTTGTCATTAGTGGGACCGTAACCCTTATGTGGGTGATTCAAGATCTAAGACTCATTACCACAGGGTTGCTGTTTCATGAATCTTACAGGGCTAAGGAGATTGTTTTATTACATTAAAAAAAAAAGCACTAATAAACATTAGGTTTGTTCGTGAATGGCAAATTGCCTATCACTCATTCAACCTTATTGCACACAATACCTTATGAAAGATAAGGACATTTTGGAAGCTATAGCAAAAGAAATTTTAAGAGGGATTTGTAACAGGAGAACAATATAGCCTTGTAAAAGGAAGTTTCTGTTCCTGTGCATAAAAGGTGACATAATAAAGCAAAACCATGCTTGTTTTAGCTGTTCCAGTGACAGGCATGAGCTAATGAGAATCTCTGTAGTGAGAACATGAGAGTCTGGGTACAGATAACAGTGTCCTGAATACAAGAGGTTTGTTTAATGCAATAGAGAAAAGCAGCCCGTGAAGATTCAAAATTCAAGGCCAAGCAAGAGGCAAGGAGAAGATGCTCCAGTAAATGGGAATCATGGAAACAACAGATGAGTTTTATCTGTGGTGATACATAAGAAGCGTGTTGGAGACAAATATATCACAAATGTTCTGCTTTGGGGTTTTAAGGGAAAGAATTGGAGAAAAGGCAAAGATTAAGGCAAGGAACGAGAGAATAAAGTCACAGAAGCTAGGTAAGATTTCTTGGGTAAACTGAATGGCATATAAACACAGGAAGTGAGAAATTCCTGTACCTTTGAATAAAAGAAGGAAGAGAGAGCAATAGAGGACGGAAAGATGAGGCGAGAAGAGCAGATGGGCACATCTTACTATATCATACTGGTGTAAGATCAGCAGAAATTTGCACACAGAAAAAAAAAAAAGACCAGACGGAAAGGACTGACTCAGAATCTGTAGATGGGTCTGCACATACGGAATTTAATTACACTAGGAGAGGAAAAATAAAAGGGAGAGAATAAATCCAGGGTGTTCATGGTGGAAGAAATTGCCTAGGTCATCAGACTTCCATCAGAATGGTTTTGCAAGAGAAAGGACATTGTTAGGAGTGGGTCAGGAGTAGAAAGTTGGCAAGAATAGACCTTGCAGGGACATTGTTAGGAGTGGGTCAGGAGTGGAAAGTTGGCAAGAATAGACCTTGCAGGGAGAGGCAGAGCAAAAGGTTTTGGAAGGAGAAGAGCAAAATACAGGAACTGTTTCAGTAGAAGTAATAAACACTGAATTCATGGAAAGGCTGGGTGAAAGCATGGGAGAAGAGGACTGTCAATGTGATAGTTAAAGCTGGGAACTAAGCAACAGAGAATGAGTAATGTTTCACAGAGAACAAATCAAAAGAACCTTGGTGAATGAAAATACAGAAAAACAGACATAGATTGAATGAGTATGCAGGAGCAGTAAGTTACCAACATGAGAAAAAAATTAAAAAGGAATATAGAAGATTCACCTGAATAATAAGGGAGTTCAGAGGCAGAAGCTCAACGAAAGCATGAGAGGAAAGAGCAACATGGGGTGGAAAAAGCATCAAAGAGCTGGTCAAAATGGAAGACTAGGAGAGGAAAGCAGTACAGTGAAAGAATAAAGCCAGTAGTTCTCACGATAGTCTAATTTAGGGATGGACAAGAAAACTTCAGCAGTTTTGTCAAGTTATCAACCTCACAACAAGACAGAATCATGGATTAAAATGCTGTTCCTAATATAATAAGAACAAGAAAGGAAGAAAGAGTGTCAATATCAACGTAAAAGGCAGGGCTATCATCAGGGATTAATTTGGTAGGTAGGGTAGAGAGTATTTTCCAGCCTTAGGCCACATGTAAAATTAACCATATGAACTATGTCAGAAGGTATCTACATCAGAACTGTGGATTTTCTAGGTTTCATCTTAACAACTCAAATTAAACATGATTTTATCCACAGAAGGGAGATGATAAGTGGAAGAAGTATTACACTGCAGTCCAGGGCCAGAAAAAAACCATCCCAAGAGGCTACAGAGAATCCACGATGTTCTCAGAAGTGTGACTCATGGGAGAGGACTTGGATGCTACCAAGCACAGATTACAGCTGCAGCCTACGCCTGGTCTCATTCTGCTTCTCTTTTGAAATTCAGGAGCTTTGACAGTCATACAATCTTGCTGCCTGCAAGAGCTTCAGCAGGTACATCTCAGACAGCTGAGCCATTGTTGGAGTTACTCTCTAATTCAAAGGAGCTTTTTTCATAAGATGAATATGAAGGAAGTTACCCATATTCTGGTTTTGATATGAAATTGCTTTGTGCCAAATCCAAAACACAGATATACTTTACTTCACAGAACATAACTCTGCAACCAGAAACATTTAAGTACAATATTGTGCAATGGCTAATAAGTTCCTAGTTTCAAAAGCCAAGACTTGTACATCATTTTGCCATCTAGATAAAGTTCTGTACAGACCTATAGAAACTAAGTTCTTTTTCACTCACAGTAAAGCAAAAAGACCTTGGTATCTGATGCATCAACTTCTTTAGCTCCCATTTTTCCTTCACTGACACCTCCCGATGAAAAAAACCAAAACAAAACACCAACACAAAACCCCACCACCCACTAATTGCTGCTGCCAGAAAGAACCTAACATCCTTTTGAGGTTTAGCAGCTACTAGGATTTCTCTTCAGTCTCTCCTTTCAATTCCTTCCCTCTGGAGGGGTGATCACACCCTCCTCACACCCCATCTGCAGCTGCTGCAGTTACACACCCACCACCACATGGCAGAGGGATCCGAGTCACTCCCAGCTGGCTCCTAATTCACGATTGATTACAAGAAGTTTACGTTAAATATACAATGAATATTAGAGAGCACTGGAGTGGTTAAATTCCTTTCATTGGACTTTTTAAAAAGTCTTTTAATTATCAAATTGGTCGTGGATGGAGATGGAGGTTGCAGATTTGAAGAGGTTGAAGGCCTGATTTATCCAGAGAGTGAAGCTAAAGCAGCAGTGCAAACATCTCTAGCAATAGTTTCAGTGTGTTTTTCACCACTTGTGCTCTGAAGACTTTAAGTTCCTTAGGTAATGTTAGGTTTTTCATCTTATTCAACCTTGGTTTTTCTACTGAGATGAAGAATGTTTCTCTGGGGCACTAAATGAGAATGCAAAATGACCTAGAGGAACTTAAGTAATTGTGCAGAAATGGTGCTCTATGATAAGTGACACTTTGGGGCAAGGGTATTCATAGTTCTTCCTCATCAGAAACAGTGACAGTATTTATTAAGTAGAAAATAAGAATAAAAACATCCCAAACCCTGTAAAGTGCTGTGGCTGTGATCCACTTACCATAAAAAGTAGTGATTTTGTAGACTTCAGGAGGTTTTGAAATGAGCCTGTATTTGGTTTTGAACAGGATGAAAATAAACACAATGTATTTAAAACACTGCAAGCAGGATACCAAAGTGCCAGCAATGTAGACTGTTTTACTGATGAAAATTTAGTATTTAGTGCATGATTCATATTCTTCATATATTGGAATATCTATGCTGAGAACTTTTGTAAGAATAGATATAAAAATAGTTTAACTTTCAGCTCCCCACCTTTATTACATGATCTCAGCATTACTGCCTTACTAGGAAATGCTGAAGCATGATCACTATCATTGTGTTTCAACATTAATTTCTTGCCTCTGTGCACGTGTTCCCAGCCTGGCTTCTGCTGGTATTCACTGTGTTTGTTCATAGGTCTCATCAATCTTAGAAGGACAGAAGCCAGATTTATCCACATACATTTGGAATCATACTATGACAAGACTTGGCCATATGGCTTCACATATTCATAGGGCTATACTGATTCTGTCAGTATTGTGGATCGCTTTCATATCATTCCAAGAATAGATTTTTGCCTATAAAACAAATATTTTTAAAATTTTATATTGGTTAATGTTAATTACTTTTAAAATGGATAGTTAACAAAATAAGCTACTAAATATAAGTCCATCTTTTGAGGAAACTTGTGTAGATTTTTAATCTGGGTATTTACTCCAACATAGGAGTACCATGATTTAGATTTAGCTGAGCAAAGTTGTTATTTTTCAGCCTCAAGCAAGCTGGTAAATAGTTATTTTTCCCCAAAACATATAAATGATAGATGGATTTATTTTTGTTATTAGAGATAAACCAGAATCCAGTAATTTTTACTTGATGTTTTATTTTTCATTGGTAACTGTACTACTACTACTAATATTAACAGGTGTAGCTTCAAACTTAGTTACACATACTGATGATTTTTTGCTGTTCTATTAACACTACCAGTACTTCTGTGTGCATATGTGTGTATGTGTGGAGAGAGAGGGGGAGGAGGGTAATGACTGCTCCTGTTCAAGTTGTGTTGTATGTAAGGACATTCTCATCATTCAGATATTTTCCCCCAACTATAATTTTTTTATTCTCTGTAGTCCTCTGCAAACTTCCTAGGTATGCAGCCAATATGTCTATATTTTTACTTACCCTTTAGCCCTTCAATTCTGTGTCTAAATAATTTGCCTCTCTCTTGTTGCGCAAGTTCTCCTTTGCTGAGGTCAGAAAAGTTTCCCTTTTGTATCACACTTCAACTGGAATTGTCTCCTCTTTAAGGTACATAGAAGTCAGCTCACCATTTTGTGATCCTTTCATTCATTTTGTTTGAATCAGGCTCTTGAATCGTATATTGAGAAGTGATGGGTTGATTTTTGAGCCTACACACATGATCTACTGCTACTGTTAGCAGTAAAACCCCAAAATTTTGCAGTTTTTTTCTGCATGGGGCTGTCCTATCAGCTTAAGGGGGAGCCTCATTAACCAGTCAAGTGTACAACACCACCCTCACAGCACAGGTTTAACAGCAGCATCTCAGGTAGTTGCTTTTCTGTTCCTTTTACTCTCAGTGACATCTCTTCTTAACTCAAGTAGCTGCAGTGCTAAAATTACCTTAAAGCTGAAAGGTGCTAATTGAGCCTTTAGTTTATTCATTATTCAGCAACGGATCCTTAGTTATTCATTTCTCATATTACCAGGAAAAAAATACTTCTGGTAACACTCTAGCCTACTATTAAGATGGCACATAAAGCTGAAATTTTATCGCTGATTCCTAACTATTCTAGTTAGCATTCTGCATTTCACACGGATGAGATATGCAGGAAAAACGCTGATGACTCACCATTTTATTTCTTTTTGCTCACTAAAAATCTACTGTTGATAGTGTTGTAAAAACAGCTATGTGAAACAGGCACAGATCTGGGACACGAAATAATACATGTGGTGGAGGTTACCCAGAGCACATCCAGCCTTCAGCAGAGGGGTTGTACACAAATTTCTCAGCAAGCCATATTGGGTCAAAACAGTGCAAAAGCTATTGCAGCTGTAGGGATTCCAAATCCACCTTCAACTTACAAAGCAGATTTACCAAGGGGAGAGGATGGGAGGGAAATATCCACAATGCACAGCAGAACTGTAAATCATCTTGAAAACTTCATTAAAGGTCTACAAGAACACCTCTGAGGGCACTGAGATTACTTTGCTGACTGGAGTGAGGTGTGGGGTCTGCATTTTCAGTGATCTCAGGTAGCACTGGTTAGGTATAACCCTGTTCCTTGACTGATAACTACCAGGATAATTGTGCTTAAAGGCAAGGGGTTTGTTATGTTTTGGTTCATTTACAGCACGCCTCAAGACTTTTAAATTGACATTTTGGAATCAGTGATGATGCTATGAAAAGATGACAAGGGCTACTGCCTTTTAAAGCCATCTCTGACTTTCAAACAGCTTTTGCATCTTTGTTGTAGCAAGGCTGAAAAATTCCCCCCAGGATGCACCTTAGTAGTAAGAGAATAACTCGTGATCTACTATCAACCCAAAAACTACAGGCATTCCAGAAAACAAGGCACATAAAATTTCTTACCTCTCAACTCCAGGAAAATGACTGATAAGGTGTCTTCCCACCTTGGCCAAAGGCACTAAAGCAGGCAATAGCTACAGAGCTCAACTGACTTTGCTTTCAGCCCAAACCCACCCTGCAGCAATTCCAACTTGGTTTCAATCTCTTCCAGCTGGCTGCAATCCCATTAGGATGCAATGCCACTGACACACACCTACTGGCAGTCTCCCCATCCCAACGTGTATTTTGTGCCAAATAGCTCAGGAGGAATAAACCCCAGTTTGTGTCACCTTTTTACTGGCTGAAGGTTCAGTGCAATAGGGAAACCTCCATTAAAAGTTGTAGGTAGTTTTGTCCTGTTAGAGACACAAGAATGGCGCTGACCAAACCAGTATATTGTCATCATGATACTGATTGTGTCTCCTTGGGTGTTCTGAGAACTCTTTTTTTATTCAGTTCTTAAGAATGAGGCACAATTTTGGTTTGTGTTTCAGATACTTATGTCTGCTGTTAAGTAGTGTAAATGACTGCTCTGCACAAAAATAACTCCCCCTTCCCATTTTTTGTGTTGATTGCAGGAGGGAGCTCATTGGTAAGGGTGACATTTCTAAAGGTTTTTGCAGAAGTTAAAAGGAAGAGCCAAGTCTTTGACCTTTTGCACACCTGTATTACTTTCTGAAATCTTTTAATCTTGACCTTCTACTGCTTATATTCTGTTGATCACCACTTGCCTCTGACCAATCCTAATAGAAGCTGAAGAAACTGTAGTGAAAAATAGTATTTTCTACGTATTTTGTAACTAAATAACTCCGAAAAAACATACAATTTAAAATTACATCTTAGAAAATATGGAATCTATAATTGATGGTTCTGACAAAAAGATGGAGACACCAAGTAAACAATGAGATTGATGTACTATTAAGGTACTTCCATCAACTATAAATCTTTGCAACATAGATAAAGACATAAACACCATGTCTAAGAAATTCCATTTGCACTTCATATCTCACAGCTGAGTAAAAATAGTGCTGCATAGATTGACAGCATTCTATCTGGTCTCCTTTAAAACAAACACTTTGCTATTTTCTCAAATAGATTTGTTTATGTAAACTTTCAGTGAGGTCTATGAATAATTCTTGACAGATTAATCATGAAAACATAAAGTATCCAAAATCCAAAGTTACAGTGGTATAGATAAGCTTTGATTAGTTACAGACTCCTGTCAGTGGAGATATGCAACACCACAAATAAGACACTGAATGAAAATACTTAGAGACTGTAATTGTGCTGCTCACTGAGAGGTTCTCCCATCACTTGGTGATTAAGTCTACAATATTTAAGGGTACTTCCAGAGTTCCATATGCCTGTGTGCCCGACTTCCCCTTCAAAGCACACTTTTACTATAATAGGCATCACCCGTTTCTTTCAGATCAATTCTGCCTAAATGATTTCTGAATTAGAAATTCTGCGGTATTTTCTACTTGGGCTTCATTGCTTTCCAGTATCAGAAGACACAACTAGAAAAGCAACATAAAGTAATCAAATATAGAGAGAAAGTCTGATACTTCTAGTCTTAATCTGAGGGGGAAAGGAATTTTCATAATCCAGCCTTTATTGTAGAGCCAGGTTGGGGCTGCCTAAATCGCAGCATGAATTAGAATAGTTTCCAGGTATGATCCCAGGAGGCCACCATATCAATGGCTGTTCTTGGTTTTCTTGACTGCAGAAGTGGGAAAAGGGTAGAATTGCTATGCCATGGATACAGCAAAGAGAGAGGTTTTTCTTGTCACAGACCAGGGCAATATCCTCTGTAAACATTTAATTTTAGTTTATAACCTGCTTGCACTGACAGAGAACAGGACTGTATGAGATTCAATGATTCAGTTCTTTGTCTGTATGGTAGGTTATTACTTTATCAATGTTTTAACTTCTGTTACATAGAGTTTGCACCGTTCAGGACTGCAGCATACAATCAGGCCTCTGGAAAAAGGGAGAATTGTAGTCTGCAGTGTTAAAAGTCACTGGTTTCTACCTCTTCTTGATGCTGATACCTGATACTTTAATTTGTTTAGACCATTGTATTACTTGACCTGTGAGACCAAATAATATTGTGCTGATATAATACTGAACTGCATATCAGCCTCCAGTCTTGCCACATTTAAAACAATTGTTGATCCCTTGAAACTAGAATCCGAAACTTTGCTCCTGTAACTTAAAAAAAAAATCAAGTCTTCAGTATTCTATTTCTTTTTTTGAGCACACACACAAAAAGCAAATTTGACACACCTGTGTAATCACAGCCATGAGGCAAAGTTCAGATTTGCTTTTGGTAATATTCACAGCATGAGACAATCAGAGGACTTATTGCATATGTAGTCAGGGAACAGAAAAAATATGATAATAGAACAATTCTTCCAATTTGAAGTAGGCTAGCCTTAGAATTTTAAATACCTACATAAATGTCACTGAATTACAAATTAAGGTGAGTTTATCTGCTCATGGACATAGAAGGATTGAAAAAGATTAAAAACATGTCTCTGAAATCACTGGTTAAGGTGAGGTTCTACCATTACTGAGCAATACAGCACAGAAGCTCAATAGGTTCTTAGCAATTGTAAGAATATATTCATATCTTCCCACTACAAAATGGCTTCTACTGTGGTACCCTGAACTCTGCCAAATTTAAAAGGTCAGGCACAGAAAGGCATCTTGAGAGAAAATCTTCCTGCCAAGGCCCCGTTGCAACAATGAACTTGCTGGCAGTACAGAGAGATGCTCCAGTGCAACAGTCTTAATTCTGGAAAATTTTAGTTTGTAATGGATTTGGTTAGCATCATATGCATTAATTTACTGAATTGAGTGCTTTAAATAATATAAAAAATATTTCCTATAGTATTGGTTTGAATCTTCTCCTATAACATAAACACTAAAGAGGGGTAACAGCCAATATCCTGGTCTTTCTTTCCTCATAAGACATCCAAACTAAAAAAATACTCTAATGCATATATATGTATAAATAGATATTATATATCCAAAAGAAATCATGTTCTGTTAATACATTCCAATATTTGGATTATATGACTTGAGCTGGTAATATTCAGAGACAAAAAAATCCAGCCTAATAACTTAAATTGTGTTTTCTTCAGAAAGACATTCCCTTAGATGGTAGGTAAGTATCCTTTTGAATCATACATTTCTCTTTTCAAGGGAGAAGTGTAACACCCAGGTGCATACCCCTCTGAACAGCAAGCCCTCTCAGAGCTAAACATCCTTTTTGTTACTGTGCCATGATGCTGAATTGTAATCAATTCAGCTCAATTGTGTTGTTTCCTTCCACAACACAACTGTGTCAACTGTATTTGTACATCAACACTTGCTATGCTGCCTAATTTCATTTGCGTTTGTGCAGTTTATAAAGATAAAGGTGCTTATTCCACATTGTCTGGGTAAGGTTTGAAAATATTGAAAGCAGGCACAGAAAACCAGTAGAAAAACACTGGGAATGTATGCTAGAATCCTGCCTGGATCACCAGGAAAAGCTAATAAAAGATTTGGATTACTGGTGCTGTTTCAGTGAAGTCTTTCCAGTGCCATGACCAATACCATTGTTGAGATTCTCCAAGGAAGAAGCCAACGCCAGCCTAGTTACTTACTATCAAGCAAACAGGGCTGGTAGGTAGGGAATAGCATCTGTATTATGACTTACAAATATTTATGGCAAACCATGAAAATATCTTCATAATTAACTAGTAAAGCTTGGTTAAACATTGCATTATAGACAGTAAGAGTGGGATTTAGCATCTGCATGTCGGTGGCTACCTCAGAGCTACTCACTCAGTGCTTCCCTCGGAGGCTGTGGAGAGGAGCTGTCATTTCCAGAAGTCAGCTCAATCTCACACTAACATGGTAGCCAGAAACTGGTCTGGTTAACTCCACGGGAGAAATCTCTTTTTCTTCCACTAGCTAAAAGGGAAGCCTTAACTACTCCTTATGTACATGTCAATGTTAAGGCATCTGAAAGTGGTGAGAATAATTCCTTCCAACTGCCAAGTCCAGGCAATTATTATTTAATAAATCCACTGTAAAAATAACAGATTAACCAATTCTAGTTCCTATGAAATTATTGTTTACTTTCTGGTCATTATTCTTGATGTGTGTGAGCAAAACGAATACTTAGAATTTTTGCATTTGCCTCTTTAAGTTCTTCTGTTGGCCAGGATGTTGACTGGTAATCCAACAGGTTATTTCTGCAATGTAGAATCATGTGGCAGTGTTATCACATTTGTCTTTTTGATATGATGACTTGGGAATCCAGAGAAGAAATAACTCTCCGGTTTAAGGGGCTTAAAGAGAAAACAAAAGGCAAATAGGATTTGTTGGGTAAAACTGTGTTCCCTAATGATTCACTGGGTGTCCAATACTAAATAATAAAATGGGGTTCTGAGTAGAGTCGAGCTTCTGCTGAACCACAGAAAATGCTCTGCGCTGAAGAAGTTAAAAAAAAAATAAATAAAGCTGTTGCCTTCTGAATTTTTGCCAGGTGTGTTGTTAGTTGTGAGTTTAAATGTGTTTAACAGTAGCAAATGTTTGAAGTCTGGGTAAGATGGAAGAGATGGCCCCCATCACTGATCTGTTCCTTCCTTCCACCAGTGCCCTTCAGTGTTAAGGAAAAGCGACAGTTGAGAGAGGAGTATTTTCTCTGTAGCTTTCATGTCAAGGGTGAAATTCTGTCCTTGATTACACTTGAATAAACCACTTAAATTGCTAATATGTATCAACTCCTGATTCAATAACAGAATAAGTCAAGCTGAATTTAGCCCTTCTCTGTTGTCTTGTCCATTCCACATACCTTAAATTGCCAGGGAACTTTGCGAAGAGAATCGATTTTGGTTGCTTTGGAACAGTATAGTTTTTCCCTCTTGGGATTATTGTTTCATCAATATAATAGTTGAAATTTGGACTTCCTGATCACCACTCTTGATCTGGAAAGTTTAATAAAAATGTGAACTTTGAATATAATATACAAAATATAAGTCGTATTATCCTCTCAAGCAGAGCGAAGGGAATCTGTTGTAACTAGAAATGGATGTGGATTTATTCTGGATACTTCGTGGATCACAAAGAACAGAATTTAGCCTTCTTTTTTAATAAAAATAGGACAATTTTTCTCTCCAAGTATATATATGATTTTTTGCACTTAGGCCAATATTTTGATTTTTAAGGGCCTTTGAGTAAGTTTTCCCTTAGATAAAAGAAAATAGTTGATTGTTTGTGTAGAAACTGTTACTGCTGAAGGTGGGTACCATCAACCTTAATATGGGAATAACACTCCAATTTTCTCAGTTAAAAAAAGCATGATTCAAATCACTGCTAGTTTATGAATTACAGTTTGTGATGCAAGTAGAGAGTTACTGAATTTGTCATTGAGCCTTTGACCTCACTGAAACCAACTACAAAACTGTTCAATGTTGTTCCTAAAGGCAAGGGAGAACCTGATCAGTGAAACCGTGTGTGGTGGCCTGGGCTCTCTCCCGCTGAAATTAGTGACAAAACTCCCACTGACTCCTGTGAAAGCAGGACCAAAACTTTAGAAGAAATAGTCAGATTCAACTCTCATTTTCAGTTGCATGAATCTGAATAATCTCTTCTGAAATAAATGGGATTACTTTGATTTAACCCAAAGGAATTGAGAGTATTTTTCTTTAATTCATGGAGGGAGAGAGAGAAAAATACATCATTCTCTTATAGTGCCTCACCCCTGTGTATCAACCAAGGCTCTATCTGCTGTCAAAATCCTTATCTGCTTAAGCTGGAGAGGAAGAGCTGACTTCACCATTTAAGGATCTGAGTTTTTATTGCCTGCTGAATTTTCTGTTATCCTTATCCCCTGCCCCACTGCTTAGCAGGTGGATTCCTTAAGAAGGGACAAATTTAGGTTTCTTAAAATTTACCATACCTTGTTTCATCTGTGTGTAGTCAGAACTGAGACATCCAGAACACTTTCACTTCAGTCCTTCAGAGCTACCTGGCTGGTTATTTTTAGTTTATCATCACTAAATTCAAAACCAAGGCCTGCAAGTGAAATATGAAACTGTACTGGAGGCTTACAAAATTCAAGGTAGTACCTCCGGAGGACTTATTCAACTCTGCTCACCAGTGACCTGTGAAGTGACAAGCACATAAGCTCAGACAGAGATGTAGCATTCTTTATATAGCATGAGGAATTTATTCATCTCTGTAAGGTCCATTGTCAGAATGAAATTTCCATGGCTTACACAGAATTAATCAGCTGTTTTTCCTTATAAGCATACATATTACACAGAAGGAGATTCTTGTCTGAAAATGCAAGTCAGTGCTTTGGTAATGAAAGATAGCATGAGTTTTTCTCCTATATATGCCTTATAACTGAGAGGTTTTCTTTTGATTACACCTTTCACTGGCTTCTTGAAGACTGGATCTTCATCCTTCTATACACATAGGCCTCTCCTCTGATAATGTCCTTTATCCAAGGGCAGGGATCTGTGCTTTTTGCATGATAGCTTCCAAACAAATGATTTGATGGAGACAGCCAAGTTAATGGCACAACACTCTGTTCTGCAGAGCTGTGTCTGTTCAGCTGTCAAATCTGTGCCTGTTGAAGAAAAGTGAGTATTTCTGCCTGTAACAACACCTAAGCCATCAGCTCGGACTTCAAACGTCTATATCCATAAAGTCAGAAAAGATTTCCCCTAAGTTCAAAATACACACTCATTTTTTGCTCCTTTGTGATCCACAAGTAGGTATTCACAGCACCTGACCTGCTGCTGTAACCTTTATAGATGAAATGTTGATGGCCACCCAAAGGGTGTGACCCACAATGGCGCGAAATATGGAGCCCAAATAAAAATCAAATTGTGGGTGTGATGTTATCAGAAAATGGATATAAACAAATATAAAGAAATGATGGAGGGAGAACTAGTGATTTTTTTCTCAAATCTTCGCAGGAAAATTCGGAGATAGGTCTGTATCTTGCAGAATAAATACTGCAAGAACACACATTAAAGAGCTTCTACAGTGAAACAGCCAAAAGCAGATCAGATCGGTTCTATCAGCAGACATTAAACTGACATGTATTTGTCTGCAGCTCTCTCAGCTAACGTTGAAGGTTTGGGGGTTTTATGTATGAATCACTCACGCAAAATGCAAATGCAAAGGTACCAAAAAACTTGTGGCTCACGAGTGCAGATGGGAGCCGTCCACAGGTGCAGATTAATATAAACCCTCCTCATTCCTTCACATGCATGGGCACACATGGAGAGGGAACGCATCCAGACTCTGCAGAGCCACGCATCCTTCCAATGAGCAGATGTGACTGTTACCAGCAGGATTTCTTACAGAAATTCGGCAGCAGGAGCCTTTTCTGATACAATGTTATCCAGGCAGCATTTCCCTGGGAGGAGGTGTTACATAGCGTGGAGGTTCTTTTCCCAACACGCAGAATCTAATGGATTATCTTTCTGAATCATTCAGGGAACGCAACGAATCTTATTAAGGCTCAGGTATTGGCTATTAATGGGTTACAATTCAGGCTAGGAAAGGGAGACCACTTAATTTTCAGAAAAAAGGCCCAAGCTGAAGCAGTAGCTAATAGAAGGCCAGTATCCCTTGAGAAGGTCATTTTCACTGTATCAGCAGCTTGTCTCCCCTTACTATTTTTTGTATACACACAGTGAAATGTTCCTACCTCACAGTGACACTCATATTTTTTATCCAGCAGAAGCATAGCTGATTGTTTCAAAGTGACATCTTTTCCTTCTTGCTTTAGAAGTGCCTTTTTATTTTGGAAATGTTCATCACTGAACTGATTCAAGAGAGAAGGAAATGCGGAATATTGCACTCACCTCTCCAGCACCAGGCAGGGAGCCTCCACCTCCTCAATCCATCAGTACAAACGCTCGCATCCACTGACGCCTCTCCTCTGCTTTGGCCCCTTTTCACATCAGCATCTGTGATTTGCCGAGCAGACACACCACGACTGCAGGGACTAGCCCCACAGCCCCAGCAGGAGCAGGAACCTGCCCTTTCCCATCTTCTCCCTAGAAAACACAACCGTAAAAACCCGGGCCGTTCTAAAGGCGGCAGTGGGAGCACTTGTCCGGCGGCCCCCCGCGGGAGACAGGGAGGTGCTCCGCGCTCTCGCCGGGGAGCCGGGCAGGGGGAGCGCGGGGCTGGCGCTGGAGGAGGAGCCGGAGCCGCCAGCCCGTTTCCACGCCAACGGCGGGGGTACCGCGGGCGGGGCGGCAGCGCGGCCGGCGGGCGGCTCCGCTGCTCCGGCTCCGGCTCCGCGGCCGGGCCCGCAGCCCCCGCAGCCCCCGCCCCGCCGCGGCGCAGAAGGAGCTGGGTGTTGGCGAGGGGTTTGTGGCTCTTCCCGGCTCGTACGCTCTGTTGCACTCGCGCGTTACATAATGTGCGGGTACAGACGTGCCGCGGGCTCTGCCTCTGCACAACTGCATCCGCGCCCGGGGCCGCTCCGCGGGTCCATGTTCGCTGCAGCACAGCAGTGCCCGGCTCTGGCAGCAGCAGGAGTTTTATGACTGATTTCACAGTGCATGTTTTAGGGGGGAACGAGTCACATACATGTTGGAAGGATGCGGTCAAGGGTAAAGGGAGAAAAAACAGTTTCTTTCGTTACATGGAATTTATCTACTGTTTGCTTTCCACTTCTACCATCACTCAGTTGCTCTCAGTACTGGGCATATATTTTTTTTCTGATTTTCCCTTTCTGCCTTTTGCATTTGTGTACGTGTAATTTACCACAGCTTTTTAAAATTAACCGTGAGTATAATTTTTTTTTATCGCATTAATTGATTTACCCAATTTATATTTTACATTTTTCCTAGTGTCTTCTTCCTTTTGGCTACAATACTAGTCGCATTGTTGAATCTGCAGCCCTGATCAAATAGCTGATTTCTCCCTACACTGCTAATTTTATGAGCTTGATTTGTTACTGATACACTTCTGCTGGAGATAGCAACACAGACTCTCACACACAGACGGAATGCAGGCATTTTTTCTCACAATAAGGCTAACATAATACAAAGCAGAGAGCATCTGATTTCTGTAAATGATATCACTTCCAGTACTGATACTATCAGCAGCGCTGTAGCATTGACGAATTATAATAATGAAATACTTTCATGTAAAAATCAGTATACCATGTAGAGGAAATTTTCCTATAATAAGGAATCTTAGACATTGCTCACATTAGAAGAGTTTGCCAGTACATCTAGACTGGCAAATTTGTTCTAGTAAAATTTGTTAGAAAAGAAATGTCATATACATAACTTGCATTGTTCTCCCAGCTAAACAATAATATTCAAATAATAAATTTGACCTACTTTAATAAAAATATCTCTACAGTCTTACAGTCTTTGAAATGTTAGCTTTCAATATACATGCACAAACATCTCAGTGCATTTATAAGATCAGACAGTGGTCAGTTTAAAACTTCTAAGTGTTTTGTTTTTTATACATACTCTACTTGCAAGTGCATAAATCCCTGATATAGTTATGTTGGCAAGGGAACAGAATAAAAAAATGAATCTGTGGTAACTGAGTAGTCTAGATAATAGGATAAAAGAACAATAACAACGTGTACAGGTTTAATCTGCAATTCCATAAAGAACAAGTAGTTACTATAGAAACTGTCACATTACATGTATCTTTAGTATAGTACTTGATATGTGAGAAAAGGCATCTTCCACACACTAACCAACTGTGGCAGAAATAATAGCACCAACCACCGCCATGCTGGGTAGGAAGATCATCGTTTGCATGCTGTCTACAGAGAGAGCACTTTTAGGCATTTTCCATTGCTATAACAAAACACCTGCTTTTCTCCAGCTTTGAGGGAGGCACCAGACCATAGATCAAATGTTGGCAGTGAAGGAATTACAAACATGCAGTACCTGAGTAATGGGACAGGTCTGAGAAGTTTGGGGGCTGTTATTTCAACACCACCACATGGCAGCTTGCTGTTGATAAATGGCAGAGTTAAAAACATTTGACTATTGAGGTGCAGCATCCGAGACGCAACTTCCTGGGCCTGTTGGCTGCACGAGTTTCACTCATCTTGCCAGTGCTTTTCATTGACCAAAAGCCAAAGCCTTGCCTGTTTACTGCTGCTTTCTGCTGGATCAATCAAAATAGATGCATTCATACATGTTTATTTTGAAGACAATAGTGCTAAAACAAAAGTGTTCTCTTAAGTGGAAAATCCCATGGGGATTTTTCTAATCAATTACCCTTTATTATATCATGACAACATCAAAATATTTATATGCACACATGCAATGTTCTTGGTGAATGTACATCTCCAAATGATAGAGGGTAAATTGAGAGGCCACATCTGGTCTGTAATAAAAATATAATAAAAGACATTTTGTATTTCATTCAATCTTCTACCAAACACCCTCTTTTTAACAATCAATTGTAGATCTGGGTTAGATATTTATAGACAGGTCTGTGATTCTCTCAGCATGAAGAACTGAACAGAACATTTAAAGGAGAATTAAAAGGCTATATTTTTATTTTTAACCATTTTTCTCACGTGGAAGAGTTTAAAATAGCATCATGTACAGATATTGGGATCTGATATTTATATCTATCTGATATATTGTTGCTTTGTATGACTGTGAGATGGTGGAGAAAAAATCATGAATGCACCTTCTATCAGGAGATATCAGCCTGAAATCATTTGGCTTTATCATTTAGGATGAAAATTCACTTTCTACCAGGATTTCACCCTTTTATCTTCTCTCACCCTTCAGGTAACTGAGGGTTTTGCTTAATATCAACAGTTTACTCTTCCTATGAGACCAAGTCATGAGACATTTGAGAATGTGAACACAGACAATGCATTACATCTAATCTCACAGTCAATTGAAAAAGGGCTCCCTTGAAAAGAAAACAACAACCAAACCCTACAAATGTTGAGTGCTTTACATACCTTCCTTCAAAGTTTTATTATGTACCTACTGTGTTTGCAGCTCAGTCATTGTTTCAGCTGCTGCATCAGCAGTTGCCACTGAAGCCAAGTTTAAAAAAACAAACATTAAATCCAGCAGCTGGAGGAGAGCTGCTCTCCTGGAGCTCTGGAAGATACCCTGGCTTTCCTATGCAGGAAACTTTACACAGCAGTCCTTGCTTATCCTAAGCTTTGGGGTGTATACATGGACCTCTATTCCTTCAGAGCCTCCATGGGAAGAAAGCTACAGAGATGCTGTGAAATAAGGTAAAGGAATATAGTTCTTTGTAAAGAGCCTGTCCTTCAAGGCTGCATTATTGTGTTATTTAAATTAAAAAAAAAAAAAAAAGGCAAATTAAAGTACTCTGTGCTCATTTTTCACTATTAAGGGCAAAGGAATGGGGAAAAAACCAAAGCAAAACCCCTCAAACTTTAACCCAAATTGGGGATCACTTAGTAAAGTATACAACAAAGGGTCTGTGAAGGTTGAACAGACAAAATCACTTGACATCAAAATACAGAGCTATTTGGGAATTACACCCAGGAAATGCAATTAGAGAGTGCCAGGAATTTTTTGAAACCAAAGGTTTAAAACAAATTGTACCAGCTTCAGATCTTCTGTTAAAGTGGTCTGAGCAAGGGGTTGGTTGTTGGTTACTCTTAGGGTACCCACTTCTCTCCTGCAGTCTTCCTGGCTGGGGGTTTTCCACTTCATAAGAATGATTAAATATTCACTGAAGAGTGGCTTGAAAGTAGCTCTCTCCCACTTGAGGATACAGGTAGGCATTTAGTGGGTTTTTTAAATTTTTGTAATAACGCAAACAAACAAAAAGAAGAAATTTATTGATTTCAAATATATTTAGTTTTGCCTCTTATGTTCTTACCAGCAAAAGAAGCATCAAATTGGGACCTCGAAGGATTACATATATTTTAATAGATACTTAGAAAAAATGTTATAATTGAACTTCGCGTTTTCTTGTATCCTTTGAGCATGTTAATTCTACATCATATAAGAACCACAAGATATAACTACAATTTCACCAGGCACTCTTATTTCTCTGTTCTATAACCTCCTTGTGTCTGATTAACAGAAATTATTTGGTAGTTTAAAAAAAAGAAAAAAACTGACAATTTTGTTTGAGGAACAAAGGTAATTCTGGGAAGCTGTGGAAAAAGAGCTGGGAACATCCGGGTAGCTTTACTATGGGGAATTCAAATGCCAATCCAGTTCTTCAAAAATTTGGAATATTGCAGTCAGGACTAAGTAGACAATAGACAATTGTCCACCTATCGGATGTCAGGTCCGCAGGTGGTTTTGCATCTACATAAACTCTAAGAGTTTCCCATCTAGCTACCAACCCATTTATGAAGCACAAAGTAGATACACAAAGTGTATTCTCTGTTTCTGTTTGACAGTGTTTTGAATCCTCTGTATATAATGTTCTTATAGATAAGCACATAAGTAGTACTGTTGAAGTGCCTGTGCTTAATCTGGCGTGTTTATAGAAGCTAGACCTAATATTCTAGTCCAGGTTAAGTAACAGGTTCATTTTGCTGTTGTGCCCAACATTTACTGGGGAGATACTTCAAAAAACGAATCATTCTCAAAACAGCCTACACCTTGGCAGGCTTGTATTCAATTAAGATCTTAAAATTTTTCACTGCTTGAAATAAAATATAGGCTAAAAGACACTGGAAAACACTATTGTAGAACCTCAGTCAGAACAGAATGCAATTTTCATTGAGTAGCAGAAAGTAGTTTTCCTTAAGGGCATGGCTTCCCATGGAAAATGTGGAATCTGCAAAGTAGCAGAGTGGAAAGGGGAGGCTCAATCTGCCTTTTCCACACAGTTCCACTCACGTTGTGCAGCCATCTGGGCCTGCAGTTCTAATCAACACCTCTTTCTTCTACTCTCATTTCAAACAAAATTGCCAAGCCAGAGCATCTGAAGCAGAAAAGGATTTCACCCACCTCTAGTACTGTATTCTTCTTTTCAGGAGGTTTTATCAGTTCTCACCAGTCAATTGTGCTCCTCTTGGCACCAGTGGAAGCAGTGTGAACTGTAGGATAAAATTGTCTTATTGCAGCTTTGCCAGCATGCCTGACCAGCAAATATAAGCAGTGGATTTGTCAACACTACAATTTCTCCAGTTCCTTCTTCTTTGAAATTTCTATCAGGTCTTTTCAAACTAAACTAAACTAAACTAAACTAAACTAAACTAAACTAAACTAAACTAAATAAAATCAAATCATAAAACCTCCCACCCTTCTAACAATGGAGAAAATGTAAAAAAGAAGTGCTTACACAATGAGACTGAATTCATGATCCCATTGATTTCCTCCTGTTATCTTCTACCACTGTTTTCAGTCTTTCAGTCTGTTCCGTTTTCAGTCTGTGCAATGATTCATATCTTCGAAGTAAGTTTATGTTAATTTTCAGGACAAAATTCTTTAGAATCTGACACATAATTAATTCTGGATATTTGGTTGCTTTAAGCCTCTCATTTTTAATTTGATGGTAGTATAATCTAATCTCTATAGGAAACTTCCTCATTCATATACCTCTGTTTCTGATGGATTGCCATTCAGTTGTACTGTGGAAGCTCAGAGAAGCTTTCACCATCTTAATGACATGTTTCTCCTAAGGAACAAAACTGAAAAAAAATGCTGTTTAATGCCTGAACATGTGTGGAGTTAATTCACTAGCTACGGGAGGTGAACCTTAAAGATAACCAAGGTGTTATAATAGTCACTTGGCTATGTAATGCCATTTTGTAATGCAGAATTCCAGTTGCACAGGTATAACTTCCAGGTATAGAAATATAAGATCACTGAGAAAACCATTTCTTGAACTTCATTCACGTTGCTTTAATTGTTTGGCCCTCTGCCCTAAAAGAGGAAAGATTTATTTTTTTTTCAATCTATTTTCTCAGCAGAAGTTCTGAAAACTTGCAATTGTGCATTGGTCTCACGTTAGGGGCTTGTAAGGCAGTTGGACTAAAAAGGTTAAAACTCTTTTTAATTCACATAAAACATTGTAAAATTGCTCTGGAAGGTTTCTCAGCTGTTCAACTGACTGACTTGCCTTTAAAAAATGTTCTCATGATAAAGATACTTTGTCAGAGAAATAAAATCCAAGCAATTTCCCAATTTGTGTGATCAATATGCATGGAAGATCAGTGAATGCATGCTATGTGTATGCACATGCATTCACACATTTAGGTACATAGGAGGCCATTTCATTGGCCATGAATGATTTAAATAGTTAAACCCACTCTTTTCAAGCAGCTAGTTACAGGCAGTCTTAATTACTACCAAAATGACTTTTTTTTTTTTTTAAGTAACATTTTTCTTGGATTTTTAAATTAGCCAGAGAAGCTGATGCAGATATATCAGATGTAGTTTCTATTTTAATTTTTTCAGTGGTGCTTTGGTACTACAATTGCACATACTCTAAAGCAAAGTTTCTAACAACAAAAACAAGATATGCAGGAATCTCTTTCATTCTTTACTGAGGCTTAGGAATCTGTTGTTTATCAGACCAATCTTTTCTGTTCCTTGTTAATGCTGGAAACATTTTGGGTTTTTAAAGCATCCCCAGAGGCAGCCACATTATGTGTTCCTGCAGGGCACGACAGACTTTTTAATATTTTTATAACCTTAATTTCTGCCACATCTTTCATTCAGACAATATCCCAAAATCCTGAGTATGGGAAAAATTCTCAGTAGCTTCAAAAGCAGATCACATAATGCTTTTATAAAGCTTATAAAGTTTTATAAAGCTTTTGTATTTTTAATAAGGATCCGACAGACACTACTGTTGAGGTTGTGATTTTGTACCTGGTAAATCCCTAGGGTTCTCATAAGATAAATGCATCCACCCAATGCTCACATTTGAAATGGTTTGACACAGAATTGTTTACTATTTCTAGTCTGATCCAATGTCTGCAGTGTTTTCTTCAGTTCTCTTAATATCCCAGTAGCTCTTCAGTTCATGTAAACAGAGACTTCCCATCCCTCAGTCCTTTCAGATAAGAGATACCCTCTGTCTCTAGGCATCGTCATCCTTTGGGACACTACTGTTTGTTCCTGTTAAATTGTCATGGAAAGATGGAGAACTGTTCTTGCAAATAAGAGGAAAATATTCTGATTTTCCAAGACGTCAAGAGAATTCTCCTCTTCAGGTAGAAGGCTTGATGAAGCTGATGGGTTATAGGCAGGTGATTAAATTCATTTAATGTGGTTTGCCTCCTGCTCCAAACTCACCAGAAAGTTCAGCCCAGTTTTATAGTATTTATAGTATTATATTTAATCTACTCCCTGACACAGCCATAATGCTGGAAGCCCTGCAAATCAAAATGCTAAATCTTAACATTAAATAAGCTACTACAAGGTTATCAAACTGTGCTCTTGTGACAGGTGACTCAGAGATCTTCCCAGAATAAATTATATTTTTTCCATTTAAACAGTAGTGAGCAAGGAGTCATTAAGGAAGATGTGCAGGGGCAGCATCCCCTGAGCTCATCTTGTCACTCAAGGTATCACTCTTGTCACAAAGGAAACATTACCCAAAACATCACTGTGTTTGCCAGTGTCTATGATATAGGGTGGAACTCACAAGGTTAATAAACCCTTTATTCCCTCTAAAACGATGATAAACTATTGCAAGGCGAGCAGGAGAGCTGCTGGTCTGGGAGTTTTGTCAGGATCGTTTGGCTCCTCAGTCAGTGAGCTCCCACCAGGCTGTCACAGCTGGGTGTGACACCAGGCAGCAGATTCCCTTCCCCTGATGTCTGGCTCTGCTTTGCTTTTCCTGGTGTGCCCCTTCCTAAGCACAAATGCCTTTACTGAGCACTTCAAATAGTTGTGTGACCATCACAGAGAGACATCCAAAGTGCCAACAAAGATTAATATTCTATGTAATCTGTGTTTCCATATTATTTTTCTATGTTCTATTACACCAGTCATCACTTTTTGACCATGCATGAGGCACATGCTTCAGACCAAAACAAACATTTTGAGTTTAAAACCAGCATTTTTAAGGAAAAGGATTTGTAATGTGATTTAATTGGTTTATGTAATTGAAAACCAAAACAGAACACCACTGTTATGTACTATAAATGACTCCTTTGTCTTCTACAAAATTTAACTTGTTTACATGCCCTGCAGCCATACTGAGAGAGCAGAATAAATGGCAACTCCTCTTTGGGCCTATTTGAAAAAAAATCAGGAAAGGGAGGATGAGAGTGGCCAGAGGGTTATGAGAAGGAAGAGATGAGTGCCCAGATAAAAAGCAGCCCAAGGGAAGTTCTCAGAAAAACAGATCAATGATGTTAACTACTCAGCTGCAAATGCAACTATTTGCATTTTGAAAACATTTTTCCCAACTACTTCACTGGGCCCAGGGTATCTAGAACGCTCTCTAGCAATAGATAAATCCCCTCTGAAAGGGCAGTATTTTAATGAAAAATTTGGTATCCTGAGGATGCCACTGTATTTTTCAGTATAGGACTACTCAAAACCCCAGCTTACCTTCCCCTCCTATTGCTCGCTCACTAAGATCCAAGGGTCTGAGACTGATCTAATTTACAAATGACTCCCAAACAACTTGCCACTGATTTTGCCTCCTCCCTTTTCCCTCCCTAGACCTTCCAACCTGCAGTTCCCCTGGTAAAACCGTGACGAATTTCCATGTGGAAATTTCAGTCTCAATGTTAGGTAGTCTTTTTTTGTTGTTGTTGATGGCCTTTCCTCTCTAACCTCTTTGTCTTCACCACATTGAGACTTTTGACAAGGTCAAACAATTAATCTTCTTTTCTATATTTATATCTGAGAAGCTCCCTCTAGTAGCACGCCAGCATTTCAGCTCAGACAGCTTGAGAAAAACAGTAGACAAGAAAGCTCCTGGTACAGAGACCCGGCCTGGTAAAACAAAATTAATTAAAAAAAATTAAGGACATCCCAAATGTTCAGACAAAATAAGCACCAGTAGCCCCAGAATAAATACTGCTTAATGGCTGCACAAAATCAAAGCTGTTCTAGACAACACTGTACATTATCTCAGCAGCTTATGGACACAGACACAAAGTGGCTTTGTTGGGTTTCAAACTCAGGACTGCAGTGTAATAGTAAAGGCCAGCACTAAAAGAAGACATGAAGTGCAAATGTAATGAATGAGGGATGACTGAAGCAAAGAAAGTCAATAAACATTAACTGCAAGGAATAAAGACAAGGGCCAGTGAAAACAGCCCTGGCTGAGTGAATGTATTGGTGGAATATTTCAAAGATAATTGAAACACACAAACTTAAAGAAGTGAAACCTGAATGCTGGTAGTACTTCCTGGCTGTATGATGATAAAGCGATCAAGAGAATTGAGACAACTTAGCAAGGAAGTCCTGAAAAAGAGAGAATTGCGGGAAAGTAAAAATGAAAATTAAGATGATGGGTTAAAAAAAGGCTAGTAAGTATTTGAAAGCGAGTACAAAAAATAGGAAAGAACAAAGTACATCTCCCAGCACAAAGGAGGTAGAGAGAATGCTACAGCAGCAGTTGTTACAGACAGATGGAAAGTTGAGTTAAATCAAGCAGTGGTTTCTCTGGGCTCAAGCCAGAGTGTGTCTGCTCTGTGCAACAAAGGTTTGTCCCAAGGAACACTGGGATCCATGGGAGTTAAAGCTACACATAGGTGCTTGTGACAGGCAGTGTAAGCTTAAGTCTGTCACTTCCAATTCATTACTCTTCCTTTGAAACTGCACCTCCCAAATTGCAATTTTGTACAGATTTCCACAGCAACCCAGAATTCAGAAGTGCATGTGGTGACTGTGTGAGCAGTCTGGGGATCCCAATTTCATGCACTCAGGCCATGGAGTTTCTTTTCATGAAAAACGTCGGGAGGAGTTCAGAAAGTTGCCTTTGAAAACTCTTGTCTTTCACAGGCCATTTCAAAAGACTGTTGGAAAGTGTGGCTAAAGGAATTCTGAGTATGATTTAAAGTCATCTGAGACTGCTTTAGTCTGCTTCCTTGGGAGCAGCTCACTAGTGGTTTCCCTACTGCCTGGTGTTCAATAAGGCATGGAGAATTCCCAGACATATTTCTGCTGTTGTCTAACCTACCAAAATCTTTCTATACCTGTAATGTCCAATCCAAACCCCAGAAATCATTGTCACGACGGTTGATGCTGGGGACGGATGAGCTGGGCCTCCTTCTCGGGGACCCTCCAACAGAGTCCTTGGCCAGAGCAATAGTGCAGATGCCCCTTATCACATCCTTATGCAGGGACAGTAAAAATGGGCTGGAGTTCCTCTTTGACAATTGTCTTTTGTTCCTCCAGGGAACAATATAGGGTTGGTTGGGGTTTTTTTTTCACTTTGAAAGTGCCACCTCCCCCGTGTAGTGACACACAGAGCCACAGCTTCAAAGACCATTATTTCACTTTCCTTTCCTGCTTTGCCTTTCAAGCAGAAGGAGAAATCCTTGCTTGAAAGATGCTGTTAGCCTTCAAAGTGAATTATCTCAGAACTGGTTTTCCTTACTTATTTGAATTCTCACAGAAACTGACTTCCAAATGTAGCACAGGTAGTAAAGCTGTAGTATCACCCCAAGGCACTTCCTTTGCTTTGGCATTGTAACGTGGATCCTAATAAGTCAGTAACATAAGAAGTTGTTCAGTGTTAGCAAAGCCTCAGAAATACATACAACAGTATAACCTCTAGATTAGAATCATGTTTTTCATACAATTGTCAAACTGAGGGATTTCTCCTATGCACTGCCAAGGGTCAGTAAAATCTCTTTCCCTCTTGTCTCTGCTGTGGAGATTCATTTGAAAATACCTTGATGACTCTTATCCACAAAACTTCCTTATCTAACCACATATGAATCACTTTGAAAGGAGCCACATTTCTCTTAGCAACCAAAGAATCAGTCTTAGCAACAAGACAAGCTGGAGAATTTTGTTTTCACATAGTTACTTGTGGACAGTACATTCTGCTTTCCCCTGGCATTGCTATTGCAGTGTTGACTCAGTAAAGGGTAAGAATCAGACTGGTACAAATCAGACTCTTTCCCATAGCAAAGACATCACTTGCAGGGCAAATTATGATGTCTCTGCCTTTGATGTTGTATTTTAGGAGCCAGTGCAAGAGTACTCACTGCTGGAAAGTTCAGAATTTAAATTTTTGCCTTGACAGAACTACTACAAAGAAATGTGTGAGGAAGCTGACTGTTCCCAAAATCTTGACTTCCGCCCCCCAGAAACCACCGTGGAAAATCAAAGAATGAGCTCTAAAGGCTATTATCTCTGCCTCTCTTAGCATCTGTTCATGTTGAGAACAGTTGGGAAGGCTAGATAGAAGGTGACTTTGTAATGTGTATATATTTCCTATATTTTCCTTGCAAGGATAATTTTGGCATAAATATTATAGTGGAAGAAACTTGGAACATCAGAGCAATTTTCATGTTGGTTATTACCTGGTCTTGATTTTTTTACAGGAGTTTTGGGGAAGCTTCCTGAAGAAGCAATGCTAAGATAACATTTATAAACAGGACAGTGTTGAAGTAGTTTCCATCTCTCAATCCCATTTCTGTGTAAGGAATTGAGTTCCCACATGTCTTTTGATCCTCTGAAGAAATTCCAGGTGCAGGTAGCAATAGTAACTGAGCTCAGCCCTTGTCCACGTTCCTTCATTGTCTCTTCTGCAGGGGCTGGTGGTGTCCTGCGGGCTGGTTTGATGCCCCCACTGGTCCTGAAGTTGAAGACAGAGTTGGATGAGATCCAGGAGCTAATCCTTGATACCCTCTCCAACTGTCTCCGTGTGGAAGTTTCTGAAGCCCTGGCAGCTGGTGCTGTTACTGTCCTGAAGGAAAAGCTCTCACACCCCTCCACGGCCATCCGGAGCAAAGCAGCCTGGGTCCTGTTGGAAATAAGGTAAAGAAACCTCTCTAATGCTTAAGTCCAAAAAATAACTAATTCCAGGAGTAAATAAATGCCATTCACTTACAGCTGTGTTCCACTACACACTGAAGCTGCCATATTTCACACATAAAGCACTATCAGCCTAAATGCACACGTGGGTAAAACAAAATGGGACACATGAGACTTAAAAAATTCCTAACTGTTATAAATCACTGAAGAAAGCAGATGCTGAACAGTCATTCCTTCTCCTTCTGTTAGTTTTCAATATTGGCAGTGGAATCAAGATTTTCTCCTGGTACCGCACTGCTAGGAAAAAATTCTTGCTTGAAAAATCTTGTAGAAACAGGATTCTGACCACTATGGAGATAGAGAGAAGCTCCCTTATGTTTTTGGAAAAGTGCTCTCTCTCAGAAAATTAAAGGTCCTGGGAAACTTTCACTGTGTCTGAAGACAGAAATAGTTTTCTGCCACAGGCTGCCACATACGTCAGTGATGGATGAGAAAAAGCAATCTTTATATTAAATTTGTGTAACAGAGAATGGATGAAAGCACCAACTTAAGTCCACTGTCCTGCAGACAGAAAATGTAATAAAGGTGTTCAACAAACCTCTAGTTAGAAAGGTCTGCAGATGATGTAGTTTACATATCAGCTGCCACAAAACATTTCCTCATGTCCTATAATAAAGCGGGGTCTTAGAGGAAAAGAGTATAATTAATGTGAGTCATAGAAAGAAAGCAAAATGCAATTGAAATATGGACATGAGCTACATTGTCCGTCCCTGCAATAGCTGGGACACATTAAATATTCTCCTCATTAGACAGGCTGGAAAGAAAGAAATAAAAGTGACCTGGGAGAAGAATTCGTTTCAGCCCCTTGATTTGGCAGGTTTTAAAATCTCTAGAGGCTTCACCAGCCAGGTTTGTAACTCCATTGCAATTAGGACCAGCAAACACCCTTAATCCTACATCCTATTACATGCAGCTGCCCATCAGTGTCCAGTGTACCATAGAAAGCTTTTTTTAAAAATCCAGATATCACCTAAAAATAAGCTAAAATACTGTGAAGTTCGTCCACCCAGGTCAGTGTGGTATTCCCAGGACTGTATCCGCACGTGGGTTCAGCAGCCACCAGGTACAGCCATCCCCTGGGGCTCCTCGGTGGCTGGGCAGCAGCAATGTCCTGTGCCTCCCAGCAGCACCGTCCCTCCAGGGGGCACAGCAGGAGTGGGACAATGCTGGGGCCGGGGCTGCGGGCTCCACGCGTGGGCAGAGGCCGCGGGGCTGCACGGGCAGCAGGCACTGTTCAAAGAAGCAACTTAACCATCTTCTCTACGCAGTTCTCATGCAGAGGGGAAAATCGCGGTGTGTAATGAAGGGGTGATTCCTCTGCTGGTGAGCCTGCTGGAAGACACACAGCCCGAAGTTCAAGTTAACACAACAGGAGCGCTGATGTTTGCTGCTGTTACACCTCAGGGTGAGAGACAGAGGCAATTCTGTTGGGGTACTTCCTAGAAATCCAATTCTAGGGCAACTCAGTAACAAAACAAAATATTTGCTCCCCCCCCCCAACTCCCCAAGTCCTCAGTTTCTGACAGTTTTAATGCTCGTCAAGAAACTCTAAGATTGAGTCATTTCTTTATAACTGTCTTGAGCAACTATTTTTGCTTCTTCAGTGTCTAGGGGGGAACAGGATATTCCACATTTCATTCCCCTGAAGTAGGTCAAGAAGTTATTTATCTACCTCACCTGCATCATTACCCTCCAGAAGGCTGCTCCAGAGGGGGAACATTTTCCATTCAAGTCCAGACCTCACAGGGATCCGCATACCTGAGCTACACTGAATCACCAGTGCTCAGCAGAGGAGCGCTGCTTTCTGGAAACATTCTGGGATTAGAGGCAGCTCCTCTCTCACAGCTGGGAGAGCAATGAATATTAATAAGGTCTGTAGCTCTCCCAAGTAACTTACATGACACTGAAAATACTAACTGCTAAATTTCCAGTGTGATGAATTAGTAATTAGACATAAAAGACTCTTAATAACAGCAGTTGTGTTCCAGTTCTCCTCTGCAAACCTTCCTCGGGCTTCCAAAGACAACTCAGGAATGGATCTTGGTCTTTGAAGTATCTTTAAAAATGAAAGACTGGAGGATGTTCTTAAGGGCATCTAACACACTCCACTCCCCCTCACTCCCCTCCAAAACATAGTTTATTCTATCATTTGGTGCCTCACATATTTTTAGATAATTTGTTGCAAATGAAATACTAGTGTGCAAGGCAGATAAACTTAACTGTGGAAGATCTTTTTCCTTAAAAATGAACCGCTGGGAGCCAGCCTTGGTCTCTGAAAGAAGAGCATGTTCTGCCTGTGTGCACTGCACCCCCTAGAGCTGTTCAGAGCTGTAGCTGGGCAGGGAATGGAACGTATCAGTCCAAAAGGATGTTGATTAGATGTCATAACACATTTCAAAGCCAGTTTATTTCCCTACAGGGAGATCCTCAGCCATGCATGCTGAAGCCATTCCACCTTTACTGAAGCTGGTTGCTGAGGAAACCAGCAAAGCCCGTTTGAATGCTATCAAAACCCTCACCCTGCTGGCTGAGCTGCCAGAGGGCCGCCAGATACTGCTGGATCACAGGGACACATTTCAGCGGTGTCTGGATGATCCCAGCGAGGCCGTGCAAAGAGCTGCCCAAATCGCCATCACCGTGATCGAATGGAAACCCCTCTGCAGCCGAGATCTTTTCTAGAGATCTATTGCCCTCTGTTGTTGTCTGGCTGTAAAAGTACATGATTACATGAGACCTTCAGCACCAGAACTGTCTTCCTCACTTACTCTGGATCAGTTCCTCCTGAAAAGTCATTTGCCAACAATTTCACATCGATATTGCAGGTCACAAGCAAAAAAAATGGAGAAAAAAAGTTAGGAAGTGTGGAGTTCTCCAGTAGGAGTTATTGCCTAAGTTACCAAGATTTTCTTATGACACAAGACACCAGCATTTTTTGTTTTCTTCATAATGTTCCCTTTTTTCTTTTTTTGAAACCTCAGCCTATCAAGCATTAATCAATAATTTATTATATTAGAAAGAAAGATTCAAAATTGACCCCTCCAGCAGTCTTGTCTGTAACCCCTCCAGCAGTCTTGTCTGTACCGACAAATTGATCTAACAATGGGAATTTACATTAGTTTTGCTGCAAACATTTGTTGAATGTGGGATTAAGACCAAAGTCAAAAAGCCTTTACTAGGGTAGCCTTTGGTAAAACTAAAAGAGGGCCAGACCCCTCTCCTCCAACAGGAGAGGGGTCTGGCCCCTATTTGGAACTGCTGATAATACAGAACAAAAGCACCTCAGGGTTTGATGTGAAGGGCAGTGGAAGTGGTGGGAAGTTTCAGTAGCATTTTATTCACTGTGAGTTCAAGACTGGTCACTACAGACTCGTTGCAAATTTCTGTCTGCAATTAAAAGGGTGTAATTTAAGGGGCTTCAGCAGGAGGCCTGGGCAAAGAAACAACACAAATGAGCAGGACAACCCTGGCCATTCTCAGCCACCAAAGAAGACGCGACAGAGCGTCTGGCGCAGCTTCACAGCACATCCCATTTGTTTTCACATAGGTTTTGTTCTCACATGGAAGTTTTATATCTAGAATTGTAGCTAAGAAGCTACATCAGAAGCTGCATCAGGTCTGTAAAAAGAGTTATTTGTCAGGGCTGCTTTTCCATTCAAACCCACGGTCACACTGCACACTGCATTACCCCTACACACAATATAAACTCTTCTGTAGGAGTGATTACAGTTAAAATGTTTCTCTTCCGTAACGTAACCGAAGGGTGAATTTCTTCTCCTATAAAGATGTGATTTAAAAGTATTGAGTCAGTTGGATTCATTCCCTCCAGGCAGGATCTTGGAGGAACTCTGCCTTTTAAACACATAAGGCACTCGCACGTAATACATATTGGTGCCAGAGTGCATCCAACTCAATAAGAGAAGCCAGGCAGCTTTAATAACATGCTAAAGGACTAGAGCAGCACTAGAGCAGCAGCTGAGCAGTAAGGCTCAGCTGCTCTTACGGAACTGCAGGAAAATCTGGTAACGATCATCATTGTAGCCCAATTCCAACCTTGGCCCAACCCTCCCTGATAATTCAGGTATTGGCCTTCAGTGAGTTCCCAAAATAATTAGCTTGTTCAGACGCAGAAATAAGAGCATCCACACTGAACTGCTCTGAGTAGAAGAAATTCAGCTGACTTGGACCTTAAGTACTGCATTCCAAATATCTGCCTGATCAGTGCTTTAAAAACAATATAAACTGTTTCCAAAAAAGCCCCTACATAGATCAGTGTTCTCATCTTACATGCACACAGACTACAGAAATGGAGCAAAGCCTCAGGTGAACCCTGATATATGGACACTAGTGGTGCCCTCCTTACATGTCAGCTTTTGTCTCAGTAATTCTTTGGCACTGTTACACCTGACAACATGAAACCATCATAGTCCAAACACGACAGGAGTTCCCTTGGGCTGTACTGACCACATGCTGCCTCTGTAAACGCCAGAATTCAAAGTCTGCATACAGAGCAGCCAGAAACCACTGTTAGTTGGGGTTTTCTATTTACAAAGCTCCATTATTGACAAAAAGATTGCAGATACAATAATCAAAAGTCACATGCTCTGCTGAGGGCTAATTCCCTGCGTTGGGATGAGAGACAAGAGTCCCTAGTTCATGAGGCTGGGAATTAATTAGCACTGTAGGTGTCAGTAAAACAGTTGGCTGGATCAAAGAAACAGCTGATGAACAGTCTCTGGACTGACTTAGCTTTCAGTTGAGAATACTACATAATAAAGCTGCCGCAGACTCGGTCACAAAAATGCTGAAGATCTTTCTGAATCACTTCATGCACATTATAAATACTTTATGAATACAAAGGAAATGCTGTGTGTACAGCAAGTCTCTGGTTTTAGCACTCTGCCCTCCCCAGTGCTCTATGCTCCAATGGCTTTAGCACCAAGGCAGATTTTTAACATCAATGAAAGCAATTTGCCTTTTTAGCTTGAAGCCAACAATTATTAAGGCCCAGCTATAATCAATACTGGAATTAATGCAGTTACACTCTACACAGATTGAGTTTTCAAATTAGTTGCCCAACAATCCTCAGCAACATCAGAAGACAAGACAGCTGCATCCATGGGGAAGCAAGACCTCCTGTGGAGTCTTGTGGCTGACCCAGGCAGACCTCATGTTGAATTTTTTCTAACAGTTTCCAGAAGGTTAAGAATGTCATGGCTCTTTGCTCTTGCAACTACGGACTCTTTTCCCCTTTCCCTGTATGCTTTCAGAAGGCCAAGGGGTGGAAACCATTCTGTCCTGCTCTGGAAAATTGCAGCTTTTAATTCCATCTCTTCATGTTCCAAAGCAGGGAGTATATTTGCTTCCCAGCACTACATTTTTTATTAAAAAGAATATTAAAAAACCATATAGTGAGAGATTTGTCTAAGGACAAAATAGTCTAGGAAAGTCAGACTTGGCTAATTACATTAAACCAGAAGGGTAGAGACAGCTACATACAAAGCTAATAAGTGCAAAGCACGGGACCTATTTTTAGCAAGACAAAATTTGCAACTTGAATGAATAAAACACATTTTAATAATTTGTTTTAGCGTACTTTGCATATAAGCTACATTTTTAAAGTTATAGGCTCCAGTATTGTAAACAAAAATACTACACAGAGTAACAACAAACCCACACCTGGAAGCTCTTCCAGGTACCTTAATAGAAGTAGGGGAGGTGCTGACCCAGGCAGGTGCAGCTGCTCTGGCCTCAACTCTGCCAGGTGGGGAGAGGGTGGGCTCAGGAGCTCCAGGGGAATTATTCTTTCTCAGACCTGCCCATGGTAGATGACAAGAAGGAATGTTCTTCAGGAGGCACAAAAAAGGCAACCTGTGTTATTAATAATAAGGATGATAATCTGAGGCACTGGTTATACTGTCTTGTACCAGAAGAACTATTATAAGTTGGAGTGAGTGAAGTTTTGCCCTGTCCTTTAGGTTCTGCAGCACAGGCCTGCAATACACACTCCGTGAGAAAATGCCACGAATCACCAAGTAAAACCTGGGTTTTTTTGCATTACCCATCTTTCTCAGCAGTGTATTGCCCACTGTTATTAAATCTGGGACTATGGATTTTCCGTTCAGCACAAGGGAAGGTCTCTGATTGCTGATCCCTTCCTTCACTATGGTTTCTCTGCTCCCCCAGAGAACATTGCAGGGCGGGGCACAGACACCTGCAGCTGGCACATAAGACCACTAAAAAAATTAAAACACCCAGAAGCTTTCCCTGAGAACAGCTTTGCTGTCACCCCACAGCCTGTTACCAACCAATGTGGCCCCAGAAACATCAGCTCTACAGTCCTCTGGATCAACACTTCAAACCAATGAGCTCAAGTGCCCTTCAAATTCAATGACTGACAACACAGGGATTTATTGTTTATCTTTGCTCCTCATTTTTGTGTTGGCTTTTACTTCATAGGAACACTCCTGGTTTTGGCAGTTAAGAAGGTCAGGGAGCAGGAGCTGAGGCCCCAGCAATCCCAGCTGTTGATGGGGCTCCAATCACCACAGCTGCCTGCACCTGAGGAACTCAGCCTTGTGCCATGGCCTAATTCAACATGGCCAGACAGTCTGCTTAAAACCAAGCTATGGTTACTGCAATTTATTCCAAGTGCAGTCACAGACCTTCCCTTCCCCAGAATTCCAGCACATGGAGCTTTTTCAGTAACAAAATAGAAATAAACCCAAATTCTGAGTTCTAAGAACAGAGTGTTCTCATCATCATTAACACTAAACATTTATGAGATACTTGGATACATTTTTGTGGGCCATATAGAAAAACTAAAACATAAATGAACAGCAATTACCCTTTTTCAGGATTTTTCCTAAGAACTATGTAGTAATTCTTAAATGGAAGATTTTGTTTAGTGTGTGTTCTTTACAGTGCAGTGTCACAATTAGCTGACAGTGCTACTACATGCATATTTTATTTATTATTTTATTTTATTTTATTTTATTTTATTAGAATAATTCTGCATATCTAACTAAAGTCCACTAAAATAAGCTTTAACCCTGTATCTTACCTGACAGGGTAAGCTAGGATTGTATCAAGATCCCCTGAAACAGAGCTGTGTTATGCTGTACATGCCACGCAGGTACTTTGTGCTGTGAGCAAGAGATTTATTTGGAGTCTCATCACTAACCAGAAGTATTTCAAATGTACAGTCAAACATGGGGGACAAGTGTGTGCTCACAGTTCCCATCTCTAAAGCATGAGAATGCCCAGGACAGTGTAAGCTACCACTTCTGAGTGACCCCAACAACAGCTCATGGACAGAGCTCCCCTGAGAACTGAAGAAAAGACATTTTCTTCCTTAAAATTGTGAAACTATCTTTGAATGCAATAGCTACCAACCTGAGTTGGCATTTAATGTTAGCTAAACATTTCAATTTTACCAGCTGTTCACAATATCAGGCAATTTTTCTTTTAAGTTTTACAAAATTACAGGAGTCAAGAGTAGCTGTCAAACTTCATGTAAATGCTTGAGCACTTCCCGCCACAACATCCACTTTCAGACCAGAATGAAATCAGATTGCTGAGGACATACAGTGAATATCCCGTGGAAACTGTGGGTTAGATTTTCAAAACTCTGTAGTTCTGAGGAGCAAAATCATGCAACGATGCCTGATTAACCAGGAGGTCATCCAAAGGCTGCTCAGACTACCAGGAAATCACTTGTGTTATTTGTCTTTATCCAAATAGCTTTATAATTTCACTGTATTTTTGTAGCAAAGGATGACAAAGAGGGATCTGAGCAATCCTCAGTGACGTCTTCTGTGTTTGTTTTTCATCCATTACTATTACCCAGAGCCAAAACCTAGACACCAAATGAAGTTTCTCTGTCTTCCATCATATTATACAAAAACCACATCACTTTGTGGACACCAAATACTTCAAAGTATACAAATACTTTAATACATGGAAGTCTTCATAGTTCATTAAATACATTTAATTCCATGGTCTTTAAAATATTCTATCACTGTTTTAAGTGTAAGGAAAACAACGTTTGCACTGGTATTTCTGAGGTATTGATTTGATCTGACCTATGCAAAGGACCCTGCAGGGATTATGCTGAATAGCAGCAATTCTACTGAAGAGCAGCAATTCTACTGGAATCCAGAGCATTTGGGGTTAGATCCAAACAAAGCAAAGATCCTGCCAGGAGATTATGAAGTGCTGATGAAAGCCCAGGAGCCAGAGCAGTGTGCTGTGGCACATGCAGGGATTGCACTGCGTTCCCCTTCTGCTGCACGTGCTGCCAGTCCGGAGTATCCTGTGGCAGAACCTCGGGAATGCTTTGGGACAGCGCAGTCCCACCAAAACGTGCAACAAGGAACAGGGAATTGTGGCGCTGCCTGACTGAGCAACCAGCGTCTTCTTTCTACTCTTGATTCCCCAGGAAACTGAATGAGATGAAAAGATCTATTGCTTTTTGCTTTGAAGTGTTAAATCTGTCTTTTCCTGTGTCCCCAGCTGGTACCAAACTTATCAAGTGGAGACAATCAGCCTGGTTTAGCTAATATCCCACAGCTGTGACTATTCTTCCTGAACTGCTAACTCATGCTGCCATGCAGCAGGAATCCTATTTCTCAATGAAATCTTCAGAGGAACTACTTACAGCTTTGCAGAAAAGTGGTACAGAGCCCTTCAGTGCATTTGCAAAATGCAGCCCAGCATTCCAACACTGTGGATGTTTCACCATGGGCATGGGCTGGTTTATAGCATTGTCCATACAGAGAGGCAGTACATTGACTCTAACCTCACAGTAAAGGGGTCCTTGATACACCAGGGTGGGAACCGATCAGTAAGAAATAAATATATATACACACACACATAAATACATATTTAAAATATATATAATATATATAGTGCATATATATATAATGTATTGCCTGTGTATATATAATATATGTATTTTGTATAAAAAGCTTCACATTCAAGTATAGGTACATATTAAAATATCAAGAGAGGAGGACCTTTGGGAGTTAACCTTAAACAGACAATCTAATGTAAGCAAAATTCTTTTTAGGATGATCAAGACAGGTGTTCCCCAATTTCAAAATGTGATCAATTCAGAGGTTACTGTTCCACTGACAACTGAGAAACACAACCCAATTGAAAGTGAGAAAAAGGGCGGGAAAGTGACATGGAAAGTTATATATATAGTGTCAAATACATTGATATATACATAAATCCTTTACTTAAGATATCCCATGTTTGGAGGGACAAAAAAAATGTTTTAATTTGAGTTTGTAATACAGTCCCTCGATGGTTGTTGGTATTTTGCAATCAAATTATCATAGCCAAAGGAAAAGGAAAATTGAATGATCAGAAGACAGGTTGAAAATCAAAATAGTATTGTCAACCCTAAAAGATAGTTTGCAAAACCTGATATGAAATATGGCTCATGCAGCCTTGTTCTGAACCTAAAATATGAAATGTATCATGAGCAGAGAGAACATTGGATGGAAATTCTGAACCTCAGTTAGCCCTGGATTGGTTCAATGTCTAAATAGAAATTCTCTCTCTTGAAATCCCAGTGGCCTTCATCTTTAGATTGTTGAAATTATGATCACAAAATCAGCGAGTAAATCACCCTGATGTTTTACAGATGTAGATGATGAAAATACAATGTGTATCTAATTCTGTAAATCTACAAGCCATTGTTTTTGCTTGAATAATGCAGTACGATTTCAGGACTGTGATCAGGGTTTTATGCAAAGTAGGCATGGCAAAACACTGCCACAGTCAAGAGGATGATGCCATTGATATTCACAACATTTCTCCACAGTGGCACTTCACTGGTGTCCGTCAGTTTCTTCTTCAGTGCCTCCTCTTCCTCCTTGCTCAGTTTGGGGCCTTTCTGTTGATCCAAGCCACAGAACCAGTTGTAAGCTTTCCTACAGCATCCCGGGTCCTCCTGGTTTTCCTCATTAACTGGAAGGAGTAACACTGTGGTCAGGAAAAGTGAGTACGGATCATGGCACACACTTGATCTCTGGGACTGAGCACATTCCCATTTCAATTTATGGTCACAATTCAGTGGAAACATTTTTGTACAAAACAGTACAGGAATCAAGTTAATACTGTGTTTCACAGCTCACCTGGGAAAAGAGGGATTTTCTGTGTGTTCCAAGAGAGCCTTCTGCAGAAGGCACTTGGGCTTTTTGCAGCCCAGAGACTTGGCCTGGTATTGGAGAAGCAGACTATGCTTCAAAGCTTAAACTCCATTTTTTCAATACTTTCTACACTCCTAATTGAAAGACAAATAAATGAATTTGAGGATACTGATGAAAATGAACTTGGGAGCAGAACCAGAAAATCAGTAAAAAGAGCAGGTGGGCTTGCAGTCTGCTTTCATAGTGCCTTCAATCCTGACCACAACCCACTATTTCCAAGTGAATTCCCTCCAAGTGCTGGAGTCACACAGTTCTGCCAATGCACAGTGTCTCTGACCCAGAGCATTGCCATTGGTTTAGTCCTAGAGCTGCCACCCAGCTACCAAGAGAACAAGATTTTCTCCCTTCAAATCCACTTCACTTCTGATTTACACTGAGCTTGACAGATTGGTAAAGGCAGCTCATGAGCCATTTAAATTTGTGGGGGCCGAGGTTTTGTTGGGGAAGGGAGGATGTCTTCAATTATCAAACATGTTAATGTTCCTCCAGGAATGAAATAGGGATACTCAAATATATGACAGAATCTCTAGGTATTCAACAGTTACCTGATTCATCATCTTTTTCATCAGCTTTGTCCTGCTCCTCATCTGCATCAAGATCAATCCGTTCTTCTTTGCTGTTCCGCAAGGACCAGCACAAGCGGTAAAGCTGCCATGGAACAAAAGGAGTTTAATTGATCCATGGTCTGACTACACAGAGACCAACCAACCTGGCCAGCACCTGAGCCAGCTGTAAGGCCACAGCATCCCAAATGTCTGGTATGTCTAAGGCTGTTAGGAGTCACTGAAGATCTGTGACAGGTAAATGAAGACTATTTCCTTTGCTTTCATACAAGAGCTGTATGCTGGGGGTAGCTGAAATGTTGAGAGGTAATACACCGAGTACCAGGCTTGAAAACTGATAGCTTCATTGTGTTCCATTTCTGGAGGAGCAGGACTGCAGTAATACTCACATGTACATCAGGAATGGGCTTGGTCATGAAGGAGACTGACAGAATGACGATGGCGGAAACCCCAAAGAGGATCATTGCAAAGTAAAGGTAGTGAATGCCACAGATGATGAAGGGGCAGTTGGAAGGGGCCACACAGCTGCCAGTTCCGTAGGCAAACTCTGCAATCATCCTGCTGAGTCCAGCCAGCAGCCCAACAATTAGGCCCCAGAAGGCACCCTGCGGACAAAGGTGTGACAAGAAGGCATCAAAATAATCCATTTCAGGATGGAAATAAACTCTAAGCTCTCAAAAAATTGCTGGAGGAAACATGGTTGTAGTTACGTGTTACAATGTCTTTGGCATGCAGGTTTTGATCCAGATACTTTCAGTGACCTTATTTAAAGCTCAGTGTATGAGTAGAGCTGAGACGGGCAATGACCAGCTCTGAGATGTCAGGCACACCTCAGGACACCCCGTCCATTTCTCACAGTCCATATGGCTCTCCACACAACTCTCTCCTTCTACAGGACAGGCTTCAGCCGTGGATTGCACACCCCAGGGGCTGTTCTCATACCTTTTTACCTGTGAAGGCTTAATCTGTGACAGCTCTGGCACAATGGAACCAGCCAGAATGTTGTGTCATCCTTTCTGAAATGTGCATCTGGTTTACCTGCTAATGGCCCTGAGAGTAATGAGTTAATTCTCAGTAGTGTTGGTGGATGCCTGGTGTACAGTACTCCAGCCCAAGGTATAACAGACACATGTGTGGGCACAAACTGAAATATGGGAAATTCTGTTTATACGTAATTTTTTTTGTTTTACTGTAAAGATGCTTGACCATTGGAACAGGTTGCCTAGAGACACTGTGGAGTCTCCATTCCTGGGGATATTCAAAACCCAACTGGACAGGATAGGTAAGAGGTGATATGTTTGGTAAAGCAGCTTGGTGACCAATATCCTAAATGATAACTTTCAAATCTGTGTCCATAGATTATCCATTTAACACACTTCTTTGCAAAGTGATAGACAACCTAAGCTTCAGAGCTATCTATGAATTCCTAGGTGACTGTTTATCTATCAGACTATGAAAGAACTTTTTCAAACTCATGTCTGAAACCTCAGGCCTTGCGGTATGGAGACACAGAATCCCTGGGCTATACTGGGATTAAAATCAACAGGAAGAAGTTGCTCATAACAAAAAAAAAAAAAAAAATCCCAGTTCTCCCAATTCCTAAAGGAACATGCAGCGTACATGTTTCCTAATTTGCACTTACCTGCTCATTGACACGCTTGCAGAAGACAGCAAGCAGGAAAACAGCAGCAATGGGAGGTCCCAGGTAGCTGGTAACTGACTGAATATAATCAAAGAGCTGTCCACTCTGAGCTGACTGCACCACAGGAACCCAGGCAATGCTGATGCCAATTAAAAGTAACATAAATGCCCTGTAAACATAGCCAGATATTCAATTAGCCATCTGCTTAGTAGTATCTATGATCTATCAGAAAGAAAAAAAAGCCAGCAATTAATCAATAATTTACATGTTCATTTTGTATTTCAACAAGTGAAATCAATTATAATGGCCAATTAGCACTGAACAAACAAAAGAAATCCAAGTTGGGTATTGTATATGTCAAATATCCATCAGCACACGGTTAAATATGCAATCAAAACATAGAAAATCACTTTTTCCTGTGGTTGTTATGTCCAGGGACAAATCAATAGCAGATTGAGTAGAACCAGTTCATTGATGCTGCAGCCTGGTGCAGCACGGAGCCCAGGAAGATAATTGAGAAGATTTCCCTTCGAATAGCAGTGGGAAGCAGTGGGAATTAGCTTGGCTGCTTCATGCACACTGTTGATTCCTTCAGGAGCACTGAGCGTTTTCCCAAAAGGAGCGCGTGGGGCTGGGACAGCGGCTCCGGCCACAGGAGGCCACTGCAGCTCTACCAGGCAGGCTCCAGCCGGCTCTGGGATTTTGGGAGCAGGCAGCCTGTGCCCATGGAGTGCTCGGGGTCTGTGCAGAGCAGAGGTTCGGCTGCGCTCACCTGCCAGCCAGCATCAGCTCCTTCTCGGATGGCTGGCTCCGAATTTTGGTGTAAATGTCCATCGTGAACAAAGTACTGGCACTGTTAAAAATGGAAGTCAGGGAGCTCATAAGGGAGGCCAACATGACTGACAGCATCAGACCGCGCAGACCTGGAACAAGAAGATGGGAACGGGGTGAGCATTCCATGGGGAGCCTCAGTACCTGGCACCAGGTGCTTGTCCGACCCTTTCCATCGGTCAGCTCTGAGTGTGTCTGGCACATTTATGTGCCTGATGTAAAATCCTGCCTGATGTTCCCTTGCTGGGCAAGCAGAGCTTGGAAAAAGCTATTTACAGCAGTGCCAGGGAAACTCTCAAGCTTTTAGCACATAGGTACTTCTTTAGTGAATGCTGCCTGATTAAATGCTGGAATAAAAAGAAAATAGTATTAAGCAGACTTTTCCCAACAGTTATAAAAATAATTCCTCTTGTATGCAGGAGAGTGCTTACTTGCTTGTAGTATATTTGTGAACCAGGTATTTGCCAAAAAAACCAAGTTTTTTTACTGTCTGAAGACCAGAGTAAGCCACTTTTCCAGGTGGTGTGGTCTGGTCACAGAGCATGGGGAAGTACTGCAGGATTTTAACAATCCTATGAACAACAGTTATCATAGGATGGGGCAGTACCAAAGCTATCAGGGAAGTGCCATGGTATCTATAATATCATAACCTGGCTTTTTTGCCTTATGAGCCAGCGCCCACCTCCGTGGGGTTGGCAGGAGGACCACAGGAATAGGCCTCCAGCTCAGACATCTGGCAAGGAGTCTTTTATGAATCATTGGTCAAGCAGGTTATTTTTTACCTTCACAAAAAGGGAGCTCAACTACCATTTCAGCACCCAGTATTTGCCAGCTGAGAGCTGACACTGTTAGTGTGGAGCTATTCTGCACCTACATCTAATACAGAAAACCCCTTTGGTTAATAGTACTTAACTCTAGCAAGAATTTTGGAACTAAAGATGGGTCTTGGACTCCCTGTATCACTTGTTTTTACAGTCTGGCAGCTTCAGCTTTCCTAAAACAAAGAAACAACAAATACGGCCAGGGTCTTACCATTTGGCATGAGCTCCACTACCATTTTTGGATAAGCAATATTTGTACAGCCCACTGCGGTGCCACAGTAGCGCTGACAGACTTCAGGCACAACACAAGCCACCACATCTGAGGAGAGGATAATGAGACACTGAGACAAGGTCATATAAACAACAGATTGTTCCCAAATTAATAGAACTTCTAGAATTATCTCTGTGTTGAGCCACCGGATTGACATGTTTGATTTCATCCTTGGTTTGCTGGAAGGGAGGAAGGTGATTCTAAGACTCTTTCCTTCCTTTCCTCTCTAAAAGAATACTGACAGGTGCTGCAGGTCAACAGAAAATCAGCAGTCATTTATCAGACCAGGGCTGAACAGCACAAGGAGAGGAAGTAGAAAAACAAGCAGAGGAACACAAAGCCCCCTCCCTGCAGCCTGAATCTGTCTCCTCTGCCTGCTGCCAAACAGCCAAACTCTCTGCTGGTCAGGGAGATTGGAAGGATGGCATTTCCCCACTCTGCCCTCGGGACTGCCCATGGCCCAAACCCTGCAGTCTGTGACTGATGGCCCTGTCCCTCCAATTGCCAGCAGAGTATCTGTCCTGGACAGCATTTTCCACTCATTCAGTCAGAGTGGGGCTGTAACAAACAGACAGCTGGGGAGGGACACTATGGCATTTCTTTCCCCAAAAACAGACAGCAATAGCATTAGCAGAAATCTGGGATCAGGGAAAACAGGAAGACCTGTGGCTTCTTACAGTGTAGTTAGCTGTAGGTGCCTGGACTATTTGGATGAGATGATGACAATCTAACAGATATTTTGGAAGGGACAGAAAGATTGGCAATGAAAGGCAGGCAGCAAGAACTTTGCATTTCTGTATCCATTTCATACCTGTGTACAAAATACGGCTGATCATTCCAGGCATCACTATGATAAACATGGGCAAGAGTTTGAGGTACCCACACATGATACAGCCAGCCTTCACATGGGACATGTTCTTGCCAGAGAGACATCTTTGGACAATAACCTGTCAATGAGACATGGCAGGTATAACATTTCCATGATCACACCATGCTGTGTTCCAGATACAAGGTGCTTCTTAACTTCTGTGATAGCAAAAGAGCCTATTTAGCATTTCTGCCCCAAGGAAAAGTGAAAACTAAGTGAAAATCAAAGGATATGAATGAAATAAGTAATGGAAAATATCACTTATCAGGTGTATATTTGAGAGGTAAGACTTCTCTCACAAGAACTTTTTTAAGCAGACAGTCTAAAAAGCCAAGAAGGAATAGAATATTTAACTGAGCAGTAAATACAGTTACATTGGGGGTTTTGTTAATTTGTTTAGAAATTGTGAAGATCTTTCTCACAATTCAGGACACAAACAGATCACTTGTTAGAGACACATTCACATGTTGCAGGTGCAGAGGCACACTTTATTCATGTCAGTGTGATCTCTTGGGCAAACTGGACATTAAGTTTTAGACAGAAGGAAGGATGATTGGGAAAGAGTCTCCAGGCTGAAAGATCAGACATATAAAGAAGATCCCCTCAAGACTATGCAGGCAAAGATGAAAGCTGCATACATAGGAAACAAACTTGTTTTACTGAAAAGGGAATGGTACCTAGCCCCAGCCTAACAAGGGTCATTAACAAATGACATGGTTTCCCAAGCAAGCGTTCACAGCACGACCTCAGTGTTTTCACACATGGTCACAAACAAAAAATGAGAAAGGAGGCAGACACAGGATCTGCTGGGCACAGTTGTGCAGGAAGATTTGAAAGAACACCCATTCCATTTTCTTACATGTGAGAGGTATCTAGAACCCAGGAACTGAAAAGTCACCAGTCTTGAAATAACAGCCAGTTCTGTGGCCCAGCTTTGCATTACAGGGGAAGATCACACTGGACCCCAGAGTTCTGTGTTTGGCCTTTCCAAGGCATTTGGCTCCCACAGTACCTGATCTGTGCACCAGTACCACATGGCAATGATGCTCAGGCCAAAGATGAGCCCTGGCCACGGCAGATCCCCGGTGACAGCATCTCGGAAGATGTGAAAGGCATCCTTACGAGGAGTGTAGCACTCCGGATTTACCACGGTATTTCCATAGGAGATGTTGGATGGAATCGCTTCCATGTACTTCTGCATGAAAGCCTCATACCCTCCTACTTCAGCAAATGCTGAAAAATACAAAATAAAAGTAGCAATAAAGGATTTATTACTGAAATCTCAAATAGAGCTTGAGAGCATGAGAAGGAAAACCTACTTAATGTGGACATAAAAATGCTGTCATGGGATGCTGTTTATTACCTTACACATTCACTTGTGCTTAGGAGACAGAGTGACTCAGTGACTAAAGGGCTTTGGCAATATGCCTGACTTTGGCAACATGCCTATTTTCTTCCTTGATAAATAGATATATGAGCTGAAACCTGCTAGTTAAGGTAACAGTTTCACTCTGCAGGATTCATTCCCATATCCACCGCAGGATTTGTGGCTGAACATTCCAGTTTAATTGATCTGACTTACTTACCAAATCCCATGAGAATAAAGGATCCTACTACCATGATGAATGTTTGTAAGGTGTCTGTGTAAATCACAGCTGCAAGGCCACCTGATGACAGAGAAAAGTCAGGACAAATAAGTTAGCTCTGGGCAAATGTCTCAGTGGAAATGCTTGGGGTTTTTTTTCCCTTTTCTCACCACCTCTGTCTTTCAAAGACCACTGTAAATAACATCCCTTTCAGGTTTTCATTTCTCCCTTTTTCTCCACCTTCCCTCTTCTCTTTCTTCTGGTTCCCCCAACTTCTTTGATTTATCAGACTGCTCTGCAAACTCACCTGTGATGGTGTAAAGAGCAGTAATAGAAAGCAGGATAATTATGGCCACATAAAGATTCAGCCCAATGGCCAGCTGGATAAATACAGCTCCAGAGAATATGTCAGCCTAGAAAAGAAAAAATGATAGGTTCAGCAATGTTTAGGTTCATGATGACATGTTACACTTCCATGATGAGGGCACTGAAATACACAACTCTGACCCTTGTAGTACTGCCCACACAAATCAAAAAGAAAAGAGAAGCCATTTTTGTGCACCTGCCAGGCTCCCCTCAGAGCTGTGGACTTCTTAGCACCAGAGGTGTAACACTTCTCAGAGAACTTCCAGGCTTTTTTCAACAGAAGTGTTTTCTCTAGACAGTCACCTCATTGCTCAGTGCTTAGGCACTGAGAGACAGATTCAAAACAAACTGCTTAAAACTGAGCACGAGTTCCATTTGCTGCTGTGTGCAGGGCTGGACTGTGTGACACCTCTAAGACACGGCACAGTTCTCTTCCTTCAGTGTCACTCCACAAGTCTCTGTCCCTTTACTGCTCGCATGTGGTGTAGCTCGTCTTGCTGGTTCAGGACAAACAGTGTATTTGCATTAAAGGCAAACATCTTATATTGTTTCTGCCTTTCAGTTCCTGTCAGAAGAATTAACAGCAGATGGCTAACAGAGACCTTTAGCTCTTGCATAAGAAAGGAATTGTTCAGGTTTCAGAGTAACACTGGGATATTAACCACATTAAATCAGTTCCTGATTTAGAGATAATTTGCATCAATGTTATTTTACAAATTTGCAATCAGAATAATCTGCCCCAGTGCACTTGTGATGCAGTACTATAAATTATGCTTTCATCCAGCTCATGGGGTCCTGTGCAGCCTACCCACCCTCCTCCCTTTATATCCACACTGCCGGTCCGAGGGCTCTGCACAGGGACTCCTATCCCCGGGTAACAGCAAGTCCCCGTGTGTTCACAAGCTGAAGCAAAGACACACAGCTCTGCCCGAGCCCTGGGCTAAAGCCTCCCACACCATCCCTGCGGGGGCTCCCGGGGCTGGCCGGAGCCGGGGATCACAGCCCCGGCCCCGCTGCTGCCCCGGGGAGAGCAGGGCACACAGCCCCACAGGGAGTGATGCAGCCTGGGAGCTGTGAGATTCCAGAGAGAAAAACCATCTTCATTCCAGACACTGAAACTGAGACTGCAGGGCAGGACCTCATCCTGCTTCTTGCTGAAGAACGAGAAAGAGGCCGGACTTCTGTGGCCCCACTGCCCTAGCATGATACAGCAACTTCTGTGGAGCAGCATGTGAGTCCTAACAGAGGATCCCACTCCCAAGACTCTGACTCTGGAGCAGATTTCTTATAGGCTTTAGTTTGGAACTGGGAACCAGGACCTTTAGCTCTTAGCTCTGATACGACTGTCAGACCATATCCTTTGCCCCATCTCTCTACAGTAATTTGTTTTCTACCTTTTCACACCACTAATCAGTCTATGTCCTGGACCTTTCTTTCATTGTTCTTGGCTTTAGTTTAGCCTACATATCATTAAATATTAATGGTCCTAAAATGATTCCCAGAAAGAAATGTATAGTTAATTATTGAGCATTCTGAGCAATGTATCAGTTTCTTCAAATTGCTGAGTTACCTTCCAACTTCACTGCTTCTCTTTCCCAGTTAGATTATTGCCTTCCAATATTTCCTTGTTTCTCCATTTATACTCTTTTATGGACACTATTTAACCTTTATCTAATTTCTTATTAGAGTGACTCATTCCTTTACGTTACAAGCTATCTCTGCAAAGCATGGATCACAAAGGCGCAACTGGCCAGACCCATGCCAGCTGAATGTATCCTGTGGGCATCAGGGCAGGGGCACCTACTCTTTAACCCCTGCACTGTGTGCTCCTAGGAGGAGGTTATCCTTCTCTTCCTCTTCCCCCTGGAAAGTCTGTGCCCATAGATTCCCTACTGAAATTATGCACAGTGAACAGAAAGAAAACGCTGTAACAGATTTACAAGTTCCAGTTTACTATTTCTGATTTCTTCAAAACAGAAGGTCTGATTTCAGACCTTAATTCCCTTTTGTCTTGTCATAACTTAGTCTGTTACTATCCATCAAGACTTTATTTCTACCAGACCATTTCCTTTGACATAATGACCAATGTCATCAACACTGTGGCTAAAAAGCCTCTGCAAGCTGCTATGGGCACCACTCACAATGTGCTGCACACTTAGGGAGTGGGTACAGGTGAGGCCCCTGTATGACAGAAATCCTTTGGGCTCAAAGATCACATGTGTCCTGATCCCAAGGATGAACAACTTGGAGCATGTCCTTGTCTGTCAAGTGGCTGATTAGCCACAAAGTGAGGTAAGAAATCAACAAAACCCACAGAAAATGGGTTTTTGCAGGGAAAGAGGAATGGTGAGGACCTTGTAGAGGTGTGCACAGGGAATCTGATCCTCACATGGTGGTGGCACTGTGCCAGAAAGAGCACAGCAGGAGTCACACAACCTGATGTGTGATACTGCTCACTAGAAAGCATTGCTATAATTAAGTACACTACATAGTATTTCAACACATCAAGGAAGAAGCACATGAAATAACTACCCCAGAAGCAAGATATGCCACGTTTCTGCAAGAAAAAAGGGCTGTGAGAATCACTGCCAGTCATATTGGTAGGTGTAACCTCCCATTCAGGGCAGGGCAGAAGCCCATCCTTCTCTATCAAATCTCAAAGAGCCCCAGAGATCACAAGGGACTGTTTGCCAAGGCAGCACTCAGGGAAGTAAAGTACAATGGCTTGTCAACACGTGGATGTGTTTGGATATCCAACGTGTCTGTGGGAAGGGAGGCCTGTGCTTCCTCCCTGTGTTTGCGCCTCTTCCCACAGCACAGTTCCCTACAGCCCAAAAGGGAACAGCCCTTCCCTCCCTGCTCCACGGCTGCTTTCTCTGGGCACCACGTGGATATGGTGTTGCACAGCATGGCATAGCAAAACCTACTCTTAGATCCTCTGACAGCACCTGAAACCTCCAAGGAATGGCTGCTCTGCCTAATCTGAATCAGATATAGCAAGTAAATCAGTCCTGGGCAGATCCTGCCCATCCAAATGCAGTGACATGAGGCAGCAGTGCAGAGACTTGTTTGTACACTGCAGGAATCTCACTTGTACAGGCATAGACACTGCCAGAGCTGCTAGGGCAGGCGGGGAAAACAAAAGAAATGCTTAGAGGAAATTGTACATCTTATTTTTCCCCTGCATAGCACAAAGACCCTGCTCCATGACACTTCCCCACAAACACCTGGAATAAATGTGTTGATGGGAAGCTGGGGTGGGCCAATGGTAGAGTGGGGCCCAGGTAGCCTGCTGCTGTATGGATCCCTCGACTATGGAGAGGGTGTTTCATCCTCATGACCACACTGGAAGCTTAAATGCAGAACCTGTCTTTCCTGGAAACAGGACACTCCAAGTGAAAGTGTAAAATCCCATAATCAGATCCTTAGGCAGGACACAGGCTGGAAATCAAAGCTAGATAGTAAATTCAGAACCTACGTATCACCTTGATAGGCTCACTACAAACACGTGTTGCTGAAAAGGACTGAATCACCCCACTAGAGGAGTTTCTCTGCTGTTGGAACTTCCAGAACTTTGTGTCGTACCTGGGAGTTCTGATTATCATAGTTGAGCACAACTACAGGAAACTGTCCAATCCTTTTGAAATATACAGAAATCCAGCTCTGAGGCCAGCTCATGCTACCAACCTGTTTAATTTATAACCTTTCTAAGGATCAGTTATCATGATGTGAGAATGAGAGCAAAAGGCCAATCTTTTAGCTTAAATTGCACTATTATCACTCAGCTCCCATTCCGAGGGCAAAGAGTAATCTGCCATGACAACTTCAGCAAAACAACAGACTGAGGTATGCCTGAACTGTGGACTTCTTTAGAAGCTTGGTAGTTTCAAGATATGTGGAAAATACCAGTTCCCTTTACTACTTCACAGAAACACATCCATTTACTTAATAAACATTAACTTCATAGCACCTAAAGTTTACACCAATCACTTGCCCATTAAAAGAATCTCTCCTCTTCCCTCCTTTCACCTCAGATGTTACAATTTCCCTCATTTCCATTTCCCCACTCTTCCATTTTCTAATTCCTGTTATTCTTTTTTTATCCATAGCCCACTTGCTCTTTTCCCTCATCTGTGTTACTGATGGAGTAATACAGTAATACAGATGAGTTCTCCAGAGGATACTAAAACAGATAAATATGAAATCTAGGGACAAAAAAGTCCCAGGTTTCACAGATCCCTAAGAAACAGGCCATAATACAACACAAGTTTCCCTCCACTTTGATGTTTTCTAGAAGAATGCAAATGTAAAAGTAAACCCTAAAACTTTAAAAAGAAAGACAAAGCACAAAAAGCATCAAGAGCCACTGCCAGGAAGAAAAACCTTGGATTGCAGCACAGATCTGGATACAGAGTCTTACTGGATAGAATAAAGAAAACAAAAAATCATACTTTTATAGCTGTTAATTCAACCAAGGGTTCCAAACCTGAAACTGTTGTCCAGTTGTGAGAACAATATTGTAAAAGGGAGTTTCTTTTCTTTAGATCAGTGTAGAACGGAAGAAATGCTGTAGAAGTTTCACTTACTGAAATCTTTGTGAAAATATACAGGATCAGGGAAAGGACTGACAGGTAGACCTGGATCCGTTTGCCACCAAAACGCTTCTTCAGATACTCTGGCATTGTCACCACCTGTGGGGGATGAGGAGGTTTTAGATAATGGGGAACAGGTACAAATCAAATTAGAGGAAGATTTTGGGTGCTCAGATACCGTGAGAGTGGAGCACAAAATTAGGGGAGCTGCAAATGCAGTTTCAAGGAAGAGCAGCTCCAGGAATCAAAGGAGAACAAGGAGAAAGCACCAAGTACTTCTTAGCTCAGGTCTTAGAACAGAAAATCCTCATTTTTCAAGTACACAGATAGTGCTGTTCTGGCACACTCAGATCTCGTGCCATTCATAATGACTTTGCAATATTCCAGCCTTGATCTGCAAACATGAGCAGCAAAGACAAGTGTAATGTAGTGGTTTGACTTACCCCAGCTTTGACGTAGATGGGTACAAAGAGCCATCCTAGAATTACCACAAATATCAGAGCCTGCAGCCAAGACAAGATCAGGTGAATTAGCCTCCTCCCTCTAGACACTGCTCCCAAACACCATTTATCAGGCCCAGCAGCAGCTAGACACCAGTGAAGCCACAAAAAGCTGCGTACTGCTGGGGTGTGGGGGGAGGAGGTTCTGCTCTGTCCTTTGATTTATAGTTGAAAATTTGGGGATGAAATCTTGGCTAAAAACTTCAGGTATAATGCAGCCTGGATTTCATGCTATATGTCCTGAAGAAGCACACGTGATTATGTATTTTCTACAAAATCAGCTGATTTCTCCTCACAGGGTTGCCATGTAGTATTGAAGCACAACTCCACCAGTGGCACCAGATTATCCCAGCTCTCTCCAGAGCAAGCCCATGATGGTTGAATGTTTTACGAAAATGTCATCAACTGTACAGGATGCACCACATGCAATTTGTAAAATATTTTGTATTTTCATATTACCATTTAATATATTTAGTGTATCCACGTGTATTCTGTGAACTACTGATCTTACTGTGGTAAGTAAGCAGTGCCACAGTTTTCTGACTTAAACGGCTGGAATGCTGTCCATTATCGAGTCGTACATACTTAAATCAACAAATATAAAACAAATTCCTGCCCTCAGAGATGCTCTCTGTATTTATTTTGTCCACAGGGCTTAGAGGGCTTTTAAGCTCTATGTTTTAAGTTCTGCCCTTAGGTCAAAACTGTAAGATGGACAAGAAATACTGGGTCAGCTTCTGCTGTCATTCTGATACAAAAAAGAAATCATTTAAATGGAAGATGGATAAACAAGGATGACAACAGTCAAATTTGGCATAACTTTCATTACTTCCACTATGTCTGTTAACTGTCCTACTCTAAGTCATGAACTCTCAGTGTGTGTGCTCAAATACACACAGATATCATTGCTGCTTCCCAAACAACCACTGTTGTACACGGTGCATTGATATTGGGCCACTGGGAATCTCCCAGAAGATAAAGTGTTAGAGATGTTTGAAGAAAGATATGGGCCCTAGAGATTTGTGTTCTGTTTTGGTTTGCATTGTTTTGCTGGAAAAAGGAGAATCAGTCTGTCACAGGCCTAATGTAACCAAGAAGAGGGAGGTGACAGATAAACTGCACATCTTGTACAGTTCATTTTAGGCTTTGTCCTTCTCCTTACACATTTATATCATACCAGTATTTGATTATTTGCAACAACCATTTATTTGCTAAGGAACACAAGCCAAATCCCTCAGGGTGGGATGATTCTTTCACTACTCAGAAGTAAATGTGAGGGAAGTATCAACCTGTGGAGGCTCATTAAACCCTTTGTGTCATGGCCTAATCCCTTCCTTGGCAACCACACCCGCAGAGCCTGAGAACACAAGGAAATGGACTGCAGTCGTTCATGGGAGTCTCTGTGCTGCTGCAGTTTACACTTCCCCGGTACTCCACGAAGCTCATTTAAAGTCAGCTTGGATATCTCTACCCTGTACTGGAACTATAACAAAACACATTCATAATTACAGGAAGGAAAAGGTAAAGAGGAAAAGATTTTTTGGAATGCAGGTGCTTGTGAAGGATCTACAAAATTCCTTACAGCCTGTGAAGAAATCAAAGCCCGTTCAATAATTTCTACATAGCAAAATGCTGCAAAAATTACCATGGGTTATAAACCTGATAAATTCTTCCTAGCATCCTGCAGACTGAAAATGTTCTTGATAAATACTTTAAAAGTAATAAAAAGGTATGCATAGAGAAGAGAATCCACCAATTTATTTGGTTCAAATTCTCTCTAAAAAGCCTGAACAGAAAAGTGTCATGTTTTTCCAGTGGCTTGGACAGGTTAAATAGCAGATTACATTGGCTCTTATGCATCTGTGCAGAAAAAAAGGGTTACCCAGCCCAAATTTGGACGGTCCTAAATTATTAGGCAATGTTATTTTGATTAAGATGAGCAGATAATCCAGCTGACTTTCACTGACATATATGCCACTTACATTCCATTCATATCCTCCGATGGCAATTCCTCCAGCTGCTGCTGTTCCTGCTATTCCCACAAAGTGCCCACTGCCAATGTTGCTGGCAAACAGAGAAGCACCAATCTACAAAGAGAAAAAAAATTGGCTCTTATGTTCATGGTAATTTTTAAAAAGTCACCTTCATTTGGCACATTGAACTCATGCCTGTCTATGGTGGTGATGATGATGAGAATGACTGACAACCAACTTCCTTGATAATTTTCAGGACTCCCACTCACTGTTCCCACTGAAACCAGAGCCTCCAGCCATCACATCTACAACAGCAAGGGAGACTAGGATGTTGAATAAAATATCTTCCAGTTGAGTCAGAAAATATATTACACCAATATAGATTTTAAAATATTTGCAAAACTTGCCAAACTGACATTGGGATGATATCCAGACAATCAGGGAAGAAGACTGTGATTTTCGTTGTTCAAGAGGGAAATGACAAGGGCATCCCCAATTGTCAAACCTGCACTCCCTCTCCCACATCGCACAGCCTGTGCATCCAAACTTGTCATTCATGAGAGCTGGGCTTGGTTCACTTTTAGCCAAAAGGTGATTGATTACTGGATTAAATTCTGAAAGCTGCACAGCAGAAATGTCTGCTGAAAAAGTGCTTCTGGAAGCTACAAAAAATAGCAAATCAAGGAGTTATATTTAAGAAGTGCTGGATCTTTAAGACCACCAAATATTGCACTGACCATTCAAACAGAACAGTAGGGACAACATGGGATTTGATGAGCAGGGAGAGATTAAAAAATTAAAGGTTTCTGTTGGTTTACAGACAGGCAGGAGCCATTCACAAAGATCTAATTCTTAATCTAGTGTCTTAGACAATAGAAAAGATGAAAAGGAATGAGCTTCATTTCCTCAAAATGAACACATTAAAGGCAGCAGAAATACCCAGTGATAATTTACTAGGTCAGGTACTGAAGGATGCAGGGTGAGAAGCCGAGCATGAAAAAGAGATTGGATGGGGTGTTGTGGGCAAAGGACAAGGAAGATACAGAGGTTCCGAGACGAAAAACTGGAAGTGAACATTTTTTTATTCTTTTCTATTTTTTTCTTATGTCCTCTGAAAGCTAAAAAAAACCAACAAAAAAACCCCAAAACAGAGTTAAAAAGAAAACCACATAGAAAGCAGGCAAGAGAACTTCTGCTGACCTCTTCTAATGCTGTCATTTGAATCATGGAATATCCTGAGTTGGAAGGGACCCACAAGGACCATTGCGTTCAACAGACTTGAATAGCAGAAAATATACAATCAATGTTTCTGGCAGCACAGGGACAATCACCTGAGTTTTGGGAGGATGAAGGATTTCATCATAGAAATCTACCTCTAGAGAGCATATCTATTCTATAGAGCTATACCATAGCCAGAAATAGCAACCACACTCTTCAACACTCTTCAAACCACAATCCTGATCTCTGATAACAAATAGTTACACGCAACATACAAATAAAATTCAGAGGTTTCCACTCTCTCTTTTCCAGGCTTACTTTTTTTTTCTCTTTCCTCAGTTTGATCTCCTGATTTCTTCAAGTCTTTTTACAGACAAACTGTTGTTTTGCTGTGACAGGAAATTTATGCTTCTAAGTTCACTAGGTTCTGGATTTGGGGTTTTTTTACACTTTTAGAAAAGTCAGTTGTGCCCTACAGAACTGTAACCAGTTTGTCATATGATATATTTCTACAGGAATGATAAGTTTTGCAACAAACATTGGCAAACAAAAGACTTCTGTTTCTTCTAATCTCTTTGTGACAGCAACAGTTTTCCCAGAAATGATAGTGAAGAACATTTTTACCAAGCATTAGCACTGTTGCCCAACGATTTCCTTGGAGATAAATAATTAAGCTTAAATCTAGGTTATTAGAAATGCAATCACCAGAAAATATTAACCACATTAATCTCTGATTTTATTTAATATGTTCCCTCTCCTGTTTCGAAAGTTTAACGGCAGATCCAAGTAACAAAAGCAGCTAAGGAAAAACTTTGAGAACTGACAGGCACAAGCTTTGGTTCAGTGCCTAAAACCCCAGGACATCCTGCAGGCAATGCTGGTGAAGCTGTGTTCCCAGCTTTACCTAAAATACAATTGTATTGAAAGAAAAATACAAAACCAAACCGAACCAATGCAAAACTACCAACATATTCAGGACCAGCACAAGGACAAAACAATGTGTATGCAGAGCCCATGTCCATATCCTAAATTTTTTTCACTGAATTAGGGAACATCCAGTGCAGCAGAACTCTAAGATAAACACATACCAATAATGCATGCAATTTTAAAAATGGGTTTCAGTTATGTATACATGGGAAGGGAGGATATGGCTTCATAGCCAGGAAAATGCAGATTACCCTTAAAACTGCAGCAAGAGGAGTGCTGACCAAACACCCTCAAATGCCATTAGCTGCTGATGCCAGAGGGAAAAGAGAAATTTCCTATCTCCCATATTTTAAGGATTAGGAAAGAAGGCAGGTGGGCTCTGGGCCTGAGCTGCCTTGTTGAAGAACTTACTGCTGCGGTATTTTTGTACTGGAAAGACTGATTACTGGAATTGTTGACTTGCCATTGGTAGATGCTGCTGAACATCTAAAGAACTCTGGGCTGAAACTGGGAATGGCAGAGGGAAACAATCTTCTGGAAGTATTAACTGTTCTCAGTGAATATGTGAGTGAATTGATTTTAAAGACAGATCTAGGAGGAAAGGTAAAGTAGAAAGTTGGCTGAAAGGGACAAAAACTGCAAAGAGGGAAAGAGGACAAAAAAACCTGAACTAACCTGAGGCAAACGTGGAACATTAACTCTTTTAAAGTATTTTAAGAGGTCAGGTCTAAACAAGAGCACTCTGTTCAGCAGAAGTACCACCACCCTGAAACAGATGACGATCAGAGTGTTTTTTCGTGTTATTCATTAACTGTTTCACCTTGCTCTTCTCATGAAGAGGAGGATGCACTGACATCCCAGCCCTGGCCATTCCCAGCTGGATGGGATGCACTCTGCAGTGGCAGCTGCACTGACAGTGTGCAGAATGCACAGCCTGTGGCTTCTCTCCCTGCCGGGACCTGCCAGCACATCCCCCTGCCCCCGTGCCCACCCACCTGTTGGAAGGCATTAGCTCAGTACCAAACCTTTTTCCCAATGGATCCTTAGCCCCATTCCAGACAACAGCAGGGACTCCTCTCACACCACGGGGTCCTGAGATCCATGCCCTGAGGCATCACTCCTCGTGGCTCACCTGCAGAAGCTGCTTCTCAGATCTCTCTTCCCTGACACATTTCTCATTCCCTGGATTGAGAACTACTCCTTGAGACTGTTCATGCTTTTCTTTAATTCACAGCTCTTCCCTGCAACACGTGACTTTACTCTGATGCAAAGGCATAATTTTTCCTACCCGAGTTTTTTGGGATCATCCTTAGCCACTTTGGAAAAAACAGTAAAATGCAATACTACTGCCACACGTCCAAGGCATTGAGACTCAAAGAAGGAAGTGTGGGGTTTTATTCTTCTTTCCCGATTAATCTGAAAGTTCTATGAATTGCACTGTTACCCAACTAAACCACATCTCTACAATTCCAAAGGTACTAAACAGGAGGGATGGATATACAATACTCATCAAAATGTCTGTGCTCTGACAAACCTGACGGCTGCTGGAACAGCACAGGCTCAGAAGGCTGATCTGGTACCTCTCCGCTTTGTACTCTGAGACAGAAACAACATCTCCCAAACAGCTGGAAATTCTCACAGATTCTGTAGAAATCCATTTCACTGAACTTTTACTTTTCTATCAGAGATTTGATTATTTTATTATTCTTTTTACCCTGAAAACTATTGATTTAACCCCATATTTTTTGCATGGAACTTGACAAAATAAGGTAATTTCTCATTCTACTTTACCTAAGAAAAGGAAATGCAAATCTTATTCATAGCAGATCTGCCACTCCTGGTTCCTCATACCAGTGTCAGATTCAGCAAGTGGGGAAAATTCTGAGAATATGTAAAACCTAACTGGCTGCAAAGATCAGAGAAACCATGGCAGTAGTCAGTTCTGATGGCCACAAAGATAAGCTGTGCACAGCTGAAGCACGAATCTATTGGGTTTTTTTTTTCCCCTAATTCTTATCTGTCTCACAAAGATCTAAATGTACATGACAACAAACTAGCTGAGTTACATTTTTGTTTGGAGTGCCCTTGACCCTGCATCCTTCCTACCTACTGTTCAGTATACCTTTCTAACAGAGCTGGGCTTCAGATGCCAGCAGGTACTCTTTGTCCTATTACCATTCAAGCCTCAGGAACCAAGGTGTAAAAGTTAACCCATAATTTTGTGCAGACAGCTCTGTCTGCAAAACTACAGAACCTGAAGAAGAAAATTCAAAAGCAGGAAAACTTCACCGGTTTGGGTTTTTTTTAATTGTGCATGAAAGGCTATTAATCTTGTGAGAGTGGCTGCTACCAAAGCTGACTGTTCTGCAGGAACAGATACTTCATTTCCTACAATGGCAGGAAGTATTTGGCTGAACCCAACCCCTTCATCTGGCAAAGGAAGCTGAAGTTGGCAAGGCCCATTGCTACAGAGCTGTCACTTCCCTTGAACTTCTCTGTGTCTTTTTGGAAAAGCAGAGCTGATTATGAGGATTTAAAAAGCCATATGAGTCTTTCCCAAAGATATTTCCCTCAAAACCCAAGAGACCAAAACCAGTTTCTTGAAGATTCTTCTCTCAGTTTATCTAAAAAGACCGTGGAAAGGGCACAGCATTTCATACCATTATGATTAACCAACGACAGATATCGGTTTCTGGTAATCTGTGAGAATGTTCCCATATACCATTATTCCTAATTAACCATGGAACTACTGAGATGGCTCAGCCACTGCACAAGGACAGTGATTTCAGTGAACTAACAAGGAAGTGACCTCTCATCTCAGCCAGAAAACTATCTCTGGGCTTGGCTCTGCAAAATGCTGAGCAACTTTCTTGGATTCTGCTGAAGCAGAACAATCAGAGCCAAAGCAGGACAGATTTGGCCCAGGATGTGTCTGGGTCCTACTTTATACATTGAGAAATTGAATCACAGTTTGATTGCCAGTGACAGACAAACATTGAAAATCCATATTAAAGGTAGGAAAAACCTCTAGCCCTTCATTACCAGGGTCTCTAGCCTACCAAACCACAGCTATTATATGGTTTAAGTGAACAGAATCCCTTTCCCAGCTTGTCAGTAGGAAATCCCAATACACTGCTAATGAGCCTCTTTCCTTGTGGGGTCAGAAAAGCCACTTGTGGGTGCCCTGCAGAGCATAGAACACAGACAACCACTGAAAAATAGAATTAGTTTAGGGGAATTAAGTTTATAACAAGTTTGTGGAAGGATTTTTTTTCCTTCGTTTTTCCCTGTTCCAGAAAGCAATTACATGACAAGGGTCATTATCCTGAAATGGCAGAGGAGAAATCTGACAAACAAGAGTCCACTTGCAAAACAACTGCCCCCACCCTGACTGTGGAAATGCACTGGGTCTATCCAGAGCTATTCCAGGTTAGCCCTGACTTGGCACAAAAGAGAAGTCAAAGCACAAAAGTAAAAGATCACACACAGCTTTAGTTGTTGCAGAACTGAGATCACTTCTCTGACTAAACTTTTTATACTTTCATTGATTTCCTCATCATTTCAGCCCAGTTTGCTCTGGATGATGAACATCCTGTCTGCGTGCTAAACTGCGAGAATTGGTGTTTTGGAATCTCTTTTTATCCAAGGCAAACTTTCCAGGGTGATGCTGCTGACACGGTATTTAGTTTGTGGTTTTGGAGTGCTTGCTCTTTGTTTATTTTGAGTGATATGAGGAAGAATAGCAAGAAGGGTTTATTTTTATGGCATGGGAAGACACTCCTGGCATTCCAAAGGGAAGGATTGAAGAGGAGATCTAGGACTACACTGAGGACTGGCACTTTGTCCACACCGAGCTCACAGAGTTTGGGAAGGAGAGAGGTGATCCTGGCAGGAAATGTGGGGTGATCCCTGTTAGATTCCCCCTGGAGGAGGAGAGCTTGTTGAGCCTGTTGGGTTTGTGTTGGCAGAGGACCCGGTGTCAGATCCTCTCCCTCAGGTCTCACGGGAATCATTAGCAGTTCTCAGTGCCACTGCAGCAAGACAGAACTCTTCTATGATGAGTCTTTGCTGCCTTGCTGCCTCCATCTCCATTTACATCTGCACAGAAGGATATTCATATTCCCCCTGACAGGCAGACTAAAACTCTAGTTAAAACCAGCCCACTGATTAAAGTGACAATTAAGCAAAGTAATCTGGTTTTAATTTTTTTATTTTCTTCCAGAATTATGAGTTTTATCTTAAAATAACTTGGGAACTTCCTCTTTCCTCAATCTTCCAACAGAACCTGAATTTTCTTAGATCTACTACATCAGATGAGGAAACCTTTCACTGTCATTGGGCTTTAATCCTTTCATGTCCTCAAAGAGGCTGTCCCAATGTCTCCTAAAGGCAGAGGGCAGCTGTCTGAAGCACAAGACTGAATGGTGTGTAGGTATTTCTGCAGCCTACTTCAAGAAAATTCCTAAATCTTTAGGGAAACAATATCTATTCTCACTCCTCTGGTCCTGTAACTGAAGCAATGTGTGTGGAGTCTTGACTCCCAAACCTTAATGAAGTGCAAAAGCATTTTCTGAAACTGAATGCAAGATCAGGAATGTTCAGGAGTTCCATTCAAACAAATGGAATCACGTAAAACACAAGTAATACAGAAAATGTAGGTTTGTCTAAGTTTTCTGCTTTTCATATTAAAGAGACTGTATGATCAGGAAGAAATAGATAATTGTTTTAATATAATTTCTGCCAAAGGCCTGATGAAATGGATGGCTAAGGACGCTTTTTGTCTGTGACTCCTGGTTTCTACCTTGGAAGATAATAGAGATTCGCAGAAGACAAACAATGTAAGCCACAGCTAATCTTTAAATATATTTAAAATATATTTTACCAATAACAAATCAGAACCTTTCCAGGACTTTTCTCCTTGTACAAGACCAGAACTTGTTACTGAAAGTAGAAACAATAGAGCAATAAAGAGGAAAATTTCATTACATTAATTCCTGTCTGTGATAACCTCAAAATGAGCCAGCTTCTTTGAGTGCAATGAAAAGAATAGATTCCAAATATTAAAAAGTTTTTAAGTGGGATGAAAGGCAAAGCACTGGATTTGTCTGTACTGACACTACTAATGTATTTATGTTCAAACTAATTGATCACATAATCAAGACAGCTCAGAGCTGAGCACAGAACTTCTGCCAACACTTTTCTCTGCCCATTCAGTGGCTTTGTTTGTGCAGGTTGCCCTGTGACACCATGGCTGGAGAAAGAGTTGGATTTGCATCTACACAACCAAGCCATCACAGCCTCAGCAGTATCACTGTAAGGACTGGACAGCCCCAGGGGTGCAGATGCACATCCTGTGTTTTCTATACATACACTACACAGCACTCACCGGCCACCAAACCATGCTCCGTCCAGCCAGGAAAAACCCACCCACTGTGCCTCGGTTGGTGGAGTACATAGCCTGGAAAGAAGGAAAACAGAAAGTTTTAATTGCATTTCAAGTGTACTATACTCAGGCTGAGAACAAACAGCTAGAATGAAGGGATAATAAAATACATGGGCAGGGTAAAGTGAAAGAAACAGAGGGGCTGAAAAGAACAATCTTATGATGAAGAAAATAGTACAATGTAGCAATGATTCTTTTATATAGGTCTATATTAGCAATTCAAGTTTCATTGTTTCACCATTCATTATAGTGTGAAACACTAAAATAAAAATAAATTTAACCAAGAAAAGTAGTCACACAAATAAAAGCTCACATGAATTTTTCATTGGGGTAAAAAGCCTTTGATTTTAGACATTAAAACAGACTATAAAGTGCAAGTTTATTAACAGAAAGTATGCAGCTTTTATACTCAATACCATCCTGCCCCTACAGGTATCTGTTTTCTTATTGTGATATCAGCATTGTGCCTGATTCCCTCTGAAGTTCCAAAAGAAGAAGCCAGCTAAAATTTCCTTCTCACAAACTCATTTTGTCTTTGTCAAGGGATGGGCTTTAGAGGGAAGCTTCCTCCAATTTTTGTTAATGACCTTGAGCCATTATTTACTGGATTCCCATTGTCTTCTCTGATGGACTTCGAACAGGTAAATAAAGACGACCTGGGAAAATCAGCCATATATTTTCTTCTGATGCAGAAAAAAGGAAGTAAATATGATGGATTTGCATTTAACTACGTACAGCAACTGAGTAAGTATTTGTCCAATAATGATATCATCATGGCTGGAAAGAAACAGTTCCAGGAATTAACTCAGCACACAATGGCCTGAGAAGCCACAGATCAGCCCTTTATTGTCAGAGATCTTTAACATAAAGTTCAACTACAGCAACAGCCAAACTCGCATGGCAAAGACCTAGCTCCCTCCTGCCAGACAACAAGGTGTTCTGGTGGACTGGGGCTTCAAATTTTTGGCTATATTTTTGGCCTCTACTCCCATGCTGAAGAGGCAAAGAAAAGGTTGCGTCCACTTTGTGCAAACCCTAAATTTTTGGTGCCCTTCAAAATATTGCCAGACTGTTAGAAAGGGAAGTTGGTTCTGCAGCTGACTTTCCTGCACTGTGAAATGTTCCTGGGATGCTCCTGGAAAGCAGAGGATCCCTGAGGGGCAATACCTCCTCTCTGCTTGTAAATGGTCAGGTGTTCAGGTCACCGGGAGAGGCAGGGAAACCCGAATTCAGTGACATTCCACTGTTAACACCATTGCAGCTCAGTATTGTCCCATTCCCTCCGCACACTCCAGCTCTGAGGTCCCAGCGCTGGGCTGGGAGCTGCCTTTCCCCGTGCTCTGTGTCCCTGCGCTCCGGGCTCGCCTCGCAGCGCCGCCGGGCGAGGGCAGAAGGCACCTGCCTGGGCGCTGCCAGCACCTGCGGCCCCCGGAGCTGTTCCTGCCTCGCAGGAGCAATGGTTCTGCACCCTGGAGTCAAGAAACAGCCCCGGCAAGGCTGCCCTCAGACGGCACCCACAGCCCCGGCCGGGGCGGATCTGCCGTCCCGTCCCTGTCGCCGTCCCAGCCCAGCGGCAACGGCGCTGCCACACGGCGTCACCTCCCTTCCCACCCCTGCAACTCCCCCTTCCCGCTATTTCCTCTGGCATCACCTCACACCACCAATTCTCCCTGCAGTCCCAGTGCTCCGTGGCCAAATCCCATCTCTCAGGTCCAGCCTGTTTCTAAGAGGGACCCTGGCTGATCTTTACTGATCACATCTCTCAGCTCTGTCCCACAAAAACCCCATCACTTCACCTTTCCCACTAGTTCCATTCATCCTCCTAAAGGGATGCCTCCCTGGCTCACCAACCCCTCTACCGTAAATAAGTGCCCACATTTTGCCCACCATGTAGTTAACTATCCCAATTAAGCATCGAAATCTTTATACAATTACACATTCTCACTTACTGAGCCATTTTGCCAAGACTCTATAAGCTACCTGCTCACTAAGTAAAACAAAATAAAATCCCAACATACCCATAGTCCCACGGCCAGAACTACCAAAAAATAGATGACAATAACAGAGATGTCCGCAGGATTGTTGATCCTTACGATGGATTCCATCCTGATTGCTTCTCTGGCTTTCTTCTTCTTTCTCTCCTTATGTGCTTCTTGCAGAGTTCAAGTTAATGATAAACTGCTGTCATCCCCTACGTCTTATATAATATATAACTTCAGATTCACTTGTCTTCCATGGGACACAAGTTGAAGCTACTGCTTTTCCTTGGACAACAACTCTTTCCCAAATAGCGCTCCTCTGTTACAGGTGCTGCAGATTTCAGAGTTCAGTGTCCCTGCCAAAGGTGCTCGGGTTTTAACAACCACGAGCAGATGTCTGAGAAGGAATGACACGGAAAGGAGTGGCTTGGCTGCAATAAACCCGCATATTTACCTCACTGTGGGTGAATACTGTTGGTTTGTTGTTTTTGTTTTTTTTTTTTTAAGTGGTTGTACCTGTAAATCTAGTCATGGAAGATGAAGTTCTTTTAGTTGATGATGGTAAGCAATTATCTGTGAGGAGTGACCTGACACCTGGGGAAAACCCAGGGGTCCAGGATCTGGGACACCCTCTGTGTCATCTCTCAACTCAGCAGCATTACTCAATGGAGAAACAGGCCTGTGTTTATGGGAAGGAGACAACTTGAATCTGCTTCAATCTCTCACATGGGTACAGGTAAAGATGCATGTGAACACAAGACCTGGATCCAGGAGATTACTGGGCTGAATTTCAGACTGTTTAGACCATGGTGTTGGCTCTCTCTCTTGTAGCTAATCAGCTTCACGTTTGAGTAAGTTCAAAGTTCATCAGAGCTTGGGTCTGCTCTCCCTTTATTTGCTCCTTCAGAATTAAGGTAAGCAAAGCAGCTGGTCACAAATATGTGAAACACACTGGTTACAGACAGATCCTCACAGTTCTGAGTAAGGAAGCTTCCCCATATGATGCCCATGATCCCCTGTTTGAGCTGGAAGAGGTCAGAGAAATCCAGGGTATTTAGAACAATAGATAGGGGTGCCAGGCACATTTCTGGGCTCTGAGGATATCTGTCCCATTCTCTGCTTGATACTAGGGAATCATTCATTATTCATTTACAGCCTTTTGGGTGTAAAATGTGACCCTGAAGTTACACTGAGCAGAGCAAGCAGTCCAGGACATGGGAAGCACAGCAGGTCTGACTGATCTTGCAGGTGTTATTTCCTCGGAGATGCAATCGAGGGCTGGCACCCTGTTCGTTGGCAATGATTTTTTCCTAGGCAAACTACCCTGTGGTAAATGTGGCCAATAAAAAGCAGCAAAGAAGCTATAATACAGTGGGATTACTTATAAGAATAAAATTTAAATCTCTCTATTGTTTGAGCACCTATACTCTTATAAAACAGTGCTACCCTCTGATAGTTTAGGCATCTCTCCCAAAACACATTCTTCGGTTTGTCCCACATGCCTGTGAAATGTTAGCTTTAAATCCAACAGAGAAAAAATTAACCCTGGAAGCTGCTGAGCATCCAAAATTCTCATTAGTTCTGACCTTCCCTGCTGTGTATTTCAGTGGAAAATAAAGGACTTATTTACTGACCTTAATTATCAGGAAACAGTTTGCCTAAGATAGGCTGCAGATGGCACTTCTTTACAGAGATTGATGTATATTCCTCCAGGTCCTTGCAACTAACAAAAAGTTTGGTTTTCATTAATTCCATTTCTGTGTCAGTCTACAGAGGCAAGCAAAAGAAAACGTAAGTCAGGAACTGATCTACTCTAACGTGCCTGGTGTTCTCATCTAGGCCTCTGCAGAAGAGAGGTCAGAGGCTGAGCAATACCACAGCCTCTGTCCACAGCTCCTAGTGTGGCCACACCAAAAAGATTCCAAGGTTTGAAACACTAATGGAGATTCAATGTCTAAAAAATAGTAATCACACAATTCCTATCTTCATGTACAGTGGAAAAAAACAATTGTTCTTTTATTTCTGTAGGCCACAAAGAGAAACCAAACAGAAACCGTCATCTACAAGACTGTCAGAAGGGGAGACAGCTTTGTCAAGGCTCTGAATATCTCATCTCCACATCCTCATATCTGCAGCCCAAAGAGAAACCTGGAAGCACTGTAGGTTGTTGGTGTACCCAGTGATTCACTGCATGAGTTCAGTGCATATAAAAGGTCTCTGAAAGGTCAGGCAAGTTTTAAGTTTGGAAATAGGCTAAATCTTTCTTTGTGTTAAAGCTTTGAAAGATAAGCATGAGTAAATCTCCTGACGTGAAGAGTGAACACTGCATCAGAACACAACAGTAATTTCTTTTCCTCACACTCAGCTAGCAATGTACTTCAGTGTGTCTCTCATCATCCTGGAGGGTCTCTTCAAGTAGGTTTAGGGTTCCAATACTAGACAGATTGACAAATAATTTGGTATACTGGAGGTATTTCTCTACTCTTGCCTGTGAGCCAGGGCAATTTATTGAAGTAAGAGAGATTTTAACGGGAGTGAGAAAACCAAGTAGTTTAAATAACATAATACAGTGACTCTGATCCACATCTATAATGATTGCTCCGCTCTGGATCAAGCCTGATGATATTTAGCTTATCAGGAATATGCCTGTTCATACCTGACAGACAAAACAGAGAATGGAGGAGAGGGCAATTTGCTACAGACCAGTGAGGAACTGGTTCAAATTCCCACCCCAGGTTGCAGATGGAGACCAGAGAGGATAAACGTCATGGATCTGCATTCCTGACTGACCAGCCACAACACTCTGATGGGGCACAGGGCAGCTCATGAACTGTGCAGAAGCTGCAATTGCGGTGTTGTCATTAGAAAATGGAACTGTAGCACAGAAAATTTGAGGGTTACTGGCACTTAGCCAAGGCTCTTACAAACTCGCAGGTAAGTCTTCCTCCTGAGAAATGACAAATGATAAAGCAACACTAAAACAAACAAACTACAAACAAAGAGAAAGATGCATCAGCATGCAAAGTACCTCCCACGGAGGAACTCCTCTAATCTTTTCCCTGGCATTCCTCCACATCTCTTGATAAAGCAAACAGATGTTTTGGGGATGTTCTTCAGAAATGCTAATTTATACAGTATTCTTTGTACAAGTAATAAAGAACAAAAACAGACAAAAAATTGCAGTTACTTTATTTGTAGAAGGCCATATATGATGTTAGTAAATTCTCTACCCTCCTTTAGTGGTTTCTTAGTCCTGCAGTATGAATTTGGAAAAGACTTCATATTTGCAAGTGGACAAAATAAGGTTCTCAGCACAGCTTTCCTGAAATGGTTCTAATTATAGAGGGTGGCAGATAGACAGTAGTTTAACACCTTTTGCTGATGCCAAAAGTCCTTTTTCTCTTTCTGCAATCTTGATTAAGTGCGCAAAACTTGGTTCTAATTAGAAGAATTAGTCACAGATGGATGACAAAAATGTGGGAAACTAAAATGAGGAATAAATTGAAGAGGAATTACTAAAGGAAAAAAGATCCGAAGTCCAGTAGGTGTGATGTAGATAGAAGGAAAAAAATCAGTAGGAAAACAGGTGCTTTCCTAAAAGGTTATCAGAAAGAAAGCAAGGTCATTCTTTTCTTATGCACTGAGAGGATCAGATTAAGAAACATGAACAAAACCACGTATTTATCAGGAGACAAAAGAGATAACAAAAATGAACACTTTCAAGACTAATTTTCTGATTAGTATCTCTACAGAGGAGAAATATCAGAGGACATAAAAATAGGTCTATATTCAGATACACCAACAGAAATGAAGCAAGGAAATACATTCACTTCTTCAGCAACTGATTAAACTATCTCTGTGTGTTCACTAAAGTACACTCAGCCCTGCAGTATCTCAGCACTGCAAATCTTACAAAAACAACAGTCTCAGGGCGGTATTCTTCCTACAGGACAGGCCAAGACAGCAAATAATTTAATTTATTTTTTGTTTATTAGTGTTTTATTAATTCTTATATTTCAGGAGGTTAAAAGGGGTGGACTAATGGCAAGAGATGGGTTTGAAATTTCCACTGGGACTAATAAAGCTGAATAACACATTAAAAATTACTCCCCAAAGCCAATGCAGGCTGTCACCAGATTTAGCCACCTGATAGCAGGGCAGATTATTCCTCACAAGCAACTTCTTAATTGAGTAGCATTCTCATTAAAACAGAATTATTATTATTATTATTATTATTTCATAAATAATAGACTAAATAACACATGACATTATTCATTATCCTCATGATCTAATCCATTATATTTTGTATACCTTCGAGTCTTGTTAATCCTTCTTGGGCCCTTGAAAGATATGTCCAGAAAAACATTTTTTAGAGATGGATGCGTGCTGACCTGCCACTTGTACTATAGCTGAACCTAAATAATAGATGGAATTATGCAGAGGAGCTCCATAATCAGCACCCCAACTCTCAAAAATATTTTTGCCACTCATGTTTCAGAAATGCTTTAGGGAAAACAGTATCTCCACTGCATAGAATACAGGAACTGAGCTGATGATGCCCCTTCCACTGAAACAATTCTCCACTTTTCCAGGTGACCCAATGGAAGCCTTAGCTGCCCTACTTTATTTTCTCAAAACCAATGTAATTACTCTTGAACAACAGACAGCCTGAGCCTTTGTGGGTATGTTTTGATTGCCATACAGCAATAAACAGCAACAAATATATTATTATTCATTGTATCTGACAGGTTAATTTGATCACAGAAATCTCAGTGAAGGGGGAAAAATATCATAATCTACTCATGCCATAGTCTAATATAAATGTAAAATTTGCTCCACAGGGCCCCAGGGGCTCTTCAGTTAAAAGTGTTTGTGAAGTGTTTGGTTGTAAAATTAAATGGAGACAAAATCTTAATAATACTGTACAAAATACATATGAAGCTTCTTGAAAATGAGAGAGAAAAAAAACATTGTTGGAGAGAACCCAGGGGAAATATTCTTTAAGGAAACTCTGGTCAGGATAAAAGTGAAAAAATTTGCCTGCAAACAAATCCCTACTAGGGCAAAGGAAAAGCTAACAAACTAACAAAAAATCCCCAACAAACAACAAAACAGATTACACACAGATTACTATTGGAAAAAGAAAGGAGAGAAACAGCAATAAGGACAAGGGTGAAAAAGATACTGGCATCTGAAAACAAAAAATACCAATAAATTACCAGATACATTTCTGCAGAGGTACCTCCCCCAAAATAAGTGTGATGCAGTCTTTGGATAGACTTTAAATGTTATTTTCCATGAAGAAGAACATTTCTATAAGGATTTATAGTTCATGGGCCTCAGAGTTCAATTGTTTTATCCATTAGATCTATGTCATTTCAGTCTATGTGTGCATTTAGATGAGGACTTCTCCATGTATATCAGAACATCAGGACACAATGAGACATGACCTCTTGATGGGTGTGGATGTTTCCAGGATTTTGACTGAGGCACAAGCTGGTTGCTTACATTTTTACATGAGTGTTTGCTGACAGCATCACATCGAAAAACCCCTGCTTGGTCTTTATAGGTGCCATGAGATCTATTTCTTCACATCATGATGTAAGCAGCTACACCGAGACAGACAAACTGATAATTAAATATAATAGTCTCTTTACAGGAAGGAAACTCTTGAAAATGTCTATAGCTCTTGTTGAGACAAATCAGCTCCCCCAGTTTTGGCACAGCTAAACCCCTGCTGCAGGCAGGTTGCTGATGTTTTAGATGTCACGTTTCAAACTGTGCCGAGAGCGCTGTTTTGAAGTGGTGCTCAAAGCAGAGGCAGCAGTCAAGGACCATCAGCATTCCCAAAGTTAGAGCCACCTGCACCTTTGTTACAGGAGCACAGAGGCTGATTACACCTAAGAATGCACCACTCAGGCACAAGGAGGAAAATATTTAGGAATACACTGGCTTCAAAAGCCATATCTTTCCTGTTATCTGTGAACTGAAAACAGCAGAAAGCCCGACTGACTGGATGAGCAGGTATTCCCCAAACCGCTACAGAACCTAGGGAATACAGGGGGTGAGAGTGGGACTCAGTTATGGATGTTCTCTACCAGAAGAAATGTTCTTCAGGGAGAAAACCTCCTGGAGCAGTTTTGTGAATTCCTGCCATCCCAGGATTACCATAAAGCAACTAAAAATTCAGCATTGTATCCTTTTTTCTTTCTCTTTAGTGGTGTCAGGCTCTTGCTCCAAGATTTGATACAAAATTATCATTTCTACCCAGACCAGTCATTACAGCAATATTTTTCATTCATCCAATCCATGGCACAATCTCTAGCTACAGCCTAGAATCACATTTACTACCATATACCAAATTATTCAGCTCAGCGGTGTTAAATGGAAACAATGACACATCCACATATAGGATAATTATATCAATACTAAAGGAACAGAGAGAAATCCATGGAATGCTTTTCCCTTGCTCCCCACCCCCTTCAAAAAAACCCTCATAAAAGTTGTCATCTTGGTCCTATGGGGACTCCGCATTTCCAATTTACCTTTTAAAGCCAGAGAAGGGTACTATGAGCAATTAGGAGTAGGAAATCAATAAGAGCCTAATAAAGAACAGTTTTAACAGCAGGACATAACAACTTCACCTATTTTTCAAGTAATAGTGCTGAAAGGAAAAGCTCCCGTGGGCTTGGATAGATTTAGACAGGCTGTTTAGCTGCCAGGAAGCTCAGGGCCCAGCAGGATCTGTAATGGATCCACAGAACAGGTCGTAACTACATCCAGTTTGTTCAGCAGCTACACTTGTTCTATTTCCTGTACCTACAGTAATAATTCCTATGCTTTCCCCCCATACACTAACACAGCATGTAAAATCCATATATGGATCTATCAGAAACAAGGATCATGGAATAAAGCTTTTGACAGCCCAGCTCATACTACAGATTGGGAATGTGAAGAGGGTGGTAACTGGGCAGAGAGATTAGCACTGATGACAGGTTCTCTGTACCTGCTTACAGAAGGAGAAGGCGGAGAGCTTTGAAAAGCCCTGTACTTTCACAATCTTGCAGGTGTGGAACTGGGGTGATTCAGATGCAGTTTCACAGTGTAGTACACTATGTTTAAGAAGGGTGTGTAAAATTTGGAACATACCTTTCAGCATCAGTTAAGAAGTTTCATGTCATCAGGACATTGGAAACTGTGCTGAGGACTGTAAGACTGACCTGTGCAGATCAGGGGGAGTACTGAAGTCATGCCAGGTGAGAATGTAGCTTCCAACAAGCTCACAATCTGCTCTGAGAGATTAGTCCCAGAAGACCAAAATTCTCTTCTAACTCCTCAAATGTCAGTGGTCCTCCCTTAAGCTCATGCAAAAGAAGAGTAAATGTTTAGGGAACATCATGCAAAGATCACAGATAGAATGGGAGATGCACATTCCAGAACATTCTGGGTGTAGCCCAGAGGGACAGATAAGAGTTTGAGCTTCCATTTGTGCTTGCAGATAAAATTTGATTTGAATACTTTAGAGAGCAAGCAAATCACACATTTATTTTTAAAAAAATAATTTTATGACAATATCAATGAGGCCCTTTCAGTTGTCAGAGGAATAGCATGTGTTTGCTGAAAAACTGTGTATTTGTAACTTGTTGGTATTCTTTCCATATCCTGAAACATTCATTTTTACACTATATTGCCACTTTGAAAAATTCTAAGAGATTTCCTACCTATCAGTAATAGGAGTTTCCATAAGAAAGCTGAGTATCCAAATTAGGGAACACATAAAAAGCTACTTTTACATGTTCATACATTAGAAATTACCTCACTTGACTGAAATAGTATTTAAATTGTACTTTCTCCAAAGAGATCACAAGGGGTAGAGGACAGAAATCGCTGTACAATCACAGGTCACCAAACTGATTTAGAGTGGCTGTTATTTTACTACTTGTTAATGATTCCTTAGGAGTCCAGAACAACTGGCAGTAAGAGAAAGGAGACTCATTTTACCATGTAAGACTTTTCATCATGATCAGATGCTTCAGTGAATCCAACACAGGGCCTCAGACCATGTCAGAGCTGAGGTGACCTTTGTGAGCAAATCACTGTTAAATAACATCCATGAAGACAAACTTGTTCAACATTTTGGGGACAGGAGGAGACACCTTCAATGTCAGAGGTAAGAGGAGTAAAGGCAACTACCTACAGCCGCACAAAGGAAGCCTGCTACTAATGCTTGTGCATCCATAACAACGGGCCGAGAAATTCCCACATGGCTGGGGCTACCTCCCAAATTGTGGTGGTAGATTTTAAGTCCCAAACTGCTTGAAAATAGTGCAATGCAGGCCCAGATTTCAAGGCTTCCCTTCTCACTGCTTAGGCCCTGCTCCATACTGGCTGCTGCTTTGCCAAATAAGCGATGGAGTCCCACCAATAACAGAAATGTTGTCTCTCCCAGTCCCAGGATGCTTTTTGCCATAGCCTGGCATATTGTGTTTGAATTGTATCCAGGCATTCACGAAGCTCAACTGTCCTTGCAGTAGCTCAGTGTTTTTCCTGACATTGTAACTGGAAAAAAGCTAATCTCAAAGAACAAACTTCTCCACAAAATTCTGCATTATACAATTGTCCTGATTTCCTGCTTTGAAGAGGAAAACACATGGGTATCAGGACACAGATCATTTGAGGACATCCTTTTGTACACTGTGCTAACAGCAAGCACAACCACTGGGACAGCAATGTCTCTGTAAGGGCTGAGAGCACCCAGGGCTCCACTGGCAGAGCACAGGTAGCAGGCAGGGCAGGGAGCCCTGCTCATACCTGTGAGGCAGCACCTGGCACACTGTGTCCCACCTTGGGCTTTTTGTCACCCAAGTGATACTGATAAACTGGAGAGAGCTCAGGGAAGGGTCACTAAATAGTGAAGCGCCTGCACCACATGGCATATGAGGGGAGGCTGAGGGTTTGAGTGTGTTTAGCCTCAAGAAGAGGTTTGGGAATCCAGTTGTCATAATCAAACATTTAAAGGGCAATTACATGTAAGACAGAGACACTTAGAGGTAACAGTGCAAGGGCAAGAAGCAATGGTCACAGATTGTGGCAGAAGAGATCACGAGTGGATATAGAAGGAAAAAACTACAGTGTAAGTGCTCAAGTCCTGAAATAGGTTGCCTAGAAAGACAGAAATCTACGTTCTGGGGGTTTTCAAAATCTGATTGGACAAGGCCCTGAGCAATCTATCTAGCTTTGAAGATGGCCCTGCCCTTCATGGTCTCTGGAGGACCACTTCAAACTAAATTATGTTATCCAGAGATCTCTGACACGTTTCCTTTTCTTTAAGTCTTCCCTGCTGCACAAGGCTGTTTGACAAGCTCATCTGTGCACTCAGGTCTACTGTCACAGGCTCACAAGTCAGAGTTCTGACGCACATTCTCACAATTATACCATGGAAAAAGTCAAAAGTGTCATATACTCATTTTTTACTAATCACTCACTGCCAAATCCTCGAGGCTATTATGAGTCAAAGTCCCATAAAACCCTGGAGAAAGCAGAGTGTACCTTGGTGCCACACTTCATTGTGACTAATCTGAGCAGAAACTGTGTATGAGCTGACTGAAACCGCACCAGGGCTGTGGGGGCAAAGTCTGGGAGCTTCTAATCACCGTTCTGTTCCTGCACAGATCTCTCCAGAGCTCCAGGAGAGGTGCCCAAATAAAGTCTGGACAAAGCTGGCAACGGACTTCTTAACTGACTATAACTGATTTATTACACTTTATTGTTGAAGGATGACTTGGTGACTGAGGCTACATATCACAGTGATTCATTAGCCTCACCCCATTATAAGAAATTCAGCACTTTTTTCAGACAGCAATGTTAATTCTGCTCTCAAATACAGAAAAGATGGTTCAAAATCGGTGGAATGGCTGAGAATAAAGCACAGTAATGACCCTGACTTCCCTTTGGCTCCTTGATCCCAAAGCTGAACACGCATGCCCACAAGGTGTCAACAATAACTCAGGCCAGCCTTGGGATCCTGACTGACTGCAGTCCTGGACAGCACTTGGGAGTGGCAACTAACAGTTTAGACTAGACAAAAATTGAGCCACATTCACTTAACTCATTCTTCTGAGAGAAATATTTCCTAGAGTACAAGTACAGTGGATTTTTGGCACAGAGCACCTGTGTAGCCACAGTGGATTCTTCACAAGAAGTTTCTAAGTGCTTTGCAGCATTAGTATGAAAAAAAATTAATGAATCCAATTTAATTCCTAAAAAGAGAAGGATGAAGAGGAAGAATAGAGCTTCTAGATTTTAAGAACAAATTGAGAATGACCAAAACAAAACAAAACAGAAGCTATCTATAACTGCAATTCATGTTGAACTCACTGTGAGCTATCTAGTTGTAACAGAATACACATACTAAATCCAGAGAAGTTAAAATTAAAATTACTAAGATATTAAATCTGAAACCAGTAGAAAATACTTCACTTTTTCCTTTCCCACTCCTAATTTTTATTTTCATATTCCTAATAGACCTGTTGAAAAACGCAGGCCTGATCTTTCCTTGCTTAACAAAGACTTGTCTTTAATGTGATTCATAATGTACAGTAACAGGAGTGGGATAAACAGGTGCTCAGTGGCTTATGAACACAAGAGATGAAAACATACCCAGTCCTGCACTCTCCTTACTCCAGCTGTACTTCAAGCTCAGTGAATTGCAATCCCTCGTTTCCCCTCCTCATTCCCAGTTATGTCATACTCATTAGCTGGAGACTGCAAGGCTGTTTCATGGAGGTTTCATGGCACTAATGGAGAAAGTAGATGGTTATAGCTAAAATTTTGGTTTTATGAATTATGTTCCTAGGGCTTAATGGCTTATGTTTCCTTGGCAACAAACACATCATGTGCTTTTTAATAAGGTTTGTACATGAGCTGTGTACAGGACCATGCCAGAGATTCCTGCTGATAAGGTTTCTAAAACATGAATTCAGAAGAGTGGATCTACTCTTTGACAAAGCAAGGACCAGACTGGCAGAAGAGCAAGAGCCTTCCCTAGTCTTTATAAAAGTGCTCCAACTGCAGTTTCCTTCTTTTAGTATCTCAGTCCTTACTCATGCAAAGACCGTCTTCACTTACTTTACATCAGTAAATTTCATTAACTCCCTGGTTATCCCCTTAAATATTCCACAAAAAAAAAAAAAAAAAAAAAAAAAAAAAAGCAGAATTATATACCAGGAATTAAATTTGTCCAGTAAGGCTGCACTGTGGTTTATCTGGAAGAAACCCTGGAGAAAAAACAAGTTACCTATTTTATTTCATGTTTTCCTATGGAACAGCTTGTTAGAGGAAATAGGCTGCAGTCTATTACAGAACTTCAACATGCTTTGTGATCCACAAGAAAAGAAATCCTAAACTACACAAACTATGCTGGTGAAAAAACAGATTTGTGATGAATATGCACAGGCACAGCTGACTCCTGTGGCTGAAGTTAGCAGAGATCATCACAGTGCCACTCTTAAGTACCTCAACATTCTGTTTCACAACAAATGTAAAAGCTCCACGTACACATCTGGAAAAGTTTAGTGATAGGAGATGACGACTTTTTTTTGTATCATGTCCATGAAAGCAAGTAACATACTTAACACCATATAAATATTGGCTGGCTCTAACCTTCCTAACACAATGAAAACAGCAAAGGTAAAAGGGGGTGGGACACCCTAACACAAAGTGCCAGGTAATTAACTCATTTATGTTCTTAGACTGTTGTTCACATAGTAGCTGATGCAAGTAGTGGAGTACAACCATGTGATCCATGAGCACCTTAAAACATTTACTAACAAGTAATCCATGTAGTGCTCAGAGTTAAGGGAGGCTGACATCCATTGGCAATCAGGACTGAAAAAAAGAGGAAAGTTACAATCAGCACTCATCTGTTTGGCTTACTTATTAAAGCAATCAGAAACTTAGAAAGAAATAATTCCAAACATGAAAAAAGAGTGTTCTATTGCTGCATCTGAATCAAGAAGCACAATGAAAGGATTATTAAACATGTGGAAACAAGATATAATAGATAAGGAGGAAAAGAGAAAATGGAAGGAGCACCAAAATCTACAATGGAACAATTAGTATGAGAGACATCTTGCAAATCAGACTGAACGTAATTGATGTTGATAGATAAGGTGTGCAGTGAACCAGTATAGGTGGCACAGGGAAGGAAAGAAGACAGCAAAACTGTTACATCAGGCAAGCTTGTGCAGGCAGAGAACCCTGTCTCGTTTCTCTCCCATCACACTGGGCTCGATCAGTGTAATCAGGACTCCCTGACTGCTTCTGCACCAAGCTGAGCATCACCAAACATTTAGAATGTTAAAACAAAACTGCCTCTGTTTGCTGCTTCACAAGATGGAAGAGAATGACACTGAAAACCAACCTCGACACTGCACAACAGAGCAGCCTCAGCTTGCGCCAACCCTGCCAGAGCTCAAGAAGCATTTGGAGAAAATGTTCAGGCACATGGTGGTGTTCTTGGGGTGTCTTGTGCAGGGCCAGGACTTTGAATCAATGATCCTTGTGGATCCATTCCAGCTCAGGATATTCTATAATCACAAAAGTGTAGAGAAGACAATTCCTATAAAGCTTGCAAACAGGTACATCAGCCAGAGTTTCACCTGTGAATGTTGCTGACATCATTCAACCACTGGAAATAAATCATTATTCCCAGTTTAACAAAGCATCCAAGGCATAGCAGCTTTCTGCTTCAGAACAGAATTGCTCTCTGCCCCATCAATGACACAAAGGATGAGACAGTCACGAACCACCAGCTGCAATGCCATTCTCCAGGAGCTGGAAAGTAAATTGATTTCCATGACTCAACTGCTTAAATCAATACTCACCCTCACGTTCCTCCTATACACACACAGACACTTTTCTTCCTTTAAAATAAACAATATTATCTTCAAAGTTAAGGAGCATTACTGCGCTTAATGTGGTATAAATACATTTCTCAGGGAAAAACGTTTTCTGCCTATTACTTTATCCAATGAAAAGTTTGTCATCAGTTCTCCTGACTCTGATCATGGACAGCTGGGGTGACAATTTTGCATTCATGCTCCTCACCTGCTAGGGAACTGGTTCTGAAATTTTATGCCAATTTATGATTTGAATCATGTCCATCAACCCAACATCCCAAACATCTCTGTGTTTACAATCCTACATGAAGGACATAAAACATAATTTCCCCAGGATATGGCACTGTCCAAAGTTATAACATCACACAAGAGGCAATTAAGGCCACTTTAAGTAGATTCTTAGAGAAAATTAAAAATTGACAATTGGCTAAATACTAAATTATTAATAACTTTTTGAGAAAACAGTTTGAAGCAGCAAGAACAAATGCATCCATTAACAAGGAGAGTAAGTAGCTTCATCTCAGTTCACAAGCAGTAAAAAGAAATTAAAGCCCCCTGTGCAGAGACTTGCAGGTGTGAGTTAGAGCCTGCTAAGGTATGTGAACCATAAAGACACAGCCAAAACACTCTGAGGAGGAAAGCACACACATCAGCAATGGAATGTGCTCCTGCATGGGCCCTCAGGGAAAAGCACTTCTTTTTCCTCTATTTGCATATATAACACGGATGGACAGCCTGGGGGTTTTCTTAAAATCCAAGAAAATTCTCTTTATTAAATTACTACCAATGGGACCTTCAGATATTGTTGCCCTGCAAATGAAGTAAAAACACAAAGAAAACAATAACTGCCTAAAGTTTTGCCACTGGGCTACACATAATTTTTTAAACTGCACATCCAGCTCAACTAATCCTAATCAAAGATAACTTCTGATGGCTGCTAAGGTAAACAGTAGCTATTTGTCCACACAAATTATGGATTTTGGACATAGACTGTAGTGCTCCTACCATTCACAAATTCATTTCTCACATTCTCAACACCTAGAGCAGAATATATGCTGCCTAGAAGTACTGAGCTGCTTATTTTTAAAAAAGCACCAACCCACACACATATAGAATCAATTTACTTACAAAACATATAGTGTCATCAGTGAAAGACACCTTGAATTATTTTTCCTTAGCAGTAGAAGAACAACAAAAGCAAATCTAAAGTCTATATTTCCTACTACTCTCATCATTTTAAAAACATTAAGCCCCTGAAATCCATCCCTGCGTTTGGTGTTTGACCATGGTTCCAACTCCCTGCCTTAAAGCAAAGGGCACTTGGTGTGGTCCCTGCACAGGGAAGTGCAACACCCCAATGACACGCGCCCTGTGGAGCCCAGGGATTTCAAGGAGATGAAGCTGATGTGTTCCACAGGGTTGGCTGTTGAAGGACATGTCAAACTTTCACCTGCACAATGGAACATACATATCAAGTGAAATAATGATCACAAAGGGCACAAAACTGCGGACATTGCAGGTAGGCAGGGGCAAGGTGCTCTGACTTTATTGTCCTTTTTATTGTTTATTGAATTCATATTTTTAAATGAATATAAATAAGCATATCTCAGTATGTAATCTTCATATAGGATTATACTATATATAAGGACCTACATAGTTTGTATGAATTCCTCTAAAATGATCCTTAACTGGTACATCTAATCTTATATATAAGCTTATAAATTTTATATATACTTTATATCCAATTTTATATTTATAAATTTATGATGTATATCTAACATAAGAATGTTGTATTTAGTCATAATGCTACTGTATCAAGTCCAAAGGTGTTCTGATATCACTACTCTTAACAACACTGTCATAAACAACAAGTAACACAGAACAAACCCTATTCATTCTCTATAAATTTTATGGCTTGGGGTGGGGTTTTTTATTTGCACACTTTTCCTACACAACCTAATAAGAATAAAAAAATAATGCAAGGATAGAGTAACCATCTCATGCTGCTCTTTCAATAAATCAATATAATTGCAGGAAAGAATGAGAAAATAACTCATTAAGGAGAGAAAGGTGGGCTGGGAAGTACTCTGTTATCTGGGCTACAGTGTCTCCAGACACAAGATCTTTTCAAAGTTCTTAAGTTTACTGCAAAACAAGTTGATACCAAATTTCAAAAATATGCTTCAGGAGCACAGGTCCTGATGTACTGTGGCAGTGTAAATAATACTGAGTGAACTTTCTAGTTCCAGCACTGAAATACATCCTGTCCCAATGGATATCTGCCCCCATCCTGCTTGGCTATGAAGTGGAAAGGGACAGTCCCACAGCCTCTGCAGTCTCTTAGTGAAAGCACCAGTTTGAGTCATAAGTCACAAAATAACCCACTAGGAAGATGTTTGTAGAATCTGTACTTTAACTTATATTACTACTGTGTAAGTTATTATATTTTAGAATAAAACGTAAGAGTACTGATTCCAGCTAGGCAGAGTGTTACATCTTTTAGATGTAACTAAAAGAGCACCTAAGTGATTTGTGTTAGCTGCTTAAAATCCCAGATGAACAATTTTTGTTATAGTAACTAATGATCACTAAACCTTTGGGGGTTTAATGAGCAAGATTTTGTATCTCTGAGTACAGTACAGAGCCAATACTGTGCAAACGAAGTTCTCCAGCAGATGGAAGCATTAGTCAGCAAAAGCTGATCTCTCACAGGATTGTCCTGCAGCACCACAAACCAGCTCCACTGCTACTCACAGAATTTCACCATGTAAAAACTCCAAGTGATTCACACTGGTGGAAAACAAATCTATAATTCTGTACCACATGAGATCTCCAGTATTGCTATAGTAGAGCATACAATTATTATTTAAATATTTACAGAAACCTGACACTGGTGAAAATCCAGAGGCGGGAAAAGCTGGAATATGAATCACAAGCATGTGGATTTCAGGCAAAATTTATCAAAACCCCATAAGCTCTACCAACCTTTTCCCACACCTCCCTGACAGTTAAACAAACACAGCCTAGTTTCTTACTTTCTTTCTCATATTCTACCAATAAATGTCATCCAAACATAAATGTTTAAAATGTACTTAAATACAATAACCTCAAATTGCCAGGTAGAGTGTTGAAATAAAACAAACCCAAGTTCAGGGGCCATTCCGAAGCTCAGTTAACAGAAAAAGTAACACAAGTGGCCATTAATAGCAGGATCAAATATCCCTTCAATTACAGATTCAGCAGCATTCCAGACTAGTAACTGCAAGGTTGTTCCAGTCCATTAAAGCCCAGGAAAGGCTATGATTACTGACACATATTTTACAGTGATGCAAGTCCCTTGGCTCACCATGAAGAGAACAGCCTGATTTGCAAACCCCACCATTGCATGTTGATTAACTAAACAACGTTATCAAACTAGAATTCAAGAATTTACACACAGATCTGAAGCACAAGCAAGTGACTACTAATTTCTCACCTGACTGTTGTGAACACCTGAGCACTGACTGGCTGCTGCTTTCCCCCTCTATGAGCTGTTTTGTTCCTTGCCATCTGATTAAAATTAAATTAAACTATTTCAGGTATGAAGGACAATTTACTTTTACAGTTACTCTGGCACAAAGGCTGAGATTTCTTTGTTCAGTATGCTGAACAAATAAACAGTCAATCAGACAGTATTTGTAAAGCATAAGGAGAGGAATCCAAGATAAACAAACACCAAAAACCCCAACCTCTATCCCCTTGCTTCCCCCCATACCTAAGCGGAAATTCTGTTCCCTGCCCAATGAAGTTATGTTCCCTCTTCTGGATTTTCCTCCGAGTTCTGCCAGAACTGAGATGTTACCCTAATTTCAGCCTACTCCCAGCATTTCTGGAGCCCTGGATTTCAATTAATAGTTCAGGTGCCCCAAAACTCCTCATTTACCTGGCCTGCCACCAGCACTCTCCATAGCTTCTTTGACTGAATTCCTGTTTGCAGCTCCACAGTAATGAAAAGGCTGTTGATTTTCAGCTTGAAGATGACTGCACACAGTGGGGCCAAAGAAGGGCTCATTCCATGAACTTCAGTGGGAAGTTTGTAACTAGCTTCTAGTGAACTCCAGAGCATCTGCTGGGGTTCTGAGAGCAGAGACTTTATTTGAGATGTGGAGACAGACACACTTACACATGCATAATTTGACTAATATGCCTTAGACATGTAATTCACTCAAATTGCAGAAAGTCTGGAAAGGCTATTTTCATAGAAAGCTGTTTATTTATCCATAGAGCAATTGCATGTATGTTTATCTATATACACAAATGCCAGAGGTACAGATCTGCACATCACAAACAGTGCTAACCACTGTTTACATCCCCACATCCTTATAGGAATCACATACACTCGCTAAACTTGTCCATGCTTACCTTTCTCATCTCTAATAGCTGCCTCCTACTTTTTATTTAACCTCTGCTTCATCTTTCACACAGGACATTTCTGGGAACTGCTGGGATTATTAAAACAAAACAGGTACGTGTCAGCAGTGATGAAATAGAAATTGGGAAAGGTAGGAAAGAAGTGCAAAACAAATTACAGACACACACAAAGCCTGGTGCAGATGCAGCAAGCTCAGGCTATGACATTCACTGTTACTGCATCTCTGATGTCTGCTGGGATAAATACTGGGCTGGGCTATTTTTCTCAGAAACCAAAGAAAACAAACAGGAAAAATCAAAGAGCAATAAAAGCTGCAATTCCATCTTATGCAGGAACACAGGACAACACAGCTTTTCTCCATTTTATTGTGGCTTGATGTTCACAGTAACATTCAGCAGCAGAAACAGGTGGGCAAGATCCCAGAGACCAATGGAAACGGCCCAGCCGGAGAACGTTACAGGGCGTAAAGCAGTGGGGTCTTTGAGTCACAGGCAGCCCTCCCTGGAACACAAAAATATAAATAAAAGTCTCTTCTTTATTCCAGTTAATGGGAACATTTCCTGGCACCCGTCAGATGACAAACCCTTTTTCCCAGTTACCTCTGCCAATTCAGTAACCATGGCAACTGCCTCCAGTGCAATGACATCATATGGTTTCCTAGGCAACTGTTCCCAGTGTGATGATGTCATGTGGTCACCATGGCAATGCTCCATGAGGCCAGGAGGAAAGTATTTTAAGTGGGAAGATAGGTCAGAAAGGACAAAGGAGGGCTTAGGGAAGAGAGGATAAAAGATAATTGAGGTGAAAATATGAACTTTATAGGAAGGATAGACACAAGAGAAAGGAATGGATGGATGGATTGAAACACAGAAGACAAAAAAAGAAAACTTCTAAGTAATTTGAACTATGATTTGTTTTAAAAAATCTTAATTCTATAATCTCTGATACGTTATTTAGGTCAGAGATGCTGAAGCAAAGCATGCATGGTCACAGGAAGTTTAGGCATGGTTCAAACACTGATTTTCTGGAGGGACTTCTGACAATCCAGAAGAAACTGTCAGAAATCTCCAGAGAGACACTGAGAGAAATCACACTACACAGAATATATAGGTACATTTTCTAATATATTTCCATTCTCTGATGATTACTCAGGGCTCTGTCACAGCAATGCCAATAACCAGGTATTGCTGCCACGCCTGTTCAGGGCTTGAGGAGAAGATTCCTTTGCCCTCTCCCTTCTGTTCTTTGTACTTGAAGCCAAATAATAAGAACCTGGCCAGCTGGCAAATGAAAATGTGTTTTCCTTTTACTGAAAGCTCCTTCAGATCCTCACCAAGATGGAAGAGTGTCCCTTCTTTTTAGTTTTCTAGATTAATTTTCTTTAATTATCTCTTATTTTAATTCTGTTACACTCTCAAATGTTTGAATTTTCTGAATACAAATACCCTTTCTGCATTCAATCCTGTTTTAGTTCTGGACAGTCTCAGCCAGTAGACAATGTTACTACCAGCTTTATGTTAAATGGCTATAAAACCCTGGGAAAAAGCTTCTTGGCAATAAAAGGCCAGCTTTATTGATACACAGTGTTTTATCCATGTACACAGCCTTGAGTGCAAGATAAAATAACAAAAAGCTCTGCCTTCTGAGGACAGCCTGCAGGCTAAAAGCTTAGGGCAATGTTCTTGAGGAAGCTTTCAGGTCCATCACACAGTATTTTTCTATCCAGCATCCAGCAAGGCACCCTCACATAGTCTCTCTAAAGCAAAATCTTAATATAATTTAATCAGCACAGTAATTGCCCTCCACTACTCTTTTGAGGTGGAGTTAATGTAGAATCAGATGTAGGGATTGTGATTCTAACATTGCAGTTCAGCAAGGTAAGGCTGCAGCTGTGACATCTTTTACTAAAAGTGACTTGTTTTTTACAGTTGAAGATGAACCTCTATTCAGACCCAAAATTCAAATAACGTGAAGTTTAGAAATCTATTTGAGCATGGCTGTAGATGAGCTATTTGTCTCAGACTAACCCACAGACTCTCACAAGTCACTGGCAGCAGTTCAGCTGTCTGTACAGTTCAGCACAAAGGAAAAGAGCAGATTTCTATATGAAGGACTTCGTACAGTTTGTCACAAGGAAACATTTTTGTACCTCAAGACCTCATGCAGATTGTTGCTGTTACTCAGATAGCAACAATGAGTTTAATACGCCAAGCACTTTCCAAATCCCTACAAAGGCAGGCATTAGGGCTTGTAAGGTCCAACTCCTTCAGAGCAGCCCACTCAGTAAATCTCCAAGGGGTTTCATTGCAAAACCCTGCAGTCATCAGGCTGGAAATGTTCCCAGTGCTTAATCACACACAGCGGAGTGAGAACTGAGAGAGGGAAGAAAATTGTCCAAGATAGGCAGCACTAGGAAGGATGTGGTGGCCGAGGGAGAGAAACAGGAAAAGGGGAGGAGGAGGAGAGGAAAGGGAGAGTAAATATCTCACACTGCCGATGAGCAGAAACACAAACACCAGAGACAGACACATAGAAGGCCAGCAGTGGTTCCCCCAAGTTATTCCTCTGTCCTCATACACTTCCTCCCTAAATCAAAAGATATTCATGGAGCAGCCAGCTGCACATCTCTCACATCAAGCTAAGCTGGGTGTTCTCAGACAATCAATAGGTGTCATCAACCAGTTACATCTTCATGGAGTTATCAGAAAGTATTTCTGCAGAGGAGCGGAAGGAAATGTCAGCAGGGTCAGCAAAAAATGAAGGAAAATGACTCCTAGAGAAGAAATCAAGTGGGAAATAGGTGGTGAGGACTGTTTTGGTTTGTGGGTTGGGTTTTTTCAGGCTGAGCTGTGAGACTGAAACATCTGCCTTAAACTATGCTTCAGGCTGCAGTCTTATTTCAAAAACTAGGAATCTTTAAGAAACTGTAGCAAAATACAAGATCATGTCCTTTAGTTTGACTTCTGATAAATCCCTTTGATGAACAGTGACATATGCAAACATTAAGTAAAACAAAATGAAATGCTGAGAATTTACTTACAAGGGAGAAAGAGGAAAAAATAGAGTAATGACTAACGGCCAAGCAAAACCAAAATCTATTATAAATTGTGCTACCTTAACTAATGAAGATTAATATGCACAAATATCTAATTCATTACCACAGTAAGTGCCACGCTTTACAAGTGCACATACAAGTTCTAGATTAATTAAAAATAAGACAAATTCTGCTCTGATTGATACAAGACAATAAAGATCACATGTAATAGAAGAGATGGTAACATGCAGCTCACTAAAATGGACAAAGTATTAGAGTGAGGAATAATAATAAAACTTTGCATACAGCTGTCCCAGAAGCTGCTAAAATCTTCAGCCCTCAGGCTAGTTAGCCCTAAAAAAGTAATTGATTTTAAAAAACAAAAGTTGAAATAACAGAAAGAAAAATAAGACTTGTTTCTATTGAGTAAGAAATAAATTATAAGGCCAGAAAATATATTTATCATCAGGAATTAGAATATAGGTTGAATAAAATATCTCCTGGGTATTCCTGACTTTGTCAGCCCATCCACCTGCTAATTAGCACCAAGACATTATTGTGATTGCACTAGGATAACAGGATAATTCATTATACCTTACCCAGAGATCTGGCACATTAGTGGTTCTTAATCAGTTCCTAATCTAAGGATTCAGCATAATCTTTATGGCAGAATTAACAACATACATACACACATAATGTGTTTAGTAAAAATTTAAAGCAATTGTTTTAAACACAATTAACACTGGGCTAATAAGCTCAGCTAAAGCTGGGCTTCACTAACCTAAAAATAATAGTTAATTCTGACCCCTTTTAGCCTAGGCTCGTGGCCAACCTCAAAGTGAGGAAGTGTCAGCTGTGGAAACCCAGAGAATGACTCAGTAGTGGTAACAAAGCGTGTTCATCTCTTAGCAATGTTGGGCTCTGATGATACCGATGACAGGAAAAGTCTTAACTTCCCAATCCTTCCATACCATTTTACAGCCCAGACAGGCTTAACAGGACTTGTATCAGAAGAGGCAAATAGCAGTCCTGAAAAACCTTGAGGTGGCACAAGAGAGCAGAGGAGATGCTCCTGCCCTCTAAGGACATGCTGGAATCTCACTCACCCCATGGATGGCCAGCCAACAAACAGTTGGAGAGACCTGGGCCATTTCCTGCCAAACGCAGGCCTGGCTTTCTGCTCCCTGCTCTGGATCTGGGATGCAGCAACAGGAACAGAGATGATTGCTCCAGGATGGCTCTGGCTGCCATGGGGACAGGAAGCCACTACAGATGGTGGCCAGGCTGCCCCAGCATGGTGCCCACACCTTGCATCCCTCTGGGTGGTGCTTTAAGGCCCCACACCCTGGGCAGGTGTGTCACTGGAGTAACTGGGTTGTACTTCAAAAACAAATAACCACCCAGGATCTGGCTTTTTTGCTGAGAGTCAAAACAAAGTAAACACGGACAAGCACAAGTTTCTCTTCGCAGAGAGAATATGATCCATTTTACTCAGCAGGGAAACCAGTTAATCACTGCCATCCATCTACTTCTCTGCCCTCTGCAAGAATCAGATGTCCTTTTGTGCTGTGAGTGCACAACAACAGTCACAAAGCGTGTTAGTAAAATGCTTCTCCTGCCACCCCCCTACAACTCCTGCTTCCTTCCAGTGTGTGCCTTATGTGCTTGGGAAAGGAATCAATGCTTTACTGCCATCCCTGCTCTTCCAGTAGCCTCTGCTGGAGAAATCTCTGAGTAAAGGACATTCCTCAGATGTTCAAACAGGGATGCAGTTCTCTAAATGCTACCAATTTTATATACAATTACTGCAAATATAATTGTCTTATATTTCTAATAACATATATGTTTATTATAATTGATAAATAATTATTGTACTTAATATTTATAACTGGCAAAACATCACTGAAAGTCATATGGACAGTGTGTTTTGATCTGTTTCTTCTCTTAGACATGTTGTTAAACCACTTAATTCTTCAGAGATTGAAGAGTTCAACTACTATTAGATTGAATCCTAAAGTGGAATCAATCAAATTATCAAATTATGTGAAAATAGCTCATACTAATTTAAGTACACCACTGTACATAAGCAATTTCTTAATGATCACCTCCATAAAAAATATATATCCACTGCTGAAGTACTCACAGTGCTTTGCCTTGGTGTACTCTGGGGTTTACAAAAACACAACTGAATGAAAATAATTCATCTGGCTATAGTGTTTGAGCTGGGACTGACCAAGCTGGTTCATAATCATTAGTTAAAATCATTTAGACTAAAATATAAGACACCTAGTAACACTGAAGATTCAGAAAAAAGAAATGTCTATACTTGAAGTGTATATATTTATATATATAAGTGCATTATTACATTTATAGTTACGCAATATTAGATCACAACTGGCATATAGGAAAGAGTCATAATAAACACTGTTATTTCTAACAGATGGTTCAATTTCTAACACCAGCTAAAAATCTACCTGGCCTGAGCCCAGTGTTCAGAAAACATCTTCATTTATCTCAGAAATCATTTAGGCTCAGACACTAAACCATCTGCATCTATGGAACTTCAAGTACTTTAGGTTTGCTCAGAACAAGATCTAAACATCCTCTGTCAATTATGTGTATAATCAACTTTACATTCTTCAAAATCTGCCACTGATATCAAGGAGCTACTTCAATGAACCTAAGACGTATCCAATTAGGTTTCTTGTGCTGTTGAAATGTTTTAGCCAATTCTTCCTGATCAATTATGTTAAATTAATTCAAATATGTGGTGGGGATATAATTAAAAAAATACAAGGATCCAAAGCACTGGAATATTTTTCCTGTTTTCTCTCTGTCCTTAAACTCAAATTGTGTTGTTGAAAGATTTCCAGTTGGTCCTATGATGACAGAAAATGTTTTATAATGTATAATGACATCAGTTTTCACCCTTCTAACTTCCATTATCATTAAGTCATTCTCTTACATGACTTAAAATACATCCAAGGCTTTTCATTTCCCTCAATCTGAAGTGTACTCACATAATTTTTTTCTAGATTACTATACAGCAGCCTAGTGCAGCTGCTGGAGGAGGCCCCAAGAGTAGGTTAGGAAATACCCTCATGCGGCTTTGGAAATAGATTCGGCTCTGGAAGTCAGTCCATCCAATCTACAGATGTAGATCACAAGTGTGAGTATTAAGGATGGAAAACCACAGCCAGAAGTTACAGGCAAGGGAAAGGGAATGTGGAAAAACTATGTTCAAACCCACAGTGAGACCAAAGTAGTAAGAGTGAATTGTTAGTTACCAGAGAAACTGTGGTCCTTTCATATGTGTTATCCATGCACAGCCAGTCTCATTACTCTTCTTAAGGTTTCTGCTTCCCTAGAATCTTCACATTCTCAGTGCTATTGCTTATGTTGAAGAACAGCCTCTCGGTACACAGTTTAGCGTCCCATAGCATGGGCACATTTTGTTCCAGTGGGTTCAATAGCGTGTGGGTGTGTTTGTACTCTGAGAGGTGAACACAACCATTCCTATAAAACTTGAACACATTTGAGCCAATTAGGACACAGACTGAAAGCATCTCTGTCCCTATAAAGACCACACAATTAATTTAAGGGCTGACTATGCCATAGCTCTCAAGTTCCTTTAACACTACAGAAAATGCTGCTTTACTGTTAGCAGCTGTCAGGTTGCTAAAAATTCAAGGGTATGTACAGGCCTTGTTAATATTGTATCAACACCCTCAGAGTGACTTAACCTGTCAACAAGGATTGCCTGTGAAAGACACGAAAAGTAGGGTTCTGGGCAAGAGTAATGTTCAGATGGACCCTAACAAAACCTTCACCATGTCAAGAGCAGCAAACAACCTTTTATGCCTTCAAGGACACATAAAGAAATCCCCCGGGGGGCAGGGGAGAAAGTCACCCAATTTTGAGTCTTTCCATTGGAATTACCCCTGCTTCAAAAAATGTTGTGAACTAAGCACCTTTGGTGAATACATTTGGTGTTTTCAAACAATAAATTTGGCATAGCCTAGGGTTTTATTTATTTTAGAGAGTGATAGGCAGAAGACATGACTTGGGAATCACCTATGAGAAATACCAGTTCCAAAATACCTGAATCCTGTGGTCTACTGAAGAATATTGGAATAAACAACGTGCTATTCATCGGCTTTGGTTTCCTCCAGATCACAGTAAGGATTACAAAAAAGCATTTAGCAATCCTAGGGCCCAGGAAATGAAAAAGCTGCTGAAGTGGAAACAAGAATATGGATTGCACTGGAGCGATTTTTCATGCTCCATAGAAAACTCTCTACTAACTCCTACCAAAACACAACCACAAAAACATGCTCTCCATGTCATTGGCTCATTCAGTGACAGCTGGAAAACACAGGTGAAGTATCTGCTTTCATACTGGGAACCTAATTCACTGCTACACAGCATCATTCTGCAGAAACCCTTTGGTCTCCACTTTGGATCCTATGCACCAGGGCAACAGCCAACCTTCAGCTGCCCAGTCCAGAGATGCCAGGCCTGCTGACTCACTTGCAAACTACATGATGCTCAGAGTTTTGCAATAAAGGGTCTGCACAAGACAGTAACTAAAATGAGAAAGGACTCCTTGGCTTTTGAATTAAGAAAAATATTAATAAAAAAGGTAACAAAAAGACAGGTACTTCTATCAACAGGAAAATAAATGTACCAACTGCCTACATTATTAATTATTAACCATCAAGAGTGTTTCAATGTAAAAAGGCAATCTTACGGCCAAGTTTTACCTTGGTTACACAGGGGCAGGTAGGTATGCGTGTACCTGTATTTTCATCTTTTTCAGATGTTCCATTACTCTTTCACTTGTCGCCAATTTTACTGATATAATAAAGCTAGAATTATCTCTGATAGAATATGTAAATGCACATAAATCTACCATTAAAAAATTCTAAAACTGCAGATACTTAAGAACAACTACTGCACCTGTTTTAAAAAGTATGAGCAGTTGTTGTGGGTAATTCAGACTAGTAATTATTATTGCACTAATTAATAAGAATTCTGATAAATGAGAACTTACATGACTTTTGAGCTAACTCAGGTGGCAGTCTGGATACAGCTAACTTTTCCTGTTTCTGGGACATACCATTACAGTAAGTGTGTACGGCACCAAAAAACATACACCAAAAAACTGCTGGGAGAAAACAAAAAACAACAGTGTTAAGTTTGTGAACTAGACTTAAGTGAGCTAAATAGAGAAAGGCAGTCTTTAGCAACAAGTATTGCTTCTGTTTGAAGCAAGTAAATATGAAATAGCTACTGGGATATTCATGTGTAAAGCTGATTTGGTGATCAGCACTTCAGAGAAACAGCTTAGAAGTTACAGTGGACAGAAGCAAACACAAGTCTCTGCAGTGACAGGATAAGTTACGGGCTTTACAACTGTTCAGCAACTCCTACTGAGCAAACAACTAAATATACCACCTTGGGAAACTCCACTTTAACAGAGGTGACCCCCACTGTGGGTGCTTTGGGGTTTTGTGGGTTTGGGTTTTAGTTCTTTCAGCACACTATATTGTGTTTTTGTGTGGTTTATCATATGTCAGCTTCTCATTAAACTTTTGATTAAATATGTTTTAACCCATAAGTGATGTGTTAGATAACTCTATCTCTGCTCTGAACAAAAGACAGGACAATTCATGTAGAGATAACATCCCTGAAGCAGCATTTTATTTTATTCACTTAATTCCAAAACATTTAATTTAGAAGTCTGGCTTCCCAGTCATCCATCTTAACATGGGCAAATATTGACATAGAGTTGTCAGAATACACAGACAACTAAACAGCCAAAGAGTTTACAAAAAATAAATTCATGGTTCTTCAAAACAACTGCAAAAGTTTACAAGTATCAAAACTCTTAGGTAGATGCACTGCATTTAAAGAAACTGTGCACATAAGTTAGAGGCAAAAAAACCAAATTGCTACTGAAACCTCACATTTCAAACAGGTTATGGTAAACTGATGAACAGAGTTGTCATTTCACATCAGCTTAACTGTTTTCATTGACTGAAAAAAATTTGGGGTGGCTAATTTATTTTGCATGCACAAAATGTACTGCTTAACAGAACTGTCAGCTCATTTCAAATGGAAAAAATTTAACTGGAATCTAGTTATCCTCAATCACTTTCCATTATTCTTTCCCATATTTTCCAATCAACAGGCAAACTAAAAATGCCTCCTTCTGCACTGCTCAAGTGCACTAAGATAAATAGGGCCAATAAACCAATCAATCCATCAATGCCCATGAAGACTCATCTGAAACTGCTTCTTCATACAGTGGACAGCAGATCTGAACAGCTGTACAATACAGATATGCTTAGCACTAGATATTTAGTGTGACTGTGGCAAGGAAATACTGGTGATGATGGGGATGGCCAAGTGGATGAAAGAGGGATCAGAGGAAAGCTTTTTAATTATTGCCCTCTCCTGCTTCTTCATCCTGCTGATCACTCGTCCACAGAGTGAGGTTATCTCGAAGTAACTGCATGATGAGAGTGGAGTCCTTATAGGAATCCTCATTTAGTGTGTCCAGCTCTGCTATGGCATCATCAAAGGCTTGTTTGGCTAAAAGGCAGGCCTGCTCAGGGGCATTCTGGATTTCATAGTAGAACACTGAGAAATTGAGGGCCAGCCCAAGCCTAATGGGGTGAGTGGGCTGCATGTGCTCTTTGCTGATTTCAAAAGCCTCTTTATAGGCAGCTTCTGAGGCTTCCACAACACTGTTCTTCTTCTCTCCAGCAGCAACTTCTGCCAAATAGCGGTAGTAATCCCCCTTCATTTTCAGGTAAAAGACCTTGCTCTCATACTGGAAGTCATTGCAGTTCTTGATCAAGTATTTATCTAGGAGAGCCAAAACATCATTGCAGACTGTCTCGAGCTCCTTTTCTATCTTCTCCCTATAGGCTTTAACCTTCTCCAGCTTCTTCTCATTCCCATCTGCCATAGTCTTCTGCTCTATGCTGCTGATGACGCGCCAGGAGGACCGTCTAGCTCCGACTACATTCTTGTAGGCTACAGACAGCAGGTTTCTATCCTCATTTGAGAGGGGCTCATTCAGCTCAGTTACCTGAAAATACAGACAAAAAGCAAATTTAAAGGGTTTGTCTTAGAGAAGAGTGTGCAAACTTCCTTCAATACTTTCGTCACAAAGTACAAGGTTCAAAATTTCTTCTAGATGCTGAAATTCCTTCTAGACCGCAAAATTCCTTCTAGCCTGGAGTAACTTTGTAACATTGAAAGATTAAAACTGTTCCGCAGTCAGAACTTTAAATAGAGTGAAATCCCCCCAGTTCTGATGTAATAGAAGGGGTATTTAGAAGCCATTGCAAAGAACATTCACTGAATAAAAGTGAGTCAGGCTTGTGTAATTGAGAAGCAATCACAGAGGAAGGTTCAGTTTTTTTAGGAAGTCTGCTACAATTATACAGACTACACACTTAGTAATGAATTTAAATGTACCTAGAACACCAGTTTTTTGAATCTGGAACGCAGCACCAACACTGGAAGCTGGTGCAATTCTTGCATTTCTTTCCCCTGCTGCTTGCTTCCATTCGACAGCAGAGATGGAAGCGCTGCAGCTGTTAAGCTTTGTACAGTACAAATGGAATTAGTGTTTCATATGTTCTCATACATAGAAATAGTATCTTTCAGGCAGGTAGTTAGCGATTATACAGTGTAATACAAAAGTTACCCTGATTTCTGCTAACTAGCCACAGACAAATTCCAGGGACAGGACATGAAAGAAACTGCATAGAAATAGAACACCAAATCAGGAACGAAGCCATGATCAGCTTCAAACTCCACCTTCAAAACCTGAGATAGAAGAATAATACTTCTAATATGGCATATTTAGGCCTATTTCACTTGTTGTTTCAATTTAGGCTATCAGACTCACGGTCACTTGAAACTGTTATACTTTTTAAAACTTATAGACATGAAATTAAGCTCAAAGGAATTAGGATGAAAAATATACCTCCCCTACCTCACACTCACTGCTTTAAAAGTAGTCACTAGAATTCTAAGGATATGTACTTTGGTGTGAAAATAAACTTGTCCTTGTTCAGACGCTGTTAAAATCATCAGCTATTTCTTTTTAAAAATGTGCACATTTACACTGCTTGACAGGCACCAGTGCTTGCAACCAAATACTTACGTACTACAAACAATCAAGTCGCAGTACTTACACTATTCTGAGACTGCTGGTGTAGACAGTGAACCTTCTAACAAATGTGCTTATTTCCAGATCTGAAAAAATACTTTATGCAAATTATAACTCTTAGAGCAACAGAGAGCTTACTTTCAAATTTAGGTTTTGTTCTTATAAGTCAATTAGTTTTATCTCCAAAATGCCTTTTCCACAGTTCAAGAACCTGAACTCCCAAAAGACACCACTCTGCTTGTCCTAATAGAATTAGAGGCAACCTACAGAGGATGAAATGCACAAGAATCAACTCTAATGACATTTTGAGAATCTTCATCATAGCTCCCAATCAATATTTTCCTCAGCCATCTCCACTACAATTTACCTAAGTCATCTTCTCTAATAAAGATATAAACAGTTCTTTTGCAGTTTAGTGACCAATAATTGGGAGTCTATAAAAGGAATCCTGACTGCAACCCTGGAATTCCTAACTCCACATGCTAATGAGGGTGGCAGTTCTCCATCAGCTCAGAAATTACTTCTGTGTGTGATCCCGCATACGCCATACATCAAGCTGAACTCCTTCCACATGGAAAACACCCCAAAGTGAATGGTCCACAATGGAGAGCAGATCCACAACCTGACCCGGGTCAGTTGACTGACTGTGATTATACTTGCTTTGTCAGCCAGAGCACATCACTCACAGCTAGAGCCAGTTCTGAGCCAGCTGCTGCAAAAATGACTACCTGAGCCAGTATAAAGTCAGGTTTAATTATTAAAACTTGCCGGATACAAAGTTACACAGTCCATAATTTTGGAACAAATAGAAACCAGACTAGTGAATTTAAACCAGATCAATTTCTTGCATCACGTGGTTTCAGAGCTATATACCAAGTATTGGAGGTTCTACAGCTACATTTACCCTAGAGAACCCCATGAGGAAATCATCACCCAGCAGGGGAGGGTACTAGTTACATTAAAGACAACTCATTCCCCTCTCCTACACAAACACACTTCATTAACCTCAAACCAGACAGTCAGGGATAGGTACTAAAAATACAGAACATCTCAAACTTTTTAAGTCCATTTACACATACAGATAAAGGCTACATAACAAACTAGAACCTCAAAACGTTAGTTCAAGACTTACATTTATTTCACTGTGTAGTATTTCTCATATGACTAATTCTAAAATTCTATATCTCACATCACTCACACTACCAATTGTAAAAAGTAAATTATTTTTTACCACTATGTAGCTATATTGGAAAGGCAACATAAATCAACAGAGGTCCTAAGCACTACATATTAGGATTAATACTGTCCGAAAAATGAAGGGCTTATACATTTTTCATGATTTCTGGAATTATCTAAACCAAAGGTACTCAATCCTGTAATCTCAGAAGGCTGATTTGTTGCATCAACTGAGAACCCTTCACACTTATGCCAAAAGCGTCTTTCTCCAGTGTGTTGAGAAACAATTCTGTACCTACCATGTAAACTTCATTTGAAATACCTGGAATCCTGGAGCAGCATTTAATGCTAGGGGAATGTCACCCCCCTTGGAAGAATGCCATTTACATATGATTGTATTTTCTATTAAAATAACTTCATCTGGGAAAAAGTAAACTAAAGCCATTAATTTATAACAGCAACTATTTAATTTTCCTCTCCTGTTTACACATTATGAGCAAAAATACCAGAGTTCTTCCATGAAAAATAAGTTTACAGCAAGAAAAATTTGTATTGAGCAGTAAATTCCTTATTTAAGCTACAACTGATACTTGGTCTGGTGCTTTTTTTTAAAAAAAGGAATTGATGGGAATAAAAAAAATAAATGTTTCTCCAGCTTTATGCTGGCGGATGAAATGGCAGCCCTGTCACACTTTTTTCTTCAGTGGCAGAGTCAAAAATCAGGCAAATACACTTTCACTAAAACAAGTATTTGTTATTTTATGTTTCTGAAGTAACTACCAGGCTATTAGCTATACTCTGTATTGTAAAGTGTAGTAATATCGAAAACTGAAATTAATTGTTCAGATTTCAGCACACTACTTTCATATAGCACCTTTTAGAAGTATCAGACATTCAGAGATTTTTTTCAAATCAAGGTATCCTGGAGAATAGATATCAGAATTAGAATACTTATTTCCTTCCTTTTGGAGGAAGTCTAAGTTCTCTGGATTGCAGTATTACTTCAGTATTAACCTATATGGATAAAAAGCTCTCTTAATTATCTCTCAGTTATTTCCAATCACTGAAACGGAAGTATGAGCTGTGAGGACAGACAGCCCTCAGAGCATTCCACAGAAGCTTATGCTCAGACCTACAAAATTAACCTCAAACACTAAAGAGCATTCTGGAAATTGCAACGTTGGAGTGAACACCTGTAAATGCCAAGTAACCAACAAATGCCACATTACAGATATACAACAGTATATGAACAGCTCAAAATAAGGGAACTGTTGACTTTTTAATTGAGATTGCCTTTTGTATTTTAAAAATAAAAGTTTCTGTAGACTTCAAGACTCCCCTCGCTTACAAAGTGTTCTCAAACTCCCAATCACACAATTTATCTGCAAGCAGAAGTGGCATTACACATGAGAATACCATGGCTCCAGATGAATGAAAATTTGCATAGTAATTAAAACAGTTTAAAAACAACTGGACATACACACTAGTTGTAAGTACTTTATTTACACACTTCCTGAAGCACAGCAATTGTGTTCTCATGGTTTCACATGTGCCCCGAAACCATACATAATCTGTACGTCTGCAGTTCCTGGAGAAATATAAAGCTTTCTACTAACAACAGCTAGAAACTGTCTTTTATAGAGCAGCACATTTTAGTGGTTTCTCTATTCCATCTTTTAAAATTACCATCCAAAAGCAGAGCTGTTACTATTACATTATAAGTATCAAGAACTCTAGATATATAATTAAAATACAACTTATTTTAACATCTTGTGGCTCTGGTTTGAGATACTCAGAAGCATCACTATTCTAGAACCGGACTGGTCATATTATTTATTACAACATAACAGCAAAAGTGAACAAGAGCAGCAAAATTAGTATCTTTTTACTGCCCTCATTTAAGGGAGGTGACAGACATTCTTACAACAAAAATGTGGACTCCATTTGAAGCTGCTCTTTCAAACTAAAATCATCTCTTGCCTTCAAACAGCAGCACTCTCAAGGGAAAAAGTTCCTCTTGGGGCCTTTGATATTCAGAGGATGGATCAGCAAGAACAAACCAACTGTAAACTGATACAGCAAAGACACTGCTAAACATCCGACAGCATTAACATTACCCATAACATTCGGATCATGTAAATACTTTGTTTTCAAAAAAGGGACTAGACATAATAGGTTTGATCATTCTCCAATTTTATTATGTATCAGTACAGGCAGATTAATAGTAATCATTTTTATTGCTTGGTTCTGAAAGGAGCAGAGTTGTAAATGGAACATTGTTTAAACACAGGTCAGTATTCAACAGGGTACGGAATGCACTGAGAAACTGTTACCCTACAAAGAAGAGGCAAAAAGGCAACGTTAAAGCTCGGGAAATGCTCCTGGAACACGGGGTAGCTTTGACGCCTGGATGCTGCTACTGTCTTTGAGTCACTGATGTTAGCGAGTGAGGCCTCTATTCGCGTCTTCTACGGCGAGGTAAAAGAAACGTCTAGAAGAGGAAGGAGCTCCTCTTGCTGTGTCCCCAAACAGCCCCCGGCGCAGTGCCCATCCTACCGGACCAGCGCCCCCAAACGCTGGCGTGTGCCCAGAAGGGGAGACGCGCCCCGAGGACAAACCCACCACCCCACTGGGGTGGAAGCGAGGTGGGCGAGGACGGGCCCCATCCCTAGCAGAGAAGGAATGCACAGCGCTCCCGCCGCGAGGAGAGGCGGGCGGCATTCAAATGGCCGCACTGCGAGCCCGATTGGCGCGGTGCGGAGACAGAGAGGAGGGCATGGGAGCAGCCACACCCCCGGGGCAGGGACAGCCGGGGAGCGGGAGGGCTGCGAGACAGCCCTTACGAGGGAACGGAAGGAATAAGGAGGGAAGGAAACAGATTTTAAAAGGGAGAGCTAGGTCCGGTTTGGGCCGGCTACTCTTTGTCTCATCTGTGCCAAAGGCAGGTAGTACCGGGCACCGCCCCACGCGGCGGCCAGGGGCCCCGGCGGGATGGTCTGGCTCCTGCTCCCGCCCTCCTTTCTTCACCGCGACGGGTGGGACCCGGCGGCTCGCATCCTCCCCGGACCCAACCCCGCCTCGGACCAGCCCGCACTTTCTTTCTCTCCCTCCCCTGCTACTATCCCCCTACACACTCCTCCCCGACTACGCCCCACGGCCGCCGGGCTACCGGCCCCACTCACCGACTTCATGGCCGAGGCCATGTCATCGTATCTCTCCGCCTGCTCGGCCAGGCGGGCTCGCTGCAGCAGCTGCTCTCGGTCCCCCATGGCCGCTTCCGTGGTGGCTGCCGGGCTGGACTCTGCGCGCCCCTCAGAGAGAGCGGAAGGCGGGCGGGGATGTGCGGCTGGACGCGCACGGGTGGCGGGAGCAGGGACCGTAAGCCGAGCCGCCCGCTAGGCTGTGCCGGGCTGGCCGCCGCTCCCTCGCCCGCCGGCCGCGCTCCCGGACCGACCGCGGCGTGCGCGCCTCAGACCCTCACGCTGCTGCCGCCGCCCGCGCCTGCGCGCCGGGAAGGCAACGAGGGGGCGGAGCCGCGGTGCTGCAGGGGAGGGGAGGGGGCGCCGCTCCCCCGCGCTCTATTTCTAGGTGACGTCACTTGCTATAAATAGCCATGGCGGGGCGCCGGCCGCGGGACGCGCGTGCGCGCTGGGAGTGCTGCATTTTCCTGCTGCAAAGGTGGCGGTGGGCGGGGAGCGCGGGCAGTGCGGGCACTGCGGGACGGGGCACGGCACGGCACGGCACGGCCCGACCCGGCACGGCACCGCCGCCTCACCCGCCATGCCTGGCCCTGCCGGAGGCACTGGCGGGGCACGGCTGTGTGGCCGCGCTCGATGGGACCGCGCTGCGAGTTGATGTGTGCCTCCCTGCCCAGCGCCATGGCTGCTCTGTGCGGCCGCAGCCTGCCAGCGTTGTCCTGCAGCAGTGGCACGGTTGTGCCTCTTTCGGGGAAATAAATGTACCTCGCATCCCGGCTGCCTTGAAACAGCCCTGGTCGTGGGGGTGGTACCACGGACCGATTCTATTACTTTGCCTAAGAGATGCAGCTAAATTCAATTTTACTACGTATTTATAATGTGTAATAGTCAAGTTCCTCTTTCATAAATTGACAGAGTACCAGTCTTACATAAAAATCATCTCAAGGTAAGAACCTTGCACAAACCACAAACTGCTGCTGGTGTCCACAGACATGCTGGGAGCCCCATTACTCATCTCTTAAAATAAATCATGGATTAACTTTACCTATTCAACCCTGGCCAGCATTTAAACATCCCTGCACCGCAGTAGGTATGGGGACCTGCTGTACAGCTGAGTGGAAGGTTTGCTCACCAGCACACAGTTCAGCACCAGAGCCACTGACCAGAGCACCTGTGGCAATTTAAGCTCACATCTGCCCTCATCCTCTAAAGACAAGGAAAGAAAGTCCATTAGCACACCCCGGAAGGAGGGCCAAGGCTGCTCTCACTCCTCTCGATGCTCTCCCACTACCCTCACTACTCTTGTGCTACTTCAAATGAGTAAATCCAGTCCCTTGTGTCAGACAAAAGTTTTTAGCCTTAACTCTAATGCTGCTGGCTTTTGTGCAATAAGCCCTAATGCCATTTAAAATAAATGCTGCGGTTTTAAAAGGGATTAGAGGAATATTGCTATCTTTTTAAAGGACATAAATAAATATGACAAATAAGAATAAATGATAGTTATATGTAATAAGGCATGAAAGATAAAAATTACACCCAGCAAGTTATAAACCGATTGCCCGAACATTCTGGAAACAGCTCTTTGCAGTAGTGTGAAGCACATACACCACTGTGCACGCATAGCAGCAAGCCAAATGTGGCTTTTTCCTACTGGGATTTTGTTTTCACTGTCTCTAAGAGAAGGCAGTGACATCTAAAATGTTAACAGAATGGATCCCAAGTATCATTTCAATTTCTTATCATAATTATTGTAAAACTTGTATTGATTTTACCTTAAAATAAATGTTTAGCTGAGGACAGTAGGGATGTGATTTTGAAAAGATATGATTCCATGTAAAAATACAGATTTTAATCTATCTGACCCTTAGGCAAGAATAGTGAGAGATGGGCCAATCCTACTTGGCCAGTTCACTTCAGTTGGGAACCTTTGCAGTTGTAGTAATTTCTCAGTAGAGATTAGTCAGTTTGCAAAACATTCCAACAGCTCTGAAAATATGCAGGGTTTAGCAGAAGCTTTCTAGTCTTGTACAGCAGCTCCAGACTCTCCAGGGAAACGGATTACAAAGTACTTTTAAAATGAGTTATTCACCCACTGAACCAATCTGCGTTAATCTGCCAAATATATGTAGATATAGCTACACATGCACAAAACATTCTCATTAAATGCTTTGGTTTCCTTAATTGAGGCTTCTGTAAAACAGCTATTTCTCAGTCTAAAGCATCTCAAAAATTTGTAACATTGAATCCACAAGGTCATGTGTAACTCACTGCTCTAAAACCAGATACACATCTAAATTCAACAGTTGCAAGAAAAAGTGCTAAAATAAGGCAACCTTGTATGCAGCATTTCCACAGTTTAACTGTAACCTAACGAAAGGGAAGAGATTGCATTTCATATCCAAGGTCTGGGGGAGAGTACCTATATTCTCCTGCGCCTACAGTGCCTAGTGCTCTGCATCTTCATCCTCAATAGTGGCTCCACAGATCTACCAAGGTACAAATAAACAGAAATTAGAGCTCATGCAATGAGTTTTATAATCTACTACAATATTTATGAGTCACAATGTCTTAAAACAAAAATGGAAAGGAAATGGAAAAATCAGCAGGCCTTTTATTAGAATGCCGAATGGGGTGCAAACAGTGCCTGACTGCGGTTCCCCTGCTGAGCTTGGATGCCAGGCAGCGCTCCGTGATTCCCATCAAAGCTCAGGAATACTGCTCTCATGAGGCAGGACTGAGAATTGTTCCCAAAGTGACCACACCCAGCAAGAATTTGTAGATGGAGAAATTTATGGCACTGAAAATTGCACTGTGACCTAAGGCAGTGGCTCTGCTCCACAGGCATATCTGATTATTGGACAGCACCCATGTTCCATAAATAGCTTCCTGCTGAAATGCCATTCCAGTTCAGTGCTCACTCACCCAGGGGCACTGGGGACACCACAGCAGTCTCAGAGGGCGTCTCCCCAGTGCTGCCGTTTAGCTGCAGGGACACTGGTGAAGAGGCAACACCACAAGGAAACCACCATGTGCCATTCCCAGGCTTTCCCCACGGTGGAAAATCTCCCCTTTTGTTGTCCTGGAAGCACTGAGGGAGCGTGCACATTTTGTGGTATTCTTTCTGAGACTTACGGAACGACAGCAGTTCTGCAACAAAGTCCCTGCCACTAACATCCTTCTGATCCCTGGAGCAAATGATCTTCCCTCTCCTTTCTGCAGCAAGGAAATGTTTTATTTAGGGAACTGCTGAATGATGAAAGTCTTGGGGACAAGATACTGAAAAACAGAGAGAGAACAGAGAAACCACCCGCTGGTGGGGGAAGTTAACCAGCTTCCACATCACAGCAAATGAAGTAGAGACAACTGGGGAAGAGACGGAGAGATGGAGTTTGTGAATATCTGATCTTGGAAATACTTGTGACTGGCCCTTACATGGGGCATGATGCCCAGATAGTGCTGTAAGGATAGATTCTTCCACAGGCTTAGGACTATCTGTAGTTTTTATTGTTAAAATTCTAGCAGCACATTCCCCCAGTAAAGTGAGATAAGTGTGCATCAGGAGGATAGGTGTTGTAACCAATGACAAGATCAGAGCATGAGATAGCAGTGGGTGTAGCTATAGTGTGATGATTCTTTCCCAAACCACAAGGGACTGTAATTTCAGTGACATATTTCTAGCCAAACCATACACCACAGTTTAACAAGCCTCTAGGCCGCCATGAGTGTGAAAATATTCTACTCTTTGTCATATTTCAATTTCATATTAATCTTGAATCACTCTCACAGAGCCTCCCTCATAACTCAAGGGTAAATCCTGGAATGAAGAAAAATGACACTGCCTGCATGCTGCTCAGCAACAGCAACAGGGTTCATGCCATGCATTGTGGTGAAGTACGTTGTGTATCTATTCACTTGCATGGGAAGAACCTTAAAAAAGGAGGGCAGTGCTCTTGCTCCCTCATAGGAAAGGGTAGGTCTGTACCCCGAAGCCTATTTGGGATCACTGCAGTGTATTTTATATCATTTGGCATTCACGCACAGTAGCTTTTGGATGTTCAAAATCCTGTGCAGACACAAGCTGATAAACCCCCAGAACTCCCTGGCAAAATGTGCTATCTTCCAGCACCTGCTCATTTCAGAGTCCAGTGAGGAAACAGCACTATGTCTGAATAAGAGATTATGGCAGTCTTTCCTTGCCAGAATGATTCAGGGATATGCACAGGGGGTTGTCAAGCATGCTCAGTGGTGGGGGTTCCTGTAAGTGGTGAGAACACAGTAGCTAATTGCAAGCAGCTTTAACTCCTCATGAGCTACTTCAGACTACGGTGTTTGCTAGTCCTGCCCAGATAGAAGAATGCCATTTTACTCTTTAGGTAATGAAGGGAAAGTAAACCAGAATTCACAAGCTTCAACAGGAAAACATGAACAAGCCTGCTTATCAGCAGCTGCCACCAGAGCACCATTTTGAAAAGAGGCTCTACAGGTAAGAGGAAAAAGAAACAACCTGTGTTAAGAAAATACTGGAAGTAAAAAACCAATATGAATACAAAATAACTCAATCCTACTAAATCCCATGGTTTTTCCAGAAGTCCTGAGCACTTGCAGCCTACAGATAAGATCAGAATTTGGATGCTCATGATTTCTGGAACCTCTCCGAAGACACCTCATGCTGAGCATACACAATTAAGGACTCAGCAGCAACAGCCACATTTAAAAAATAAGACCAGATCTGTCTTAACAAATGAATTTTTATTGCCCTTCAACCTTTACTAAAGTGGATTAGTTTGACTTAGAACTGGATTAAATCCCACTGAAAATGATTGATCTGGAACAATGACCTTTCACTGTAGAACATAACATGAAAGACTTTGGGGATAAGACTAATGAAGTGCAGAGATAAAACAAAATGCCTTTGCCAACATTTTCAAAAGTGGCCTCTTATTCTGGGTGCCCTACTTGAGTCACTGTGTAAAGTGCTCATTTCCTCTAAAAATGAGGCCCCAAGCAAGGTAAACCAGGCATCCAGAATGAGAGACTGCCTGAAAATACTGCCTTGAAGCTGTATCTCGCAGCATTTGTCCTGAGTGGGTGTTGGATGCACGAGTGACTGTGACAGCAAGCAGAAGTGCCAATGGGACTGCAAGCAGGAAAAGCTGCTGCTCATGTCCTCCGTCCCCTCTAGCAATGTCCTGGATTAGCTGAGGGAAGTTTTCATGGCAGCTGCTGTGCAGGACCTCCACACAACCATTTCCACACCATACTTCCAGGGTAGAACCATCTTCTGCCTCTGACCTTGCCAGGCTCAGGGCTGTCTGCTGAACTGCCAAGAGAAAAGCTGCCTCTAGCAGCAGTACTAGAAAACACGGATGCTGCCTGTTGGGAAAGTGTCCCTCTCAGCTCAGGAAGAGCCAAGTAACAGAACTTCTGAAAGTGCTCCTAGATTTCCATCCCCTTTCTGTGACCAATCAACACATACAGGCACTGTTCTTTGGGTCCTTATATGCATTTTAGGATAAAAATAACTTTGTTTTTTTCTATCTAGGGCAAGCTCCTTCCTTTGCTAGGCCATGCCATGTCGAGGAGGAGGAATGACAACAGCAGGTACAGCACATTCAGCTCAGGGCAGGTTAGCCACGTGCTCAGCATGCTTCCAAGTACAGCTCCAAGGAAGAACATGTAGAGCTTGCTACAGATGGTAGGATAAGGAAAGCAGAACATGGTGGGGACACAAATCACATCTAGGAAACCAGAATGAGGTAAGACACAAATTGAACAAATTGCTACCCCAATGTGAATACAATTGAAAGAACTCCACTAGGCTCTCCTTGAAAGACTAACTCCAGCCAGCAGCACAGACAGAGAAGGCCAAAAGCACCACTGGCATTCAGCAGAGATTCATTTGTTCTCTTCCTCTACTGCATGGCCAGGCACCCAGTCTGTTCTGGCTTATGGAGATGGGGAAGCAGCAGCCCACCCCTGAATTCTGCTCAGCTCCCTGTAACCCAGCTTGGCCAAGTCCTGTGAGATCACCTGTAGGTACCACTTGCAAATTCCTGTCCAAATGCAATTAGCTCCTAAAAGGTGCTTTGTGCAGGTTCAATATCCAGGTGACATGGGGCAATAGTGGGCCAGAATACACTGTACTTTAACCACTTGACTTTACATCTCTTGAAGGGAAATACTTTTAATTTGCCTGATTTCACATATCAGGCTTTGAATTGTCTAACATAAATTTACAGAAAAGTAATAAGTTATTTCACCTGGGAAATGACCTAGAAAATTCAGATGTCCTCTAGAGAACAACTGCACCAAATTCGGAAATGAAATTCATTAAGTATAAGAGAAAAGGCTTTAATTCTGCTTCAGCCGAAAATCCTTTTTCATATCTAAGTTTGGAAAAGAGACTTGTTCTAGCACTCCTGAAGAATTTTGCTGTATTGAGCCTCTTCTTTTTAACTAAAAAAACAACTGTGTTCTTGAACTATTTAAAAAACTTACAAGGCCTTAGGACACTGGCATTGTTAAGGTGGTAGAACAAAGGTCACTTATATGCAAAGCCAAAGTATGTGCATTCCCTAGCATGGGTTGCTTTTCTACAAAAGAACCTATTTAGAATGACAGGTATCTAAAATTTCTATACAGGCAATGTTAATCTAATCTTATCTCCCCTAACAGGGAACAGAACTAAGTACTTAAAAGGAACTGAAAATACATCTCATTGTAAGAGACGTCATTCCTCTTTACTCCAATACATCTTCAACAGCAGGGAAGTGTAACCTCCCTGGCTTTCATCCACATGTATCATTTACCACTGACTAGCTAAATCATAGTCATTGTAGTGACTTGTCATATCAGCAGGGATGAAAACTGAAGTACCTTATTTAGGATCTCAGACAGCAGCCCAGAAAGATTCAGTGGGAATTTTGCAATGGGGCTGCTGCCTTCGCATGGAGCCGCGGTCCCTGCCTGGTTCCTGACCGTGTCCCGTCTCCATTCCACCGCAGGCCGCAGAAACGACGATGACAGAGCCTAGAGAACGGGTTTCCACAAAGAGTGGCCGTGGCGGCGCTCCCTGTGTATCCCCCGCCCCTCAGGGGTCCCGCCGCTGCCTCAGCGGCAGCCTCATCCCCAGCTACAGGCTCAGCCCCCGCCCCGCGCTGCTCCCGAGGCGCCGCGCTGTTGCTATGGCTGGGCGGGAGGCGCAGCCACTCAGGCGGGCAGGATAAATCTGTCGCTGTTGCTGGCGGCCGCCGACCAACGGGGAGGCAGCGGCGGGTGCCCGAGGGCCAATGGGGAAGCGGCGGCCGGCGGCGGGAACGGCCCCGAGCGGAGGAGAGAGGGCGGGCGGGGTCCGGGGCTGTGGCGGCCGGGCGGGCCGGTCCCTCACGGGTGTCCGGGCGGGCCGTACAAGCCCGGCACCTTTGCTCCCTGCACGAATGCCCTCGTTCGCTCACGGCCCCGCGGTTGACGGCAATAAACGATAACGTGTGTGACCCTTCCAAGCACCGCTGTTCCAAACACATGCAAGAAAGGGGCATTCCTAGTGAAATCCACCAAAATAAAGGAGGCTTCAGGCTCTCACCATCCGCAAGTGCTCCCAGGGCAGCTGGGTCCTGCGTTTTAATACATAATTGCCATGTGAAAATTATCACTTCACACCCTTACCTTGAAAAAAAAAAAATGAACCCTGGAGAAACAGTAAGTAAAAATCTTTATTTGAAAACTTTGTTACTAAAGGTAAGGGAAGCATCTTCTCCTTGTATCTCCGGGCTGGAGGTTTGGCGAAGAGGACCCATTTTGCAATACAGATTTTTTTAAAAACAGTAACACTTCAGGAGAATACCCAAAAACCTACAACTTGCAGGATTAGTTTTAAACCTGCATGAAGGGTCTGCCTTGCTACTTCTTGTATTAAATGCCAAAACAATGGCATGCCATAGCACTGAAAATTCTGCTGTGCTCCAGTTTGTGTCACCTGTGGCACTATGGAGTATGGAACACTCCAGAAGTTACACCCTGCAGTCAACAGAAAGGGATAAGAAATAGCAGTATTTTACCAGCACTTAGCTGAGATCTTATTTTCCAAGCCTGAGAAAAAGCTATCCAACAACCACTGCAAGGCAATGTAACCAAATTTTACTCCTTTGAGCACAGGAGCTTCATTTACCTTCATGATGCAACCAAGGACTTGGATATGACCAGTGCTATGGGTAGGATCTATGTTACTGCCACAGAACCAGTGCCTTGATAATTTTAACAACTACAGTGCAGTTTCAGACTACTCCAGGAAAAACCTACAGTCCACACTGCACCTTTGCTTTCTTCTATCCTTGGCAAAATTCTTAATAAAACTGTAACTAAATCAAACTTTGTAACCATTTGAAAACACCTCCATCCTTATCCCCCACTATATTCACCTCCCTGTCAGATTCCTCTTTCATTAAAAAAAAAACCACAAAAAAAAAAAAAAAAAACAGAAAGGAAAAAATAGGAAGCAATGGGGTGTTTCCTGGGGAAGCGCAGACACATGGAGTGTATCTGCAGGCAGGTCACATCCGTCCACTGGCAGAAAATTCAAAGAGCAGGCATGCTGCCTGGAACGTCTCATCGGTTAATGAGTCAACAGCTGGATCCTCCAGGACCTGAAAGACACAGGAAGGAACCAAAGCCTCACTATATATGATTTTTAACACAGTCGCTTATGGTGGAAGAGCTCCTTTGGGCAGACAGCAGCACGAGGTGTGAGATGGGAGGGAATGTCACTGGTCAGGGCTGTGTGCATGAAGAGACAAAGGCCTTCTTCCCCTCTAAATTCAAGTAGAGTAATCCATCACTGGTTGTAGAAGTGATGAGCACAATCAGTGTACAATCCAACTCCTAGGAATTCAGAGCAGAGCAATTCCCTTCGTTTTGCCCTAGGCATTGGCTCTTATAAAAGCCAGTAATTGACAGAGGGTAAGACCAGAATTAAATAATCAAGGAAGTGATGTCCTGAACAAGGGAGCTCTGCTCAGGGAGAGAAAGAAATATCTCCAAAATGAATTTTTGTTTGTTTGCTTGCTTTTGTTTTACTCTCAATTTGGTTCTAAATGGGATGCATGACCTACAAAAAAAAAAAAAAAAATTGAGTCATGTGGACAAAAAAAAGTTTTCATCTGCACCTCTGTGGTTCACATAGGAACCAAATATCTCCATATTATTGCCACAAGCCCAGAGCAAGTTGATTCAGCAAGAAGCAAAGTGCCCAGGAAGTCTGTAGAATGCTGTAAAATCATTTACCCATTCAAGCTCTTCCTTTTCCTCGAGCACACATTAAAATATGCAAAAATTGCTTTTCTGAATTCTTGAACTGAGTAATTATTACAAAGATTTGAAGATGTCCCCTTTGACATCTACAAGCATCACTCAGTATCTTGCTCACTAGCCCACAGTGCATTCAGTGTCATCACCACTTCAAAATCACTGCAAAATCAGTGCAAGAATGCAGAACAGCAAGATGAAAACTAGCTAGAGACGGCCTGCTCTGGGAATCTTAGAAAAGGCTCATTCATTATTAATGCCCAAAGCTTTCTTTCTCGTCTGGCTTACATTATAGCTGGTAAAAAGGCCACTTTCCAAGATACAGATCTTTATATTGATGCTTTCAGGGGCTCAAAAGAGGTTCTGTTACTGTCCTCAGAGCTGCAACCACTTCTCATAATGAGGCCAGCAGATATGGGCTCCTGCTTTTCATAATCTCTTTTGAAAAAGCTCACACTGCAAGGGAAGCAGCAATGGATGCTGACTGACTGTTAGACCAACATACATTTTGCCAAAAAATACATCAATGTACAGCTTAGATAGGGCTTTCTTGAGTCCTATTTTTAGGTAACATTTAATTCAGAGATGTGCTCCCATCCCCTTGAAAGCACAAGATTTCTAACTTGTATTCTCTACTGCCTTAATGTCCCGATCAGAGGGCATGCAGACTGCACCCACAGCATGGAAGTACCTTCTCTATCCTGGCCAACAATCACACTGCTCTGTACACTGCTATCAGCCACCTCAGAACAGTGCAAAATCCCTTTTCCTCAACAATAACACAGACTTGCAAATGAAAATTACATGAAAAATTTTAAGAGGTCTGAGAGAGCAGAGTCAAATTGTGCAAAACTACTCAGAGGGGAGGACCTCAAGCAGCCATCTTCATGTGATTGTTCTATAGGTGAACCCTCCATTGCTGAAAAATTAAATGACACTTTGGATCTACACACGTTCCTTTGGCCACCATTTCAATGACACATTTAGTAAAATTATGGTCTGATTAGCAATTCAAGTAGAAAAAAAAAATCAACAAAACCCCCTTTCTTTCTACTATCTGCTGGATGTTACCCAGGGAATGCCCAGCTTGTTCTGAACTGGACTCCAAAAGGTATGCTTAGATCAAATATGTTTCATAATAAATATGATATGAGATTTCACATCTCCTCTGAGAGAGCTGCAGGAGGTCGTGTGTACAGAGCTCCTTTCTCTGAGCATTAGGTGTGTTCTTACCTGGCTTTGTCCCAAGGCTTGGCTTTCTTCCATGCAGGGTGCAGAAACAGGTGGGCACTGAGGCTTGCCAAACACAGTCTGAGAGGAACTGGAAAAAAATGATATACAAGTGCATTTGTATTTATGCTCTACTTGCCACTTACTGTAATGTTTTGCAGCAGGACAAGAGGGGCTGTTGGCAAGACTATTCAGTTAATAGAGTTCTGTTAAGTTGTCTACACATGTGCCCTGTTTCTCAAAATGGTTATGGCCTGAAAATACAGGTTCTGCAGTGGGAAGACATCCCTGACCAGGAGCAGTATACAGGGAATCACATTTCAATTTGCAACTTTCCTTCTGCCCCAAGACACTCTCCACGAATAAGGAGGTGTCTACCAAAATGTCTCTCTCCTGGAACATGTTTTAAAAGCAGAGATCTTAAGAGTCAAAACATGCAACTTTAGACATAGACACAACATTGGCTACGCTTCTGCTACAGCTTTCCAAGGCCACCAGTCCAGTCTGGGGACATAGCTTCCCCATCTACACTCCCCTGGAGGCTCTGCCAGCCGCTCAGAATAGATCAGTCTGTGAGCACTGGGTCAAGTAGCAGACACTGAGTGCTCAAGAATCAGATGTTCTCTCCTATCATCACCAACTCAAAACTCTCTAATCCAACAACGCTGCCTGTACCACCACTAGGAATAGCCCAAGGTGTGAGTGTCCATACAGGTCCAGACAAGAGGTGCCCACTAGCAGAGTATAGGAAAAAAAGTAGAAGCAACGAGGCAAGTGTCAAGTTACCCTTCCTTGGAATGCCCCCCAGCTTCCAGCACCCAGTCTTGGGACTCCTCTGCTGGAGGCTGCATTCAGAGAGTCACATTTCCTAAAGAAAAATGGGCTCAACTCCCTCTCCCACCCTCTCAAGAATTTGTCTCATGCTTTTTCACAGCCCACTTTACGCCGACATGCACAGTGCCCTTAGCAACGAGTTCTGTGATTCAGTAATGCAACATGCCAAAAAGTAGCCTCTCATTGTCGGTTTGGGACTTGCTGCCTGCCAGTGTCAGGATGCTGGGTTATCCAGAGGGGAGAGCCTAACAGCAGGAGGATTCCCAGCACTCTGAGCTGGAATCCCAAAAATGCAGGCAAAAGCTGTAACCTGCCATGAACATCTCGGCACTGACATTTTCTAAATCAATATGCTGGCTCATAAATGTAGAATGCCTTGCTCCATAGAGCTCAGTGTGCTTTTCTTTCTGAAAGGGAAGGCATGAGATTCTGCTCTGCAAGAACCATTAGCTGGGCTACATTCCACCTGTCCTTGCAGAGTGAAGAGGATACAACACCACTATCTGTAAAGGGGAGCATCTGCTTGGTGTCCCACAGGGACTTCCAGTCCGCTTGCTGGATCAAACCCTCCTCTCAGGCAGCAGAAGCAGATGGAGACAGTCAGCTGCCAGCCTGGCTCCCTCTCACACTCCCACCTCACAGCCCTGTAGATCAGAAGAGGTTTGGACACAGCCCAAGTACGTAGGAGCAGCTGTAAAAAGCCTGTGAAAGAAATCAACGGGAACTGTTCTGATAAGCTTTGAGGCCATGTCCTTTCCAGGTGAGCATCTTTAAAAATGGGACAAGCAGATTAAGGGTCCTTTGGCTGACTTGTAGCTCTATCCCAGTGTTCAGGAAGCAAGGAGAGCATAACACTGAGGCCACTCCAGATAGGTGATCTTGGCTAAATAATTTCCTTCTCTTTGTGTTACTTTTACCTCTAAAACCAGGATAACTTCACTGCCCTGTCCTTCCAGGACAGCAACACTTACATGCCTTACAGTTTGATCTGTTGCCCTCCTGAGACCCCAGAAGAGTGATGCTCATTGCAACATGAGTGCTCAAGAGGACTCTAGTAACAATACTCTTCTCTAATCACTGACTCTGTTAGAGGGCTCTGCCTTACAACACAGATGATCCTCACTGACTGAGCAGTGATCTTACCCAAGACTACCTACATGAGCTCTCCTGGCTCTCTAGAGAGAAACTGTAAAATGAAGTTGCTGAAATTGCAGCCTAAGCATCACTCACTTCTGAAAAAGACTGATGTTCCATAGCATTCATGGAATTTTGAGGAGCTCAAGGTTTTGGGGGGAGCTGGACCAGGCCACTAAACAGAGTTTACAAACAAGATTCAAATAACTATATCCTCACCAAAAGGTGCCAACAGAGCAGCAAGTCCTGCTGCTCATAGGAATATGATAAAGGGTGTGTGGATTCCTGGCACACTGACATACCCAACAAGGAGACATTCACCATAGATTTCTTCTACTGGCAGAACATATTATAAAAATAAACATGAGCTCACTCCAGAGTCAGAACATGCAATTTTAAATCCAGCCAAAATATTGCCAGCAAGCCTTGCTGATCTTTCACGATCTTTAGCCACTGTTTAAAACTGTGAATCCTAAAACACAGCCTGAGGTTTACAATGCCTGACCTGGGTTCTCCCCAGCAATTCAGAGCAAGGAGTCTGACATGAATGGCAGCAAGGCACCAGGCCAAGTGGAAAACAGGTAAAAAGCAGAAATGTTTTTAGCAGGGAACTGAGGCCAAAGTCCCACCAATCTTTATCTCCAGTGAATCACTGCCTTTACTTGTTGTTCGACAAGCCACAAAGACTTCTGTGCCTCTGCTTCGTCATCTATAAAGTAGGAATGAAGCTTCTTCTACCTGCCTTTTTGACATACTGACAGTGTCATGCTGGCACAAATGCTGGTCAGTGTCAAGCAGAAGGGTTATAAAATGGGGCTGCTGCTCCTGCTCTGTCTTGCAGATCAGTAAATTAAAGGAAGCCCATAATGTCTGGCAGTGTTTATTTTTATGTAACATTATGGAAGTTGTATAACATATGGAAAATGGCATGAATTTTTGGTTTGCATCCTCTGAATTTATCTCCATTCCCAGAGAAAATCTGAAACCTTTGTTCTATGTGGAAAACAGAAAGACAGAACAGTACCTGTCTTTCTGTCTTCCAATCTGGAAAGCTTGCACTATGGAATAATCTTGTCATAAGGTCGTGAAGCTATAAAAGCTATTTTAAGATCAAGTACAGGCCCTACCAATCCAGCCCAAAGAACCAGCCCTCACTGGATCAGTATAGGTTATGCTTTTCTGCCAAAACCAAGCAAACAGTTCAGAAGCTGAACCTGCCTAAAAAACAGGGGGTCATACCTTTTTTGATTAGGCTGGTTCCAAATCTCCTTTGTGCCACACACACACATACACACTTAGACAACATTACCCGTGCACAGATATAAACACCTGCAAAGTAGGATGGACACAAGAAGAATCAGTCCCTGGGAATGAGATGCATCACTATTTCTGCAACTCTCTTCGACAGGGTATATCAAGACATGGCTGGACTTACAGCATGATTTTTATTCCTGTCTTTACGCAGCCCTGTGCTTTCCCTCCCTTTACCTGTGAGGAACAGATTCCAGGGTCCCTAGCTGTCCTCCTCTAAGGATTAAACTTTCATCCTCTAAACATGACTCCTGAATGATTCTTCCTGAACTGGCTTCAACACAGCCACCTTGACAGACTGTGCTCAAGGGAACTCTGATACCTGCTGAAATAAATGCTCGTATTAAACACAAGTACAGACAGATAACATGGCTGCAACCTCTGACCCAGCTATTCCTTCTCTCCTTGCTCCACATTCACCAGAGCCTGGGTGAATGGCAGTTACAGCACTTTCTGCTCTACAGACCTACAGCAAAAGCTAGTGGACATTACTTATGCATCCTATCAAGCCTATTCTGAAGAACAGGGAGAAGAAAAGAGATGGTGGGAATGCTGAACAAGACTGGACAGGAAGGAGACAAACATGAAGAGAGAAAAAATAGCAAGAGAGAGAAAGGAAAGTGAGAACATGTGCTTGAAGACAAGCACCATGTCACAGTTAAGAAGTTCTCAGGCAATATCTTAATCATGACAGGCATTAAAAATCCAGAAGCTTGCAAACAACAGGGAGAGCAGACAACAACTGGAGGGACTCTCTCAGTGGAAACACTAAAACGAATGCACCACTATCTTATGGAAGTGGTTACAGTTTAGGCAAAAGAGTAGGTAAGAATGTGTGTTTCAACACCTTAAATCAATAGATTTTCTCACTGAACTACCATGGAAGCAAAACTCCAAATAAGCCCTACTCTCCTTCATTAGGACACTTAAGTGAGCAAGAGTGTTTACAACAATGGGAAGAGAAGCTTGGAAACTCTTAAGGTTTTCTGGGTGCAGTTTTACCAACCTTCTACTTCTGGGGTCCACATGGAGCCAGAGACTCCTCTGGTGCTGTAAGGGGCCCACCACATGGGCAGCCAATAATTCACAAAGGGAAGGGACATGTAAGAGCACAGGACAAAGCTCCCCTGCCAGGGGCTGGCAGCAGCACTGCTCACTGCTTCTTCAGGCAGCAGCACAGGAGAGCCAAAGCAGGTTCCTGGTTCCATCACAGCCTCAGTGCCAAAAGGTACAGGTTGTTCAGTGCTGTGGGTGGTGAACAAAGCCATGCTTGTTCCAGCTTCATACAGCTCAGAGCTCTGCATACAGCTGCAACGATGGAGAAAATGAATCAGCCAGACACATTGCTTTGCCAAAAGCGGACCCCCAGCTAAACCTTTGAACCCTGCTCTCCACAGCTGGGAGATGAGCTGCTCTGACTGGACATGGAACATTTCCATCAATGGTGGCAAGGTTCCTAAGTGATGTCCCCTGGGAACTGACATGGAAGTCAGTTCCATGAATATGTTTAAATGTTGCTTTATCTCTGAACTGTCACTGTAGAGAAGCCATACATCACCTGGATTCCAGCATCTTTGAATATGTTCCTTCAGGAGGCTTATACAGAGGTGCAGCTGACTGCTCCCATCCTGGCTCACAGGGCATGAGGGTTATCTTCATTTGCTCAGGGCTGATGTCCACATGAGATTCATCTGAAAGGTGCAGGCCAGGCAGGTGAAACAACACTAATGGTTACTCCAAAGGGCAACAAAACAAGTCTAATCTGCCAAATACAGCACAACCCCCCTGTTCCTTGTGACTGAAGTTTAGTTTAGTGTCTGTGGAAGGACATGAAAATACTGGGTTTTCCTGGAGTACACTGCCCTGATTCCAGAATCTGAAAGCTAAAACCTGCTGCATATATTTGCTTTAATTTGGTGCTTTTTTAAAGCCAGGCATCTCTTTTCACCTGTCCTTGCACAGGCCAGAGCAGTGTCTGCTCCTCTGGGTTGACAGCCTGGAGCCAAATAATGAGGCACTCAACTGAAGCAGAGTCCTCCAGCATCCACTTGATCCATCAGCACATGATGCTGTTCTGAAGAAGCAATATTGTTCCCTTCCTGAGGGAGTTTAAAATTGATTTTCACCTCTCTGGACCACATCCTGAACCCATTAGGAAGGGACAAACCTGCAGTTTTTGGAGTGTCGGATCCTTTATCCTGTGGCTCATTTCTGTGGGAAGCCAAAGCCCTCTCAGGACATGAATTGTTGAGCTCTTCCATACAAAGGAGGCGAGATTTTTGACGTCGTCGATAATTTGCAAACCAATTATAGACCTGAGTTGGCTGCAGGTTCGTGTCCCGAGCTAATCCCTCCTGCAAACCCAGGTGCAGGGAGAAATCAAGGGGAAAAAATCACATCCAAATAATCAGGCTTTTCCCTTCACTTCCAAAAGCAGTCCAGCAAAGAGCTTCCAAACCCAGATACATTGACTCACTAGGTCTCCGATAGGCCTACGTGGGTCCGATTGAGGAGACCATTTTATAAACTCAGAGTTGATAGAAAACACATATTCCACCCTGCACACCCAATTTGTTTGCTAAGGGAAGCCACTGCTATTCTATAGTGCTCACCAGATAATGCCCTCACCAAAGCATGCTCATCCCACAGAATGACAGCTTCATAGAGGCAGACATTAAAGCCTGAAGCCTTCACCTGACAAGGTAGTGATCAACAGTGATTATTGATTTAATTAGTACATCTCTTCCATTACAAATCTGTCCCTGTCCAAAGAAGGTAGATCCATGTATACACCAACACAGCCTATTGTGTTATCCCATTAAATTACCAGCATTTGAAAAATCAGCACAAAATATGGTCTGGTGAACAAAGTGCAATTTTATTCAGGCTGTTGCTCAGTCAAGTCAGTACTATTTATCATTGTAATAGAGCTTTGCTGAGTGATGGCTGTTTGGCTGCCTATGCTCAATCACTACAAAGCTAGAACAGTGAGGAATTCATTGTCCCTCTACTTTTGTCTCCACAGCAAGAGAAATTACTTAGCATGAACCTGATGATTTTTTAAAGAAACCTTTAGGGAAAGACCTATTACGAGGAATGCCAGCCCCAATGAGCCTTCTGAAAACAAGGATTTAGAATTAAACCAGTTTAATTTAGAAATTAAATCAGTTATAGACTCCTATTGTCTCCTGGTGTTGCAAGAGTCTTGCTTTTCTGTGACAGAAAGACCTGATTGGAAATATCCCTAGCATATCCCTACCCGCTGTTTCTTGTCTGGATTTGCTGTCACCTCCGCAGCAAACTTGTGCAGGTGCTGGCGTACTTCTTCTGAATAGTTTCGATTCTTCAAACCTTCAGGACAAAGGGAAATAGGTGGAGGATTCCTGTACACAGGAGAAAATGGGATTTAAAAGGACCCAAAAGGAATAATTCACATTTATGGGAATTTTCTCACATTGCCACAAATGATTAAAATACCAAGAAAAACCAAGCTCCAAGAAGCAGCATCTCGAGGTGGAAAACCAGCCTCTGCATCTGTAGCCCCTCCATCTGAAAACTACAGCAGAGAAAAAAATATTGGTTTCCTCACGATGCAGTACCTCTTCCTGCAACGGAATTTCTGCAGTGGTGTCAGAAAATCTGTCTGGTGTTTCTCCATAACACTCCGGTAGTGAATCTCATGCCAAAGTTGCACCAGTTCTTCCTTTTCTTCTGCCTTGCAATACTAAAACAAAACTGGGTGTAAGCAAACCTTCCCAGAGAGTCACTCAGACTACCTATAAAGAGAGAAAACCCTCAACAGAAATTTACTCATAGCTTCCTACTGGTTTGACAGAGCTGGAAGCATTATCTAAGCTTGCTGTACCTTCTCTAATGTACACAGGGAGATGCCCAATTCCTTCTTTTCCCCTGGTGAAAAGGTCTACATTACCAGATCCAGAGGCCAAAAATCCCTCACCTTGAGTGGCACCATCCAGCCTTCCTCATATATTCCCACCCTGTCAAGCCCCCTAATCTTGGGCTTCCCAAGACTTTTGTCCTGAGCCCTACGATTGTGAAAAACTCCAAGAATCACCACAGTAGAGAAAAATCCTGCTACAACTAACCCCATAGTCACCTAGTTACCTTCTTCCCCTTGGCTGATCAACACTAAGTGCCTGTAGCAAAGGCTTTGTCTTGTGTTTCAGGTCAACAATGCACTCTTATCACCTTCAACAGCCTTAAGCCAGCTGGAAATGCTCCATGTGCTGCAGTTTGGGTACTTCTGTACTAACGGCTTTAACTACTACTTTTCTAACATGGCCTTTTGTTTCCATGAAGAACCGAAGAACACATCCCTACCTCCAGGAGTCTGCAGGCTGCATCATGTTGCCCATTATGGATATGAATGGACACACAAGCCCGGACAACATGAATGTTAGTGAGAAAATATCTCTTGTTCTTGCATCCCATCATGGCTTCAACCAGCTTCTTCAGACTGAGAGATGAGCTCTGGAGCTCCCGGCAAAGCTGTCCTGCTAGATCTAACAGCTTGGTGGGTGGGGGATGCTCATTTTCATTCATCTTTAACATGGCCATGAACTGCTTCATCATCATGTCCTGTTGGAAGCTTTTTCTGAGCAATGCACAAAGTTGTGGTTAGACAAAAACTCTTATCTCCTATTTTTAGCTTCTATGGTATGCTTTTCCCTTTTTTAAAGGAAAGAAATTCACTCTGCTGTTAAAAGCACCCTAAGGACCTCAAAACGCTTAAAATAAAACTCGCCCTAAAGCAGCCCTGAAAAGCTAAAGACGCACCAGGTTTGCAGTTGAGCTCAGACACATTACACTTTCCCCAAACCTCGGAGACTAACTCTAGGGTTTATATCCACTGCTTACAAGTCAAAACCACGAAACCTTAAGTCCAGAGACATTCAGGTGACATTAATTCGTTTTTCTCCAAAATGGCACATGACAGGCCCGGGCAGACCGCAGTTACTGTAAAATGTAAAACCATGGTCGGGGCTGCTTCTCGCCCGTTTTCCTGGGAAAAGGAGGCCGGCGCGGTTCCCCGCGAGGACACCCCACCCTTGGGCCAGCTCCACCGAGCCGGGCAAAAAAGGGGAAAAGCTAAATAGCTGCGAAGTGCAGGAGCAGGGACACGCGGCAGCCTCGTCCCCTTCCTCCCGCGGCGAGGCGACGGTCCCTGCCCGCCGGCCCAGTCCCAGTCCCAGGCCCAGTCCCGGTCCCGGTCCCTGTTCTCACCGTAGCCTCGTGCCGGTCCAAGCGCTTCCCGGCGCCGAGGGCACTCCGGGGTCAGGTGCGGGGCCGCCGTCGGGTTCCAAGTCCCCGCCCAGGCGGGGCTCCAGGGCTCCCCCTGCACTCCACCCCCACCCCCGCTACAGCTTCGACCGAGCACCCGCCGCGTGCACAGCTACTGCCGGAGCGCAAAATAGATGTAGAATGGTGTTGAATAGATGGCAGCAAGTTCCTTCCATAGTAGAGTATTTTTAAGTCGCTAATGGGAATCAGACAGGCACTGATAATTTTGACACACTTAGAGCGACTGAATGAAGACTCACGCAGCTCAAACCCACCTTTTTTGTAGGTGGGTACTGTCTAAAAGCAGATGACTCATTCTGACTCAGTTTAGGGGATAAAAAGCAAGCAGCTACGATTTGCCTTGAATCAGACCTGAACACGACTGTGAAGGTGTCAGTCCTCCCCTGACTCCAGTTTCTCGAGGACATGTAACAATAAGGAACCATCTCGCAGCAGGAGCCAACAGCCTCCAGGCACGGCACGGCTGGGTGCCGGCTGTGACCCACTCTAAACCTGTACTTAAATAACAACTCGTGCCAAGGCCCTGCAAAGACAAAGGCTACATACTTGAGTGCAGGCATCTTCCTCTTGCGGCATGCAGACACATTCTAAAAACCTGCCCATAATCCTCAGCAGCAACTTGTGTTCAGCGGCTCTTGATTTCTCCCCAGGCTTTGTTGCTGGCCTTGCAAGACAGTAACTGGCTTCCTGCTCTTGCTGTGTGACACCATTCTAGATCCAGATGTGAAGACAGAAAATCCTGGATGATTACAAGACAAAGCCCCAGCACTGAACTTTGAGCTGAATAGAAAGCAATATTTTCTTTTGGCAATTGTTCTCTTTTACTCACCAATTCTGTATTGCTGCGGAGTTACAACAAAACATCAGGTCACTTCATTTTCTGCATTTTACTTATTTACATGTATGAAAATTTAACAAGCATCTCTTACATCTTATCTTACATATTCACACAATCAGGTACACCTTGGAAGGGGAAGGGGCAGGCTGCTGCCGGGCACATCAGATGCCAACAGCACTGATCATTTCCAATGACGGGAAGCTGATACCATCACACTGTGCTGAATCCAACTGCCCTTGAAAACCATTTGCACTCTCCCTCCTTTACCTCTGCTCTAACTGAAGTTTTGGCAACCAAGGACTGTAGCTACTCAAAACCAAGCTGAGGTCAGGTGATAGATACTGGCAAGCCAAGAGCTCAAATTCTTCTCTTCCAAGCACTTGATCAAATTCTGTTGAATATCAACAGCAATATTGCTCAGGTCCTCTTGGAGCCTCAATATGAATCCAACAGAGAGACTCTTCACTTCTACTTCCTTGTCACAAGGTACAGCTTCTAGCTGTCTCCCTAAGAGATACAACCCTATTCACGGAGCACTAGCATGCATCTTGTCTAGACAATCAGTCCAGAACGTAACAAGCCGGCTGTCTTTGTTCCAGCAAAAGTCTGTGAAGTCTTTCAGCAACCGGTCTGCAAACTTCTCATCGCCAGTGGCACTGGAGCGCCAGGTTTTGGTCAGCATGGTGTTGTAGGCCCAGTTGTAGCCAATGCGCTCCTCACAGAACATGTTCTGGTTGGTGGAGCTGGTGGAGTTGCGCCGGCGCCGCTGCTGCCCACTAGAAAACTTCCGCTTGGAATATGGCAGCTGCAAAAACACTGTCCCTGCAGGAAAGAGGCAGCACTTTAATCTGAGGCAGACCTAAGTCCCTACTACTGGTAGCTGACTCATTAAATTCTGAAAAGGAAACTGGCCTGAGTTTCATTTAATTGCCTTATAGCAAGAGAAAATGGGATACACTTTTCCCTCTTGGCTCTTAGGTGCTACTTCTTCCTGTATGTTACAACACTAGGAGGGAGTGCATTTCATCTGCCTTTCTCTTACAAACACAGAAGGAAGCAAAGATATAGGCTCTGATCCGTCTTGCTAACTTCCCATGAATTTCCATTCTCTTCCGCAATTTTCCAAATGCTGTCTTCCTGTCATTGTTTTCATGTCTCAGCAAGTGGACTCTAAATGCTTGATCTATCTCCCACACAGTGTGCATGGGCAGAGATGCATCTACAGCAGACCTTAAGCACGAGAACAGAGCGCTAACTTGTCCCAACACCTCTTCCTCCTTCTAGCTTCTGGGTACACATTTATTTACATTGACCTTGGAATAAGCTTTGCCTTATTTTTTTAAATTTCCTCACCTTCTGGAAAGAAAAGTTTCAGAGCCACTGTAAAGCAAGATTTCAAACCAACACCATTTATTAGCAGCAACACTTCGTGCTTTTCATACTGCCCCCTCCTTCTGGTTTGTGTTGTCTGACACACCTACTTCTCATCTGGTTAGGGACAGAACAGCACCAACATCACTAACACGAAACACAAAACACATGTAAAATGGTTCTCTTGTTTCTAATAACCTCCTCCTTGCCACAGTGCTTCCCAAATATTGCTCACCTGTAACATGGATATACTGGGGCTTGTTCTCTGCTGGGAAGTTGAATGCAGAGGCTGAATATTTATCTTGTACAAATCCAAATCTGAAGAAATAGAGAAAAGGGGAATTAAAAAAAGAAAAGAAAACAGAAAGATAAAATGAGCAACTCCAGGTAGGATTACTCAGCCAAAGGCAGGGGCACCAGAGGAAATCCTTCCACTATCCCTTTCTTACAGCCGGAAGACAAAAGGAAAAGGGATGAAGAGAGCTGAGCCCCTTCAAATATTCTCTGCCCCTGCCAGACGCAATGTGAAAGCCTGTCACCCCACACTGCTCCCTGTCCTGACTCGAGCTGGAAACAAGAGCAGCAGCTCCCAAGCAGTCTCTGACAAAATGGGGCGGCTGCACACGAGGGAGGGAAGAGCAATAGTCAAGACAGACGTTCCCTGGCTATGTTTCAAGCTGCAACATTATTTTTCTCATGATGTGCAATGCTCCATGCAGAACTTCAAGCAGTTTACCTGGCAGTTCTCTACTGTTTGTAGGATACTTGTTCTTCTCCTGCTTTCTAAACTAATTAAAGCTGATTTCCAAGCTAAAGTCCATTACAAAAGGCGGCCCTCTCTGTCATGAAAAAAACCCTGGCAGCACCACCATGAAAGAAACTGGCAGCTCAATCACTCAAAGGGATAAGGCTAGATAGTATCCAAAGTTTCCAACAATTTCTTCTTAAACTGGGCCCAACCTCCTCTGTATAGCTCCCACCCCAGTCTCCCGCCTATTGTCAACCATCAGGTGTCATCCAGTTCAAGAACGGGCTAAATACACAAGAAGGAACTAACTGTCCCTTCTCAGGAAGAATCTATTTACAGACTTTCTGCTTCTAACTTAGAATGGGCACTTTCCAAAGGCAAGGCTCTCCCTAGGAGGAGAGTATGGTTCCTAAGGAGTGACAGGCTGAAACACTACACAGCTGCCCGTTGCAGCCACAGAACCACCTCTGGGCATGGAGGCTGTATTTTAGTCTAACAGTAAGCAGACTTCAGAGAGGCAGACAGCACAGAACCCAAGTGACTCAGGAGTGACTGTTCAGCACAGGCCTTCATCCCACATTATCCAGGGAGACAGGAACTGTTTGGTCACTCCACTCCACTACGGACATACCTGTGTGCTATTGCTTCTTGGAGCAGATGCATTCGGTCCCAGTATGTTTCTGGTTCAAAGCCTGAAACAAACAAAAAGGTAACAATTATCTAATAAAGCTACTTTATTACCTTCCTTTTCAAGACTTCAGTTTTCCTCAGGAGGCTTCTGCACACTCTTTTTTTTTCCATAGCCATTTCTTTCAGTCACATTTTTTCCTGTTAGCTGTCTCTTAGAGATGTGTCTTGTACACTCCAGTAGCAAGCTCATCCCTGAATTTATTTGTGTCTCTTGAGATGAAGGAGAAGAACATAAAGGGGGTGTGGGAGGGGGCAAGGAAGAACAGTGGGCTGCTTTGTATCACAAGAGTGCTCTGAAAATACTTAATTCAGTTAGTGGGGCTATGGTCACCTCACAGCATATGGATTTGTCACATTCATTTTACAGTTACACCTGGACACTGAGTCAAGGGTTAATGAAAATATTGTATTTACTATTTTAAAACAGAGCCTTTTGCTAATTGTCCCCTCTCATGATGCAATTTTGCCCTTCTCTTCATGGGGACAGTTCTCTAGCCTTTGGGCTTCCACCTGAGATTTACCACAACAACTAACTGGAAAGGGCGAGGTCACATTGCAGAAAAGGAGATTGCAGTTTCTGGTGCTTAATCTCATGTGCAAACACTGTAACCATGAAAGTAACCATGGCAACAACAAAAAAAGGACGGCACTGGTGAAAGCCCAGTCTTAGGGAGGGGGAGAATAAACAAATACAGAGGATAAACAAATACAGGATACAAATGCAGAGCAGCTGTGGGTCTACCAGCAAAACAGACACAAGAGTCTGTCAAACACACCAGCTACTTGCTATGGGCTCTGTAAGGGTGTGCAGGTTAAGCATCACAGGTGAGACCACCTTCCTGTGTGTTAGTGCTTTCTGCTGCCCACCTCACCCCACAATCAGCCTGCCAGCACAGCTTCCCTCCAGCACCTCCTTCCCAAGGGGGCTGCTGACCTGTAAAAACAGCTCCTTCAGCCCCCTAAAGCTGGCTGGTAAATGAGCTTCTTTATGTCAGCTACATGCCAGCAGTGACCTGTTTGCACAAAGTATCCCAAGGGGTAAAAGAAAGCGCATTTCTTACCATCAAACAAATGCTCACTCCCCTCCTTCAGCAAGCAGCTCACATTGAGTGGGATGAACAACTGAGCTCGAAGTGGGTCCCCGTACAAGTAACTGGGCAAAGCAAAGGGGCCTTCCAGGACTGGGACTAGCAGGAACCCACAGGAGGTGGCTTTCCGATGCCAACCCTGAACCTGAGAAGAAATTCAAACAATGAATCATAGCACATATGCCAACTGACGAAGGACACTTATGTGCCTAAGAGCAACTCATTCCCCAAGAATAGATCAGACATGCTCAATTCTCCAAAGGCTCAGCTTGCTCTGCATGGCAAGCACACCAACGTCCTTGCAAGCAAAGCAGTACAAGCACAAGACATCAGGCTTTCCTTTTCTGAAGTGCCCCATCAATCAGAAAGCACTTTAAAATAGGACATTTTTCAGGAACTGATTCAGCCTACTTATCACCAGTGGCTTCTGCTTTACTGGAACAGTGCAATCGATTTTAAGTAAAAGCAAAACCAACTACCTAGTGCTGTCTGGCTGGGTGAGGTAAAACCTGGTGTTAAATAATTTGAGTTTTACAGAAGCTACATTAGGGAAAACCAAAAATCTAAAAATCAAATCTAAAAAATTAATCTAAAAATTTAAAAGTGACATGTATTCAATTCAAAAGTGTCTTCAGCAAGTTGAAAAAGACCCTAAAACATTGCTGAACAGGAAGATCACATTGCCTGGAAAAGCCCTGTTATGAAAGCAATTCCACTGAGATTTAAAGTTTTAAGGTTTGGGGATAGAAGGAATGTAATGTGAAACAGATTTTTTTCCAAAGACCTGGCTCAGGGCTTAAAATTTCCCTAAGGGGGACTTAAATTTATCACCTTGACCTGTGCTGATCTCTGCATTCTGTGCATAAAACCCACTAAAAGCAGAACACTCTCCTGCAGACAGAATGACTATAGATGGTGTGATAAATGCCGACCAGATGCAGCAATGCTAACAACCACCAGGAAAATTACTTATGGAAATAAGGGCAGATGCAAGCCACTGTCTCTCTCCCTAATACTTCCTAATACAATGTCCCCAGTTGTCCAAGGGATACAGAGGCCAGACAGGCATTTCTGTGGCTGTCCAGAACACCAGGATCTCACCATCTCAAAAAGAACAGCTGCAGTCACTGCCATCCAGTGTAACTTGATTTCAAAGGCAGCATTGAGGGAGAAATTGCCATGGTAATAACAACTGCACCACTCCAGCCGGTCCGTGCGGTTGTTCACATCCACGTCCAGCGTCACCGTGCGCTGCTCGGGCACTGTGGCAGCTGTGCAGCCAAGGGACAGGGGTGTTTAGAAGAGGCATTAAAGAGAAGGTGGGAGACAGGATGAAGAGAAGAACCAAGATAAGCCATTTGAAATTAATTTGTTCTCCCATTCCTCCCCAGGTATTTTTCGGCTAGCAGAATAGTCCCAGAATGCTGCTCATCCAAGATCACAAAATACAAAAATCCAAATGAGAAGTATTTCTCACGTCAGGGGTATGTGCTACAAAATCACCTCCCCAAGCAGTCAAAAGACATTTCAGCTGCAATAAGGAGAGAGAACCAAGAGTCCAGCAGTTAATCAACAGGCAACTGGTGCCATAATTAAGCATGGCTACACAACACCAGCTTCTTCATGCCCAAAACATTCCAAATATTTCTATATGCCTCCACCAGAAATCACAACAGGTTGCTGTTACACAGGGCAGGAGCATTCCAGGACTTTCCACAGTTAAGGACATTAGAAGTTAAACTTCTTGTTTCTTTAATCCCATATCAATATCCCACATGACTGCATTGTTAAAAATGCACATCCAATACTTTCTGTAAAAGCACGAAGAGTCAGCCAAGACATGCAGCAGCATTCTGACCACTGCAATACCTCCTAGTGCCTTGCAGTAAGTGCTGGGATAGTGCCCAAGATCCAGCTCCCTTTGTGCCCCACACCCCAGCATCCTGGTGACAGAAACCCTCAGTTATCAGGCAAGAGAGGAAGAGAAGCACAGCAGTGGAAGTGACCTGGCTGGTGTCACACAGAGGACTGCAAGGCCAGCGACAGAACCCAGATCTCCTGACTTGGAGACCAAAGTCCTGCTATGAAACACATCATCACCTTCAACTTTTCTTTAGACATATACATCATTTACCATTTCTGTAATGTTAAAAATTGACATAAAACAATGAGCTGCAAGGCTTCTATGGGAAAACTTCTGCCTTTTTTATTACGGCATGCATGAGGCATAGGTGTTGTTATTTCTTGCTGACGTAGATGTGCACCCCTTTATAGGGTCAGCTTTTAAATCATCTTATCATTTGATGGCTTGATGGTTTTTAAAAAAAAAAATTGAAATCTTTCCTCAAGGAAGATGGAAAGTTCCCACTTTCACTTCTACTGCAAGTTAGCTGGAGGCTTTTTCAAGGTTGTAAGGAAATCCCTTACACTGCTATTACTGCAGCATATGAAAAAAAATAAAAACACAACAAAAATGAAAGAACACCACCCAGTTTTGTTTCATAAATAAGACCCATTTTTATCTTTGGGAAATGTGTCATCTGCAGTTTCTGAGTTGATCTGGTATTGTCAGACAGGCCAACACCTTAAGAGTTTCTTTTTCTGGCTCCTTTGGTATATTGTGAGTACAATGCTTGTGGTCAGGAGGTTATGGTGCCAAATTTGTAACAAAGTGTGTTGGAAAGCAACATCCTGGAAGCTGTGAAACCAAAGCAGCTCAGTCAGGTAGGTGTTGGTCACTAGCCAAGAGGTCAGTGATAACACGACAGCCCCGTGTGTCCAAACTAGCATACTGTGAAGAATGAGCTCCCTGAGACTCTTCCCAGAGAGTGCAGACTCCCTGCTAGGGCTGGACTGTCTGTCTCTGCGTTGTCTGCAGCTATAGCTCACAGGCAAAGCCAGAGGAACACAGTTCAACCAGGTGAGCTAATCAAAAATACATTAAACACTAATGAGAAATGTCCACATGTCTGAATTCAGAAGCTTCTGATTAAAACCAACTTGTTTTAATAGAATAAGCTCTGGCTTCCATAGGTCAGACTTTAAGAGGACTCACCTGCTTCCCAATTGTCTTGTACTATGGAGTATTTAACTAATGATTTACTGAGCAAATCGGAGAGGAGCAGGCAGGTTATTCTCCAGTCACAAACTCCACTACATATATGACTACAATTGCTAGTGCATGCATTGCTATAAATCAAAGGGACAAAGATTAGCTGTGTCACAGGTCAGACTTCCACTGGGAAGGGAAAGGGGACAGTCACTGGGCAAGTGATTGGGGAATTGGGAAGGATAAAGATTTGAGATACATGGAGCTTGTTCCAGAGCTCCCAGTACTTGCATGCAATTTTATGTCACAGCTTGACATTTAGGGAAGGTGGGGAGGGGAAGAAATAAAAACCACAACCAAATCAAGACCAAGAGAGGAACAAATGAAGTCACGTGGACCAGGGGTCATCTTTGCCTCAGATGAACTGCTCAAGTTGTTTTTTTTTTTGAATACTGTTTAGAAGAGGGACAGCACAGAAACATCATTTAAATCAGTTCCCTTGTAGGAAAAAACTTCCACACCCAATTTTTCTACAAGAAACTATAATTCCAGACTGCATGAGAGTCTGAAATCTGAAAGCATTTATCACTCATTCAAGGGCTGCAAATTAGTTAAATAGTAAAATGGACATAATCCCAACTGAAAATAAAAAGGAGAGCTACTCAGGTGTGTAATACTCCACATGCTGCAGGAATACACTCTTCCTGGCTGGTGTTAAATGCAAGGTGAGGGGGACACTGAGGCACACCACTTCTACTCATCTCCAGGGGTGCAGGCCTTCTGAGTCTCAGTCTTCTCACCTCACAACAGAGCACAGACAGAGGAATGTGAACTGGTTTTCTCAGGCTAAATAGTGACTAAGAGAGCAAACCACGAACAGGATCTGGCCCAAGTGCCTCCAGCCTCCACAATACTTTCATGCCAGCCTATGTTCAGGCTTCAGCTCTGGCCAGCCACTGAGCTAATGAGGTTGGATACCAGCCAAGGCAACAGATTTATTGTGTGACAGGGAAAATAACCTGCATATGCTGGCTTCAGGGAATTAACCATTAGTTCAGACTTCCTATCCTTATTGCTTTCCCATTTCTGATGCTGTTCCGCTTCAAACAAGGCTCTCAGAAATACGCAAGGATTACCGTCACTTCAGGTTTAAGAGATACTACACCAGCAGTAAGGCACTTCTCTTCAGAAGGTCAAATATACACAACAGGAGAACAGCAAAATTTTTAATTTTATCCTTAATTGCTAGGCTTTTAACAGATCCATCTAAATAAACCTGAAGTTGCAATTCCATAGCGATTATTTTTCTCTTAAACAAGGAAAGAGGAACAAAAGCAAGTGACTCAGGCTGGCCTGGAAATGCAACAAGAAGCTGACAAAGCAACAGGGTCAGTCACGCAGCCAGTGTGTTTCACGGGCTGTTAGAGGCAGTCAGTGTTATTCTCCACACATTAGAGAACATTAGATACTAATGGTATCTTGCCTAGCAGCAAGATCTTCTTACTGCTTCCATACCACAGGAATCATCTGCAGCTGGGCTTCACAAAATTACTAATGTAATGAGCCTGGTTCAGATTAGCTAAAAAGCCTCCAGCACACCACAGAAAACTTCTAACACATCTGGACCTCACTGTGGCTTTTGCCCCTAGGAAGCAATTAGACATGTAATTTTAAGAACAGTTTGGTTGTTTTGTTGTTCTCACAACTTACCCCTCCATACTCCTTACAGGTTGTGAAGAGTCTCTCTGCGCCTGCAAGGAGACAAAGTATCTTCCTCCCTAAATTCTAGGGCTTCAGGAAGAAGGAATTTTTAAAGAAATACTTTTTATTGTATTCCAGTACTCTGAAGTAAAAGTTACCTGCCCAGCCAGTGAAACACACATCCAGCATATGAGAATGAGTCCATGTGCAAGACACTGTAAGGCCAGCATGAAATTTGCAGCTCTATTGCTGGTCCACGTGAGATCATACCCTTGGCTGGCTGCTCTTCCCCTTTCAAACTATCCCCTTGAACTTCCCTAGCTGTCACCTGTGCTGTGCATCTACCTAAGAGTGCAGCTGCCTGGCTCCGTCCTCCGAAACTGCGGCTAAAGGAACTGTGCCTACTTGCATAGGAGGCTGGGCGGCTGGGCAGCCAGGGCAGGAAGAACGCCGGGATTTCTGAGTGCAGGAGCTCTTCTGCCACAAAGGCCACCTCAAACCATTTCCTCTGGAAGGCGGAGAAGTCATCCATGGCAGCCGTGTGCCACATGGCAGGCTGCTGCAGCCCCACTGCGCAAGGGGAAGGGCAATTCCAGTTAGAAACAAGTGCTCAAGACTCAGAGAGAAAAGTAGCTCTTGATGAAATTCAAGAGGCAGGATAAAAATTACTTTATGTTTTCTGCAATTATTTTTTTTTTAAACTAAAAAGGCCTAATTTCTCAGACTCTCTTAAGATCAGTGTTTTTGGTCGCTCCCAAAATGCATTCCTGCTGCAGCACCCCTAAGAATCAAGAACAGCCTAGTGATTATGCAAAGGGAAAATCTTGTAGTAACAATGCTGACCTCGGTCTGGTTCTTTGTCCACAACAATCTTGTAAAAATAAAAGCCATAAATAAAGGTTCGTAAAGCTTCTCCAGATGCATGGACAATAAGCTGCTCTTCTAACATTTTCTGAACAAGAAGAGAGAGAACAGAGCAAACATGATAAAAAAGAAATCACTCTTCCAGTTACACAAAAAGGTTTCTAGAGAACATTAGGAAATAATTTTCTTTTTCTTGACATCTTTTTGTCCAGATATGTGCCTAACAAGAACACCAGCAAAGTTATCTCTTGATATTCAGTAAATGTAGCAATTTCTTATCTCCCTGAGAAATTGTGTTTGACCTTTCCACAGATGTCTGTCTTCCTCCCATACCCTGCTCTGGTTTTATAAATGGATTTATAGAAGGTAAGAGTTTGGAAACATTCTAAGTTTTCTGTTAATTGATATGGGATCTCAGCAGAGGAATGAACTCCAGAACATCTCCAACCTTCTGCCCCTGACACAGTTCAATACAGAAAAATCCCTTGATGAATACAAGCAGTGTTCCTCCATAAAGTGTGTCTGCTTCAGCAACCATAACAGAAAGGTCATATGCTGGTTTTATTACAACTTTATTAACTAATTACAAGAAAGGAAAACCAAATCATAGCCTAGTGCCTCAATTCCAACACAATGCAGAGTACTTGGTAAGTACCAGCTAACTGGAGATCATAAACAGAACCATCACCATGTAAGTAGAAAAAAAATACATATTACACTGAAGAATAAGTTGCTGTTTTGTGACAGGGAATCCAAAAAATGTCATCATTGCCTCATATTCTGTTGAGAACTGCTTTCAATACTCATCCATAAGAGGATTTTAATAAGTAACAGAAATTACTGCTATGCTTTGCTCTAAAACTTTACTTTCTTCACAGAGTGAGGCATTTCTGGCCCTCCACATGCCCCTGGATAGTTTCCTTACCTGCATTATGTCAATGGCCATGGCCTGGGTTTGCACCCCTTCCACATTATTCACCAGCCAGTGCACAACTTCTGCACTGATGAAGCAGTAAGGAGAGAGGCCCTTCTGTTCAGAGAGCAGCTGGATCCCTGTGCTGAATCACAGCAAGTCACACGTGTTAACACAGGCTGATTGAGAGCTCTTTTAAGTAACAAAGACAAAAATCACTGCTGGGGGAAAGAAAAAAAGCAGGGGGAAGATAAAATACAGGACAAGAAATGCACAAGGCCCCTGGTGTGATGTATCATTGGCTTTTGGTAACAAGATGAAGAGTTGACATTGACAGCACTTCAGTAACTTACTGGGAATTCTTGATTTGACAAGGTTCTGGGACTCCAATAACTGAAGTCTTTGCTCGTACCTGAATTTCTATAAAATTCCTTATTAGAAAGTCTGGAACTGAATCACAAAAGGAAGTTTAAAACTCTTCAACAGTTGACATGAGGCTTCTCCTTCGAGTGACTCCACTTCCCATGTCCTCTTACAAAACATCTCATCGAATGTTAAGTACATTTATATTAAAAACTTACGTGGGGTGTTTCATGGCTTCAAGAATCTCTACCAAAGTGGAGGAGGAAGTCAGAGCACTTGTCAAACACTGCTGAGAGCTGGGCAGTAAACAGAAGCATGTTCAAAAATCAAGGAAGCTGCCAGATTTGTTCAAATATGTACATTTAGGAAAACTGCTCTCTCTTCTCAAGAATGCCTTAGCCACATTTATTCCCTTTTTCATCTCAAGAAGGACAACTAAAAGCATCAGATGTGTATTTCCCCCCTGAGGTCACCAGGACATTGCTATATGGACCCAATGCACACTGTATCACATACAGCTGTACTCAGGAGCAATTGAGAGCAAGTATTTTGAAGTTGGCTAATTTTTTTTACTGTAATATACAACCACAGGAAACAGGTGCTAATAAAGTTTATTTTCAATATTGCTTCCTCCCTGGTGTCTCACTTCCAGGTTAGAACCTCTTGGATTTCATCAACCTACTTGATCCAAGTAGACCTGCAGGGCCCCCCCCCCACCAAAACAGACTGAAGATGTCAATTCAAAGCCTGGTTTCCTACTAGCAGATTTCAGAAATGGAATTTCTTCATTTCTTGAAGAATGAAGCCCTTCATGTGGTGGAGAAATCAGGCCTTGTGTTCATTTAATTCTGGAAAACTGGGTTGCAGGGCTTATTTTACTACCACTCTCTCTGCACGTGGAAATGCTGCAGTAAGGTCCTGTGACAAGTGCCTGCTTGTACCAACAGGCATAGCACAGCCTGTTCCCAGGTTCCTGCTTAAGTAAGTGCCCATTCCCTGACACCAGAAAGGGGCTGTAACTGAACAGCTCTGCAGCACAGCACTGCTGTGCCTTTCCTACCTGCCCTCTGCAGCACCAGCTGTGCTGTATCCTGGGTCTGCAACATTCTGGGTGCTTCCCAGGGCCTGGGTGCTGCCCCTGTCAGGGACCTGCCCCGTGGTTATCAACGTGTTGCCATCTGAGGTTGCAGGAACTGATTGATCGATAGAGACCTGTGAGGAGGAAACACAGCAACATCTCTATGAAATTCATAATGTAATCCATTTCCCATTTGCTCCCCTCCCCACATCATCTGTGTCTCAGCCCAAGTTAGTCAGCAACAAGCAATACTCTAAGGAAGCATAAGCATATGCAGAACGGATAAATTCAGTCTTATTTTGTTATCACTACAGAGCTCCTAACAAACAACAAATTCAGACCCAAATAAAGATGAGGATCACCAACCCAGCAACAACTGTGTTGAGAGAACTACTGGCAAACCAGCAACACCAGTCCAAACCTGATATTTTCAACCCAAGCAAATAATTATGATTATAGGCACACAATAGACAGAACAGGACACTTAATCACCATGGTAAGCATTTAGCAAATACAGTTTCAAGTTTAACTCTCAAAAATATGCAAATGTATCACATGAATTCAAGTCTCATAATGCTCAAAAAAATCAGCTCATCTTCCCTCCTTTCTCAGGGCAGTATGAGAAGGCTGGTTGGCACCCACCCACACCTATGTCGCCAAGACAACAGGAACACTTTCCTCCTGCAGGAACACTCGCACTATTCCAATGGTAGACTGAATAGTTCACAAAATTAACATAAAATCATTTCACAAAGAGCATGAATGCTGAGGGATTCAGCTAAGTACAGGCTGTAATTGCCATCTGTCATTAACACGTATGGTTTAGTAAAGGCACATTATATAAAAGCCAGAGAGGTGGGGGAGAGAACACGAATGGCAGAGTAACTCTAACTCAAGCTGGTGTAAATACGGGGGCTGCTCTGCAGTGATGAATCCACAGCACATACACAGCTAAAAATCACAAAGCTGGTAGCTTGACTTAGGTCTGACAGCCAACAGTCCTTTATTTATGCTATTTCTCACATCCCAAAAATCTCTAATGCCAGATGTCCCTTTTCGGGCAGCCAAAACCAGCAGATGCTCCAGGGTCAACTCTACAGTGCCCACAGCCATCAAAAGCCACTCTCCCTCCTCAGGGCTCACTTCAACCGGCAGCATTTTCTACGAGCACACTGTGTTATTGCTAATTCCTAACTGGTGTTAAGTGAACAAACAACTTCTGTCACAATGACTCTTTTAAACCAAGATGATACTAATATTCTCAGCCTCAGTTGTTTTGGAATCCAAGGACACAGTTTGATTTGGTTATCTCCAGAGTCACCCGTCAATCAAATACCACAGAAGAAATTTAGCCAAGAACCAGACAAGTGAGCTGTTGCCATTTTGTTCAGCGAGGGAAGATGGAAAACAAGCACTTACTGAAAAACAAAAAGAGCAGCTTTAGTAGTTTACAACACAGTACTGCAAAGGACAGTGAGACAGGGCACATGAACATCCAAAATGCAGCAGAAACATTGAATGGTGGAAAAAAAATGGTTGCATCTGCCCCTTTGTCCTGCCAATGCTGTGCATTCCACTCTCAATGAGAGCATGTGGAAACTAATACAGGTCCCCAGTGTGGCAAGCTCAGGACACAAATGCCGTCCATCACCTCAATCCAAAAGCCAGAGATTACAACAACCCATTCAAAACTAACCTGTGAGTAGAAGGCTGAAGCTGTGCGTGGGCTGCGAACAAAATCCATAAAGAAGGCCCCATCCTGAAGGCATCAGAGGAAGTAGGCCCATTAATGGCAACAGCAACAGGAACAAGGAGTTGAAGAAAAGCAAATACAGGGTTGTGCAAGTATGAAATGACCACAGAGAGAAAGTATGAGGAGAATGTAAATCCCAGACCCAGAAGGTCAGATGCAGCAGAATGCACAGTATCAGGAATTACTCACACACATATCCTTACTTTCTCTCTTTGTAACAAGACATTGCTCTTCCTTGGCACAGATGTTTTCCCAAAATTTTTAAACCCACATTGATCAGAAGCCAATTGAAACTGCAGCTTTCCCTCCATACTTCAAAGGAGAAAGTCTTGAGCTCTGAAGTATGGGGGCTTCCATCCCAAATACAAAACTGAAATACAGAAACCACAGGTGTAGTGACAAATATCCAAAGAAGGACAGGGTCTTTTTTCTAATCCGTTACACATTCAAATGATAAAGAGGAAGAGGCAGAGGAGCTCTTTTCAGGAAGTGCACTCTTCCTCTTAAATGCAGGTCTGGTATGGTGCAAAGGAAAGGGAAGAAAAACTCATCACAAAGATCCTTCCAACGCTGTGTTTAATTCTTCATGCAAAATTAAACAGATACTGCCTGTGCTATGTTCCTGCCTACTTACAAACCCCGGTGAATTTATCCCCAGCTGCTATTCAAAGATGTGTCAAGATTCTCTTATCATATAAGACAATACAGTGGAACTCATCTAGATTTTCATTCCCTACTTGCAATTCCTTATACTGTTCCCTCGGCAAAATATTTTTGTCTAGCCTGCAGTTAAGATGCTGCTTACCTTGGTGTGTACATACAAAACATTTTCTGGAAAGAATCAATGCCAGGGTTATGTGACTGGCAACACAGTGCAGAGGCAGAGCCAAGCACCCTGGATCCATGAGGGCAAAGACTTCCCAAAGAGATCATGGATCAAGCAAACTCACCGGGTTAAAACCACACTGTGCTGCCTAGTAACTGGCTGAAGTGACTTGTCAATTCTACTCTGAAACAGAGTAAAGTTAAGCCAGTGGCTCAGTTTTGGTCTGGAATAACTCCAGCACTGAGGAGCACCCTAGAAAAGCACTTGCTCCCTTGGCTGCTGGCAGAGCTCACAGTTGTGACAATTTGTCAGTTCTCTGGTTTCAAGTGTGTGGAAAGTCAGACTTCCCTGTGCTGGGGAGCCCTGCAGGGGCTGTGACACAAGGCACACACTTGCTGCTGTTCCCAAGTGAGCACAACGCTGCCTATCCACTGGCATCTTTCCAACAGGCATGAGCCATCAACTAGGAGATTCCAATTGCTTATCTCCCAGTCTCCGTGTGTAAATATTTACAGGAGTGTTTACTGCTGCAGCATGAAAGGCCTTCAATTGATAACACACTCTTTCAGAGTCTCCAGTCAGCCTTCCAGAGAGGCTTTTGAACATTACTTTCAACATTAATCAAACGGCATTTTCTGGTAGCACAAAGTCTGCTAATTTGGTCCCAGCACACTCCTGTGCCACTGCTAGGAAAGCCCGTTTTGCCTTTTTCCCCCTTTGCCACACAGAACAACTGGACACAACATTCTTTTCTCCTGCATTTCACATGGAATTTTCACTAGTTTTACTGGTAGAAAGAGACATTTAAGATTTCTGTATTTAAAGAGGGGAGCTGATTTTTCAAAATGGTATTAGAAGAGAATGCAAAGCCTGAATTATGATATGGAAGTTTGCAAACATGCCTCAAGTCAGTTTGAGCACCTACTGTTTCCAGGTCTAGCACATTCTGCTCCAGACTCTCATCTGTGCTCTCCGAACACTAATACTATGAGTCATATTCTAGTACAGAGATGATCACAGTTACTGCATCACTTCAACTTTCAATATCTAGGTCTCCAGGATAACACAATACTTGTTCCTGGCAGTGGCACAAAACAGGGGATGTAGAAACATTAGACGCTAAGAGAAAAATGCTGAAAGAAGTGGTTGATAGTGGTGAATCTGAGACCTTTTTCTTTTCAGTATTTGAACTGGTGAACCCAAAGACAGCTCACATTTAAATCCCCTATTTTTATTCAGTTCCTTGTTACTTCTGTTGAAAGACCTTCATGCCAGAACACAGAAAAATAATCAAATATTTCTGGTTGTACTTGGAGGCAGTTCCTGCTCTCCTGGCTCTCACAGGACAGTTGACAGAAAGGCTGAGGGATAGCACAGTCTTGTCTTTAAGTGTCTTAAGAGAGCTCCAGGAAGACCACTTTCTCCAGCCTGGAATCCAGCCAGTGAAGGAATAACATCTAAATCACTTCTCAGGAACACATCCCCTCCTTTAAGCGGAGGCAAGAGACTCAAGTTCCTGCTGTTAAAATTCCACTCAGTGTTCACACAGTCACAATCTAGAGGCTGATTTTCTCTCCAAGACAGCCTGCACACAGATGCAGACAGCACTGTACTGCTACATCTGACAGTCAAGCCATGACTGAAATGAAATGTGCTACCAGCAAAGGAAATGCACTAATTAGCAAACAGCACTTAGAGCAGCAAAACACTGAGATGGCATCCCAGGGATTCCATATCATTGTCACACTCACAGAATTGAATTCTTCTGCCCTTGCACACAAAGGCCAGTACAGGATCAGCTCTTACTGGATTAGAGAGTAAGATGTATGTATTTCTCCGAGCCAAGTGCTCAGAGAAATAATCTTTGCTTATTGGAAGAATTCTAATGTAGAAATAGCAGCTAAATAAAGACCAGGAAGTCCTTACCTTCCGAGGGCTGTCCATATAGGTGGGTGTGATAGCAATGCTCCCACTCTCTGGAGGCTGCCCAGAGCTCTTCCCAGAAAGCATTGCTGCTTGCTGTTCCCCCAGTGTCCTAAAAAAAAAAAAAAGGAAGGAATACATAGTTTATTCAAATATACTTTGTGTCAGCTTCACCCCAAAGGCAACTGTCGCAGAGGGGTACAGCTGTATATTCAGATATTTGCTTTTCCACACACTGAGGGGACAGATCCAACATTCCCTAAGAAGCTTTTATCCCCCACAAACAACACAGACCCTTGAACTCAGTTTTATTATGCAGGTGTAATACTAACTTAGCATTAAAAATATTAATCTCCTACGTATGTAACACAACACGAGGCAAAGTTCCCCAAATGTGTTTTAGCCATCCCAAGTGCAATATGAAGGAAAGATGTCCTAGGCTCTTCACACAGCCTGTAGAGACTCACTTCTGACTGGCTTCCATCTGCAGCAGAGCTGAGAGTGCTGAGGTTCCTTTTTTCCCAATGGGAGGCCCAGACTGCTCCAGAGAATGAGTGGGAATTGGACCAGCAATCTGCAAGCCTTTCATGGCAGACCCTTTCTAACAAAGAAAAAATGGAAGCACAGACTTAGTCAAGCTAGGCTTAACTAGTAAGCAAGAACACAACACCTCATGTCAGCAGGGCTTTATTTAAGTACATTTTTAAAAGGGAGACAAACTATTTGGTTCCACAAGAAGTGGAATAGCCTAGCTTCTTGTGTGGATGCTATTCTGAAAACAAAATGTTTGTTATCCTGGAAAAGGTGAATTTGCTTTGAAGTAAATTACCCCATTTAGTGTGTGAATGGGAAGAGAATTCAATACACAGCCAGTTTCTCTTCAGCCTCTTGAAACTACTGTTTACCAAAAAATTCGCTCTTATGGTTCTCTTTTCCCAATCCTCCTCCTGAATCTGCAGCACAGAACCAACCCAGGTTAACCCAGAAGTGACCAGCTTAACTACCTCAGACCCCTTTGATCAACTGTCTGCATCACAAGGCAGAAAGGCGTATGCAGGCTAAGCCCACCTGCAGCACAAACCAGAGCACGCCTGCAAAGAGGAGGCATCAGGCTCCTGGGCAAGAAAAGACTGGCCAAGGTATAAAACAGAGCACTGCCAGGCTAAGATATGGCTCTGCTGTGCAGAAAAGCCTGGCTTGTCCTGGCGCAAGAACTGTCCTGAGCCTGGTTGCACTCACAGCAGCACAGGATGCTCATCCCAGGTAAATTTCCTCAAAGCTGTTAACAAGCCCCCACTGTTTGAAAGCTGACACAGCACACGGGTCAGCACTGGCCTTTAGGGATGGATTACACGGACACAGGCACACGTGCCCCACCCTGCCCGGGAGGGACTCAGGTCTCCCTGCTAACGCTTCATTAGCGGCTCAGGACACACCCAGCCTCAGCCAGGGCTGGGGACTCACTCGGATCATTCGATCAGAGCGGTGGCGGCGGCGGATGCGGTTCAAGCCCTCCACGAAGCGGATGAAGCCATCGAGGAGCTGCCACTCCTCCTCGTCGGAGCGGGGCTTGTCGCCGTACACGTCGCAGTGCGCCTCCCCCTCCATGATGCGCTTGGTGGCGCTGATGCAGGCAGGCAGCAGCAGGAACCGCGTCCTCCAGAACTTCAGAGACTCAATAAGGCTGCAGGAATGTGGAAGACAGGACAGAGTTCAGCCGTTTCCTGGGAAGGGTTTTCCAGAATCTAAAGTACAAATATACCTGCTGCACGTTTCAGTGAGTGCAGCGATCACCTTGCTGCTATCCCTGAGTCAGAACAAGCACGTGTGCCAAGGAACGGTCAGCAATTTAAGTATCACTGGCAACAAGGCTATCCTCAGAGTAATTGTCACACACAGATACGCTTTCTTTTCTGTAAAAGATAGGCCCCAAAGGCTTTTTCTCTAAAAATATGCAAGCAAAAAGGAATTTTCAAGGTGTACATTAGCGTAGGAGGTATTTTGACCGAGACCTGAAAAGAAAACATGATAAAGACTGGTTATGTGGAGGGAAGATATCAAAAAAGCTATTGATACTAGTGGAGATATTCCACATTTCTGGTAAGCACTTGCTCCACAGCTTAGGAGTAGGACTGCAGTCAAGCCCAGTACACAAGCAAACCTGTAAAGTTTCAAAATAAATCGAAGTTTTGAGTCAGATCCAGGTATCAGTAAGAAGCCAAGAAAAGCATCTGTGTGGTACAAAATGCCTTCTTATTTCTTTGCATTTGTAGAAGAGAAAAAAAGAAGTTCATGCTGAATTTTGTAATCAAGAGTCTGTATCAAAGGTCAGATAAAGCACCAGCAACAGAGAGCAAGGTTCCTACAAGGCAACAGCTGCTGGAAGCTGACAGTGAAAGCAGGCCATATATTCTCCCTGGAGTACTGAGCATTCATGGGTTGAACTTGGTGATGAAATTTTAGGTCAAAAAGAAAAAGAGGCAATTAGGATACAGAACAGTCTGGATGGAAAAGGAGCTCTCACCTGAAATCCTCTGAGCCAGCAGAGCAGATATACTGATCCAAGTAATTCCACTTGTACTCTTCCAGTCTCTCATGGGAAAATTCTACCCAGCAAGAGACAAATTCAGAGTCAGAGTGTGAGGGGCACAAGCTGTAGGTGTAGTTTATCTGAGCAGATTCATATGGATACCTAAAAGATCAAACACAAGCATTAATCTCAGTATTATTGATACTGGTGCTTCTCTTTCTCTTTCTTCTCCTAAAAAGAAAGAAGGTTCTATAGCGTGTTTTTTCAAGCAAGCACAGAGAGCTGGAAAAGAATGTTCATCTGAACACTGACAGCAAGCTGCTCAACCAGAGACATACTTACTTTGGCAGGTACCGAGTCACAGTAATTATTTTGTCTTTTAAGGTGACTTTGTGGAAAGTACGGCCCATACTCAGCCAGTACTGATCCTCTTCCTCAGGTCTATTTCTCGACACAAGACCTAGTTGTAAAAAGCAAAACCCTTTCAGCTTACTGCAGTATTCAGAACTTCATCAACACACTGTGTCTGTAGAAAGGGACTCCAGAACTGGAATCCAGAAGTGGGCTTCTGAACTCAGGACAAGCTATTTTTAGCTTTCAGGCCACAGTTTTAGGGAACAGTTTCACAATAAGTCTTTTGCTCTTACAGATAAGATTTGCTGATATCAGAAGCAAAGAAGAGCACTTGGGATTCATATACCACCCATTTAGAACTTCCCTAGGCAGGATCACCAGAGAACAGCCAACATAAAGTGTTGAGGAACTGGCGGATGTGCCTAATTCGAGGTTACTGGGACTGGCAGAAGGAAAGACAAAAGCCTGACTTGTCAAGCCCAAGTCACTCACCTCGACTGTAGAGGGGACTGCTGCTGAGCGGGGGTGGCACAGCTGGGGCCGGTTTCTGTGGTTTGGATTGCACAATAATTTGATAGCCTTGCATGAGACGCTGACAAATAAACTCCTCAAATACCTGCTGGGCTGTCATCTGCACTCCTTCCTCATCCCTCCTGGACACAAAGGTTAAGCAGACTAGAATAAGGAAGCTGACCACACACCTATTTTTAGCTCTGCTCCGGGCCCTGGAGCCCTCTGCCTGGGAACACCTGTCTGTGGGAGCAGGAGGGAAAACAGGCACCTTTTGAGACAGGGTGATTAATTATCTGGTGATATTAAGTGCTGCCTTTGAAAGCAGTTTGACAACTAGTAACAAATTTGCCTACAACAGTTGTGAAACAATCAATTCCCCAAAGATGGCTTTTTCAGCACTTTGCAGGCAGCCTCAGTGCAGTTTGTACATGTTCAGGAGAGCTCAGAATGCCAGTGGGCAGCAATGCTCCAGCCTCTCCCACAGCGGGAAGTGGAGAGCAGACAGGGATTACAGGATACATCATTGTGGCATCTTATTACAACTCCTGCTCTGAACTTTGCCTTCCTACTGACATTTTTTTCAGGTGTTTCTTCATTAATCCTGTTACTTCCTACGTATTTAAATCACCCTGATCAGTATTTTTGTTTTGTTCCCATAAAGCAGTAAAAAACCAAACTAACCCTATTAAAGAATAGTTACCAGAGACCTCTAAGACAAGTAGAGAAGTTCTATTTTTTTCCAACAAGATTCTTTAAACTAAATATCCTTTAGAGTGAGGATAAGCATCTTAAACACTGTGTCCCCACATGCATTTGCTCATTTAGTGTTTCCAGAACACTAGCATGTAGATTAACTACTAGAAAGTAGATTAAAAGAGATGATAGCTTGAGGTTGAATATTTTGATTGAAACACAACAGAAAAGAGATGTAAAAATTTGTATGCAAACTGTTTCTAACATAAAATCTACAGAGCGCACCATACTGTCAGATGGGAACATCAGAAAAGGTGTAAAGTTATCACTGGAAAAAAGAAAAATATAAGTATTCTGCTGCTCTGTTAGCAATCTATCATTCTCTTGTACAGACTGCAGCGATCCTCTTCCATCACCTGTTCCTTAAGCACAGGACTGTACAGAGAAGGTGCTGGCCAAACCTGTCAATGTCAGCCTCTGGGAGCAGGTCATAGCAACCCTCCGTGTAATCGTTCTGCAGGCTCTGGCGGTCGGGGAAGTAATCCGTGGTGAGAGGGAGACAGGCCGGAGTAGTGAGGGATTTCCAGTCCACTCCAACTGTACAACAGAAGCCTGGCACTACGGGGGGAGCAGACAGCGTCAGAACTGCCTCGTTGTGTCATGGGGGGCACACAAGGAGGGCGTATGTGGTCATCCATGGAAAAACAGGGTGCACAGAAGGATGAAAGACGTGCATGAAGAGGAGAGTTATAAAGAATGAGAGACAAAAAACAGAGTTGGCATAAAGTCAACAGGGACAAAAAGGGGAGTGGAATGGGAAGGGAAAAAGAAAATAGGACGGGAAGAAGGGAGGGAGAGAAAGAGACAGAGTTTGTTAAACAATGCAGTGCACATGCTGATTCAATCCCATCATGCAAAAGGCATTCAAAGTTAATACATTTGATTTCCTCTTGATTGAAAGCTAGAGCTGACATAGCCACTGCTCTTCCAAAATTACAGCAAGTCAGGCGCAGTTACTGATTATTAATAAACAGATCAACATTCCAAGTCTGAACAAGAAAATCAGACCAGTTTTGTGTCCTAGACAACTGCAGAAGGAGCTGGAGAGGAGGAGAGAAAGAATGACAGACCAGCCTCTTTCTGAAATAGTACAACAGCAGAAAAGGGAGTATTTCCACAGTTATAAAAACAGAAGATATATCCAGAGGGGTGGGAAGATGAGAAAAATAGTAACTTGAAAAGCAATCTTTTCCCACACCCTTTCCTAGAGTTATGCTGCAGTTTTGAGATTACAGGGATGTAAAACTAGACATTAAAAAGGAAAAGCTAACTAGATTATACCAAATCATCAGCTCGCCACTGCATTACATTCTGACCCAATTCAAACAATCTGTATCACCGACTGATTCTTAACTTCTTATCATAGAGATCCTACAGCTAGAAATTAATTTTGCTATAAAAATGTTAACACCAACAGCAGGAACACTGCACAAGAAAGTAATACAGGACAGACTGCTATAAAGAAAATGCTTTCTTAAGCAGTGACACACTTGTTTCTCTAGGAAGTGAAGGCAGATATTTCTCAGTAAATGGTACCAAATTCTGAACAAGAAAATTTGTACCAAATGGCACAAATTGACTGTACTAATTCTACAAGCTGGTACCAAACAAACTTTTCATACTGAGAGGCAGATATGAGCTCAGCAGCTTTAGCTTTCTGCATAATAGTGTCTGGTAAGGAAAGAATTTCAGATGTAACAAAACAAACAGCTTCACGTGTTCTTAAGAGCTATGGAACTGCAATCACAGTGAGACAGTACATGGAGATCCTGCAAATTACTGCAGGCCAAAATAAACCACTGCCAAAAGCCAAGGAGGCTCCTCAGTTTCTTGCCCACCACCTCCTGATGCCTCTATATATGTACACACCCTTTTCCTCCCCATCTTCCCACCTATGCAAACTCTCTTCCAAAACTTCCTCCTGCTTACTTGGATCTGGAGAATTAGAGACAGCATCTTCCAAGGCATCCTTGTTCTGAGTTTTGAGATTCACCCCTACAAGAAATAAATGTTTTATTTTAAGCAATTATGCACTTCTCTTGAATTTCAAATAAAAATAAATCAAAAGCATGATGATGTTTTAAGATACAGAATTTCTCTGCATGGAAAATCTCTGGGTTCTGCCCAGCAGAAAAAAAACACTAAGCCAATTAATGAGGAAAAATACATCTTGGATCAAATTTGAACATCTCACTAGAAGTATCCAGTAGCTAAAACCCAAGCAAAACCCTCCTCCCAAAATGGTGAAACATCTTGAAAAGTACATGCTATAAGCTCCTATAAACAGCTGGTGTGGCACATGAGAGAAAAAGAGCTGCCAAGGAGACAAGAAAAACTGCTGCCTTCAAAACCATTTATCAAAATAAAAACTTCAGTAAGCTTCCAAATATTTAAAAGGAACTATTTTTCAAAACTAGCTTAGGTAGATTTACCCAGGAAATTGGTATCAACATCGTAGCTGTTCCCCTGTAAAAGAAAGGGTGGATATCTGCTACATGATGATGCCAGTAACCCGTAGAGGAGCTGGCTCTAAGAGGCATTCACCTTTCACCAGCTCCTCCTGCCATCTGCCATCCAGACCGGGAATTGCAACAGGATTTACTCCCTCTGAGCTACCACCTCCATCTGCGGGGCAATAGCGACAACATCCTGAACCTCAAGGGAAAGAGATGGGATAATTTTTCACTCTGAAGCCCGTGTTGCACCAAACCACGCTGCAGGCAGCAGAGGAGAACCAGACTCAAGAAATCGTATCTTTGGAAATTCAGAAAAACATCCCCCCCACAACTGCTTCATTTTGTAGGTGACTCAAACCGTAAGGGAGAACCCCTCAGTCCAATCACTGAGTCCCAGTGCAGCCCCTATAGATAGCTGAGGGTCTACAGACACAAATTCTGTAAAATGCAAGCATGTTTGTTGCCATGATATGCTCTACGTTTACACTGCACAAACTGCATCCAGCTGAAATGCAGTTTAGCAATTGCAAAACCAGAGCCTATCTTGAAGCCAGAAAATACTAAAAATGCAAAGCAAGAAAATTAAATGTATTCAGATGAAATTCACAGAAGGAAGCAACGGAAAATCATTTTCAATGTGACTACGTGAATACAAGATGAGGCACAAGAAAATTAAGTCTACTAACTTCTTCAAGGGTCTCCAAAGCAAAAGGGAAAACAAAATTGTTTTAATCCAATGTAATTCAGAAGGGCAAATTTAGTCTTAAAAAAATCTTAAAATTCGTTTTGAGAAAAGAACATAAATCTTGAATGCTGTAGTCCAAAACTTCAATTTTTTTCCATGTGCCTAACTAAAATGCATGTCCACAAAAGCAGAGAGTAGGTCACAACCAGACAACACAGCAGAACACTTAACATGGCATGCTGTTCTATTTACAGGGCTCAGATGTTGAGAATTTCCACTAATTCAGGTGTCTGGGTAAGTTAAGGAAGATAGAGCTAATCTTCAACTGAAAGTACAGATGTGTCTTCTCTCTAAAGGGTAACAGCTTAAGGCAACCTCACCTAGAAAAAAAAGGGTTCTGAACACCAGGGCATATTTAGTTATTTTTTGTGTCTCAACATCACTGCTTTGTTATTATGGAACTCAGTAACTGCCTGAGAGCTTATTATAAGAAAACAGTGACCATCTTTCTATAGTAAACCTTGTAAGACAGACCTAGAGAAGTAGACACCTTAAACAAAAGCAAAAACCAACAAAGCAACCCAAAGAACTACCATACACCAAGAAGTCCAGGTAGAAGCACTAATAGATCACTGTTTTCCCACTCTTGATTCTTCCTGCTTTGCAATGCCTGTCCACCCACGTGCCCCGAGTCCTGCCTCGATCCCTCTCAGCGCTGCCAAGGCCGGCACTCTCCCGGCCCCGCCCCTGCCCCGTTACCTGCACCGGGGCCGGCCCCCAGCCCGTTCCCGTACTCCTCTGCCCCGCCGAAGCTCAGGAAGGAGCCACTGTCCCCTGGATGCCGAGAGCTGACGTGCCTGCAGAGAAACAAACCAGTCTGTTTTGTACAGCCCTCCTCACTCGTGCCATTCCCTGCTTTTAGCAAACACAACAATAAGCCCTCAGCCCCTCTGCCTCAGCTGAGCCCAGGCTGGAACCAAGCTCTTCCCTCACTGATGTTGGCAGAGATAGAACGGCACACGGGCAGCACAGAGAAGGCTGTAACAGCATTCCATATCTGTCCATACTGTTTGTTCTTTGCCTCCACCAATAACCAAAGCACTGCCCTTGCAGGACAGCAAAGAACCAGCTACTCGTGTCCTCTCAGGAGAGAAATAAAGCTTACCTGGTTATTTACAGATCTGACCTCATGGTTTATAAACCCAACATTCAAGACTGAGCAAATGGCTCACCTGCCAGTTGCCTCATGGTAAGCCAGCTCCAGCAGCTCCGCAGAGGAATGTGTCAGATCCTGCTGCCCACTGCCCTGCATTTCTGCCATATTCTGGCGGGTTTGATGATGGATCTGGATAGCTTCTCCTGAGGGACCTACACAGTTACAATTGGATCATTGATCACCACATCTGCACTGACTCCTCAGTTGCTTGTACCCTTCTTTTGCCAACAGCACAGGCACTGAGAGTTAATGGACATTAAGAAAGCATGTTTACAAGACCTTCAAAGCCTTGAACCTCTGCCATCTCCTCTGAAGCAAGTGAAGCAGAATATTTTTTAAAACATTTTGGAGGGCCTACTTACAAGGCATTAAACAATTATGTGAACAATTCATCATCAGAAAATCTACCCAAATTATAGTTACAATTCCCTTCAACAGCCTCCATCTACTGTAAGATTGTTCTGTACCTGATGCTGCTCATTTGCAAATAGAGGTGGTATTTTCCAAAAGAGGATTGATCAGGCCTGCACACTCATTTCAGCCTCTGGTAGTGTGCAGAGCACTTTAATGCACCAGAGTTCTTACTGGCTCTCGTGTTGTGCTAAACTTGGCAAGGACAAAGTAGCAGCAGCCGAATGTGCCGTGAGGCAGCTCACCCACAGGGAAGGTGTGCATCCAGCGCCTGCGGTTCGACGTCAGCTTCATGGGCATGCGGGACGGGGCGAAGGGGTTGATGAGGGCGCGCTGGGGCGCGTATCCCCCCGGGCGGATGTGCAGCATGGACTCAGCACTGCCCACGTGGAACCTCCCCGGAGCACTGGAGTCACGCTGCTGCGACTCCAGCATGTTCTCAAGGAAATCTAGAGAATACAAAAAGTCAACGTGAGATCGTGCAGGAGCCAAGCACAAGAGAATTAACTGCTCCGGGATATAAAGATTGCCCAGGGTAAGTGGAAATAAGGAGACCTAAGAAATAAGCAGGCAGAGAAGCTGAAAGCAATTCCTATTCAGCCTGAAAGTTACAATGTAAACAAGAACCCAGACAAGAAAAGGTAATATTCCATCTGCCATTACAGTACTGCTGTAAAGCGTAAACTTCTATTAAATGAATCCATTAAAAAACCACTTGCTAAGCCATTTATGAAGAATTACTCAGATCTTTGAGAATTCCTGAGAAATCAAAAGACTGACATAACAAAGTTCAGGATGAGTACCAAAGACATGGCAGAAGCCGCAGCTGAGCCTTGTACACATGCCTTTTCTGTAACACTCACATCTGAGCACTGAAATCAGGGATTACTCCCAGAAGACATGGTACATGATCTCCACAAGACACCAGTTAGTTGTCACTATTTAGTGTAGAACAGAGGTTATTTAGAAAAATATACCAGATGGATAAGTAGTAATTAAAGTGCCCAACAAGTGAAAAACCCTAAGAGAAGGAAGGGCCTCATTTACCATTCTATATTGTCAAATACAACATGTGAAAAACCTCAGTTTCTTTGACTCTTTCCTCCCTGCCAGTCCTAATCCACACAAATCCTCATCCTGCTGAACACCTTCAGCTGGGTCACACAACTATCCTTCAAAGTAAAGGAGTGACAGAAACACCAAAGAAAGGAGTTGTATTAACTGATAGCAGGGGAAAACATGAAAGGTAGATGTAATGTCAAGTACACTGTGTGAGAGCAGTTCCACACCAGTAACTGTGATTCCTGTGACAGGATAAATATGGTATCAGTGTATGATATCAGTGTATGATCAGTGTATGTATGGTATACACTATAGCATGAGAAAAACCATGAAGAGCCTTCAGGGACAGAATTTTACAGAAGATAAAGCAGTTGCAGGAGGAATACAATTTACCTAGAAACGAGCTGGGTTTGTGAAAGATACTGCATTCTGCCTGAGAACAAAATTAAATTGGGAAGGAAGAAAAGGGGAGTGCCAGCACTGCTAACACACTGAGACAGCTCATCAGTACATTGTCAAAAGGAAGGATCCAGAAAGTGAGCCTTAATGACAAATCCCCACAGAGAGATGTTATAAGCAGGGTCCCCCAGGGCTCACTGCTAAGGCCAGTTCTCATTCGACAGATTATAGGTGACCTGGATAATACAAGTTCCTTGTGTATGTCCACATTTGCAGACAGGCACAGGAGAATAGTCAAGTACTGAAAGAAGGCAATAGGCAAGGGAAAAGAGCAAATCAGTGTCAGGACATTTCTATTTAGGACAAGCCATTAAAAAAAAGCAATGGAATTGGACAAGGATGACAAAGGGAGAATGCACACCCAGGTGCAGCTGGAGCTATGGAAAAGCAGTACCATGAGGACCAATACAAGCACCATTTCCACTGTGCTGGCCTGGCAGTGGCCAACACAAACGACCACCTTCTCTCCCCACCAGAGGTACCTTCCCATCTGCCCCAGGCTGACCTCTGGTGCTGGTATAGCCCAAGGAGCTGCTGACTTCACACTGGTGCAGGTGAGGCCGCGGGATCATCAGGATGTTGGAGATCTTGCCCAGAGAGCTGTCATCAGAAGCCTGGCTCCTCACCTCTTCCGGGGGCAGCGTGCGACTCTGCAGGGAGGGGCTGCACGAGACATCGTACGAGCTGGAGCTCTTCCTCGTGCGGCTTTCCCTCTCCCTCACAGACCTGATGAAAGGGATGCCCAGTGACAGGAAAGACAGATTAACCCCCAGGTTATCAGGGGGCTGGAACAGGCCCAAGTCATGCAAAAGACTCAATGCTCAGCAGGTGAACTCAAGAAGAGCCTTACAGGGAAGCCATCACTATCTTTTTTGACTCTTTGGGTAATTTATACTTCTGTGCATCACACAACACAAGAACACTGCAATGCTTCCAGCACAAGGGCTGTGAAAGGGCCTGCTCAACTCCCTGTGCAATCCTACACATACCACACCAACACGTAGAGATGTGGCCTAGAAGATACCAGACCTCAGCCTGCAGCGCCAGCAACGTGCAGCCGTAGGGAAACTACTTGGAATTATGAACTATTTAAATGTGCTGGCATCTTTCAGCATGGGTTCCTACAGGCTGCTCATATTAACATATTAACAAGTGAGTTCACATGCTCAGAGTTAGGCAATACTACTGAAAGAAGCAAAGCAAAAAAAGTACTTCAAAACAAGCTTGTCAATTCCATATTTCTGAAAAAGCACTGAAATTTATAGTTTATTCAATAAATTTGGCCAGGACCTGAGAATAATCAACTTTTCTCCTCAGACAAAAGGGTATGAAATAGTTGAGAACCTGCACTCAGCTTTTCTGTTTCTTCTCCCATTCAGAGAGGCATCATTTTCAGGGAGGATTTCTCACCACTGTTCACCAGTGCATCAAACAATCTATTTCTACAACTCTGTGCAAGTCTACTGTGCAAATACTTTCTTAACCCCCTCGCAGAATCTGCTAGGGAGACTAGCTTTATTCCACTTCAAACAAAATTAAAGATTTAAGGAAAAAATACATTTATGTCTTTTCCTAGACCCCACACACTATTTTAGAAGTAAAATACCAGACAACCAGCCACGAAGATCAGGTACAGATGAAGCTTTCTGTGAGCATGTGGAGATCAATTTTCCTTGTATTTCTCCAAGTATTTTATGTATCAAGCACACATAACATGGCTACTCTAGAACCAGTGCACTCACAAGCCTCTCACCTGAAAGTGGTACAGCGCTGGGCTCTGGATGGGCCTGGCAGTCGGAACACTTGGGCATCATAGGCATCATAATCTACCTGGATAGGCAAGGCATTCTCAGCATCCTTCGGCGCTCCTAATGCTGAAATAAAAATCATACAGCACTGGAACCTCTTTCAAGAATGTTCAAGATATGAAAGTCAGAGTATCCACCTCTCACCCCTAAAGAAAGTATCTATTACAGAAGTATCTATTCCAGAAGAAATCCCAAAGTGTCATGAGCAGAGCAGCTGGAGCAGCTCAATTATCAAAGTTGGTGCCTCTGAATTAGGTTTGCTGAGGCCATAACATCTTTCCCCAATATCCTAAACACTAAATGAGTTAATTGTCAAGATATCAATTGGCACATGCACATTAACATCCCCAGTAACAAATACAGGAAATACTCAAGTATGGGTATGATAGTTTTCTGTAACAATTGTCCCTTCCTTGTGCTGAAGTGTCATTGTCTTACTGCAGCTGTTTGTTAGTTTGGGAGTCAGTGGGACAGATCATTCCAGAACAGAATTACTTACAGGCATCACGATTATTTTTTGCTTTCTCCGTCAATGGCTGGAGGGTCCAACAAAGAAAACGTGAAGTGACCAAAAAAACAAAAAGAAAAAAAGAGAGAGCAAGAGAAAAGACAGATGGAAGGGAAACAGTCAGCATGTTTTAAAGAATCATTCCCAATATGATCAAGCAGACAAGGTTTAGCCTGCTGACTCTGTATGGCAGCCAGACAACTTCAGAAATATTAAATACTGATACTTGGTCACAGACTTGTGTGAAAAACACAATGCTCAACACCTTTCTTCCTCTCCATAGAGTTCTTTGTTACAGAATGAAACTCTAATTTTTATGGTGGCTAAAACATTTGTCACCCAATTTTATCCTAAAAAGGAGAAATCTACAAACTAGCCCCTCATTCACAATCTCTACAACAAACCTGGCAGCTTTGCTTTCACAGCCTTTTAACGCAGAAAGTTAGTGCCAGCTGTTGGAATACTTGCTAGAAAGATTCTGATGCTTGACTAAGAAGAGGTATCTGACAAGCTAGTTGTCTTGGGGTGATTTTATGATAATACTGTATTCCCCTATCATCTGCTTATTGCCCAGAAATGGGTCCCACAGCCTTAAGCTGGGTCCAGAAGACAGGGGAGCGAAGCCAGGCGAATTCTCCAGCATGGTTTGTGTTCAAGGACTCACACACACTCCCCCGTGTTCTCACCGCTGCAGAGCTGAGGAAGCACCTTCCTGCTTTAAGCCAGCCTGTTAGCTGAGGCAAGAGATTTTCCCATACCAAAATCCTCCGGTAACAACTTCTGCCTCTTCCGGAGCTGTTCGGCCTAGCTGTGATCCCAGAACCAGATCATTGGACCCCATGGACTGGCAGGGAGGCTGTGGGGACGCCACATCCCGGCCCCAGACCTCGGGAGGGGCCAAGCCAGCTACAGTGGGAACTCTAAATCCACCAGCTTTCTCCGCATTGAGGAGGTTTAATATTTTAACAGTTATTCCTTTTTTTCTCCTGTGCTGTAGCAGTACAGAGCAGCAAGGAGTCCCCAGGCAGGTGCAAAGGAGGAACTTTACTGACAAAAAACCTGGCCTTTTTATGCCGTTAATCGGTTATCAGTTTACATAGTTTTAAGGCACAACAAACCCAATTTAACTAACCACCATATACCACGTTGCGGGCACGAGACATTCACATGACACACCTCACTTCCTCTATTCTAGCTGAGGCACTCTCCCACAGTCCCTTTCTACTTGGGCTAAGTAACAGGCCAGAGCCAGGATGTTGCCAGGCCTTCTCTTTACAGAGCCTTACCTATTGGTCACACCGTGCCTTGCCAGCACTCTGCTTGCTAAATAAATATCTTTTTTCACTTTCATCCAAGAAATTCCTTTTGTATTTGTAGGGGAGGGAGTGCTGAAACCTGTCTTCTGGGGAGGGAGGACATGTTCCTTCCAGAGCATTTCCCCCTAAACTTGGCTCAAACCGAGACACTAGTAAGAAAATATAAATCAGAAAGATACCCACCTTTCTTCCTGCCAGCTTGATCCGTGGAGTGAAGCTGTTACACAGGAGTTGGCTTTTGGATGTGTAGAAACTGAAAGAAAAAACAGGGCGCCTTTAAAGTGTTCTAAGAGCTCAACACAGTTGGGTTTGCTACACAGTAAACAGACCAGGAACCTGAGTCAGCTATTGGATGGAGAAAATGGGATACCTTTCTGTGCATAAAACAACATATGGAAAACACAGAGGTATGGTTGAGAGAAGCTACTCTTTGCCTAAAGACAGGGCTTTGACACTTGTACAGCCTCAGTCTAGACACTTCTTCATATGCTTAACACCTGCATCGCCCAGTTCATTTTCTTTCTACAGAAAGACATCCACTTCCACTGTGCCATTTACACAACTCTCTCTGATTTGCACAACTGCAGTGACTCACACCAGCTCTTTCAAAACCCTGTCATTTTTGTTATGTTGCATTAATGCCCAGAGTTCTGCAAGAGTAATGTAGTATTTCCTTTGCTCCACAAGGAAAGCAGAGGAAATAAACAGTGAAAGAAGAAAGTGAATTCAAGAGATTATGAGGAGGAAAGCAAAGCAGAAGAGTTTAGCAAAGGCTGACAGAATTACCTACCTATGATTTATCCAGTGTGGAATATTGTAGTCATCACCCATTCGTGAGTCACCAGGGCCACAGCGATTATGGAGCTGTAAGAGTAATTCAGAAGCAACTAATTGTACCCAGCCAGTCACAAAATGAGTAACGTTTGTAGTAGGAACAGAGAGAAGGGAAAAGCAGCCTTACCTTAAAGAGTGGTACAGCATGCAAGGGTTGCTCTCCCATGCATACCAAATCCACACCTATCCCTGTAAACAGACAATAGTAGAGTTCAGCTATCAACCAAGCAGGACTGATGTGCTAAGACAAAACAGACCATCAATTTGAATTAAAGAGCCAATTTGTATTCACATATTTTAAGAGGCAATAGTACTGAAAATGGTAGTCAACGGTCCGATGGTATGGTTACAAACAAGAAGTACCTGTGGGGATATAAGAAATGTTTTTTCTAAACTAATGCAACTCATGCAAGATTATCCTTTATGGGAAAGGTTTGCATGGACAGGTGAAGTTCTCTATCACAAACAAAAGAAATTAAATGCCTGTAAGTACTCTGAAAATCTGCCCATTTCAATATGAAGTGCAGACACAAGTCTTGCAGCTGTAACCCCTCTTCCCAGAGCACACGCGTTACTGTAGATATTTTTTCACAACCAGAAAAAGCTAGATCTTTTCCAAATCTGTGTTTGCCTTCAGAGAGGCTGCAAGCACAGTTATTTACCATTGTCAATCATCCGCTGCTTGGTCAGGATCATGAGGAGCCGATCCACCTCAAACACCCCCACCCCGGGGGTGATCACCACCGACATCTGCCCAGTGCGGTCGAAGTTCCGGTTGATGTAATGCTTGTCAAACACTGCCAGAGAGAATGCAGGAATACTTTAAAAAGACCCTGGATGTTTCTTTTCAGAGCAAGGCAGGTGACCACCTAATACTCCCCTCCTTCACAGTGTTAAGGAAAAAGTAACAGAAGTCCACATCCATTTATTGACAGCTGCTTTAATGGTTCTTCCCCTGTATATTTTTACCCATTGCTCATAACTTACCATTGAATGAAAGATTTATAGCCTCCAGGTAGTTCCCTTGTGCTGAAGTGGAATTGTAACCTGGAGGAAAGCCCTCTGGAAAAGCATTCAGAAGGCAAAAAAACCAAAATCATCATTCCTGTATAGACTAGCTTTATATAATAAAAAAAACCCACAGAAAAATACATCTGTACTAAATACTATTAGTTCAAAAATTACAGACAAAATTGATATTATTAAGTTTCACAGAAAGACCCAGGCAAATTGTTCAGCCAGGAGAGCACTAAGAGGCACAACACCAGACTCCAACTGAAACTGGATAGTTTACTGACAAGCCAAAAAAACCAAACAAAAAAAAAAACCCCAACAACAACAACAAAAAAAAACCCGAATCAAAAAAAGAGAGAGCAAAGGATAAAAGAAGGGACAGGAGGATTCTTGTACCTGCTTGCTCCAGTCGTACCAACACAGGATACTGGATGAAAAGTTTTTTAATGGTCACAAGCAAGGAGGTCCACTCTTCCCGCCTCTCATTCTGAACTACGACTCTAGAAAAAAGATAACCTAATGAGGCCCATGAAAGGAAGTCATGAGGGGAAGTGAGAAGGGGTTAACAAACTATAAGGAAATGCACGAAAGGATGCATCAGGTTGCACAGACACAGTAGGACAAGAGGTGAAGAGAACTGGGAGGAAAACATACTTGTAAAAATCTTCATAAAATCGTCCCTCATGATCCTGACGAATCGATGCACGATGTGTTTCAGGAAATTCATCTGAAATGGAAGGAAAAGCACATCTTATCCCATGCTCTTGTATAGAAATGACTCATCTTTTCCAGCAAGAGGCTATTATTTCCATTAAACCTAAACAAACAAACAAAAACCAACAAAAAAAAATCAAACAGAAAAGCTCCCACCAAACAAACTATAAATATAGTTTTATAAATAGTTGGAGAAATATCAGACCTTCTATACAATATAAAAACTGCTTTTAAACCAAATGACAGCTTGAGTATGATGAGGAAAATTTGTGACATTCTTCTATGTAAGGTTTTCACTGCAGTACTTTCATAACAATCGCTATGTACCTACTGTGTTTCATAGAGAATACTTTGAACATGGCAATTAGAAAAAGAGAAGAAGTCCCTGTCAGCCTGTGACCAACTTTCAACAGAGGAGATAGGTTTAAAAACAGAAACATGAAAACAGAGAATTGGCATACCTATAGATTTTGCTTCATAAAATGTTCTTGAAAATAGAACCACTGTCACTTCATGGCTGCAATTCTTTTCCTGTCCAGGAAGAACAAATGCAAAAAGAAAACCTTAAAAGTCACATTCTGTAGAAAACTGTGTATACACACATATAGTAACACGCTCTCTTCCTACATACCCAGAAACAAAGGTAACTAACAAAAACCAGACTGTGGCATTAATGGATCTGCATTAGTGCTCCATCCACCTCTCTGAAATAACAAAAGGGTCTGTCCTGCAGATTCTGTGCTGCTTGGCTATCTCATATTTACCAGGAACACTCTCCGCTAGTCTCTAAAGAAGCTCCTCCCTGTAGTTGCCAAGATTTTTGTTTAGAAAACAGATAGTTTACATAATTTGTTTATACCTAAAGCAATTTGATATTCTGATGTGTTACTGTTCAGAGAAATGCCCCCAACCATTCCAGAGAAATAAAAAATTAAAACTGAACAATCAACTATTTACCTTCCATTTTGTGAAGAGGTCAGCAAGGAAACCGTTCACAGCTTTCTCAAAGTATAGATCCCCTGCAAAATAAAAATCTCTCAAGCATCAGAAAACAATAGTTACTTCAACTATGGGGCATATCAAACCCTAAGATTCTAGGACAATTATATTTCTTAAAATTATAGCAGCTGTGTGCATAATAAAAGGCAGTATCACTAAAATAACACAATAAAAATATTAAAAAGCATGACTGTTTTATGACAATTAGATTTAAAAGCATCACTTTTTCAGAGGATGTAAACATGACTCTTCCTGCCAGAAGGATCTGACCTTTAGTTCATTTTTCCAACACATTTGCAGCATGCTGGGAAAGCATCTGTACTGTCTTTTAGGCATAGAATGCACAACTGATCCCCTGCTCTGTTTTGAATAGTTGCCCAGTTCCATATGCCTAAACACATGGTCAAAGGAAGTGGCAAGAGGTTTGCTAAAGAATTAAGCCAGAAAAAAAAAATAGGATGACATAGAGAAGTGACTCATTCTTAATGCCTAAAGTTGTAATACTTCCAGCTGAAGTTACCAACTTCCACCAGGGCTGGTGGAAGGCAGGTTTTACTTCCTCAGTAAGCCAATGTCAAAAGAAATCTAAACCATCAAGGTCCTCTTTGCATAGGACTTCCACAAATTTCTGGCTTCAGGATCCACAAATTTGCACCTATTCTCATCACCCAACATGTTCATATCCACAGAAAACCTTTCCAATGCTCACAGTGATTTCATCACTGAGATAATGACACTCAGGCTCTACAGGGACAGAAAAATGATGGCACAGCCAGGGACAGAAATGGGTGGGACTGCAAGTAAGGATCTAAGGCAACACCACAGTAGACCTTAGAGCACTGCTTAGGCCAAAGGCAGGACATTTCAGTTTGCCAGTAGCAGCAGAAATAAATACCAGTGGCAGTTTTCCACTGGGGCAGAAAGGACAGCTGCTACCATCCACATTCACAGGCAGGTTCATTACCTACGCACCATAAATATCAAAATCCCACATTTCACAGCTCATCTGGATAAAAATATAAACCATGGCAGAAGTGGAGCGGAAGACCACCTGCAAAGGAATGAAAGATCTTATTTAAAAAAAAGTACATTCATTAAAAGGCCAAAATGAAGAGGTTAACTACACAGCAAGTTATACAACTGTGGCCCTTGCATCACAGGGAATTTCCCCTCTAACAAGTCATTCCTAGTGCTGCCAGCATAGCAGAGCTGAAGTTTAATAATGATTCCTTGTCCTGAACTTATTGCCATTCTTCACCTTATAACACAGCCAACTCCAACCATCCATACAAATCTGCAGGCAAGATAGAATTACAAAAAACCTTGCAAGTAAAGGAAGTGAAAAACTCCTTTCCCCCTGTTTCCTGAACTCTTACCCGGGTGTCCTCACTGATGTATCCACAAGTGACTTTCTCACTCTTTACCCACAGTTCACCCGCCTGGGCCCTGGAAGAAAAGAAGTGCAGAATATTTGAATATGAAGATTAGAGAACCAGTATTTGAGCAAATAAGGATTGTACCAAAATCTGCACTCAAGGATGACTTATTGGTTAAAACCTGATCTTTAACCCAAAAGATGTCAAATAGCCATTTCCCTCTGCATCTGCACATTTCCTTGTCCCCGCGTGACCCCAACAGCAACTGAAGTACCCCCTCTAAACTATTATTACAGCTTGGGAAGGGGAGAGATATTCTAAGAGATAAAATTATTTGGCCCTGATCAGAGACCACGAGTGTAGCTGGCTGCCCTGCTATTGGTTTCTTTCACCCCACATCAGATAGAAGCCTTTCCCCACCCCATGGTGCAGACAGAGGTCTGCAGATGAGTAAGAGAACAATGAGACATAAAGGATTTTCCAGAGAAGCGTCTCCAGTTGGATACTTAGAACTCATGAAGCTAAAGCAATAAGTAACAGTAAGCCCACAGAGGAGGTACTCACCTGATACCTGCAAATTCGACTTTTTGGGTGACATATGCACACGTGCTGACCTAGGAAAGAAGAGTTACATGTGTTAGAAAAAGAGCAGGAGCAGAGTGCGTAGAATAATGAACAAAAAAACCACTTGCACTCAAACACATGATTTTTACAAGAGAAGTCACAAAATCAATCCAGAGTAGTTACTACTAATAGCTCAGCCTACAGAACCTCTGTAGTAGACAACAGAAAATCACGTTTTAACACACAAAAACTCTTAACTCTAATTTGCCTAATCACTGCACTTAGAGGAGCCAAAGACTGTGCTTCAGACATGCAGGCCGAAAATATTCTAGTAGCTGCTTATTAAGTGGTACTCTCAGGGAGGGGACACTTCAGCATACTTCTACTTGAAAAACATTTGGATTCAATTCCTTCCAAATGTAGTAAATCATTAAAATTCAGAACATAAGCAAAAAAACTTTCAACAGCATTTTCAATGCCCAAGGCAGTAATCAACATTATAGCAGTGAAGTAGGAAACGATGGGATTTGTTTTTCTACAACATATTTACATCCATTTCTCCAACTCTGATGTGCCACTCACAGCACAAGATCCTCAGGATCTGCTGACACTTTGTCTTCAATTTTCTACATTTTGTAAAGCACTTATTTTCTTTCACAGCAAGCAAAATAAAAGGTACATCACCTGCATCCTGAACAAGGGCAACAGGGGCCTTACCAAACTCTTCTTCAGTCGCCACATATCCCCACGCCCAATATACTGATCTTTAAATGTCAGCTCCACCAAGTCCAAGGTCACCTCCTGGGAAATGGATGAAAAACAGCGCTTAGATTTTACTGGTTGTTTTTAACTAGGGCCCACCAATCTGTTCACTTAACAACCAAATGTTACAAGAAGGGCCATTCAAAAGCAAGTCAATATCCCTAAAATTGCAAGATAAAAAGGGAAGCCCATACAAATAAATACCAAAGTTGTGCATGTACCTCAACTACTGTGAGCTGCAAAACATTGAACAATGCGACCAGAAAAAGCCCAAGGACTAAATCTGTACTATGAGTTTCAGTGCAGATTGGAAGCTCAAATAAAACAAATTACTGCAATTGTTCATGACATTAAGGAAGCCCCATTTCCTGTAGATTTTTGTATTGCGCAGAATGTAAGTTCTGACCACAGCTCTTTTAAGAGTTGGGACATTTACAGGAAATGCCTCTCTGTAAGAGGCTCTGTGGTATCAAATAATGCAAATCCAGGCCATGGCTCTTCTTTTGACTAGGACACTTTTTGTTTCTCTTTACTCTGCCTGGTCCTCATGAATTTCTGAAATTTAAAGATATGTGAGATGTCTACATTTCTACCAAGCTCTGTTGAAGCTGGAGCATAGAGTTCAAAAAGAGAGCAGAGATGATAGGGAGAGAAGAGACACATAACAAACCAGCAAATAATTCAAAAGTCTACAGCTCATTTTCTTAAGGAAGAAGACTAAATATCTTTCAATTTAAAAAAAAAAGCCTTTCTTTTCCCCAGACTACTGTAGATGGAAAGTCACAGGACTCTGATTTGAGTCAAGTGATGAAACATGGAAAAAAGTGGCAAAACCACACACCTTTGGGTCAACAACATTGACATGGACATCCTGGTACGGCCGCAGGCGGAACACTTGTGCAACTGTCTGATCCACACTTATCGTTTCTGCCGCAGAAGAATGAAAAAGGACAGAAGAGAAGTTAATGTTCCCAAAAGGTTTCAAGGGCTTTAGAGGTACAAAATCAACACAGTGAGACTGTCATGAAACACAAATTTTGGGCTAAAAAGCCAAGTTTGTTTAAACCATATCTCACATTACTCAAACAAAAGCAGATTAAGAACTAACTGTTCATTTTCTGTTAAAATCCTAATGCTTCCCTTGCTAAACAGATAAAGCATTGATTTTCTTATGAAAGTAAAATACACACATCAGCCAGTCGCAGGTACAGCCCAGTCATGTAACCCTTCCTATGATTTTACTGTGCATAAGTCTAGAGTTTTACCTTTCTGCAAATCTTCCTTAAGTGATTTCACTTGTAGAAGCAGGGGACTGGCATAGAGAAGAGAAAAAAGGCAGACAAGTTAGAGATACCAACAGTCTCTCTGATAAATCATACGCTCAAAAAACATTTAGTAACATGGACCATACGATAAGCTAAAGAGAAACATTAATATTTTCTAGAAAGCTTCATATACCATCCTCTCCACTGGTCACTCTGTCTCTTTCCTTACACTCTTTATAAGGTACTCTTGAGGTAAAGATGATATTATAAATGGGGAATTAGGTCACACAAAAACTTCTCAGAACCTCACACAAGTGTACTGCTGCTTTTCAGATACAGGCTGCAGGATGAACAGGTTCATACAACAAGGCAACAAAACTTATTTGCCTAGGATATACTATAGGACAGAAGAATAATCCTTAGATAACAGCAGATGTAGGAAGAGGATACAGACATTGTAGATTCTAGATTCAGGTGCTATTTGGCCTATGGAAGATCAGCAAACTAACACCAAACACAAAGATTTCCACAAACTTTAAGGAAGCACTCTTGCTAAAGTTAACCTCGTTACTTCTCTTTAGGCAGAAAAAAATCATGGCAGCATCCTGAAGCAAAGTTCTATCAGCCCTAAGAGCCTCTCAGTCTAGAAACCACTACACATGAACAGATCCTTTCAGTGCTCCAACCTGACTGATATCAGCAAAGAGAATTCACCTGTATTCATCATTGGGATGTGCAATTTCCACAACATCTCCCAGCTTGATTTGAAGAAATACTTTAGGATTCACCACCAGTTCATCATCTACAAGACATAAATGAATGAGGGCAGTGAACAGATATATACTAAACACAGACAACTGCATGTTTGCATACAATAGCTCAGTATGCATAAATACACCAAACCAAGATGAACATATCAGCAAAATGCTTTCCATTCACCACATGACAGGATCCCTACCCAGCCACTTCAGATCAGCCACTCTTGCAGGCACAAACAATTCAAATAACAGAACTTTCACAAAAGAAGTGTTCAGCAAAAGACTGTGTCTTATTTGGGAAACCAGAATCAACTTTTGTACTTTTCATACAACAAACACCAGCAGGAAAGTAGACAGCTACAGAATCTCAACAAGGTTTATCAACATGCTGTAAGCCTAGAAGTAGGGAGCAGTCAAATCAGTAGCACTGTTATTAGTGCTCAGAACCACATCTACATGCAGTCATAAGTCACTGACGTACATATGACTCCTTAGGGTGACTGAAACACCAGATTAAATTTTGCAACAAAAAGGGAGGAAGTAAAAATAAAGCAATTTTATTTTTAGATGCAATGTTGCTCTCTTCCAATAAACGTTCATTTATTTTGCTGTATCCTGCTATTAGAAAGAGCTTTCCAAACTCTGGCTGGCAATACTGCTTGTTACATCACAGTTCCATCTTCACTCTTTTGTTAAAATGATCGCTAAAACAATCGCTTGCAATTGAGTGTTGGTCTCACTGTTACGAACTAGGAGATACTGACCACTGCCTCCAAACCCCTTCTTATGTATGACGAGCTTGTACACCTTGTTAGTTCTCATCTTGAGCTCCAGTTCTTCTCAGCTGCTTCGAGCCAAGACGGTTGAAGGCATCTTGCATATCTAACATAGAAATGAAAGCAATCACAGATCTGTTGTCAATACAAAACGATTCTCTATGTTCTGCGCGTGAATACAGCACGTCGTCCCGGCCGATTTCACCGCAGCGCGGCAGAGCTGCGCCCAGCAGAGGGGAGTGCAGGGCAGCTACGGGTACAGGCACAAGGAGAGAGGAACCTAAAAGCGTGCTTTCCAAATAGTTTAAAGGGTTGAGCTTACAGATGTGCTTGGCAGAAAGTCAATCAACGAGCTACAGAGTTGTGGTGGAAAAAAACCCGTACAACCAAAATTTGTTAAACTCTGTAACTTGGAACTGATGCGAGTCTGGAAAGAAGCGCCGCTTGGTGCTGCGAGCCGGCAGAGCCGCACCGGGAACGCCACAAAGAGCAGGGCCGGAGCTGAGAGCAAACAAACGTGAGCAGTTACAGTCCAGCTCCCGTGCCTGCAGTCATTAACCCGCTATGAAACCGCGGCGTTCATTCGGCTGCTTATAAAGGAAAGAGAAGCGCAGCGAGATACCCGAGTTCCTACCCGGAGCAGCGGCGAGAGGCGATCTGGCACAGGGGGCCCCCCCCAGGGTCCTCAGCCGCACGGGGGGCAGTAGCGCAGAGCGAGCAGCGCGGCAGCTCACACCAGAGCCCCGGGGGAGGGACGCCGGGAGGAACGGCGCAGTCCGGGCGTGAAGGGAGCTCGAACGTCTTAACGCTTCGTGCCGCCCGCAGCCGCCGCGGGCCGAAGCAGCCCCAGGGCAGCGCGGCCGGGGCCAGCCGTGCCCTGGCAGAGCAGAGCAGAGCAGAGCAGAGCAGAGCAGAGCGCAGCCCCGGCCCTGCCCGCGAAGCGTCCGAGCGCGGGACCCTCACCTGGCAGCGCGCGTCCCACCGCTCCCGCGGGCAGCGCGCAGCACTTCCGCGTCCGGGGCCGCGCACCACGTGACAGCAGCACCCCGCCGCGGGCAGGAGCGGGGCGGGACGCGCCCACCGCGGGGCGGGGCCGCGGGACACCGGGCCGGTGAAGAGGCGTGGCCGCGGGGGCGGAGCGGGCGGGGCCGGAGGCGGGGCCGGAGCAACGGCTGCCGGGGCCGTGCGCGCGGCGGTCCCGGATACGGAAGTGATGCGCGCGGGGCGGGGCGGGGCGGGAGCGCAGCAGCGGGGCCGGCGGCTGCAGCCGCTCAGGTAACGGGACCGGGCGCGGGGCGGGGCGCGGGGGTGTCCCGGCGCGGGTCCGCCTCTCCCGCCCGCCGCCGCCGGCTGGGAGTTGGACCGGGGACCGAGTGGCCGGCGAGGGCTCTGCCCAGTCCGTGTGCGGCGGGGGATCTGCTGGGCCGAGCCTGCGCCCTGCCGGCACCGGGGGAAGATACCGGCGGTTCTAGAATTACCGAGAGCGGCGGTCTCCGGTGCGCTGCCGCAGGGCGGGCGCGGACCCTCGGGGGCGGCCGGTGCCGGGGCTCGGGGCCGAGTCCGTCGGCGCTGCTGCGGCGCTTGGAACAAAGGGTCGCCCCCAGTCCTGGCCGCGGCTGGGCTGGGCAGCATTGCTGGAGGGTGATGGTCTCCCGGGGACGAGTGACCTCGCGTGGTCCCAGGAGGCTGGCGCGAGTTTCACCTGTTTCTGTACAGGCTGCTCTTGCCTAAGGAGCAGAGATCAACTCTCGGCTGATCAGCCCGTGTTTTGGTAAACTGAGTAACTGATGCTCCTCTAAAGGCCTGGCTTAGCCCATTCCTCTCCGTGAGCCTTCAGGAGGGTTTTGACGGCGGCGTTTTCACGTCGGGGTTTTCCCGATGCCGGCAGGAGCGGTGTCAGGTCAGCGGGAACTCCTCTGCTGTGTTCACAGCGCAGCAGCCGCGCACCGCGGTGCTCTGTTCTGGGCTGGAGAGGATCCGGGGACCGGGGCTGTGTCCTGGCACAGGGCATCCTCTGTACTGTGTGTCAGGTGCTCACGCGAGGCACAGTCTGCTGGCTGATGGCTTAGAAAGTGTTCGTTTGAGGCAAAGCATAAGAAGAAAAGTTTGAGCTTTTTTCCAAGGACTAGAAACTCATGAAAATCCCAGGAAATCAAACGATGCTTTAGTTTTAGTGAAGGAGTAGGATGTCTAATACAAGCCCCAGTGATTTGCTTTATAACCTCTTCTCAGGTTTTTCAGAAGATGTCGTTAAATCTGCAGGGAGATGTTTGAATGTGAAAATGAGGCCTGGGAATATCTATTTGTCTCTATTCTCTTCTTTCGTTCATGAAGCATTTCCTTAGATACTGAAATGTTTCTCAGCTCCTTTCTTAAAGACATATTTGGAAGTATCTTTCTTAAACATATATACTTGAATCTTGAGGAATTAAGCTTTTCCTTTTCATTTAGTCCAGGAGTTGGACTTAAGTGATCCTTGCTTGAGAATCCCTTCCAGCTCAGGATTTTCTGTGATTAATCCTATTTACATTGGTTGATTGAACATGGCTCTTATTTTTAGGATAAACTGAAAAGCTCAGGACAGCTGATCTTCAAGAGCCCTGATGCTCTCATCTGGGGTGGAGTCTCTCCTTGATTCTTCTGTGTCTGCCGTAATAGAGGAGCTGTACACTGGACTGCCCGAGAGCATCTCCACGGAACTCATGGCAGTACCGGGGCCCAGCCTCGGATTAGATGCACAGTCTGATGGGCCAGTACCCGTGCTAGCACACAGGGATGGGCCATGGACTTCTGCAGTAGGAAACTTTTGCCAGAAGACAGAGGATTTGGGTGATATGCTCGAGATGATTTCTCACAGGCCAGCAGAATCCTTTCCTGAAGAATTACTACAGGCTGGAGACCTTGAAGAGGATGAAAAAACCAGAAAAAGACACTTTAGGAAATTAGACTATTCTAGTGATGGGTACCAGAAAGAAGATGAAGAGGCACAAGGTGCTGAGGACCGTCATGCTGAATGTTGTCCTTTAACTCTGGGGGAAAGTTGGTCAGAACAAGTAAGTGAATGCAGAAATGAATCCCTGCGTGATAATTTGAATTTAGGGTTAGAGTCACTAGGCAGTGGGTTTGGCTATGGGTTTCCTGGTTCTTTTTTGTGTCTTGTAGTTCAGAATCATAGAATGGTTTGGTTGGAAGAGGACCAGCCTCTTGGTTTTGAGAGGTTGGTTTGTTCCAACCCCCAGGCCCATGCCATTCCACTAGACTAGGTTGCTCAGAGCCCCGTCCAGCCTGGCCTTGGACATGTCCAGGGTGTGTGTCTGTGTCTGTGTGTGTCAGTATCTGGATTATCGTGGGTCCAGTGAAAAATTAGATTGTAGTTCAGTAGACCAGCAGCATTTTAAAATATCAAGGTTTTCACTTTCTTACTGTTGGAATGGTGTAAGGCAGATATGTAACAGAACAAGGTGCACAGGTGAGTGTTTTACCTTAATTATTGGGTGTTGCGTAATGCCAAAATAATTTGTGTGTTTAATACAAATTTTGATATGTTTGATTTATCTGAAAGTTAGTGAAATTAAAATAATTAAATTATTTATAGTCATTCCGTTTTCCCAGATGAATTTTCACATATTTCTAAATGCAGGTAGTTTGGTTGTGGGATCATGGTTTGGTGTTTTTGCTGGCAGACCTAGGTCATCTGTTCCTGGGTTTGTGGTTTTGAGCTCAGGCAAGGAGTAGAAGAAGGTAGGTTCTAATAGAAGCAGAAAATGCACACATCTTCCCAGAAGTCTAGTGGTAATGGTTTGGGGATGTGAGCTAGACTTGAAGACTGGATTACTCTTTTCATTCCAATTTTCAGCTATTTGCATTTTAAGCTATGTACTTTTATTTTATTTTTTATTATTATAATTTTAAAATTTTATTTTACTTTTATTTTAGCTGCCACATCACAAGACTTTATTGCTGCTAAGTACATGTGTTTTGGGGATACATCGTTAGTGCTTGTGTGAAGCACTTGCAATGCAAGGCTGCCTCTGGCCAAGGCTAATATGTCTGGAGATTTCTTAGTGAATTTCTTATTCTGAACTAACTCAGCTGAGCAGATACCAGTCACTGTGACATGTCACACTTCAGAAAATCCAATAATTTCCACTGATATTTCTGTCTTGTTTCAGGAGAACGCTCACTTAAACCAGCAAGAGGCAGAGTCTTTGAGAACCTGTTGCACTGAAATTGCAGGATCTCTGAGGAACACAGGTAGTTATTTTAGCTGTACATCACTATTCAGCCCCTGCTTCTCTCCCAGTTATTTATTGCTGATTTAAAATGGATGGGTGATTGTGGGATGGCTCCTTTATTTTGTTTTAGGGTAGAAAATATTACCCTGTGTAGCTATAACAATATCAAAACTTAATGCTTTACTTTCTCCTGGCAGTTTATGTACTTGCCTGAAGACTTTTTCTGTAGAAGATGTGGTTTAGGTATTTGTTTCAAATACTTACTTATTCCAAAGCAGAAGAGGTTGTTAGTAGCCGATGTTTTACATTTCCTTTTGTTTCAAAGATGGAGTATATGAGAGCAGTGATAACATACATATAGAATAGTATTACGCATTCATTTTTGAGTGTTCTAAAAAGCAAATTAAAAGTGCAGAATCTAAAGAAAGAGGACAGCTAAACTAATTATTAATTTCATTATGATCCTCCATAATCTTCTAGCTTCAAGTACTTTGGTCACTTTGCCTGCATCTAGTAATTATTTTCTCTCTCCCTCCCTGCTATCTTTACCTAAATTTGTATTTAGCTGACGAATGCCATCTAGTCTTGGTGCTTACTAGAAAATAGGGAAAAGATCTGCAGAAGTCTGAGTAAATATGAGTAAAAAGTTTGGAGTATGAAGATACAGTAACTGTAATTTTTTTTAATTAGCACCTTCTTTGTGATTTTACAGAAAAAGTTTATGAATAATCCTAATTGCTTGGGCAGATGAGATATGTCTTGTTTTCCTATGGATGAGGTACTGACAGACATGTCTTCAAGAAAGAAGAAATGGAAATGGCCACTCAATGCACAGCCATATTTCTAGGCTGGAGCAGATCAAGTCCCAAACTATGTTGAGTTTTGATGTTACAAATAATTATTATTATGTTGGCCATGGCTTGTTGTGTGTTAAGTTACGGGACCTGCATTCACCTAGCTTGATATTAGAGGAATCTGAAATATACAGGACTTGGAATGCCTGCTGCTCATGGGAATGTCTGTATTGAAAACGATTGTTTATTACCTTAGCTTTGTGGTGAAGAAGTTTGTTTTTTCCTCTAAAGACTTGTAGTAAAATTGTTAGCATCAATTCTCACTTTTAAGAATATTTTGGTAACCAGCACTGCAAGGAGTGTTGTGTACAACACCAAAAGGTACTTAGTAAGCTGAATGCCTTCTAAATTTAGTATATGGTTCTGATTTGCTTTATTTTTTTCTTATGCAGAAGAAAACCAAACAAATGTTCAGGTGACAGCTGAAACTCTGACAAAGCTCACTGAAGAAGTACAAGGTATGAAGGCTGATGGGACTAGGATATTTAGTAAAGCAGGATACAGGAGTGACAGAGTGAGTAAAGGTCTTCCACCTGAGAGCAATCAATGCCCAGATGTAGACACAGTCATGGCCAGAGCTGGGGCTTCAGAAACCAGCATCTTAGATTTTTTAGAGCCTTTAAAAGTCACGGACATTGGAGCAGCTGTAGATCCTCCACAAGAAACAAATGACTATAGTGGGTCAAAATCCCATACTGCCCTGCCGTTGAGAACAGTGGGGAATGGTGTATCTCTTTTGGAGATTCGAGAAGAAAAGTTACCCAGACAAAATCCTCTTAATGAATTCAGTACGTCATTTGCCAATTGCCAGACTTGTCAGCAGGATGAAGAAAATGAAGCTTATGACTTCTTTAAGGGTCCTGTACATAAACAAAATGAACCTCTTGGGTTGTTCTCAGTAGAAAGCTGTAGAACACTCTCCACACAAAGTTCTGAAGTTTTATGTCCGGTTCTGAAAAGCAAATGTTATCTGGACTTTGGAAATATGCCACTAGAAAGCAGTTCTGCACTTCATGGAATTATCAATGAAACCCCCCAGAAGTACCTTCCCCAAGACATCGAACATCATGCTCTTTATGATCATGGAACTGGGTTTGTAGAAAACCAAACCTCCACACCTGTACCAGTAGAGCAGATCTCCATGGTAAGGAACGAAGGATTATCTAGTGCAAAAAATGATCCTAGGGAATTTAGTGCCACTATAGGAAAATCATACTGCTCTGAACCTGAAGAGGCTGCTGGAGTCTGGAGAAAAATTGTTGTGGGAGATAACATTGAAATTTGTAGCTGGCCTGAAGCTCAAGAGGTTGCTAATTCTGAACACTTTCATTCTTCAGCATTTAGTTCTGTTTCTTCATCTCCTGAGGAGTTCTCAAAAGAAAAATCTAAAATATTCCCATCAGAAGGTGATAAGTTGAAAAAGGACCAGTGGCAATTCTGTGTCAGTGACCCATGCAAGGATGATATACAAGAAAATCGTTTGTGGGTGGAAACAAGTAATGTTGCTTGCCACGAAACTGGGCAGAGAGACATATGCTTTTATAGTACTGCCAGTAAAATTCCTCCTCTCAGTAACCACAGCTGTCTTGATCTTAGTACCAAGCTAGAAAAAGACTCACCCAAGGCACAACTGCTTGAAAAGGAATCTGAGAGCCATACAACATCAGAAGAGTTGTCTGGTGGTTTAGTTGGAGCTGCAGAAGCTGATAGTAGTGACAGCTTATCCACTGGGAACAAAACGGATTTGTTTTATACACTAAAAACTCTACCTCCTGTTTTACAAAAATCAAGAGAAGCTCATTATAGTGAGCGTCTTCCTTGTACTACTAATGAAGTTTCATGCAGGGACAAGGCTTGGGATAATCTGTCTGGAAAAGAATCACTTGGTGCTTCTGGAACAACAGTGGAACGAGTTGCTGAAGTTTTGCTTCATAAAGACAAATGCAAGTGTTCAGTAAGTTCCAGGACTTTTGATAACCCTAACACAGCAAGCAGAGTATCCCAAATGAACATAAAATCTTCTGCAGGAAATATGGAGAGAGTGGTCACTGGTTTAGAAAACAAACATTGTCACACATGGAATTGTAATAATCAGAGTATAAAAAAACAGTGTACAGCTGCCAGTACTTCCTGTATTTTATCAGGGAGTACACATGTGGATGAAGTTTTCCTGAACAGTCATTCTTTTGGTGTTGAAGTTGATAAGATTGAAGAAAATTATGATTTGGAAGGAGAGTCTTCATCAGGATATAACAGTAAAGAGGCAATCATCTTTCCAGATGCACATGCCCCTTTGGCATGTGGATCTTTTCTTTGTAAAAATGACTGGGGCAACAGAGGTATAGCTGTGCATGGGATAAATGACATTCCCACAGGAAAAACCATGTTTTGCTCAGCATATACTGCAGAGAAGTCTACTGCTACCTTGGCAAGAGATGAGATTTCAAATAAGAATATGGACGTTGTGGAACAATTGGATCTTTGTGAAGTAACGGGCAGTGAAATTGTTTGTGACAGAGATGAGGCAAAAGAACAGCTTGGCACATGGGCTTCCCAGACAGATGAATTTGATAAAACAAGAGCTGTGGATTCCCCAAATGCCCCTGAAGGCAATCAGAAAAATAAGACTAGTGAACAGCTACTAGTCAGATATTTGAACAAAAACACCTGTGCGCATAATTTTGGATTTTACAACTCTCTGTTAGGCCCATGGAAGAGAGAACTCGACACATGTGAGCAGGAAGAAATGCCATTGCTCACAGCTGATCTCTCTGGGTGTAGTACTTCAGCCTGTGATCCGTGCCCATCACTTGACAATGTGAACATTCCAACACAACATCCTGGCCAAACAGAAGAGGCTCTTTGTCCAATGGGATATCAGTTTCATCCGTGTCAGAGTGAATTTGATGGCCAAGTGCTGGGCAGTGAGCAACATTTAGAAAGTTTAACTAACCAAACAAACACTGGCTTACAAACCATGGGTGGTTCTGTGGAAAGAGACGAAACTGGTCCTAATCACAGTGAAGAGATTCTGCTAAAAACAGGTGGTAACCTGCCTCTGTTAGACCATATATATGCGAGAGAAGCCAGGTTTGAAGGAGCTCTACAAGAGAATGTAATGGGTTTGGGCTCTTTAATTGGTGTGAAAAATGAAGATTCTTCAGGATGCCTGTGCTCCATCAGTGGTCTAACTGAAGAGAATACAGTCAGACTACAAGAACATGAGAACAGATGTGAAAGAAACAATAAAGGAACTCTTGAAGAAAACTTTTCTGATGACAAACCACATTGCTCACAGCATGCTCGTTTTATCAAATGTGCAAAAGAGAAAGCAGAGCTGGTGTTTGCAGAAAACAAAATGGAGCAATCTTTGCCAAAGATGAAGTGGTTAGTAGAGAACCAGGAAAATACAATTAGTGCCCAATTTTTGCCCATTTCATCAATTCATGAGAGTCTTTCATACAAGCCAGAAAATAGTAATGTGCTTTCAGATATGGAAAACAGAGAAAGTCTGAGTATAAATCCTACTGTAAATAACTCTTGCCCACAGTTAACTTTTGGGCCTGGTAAAGAAACTGATGCTCAAAGGGGCATTGGTCCATCTCATTTTGGAAAGTTTGACATCCGAGAATCTTCTCTTGAGACTCAGGTGGATTCAGAAACTGTGTCACCTCTGAGCTCTCACATCTCTCTGCCTGAGAAAGAAAGGCTGTGTATGTCACCTGAGAGTATACAAAGAGATAATAGTGATTCATCTTCAGCTGAAGTTTTTAGCAAAGATACTTCAATGACAAAAATTCTTTCTGTTACAATTTCCGTTAAGAAAAAATCCAGCAATATTGAGGTTCCATCTTCAGGGAGTGAATCGGCAGCTGGCTCTCTGAATGGTGCCAAAAGCTCAAGAGTTTGTGCCCACAGTAAAGAAAGTCTCAAAGCTGAGGGGCTTTGCATGCCACCTGTGAAAGACATGGATGTGAGCTCGCCAAAAAGTCCTCCTGGTGAAAAGAAGTTTAAGAATACAGATAAGCCAGAAAATATAAATGTGCTTTCAGATACAGAAAAGAAAGAAAGTCTACATATAAATGCTATCCTAAATAACTCTTGCCCACAGTTAACTTTTGAGTCTGATAAAGAAACTGATGGTCAAAGGGGTATTCGTGCATCCCATTCGGAAAAGTTTGACATCCAAGAAACTTTTAATAAGACTCGGGTGGATTCAGAAACAATGCCAGCTCTGCACTCTCACATCTGTCTGCCTGAGAAAGAAAAGCTGTGTATGTCACCTGAGAATGCACAAAGAGATGTTTCATCTTCAGACAAAAAATTTTGCAAAGATACTTCAATGACAAAAATTCTTTCTGTAACAATTTCCGTTAAGAAAAAATCCAGCAATATTGAGGTTCCATCTTCAAGGAATGAATTGGCAGCTGGCTCTCTGAATGGTGCCAAAAGCTCAAGAGTTTGTGCCCATAGCAAAGAAAGTCTGAAAGCTGAGGGGCTTTGCACGCCACCTGTGAAAGACATGGAAGTGAGCTTGCCAAAAAGTCCTCCCAGTGAAGAGAAGTTTAAGAATACCTGTGTAGAAGAGAAGGTAGGAAAACAGGTAGCCTCTAGAAGAAGGTTGCCCAAAGATTGTCCATGGGCCTTGTTGGAAGATTATAAAGAGTCTGGTAGCAAAATAGTCCCCCTCAGGACTGAGAATTTTGGAAAGGTTTTGGAAGAAATCCCAAGATCCAAACTGAATAATATTTCAGAAGAAAGAAAAAAAAATAGAAACCTCCCAAACTTAGCAGGTGCCAGTGTACTTTCAGAAACTGTGCATGATTGTCAGGCTGGAGTTGTATCTGACACAGAGGCTGCCCCAGAACTGCAGGATGATACAACGCCCACATTTTCTCCACCTCTGAGCACACTATCAGGCAGTTGCAAAGAACCATCCCCAAACTGTGTGGTTTGCAGTGAAGCGTGTGTGCCTTACAAATTAAATGCACCAAGCAAAGATAATGTAAAGGAGGTACCAGAAGGCCAGGATAAAGTACCAACTCATGCAGTTTGCAAGGAAAATGAGGCTTTAGGTTCAGAGAGACTTGATCAAATAGAGGAATGTCAAGTACTTCAACAAAAGAAGTATGGAAAGATGGAAGTACATCAGTTGGACAAGGCACAACAAGAACAGAAGTTAGAACATCAGGAGAAAGCAAAAATCATACTGCAACCAAGTGTGTTGCACAGTTCTGAACTCTTAGGCAGCTCTTCAGCTGAGTTGGTGACATCTAGAAATAGGAAGTTAGGAGGCTCTTCAGAGGAAATTTTTGCTGTCAGAGGCAGTGAAAGTAAACCATGTAGCACTTTACAAGAAGTTAAAAGGCCAAAGATTACCACAGATTTTATTAGTTCACAGTTTTTGGAGACTCAGGATTCAGAAATGGAAAACCTGAACCTTAATTTAGGGTATGATGGGATCCCTGGTGCCTTTGGAACTACTAATAAACAAAGAGGAACTACAAATAAACTAAGAGGACCTCTTCCATTAAAAATACAACCTGGAAGAACATGCAAAAAAGTTCCCACATTGTATCAGCTAAAAACCGTAAGAAAAATCAAAAAAATTAAAAGTTCACCTTTCTCTGAGATTCCCCTGGAAATATTCCCTAAACAGGAAAACACACTTCTGGAATCTTTGTACTTTCCATGTAAACCACCAACAGTGGAAAAGGAAACAGCCACGAGATTTGCGCATATGCCAAGGCAGAGGGCCAAGACATGCAGTTCGTTGAACAGCTTGAGATTTAGAAAATGTACCAAAGAACCAGCATTGTTGAGCAAGTTGTCTGTAATGGCCAGCAAGCTCCTGGCCCCTGCCAAAAGCAGCCGTAACTTAGAACCTCTGCCATATTCTTCTGAAATTCTTCCACTGGGTGACAGGTACAGCCAATGTAGATCTAAAAATCTCTTGGAAGCCTTTTCTTGCATTGACAGGAACGTACACTCACGCTGGGCTGGCAGCTGGTGCACCAAGATGTTCAGCTTTCAGCCTTTGGCACTTTATCCTGTAGAAACTACCAAAATACTTTCTTCAGACTTAAGCCACAAGCCTCCAACCTCTTTATTGGACACCTCAGTTTTCCCAATTTCTTTTCACATAAAATTGGACTCCAGTCCTGTGAGAGACCTCAGAGGGATTACATCCCAGCACTCTGTACATCACAGACCAGTTTTCAGAGAAATGCCAGCACCAGCTTCAAAGTGGACTTTGTCTTTTCTTCTGTCTCAGAGCTGTTCAGATACAACAGCTTTCAAGGAAGATTCCAGTGTGAATAATGAGCTTCATTCCTCTCACTCCACAACAACCCCAAGGACTGTTGCTGCTCATCCCGACCCTGGAAGAAATGCTGTAGTTGGAAGAAGAGGAGGTTGTTCTACGCTTGGCCTTCACACAGTGTTAGCACTTTCTTCTCCTGGATGTTACAGGATTTGGACAAGAAAAAGAAACTTAACCAGTCATATTCCTACCATCCAGAGACTATTTATATCCCAGTTCACACAGGGTTTGAAAGGGGACAGGTATCCAATGTGTGTATCCGATGACCTCGTCTCCTCGTTGCCATACTCATTGGGCAGGGTATTATCCATATGGAGTCAACATGGTCCTTCTGCCCATCCTTCTGAAATCACTCCTCTCCATTCCAATCACTGCAAGTGGCAGCCAAGTGTGGGCATCGAAAACAGGTAAAACCCATCAGCTTATTTCTGAGATTAATTATGTACAGGGTATATACTTGCTCCTTTCTGGGAGGGAGAGGGTAATTGCAGCTTGCACTGGAGGGTCAGTTTCCCCTGTTCCAGATCAACACGTTCTGCTCCAGGAATGACTCAACGTGGAAGATCCTTTCTTACAGAACAGTCTGTTAGCTGAATTTAAATATATTTGCCTTCACTTCTTGAATACTGTCCTGTTTTGGCAGAATGGCTAACTCTATTTTCTTCTCCCTTGCAAAATATACACACCATGCATCAGAGTATATAATGCAAAAGGTGAGCTACTTCATTAGGTCTATTCAGAGTGACTGCAGAGGAACTGGATTTCTGAGGTAGGAAAGTTTTTTTCAGAGGTCTGAGCCATAAATACCCCTTGGATCCACTGTAAAATGCTCGATGTCAGGTTAGGAAGAATCGTAAAGGGTGGGGGGGTGTCATTCAGTTACATTTTAAATTGTATTCCATGACCATTCTATGCTAATTGAAACCTCTTTATGCATGCTGTTGCTTTTCATATGTGATGTTGGCACAAGCAAACGTAGCTCCAGTTAACATTGGTAATTAATTTTTTTAGCGTGTCAGTCTTGTTATGAGTGGGAAGATCACTGAAATCTACTTTGCTATGAGCATTTAAGATCATTTTACTAATAAAAAGAATGAAGTAAGAAGCTCCTAGCTCTGTTACAGGATTTTTGCATGCCCTTGAGCAAAGATTTTGCCCTTTGCCCTCCGTAACATAGGGCAGTTCAGTCCCTGATTTCATTGCCTTGCTGTTCCTGGACAGAGAGCTCATGAGCCCTATAGCAAAGTCTATTTGATTGTTTTGATTAATGTGGCAGTCTGTAGAGAACTGTTGAATTTAGCCTATGTCACAGATAGACATAGTGTAAGCAAAAATCTTGCCAGATAACTAATGCTGCACTTTGCTTTGTATAAATGGATAACATACCTAAAAGTTTATCACTTGTTATTATAAATTCTAATGCCTGCCAAAGGTGTGAGTGAGCTTATGATAGCACTGCTCCATTCTGGAGTTGTCTGCACTAAAAGAATTAAGTTGAATAATGTCATAGAGACAACTTGCAGCACATTCTATGGGACTTGCTTCCATTTTCATTCCATACTCTGGAGTGATCATACCAGTAAAGTACAATTTGAGCACTAAACTTAAAAGTAACACATTGTTAAAAACAAAACAGACATCTTTTTAAAACTTAATTGTGTGTATGAGGTGAATTTAGTGTTTTGTGTTGCTGAGGCATGCTATCCTTAGACTGGGAAATCAGAGCTTTTGGGTTTTCCCACATCCTTAAGTCTGCAGGCTCCTCTGCAGCTTGGGACTGCATATCCACTTAGCTAATATGTAAGAGGATTTCATTCCTGATGTAAAGGGTAATTGGAAAACTGCATGCTTTGTTATGAGTGATCTCTTTCCCAAAGAGAGTATTCAAATCAAACCTTTTCACTTCAAGTGAAAAATAACCCAGAGTTAAAATACTCTAAAACTCAGTTTGGTTTTTTTTCTCATTTTTTAAAAACATTACAATTATGTGTAGGAGGCAGATATAAATCTGTCCCACTCAGATGTTTGTTATGTAAATATAAGAGGTATGTTTGGTGCAGTATAAAAGCATTTTCAGCTCCCATTATGACAGAAATCTTTGCTTGTTTTAAGATAATTAAAAATCAGAAAAATCAAAAAGTTTCCTGCAGGCCATTTTCATCTGGAAACGATTTGTTTTCTTTAAATTATTTCATTTGCAGTTAGTGTTTCTAATAACCAGGAGAACAAGGAACTAAAGTAGTTGCCGTATCTAAAAACAATCTTCTGTCACTTCCACTGCCAAAAATAAAAGTATTCTTTCAGTGAAGTCTTTTTTCTAATTAATGCTTATTTGGATTAAAAATTCCTGAAGTGATTTTCTTCTGTCCTTGTAATTTTGTATTATTATTGCATAAGACAATAAGCTCTGTTTCTAGCACAGAGGTCTCTGCTGCACTATTGATACGGGTTCCAGTAACACTGGAATAGTGAGTGGAATGTTGAAACAAAATGTTACAGTTCTGACATAAGTGATAAACACCAGAAATGGGTGTTTCTGACCTCCTTATGTATAGTTGGACTTCCCTGTGCTTCCACTATGGCTGGTTTTCATTTCCTTTGTAGAATTCCAGTCTGGCTGTAACATCTTTGCTTTAGAACAGTGAAGTGCATTTCGTTGTTGGTTTGAGACAACAGCAAATGCAAGATTTGCTGTTGAATATAGTAAAAGCTGTCCCAAGTGATTTCCTGCTGTTGATAGTATGGGCACAAAAGTAAAGCTTAATATCAAAGGACTTAGAGCTGCTGTGCTGATTTTATGCCATAGAATTCTGGTAATTACCAACCCTCATGGCAAGGCCTTTGGTTATTCCAATTGATTAAGAGTATTGCTGGCTGTGGGAGTTAGAGACAACAGGGAGTTAATTTTATGGAAGTACTTCCTTTCTCCTGTTACTGTTGCCATAATGCACTTTTTTCTATAGTAATTAAATCCTTCAAGGTTTTTAGTTACTTTAATTTTAAAAACTGGGGGTTTTGAATAAGGAATATAGATTTTCATAGAAAGAGTTACAATTTTCAGACTTAAATAATTATGTAGACATAATTATGACTTTCGATATTGCTCTCTTTCTGTACCTTTATTTCCTTTTCTCATTACTACCATTTTTAAATGAAAGTAGGACAGCTTCCCTAACAATGAAATTTAGTGGCCTAAATGGCAGATGTGGCTTTCTTTTGTATCATTTTAGTCTTCCATTCTCATTCTTGATATAAGCATCTTGTCTTACAGTCCAGTTTATACTAATAATTTTTCCCTCATCTTTTTATAGTGTAGACCTAATTTCTCTCTGTCTTGTTTTGTTTTGTTTTTGCATTCCTCTTTTGACCCAGCTATGCCATGTTACCACACTTACCTGTACAGAGTATGGGAGCACTACAGACTGCAGGCCATGTGATACGGTGAGTCTCTTGGATGTTGATATTTCTTCTGAGTAGTGTGATCATAAGCTTTCTCAGAAAGCCATTGCTTATGTTATTTTGGCTTTCAGCTTTTGGTAGTTCACTCCCAGAACAGCTTTCTGATGAAGAAGTGGGTGAGGTAAGCTGAGTGGGTGGTGTAATGGAGAAGTGTGAAGGGAGAATTATGCAAACACCACACAGATCATTGCACAGAACAGTTCTGTTACTTTCAACCATGTTGTGCCACTTCTTATGAAATGAGTATGTGAAACTATAGAAGTTTGATTCTTTACTTGGATAGAAGTTTGATTCCTTACTTGGATATAAGTCCTTTCTGCCAGAGCAACTGGACGATAGGTGCAGAAACTTCCTTCTATTTCTTTCAGGTGTAGGGATGGCAGGTATCAAAGCTATATTTTACCTGTAAACAAAAAGTATGATTAATAGTTGTGTCAAAGAAATTTGCTGGCAGAAAAGGAAGATTAATCCCTTTCTATCAGTAGTTGATAAATAGAGCTGTATACTGTTTAGCTGTATGAAAAGAAAAAGAGTGGGTTTAAAATAACACGTTCAAATATTCTGGCAGTTTAGTTAGTGTCAGTATCAATGTGGGCTGCAGCAGTTTTTGGCTGTCTGTGTGTTCACTTACTTGGGCAATTTCTGTGAACTGTGTTGCCTTTTTGTGCCCGTATTGCAATTTAGGAACATCTTCTGAGAGCATGGAATGCTGCTGCATTATCAGTTGTGTATTAATCTACACATGTTCCCTTCTTCCTCTGTTACAGTCTGGAAACTTCATTCCCTCTTCCGTTACCAAAGCCTCATGCACTTCCAGAGTCATTGCCATCTCCCCCCAGGCTTTCAGCATCTGACCTCCAGATCCATGCCCTTGATGAAGCAGATGCTTCTGTTCCAGCCTGTCTGAGATCCCAAGATGACACAGAACTGAAAAAAGTGGGTTCATTTTATATTTTAGATCTCTCAGACTCTTGGTTCTCCAGAAGCTGAAGCTGCTGCTGCTGGATATTATCCAGTAACTGTTAAAGATGAGGAGGAAAAACAGGCTGCAGGTTCTTATCTGTGCTGCTGCTTGTTTTGATTCAAGCAGAAAGAAGGTGGCAAACCAGAAAGGAATGTTTATTCTGTAGATAATGTATATTCAGAATAAAAGGGACTAGTTGACTAGTGTGGTTTTAATTTCCTTCATTTTAACTTTCCCTTTCCTTCTTTCTTTAAGACTGAGCCAGAAAAGAGGCCAAAGAAAGTCTCACAGATCCGAATCAGGAAAACTGTTCCTAAGCCAGACCCTAACCTTACTCCAATGGGACTACCCAAACCAAAAAGGTGAGCAGTATCTCTGAAATGGACTCATAGCATATGAGTATAATCATTCCAATAAATGCTTCTCTTGCCACCACTATTTTATACAGCCCCAGTTGAGTGACATCTGATGTTTACTTCCTTTATAAGAAATTATTGACACAGCTATATCAACTGGATCAAAACTGCTGACTGGAGTTCAGGCAAAATTTGAAAAAGGAAGCTGCAATGGAATAATTTTTCTAAAGAAGAAAAGAGTTTTTATTGATTTATATAAAGGGAAAATCAGTCAACCTGCAGTGCACAGTGAGATGAAGTGATCTATTAGGAAGTTCTGTTGATGCAAACGATGTTGGAGTTCTTCACAGTTCTTTCTTTGTTTGGGGTATATGATCTTAAGGAAGCATTAATTCAGTGAAAGTGTGGGGAATCACAATGCCAGATGTTGATAAAGTTTTCTAGTCAGTCATCTAGTGTGACTTCTAGTCATACTGGTCATATTAGTCATACCTCATCTAATATGACTTCTGTCTTAAACACAAGTACCACCTTTGACAAAGGAATACATTTCTTCAGAGATCAGCTTGGTAATTGTCAATAACTAAAATCAGTCTCAAGAGATGAAGTATTAATCTGTTAAGCTGTAAGACTTTTTCTTAGCTTTCACAAAAAAGTGAAGGGAATTTCCGGTTCTTTTGAGCATCATTATTTCAAAGCATCATAGAATGCTAGAAGGAATATTGACCTCTGCAAAAAGGGCAAGTCTTGATGCCAGCCTTATAAAAACACTGTATGAAATTATGTACTTAATGAGCTCATTTTTCATTCCTTCTTGTCACCAATTAGTTAAAGCAGAATTAGCATTTAGGCATAGAATGCAAACAGTACTTGTTTCTCATAAATCTGCTTGCTGTGAAGAGAGGTTGTTTTGAAATTCTTCCTTCTTGATTGATTTGTTGTTACTTTTTCAGGCTTAAGAAGAAAGAATTTAGTTTAGAAGAAATTTACACAAACAAGAACTATAAGTCCCCTCCTCCTGCCAGGTTGGTTCTGCTTCCTAGTAAGAAAACTTAAGATAAATGTAAATTAATTAGGGGGGGACAGAGAGGACATGAAAAGTGTATGACAGCTAAGAGGGAGATATAGTCTAGAGAAAGTTAATTTGAAAATAGTATCTTTTACTATTTGAATGGCAAAAAGTGAAATAGAATATGAACTAAGAATTTGCAGCTGGTTAAGTACCGATTTGTATATTTTTTCATCTATCTGTTCATTCCAGTCTCCATCAAAGTACAGTACTTATTTTTCAAAATTCAAAGGGAATTACATGTTCTTTAAAATGCTAACAATAACTGCCTGTCATCAAATGTTCAAACCTATTTATTCTGTAAGATCAAGAATCTGTAATTGTGCTTTTGAACTGAAATACAAAGAGGTTCTACCCAAATGTCTGTGCAGCAATAACAACTTAGCTGGCAGTAATGTGCATTGTAGGAGGTGTAAGCTATAGATAACATTACAAGAGGTGTGGAGGGGCTGTAAAAATGTAAAAGTTAAAAGTGTGTTTACTTGGGTTATGAAAGCCCCCAGTCTCCTTGTCAGTGTAAGGTGGCTGCTGCTGAAGTATTCATGAGTTCTATTCTTGCTTTACCAGGAGCTTGGAAACAATCTTTGAGGAACCCAAGGAGAAAAATGGACACTTGGTCTCTGTCAGCCAGCAAAAGAGAAAGCGGATTCTAGAGTTTCAGGACTTTACTCTTCCCCGGAAAAGGAAGACACGAGGCAAAATCAAAGCAGTGGGTAGCTTCACCCGAGCAAAAAGAGCTGCACTGCAGAGTGCAGAGTTAGATGTTCTTCTGAGTCAGAAGCTAATGGACCTTGAAGCTTTTTTTGCAGAGGAGGTTGAGCAGGAGCAGGCCTCCAGCATCTGAGGGAGCCATTTAGCTGGAAATGGTCCAGTCAGCTTCTTTAGTATTTTCCTCTTGGGAGAAATCTACTGACTTCTTCATACATTACTCTACCACTCTGTTCTAACATTTGATAATCAGTTTTTGGCTGTGACCCTCTTTAAGGTGCTATTTTGTTTTATTTTTTTAAATGCTGTTGGAGGGATTCTTTTAAGTCCCTGTTTGAGTGTAACACAGCCACATGAAATTTACCCTTCCTTTCTCAACCTCTAGAAATTACTGCTTATATTTAATGAATTATGTTTAAATACCTTGTGGGGGTAGAGTAGGAGTGGGAAGGAGGAAGTAGTGCACCTTCAGTGATGCTAGAACTGTGTACTCCATTATCTTTGCACATATGAGTCTGCTGTTGTTACTGTAATGGCTATTCTTAACAAGCTGACAAAAGATATGGTGTTTGATAAAGACAAATTCTAGCAAACACATTATTGATATACCACTAACCTTTTGATAATTAAAAGTAGATGTCTAGGTTTGCATTCAATTGTTTCTTCCTTGTTAACTTAGAAGGTTCCTTCTAAGTTTCTTTGCCCTTCCTGGCTCCAGGCAGCAGAAGCCCCACATAACTAGACTTTAAATAACTTGCACTTTGTATATGTTTCTTTTAACATGATTCAACTCAAAAAAGGTAATGTTTTAAGGAAAAATGGTGCCCAGTACTATTTTTTCCGAAATAGCAGATTTTTTTACTTACTTGGCTGATGCCAACCTCTTCTCCAGAGGAAAAGATAATTGGTCCATGAGGATGTTAAGCTGCAGGATACATAAGCAGAGATTTTTATTTAACTGAGCTGAGCTGCTGCATGCAGAGAACACCAGCAAAATCTTTGAGACTTGTTTTAAAGTCATACTCACTTGATTTTAATGTTAAAAAGAAGGGGTTTCTTACCATTTTAGATTTACAATTCCTGTAGCTTGTAATTCGATATTCACTGTACAGCACTGTTGTGCATAATAGCCAGTGTTGTACAAAGAGCCTCCGAGTATGTGGACATTGTTTTCATTATGTAAGGCCATATGTAATTATCTGATGCAGCACTGGGTAATTAATTTCTCAGCTCTACCTTTGGAAGGAAGAGAGCTCCCTTCTGGCATAACCTCTGTTAAACTTAATTTGAAGCATAATTCCAATGCTAGCTGCAGTTCAGGTAATTTCTGTCCCTTAGTGCCTAGAGAAGTTATTCAGGCAAAGCTCTTGTTGCTGGGATGCTCAAATTTAATCAGTCTGTTCTTTCTTTCAGTTGTCACTTGAACTTGCACTTTCTTATTTACCTACCCATATAGTAGAGTTTCTATTTACCTTCAAATTGAGCAAATATCTAGTGGGTGGTATTTTTTATAAAGTCCCAATAAATGCAGGACTGCAAATACCATCATTATCTTCTGTTGCTCTACCACTTCTGTTACTGACCAAACAGAAAACTAAAAGTTAACAAGCAATCTGTTGAATTTCAGAGCTTTGAAAGTAGAGAAGTGGAAGAGGATTCTTACACTGTGTGTGCCTGAGTCTTGAAAGAAATCTAATCTGGGTATTTTTTTGCTCCCACTTAATGTGCTGGGATTTGTAAAAATTTACATTCTTGTTTTGAAGGCTAATTATCTTTAATCAGGAAGACTGAAGAGAGGAGTGCACACTTAAGAGTAGTAGTGTTTGGAGTTTGAGGGTAGACTAACAAGGCAAACTTTGAACATATTGACATAGTATTTTTATGGTCAACCTATTGGGCTGTTGCAGAACATTTTAATTGATTCTCTTTATTTTTGTAAAAAGAAATCCCTAAAAAACAAAGGTCAACGGCCTCCTAAAAAATGTTTGAAAGTTTCCCTATACTGACTTATTAGCCCAGTTATTGACTGGTTGGAAGCAGTAGCAAGAGTGAGAGATATATTTTTATGAATTTATGCTATAGAATGGGATTGGTACAGAGCATTCATTCACCTTCTATTAATATGAGAGGCTTCCAGTGCTGTGACACAATTAAGGTGTAACCTTACTGGGGCTTTCAAAGAAATAAAGATTGGGGCAGGGGGGAAGAGACTTGGGCCCAGGAAAAATTCAGGCCTCTAATGTGCTTCAAAACATGGAATGTGTTGAGTCTTTTCCTTTGGGTTATGTTGGGTTCTGTTTGTTTTGTTTAGGGTGGGGTTGGTTTTTTTTTTCCTGCTCTCTCTTGTTTCAGATTGCATTGAAGTAACATTTCTTGACTTTTTTTCTACAAGCTACAGTGGAGAGAGCAGAGCAAAGAAAATACCCAATTCTCTTTGGTTTACAGTCACTGGAGGAGGTACAAAATGATGTTGCCATTGTCTAGCTTCTCCCAGACCTTAGTTTATGGAAACCCAAATACACAGCATTATTCTCTTTAGGTTTAGTGTTTGTATGATGATGTAAGCTAGTGGAGCAAGCATCTCTTCCCTGCTCTGGCAAACAGGTATCAGTCCTGCTTGTGCACTTTTTTGGTTTTTTCCTTTCCCACCTCTGTTCCTGTTTACAGCACTCATGGAACAGCCATGTTCCTTGTACACTGGGAGTGATGGCTGTGCAAAAGCTGGGCATTTGCCATTCTGAGCTGCTTCTGTCACAGATAATTAAAGAAAAAGGTGTAGAGGATTCATCTTTTGGGGTCCCGCATACATCCCTAGCAGGATATGTACACTTGCGTTTTCATTAAGGGAACCCACCCCAGTGAGGATGTTTTTGTATCACCATGGAAAGACATTGTACATCACAGACTGATGACTAGAACAGCTTGAGAAGGATTGCAAAGCTTTTGCCATGTCCTGTCTCTTAGTAGTAAGTTATGCAGAGCCAGGCAGGTCTTTGCTAAATTTGCTGATAGTCAGAGATAGAAAGATCACTTTCAAAAAAAAAAAAGGAAGAAAACAATCGTTACTTTCATCATGCTATGACTGGAACAGCTAAGACTCCTTAATGTATGATACAGCATTTGCCTGGCTGGCTTGTGTCTGCATACATTTGAATTCTGGTGCTTGCTGGATATGATTTCCTGCAAGCAGTTCTCATTCATTGTATTTTATTTCAGGTGGGCCTTTGGTATATTATGTTCCAGGTGCTTTTCTAGAATATGGATGGTAATTGTGGATTAAAAGTCTGTATGATGCTATCAAGTTAACAAATAGCTCAATGAGAATTTGTACACTTGTGCCATTAGCCTCCATCATGCTCTTGGCATTTTGTTTCTGTTCAATATTGTGTGAATCTAAAATTTTACTGTTTCTTTTGTGTGTGTTTTTAATTTATGGAAATAAATTTTTCTGAGAACCTTTCAGTTTTTTAAGGCCTTTAGGCTGGTGTGGGTAAATATGTATGATAATATGTCTTACATGCAGGGGGGGAAAGGTCAAATCTCCAAAGAGATCAGCACTGTTAAGTAACAGGGTATGCTGTTATTGAGGCACAGAGCAGCAGTTCTGGTGTTCCTTCATCCCAGCCTGGGAGATTTGAAGCATTAGCTCAGCTACTATTCATAGCATTGAGGCAACATCCATCTCTTCAGATAGCAGAGTAGTAGGAGCCAGAGAGCACAGACAGTTCCTGCTCAGCTCAGAGCTGAGATTCAAGGCTGAGGCTGGCCAGTGGTTCATGTGCAACAAGCTGTGCAAGGCAGCACACTGATGTTTGTGAGTCAAAGCTGGAGCACGGGATCAGCAACAAGGCCTAGTAAGCATTTGTAATGTCTGTGTCAGAAAACAACATCCCTGCCCTTCCAACCCATAAAACCTTGTGTATAACCCAGATTTTTAATTTGTCACTGATCAGCTGCATGCTGCTCTTGGCAAAGCTAAGCTGCTAGATGCATGTCTTCACCGTGTTCTCAGAACTCCCTTCTCCTGAGTGCAGTGTCACACGAGCCCCGCAGATGGCATGGAAGCTTCAGGAAAGAAAGGCAGGAACACCTGAGAGGCCTGAACAAGCATCCTGCTCTTTCCCTGCTCCTTCGGGGCTACAGCTCGCTGACTGCAACAGTATATGAGGATTTGGATGTGTCACCATACTGGGACAATACATTATACAAATTTTGAACAGATGATTTCTGTTCAAAAGGCCTCATATCACATTCAGGCAGTTTCTGCTTGTAAAACTTACACTGTTTAGTTGATAGATAATATTTTGACATTTCAGAGAATCTTAAATTAAGTGTGTCAAAGTACTATAAAGTAACAGTTGGAGGTCTTGACAAAGAGGAATATCCATTGCTTTTCTTCACTCTAAGGCTTCAAGCATCCAATTCTGCTGGCTATAAAGTGTCTTAATACATTTATTTGTGAGGAAAAAAAAGTTTTGATTTAGTAGTAAAAATCATTGGTTAAAGAAGAAATACATATGTGCATTCAGCAGGGACTATCTAGCTGCAACCACAATCACAGATACAGGAAGACAATGCTGCAACTACCAAAATATCACTTGTTTGAGGGTTTGACATGGAAACCATAAGACAAGGCAAAATGCTACCAACTAACCTGTGCCACTCATACCAGTCTGTACTTTAGTCCATGGTACTGGCCCTGCTCTTTCCACAATGCTGATCCTAGTTCTGTGCTGTTGGTTGTGCTGTTCCCCATGCTGCCATGCTCCAAAAAAAGACAGGGGTAACATATGAATAGTATTACATCATCATAAACATAAAATCTGCTAAAAAAAAAGGTGTTCAGCGTACATTTCTAGATGTTACTGTTTCCTTGCTGATTGCATTGCACAGGTTGGACTTGCACATTTTCCTTGTTTTCAGCAACAATGGTGATGTATGTGCCCTGCAAAGCCTCTGTATTAGCTGTCAGTTGGATGAGGATGCACAGATATCCTGTTTGCAGAAGTCCAAGATGCCTACAAACCAGTAAGAAAGTATACACTTAAAGATGCTATCAGCTTTAAAAGTAGCAAATTCTTCAGATAATTGTTCATTAAAACAGCAGAACAGAGGTCAAATTCCCCTTTTGGATTGCAGTTAACAACTTAGTCTCACAGAAGTCTAACACAGGACTCCTTAAAATTTGTTACTAAGAGGATTAGGTAGAACATATTTCTCCATGCAGTCTAAACAAAAGGGGCATAGCTGTGCACAGAAGGCTGCCTGCTGCATTTCTCCCTAACTCTGAATTAAGAACTTGACTTTACCTGCAGGTGTGCAATTAAACACTGATTCTGCCAGCTGAACAAAAGACTCTCCAAGGATCTCCTGATAGTTCAGGTGACTTGCATGAACAAGGTACTGAGTAATGTCTTTGAAAAGCAGATCACTTTCACCATACTTCCACGACTGAAAGAGTTGGAACTCAGAATCCAATTTGCTTCCCAGAGATTCCTGAACAGAAAAGGAATAAAAGTTTCACAGCTTGGGTCATTAACAACACTTTTATCTAGCACTGTTCTTATTAGTACAAAAAGATGCAGTTTTGCAGTGCCTTATTTCTCAGCAAAAGTATGGCCTCTGTAGAATGGAAACTGGTGCCAAAATACCCCTTTAGAGAATCCAAATAATTATTTTCTCACTCTCCCATGCACATTTTTAATTCTTTTGTATTGGATCTGAAGGCACTTTATATATGTAGTATATAAAGCTTTTAATCTTGAAAGAGTTTGCAGCAGTTGTACATAACAAATGGTAACATGCCAAGCTTTTCCCTGTTACCTGTCATACCTGGGATTTCAATAGAAAGTCAGAGATTTTAGTGACAGTGACTGGTCGAGTCATGACTGTGCTGGGGGGAATGGGGCCAAGGTTACAGCCTGCCCATTCTGTGACTGCAGCACGTGTTCCATCTGGACACAAGAGTTCAAAGTCAAGAGGGGTATAACCTTTTGCCCAACCAGAGCTGCCCAGATCTGGAAAGAAAATGAAGTAAAAAGAAATCCTTTTGAAAAATTGAAGGAGAAGAGAGGATGAATCTCATAAAAATGTTAAAACTTGAGAGGAAGTTTAGTCAGTGTGTTCAAAACAAACACAGCGTGCTATGTGGTCATTTCTTAGGAATGCATAAGGACCAGGGTAGTGTTTTCACTGAGGTCAGTGAACTTAAGCTGCACCTATCAACTAAAACTAGAATAAAATCAAGGCATATGAAGAGCATATCATGTCTCATGTCCAGACCCCTTTCTGAAAACAAAGCAATTCGGCCTGCATGCCCTTTGCTTTCCCAAACAAACTGCTCCTTGCTGCATGAATTCCTGTGCATGAATTCTGTGGTTTCCAGCCCCTTATACCTTAATTTGATTTAGAGAGATACCTCTCTTAGAAAAGTCTCTTCTGTTACTGAAATTGCCTAAAATAGAATTTTAGTGTGCTTTAATGAGGTTTCCTTTTCTCCTTGACTCTATGAAAAGCTTATTTTGGTTTGCCTTTTAAAGCTTTGAGCTTTCCAAAAATTTCGTGTAGTCTCCAAGGATGATTATCCCAACACATATCCTTGCACTGGGTGATTCTTCTTCTTTCCTCTCTTACAGTATTTGAATGTTGAGCTTTACTGAACACCTACATGCAGAAAGCTTCTTGCAATCTTCCATTTACAAACAGAACTTCATGGATCTAGATTAAACCTGTAAAGGCTGATCCTCACGAGTGATGGTCACTTTGTGGGGAGTAACTGACATTACTGAACATTCTCAAAGGAAAAAAGAATATTTCCATCTCACCCTCTATGTTCTGGAGCAGGTTAGAGTTTTCCAGGAAAGCTACATCTCCAAAGCTTCTTCCACTGGGATTGCCAACTAGGCACCTAGTGCAAGAAAAAAACAAGACGTGATCAAAGACAGCACTACATGATGACTGACATTTGGACAGTCACATGAAACTAAAACAGGAATAGCTGCAAGTATCACTCCCGTCTCTAATCGCTTGGAATATGTTAGTGATCTCAGCATAGAGGTTTGCTAAGGCAATCCTTTTCATCCCTGACAGTAGCTCCCAAGCTGTGGCACCATGTGCACCTTCACCCATGCCTTCGCAAGAAAAGAGAATGGAATTCAACTAAATGCACTATGTATATTTCATAAGAGTGCTTTCATTTTTAATAGTCTTCTCTGTCTCTGTCTTCAACTATTTTTTTTTCTATCTCCACTCTATTTAATTATCTTCTGTATGCTACACTGCTTCTTACCGTATCACCTCTGCTCTCTGATCTTTCATCCCTTCCCTTTAATGAGTCAGTACCAATGCTCTAAGCCTTACACGTTTGGAAGCACTGCCTTGCTCTGGAAATGGTTTAACGACCATTTTAAATCATCAGTCAGCTGAATATCCCATAGCAACTGCAACCAAAACAAAATACACACTAGCAAAAGTTTATACAGCCAGATGCTTAACAAATAGGAAAAAAAAACCCTTCCAAAGAAAAACATCAGCAAAATAATAAGGCAATTCTGGCTATTGCTCTGCATTTCTGACTGTCACACAAAGCTCACCTGAGTGCTCCCATATTGCCATAGTAACGTTCATTGTGACTTGCAGCACATCTGCTGGATACTCGAGCTCCTTCCACCTCACCATGTCCAATGCACACCTTGCACAGGTTTCCATCTGCTCCTGGCATGCAGCCCTTCCAAAAGTAATTCTGATAAGCTGAGTAAGGAAAACTCAGATGAGATTAAGGCAAGGCATTCCAAAGCCTCTTCACATATGGGAAAAGGCAGGAATGGAATTTCATCCTAACAACTAGCAAGAAGAGGGCTAAATAGTGTGACACATAGTCAAATATCAGGAAAAGCTGCTTCAACACCCTCTGAAACTGTAGTCATCAGTTGCTGGTCGGATCTACATGGCCCCATTTCTATTTTACTCCCAAATTTAGACCTTCAGATTTTCATGGTCTAGTTAAGAGATAACCCAGCCCTTACCAGAGCCAATATCACAGTTCTCAGTATCATTCTGCTGAGCTCCCACTGTGTGTCTGGACAGAAGTAACCATCCTCCAGGACTGTACAGGTGACTGTGGCAGGATCGCCTTCCCCTAAGGTTATGGATGTGAATCTGTTTGGCACTTTTTTTAGCTAGGGCAACAGCATAAACGGGTGATAGTGCTGTAAAACAATCATAACAACCAGTTATACCAAGACAATTAAGTATTCCAGAAGGATACAGCCCCCCTTCCCTCCCTCATCTTGTCACAGTATCTTCAGTTACAGTACAGGACCTACACTCTTTGCTTAGCCACAAAGCTCTTGTCCTTGCACAGAAAATTCTATTCTAAACCAACACACAAACACATTCCTACATAAACTCTAGAGCAATCTCAGGAAAACCTAGACCTCATGCCCTCTCATAGTTTCTGTTACCTTTGTGCTTAAGATGAATTAGTTTCTGTGTTTTCTCCATGCTCTCAGATGCTGGGGCACAATCTCCCCCTGGAAGGAGAGATAAACATTAAGGATCTTGCAACTGCCGTCACTCATTTTACATGGCAGCACTCCTTCAAAACCCTCGTGATCCTCTTCAGCCATGTCAGCATCTCCATCCCTTTAACAGAAGGCATAAAATAAACAGACCAAATGCTAAAGTCAGTTAGTGGAAGAGCTAGGAAGAGTATTTGGACATTTATACTGACTCCTGCTTTCATTACAAAACATCACAAACTGTGGAAATTTAACTATATTCTTAATGGTACTTTTTTGAGTCCCTCTCTTCTTGATAAGGCCACATGAGAACTCACCATAGCATTCTGCAGCTACAGGCACCAGTCCACATCTCCCTGCAATGTACACGTGCGTTGCATCCAGGGTGACTGCATCAGCCTCACTACTCTGCCAGCAGCATTAGAGAAAATAATAAAACCAGGATTTGCATGAATTGTGTATCCAAGCAGCAGGACTTCTCCACTGGCTGGAAATTCCCCTGCATAAATTCGCTCTCATTCGCACTTATTCCTCAAGCTAGTTTTCCTCTCTTTAGTTCAGACAAGACACATGCACCCTGTGCAGTTTTATACCGTGACCAGAAGGAATCTCCTACCTTGATCATTTCAATGCATTTGGTCATGGAAGTTGCTTGGACACAGACTAATGGGTCGGATTTGATGCTCAGTGCCCACTCCTCACATTTGCGAAGCTCAGCATCGCTGATGCAGCACCAGCGCACAATGCTGTTGTCCAAAGAGCTCCCTGAAATGGAAGCAGATTGTGTTACCAGTGCACCAATCTGTTATATTTTACGGGGATGTTCAGGTATATGCATTTGTGCCTGGAGGGAGGAATAATGTGGAAGGAGAACGTTTTCTTCCCTTAGCTACAGTCCTCTTGAATGGTTCTCACCTTCATGGCCGAGTCCCTTAAGGAGAGCTACATAGTCCAGACCAAGGACATAGGCAATCTCCAGCTGCTCCTCGAGAAGCTGCAGGTGCTGAGTGGTGTCTCGGAACAACAGGTTCTTTCCCCCAAAGGGAGCTGAACTGAAGAGTTCAAATCTGGCTCTTTCCTTTCCTTTATGCCCAAAGAGGCGCTAGGACAAGAACAACACTTTTAATTGCAACAGATCTGCTCATTCTTCCAGCAACAGGCAGCCTCAGCCTTCCCTCCCTTTGTATCAGTGGTCAAGATATCAAAAACTATTTATAAGTTGGAAAAAGAGATGAAGAGAAGTGAGCCCCGCCTGAACCTATGAGTCTCCCTCAAATACATAAAAACTGATACAAGTTCCAGGGCAGGATGGACATCATTAGCCATTTTCCAGTTTGTGTATTATGCCATCTTCCCTTTCTTTACTTATTTATTCCCAGCCTCCTACAGAAGAACACTTTAGAAAAAAGTAAAATCTTGCACAAGCAAATGCAAGATCCCTCCCCAGAACAAACAATTTTTAGCACTTTATTCACACTAATTATAAATGTCTCAAGAAAAAAGGCAAAATGGGTGATAATTTCCACACAAAGATGGAAGAAAAACTTGTGTCTGGACATAGACAACTTATTCACTCACCTGGATCATGCTAAGAAATTTGTTGGTGATCTTCTGGAAGTTGTTGCGGGTGACGATGCCACGGCCAGGCCCCTTGCCCAGGTTACAGGTGCTATATTCGGTTAGCTCAGCTGTGGCCCCATCAGGACACAAGAGTTCATATTGCTGTTGCTCTGACTCTGAAACAAGAAGACACTCATGAATCTGTGAAGTGAGCCATGACTTGGAAGCAGGCACAGAGATGGAATATAAAACATTTTTCAGTTGAGGTTGTTAAAGGTTATAAAGGTAGCACGGTGTACTAAGCACACTTGGGAAAGTTGTCTTTGGTAAGTAGCTCTCTTAACAAAGAGAGGGACCTCAGCCAGAGCTGTTCCAAAATACTCTAAAGGGCTGTACCCCTGTAAATACATTTATTTAAAAATACTTACCTGTAAATACTATTGCTAACCACCTTTGGTATGGAGCTCAACTGAGTTTAAAAATACAAGGTAGGTATGCAGGAACTTTGCAGTTATGCAGCTAAATACACTGAACTTGGAAAGGAATCTTGTAACTCAGGCAAAGCAAATACTGACAGCTGTGTCAGAGACTTTGACCTAATGAAATCACTGGTCTGCTCCCATTCTAAGAATCTCCTGTGAGAAATCATTGCTCACTCACACTTTACTGTTCTATTTCTTTCCAATGTGTGTGGAGAGCCAAGAAATACCCCTGAACTGTTTGCAGGGATTGAATTTTCCCTGGAAAAGACAAAAATATAGGCATATCCCTCAAACTCCTATGCAGGAAAGAGCACAGCCAGAGATTAAAAGAAAACTGCATTTTTATGATTACCTGTGGCACTCATAATTCTTAGATGATCTAAAAAGGCAACATCTGCCACTCCATCCTTCAAGCACCTGCAAGAAGACAAATGCCATCCTATTAACATTTCATCTGGCTTTCCTCCCTTGTAAGTTCTTCTTCCCCCAAAAGTGAATTCAGCCCCAGTGTCCCAGAACTCACCTGAAGGCTCCCTCAGAGTCATAGAAGGGCTCATTACTGCTTGTCTCACAGAAGTGGTTCCTGTCTCTGACATAGGATTTTTGTCCTTGGCAGAGAGCACATAATCGGGGAGCAGCAACACCAACTCCAGGGATGCAGCTTGCATTGAAATATTCGCTGATTGCTGCAGGTGTAGGGGGAAAAAAACCAAAACAAAACAAAAAGAAAGAAAAAAGTCAAATGGGAAAAAATCAAGAGGAAAAGGGGTCAAACATATCATGGCCATAACTGGTTCATCCTCCATCTCCTGGCATTTCAGTTACTTTTGCTGTGGCCAGAGGTAGCCCTATGGCTCCTATCATGCACCTTGGCTCAGAGGTTGCGCCTCATCCCAGGAAAGGTAATTTCTTGCAAGGAGAAAGCCAAGTGGAATATTCCAGCCTGATGTCCACCGGGCTCCATTGTGGCAGCTGCGCACACCTCGTAGACTCTGGATATCCAGAGTTCCTCGTTTGGCAATGGCCACAGCAAACACACAATTTCCTGCAATAGCACAAAATGTGTAACACAAAAAAAAAAATCTCAGTTCTGCAGCTTCCATCTGTGAAGAGGAGTGGAACTACTTCTGTGAACATGGTTAAAGAATAAATTTTCTTAGGCCTAGTGAATGTAGGTACTTGTTCCAGGAACTTAACCATATACTGGCTACATGGCACCTTGTCAAACAAGCAATGCAAGTTTGTCACTACCATGGGCAGAAAGGCTACTGGGTACAAAGGATCACTTGTATTTTATTCATCATCATTAAGTAGTTCAGAAACAATTGTTAGCCACCTCCATATTACGACAAAGTTAATAAAAACATATTGACTTTTTTTTTCAAGAAATCTAGAGCCATTTCAAAGCCAAATCAGAAGTACAGTTTATTCTTCAGCTTTACCAGCCTACCTTGATCATAGATCTCCTTTGCCACCATTGCCAAACCGTACAGCTTTACAGCAGAGTAAACATCTCCAGCATCCAAGGAGACAGCATCTGCTTTATTTGCCTTTAAAACAACAGCAAAACCCTCAAAACAAGTGTGTTTACAAGGAAATAAACAGAAGGTTCAAGACCACAGTTTCTGCCTGAACAAATTTTAATTTAGTAGTTTGCTTTTGTCTATTTATTTCCAAGCAGCTTTCTGTATTTCTTGGACATTGCAAAGACATTAGCTGGGGTAAAGCAGTACATCTGGTAGAATGTTCATGGGATTTAATTCTTACCTCTCAAATGACTGTGTACTTTGTCATATAAGCAGTTAAATAATTTCAGTATCATTCTATTTTTCCATAGATTCTGTTTACCAGTTACTTTTCCAAAAGAAGATCTGGACACAAAATCAGTTTTAAAAATCTCTGTGAACTCACCCTGATTTTATCAATGCAGTCATAAGTATTGTGGGCTCTGATGCAAGAAATCCTAGTAAAGGAACTGGCAGTAGTGAGGGGTAGCACAGCCGTAAGTGCTTTGGAGAGCTCTGCACACTTTCTCTGTTCCAGGTCAGAAAGGGTGCACCATCGGAATTTCTTCCCTATAGGATCAAAAAAGTAGTCAAGATTCGTAGGATTTCATGAAAAAACCCTCAGTTTAACACCTTATGGAGGAGAGAGGTTATTCTATTTTAACTTCCCAATAGCTTGATTGTGCTCCCTCACACCCACACACTTAGAGGCACTCAAGAGATGTGCCCACATCCGACCAAGGTCACTTTTGCCCAACACGAGGACAACATTTGCTGCTGAATCCTTATGATGTCTCTTTGCTTCCTTTTGACTGGAAGCAACCAAATAGTTTTAGGCAGATTTTTCCAGAATCAACAATCATTATGGCAAGATCTTTTGCCTCAGAATCTTCCTTGCTTCAACCTTAGTGAATCTTAGGTAAGGCTGCCACCCAAAATTAGGAGGAACCAAAGGTAATGATGTGTTGTTTATGGCTATGGCCTGTTTTCCTGTTGGGATAGCAAGAGAAGGAATGGCACTTACAAGGTGCCATTGTAGGGTAACCGTCTTCCTGTTATCAGATGTAGGGTAATCATCTTCCTGTTATTGGAGTGCAGTTTTTCTCCTAACAAGTCAACTGGGATGTGACTCTATCAGAGCACAGACCTTCTATTCTTGATGTAAACATGCATTCCCCAGGGTTTATCAGTTTTACTGCTGTCCTTGGTTATCAATACAGGCTACTCTTTTAACCTTTGCTCTGCTGTTTCCTCTGGTGCTTTCACACACCCAAGAAGATGCAATTAAGAGTGGAGATGATGGTGAAACTTCCTTTTTCAGAAGGACTTGGAGGTTTGGTTGGTTTAAACCAACTATAAAGCTACATCTGAAAGGAATCCAGACATGGTCACAAAATTTCCTCTTTTGCTTTAGGCTGCAATTATTCCATCTTGTATTATTCCTCTGGAATGCATTCTACTCTGAAATTTATTGTCATATGCATCTCCAAGAAGATATTAGACATTTAAGGAAGAAAAAAGTGATTGTTGTATACAAAAATAGTATGCAGTTATGCAACTCCAGAGAATCTTAAGCCATGTAATGAAAACCAGGACTGAATGCACAGAAAATGCCACAATATCTCTACCATTGTCGTTTCCAGATGTTTAAGCATTTGACTCTCGGGAGAACTATTAATACTAGCAATGTTTACAATTAAATAATTGAAGTTTTTATTTCTTTGAGCATAGCATCAGACATTAGCTCTCCACTTGTTTTGATGTTAATTCAGCACAATTTCAAGAAGAACCCGTAGTGGTTTTGGAGAGCAGCAGCTTGAGGTCCACTGCTTCATTTTGACACCGTTAATGCGTACGCAGATCTCAACTATTCAAAGGAAACAAACCCTCACTGAATTACTAAGGAAGTTGTGTATCAAGCTGCTTCAAAACTAACAGGGTCACCATCTGCCAGTGATCAAACAGAAAAAATACAGGCACAGCTCTAACTGCAACTTCTTTCTTTGCACAGAGGAAAACAAAACCATAACATATATTAATTTGAATGCCACCCACCCAGAGGCAACCTTTCTCTCTCCCTCTCTGCATCAGCCTTACCTGAAGCCAGCAAAGAGAAGATTAGGACAATTAAAATCACCGTCTTCATCATTACAGCAGTTCAGCAAAGATCTTCTCTCTACCCTGACGCTCTGCCTTCTCATACCAGGAATTCCACAGTGATGAACAAAGCTTCTGAAGTTAACATGGGCAGTTTAGACATAAACAGGGATAAATCAAGATTTAAGAAAACAAACAAACTGTCAGAGGATGGTATATCCTCATATGCAAAGGAGAAAGGGACAGTGTCCCTCTCCTACCCGCAGATGGAAAATATCCATGCATTTTCCACTCCATTTTTATCAGACATAGAAAGAAATGTAAGCCTCTGCTTTAAAAATAAATAGTACTTCTGCTGTTTCAAAAGGTACCCAAATGCCTTTGGGAGACAGGCAAGACCTACACCTAACTTACAAAAAAGATGTCTCAAGCTAAGTGAATTGTCCAAACTACTGAACGTATCTCTCTATAGAATACTGAAGGGTCCTTCTTACTGTATTCTTTTTCACTTGAAAATGGCTTTTCTACTCAGTAATTTTACATGAAAAGTAATCCTATGGCTCCCTAAGAATTCGGAACAGAGCTGGGACACTGCTGACTGTCTTGATTCTCTTCATTCCATTCCAGCCAAGCAATCTCATCCAAACTGCCTTATTCCCCTATTTTCTAACACTTAACCTGAAGTATTATGACCTCTTAATTACTCTACAGCAGCCATTAACATCATTAGTTCTATGGCAGGGAAAAAAATACCCTTATTTATATACTATATATAACCAGGAGCATCTGGTGATGCATAAAATATTGTTAATACAGTTTCATCTTTCCTGTTCAGGAAAGAATTAACTATTCCAGGAGTTCTGGAGGAATAAAGTCTTTATCCTAATTTTGTTTTTCTTCTTCTTCTTACAGATTTCCCTGGTACTTTGTCTACTTCATGTATTTTTGCAGATACTTTTCCCAGATTTCTTTTGTTGCCTTATGTACCCCTCCCTAGTGATTCAGTCATCATTCCCCACTTGCTTCTTTGACACTCACATATTGCTTATCTCTTGAGTTTCACAACTGCCCTCTCTACATCTGCAATATTTGTTGAGGTGTTGTTACTCACTGATCTGATCACAGAAGCAGTTACACAGAATCACAGGATGGTTTGGGTTGGAAGGGACCTTAAAACTCATCCCGTTCCACCCCCCTGCAAAGGGCAGGGACAACTTCCACTAAATCAGGTTGCTCCAAGCCCCATCCAGCCTGAGACATTTCTCACTCCTTCCTTTACTCCCCAAACAAATGTCCTCAAACCCCAAGACCTCCATTCTCTCATTTGTTGAAGAAGCTATGGTATTAATCCCCTCTTTGACTTGTCTCACCTGCACAGGCCTAGCACAGCTCAGTACCCTTTGGGAAGTACATTTTATCCCTCAGTGAGTGCAGTCCATATAATCTTACCAGATGTTAAAAAAAACCATAAATGTAAGAACAAGACATATGATAAAAGTAATTTTGAAATAGTTACATGTCCACATATTTACTTTTAATTCCAAGGAGAAAGATTAGATCAGCACAAACCATTAATCAGTTTAGCCTTGTGACAATTATTTTACACTATAAACAAGTGTGTTACATTTAACTACACCCTAACCTCTGAATCACTTCTGAGTCAGTTCTGGGGAAACGTGTCTGTCAGGCCCACCAGTGGGGTGCACTTACACATCAAAGCTAATGGTTCTTGCAAGGCTTGTACCAAAGCACCTAACACCATCAAATACCACCTTCTTTGAGGTTTTACTTCCTGCCAATCCTACCATTATGTACAGGATATGTAAATCCCAACAATGCAGTCAGCTAATAATATTACTGTTTCATGAGGGCTGTATCTGGATTTCCCCTCAATTTTTACATATTTAACAATGAAAGGCTTTCCTGTACATGTCTAAGATACTTATACAGACACTACTGCCTATGGCGATGTGAAAAAAGGCAGAATGACAAGAAGGTGCTGTAGACTTTATTTAGACCTGGTCAGGAAAATAAACAAACATGAATCAGGAATTTAAATTAATCAGTTTGCCTGACGACTATTTCCTAAAGCACTGAGGATGTGCAAACACAGAGCCAGGACTCTGGAATTCTTTTCCTACTGATTCATCATGTGAAACTACCCTTCTGCCACCTTCAGAGAAAGTAAATTAGCTACTTCCCACTAGTGTAGCATTTATTCATCTAGGGATGCATCTAAGAGAGTGGAAAACCAAATAATCTCTATAAAATTCACTCTGGGCAGCAGGCATCCAGGCAAGGGACACCAGAGGAGGAACAGATGCTACTGCACTACCGTGCCAGACATCACACCTGGAGGAACAGCACTGTGTCTGTCCCATGTCGTGTGTCCTCTCCCTAAAATCCCTGCCCTGATATTCCTGGTGCTCCCATACCTGGGGCAAATAACTTACTTATCCGTCAACAGCAGAGCTAAGAAGCAGCTGAACCCCACCTGCCTCATCCTGAACTCCCCAGCAGCAGCCCCCTTCTCAAAGCGTACCTCACGCTGGGCACAGCCCACAAACCCTTCGTGGAGCAGCTTCAACCCCATAGCACAAACCCTCAGGAATCACCACCCTGTCCCCACGCTACATCTCCCGGGAAATGTCCCCAGATCCTGTCCCCTCACGGCCGGCCCGATCCCCACCCCACATCGCCTCAGCGACGGCCCCTTTTCCCCCCGCGCCAAGAGAACAGCCCTCCCCACAGATCAAATCCCGCTTTGAAGAACGTCCTCACACCCATATCTCCATTCTGGGTCTCCCCTCAGGAATGAACCCCTCCCTACGCCCTGCACTCCCCCAGGGAATCCCAGGGAATATCGCCGCCGCACACACACCACGCCCGGGAGTGTCCGGTCCCCTCACGGGCGGCAGCCCCACCCCCGCCCCTGGCCCCGCCCGCCGCGCGGTTCCCGCCCTCGCGTGCGGGACGCGGCAGAGGACGCGGCGGCGGCGTGGGAAGATGGCGGCGGCCGCGGCGCGGAGCAGGTACGGACACGGCGGGGCTGGGACTGTCATTGTCACTGTCACTGTCATTGTCCGGCCCCGGCAGCCCTGTCTGACAGCCGGCACCCCGCGGGGGAGGAGGAGCCGTGCCGGGGGCTGCAGCCGCCCCCTTCGCTCCCCCCTCGTTCGCTGACGTTTCCGTACCGGGGTGAGTGCGGTTGTCTCTCCAGCCTTGGCCCTGCCCTTGGTATGTGCGAGGAGCCTTGCCCTCCTTCTCCAAGCTGGAAAGGAAGATAAGGGGTTTGCGTATTTTAAGAACGAGAAGAGTATGGCCTTGTATAGTTTTAACTCGGTTTTGCAGTCTCTAGCTGTCAGTGTGTAAGTACTGAGTGGAAATCGGTGGATAGGGGCAGCTGCAGCCCCTCGGGTTATGCAATCCTGGGGGACGATGGCTGTCCATGGGCCATGGCCGGGCACTAACACTCCTCTACAGGAATTATCCTCCTACAGGTTGTGCTTTTCATAGCAACAAAACAGATTAACGAATGCTGTTTCTAGGCCACAGTTCTGTGTTCTTAGATAAAACACAGAGTCCCCTTATTCCCCCTTCTCTCTCAAAACCTGGAGAAAACATCTTGTGCACAGAGCGTGCTGTTACCTCTGGCCTCAGTACTGCCACCAGAGTGTTGTCCCTCGTCCAGAGATGGCTGAAGACACCGAGGGGCTGAGGTTAACGTGGAATTCTTTGGCAGTTCCTTTTCCATCAGCCTCCAGTCGGGTGGGAGAGGCAGGAGGTCAATACTCCCACATTTTGTACCCATCAAAGTCAGGCTGTCTGGAGCAGGGACAGTGAGACTGTTTAGTTTTGTTATCTTTACCTCGTTTTGTACAAATTTCAGAGTAAGGTGGAGACTGATTTTCCAATGTTGGACACCAGAAACAATTTTGGTAAGAGTTTAGGGTTAGGTGTTGTGTCCTTCCACTGTGCTGGTCTGTCTGAGGAAGTACCAAGTCCCAGGTGCCCGCCCTGCCTCAGCAGCGTGAACAGTGCCTGGATGCTCCTGTGAAGCCAACACAACTCGTTCTGTTCTGACTCTGCATTTTTTTATAGACTGTGTAGGAAGGCTAATAAATTTCTCAAATACTAATGCTTTAGGCTGCAGCTAAGTTTTAATAATTTTTTCCATTACTTTTTAGGATTTGAAAACTCTTCTGGTAAATTTAAGTTTAATGCTAACTCGATCTAGTTCTTAATTTTTTGAATCCCTTAGAAGTAGCCCACAGGCTCCCACCTTACTGATGAGCAACTGCTCCTTTTATCCCAAGTGTTTTAATATGTTGTAAAACAGGCCTCGTAAGTCCACAAATTAGTGTAGGTCTGGTGTATGACCCAAGAGTGTCAGATGACCTCGTTGTTCATGACAAATTACAACATGTTTCTCTGTAGAACATACAGGTTCTGCAGCAGTGGGAATGCTTTTTCTGTCGTGCTAAGGAAATAATATCCTGGGAGATAATGCAGCAGTGTGGCATGTTTAGCACATGGTTACAGGAGTCTGGGGCTTGGGGCGGGTCTGTCCTGTCACATATGGGTTAATGCAGGGATTTTAACAGAGACCGTGAAGCAGAAGGGCAGAGTGAGATATTCTGACACTATTGCTATGAGGATAAGTGAAAACTATAGCTGTTGGTCCTTGGCTAATGTTAAAGCATAGTTACCAAGTGTGTGCTGGCATAATGATGTGACTTCTAGACAAAAAATCTGGTATTTGCAGATTCTTCTTTGAAATAAAGGGATTATGTCTATGTGACACCTGAAATTAATTCTTTAAATTTTTAATGATCACTTCCTGAGATTGAATGGCACCAAATGATGCAATAGCTTGTAAGCTACTGAAGTAATTGTGTCCTCGGCATGTAGCTGATCAAGAGCTGATGAAAGGCCAGAGGGCAGATGAAGGTGTCCCAGCTGTGGCATTGCCTCCTGGGAATAAGCAGGTTGCACAAAGATCTGGTTCTTCCTAAGGGCCTGAGCCTGTTGGGGTGAGAACACTGTGCCTTTCCTCCCTCTGATCCTGTCTGACAGCAGAATGTTGCTGGGCCACAGTCAAATACTTGTTTAAACATGCTTATTTACAGACTTGGAACAGTTCTTGTACAACTGGATGTCTTCTTGTCAGATTTATTACGAACATGAAATTAAATATATATTAAACACACAAAAAGTCCTGGTTGAACCTTTTCTCTATATTGGCCAGTTCCAAGTCTGTTTTATGTATTTTCAGAGGGGCAGAACCACTCTCACTGCAGTTCACTAGTGAACAGACTGGGAAGGTAAATTCTAAACAAGACCTGCTGTGCCTGGCAGCCTTTTTACTTTTTCAGCTACACCAGTTGGTCTAATAAATGCCGTTACTTTTCATAGAATCCAAAACTTTTGTGTGTACTCCTCGTCCTTCCCACCAGGATGGTAAGGTAAAAGCTACATGAACCAAATCCTGAGTCTCTCTAGATAGGTGCTGTTGTAGGAGGTTCTTAAATGACACAGTTGTAGCAACCCAGAGGAGATGGAATAATCCCAAGCACTAAACAATGTTTATAAAATTTACCACTCCATTTCCATTTTAGAGCTCCAAACAGGCCAAGATACAGTACATGCTGACAGCGTAAATAGTTGCCTGTAAAGGGCTATTGGCAAGATCAGCATCTACAATACTCAGAAAAGTACCACTGTTACAACAGCCTAAGAGGAAAATGTCAATATTTGTTAAGAAAAAGAAAAGATAAAGATGCATCATTAAATAATTATCTGCAGGAGCAGTTGGATTATCAGGTTTTTCTTCTCTTTTTTAAGAAAGCAGTAGACCACAAGGGACTAGGCTCAGTGGAAATTTTATTGTAATTTGAGTAGACTTTTCCCTCTGTTACTCAGCTGCTAAATATTAGATTGTCACTACACTGAACTGCTGACATTTGCATTATTAAACATTTGTACTTAAGCAGCCACTTCTTGTTTGTTGTATTTGCAGTTTGCTGTGCAGCTGTAACTTGCTGGTGCATAAGAACCTGTGTGTTAGAGTTGGAGTCCTGTGGAAGCAGCCTCCTTCACGGACATTTTTCAGTGGTAAGTGATGGTTTGTACCCACAAGTGGTTTTAAATTCAGGGTTACTCGAAGTTAGGCAAATTGTAGTCTCATATTGGGGAAGATGAATTTCTTGAAATGAAAGCAGGAGTGGGAATCCAGCATCAAAGACCAGTTCATAGCATTTCCTTAGATAAAATTTGCAAATTATGTTTTACTTCTTTGGTGTTATGTTTTCCACATAGTAAAAGAAGTATACTTACCTTTTTCATAAGATTCTATATGAGCTGTTGTCGATTGTTGCTTTCAAACTTTACAAAGCATCTGAAACTTTTTCTAGTGAAGGTTGATTCCTGTATAGCAAATTAAAACCCATTAGCCGTAGGTTTATTTTTCTTAATTAATTTCTGTACTTTAGTTAGTTTTCTCAGGAGTCTACAGTTCAAAAATTACTTATTTAAAAAACACAGTATAATTTACCAGAAAGATTAATGTTAGGACAGTGTTTTTACATTTTAAAAAACCCACTTAAATGAACCTGATGAGCGATAGTTTGTGTGCTTTCCGAAGTAATTGACTAGGAAGGGTAACATCAAACTTATGTGTATTTAGAATATTCAACTGTATCACGTGCTTTGTAGTGCAGCTGTTATCAGGTATTCACCTTGAAAAGTCTGAGAGATTAGATTTTGGCAGTTTAACAGCCCTATAAGAAAGAAAAGGTATAAATACCTTTTTGTATTTCAATCTGTATTTATAATTTAAATGCATCAGGAAATCAGAGTAGGTTTACATGAAATGTTTATGACTTGGTTAAAATGGTACTTGCACTGGAATTTTCTGTAGCTGGGTTATGCTGTGTAGATCAAATATTGTTTGTTTTTAAGGAATATTTGTAAACTTGTAGCATGTGCATTGTGATATATTAGTATCATAAATCATACAGTCTTTGATTTTTGTTTCCTTGCCAGCTGAGCTATTGGTCCCATTTTCTAAAACCATTTCTTTGAGTTTACTTGCCTGTCCACATGCTTTGTCTGGCATATCATATATGGATATTTCATTACTGAAAAATATGCTTACACAGATGAATAGAAACAGCAGCTCTTTGTTGTCTATAAATCAAAGTCATTACAGAAAAAAAAAATCTTGGAAGCTGAAACATAGTGCAAAGTTGTTGATCACAAGCTATTTTAGTCAAAATTAGCTTTGAGTTTTGAACAAGTCACCTTTTAGCCTGTCATTTTCTAATTCGTTGATATTTCAGATTCTGATTTGGATTTAAATCTAGATGATTTGCACATGATGTCATTAGAAAGGAAAGATAACTCTTCTCTAGTTTTATGTCTACCCTTTATAATGGTCTCTTCTAAGTGTTTGTGTCATGTCCTAGAAGAAATTCTTAATTTGGTCAGAGTAATGAAGCAGCATTTATATTACTGCATCTAACTGCATAAACTAGAGCACTCCTGCCATTATTCGGTTTGCTTTCTCATCCTGCATTTTCCAGTGTTTCTGAGGGAATGTGTCTTTTTCACCTGTTCCAGAGCAGGAACCTGTTACTATCTTTTTATTCTCATTAGCTGAATATACTCAGTGTTTAAAAGAATTCTGGAAGAGGTTGGCTTTATCTGTGAGGGCTTCAGATTTAGGGTAGTATCTAAAACTGTTATTAGTACATTTACAGTTCCGCATCTTCTTCCTCTTGTCCTGGACTTGTTTCTAGTGGCTCTTATGCCAAGGTATGAGCTCTCCACACATTCTCATGCTGCTTTCCAAGGAGCAGCAGTAGCATCATTAGGGAACACGATGTTCAGCTGAAATCTAAGCAGTGCCAGCTGCCTAAACCTGGATCTGTTGCCAGAATCAGTAACTAGTGTTCTTGTCTTGGAATTTGCAAACTTGTGTGAATTCCATTTGTGTCTGAAAAGTGTGGAATTTTATTTTGTCAGGGCAAAAAAGCTTAACAGTGGCATGTTGGATGCATTTGCAATGATAACGTTTTGGAGACCAGTTACAGAAATTTTGTTTCATTAATACTGGACATGGGTAAAAGTCAGCTCTTCATTTATCAATAACTTGTGTTTGCTGTGGCTTGTGGAACACCACATGGTTTGGTCACTATTACAGGAAGAGAAATGTTCACATGGCTGCCATCAATAGAGGCTCTTGAAGCAGAAACTGCCTCTCTCTGGATCCAAATGAGAAGGAACTGTTCCTGCTGAGGGGTTTTGGTCTGGGAATTTGTGAAACTGCTGAAATAGCTGAGCAGCTTTGTTAATTTAGAACCAAAAAATGTGGTGGAAAGGAGTTAAAGGCTTTACGTCTAAAGAGTATCATTGGTCTGTGTACAGACATTTCTGTTGAAACAGTGATGCAAAGTTGAAAGGTTGTAGAGTCTTGGTAAATTCAAATAAGTCTGTTCTTTTAAACATTCAGCTGTTCTAAATGATCCCTCTCCTTCAATGAGGATTGTTCTTTAGGAAAGAATAATTTTTAGAATATTAACTGTAACTGTAGTTCCTGCCTTGTTTGTTTATTGAGTTTGGTTTTTTCCCCCAGAAAAGAAAATACTTTAATTTTTTTAAGGAGGAACAAAGCTGGTTTCGTTTTATGATGCATTTAGAATATATAATTTAAGCAGTGTTTTACATCACAAGTGTAGGAAAGAAATTATAAAGAAATATTATTTCTTTATAGGAAAATGTGGACAAGAATTACTTTTATTTGGCATCTTTTTGCAGCGTCATGGCTGAATGCTTCTAATCAACTCAATTACTTAGAACTAAAGCTCTCCGGACTTCAAAACAATTGTGCTTTGTCTCTGTGTGCCTAGAAATAGAGTTGGTGTTGACTGAATTCTTTTGGTTGCTAATGCATCCTTTCATAGTCAAACTCTAAGAAGCCTGACTTTGACGGAGCAAGATAAAGTCCATTGGGTTTGATTCTGGCACATCCAAGTTAATGATTGTTGTGGAAATGACAGCAATCAGTATCAAGAATTGGTTCTGGGCATTTTCTGTCAGGTAGTGACTTGGACTCACTGCTGAGAACTTCTGACTGACTGGAAGACAGACAGGAGCAGCACAGTCTAATACTGATTTAGCCCTGGAAAACAGAGATTTGTTTTCTCTGAAGATTTTGGAAGGGAAATACTCCCATGGCTGTGCCTGCCCCATGCTTGGTCTGTTGCTTAGTGACCATGCTGTCTGTGTCCTTGTATCTCGCAGTGACTGCAAGGCTGGACTTAGGCAGGAGGAGCTTGTTACTCAGGAAAAAATTTAATACTACACATCTCTTTGTTTCACATGGTGACTTGTATTACAGCAGAAAAGTGCCTGTTTTCCTGTTTACCAAACCTACTTTAAAACAGGTCAGAATTTCCTTCCCTCTTCCAGTTAGCTGTGCAGTCTGGGGATTCCCTAACTGTAGTGAAAGCTTGAACACCTTAGAAGCATGAAGCTTCACAATAGTACAGATTGTTCGCCAGCAAATGAATATTCCACCTAGTACCAACATTCTCACAGTTGGAAAGTATGATAGTGCTATCAGACACTAATTTTATGTATTTCTCCATGGGGCTTTCAGGGAGCACAATTTATATATATTTTAGGGAGAAGAATGTTGGAAGCATGTAGGGTGGCAGGGATAGGGATGAGGTTAAAACCACAGACGAACAATTAGTTAGTGTTGGTCAGCTGAGTTACAGTAACTTGGTAAACTGCAATAACTGGAGTACTCAGGAGCGTCTGTACATACCTTCTGCGTCAGATTTATTTTCTAATCACATTTTTATCACCCAAGCTCACATCCCTCACTGCACAGAAATGTTTTTTCTTAATTGTGTAGCTGTACTCTTTCCTGAAGTCTGAGATTTTTTCTGTTACAGACAGGAAGAAGCTTCATACTGCTCCAGTGGGGCAAGTCTTCCGCCTGCGGCCCTTCCATGTTCTGGTAGCTACAGGTGGAGGATATGCAGGATACAGAAAATATGAGGATTACAAGTTGGAACAGCTGGAGAAGAGGGGCATAGAGGTGCCTGTGAAGCTTGCAAGTGAATGGGAGGTAAGAAACTTGGGGCAATTTTACTTCTGCCACATTTGATGCAAAGCTCCTTTGCTTCCATTTCAACACAGAAATCTTTAATTTGCCTCTACTGACAACGTGTTCTTGACAGCTCATGGAACTAAAGTTTCTGTCACTTCAGTAACTCATTCTGGCTGAAGTCATGATACATAGGAACTGCCAGCAGCTCCTCCATCTTTTAGTGTGGCTGATACCATATGTGCTTTACAAGAAAGCTGAGATGGAATTAATGCCTGGTTAATAAAAATCTACCTGTTTCCTGTTTGAATATACAACAAGACCTTTTTTTCATAGATAATACTTAGGTCCGTAATTCCTCTGAATCCTGAGGGATTTTTGCCTTTTCCTTTTGGATTCCAATGAGTTGAGAATTTATTGTGGAATTGCAGATTGTGTATCAGATTCATAGGTCAAATACCCATTGCAGCATTGAAGTAAGAAATACATGCCTTCTTATAACTGCTGTATTGCCTTTGAAGTATTAAGTATATTGTACAACTCCATATTGGACAGTTTAAAATATATATGGTATTCTTCCAAACAGCCAGGTGATTGCCTGCTTCCGTGCCACTTCTGAAGGCAAGGAGTTAAAATTTCTAGGATTGTAAGGTTGTGTAGGAGATGCTTCAGTGTGACCTTTGGCATCCCAGTTTCTTTGCATTCCTGAGCACACTGCCAGCTGAGTGATTTGGCCACATGCCTGTGGGGGACTAGGCTGGAATCCCTAAATTCATTTTCACTAGTGACCCAAATCAGATACAATCTAGACAGTCCAGATGCTAACAGCTTAGGTTATGATAGCTCCTGAGGAATCTGTCTGTAAATCTGTCTTCTGTATATTCTTTTCCTGCTGAAGTTTGTTTCAAATGGGTTCTGATTAAAAAAACAACTGTTAAGCGTCCATTGAATATTTATTTAACAAGGCAATGTCAATTCAATTTCAATACTTGAAAACAAATATTCTTTTGTTAGTGTTCATACTTTTTGGTATGAAATTGGGTAATTTTCTTACTGCATTTGCATTCTTTCATTTTACTGATATGCTGCTTTGTTATTATTTGGTGAAGAGAGTATTGCTTGTGATGAAACAGCTCTGAAGGATTTGGTTTTTACAGTGGGGAAACACGCAGAGAATTTCAAACTGATAAGCAGGGCCCCAAATGCAGCAGACTGTAGTAGGAGACACTAACAAGGTGTCCTAGTCTTTCCTGATGTGTTTAAGTTCTGTTGAATGCTTCTGTGGGAGGGAAAGGAAGCTCAGTAGTTACGATGAAAAAGAGAAACTGTGTTCAGACATTGCAAGAAATATTCCAAACAATGAAGGATTCAAGAAAAATAAGAGCTGCATTGTTCCTTTTTATTGTAAAGTGGAGTGGGGTTTTTTGCTGACGTATCATTTTCCATTATTCTGTCTTTTGCATCACTGGACACACACTTAGGAGTGTGGAAGGGGGGTGTTGTCTTGTTTTCAGGGCAGAATAAGCCTTTGCATAGGCAAAGAGAGACCAAGTGTGATTGAATGGGCTTTGAAGGAGTAATACAGAACAAGAAACTGGTGCACATGCCCGCACTGCCGAGCCTGCTGCTCTGAAGTGCTTATTCCACAATACCAGCCTCATGTTCCTGTGGGACTGTGGACCATCTTCCACCTGCCAGCTCTGTGTGTAAGGCAGATTCCCCTGCTTCTGAGCAGAAGACAGATATTAAGTGGGTAGTCCTCACCCTGTTGAGCAGGCACGGAAGCTCTCCCTGTAGCAGAGGTACATGCTGGGATCCTCATTGAGGTGTGTGTAACATTTTTGACTGAATTACAGAGTCAGTACACTTCCGTGTGGTTTTGTTTTGCTTGAGCTTTGTAAAAGAATGGGGGCGAAAAATGAATCTGGTGCAAGTCAAATGTCCCTTAAGTTTCTCCATAGGGAAAGACAGAACTATTGTTTCTTTAGTACAGACCTTTTCTTTGTGTAATTTTTTTAGAGACATTCTGTCGCTAATTGCTTGAGCTGATTAATGCCTTAGTGTCTCCTACTGTGAATACCAGTGGGGATCAGCTTTCATTTAATTAGATGAGGTAAAGCAGAGGGCTTGGAGGGAGACAGGTAGAAGTTTATCAGATGGATGGAAGCTTATTGTTCCAAATCTTTGCTGTCACAGAACATTTCCTGGCTGGGGTCTGCATGCATGGCATGCCATTCATATGCTAACTAGAGGCATTTTGCTTCTTCTTACCTGGGCACCAGGGCACTGTTGATACAGGATCAAAGAATTACTGTGGGAAAGCCTGGCCAGAGGGGGAGTGTGGAGGAACAGAGTGACCAGATGAACAAGAGTTTTGAGAGAGGAACTTGTAGGTGTCCTTTGTTCCAGTAGTTTGTTCTGTGCTGTGTAAGGAAAAAGCAGTGTTTGTTGGAGTGACATGTGCCAGGAAAAGCACAGTAAACGTCTCTGGAAGTGAGCTGCAGTGTTCATACTGCTGCTTATTGTCACGGGTCAGTTTTTAAAAACAATTCACTGGGAGAGCGCTTGAGCATAGGTTTAGGATCTGGATTCTCAGAGGTAAGAACAACACAGCCCTTCCTACTGATGTCAGAGAGTGCTTGTATTTATGTAACAGGGGATACTGGAGCTCTTATGGCAGTACAATACTGAAGGTGCTTTTCTTGGCCCAGAGGAGACATTTAGTATTATGGTAAGAGGTATGTATTGAGTTCAGAAAAGAGCTAATAATGGAAGAATATCTGATTTTTTTTTTTTAATCTGACTTTGGAAGAAACATAATCTCAAGTTGGTCTCTTATTCCTCATTTTTGCTCGTAGGTTCTGATGCTTGGAGTTTTATTGGAGTAAATATGCAATTATTTTAAAAAATCCTTGTTAAGTGGTCCAAAGTACACAAGAAAGATGGTCAGAAAATGTTAAAACCAGTGACATTTCAACAGCATCAAATTGTATGAAGGGTGCAGTGGTGTAAATGTTTTTCTCCGTTGTCCTGGAAAATTGCAGCAATTAAAATCAGTTTGGGTTTGTGTTTTTTGGGTTTTTTTTAATCTAAACAGTGGGAAAGCTTTTTGACTAGATGAGTCTGTTCTATCTCGTGCAACTTCCTGAGCATCTTCCTGAGCATTTTGCTGAGATTATGGAGCAGTTTACCTGAGCGTTTCGGAAGCAGTTTATGAGCCTGCAGCACGCTTTCCTGCTTTGGCTGCCAGTGCCTGTGTGGGATTGTGTTACCGCACCAGGACACGCGGTGGGAAGCTGTGTCCGGGAAGCTGTGCAATGCACAGAATCCGCACCGGTGCCTCGCTCCCCAGCAAGTCTGCTTCTCCATTGTCCGAGCCAGCGGCTCTTTGGGAAGCTGAGCGCTGATCCCCAGGAGTGCCCGACCCTCCCAGGGCAGCCCCTTCTCCCGCGGGCCGCCGCCGACCGAGACATCCCTGTCGCCGTGTTCGGGTGCCCTCCGGTCTCTTTTCTTTGCGTTTGTGCTGCCCTGGCCCCTCCTCCGAAGGGGCCGGGGCCCAGCGGGAAGGAGCCGGCGTGCAGCGCCAGTGGCTGGAGGCGAGGCGGGGCAGGGCCGTCGGCCCCGCGCCGCTTCCTTAAGGCGAGGACGCGGCGGCCCCGGCGCGGGGAGCGAGCGGGAGCGAGGCCGGGGCCCGGGCGCCGCCGCTGGGAGGTAGGTGGGGACCTGCCGGGCCGGGGTGCGGGTGTGGCCGCCGTCCGCTCCCCTGCCCCGCCGGAGAAGGGGCCCCGGGGGCGGGATGGCTGCGGCCGGCGCGATGGGGGAGTTCGCAGTCGGCTGAATTTTGTTCACGTATCTGAAAACTGCTTTGAAAGGAAAGGTCGGTGTCGTATTTCGGCGATTGAAGGCGAAAAGCCGGGACGAAGGAGACTTCCCTGGGCATCAGGTAAGGACTACTGGACCGCAGGGCAGATGTGCGAGGGATGGCGGCCAAGGGGCGGTTCAGTCTGGCTTGCTGGAAGTTTCAAGCGATGTTGGAAAGTTGACTCCCTCATGAGTAATCTCTGAGTAGATTTAATCAGAGTGAGTCTGTTGGACCTGCCTTATCGGAGTCCAGAGTCCCGCGGGGCAGGCAGGGGGGTGAAGAGCCGCCGGAGCCTTTGCGCAGCTTCCGCCGGGTGCTGCTCTGTGGGGAGGATGTAACGCGGCTTATGCTTCCTTTAGAGGTCCTTTATGGCGCTGAGAGTTTGCTTTACCGATATCTTAAGCTAAAGTAATTGGGGGATAGTAGGGAGTGGTACTGGAGAGTGTTGTTTTAAACCGTTTATTGGAAATTACTACTACAAAGTATTAAAAGGGTGCCATCAAATTTCATGTCACTTCGTAAATAAAACTTTATCTCCTTGCTTCACAGAAGAGCTCTTTGAGACCGTATAACAGGCTTTTTGCACAGAATTCAGATTTAAGTTTCAAAAACAATCCAGTCGTCCACTTAGGCTATCCTAAAATAGTACTTTTCTCCCCTGCTCTATTTATAGAAAGCTACTGAAACAGCATTGTAAAGTTAGGGGAAAACAATAAAAATGTCTTTTCATAATACCCCAAGAGAAAATGTATAGAAAGGCGTTTTCAAATGGGAAGTAAAGAATTTCAGACAGTAAGGTGGATGCAGCCGAGCACGGTACGTTTCATTAGCCAGCGCCGGTAAAGCCGCGGAGTGGTGCCCGTTGGCCGACTCTTGCCGGCAGAGCCGGGGCGAAGGCGCTGCCCAGCAATGCCGCGGCCTTGACAGGGCTCAGCGTGCGCTCAGGTTTCCCAGCAGCATCACGGCAGTTGTGTTGTGCTCTCGGAGTTCAGGAGCTCCTGCCTGGGTGTGGAGCGTCCAGTGTTTGTCCTGCCGGGCTGCCTGCGGAGAAGGTTGGGTGGGAGCAGGGATGACGTGCCTGACACTAAACAGTTACTGCTGGAAAAGGAACGGGGCCTTGAACAAACGGTCACCGAGTAACTCTCCCCTGAGTGCAAGACCGTAGTTTTTGTTGGCCCTTGAATACAGCACTGGGATGCATTCGGTGCATTTTTTAAACAGTAGTTCTGTTACCAAATGTAGGAAGTGTGACCAGAGGTCTTTGAGCACTGACCAGCACATTCCAAGCCTAATGATTCATGCTTACGGTTTAAAACCGAGGCTGCACGTTTGAAGTTCAGTTGCATATTAGTCTTTCTTGCAATTGCCTTTCTGTGTTGTTTTTTAAAAATTGAGAGAAGGATTTGAGTAGTTAACTATTTGACAAGTAATTAAAAGAGGTCACTGGATTTGATGCTTATTTGAGCTGACAGAGCAGAAGGGTGTTGCATAGCTGGCAGATTAGTAGTTCTCTATGAGATAATAATTCTCTGTGGATTGATACCTGCTGGTAACTGCTGCTTTATTTGCCCAGCGTGTATTCTGAGTGAGTTCAGACAGGTGAGGGAGTTTGGTAATAGTGTCCAACCCTTACAAACCAAAAATTTTAAGGTTTTTGTGTAAGCTAATGATGACACAGGCTTTGGGCACTGCCTGAATCCCAGGAGGTCCAACTGTTGAGGTGCCATTTTATGAGTTCTTCTGTCATGAGCTGTTTGATGAGCAGTTCTTGTTCCTTTCCCCATGGAAAGCAGGTAAATTCAGGGTAGATTTTTTATTTCAGCCTTCTGTACAGTAGGAACTGTACATTGCTTCTGGGGCAGCCACAGCAGGGATGGCAACTCATTAGGTATGTCAGCATCTAAGCAGGAGTCAGGTATTGGCATCCTGGTGAATGTAACGAGGGGAGTAGAACAGAACTTAAGAGAAACTTCTTACTTGGCTGAGAGTTTTTGTAAGAAGTGGAGGAAAAAACTTTTAAAACCAGTGTTTTTCCCTTCCAGGAGAGGAATTTCTCTTGCCCCGTGTTTTTTGTTTTGGACTGAAGGGTGGTACTACCCACTGCATCAGGCTATAGAACATTTCGATGTCTGGGTTTTTTTAGGGAGCAGGTCAGCCGTTTAGCCGGTTCCATGCTTTCATAGAATCATGTTACTTAGTTGAGAATATAATAATTCCTTAAAAGTGTTTTGAGGGATAAAATTGAGTTTTACTGGAAGAGCTTGCGGGTTACCTCCCTTATCTGGAAGGGAAGAGCACTGAAGCGAATGTAGATAAGACGTGTGTTTGCTCTCTTGTCTCTCTGCAAGGGTGAGGGTTGCACAGGAGGAGGTGGGCTAGGGAGCAGGGTTCCCCCCAGCTGCAGGAGCTGGCCCTGGCCAGGAGCTACAGAGCTGGGTGCTCTGCTACTCCTGCCCAGCTCCACCAGTGCCAAATGAACTCACTCCCCACAGTTCTGTGAATACAGGTGTTCAGTGTGAAAAATAATTTTGTCTTGGCCTGATGAAGTTTCTTTTGAAACAATGTTGATTTAGTTTGTTGCTGTTTAAAATTAAGTATTTTCTGGTGGTCATTTCTAATGTTCCCGGTGAATCGAGAAGTAACTCCCCTGTGCTCCTTGTTGCTTTTCTTTGAATTTTGATAGGATTTTGGCTAACTGCTTTCAGCATTTTACTATACAGATGGCTTCATTTTTGTTGTGTAGGAGTTTCTTGTGCCAGCCAAAGAAAGACTAAATGATATTTTAAATAGGAAAACAAAAAGAGTTGGCACAAGGCTCAGGGAGGAAGGAGTACGTTTTGAGTGCTTTCAGCCGATCTTAAATTAGCCTTCTTTCAATTAGCTGGATTTTTTTTTTTGATGCAGTTGTTAAAATTCAGCTTAAACAACATGCACACAAATCTCGGAACTTCCTGACACACAGAATACCATATAGAAGTTTTCTTCCTGAAAAAAATACTCTAATGTAGGATCTCCAGAGGTCTTTCTAGGGGGTATCTGTAATATTTGGCATTGAAGGCCAATCAAAATACAGAATTACTGCTTGAATATTTTCCTTTTGAGGCCTGACTGGGATGCCATTAGCTAGTTAATTCTAGCTTTTCCTGCTGGTCCTCCCACTCCTCCTGCCTTATTCCTATTACAATACAAGCCTTGCTTTATATCAGAGCAGCAGTGCTCTTTCTGATCTGTGTGAGGCACACAGTTTTCATGGTGCTTAGAAGGCTTTGGAAGCAAGGAGCATTTTGATTGATTGTTTTCAACCCAGACTTAGTTGAAAGCAGAAGTGAAATGGAGCCACTAGAGAGTCAGCCCCAAAATTGTTCTGGGTATTTGGTTTAATCTTGAGGTGAGATGTAGCTATCTGACTTCCACTATTTTAACCAGGGCTCCCTTAACAATCCAAACCCAGTCACAGGAGATACGGAAAGTCTATGTTTGAGGTGTGTTCTGTAGGGTTAAAGAGTGAAATTTCTCTATACATTTAGAATGCTCAAATAGAAACACTGCAGCCTTTGGTCCTTAAAAACAAAAACAGCTTCCTTTACTCCTGTTTTGTATTTTAGTTCTTCTGGACATAAAAACTGTGACAGTACCGAAAGCCACATAATAGGCACAAAACACTTGTTTTATACGCAGTTCTCAGGCTGGCCCTAAAATTGACTTATTTTGTATGTATCTGGTTATTTGTAGAAGAACGTCCATTAGGGGAAGGAATGTTCCCCTGAGTGTTTTGAGATGGAAGGAGACTTACGGAGATGGATGTTTGTGTCTGGCAAGCGTTGTAAAATAGAAGGACATTCTTTTCCTTTCTGTTTTCTTCTTTACAAGCCGGACAATAAGAGCAGGAAAGGATTTTTGGTGCCCAGCAGTCCAGAACTCTTTTAGGAGCAGCTGCTGCACTGCAGAACTGAAGCTGGGAGTTATCTCCTCCTCCTCTCCGCCCCACTCCTCCTCCCAGCCTTGTATTCAGGCTGGCGCTGAGATGAGTTGTGTGAGGCCAGCTGGCTGCTCCTCTCACTAGTGCATCGCTGCCCATCAGCCTGGGACAAACTGTCGGGTGTTTTTTGGGGAGTTGGGTTTCAATGGCCACCTGGACTAGCAAGAAGCAAGGACTGCTCATATGGACAGCTCATTTTTATCGTGTGCAGAGTCGGCTTTGTAGTGGGATGTTGAAATGTGACACAATGCCTGTTTGTTTGCAATAGCTGCAGCCCTCGTAGCAGAGATTCAAGTGGGAAACAGAGAGGGAATCCAGAGACAAACCAGCGGGGGATTTAGGAACTGTGGCGCCGTGTCCTCTCTCCTGTGCCGGAGCAAGCAAAGGAAAGAGAGGTAGAGGAAAAAAGACTGAGCCTTGCAACAGCCGTCACCCTGACGATGTGTCAGTCAAACACCTTGCAGGGACCAGAGCTCCACACAGGGAAATGGTGAGATGCTATAAAGCTTTATCTAACCCTCCACCCTCTTGCTACAACCTCCGCAAAGTTAAAATTCATGTCCGGAGGCTGCGTTCAGGGAACGGCGGCAGCAGCAGCTGTGCCGGGGACCAGCACCCACAGCTGGAGAGCCCAGGTCCGGCTGGCTCTGCTGCTGGGACACCAAGTAGGAGAACTCGTTTCAGGTACTGTTCAGTATTTTCTGCTTTGCAGGAATGGTGACTGACACGGGAGGGAGGCTGGGAGGGTTTCTGGGCAGAAGAAGCGGGAGCCATCTGCAAAGCTTTTGTTTGGCCTAATTATTATAAAGCTCCTTATATATTGCTTTGGCAGACAAGGGCATGCTGTTCCATGAGGAGGGGAATGGGGAAGCTTTCATTCTTTTCCCTTCTACTCTCTATCACTAGAAGAACGGAAAAATTAGTTGAGGGGCCGCTCTGAAACCAGGCCAAGGCAGTGAGAAGCCTGAGGGCTCCAGAGCAATGCAGCTCTGCAGGGATTGGTCCAGGAGCGACTGCAGTGAAGGGGGGGAGAGCAGCAGGAGGGGGAGAATGGGACCCAACCTGGCTCCTGGCCTGCCAGCCCTTGCAGGCTCCTGGGTGGTAAGGATGGGAGGGAGAATGTGAAGTGCCCCTTCCTATTCCCATGTTGAGTCAGTCCCACCTCCTGCTGAGAAGCCAGCGTTAACTCTGCTGAGACAGCACTTCTGCTCAAGGTTCTTTTTCCCTGTTGCATTATGATGCACAGATCATTCTCTGTTTATTTATTAATTCTTCATGGGAAAGAAGTTGTGTTCACTGCAGAAAAAAAATCTCTGAGCCAAAAGCACCATCTTGCATCCCGAAGTGGTGACAGTTGTGCTTGTCTGCACATATTTTAATTCTGATCCAACTTTTGAAAAGAATGAGTTGGCAAGAAATTTTCCTTTAAATTCTCAAGCTTCTTTCCATCTTGGAAAGACATGCAGTATTTTTTGTAGTTCCTCCTTCATGTCACAGAATGAGACAGCAAGAGAGCAAGCTGTTGGGAGCAGCCAGACTGTGCCACTTGAGTTTGTGTGTGCACATCACTGTGTTGCGGTTGCCGGAGAATAGTCTCCTAGCCAGGAGTTCAGTCAGTCATTTGAATAGTTTGCCCTCAGGTAGGCAGATTTCCATTTGATAATGGGACCTTGGAAATGCCAGTGTTTTTTTCATGAGTAGAAGCCAAAGAATAAATGAGGACCTGAAGGGTTTTGCATCCAGACCTGGCATGCAAAGTTCTTAACTGAGGCCCTTGATGTCTGTCCTCTGCTAAGAAGCTGAGTGGCTTTTCCCTCTGAGAGTTAGAAGGTCAGCTTCTCCTCATGGCCATTTGTGCAAAATGAGATCCCTCTCAGTCAGCACATCCATGTAACAAAAAAAAAATCAGAGATGCAGCTGGTTATGAGATAGAGGAGTTGATTATTGGGCTATGGAGACTAGATTGTCTTGCAGTAGTAGAAACAGTGGCTTTGTCCACATGTTCCCTATTCAGAACCAGGGTATTCAGTGAAGGCTTTAAGACCTGAAACTGGTCTTACCTTTAATTTTTGAGGGTATTACTCATGAAATGTGACCTGTGAAGGTGAACACCATTATTTGGACAGAGGACTTTTGTATTTTAGATACACCGTTCTTTTTTGAGAAGGGGAAGAACTGATGAAAATAAAGGAATAAAGACTTGTAGTATCAATGATTAAGTAATGTTTAGGAGGAATAACTCACCCCAGCTGTCAGAAGCTGGTGGCTCTGCAGCTGAGATGCCTGACCCTCTGATGCTGTGTATGTAATCTTTCAGGTTGCAATTCCCCCAGCTGGCCCTGAGGCGAAGGTTGGGCCAGCTGAGCTGTATGTCTAGGCCTACTCTGAAACTCCGTTCTTGGCCTCTGACTATTCTCTATTACCTTCTGCCTTTCGGTGCTCTTAAACCCTTGACCAGAGTGGGATGGAGGCCCATGAGCAGGGTAAGTGTGAGCAGGTCTCTCGTGTGCCATGTCTGGGAGCTGTGTGTCCTGGAGGAGCTGGCAGAAGCTGGGGGGAAGAGTTGCTTCATGCAGGACAGCCTGGTGATCACTGGTGTGAAGGCAGAGGTGCAATTCATGCTTCTGTATAGTTTTTACTGTTCGTGGTTGTGTTGACTAATGGCTTCACAGACAAGTGGCTTTTTCAGGAGCAGAGAATTACTTTGTCCTCTAACAGTCAGAGAAAGTCAACAGAAACTTCTGAAGGAGTTCAGTCCCTCACAGTATCAGGACAAGGAAGACCAAACCTCTTGGCAAGTTCCTTTTCCTGGTCATGTTGAAATGATCTCGTTTTTTCTTATTTTCACACTGAGAGGGTTTGTTCCTCAAGTTCACTGAGCACTTGTAGTCCAACATGTCCAAATTATAAGCAAATCTCTGCTCTGACACTGTTGAGAGCAGGGTAGGGGATGCCTTGCACATAGTAATGCTCCCCACAAATCATACAGTTTCAGAATCTAACAACCAAGTAAGTATTTTGATTGAAAATAGGAACAAAATTGCAGTTTTTAAGCCTATTTCACTGAACATCTGTTCTGTTTGATCCCATCAACTTGAAAACCAGGCGTCTTTGAAGAGAAGGGGCTACTAGGAAACACCACTTTTGACAATTTGTGTCATTTGCTAGTTGTATGTACATTTTCTGTGTTGGTGGAAAACAGCAAAGTTAATTTTAAAAATTAATACAGTATAGGACATGGTCAAATAAAATGGCAACATTTTTTTCATCAGTACTTTAGCTTACATAACCTAAGGTACTGTTCATTTAGAAGGTTTTATCTGTTGGTACTTCCTTTCTGAAATACACCATATCCAGGATGGTGATTTGTAAGTGAAATCTTAATTTGCTGTATTTGATACAATGGAGCCAGTGTGTGCTTCTGTTTGTGTTTATGGCTGTGTTTTGCAAGACTTCATTATGAAGGATATGATTAATATTGAGAAGAAATGATGACTCTCACTAAGGAAAAACCCAAGTTTTAGCTGTGAGTTGAATGTAACTGAGCTGTACTGTTCAAAAACACAGCACCTGTCAGCAGATCACCACTTCCTTTGCAAAACTGGTTTCAGAGTGTTCAGTTCCCTTGGTCCATATTCCCCAGTTCCCCCCAGTTACATCATAGGCATGTGAGCTTCCTGGCTGACAGGAAGTACCACAAACCCCAGAAGAGTTGTCTGCTGGAATTATCAACAGAAAGATGTTGTCATCTGTCCACTTACATCAACAGCAGATACCTCTTGCCAACTTCGTTTTGTTTGTTTTCCTTGCTAAAACTTGGGCTTTGGTACAAGTTCAAAGGTGTATTTCTACAGAAATAAAGGCACTTTCTATTCTTGCAATTAGCAACTCCCATTGTTGTGAGAGAAGGGGTAAGGCTGGTGTAAGTTTATACCTGTGTAGCTGCGTCCATGTGGGTACATTTCTTCAATGGTACTTGTGTCATTAGAGCAGTACAACACACAGTACTGGGTGTGGGAAACACCCTCAGTAGTAGATGCATCTGATGAGCACTTGATCAGTCAGTTCTCATTTGGTTATTCACAAAAATTTATACACTGGTAATATTAAACCTTTCTGATTAGCATTCTACTAGAATATGTGCAGTGCCTCTTTTTTTCTGTAAGCCTCACATTGGGCAGTTTCCAGTAACTTCAGTGTGGAGCTTCAGCCTGCAGGGAGTGGAAATTGCGGCTTCACTATAAAGTTGTATTAAGTTTCATCCTGTCTCTTACCTACTCTCAACAGAATGGAGGGAATGAGGATGAAGTGCAGTGTTAATTTTTTGTTGCCTTAAAGGCTACTTGGTGTAACCCATGAATTCAAGGGATGGGTTTGCAGGAACAGTTTGATCCTTCCTGTGTTACAGGGAGAAGTAAGAAAGCCATCAGTGGGGAGAACACTGACCTGCTGCAATTATTCCTTCAGGTTGCCCTGTACAAGTCAGTCCCAACACGGCTGCTCTCACGAGCCTGGGGTCGCCTGAACCAGGTGGAGCTGCCCACATGGCTGCGGAAGCCCGTGTACAGCCTGTACATCTGGACCTTTGGGGTGAACATGAAGGAGGCAGCTGTGGAGGATCTGCATCACTACAGGAACCTCAGCGAGTTCTTCCGCAGGAAACTGAAACCCCAAGTGCGGCCAGTCTGCTGCGTGCATAGTGTGGTGAGTGAAAGAAGTGAGGGCTTTACCCAGCACTGCCAGCCCCCAGAGGAATGCCACTGCTTCAAAAGGAATTAATGAACGTCTGACTGTTTCGGTTTTTTCTCTTTGCTGTAGATTAGTCCCTCTGATGGCAAGATCCTTAATTTCGGACAGGTAAAAAATTGCGAAGTGGAGCAAGTAAAAGGAGTTACTTATTCTCTGGAATCTTTCTTGGGACCTCGCATCTCCACAGAAGAAATGCATTTTAGTCAGGGTGAGTTCTGTGTCAGTTCTGCATTTATTCTGCTCTGCCCTTTCAGTGTTCTCAGCAATCATGAGACTAAGAGAGATTAAAAAAAGTAACATTTTCTTGCATTGACAGGAACAAAAGCAGGTCTGATTTTTGGTTCATTTTATTTGGGGGTAACCATGTCACTGTTCTAGTTCTTCTCTTTCTCACCGGTGGCTTTATACAGTCATGCCTGGCTCATTCTGATTATCTGAACTGAGTTGCTTGACTCCAAGATCTGCTGCTATACCACAGCTGCAGCACTTCTGCTGTCACACTGAAAAGGGCCCAAGCACTGGCTAGCAAAAACTGTATAAGCTACTCCTTAACAAGATCTGTGATCAAGCACTACCCCTCTAATGACTTCAGAGGACTCTTCTCAAATTCTGTTCTTAAAGGGTAGCTTTAATAAAAATTCTGTTGTCCTGGATTTCAGTTTCTGCCCTTTTGCTTAGGGAAGGGCAATCTCCAGAAGAAAAATTTTCATTATGGTTAAAACAATCCAGGATCTAATTTTGTTTTAAAGGGAAAGGAACACTTGGAAATACTGGATTCCTGGATGATATGTATATTGTTGTAGTCTCACCAATCCATGTGGGCTGCATTTATTCCTCTGCTATTGCACTGGCTCTAACATCGACTGCCTGGCTATGGTAGATGACTTCAGGAGGAATATCTTTAACCCCTTCCTTTCCCTGCTTTTTCTGCAGCCCCACCTGGTAACTCTTTTCAGGAACAACTGGTCACAAAGGAGGGGAATGAGCTCTACCACTGTGTAATTTACCTGGCACCAGGGGATTATCACTGCTTCCACTCACCCACGGACTGGACAGTGTCACACCGACGGCATTTCCCAGGTTGGTTTCTGTTCCTAGAAAACAACTGCAGAGCAGCTATGGAGGGAAGCACTGTAGAATGAGACACACCAGTGCAGAAGTTGTACAGTAACATGATAGATAATGGTAGAAAAATGATTTGTCACAAACCATAATGAGTTTTACAGCTGTATAGTTTATGAGAGCAAATCACATATAAATGGTGAAAACAATAATGTTGTATTCAAACTGTTTGAGATCTCTGAAGTACCCTTGATGCATGCTGACCTGATTTGTTCCCAAACACTGTTTATTCAGTTTGCACTTGAAATAGAGATAGTTCTGCATATCACACCGAACAGTAGCCTAAAGTATGATCTCTGCTTGTGTTTGGCAAAGAAAATGCAACTGAACAGATACACTACTGGAGCTGCTATCGGATGGTTTTGCAGATAACAAAAATATTTTACTTCTTGGTATCTTGCAAAAACCTAAGTATTCGGATTTGGTTTCAAACACCATGAGAGAGAGATGGACCTGCCACATACATCCTTCTGTGACCCCTTTGTTTTCACCACAGATTTCTCTTTCATTTGCTCTGCCTGGCACTCGCCTCTCTTCCTACAAATAACTGACAGTTGTTTACTGGATCAGCTCCAGTTATACTGAAAACACCATCTGAGTGGCATTGCAATATTGCTACAAACCAGACAACCTAACCTGAATATTTTCTCACTTCTTCAGGCTCTCTGATGTCTGTGAATCCTGGAGTTGCTCGCTGGATCAAGGAACTGTTCTGCCACAATGAACGGGTTGTCCTTATGGGTGACTGGAAACATGGCTTTTTCTCGTTAACAGCTGTAGGAGCAACAAATGTGGGCTCCATCCGCATCTACTTCGACCAGGTGAGCAGGATCATAGCAGGCACCTTTCTGATGTTAATGGTTGAGGTTGGTGCAGCATAACAAAATTTAAAAAAAATCTTATTACCCTGAAATTAGAGTGTTTCACAGTACTGATATTCTAAGACTGATTGAAACAGTGTTGTTTCCAATACAGACTATTTTTTAAAAATCCCTATTGCACCTTTGAACTGCGAGTTCCTTCATGGAAAATGCCTGAGAATGTACAGTCCACAGCTGTGCTGATGAATGAATACAGAGCACCAAAATCCTCCAATAAATCCTTCTCTTCTTCCTTCTCTGTACAGGACTTGCACACGAACAGTCCAAGTTACTCTAAAGGTTCCTACAATGACTTCAGCTTCATATCCAACAACAAGGAGGGAATCCCCATGAGGAAAGGGGAACATTTGGGGGAATTTAACTTAGGCTCTACGATCGTACTAATCTTTGAGGCACCCAAGGATTTCAAATTCAACCTCAAAGCCGGACAGAAAATCCGCTTTGGAGAAGCACTGGGCTCTCTATAGAAACTGTCTCAGCAAGAAGATTTTCTATACAAAAGGACTTTTTTCACACCACTGAGTGTTTCACTTACCAAGTTTGTATCACTCAGCAGGACCTGGGTGAGCAGAAAAGATGTCACTGCTGCGTTAAACTTGAAAGTATTTGGTCTACATTTACCTGCTGCTGAATGTAGAAACGTAATTGAATGATCATGGATGTATTGGGTACAGCTGCCTTTAAAGATGGCAGTTTCTGGCCCACCCTGTGCCTGTAGTCTTTCATGTTCTCCCCTTGAATGTGCCACAGGATAATTATGTTCTTAGAGCCTCTAAATCCCTTTTAAGCCTTCCTAGACAAGTGCAATGGGAAAGGGTGGAGGTAGAGATTACCTGTATTTAAAGGGACACTGACAGGCTGAGTCAGACCTTGTACCTTGTATCTGCAGTATCTGTTTTTCAGACCTTGATTGAAGAATATGTTCTCATATTTATTTTATTCTAAGAAACTGCCCAAATTCTTAGATAAAGGCAGTCTCTGAATGCACAGAGGGCCAAACAGTGAAGTTGGCTGGGGTGACTTCATTGCCCAAACAAAGCAAAATGTACAACAGTCAGTCAGTACAATAAATGACACTCATCCTGAGTTTTGTGCTGTTAGACAACTTTAGTTCTTTTGTCTGACATTGTCCCTTTAAAAATGGACTTTGCACTGTATTTTAAACCTGAAAACAATATCTGCATTCCAGACAACAGAACTTGTCATCTTGCAATTTTCTTTTTTTTTTTTTTTTTAAGACAAAGCTCTGTGTCCTCTTCCTAATCCATGGTTTTATTTTGCTATTCCAGGCCTTAAAAGTTTTTGTCTTTATGAGACAGTTAACTTCACCTCTTGGATTAAGGAGTTAGAAGGCACAGGCCATATTTTTCTTGGGTGATGTGATAGCAACTAAAATATGTTTTTACTTTCTATACATCTTAATTGTTATTTTGTTACTAAATTCTTGAAAAATTAGTTCCTCCCTTACAGGACAGCTTCAGCTACTTCAGGACCAATTCTTACTGCACAGAGTGAAATGCCCTATGCACTGACTGTGTTTAAAATACTTACGGCTCTTTGAAGAAATCCCTTGTTGCTTCCCAGGTGCCAATTTGGCCCTCCCTTGACTAGCAACAATTTCATCTTACTCAAAATATAAATAACATGCCACACGGGCTCTGACTTCTGCCCTCATACTTAATGCTAGGAATATGCTGGAGGCTGAAAGCTTTGTGCTGAAGTTTAATCCACTGTAAAATTTGAGAGCCTCTTTGTGACTTCACATCAAGAAGAGTTAAAATCTAACACCTTGGCTCTACTGCGTGTGGCACTGACAAAAACCACTGCCAAAGTGAAGAGGAATTGAGTTTTAAAGCAATGTGTCAATTGTTTTTTGAGAATAAACTGTTTCAAGTCCCAGCACTCAAACATCTAGAACTGATTTTGGTGTCCAGAGCTTGTTGGAGTGGACACACTTATGAAACCTGCCTTTGTGCTTTCTGAAAGATTTCTCATACTACTTCCTTGCTTGAGCTACTTTTCTGCTACTTCAGGGAGGTGACAGGCTTTGGACCAGCTCTGACCTCCTAAAGAAACCCTTCTTTGTATGCACTGCAGAAAACAGAATATAATTTTGTTGTACAAATGTCCAGTTTGCCAAGTCCTGTATGCTTAGCTTGTCATTGGGAAGGAGGGGATGATAAAACTGCTTCTAAGTGATGTAGCCCAGCCATGAGTCAGATGAGGGTGGCTGTTTGGGTGACAAGCAGGAGAAAATTCATTTGGCTCCAGGAGTCAGTGTTTCCTCGCTTTACACAGGGAGGAGTTTGAAAGCTTGAAGTGGCTCTCAGCCACCTATCTTGAACTTCTTGGCATTAGCAAGTTCACTCCTGCAGCAGTATAGTACCAGATACAAGTCTTTTTAAACCTTTGAGAGTGAGAAAAGAGTAAGGCAAATATCAGCCCCAAGAGGATAAAGTTATGGTGAGCTTTTTGATTAAACTTGTGTCATGTTAACAAGAGAAAGTAAATTTGTTCCAGTGGATGAGAGAAAAAGACAGATGAATCTCTTCCCTTATTTCACTGGGGCCTGTGACATCCAGACAGAGCCAAAGGAAGTTTAAGCTTTAATTTCTCCCTACTCAGCAGCATCATCCAGAGTATCTGAAGGTAACTATTAGCCTAGTAATGGAGGATGGGTTGCTTGATGTTTGCTTTATTAGAAATCTCAGGAGGAGAGGATTCAGCATGCAAGTGGCTGTTTTTATGATGGTTTTAATACTGTGCAGAGCGAGTTAATAAACCAACATTGCTTGTGATGCAGGGGCCAGCAACACACCCCAGGAGTGAAAACAAAGTTCCTTGAGGGTACTGATGATGCTGTGAATTTCTCCTCCATGGAGAATCCATTTAATTCAACTGTATCAGTAGCACGGTATTTTTGTATGTCAAAGTGTATGACTTACTGACATGAACTCATTTAATTGCAAACATTTTGAAATAAAGAGTCTTATCTGTGTTGCTTATCTTTGTGGCATGACAGGTAACCTAAACTAGGTACTGGAAGTGCAGCACGAGGTCGAGTGGAGCGTAGCTCCAGTTTGGTTTTGATCAGGTAGAGTAACAATAAAAAAAGCAAAATTGTTTTAATTTAATTTATCAAATATAAATGCCATACATAGAACTAAGTGAATGGATACATTTCTTCCATCATTTCCCTCCTATGAAAGGGGCAAAAAGTCCCACCCCTGAGCTGGGAAGTTGGTTCAGATGTATGACAGATCCAGGGCAAGCTGGATATCTCGCAGGCGGGCAAGCAGGGTCTGCACATGATGTCTCTCAGCTAGCTGTGCTTTGGTGAGAGTATTGATCCTCACCCTCAGCTGAAAAGGAAGACAAGTGCATGAGCATAAAAATAAGTTTGTACAATGAGACAGTATTTAGTCTTTTTGACAGCAGCAGCTGTTCCAGCAGCTTTTGTATTATCTCACTTGAGGGCCAGTAAGTGACAGATTGAGTGACTCAGGAACAGCTCAGTACTGGCTGGAGTCAGAGGTACCAGTACCCACACCTGGCTGTGTGAACCTGGGGCCTGACAGCAGTGCAGATGCAGTCTGCACACAAGGAATTGTCTTGAGAAACTGCAGGAAAAATTTTGAGATTCAGTCTAGGAAAGCCTGATCCACAGCTTGGAAATAGCCTCAGAAGGGTCTATTGGAGCAGGAGTTAAATTTCTGAACGGACAGGAAAATGCACCTACACAACCTATTCTGCTCCTCAGCACATTTCTGACTACAAATTTCGCTTCTGTTAGCATTTACTAACAGCTTACTACACAACTCGTAACAGCTACCATCAGCCTTTGGGCTACGTGCATAGCATAGTGATAAATCACTTCAGTAGCTTCAATTTAAATGCTGTGTACACACACCTGACCCAATTCTTCCTGAACTCCTTGCACACCATCTTGGGCTCCTGCCTGCATGCGCATTTCCAGCCACTGCTGCAGAATATGTGCCTGCTGTTGACAGCACCTGATAAAAGAGATTAGAAAGATTCTTATCCCAATTAAGAGCTGAACAGTGTAAGCCAACTTAGATTTGCAATTGATACTTGCAATAAGACCCATTTTTTTGTCTCAAAGCAGTCAATGGTTTAAATCTTTTTAAAAAGGTAAAAAAAAATGCTGGAAAGCATAGGAATCTGAAAACTGTTGTCTCCATATCCTGCTTCTAGTCCCTGACTTCTTCCTTTCCTGACAGTTAAATCCCCCCCAAGCCCCATTTTCATTTAAGCATTTCTCTTTTCTTGTTCTAATAGAGCAGTTGTCAAATACTAGGCATATTTAATTTTTTTAATTGAAAGCTGGAAAAGCTCAGCTTTTCACCTCACTCCTCTTGATAAAGTAATTAAAAGCTAAATTTCAACTGCTCTGCACAATTCATTTGTACTGTCTTCAGATTACACCCAGTGATACCTCTGACATGCTTCTCCAAGAGCTGCCAAAGGTATAATTAAACCACTTGGCTGACTACAGAAGTAGTTATGCACCTACTCTCCTTCACCTGGAGTGAACTCAAAAGGAGAAGATAAAAATCTCTGGAACTTTTCTGTTTCATTCACAGTTCTACTGTGAAAAGACCAATTCTTTTCAGAGCAGATACATAGAAAAAGCACGACAGAGTTGACCAACATGAAGAAAGGCCACCTAAAGGGGCATTGCAACATACTTGAGTTCTTGCTTCCTGCTGTAGTAGTACTGCATCTGCTGCTGGATATGTCGGACTTCAACTTCCACCTTTCTCTGCAACACCATTTCTTCTCCAGAACTGTGCTCCCTCTTTTCCCCTTCAGCTGAATGGAAGATAAAAGGCACAAGCAATGGAGGTAGAACAGACATCAACTCTTTCTTCTTATCAAAGAAAGAGAAATTATTTTTAATGACAGGAAAAACGGAACCCTCACAAGTCTTTTTCACTTGTTACTTTCATGTTTTGTTACCCTGTGACATGTACATGTTCACCCTAAAGGATCAGGTACAGTGAGAGGGCAGGAATTCTGACAGCAGTCAAGACTCAGTTTGAACACACCAAAGATAAATTCTCTGGTGGATGATTTAGTACTACAGATACTGTTTTGGCCTGTTCAGGATTTTGTCTTTTACATTTAATCTAGAAGTAATTAAGTACAGTCTAGTCCTGCAGAACATATTTCTTGCTCTGGTGTCATTAAAACACAGCGAGAGGTGTTTAGACACCATCTGTCCCCTTTACAGCCGTACTCTAAGTACAGGGAAATCTCAGAGAGCCTTACCGGGTGAACTCTTCCCTCCTGAAGTAAGTTCTGTTGTACATAACAACACCCCAGCACCTAAGCACATTCTTGCTAAAAGAAGCTGGCCCCAAGCAGTTACCATCCTTCAATGCCTAGAGCAGGGCTTTAGGCCCCAGACTCAGCAGAATCCATGCAACTGCATTTACCACCCCAGAAAGGAATACTGATATCCTTTACCTCCTGATGCTGGCACACAAGATTGCCCTGTCTCCCACACATTTTGTGGCAGTGACTTGCAGTCTCATATAGATTAGAGAGGAGGATGAGCAACTGCTACAGTTCAGATCCGAGGACGTACCTGCAGTCTGGTGACTCCCTTTTCCTACCAAGTCTTCAGGTGACAGCAAACGTGGCTGCAAATTTGGTTGCAACTTTTTCTGTTGACAGTCTTGGGAATGGGCTCCTTTGTGACCATTCACAGGCTGACATCCTCTCTAGAAGGTCAGAATGATATTGGGGTTTTCCTCAAAGGGTTTTCTTCAGTAAGCCCTACAAGTAGGATGTGCCTGACTGACTACTCCCACTCAGACAACACCTGTAGGTGCTGAGCCCCTCTCATAAAATCCCACAGAAGAAGGAGAGCTTAAAAGATGGGCTGTTTGATTTCTAGCATGGAGATTTTCCCCAAGACTAAAATTTCCCATTCTGTGTGGAAAAAGGAGTTCAAAATGCAAGCACTTACTTGCAGGTTAAATGAATTTCAATTTTTTGAGGCTCTCAGACACACCCACTGCTCCTAAATTTAGTTTCTCTTAAATCTCTGCAATCTGGACAGCAAACTGTAACTGCTCTGAACTCTGAAGAGGCAGCACCATCACATCACTTGTTAAGAAAAGATCTGGCTAGGAAGACCACCAGGAAAAAGGCATGAAATACAGTACAACACACATGTGGATTGGTTCAGACTAGGGGTAAACAGTTCTTGGGCATTCAAAGGCAGTTCACTTGGTCAGCTTTAAAGATTACAGCTAGATCAAGTGAAAAACAGCTCAATATCCAGGTGGGCAGTTCAGAAGAACCACAAGAAAACACAGCAATAAGCAACAGGCCTGCTGACAGCAGCCCAGTACACACACTAATTGTTCCTCCAGCAATACACTCACCTTTTCTGAGCCAGCTTTCATCTGGGACATGAAAGATGCAGGACACCATAGCTCTGGCCCCTGTGCAGCCCAGTGCATGTCCTGTGTCCACGGGGGGAGAGAGGGAAGAGCAGCACAAGTGAGAGAAGGATGGGGATGAGCAGCATTGCCCATCTGAGATAGACATTTACAGGTACTTTCTTCCATGTGAGGTGTCAGCATTAAGTTCCCAGTCTCTGCAGAACATTTATTCACAGATGTTAAGGGCGCCTCTGACCTGTACAGAAGAAGGATAAGGTCGCTATACATTGCAACCTGTTGGTGTTGTCCTTTGCAGTCAGTGCAAAAAAGGGGAGACTCTTGTCATTCCCTTGCATACCACCCTCCAATTAGCTGCTCTACTATGCCCACTCTAAGTCACCCTCTTTACTTTTAAAATTGATTTTCTACCAAGTAAAAGGAGGTCCCAGCAGTCCCTTGCTTTCTAGAGACTCCAGAGGAAGGCCAGGCTTCTGTGGTGGTAACCTGGCTTGTTGAATAGCATTTCTGGAAAGTACAACAGAACAAAGAATGCCCCAGACTTGTGACTGTTGTAAACTGGCATAAGCTGGCACTGCAGCTAAAGAAACAGTGCTGTTTCATCGTTCATCCCTGCTCTGCAACATTCTCCTTGCATGCAATAATGATTCTTAAAGATTAAATTTCAACGTGTATTAATGTAAGAATCTAGTTCACTACGGCTGTGCCAACACAAAGAGTGGTGGAAGTGACATAACTGAACAGGTCAGAAACTCTTCTTTTGGCAGCATAAACTTGCTTAAAGCAATGTGAGGTTACCATCTTATTTCCCTGTAGGGTTCCTGTCCTGCAATGGGAAGCTTCAGACAATTCTTCCTTGCAACTGCCCCATGATCAATAGCAATTTTTTAAGGAATAGCTTCCCCAGGGAAAAGAAAGGAGCAAGAAGAAAGTTCAGCTTCTGTACACCAGGATCTTGATGTTTATCATTTCATCAGATGACTTCAGTGAAAAAAACAAGAGCTTCAGTGACACTAGGTCACTTGGGCAAGACAAGCTCTCTAGATGGCCCATTAAGGTATCTTTCAAACATTTCTCTATATAACTGTTCCTATGACAAATGGCCAGTGCTTCACAAATTCAAATTCTCAAGGTACAAATTGTACCTTGAGAACACAAAGTGGAAGGTCTATAGCTGAGCTGGTTCTACCTGTCACTGGCAAGTACAGTCACGAATACCTTCAGTATGTGTGGGCTGATGCTTGCATTACACAGCAGCTTTTGTGTAACTCTGTACCACCAGCCACATGACGCAGTCAGAGTTAAGGAGAACGGATGGAATTAAGTCATCAATGAGAGAACTTGGATACACAAAAATGAGACACATGTAGATAGACTACATATATGTAAAGTTACATATATGCCAGAGAAACGGGAGAGACTGGAAATTTACACTCACAGGTCACAGAGAACTGAGCTCCCATCAGCAGGGTGAAGTGGTAGATGTCTGAATTTTGAAGGCCATGGCTCTTCCTCTGATGAATGTCCTCTTGTCTCAGGACTAACATCAGGCCTTTTCAATGTCACTTGCTTCTTCTGAGGTGGGAAAAAAGAAAAAGGCTTATTTTATTTCTGGGAGAGAGCCTTCTGTTTCCACAGCATGGCACAACAATACACTGACTGGTAAAGAGTGTAGGCTGCCTGCCAACACAAAGAATAGCAGAGCATCTGATGGCTGAGAGCAAGAAGCACCGGCAGAAGGAACCGTGATTTCTGATGCCCTCACAGCCATACCAGCACTCTAAACTGAATCAAGAGGTCCACTGTGGTAACATTTTGAGTGAGGAGAATTAACTGGGTACTTCTGCACCAAGGCAAGCTGCACATTAGCAAATGGAACAACTGGTATCTCAAAAACCTGGAAAAGATCTGGGAATGCTGCCCAGAAGCAGGAAGAGAGCAGTCAATAAAGGCATCCTTTTCACACACAGGGCTGGGTTGATACTCAAAGGCAGAAGTGACACAAGCCCACATATGAAGGTATAAGCACTGCTAAAGCTAAAACAGGATCAGATGTAGTCTGTAACACTTCATTTTAGCACAGAATTTACAGATCTGACCCACATGCAAAGGTTTCAATCATGAATATTGTCTATGGCAGGAATTAGCCAGTTTTGAAATAGTTTCATTAAGGAAGGTTCCCAATCAGTCTGAAGTGCTCTAGTCTCAGCTGAATGAAATGCTTTGAACCAGAGATAGAAGTGTATGTAGGATCTAAACAACAGTTGGGATGTGGAGATCCAAGATACACACATGCACATACACACAAACACACACCCCACACACAGAGCAGAGACTAGAGCAGCCCAGTTCTGGATATGTATCTGAGCAGCCACTCTCACCTCCAGCTGGTGCTGAGTGTGGAGCTGACCCTGCAGCTGTTTGATGCCAGCAGTGTTTCTCAAGGCACGGGTTGCATCTTCTCTCAAAGGAGTTGTGTGGTGAACTCCTGTGACATTTTCAATGCCATCTTTCTTCTGCTGCTGGTCTTTTGCAAACCTGAGCCAAGCATCAAATACCTACAACAGGAACAATGAGAGCTTCAAGTTTTATACAGACAGGTTCCAGGCCACAGACTTCCCCTGCAGACAGCAACACTCTTCCGTCCACTGGATAGGAATAGACAGAGCTACAGCAACAGCAGGACACTGCCACAATGACAGAGGGACAGAGATTTAAGTCAGCTGAGGCCAGTGGGGAAAAATGTGTGCATTTTCTAATCAACTAAAAAATTTTAGGGAGTTTTCCAGCATCCCAAAATAACATACAGCACCCCAAAGAGGAAAGGAAACAGACATTCAGTGTGCACTCTGCTGAGTGCACTCAAATCTGCACATGATCTGCACATCTGCGAACTCACTTGCCTGCCCCTGCCCTGCACACCCCCTTACCTTCCTCTGCACTGAAAGGGACCAGTGCCACAATGCTTGCACTGTCTTCCGCTTTTCCCATTGCTGCTGCAACAGCTATTAGCAGAAAAAAATGCACAGCAACCAGGTTAGGAGTTGACATACCCAACACCAGCCAAATACCCAATGCTAGCCAAAGCATCCAGCAAGGAAGAAGTGATGGTAGAGCCAGAGCAGAAAAACCTACTCAGTTCACCCAGTCTATGGCAAGGTGTCCCTTGTGCTAGCTGAACCAAAAAATCCTGAAAATGTTTAAACAAAGTTTTCTTGGTCCTTGTATAAATGGAACATGAGAGAGAAGGAAGAATGACTAGCAAGGACCTAGGTATCTACCATGGGGAAAATTCCTTACCCGAGTTTTCCAGCAAGAGAAGGAAGCAGAGCAAAGTCTGTGAGTCATTAGTTCATCTCCCCTTCTCTGCAGCAGCTGCAAGGCAACCAAAACAGTGAGTCACTTGCAGACAAACCTCATTTGTCTGAGCCAAATGCTATTAGAACAGCTACCCAACAGCCTTTATCACCCTCCCTTTGCTCTGTTGAGGCCACCCTCAATACCCAAGTGCCCTACAGTGTAACCCCATTTGCAGATATCTACGAGCCCAGCAAGGATTTCATTCGCAGTAAATGGTCCCGTCCTGGCAAGCTCGGGTTGTCTTGTTAAGTCTGTTATTTCTATCAGTTTCTTCAGGCAAGACACAGCCATGCTCCTTCCTCCTCAGTACACAAAGCTGTCATGCTCCTTCTCAGCCAAGACTGCCACTTCCTTCACCAGGGAACACAGTGTGTTCCTCCACACCCGGAACTTCCCACAGGCTGAGGAGGCTGCTGATCCTTCTCACCTTTTTCCCAAGGCACTTCTGATGATAATTTTTCCATTTTACCAGGTACTTCTGGAGCAGGTGCTGCTGGTGGTGCTGGGCTGCCCTGTGGTGCTGAGCCCTCAGCATCAGAGACTCCTTCGTTAATTCCTTCCAGTGAAGAAACAGGGTCTGTAAATACACTGTTAGGGGAAGATAAATTAACCCATGTGCCAAAAGGAGATTAATCTCAGAGTATCAAGTGATCAGCTACTCTTCCAGACTGTTTCAGCAACGCTTAACTTGGACAACACTCAGCACTGAGAGTACTCAGTACAGGAAGAACAACTGTGAAACACTGCATGTAACACAGGGACCTGTGACTTGCAAGTCTTTCCTGCTGCCACTGACATTCTTTATAACCTTCAGGAAATCATTTGCCCTCTGTGCTTCAGAGTCCTCGCGTCAAGAATGTACCATGGCACCATGAAAATGCTTGCAGAGTTTGAGGGTCTTTCAGTATGAATTATTAGAGAATGACTAAAGCAGTAATTGGTAACTTGCACTGCCCTCAAAAGAAATGTCCAAGGTTCTCAAAATTAGTAATGGAAAATTCCTTTGACAAAGGAAGTGTTACCATCTCTTATATTGTACAAGGAACAAAAAGAGAAGCAGAAGTAACACAAGCAGCATTCAGCAGATCACTGGGGTTCCAACTGACTCTCCACTTCTCCATTCTCTGGGGACATCAACAGATCACCCAGTCACTTCATCTGTATACATGACACAACAGACTGCCCTTGACTCATACACAGGCAATGAGGTCTTTTGAGAGTTCAACATCTACATCAGCTCACCTATATCCAAATGTTTTCTGGCGTCCACCACAGCTGTCACCTTCAGATGGCGGTGACATGCTCCTAGCCAGGCAGTGTCTCTCCACTGCAGCAGCACCTGAAGATACAATGCAAACAGGAGATGGGACACAGACTGGCACTGCAATGGAAGAGGATACAATGTACTCCCCCCCACCACTGGTAACATAACCATTTCCACCTCATTTTTCATATAAGGCTCAGCAGGACAGCAAGAATTTCCTACAAATTAAATACTTCTGTATTTCAGAGGGTCCCCTTGGCATTTTTCAAGGTGCTCTTCTCTTCAATCCATCCTCTCCCTGCCCCACCTCACCAATACTATTATGCTGTATCATATTACTGGTTTTCTCTTCCTTCCAAGAAATGAGAAGAAGAAGGAAGAGAAAAAGCCATGAGCTCAGAGAGCCAAGTTTCAGAGACACCTGTAGAAACAAGATGAGACACCCACTTCGCAGATCTCTCTTAGTAGTGGCTCTCAGATTAAGTTTTTGGTTCTAATTGTATATTACCTGACCCCTGCCTGAATCAGCACCTGTACTGAGACCTTGGCACCTGCTGTACAGATCCTACCTTTGACAGGATTGCTCTCCTGTAGTGCTCATCTGCCTTAGATTCATGTATAAGAGCAAGGGCATTTTCTCTCCACATACACAGCACCTGTCTGAAGGCAAAAATACACACAAAATTTAAAAACAAACAAACCTGTTAAGAATGATTCCCACTTGTTCATTTGGCACTTTCCGACTCACAAAGGAACCAAAACCAGCTGCATCTATAAACTCAGTCCTGCAAATCAACTTCTGCCCCTTCAGATCTCTGCTGAAGAGAAGGCAGAGCAAAACAGAACACACTCTGAAATCCAGCAGCTTCAGCTGAGCCAATCAGGCTCTGCAAGTGACTAGCTGTATAGCATTAAAACAAATAAGGTAATTAGAACTAAAGTAACTACAACCAATGTAATGTGGTAATATCTTTAATCACTCTCCTCACTGTAATGCAAGAGAGCCTCTACATCATCCAGGCTGCTTTAATACCATAATAAACAGGGAATGATGCAGCTTGCTGTCTGATGACTCTCACAGGACTAAACAGAGATTTAAAAACTATTCAAGCAAAACAGACAGCAAACAGAAAGAGGTTGTTTTCTTTTAACTAGATGACCTGCATGCAAAGAAACAGCAATGCATGGCAGATTCAACTCCCAGCACCGAACATTAAAAAAGTTACGAAGGTGGTAGTGAAAGAAAGTAATTAATTAGACTGCAGTGCAGTCACTTCTCTCATGCTGCCTAGGAAAAGGCTCACCGCAGCAGCAGTCGAGTGCGCTGTTTCTCCTTCTCAGTTACTTGATACAGAATGCACTGCACGTTTTGTTGGTAAATCTGAAAAATAAATAGTACTCAGAGGTAAATTTACCTCAACACCTGTGAGGAGAGGCAACATCTAGAAACTCTTAGTAGCAGCTCATAAGTAGCACTGGCAGTAGAGTACAGGGGGAAAAAATACAGCCACTGAAAGCAAATGCTGCTTTTCTGTGACAAGCAGTCATTACACAATAGTTAATGCTAGCTATGATATAACATTCATCAGTGCTACAAGATTCCCTTGGTTCTTCTGCTCCAAAAACTAATGCTAGAGCTCGTACAGCCCTACATACACAAGCCTCCATTCTACCTTGCACACATGGTGTGTACGTGCCTCGAGTGAAGCAGTGTGGCAGCTCTTCAGCTCTCACTGAAACACTACAGCACATGCAGACAAGTGCCTCAAAGAAAAGGCTGTTCCATCCTACCTTCCAAGATGCCAAAGTCTTGCCCAGTAACATGTGTTGATAGTGCAGGTCTGCTTGGACCAACTTCCTCCATTTCTCACGCTGATGTCCCACATACTATAAAGGGGAAGTGGAAGAAACCCAAAAGATATGTACCCATGAAGGAGGGAAAACAGGCAATGGCAGGGACAGGAGGGAAAAGGACCATTCCCAGTCTCTGGAGAAACATCAATCCTTCACCTTGCTGTAACAAGTTTTCACTCAAACTGGTGCTGCGCTCTGCTATTTCACCAAAAGGCCTAGTCGAGTTGCTTTTTTTCCTGTCCTTTGTAGGAATCCTCTTGAAGACTAATGCAATCCATTTAAGTTAACAGGTCTGCACCAGCCTAGCAGCTACAACTATAACATTTCTCACAGATTCTCAAGACATGATGTAAGGTACATCTGGTACCTCATATCATGGTAAGGAAAAGGCCCAGCATGAAAGTACTCTCTGACAGTGTTTGCTACAACCTGTACACAAATACAAGCCATACACAAAGGCCTGGCTGCAAACTTCTAACTTAAGTTTTGAGAAGGACACACCCAGTACTGGCTAGGGACAATTTCATCACACTAACTCTGGTTACATTCCCAGGTGCATCTAAACTATATTCCCATTCTCACCATATCTAGATACATGAACAAAAAGAATTCCCTCTCCTCCCTACACAGTTCCTGTTCCACCCACAGTGAACTGGTTTTATCCACCTGAAAAGGGAGAAGAGCTTAGGAATGACTAGTGTTTAAAATAAACAATTTAACTTCTAGCCATATGGGTACAAGGAATTCAAACATAACAGAAAGAATTCACGCTCTTCCCCATCTGTTAACTCTCTCACCTCTCTCCACTTGTTCCAAGTCTGCTGCAGACACTTTGAACAGTGAAATCTTAAAGCTTCTGTCTCCTTAAGCCTCCTATGAGAAAAATAATCATTTGGCCTACAATGCAATCCATGTTACTGAACACTTCTAGCACAGACTTGAGTGAACATTTGTCATTTTTAGTAATTCATTTACTGAAAGACAACTTAGTAGACTCCAAAGCACAAAAAAGGAGTGAGCACCATTGTGAATTAAATGCTGTTTGTCCAAAGTAGGCTGCCACAGGGCCAATCCAAATCATTGTTTGAAAAAAATTCTTACTCTCTTTGTCTCGCCTGACTCTTTCGCTTCCACATACTGAAGGCCTTTAGCAGCAGCTGGTTACTGTAGTGATCTCTTGCACGAACCAAGCCCTCCTGCTCCTCCAAACGTGCAGCTGTTCTCCTACACCAGCAGCACCAGAAACAGTGCAAGAGCTGCCTTTCGAAATGAAGGACAGCCTGAAATGGATGGAAGGTGGCAATGAATGCATGCACAGCACAGGCCAGCTACAAACAACAGAAAACAACTCCTTAAAGATGACATGCACAGAACTGTCCAATGTTTGTTCTTCTGAGGTTGAGCAGCAACGGACAAAAGCCCCTTTGCTGTGAGGTTACGTGACGTGCTCTGCAGGCAGCTGTGTACAAGTGGATGGAGGAGCTGTTATCAAAAACCAGCAGGCCAAAGAGAGGGAAAACACAAGTTGATAAATAGCACATGAAGGACTCCTAAGAACCAAAGAGTTCCAGAAACCAGTCCTGTTGAATTTACAAGAACTGATAATCTCACACCACCAAGGGTGAGCCATATCTGCACATGGACACCCACATGTGCTACTGTCAACTTGGAATTACGTAAGAGACCACATAAAAGGCCACAGTGGCTGCTACATGTAAAGACTCCAGGACTGTATACATATATATATACACACATTCCCCTTAAAAAATGAAGGGCCCTGTAAAAAACTTTGACACCTACCTAGAAGCAGCTGATTTGTCAGTACAACCCCACATTCCTCAAATAGGCTGGGGCTGTCCCTTTAGTAGTATTATTATTTCAACAAAGTAGCTATGAGACAGTGTGTGAGAAAGAGAGCACACACACATATATAGGGTGATGGAATAAGTGAATGAACTACGTGAATGGCTATCCTCTAACAATAACTTGATTCTATTATTAACAAACTGCTTAACTTAAAAAAGGTGATCAGTAAATATCGGTTGTAATCTGTTTCCCCAGACTTGATCCCCCACCAAGGAAAAGGGAATTTACAACAGCCAAGTTCATCTCATGCTAACTCATATTCACAGACAGTGACTATGAAATCATCCCCTCTACTTCCTAAGCAAGGTACAAAAATTACATTTACCCTCTTCTCTCTCATTCGATATTCTTGCAGCTTGCAGGCCTTCAGCAGCCATGTGTCAAATACCTGTCTCATCAACACCCTCCTGGCAAACAAAAAGGGAGAATGTCAGCACAGGAGAGAATTCCTTCAGAAAACATATTGATTTTAGGAATGTCAGCTGGCTAAACGATCCTCAGAACTAGGCTTAACCAATCTCTCTCTTACATTCCACAGAGAAACAGGAGATGTAAACTGTCCATTACTCACAGAAAATGTCAGAGCAATTGTCATCAAGTCATGCCCCCAAAGGTATTACCCTACTTTAGAATAGAACCAAAGGCTCACAGATTCCAGATTTGTACAAGTTTGTATTAATATTTCTCTGCATACCTATAATGGGCATGAGCCACTGATGTTAAGGCCTGCTGCTGTTCTTCCTCTTTCTCTTCCAAACGGGACTTCCAAAGGTTCCAGAACTTCTGCAGCACCTGAAATAAAACAAGACACAAAACCCCTCAAAGACATCAAGTGAGGAGAAGAATGCAATAAAGAAACTATTAAAGTCCTACTAAAACTGCATATGGCAATGGTTGCCTCCTGCACTGCTTCATATACCAAACTTCATAACCTCCTACAAGTTCTTCTGGTGAAAGAAAAAATCCACCATAAACACAGAAACAAAAAACTGAAATAACATATCTAAGAGTGGCAGCTGACTCATACAGGAGATTTTCTGTGGCTAGTAGTATTTAAGTACAAAGCCACTGCTGTAACAAAAAAGTACTTACTTCATAGGTGACAGTGGAAGTCAATAGGACAGCTCAAGACAAACTAACACAAGAACCAAAGTCAAACTCACTGTAACTCGATGCTGACAGGACGAGAGATTTGTTCTCATTTGCTGAAGATGAGTGTCCAGGACAGTCTGCTGAAGACCCTTAAAGCCAAGTTCCCGTAACAAGAAGAAATAAACACAACTTTCATGTGTAATCCAAATCAGGTAATTTAGACTGGTCTACAATCCTAGAATCCCTTGAGTGGGGGCAGAACATGGTAAATAGAATTATGAGAGCATCCTGCTACAAATCACTAATCATCCTGCTCTTATAATCACTAATGTTTTCACTTCAGGATCCAAACCAGTTTATTGGTATTCTTGTAATGATCAGTACTGATCCAACCTTGAAAATAGGCCAGTTCCAAAAAGCTGGAGGCTTGCTTCTGCCCACCTTTCAGACAGCCTTCAGGGATTTAGTATTTCTTTAAAAAAAAACTAAAACCTAAACAAAACCCCAAAACACTCAACTACTCACACATGCAGTAAGCTATCTTTGGCCTCATGTGAAAAGCAGCATGCACACATTACTGCATAGAAGAAAAATTCTTGTAGCAAACAGCGTAAGAAAATCAAGGGGAAAAGGCAATCTCATGGTGGAATAGCCAGGGAGCAGGTAACTCAATACCCTCAAGATGAATCTACTTCACCAGTTTCTCAATTGAAGGAATAGCTGTTCTAGAGAGCAGCAGAGTTTCCCCATTTGGATTCAACTGAAAGATTCCAGAATAGTTGAAATTTAGAAACCTGGTGTATCTCCCACTTAACACCTACACACCACTGTCAGTATTACAGGGACACTCCACAGCCCCTGCCACCCACCACACAAGAGTGCTCTTACCAGCAGGTGACACTTGTAGAGCTTTTCAGCCAGCTCACACTGCTGAGCCTCTTCCACGCACAGCACAACATCTGTCACTGAGTTAAAGTATCTTTTACACAGAAACAACCTTTTCCCACAGAGGGGCACTACATCTCCATCTAAATTTGCTTCAACGTTTGAATTTCCAGCACTGTTATCTGCAGAAGTTTTGACTACAGTCAAACTTTTAGATTCTGCTGGCTTATCACAGTATGTTTCTGATTCGCTCTTAAACAACCATAAATTATCTTCTGCAGGCTCTTAGCTGCTAATATACTGTAATTACAACAGTTTAATGAATTGTTAGTATGGCATTACATACACCTATCTAATGACAACGTTTGCTGTCACCAGTGCTACTGCACAACATTCCTATTCATTAACTGGATCTTTCCCCTGTGGGGATGCTTCTAACTTGTCTTTGCTAGGGACCAAACACAGATTGGATACAATGCTTCCAGTGTGCAAAGATTCTCCATAAGGCAATCCTTGCTGCTTGTTTTTCCAGGTCCCTTTGGTGAGCATGCATTCTTCTCCTGCACTCCCATGACTGCTGCCAATCAGAGAAGCACCTCCGGAGTCTCCTGCTTCGGTGAAACTCTTGGGCCAGCTCTAGGAGACAAACACAAATCACTCATGGCTTGTTCTGTCCTATGCTCATTCGTGTCAGATGAGATCCTGGCATGAGCCACTGGTTCATAAGTGACATGAGCTCTAACACTGAAAAATTATTACAAGAATTCACATTAATGCTCAGCTACAGATCATACTCTTCCTATTGATCACAAAGGCAGTTTAAAAGCAGTAACCTACTGTACTGACTGAAGAAAGGGAAGTTAGGACACTGTTACTTGTTCAACATACTCAAGCTTGCTTACATTTCAGCATACCCCTATTACTAATTCCTACATATCCAAGCTAGATTATTTTCCACTGCCACCAATCAAAAAGCAATTCATACAAATATCTGAACTCATTCCCATTCAAGGAAAGAAACAAAAGAACTGGTGTAATAATCTCTACCATCCTATAGAAGTTGTGATTTGACTGATTATCAAAAAGAAGAAGAAGAAAATCCACAGACTGACTGATCAAAGTCTTGAATACATCCATCTCACAGATATATAGACAAAATATAACAGACAATATGCAAGTTTTCATTAAGGGGATGTTAAAGCATTTCTTGTAAATGACATGGAAAGCAGGTGATCTTCCTGACAGTTCAGCATACGGGCTGAGCTAGCCAGGCTTGTCACACGGTACAGCCCAAGCTGCATCTCATGACCTGGTGGGCAGAGACATCACACTGTCTCCTAGAACACAGAAAAACATCACTGTGCCCTAAGCAAAGGGGCTGAGCCCTGTTCTGTCCTAACTCACCATTTTCACTCACCATTCTGGCATTTCTTTACTCTGTTGAGGTTCAGGTATCCCAGCCATGCTCTCATGCATCTCCTCAATTCCCAGTGCTGACGGTGAGTTACTGCCCTGGTGTCCTTCTGCTTCTCACTGCGAGTGTATAAATACAGCTCTTGCCACTGCAACCAAGCCTGAAGGAACAATTAAGGAGGAAGGGCAGTAAGAGGGAAAAACAGACAAGATTAGGGAAAAGAACAAAGAGAAGGAGAGGAAGCACACACACAGAGTAGGAAATTCCATATAAGTTCTAAAGGTGAAAGCCATGAGCAATGAGATTCCCCCCATAAAAGGGGGAAAAAAACTCAACAAAACCCAAACACCAAAGGAATGTCAGCATAGAAATGGTCAAAGATGTCCAAATCAAACTTGTTTTTCACATTTTTAAATACTTTCACACTTTTTCCCATTGAAAGACCAATAAAATACTTTTCTTCTGCCAACAGGATTTCTTTCAGACTATTTTCATATAAAAGGGAATCACTCATGAGATACTATAAGACTTCCCAAGTCACAAGTTTCTTTCGTTAGCAGAATACTGCCCTAAAACAGGCCATGTTACATTTTACAGTGCAGGTCAAATTAAATACCATCCCTTCTTTTTAATGAAATGGATAAAAAGCCACAGTTTCAGTGAAAGAAAGAAAGAAACCCATGCTGTTTTCACTTCAGCTAAGATCAACCATCTGGACAATACTCTTAGTCATCTGATTTAGTTTTAAGTAGTCCTGCAAGAAGCACGAAGTTGGACTTGATGCACCTTGAACTCTTGACAGGTCTGGTGCTGTGACCACTTCCCTGGGGAGTCTGCTCCAGGGACTGACCACCCTCTCAGGGAAGATCCTTTTCCTCATGTCCAATCTGAACTTGCCCTGACACAGCTTCATTCCATTTCCCTATGGCCTGATATGCTACTCCATTGTAAGTACTGCAATCTGCAAAGTAAATGAGTACAAGGCCTAATTTTTATTCATCTGCAACATTTTCACACGTGTGCAACTTGAGTATTAGAAATGGCAGTAGCTGAAGCTCCTGAGACTTACTCGAAATTGCAGGCTCTGGGCCCAATGCTGCAGAGCCAAAATATTCATTTTATGTCCAGAGCATTTCTGGTAGTTTTGTCTTCTCCACACTGCCCATGAAATGCTGCCAAAACAATGTTACAGACAGGTTCAAACACAGGCGCCATAATTTGGTGCAAGAAATCACTTTCATCTCACTGGAAAAACGTATGAACAACAATGTTTTCAAAGAACCACAGAATGGTTTGGGCTGGGAGGGACCTTAAATATCACCTTGTTCCAACCCCCTGCCATGGGCAGGGACACCTTCCACTACCCCAGGTTGCTCCAAGTCCCATCCAACTTGACCTTGAACACTTCCAGGGATGGGGCATCAACACCATCTCTGGGTAACCTGTTTCAGTGCCTCACCACCCTCACAGTAAAGAATTTCTTCCTAACATTTAATCTAAATCTACCCTCTTTCAGCTTAAAGCCATTCCCCCTTGTCCTCTCACTGCCTGCCTTTGCTAAAGTCACTCTCCAACCTTCCAGTAGGCTCCCACTAGGAATTGGCAGGCTGCTATATAAAGGTCTCTTAAATTCACAGTCCATGAGTGTACCAGAAGAACTCACACATCCCAAAAGCAAAATAATTATTAAAAAAAAAATCAAACAGTGAATGAAGTCACTGCAGGAAAAGATAACACAGATAAAAGCCATGGCCTTATGATCAGGGCCTCTCTGCCTGTTTGTACTCCATCCTTACCGCAAACAGCTTCTTTCCCTGAATGCCAGTGCCACAGACTGCATCCCGTGTTTTGTCCTTTGAACACCAACATAAACCAGCCAGTGCTGCCAGGTCCTGAGCATAGTTTGCTTCTTTGCTGTGTATGACAAAAAACGGCAGCATCTTAAATTCACACAGGAATCTGGCACACTTTAACCACTCCATCACAGATCGCCCCTGACTCCTGTGCCCTCAACTTGCAGGGACACCTTGTGGGAAACCCTGAAATGACAGCGACCCTCTCCCTGGTCGAGGGTGTAACAGTGAGAAGTCTCAGAATCGATGACAGCACCATCCATGCCACCTGCTCAGACCAGCGTGATTATTGGACAATGGCCAATAATCACTTTGTCGTCAGTGCTTACAGAGGAAATAACTGCAGAATAATATTCAGTGTAATGACTGTACTGGGTTAGAATTAGAGGATTTTCTTTGGTTTGGTTTAAAAAAAAAAGTTCATCAGGTTCATCAGTTACTTTTCAAGAGCTATTCTCTACTACAAGCAGAGAAAATCAACCAGAAACAAGTCAGGTTTATTTAGCAGGCTGGTCACGCAGCTAAAAACAGAAGTGGTGTCACAAATTCCAGTTTTCCACTTTATGCAGTGCGCCACACTTTCTCCTCACAGCAGGCTGGCTTGTCAGAACTGACACTATTGAAGCAAAGTTTTTAGAAAAAACCATCATTGATTCTATGCCACTTCACATTTACACGTAAAAAAATCCAAAACTTTTTTCTTAGGATTTCCTTGTGAATCAAGCACTAACCTTGAAACAGGTCACCTTTTTCTATTTTTGACTAAGTAACACACAGCTTCTGCTGTAAATACTCTGGTCTCACTCAGTAAGAAAGGAAGTCTGGATAGCCTGTCAGTTTGTGTCCAAAGGTGCCGGTCTCTAGGACATTCTGAGGCTACAGTTCATGTGCAAAGAGACCAGTTAACTTTTTCTGCAAATCAGCACAGAACAAAACCACAGTATCATCTTTAAACAAGGGTCAACCTCCCTTCAGCAAAACATATTCCCTGAACCCAAGAAAGCTGCTACCAGTATAGACAGCTCCAAGCCAAATCCCTTGCAGAGCAAAGAACCTACACAGTAAGGCAAAGGGCACTTCAAAAGTTTAGGCTTCTTTCAATTGCAAGACACAAGCTAGAAGGAACAGTCAATAGACCTTAAATAAGTGCAATTAAAACCACATGGAGTTACAATCTAATGTCTATAGCAACAGTGGCCACAGAATTCCAATAACACATTCTATCAAAAATATCTACTCAAAAACATACTGTGATTAAGTTTAAAAAAAACAAAACAAAAAACAACCAAACAAAAATCAAACCACCACCTCAAAAACAAACAGTGCAATCCAAAGCAGATGGAGAGGCCCTTAAGCTTATTCACTGGCATCCCTAAACGACTACATAGCTACACCCCTATAACAGAACCCCCCCTGCCATCTGCTCCTGCAAGCACTGCACTGCCATGGGGTGGGGGAGCTCAGGGTGCTAACAGGCACAGGGGACACACATTATGGTAAATATTTCCTGTGGAAACTCCCACCTCAGTATGTTCCCAGATACTGATAATTACCATCACTTCACTTACCATGAGACTCTGCAATATAATACTTGTTCCTCTTTCCTTGTAGCTGGCATACATAGGCTCTCCAAGCCTTGAATATCAATTTAAGGAGCAAATGCCTGAAAAATTAAAGAAGTGACATTCAGTAAAATATTTAAATAAGCAATGAAAACATTGCTCTTGGCCTATACATACCAAGGATGTAACTTGCTTACCAGTATTAAAAACTTCTTCAGAACCTAAGCAAAATTTCTCAGACACACCCCAATAGGAAGTCATTTCACTGACCTGTAATGGTTGTCTGCTCTGAGGCTGAGCTTCCCTCCTCTACAAACTGTCCATTGCTCCTTCCACTCCCCAAAAGTTTTTTGAAGAATTTTCTGATCATAAAAGCATCTAAACAGTTGAAAGATTTGGACATGGGACACATCATATAGGCTTTCAGAGTGACCACAAATCAGTTGTAATGAAGATTTCACCACCTCTTCTCCAGGCGTGCCTGATCAGCCTAACGTCTCATTGCATTTAAAATTATTACCCTACTGTGACACTTTATTCCAAGACTCTGAAGTATTGCAAGAAGCAATAATTTTACTGACTGTAAACACTTCACATAAAGACAAGGAATAAAAGACAGATGTTGTTAACTTGTCAAACATCAGAGTGCCAGTTGACTTTAGACCTATTCACATCTTTTATCCCCAGTTCTGTATTTTATTCTAACAATTAAAACACCTGATAACAATACATGTCTTTCCCTTTCTGATTTTGTTCTTTGCTACTTTAACACAAAATACTTTATACATATAAATAAATACAAAAGCTACATCAGGTTTTATAATGCTTTGATGTTTCCATCATGTAGTAATAGCAGAATTAGGCCCAGAATACCTAGAGGTCTCTCAGTGAAACACATCAATCCTCTCACAAGCTGCAATTCACTGCCACCTACCCCAAGCCACACTGCTAAGTCATTCCAAGCACTCATGCAGAAAAAAAAAAAAAAAAGGAAGAAAGAAATGAGTTATATGTTGGGTTTTTTTTTTTTTACTTGGTGCATTAACAGTATTGCACATGCATTAACAGGTATTGCAAATTAAAGCTATGGAGAACTGGGGACTTTTAAATCTAGAAAGGCAATGCATTATTGCTTATGCTCCTTGCTGGTCTTTATAAAATCTATTTCCCCTAAAAAATAAATTAATCGCTGTGCTGAATTTATAAACAGCCGAACTAGTACCAATTCAGTAGATAGGACAAGAGGAACGGTGAGGTTCACAGGACAGCTTCCATTTACTAAGTCAGAAACAGAATATATTCGATACAGAAAAATGAAACCGAATGACTAAAGACCTGATCTTATTCCAAGTGCAAGTCTTCCCACTGGGAATTGCTTCAGTTCCCAAGGGTGTGGTCAAAAATGAATGAACAAGCAAATTAATGCAAAACAAGAAATGAGTATCAAAGCATGGGTTTTCAGTAGCTCACAGAACACTGACAGCAGAAATGAATTATCTGCCACAGGTATTTCCAAGTCAGACAGATACCAAACATATACAGATATACATTAAGAACAACAGTGCAAACAGTAATATTAACTGAATTTCATACTAAGAGTTGGACTCAATGATCCAACTCAGAATATTCTGTGAAATCTTTGTCATCATAACTTTGGGAAATAGTTAAATTTAAAGCAGGTATCCCAATCACATCCCATCATTTATATGCACATACTGTTCAATTTTATCAAAACACAATTCCTATCAATTTGGTTAATAAAAGTTTAACCATGATTACTAAAAACAAAAAAGCAAGAGCAAGAAAGGTACCCAAAGAAAACCGTCAAGTGATCTCAAAATACATCGAAGTAATTTTTTGGCAGCCAGTACTCCCTTAGCCCAATGGTTTACCACTAAACCATTAAAAAACAAAAACAACAACAACAACAACAACACCCCAAAAAAACACCCCTGAGTTATGTAATTTTATCTACCTGGCTTTGGAAGGGAGAACTTGTCCAAATGTCTTTTTTGCCCACAGATAGAAGAATTTCCTTGCTAGGTATCTGGAATATAAGGAAATGTTAGTTGCCTTTGTACTCCTCCTCTGCGAATTCCCAGGCAGCACTGAAAACAGGAACTTTTATTCTAGTTTCAGTAATAAAAGTATGGGTCTGGTTTTCAGAGATCAATGCATATATGAAGTATTTTGACCCTGAAATGAATACCTATAACAGAGCAATTCATGAAGTATAAAGAGGCCCAAGCATCATTGCAAAACTTGAATTGGGATGAACTTCTTTTAGGAATGCTGGGTAGCCAAAATACATTCCAAGCATCCCTTTTACACCCAGTGATACTACTAAGCAGGGTGCTGGCTGACTGGGGGCCCTTTCTGAGATTTCAGTGTGGTAACATCACTGTTTCCCTCAAGTTGACCAGCTGAGTCCAGAATATTTGAGCCAATCTAATGTCTGGTCCTGTCTGAAGTCAGCAGAACTTCCTTCTTCCCACCTCCCCTCAGCAGTTCCACACCTCCACAACTTTCTCCTAACACCAGCTCAGCTCATTAATGTGTTACTGTGACACTATCAACCTTCTCCCCTTTTTTCCCCAATGCATTTCATAGTTAATTGGCACACAGAGGACCCCAATAAGCACCAAAAGCTTCACAGGGTAATTAGCTAAAGCATACAGCCAGGAAGGGGGGGCCTCCCCTCTTCCAGCAGCTCTGAGCTGCTCCATCTGCTCCAGCAGCTCCAGCTGCTCACCAAATCATAGGCTTTTAATCTCTAAACAATTACATCACACCTTTGTCAAGTTTCTTTCAACAAACAAAAGAAGCAAATAGAAAAACCACTAGGAGGGCAAGAAGAAATCATTACACCTGGCAGTGTATTAAAAAATACTGTTAAATAGCCATTTTTAAATCTGCCTTTGAAAATAAAAAAATACGTGAAATCTGACTGTCAGTCCTCATCCTCAAGTTAGCACAAGGCATCTTCAGAACTGTCTACCATGGCCATGAACTAAAACTTCTGCTGTAACCTGCACTGGTAGTACTAAACCCGGACATTTTTACATCTGATCCCCTGCTCCACTTAGTGAAACGTATGTTTTATACTTATCACCTGCTTTGGAATTTTTTAACATTCTTCTTTGAATCTGGGTATACCAAACTTGACCTGGCTTATCATAACCTCTGTCCTGAAATTCATGTGTTGCAGATTGGGGAGCAACAGATTGCCCAGCTGCATGAACTTGATGCTCAGGTGGTTGTTGGATTTCATGCATAATCAGGGATTTTGAACTTAAAAGGAAAGGAGAAATATTTTGTAGAAAATTGTATTATCTGCAAAGAAGTGGCATTATTTCAAGACCTTGGTCTGTAACAAAGGTATCTAGTCCCATACAGAACATGACAGCTACAAAATGCTAAAACATTTACTGTTTCTTTATCAGGTGTTCTGCAGTATCTGGAATTTTAAACTTTCCCCAGCACAACCAGGAAGATACATTTCAGTGCAATCATGTCCCAGACAACTCTTTTCTCCTCTAAAGTTGAAACAAAAAAGCACTCAAATGCATTTGTGCATGTACACACAGGGCATCTTGATAGAGAAGATCTGACTGTGGTTTTCTGCCTTTTAGTCTCAAACATATCAAGATACTCTGTCTACTGCTGACAAATTCTCTTAAGCACTAGTGAACTAAAGTGAGAATTTTCCATTTTAACATTTTAAATGCTCTTTTACAAGGAACTCTTCCCTTGTTTTGTTCATATTTTAACTGTTTCCCCTTTAAAAAAAACCTGAAAATCGCTTTCTGTTTTGACGTATTCATCATCAAAAAACAAAATTAGGCATATTTTTCCATCACACAGCTTACTTTCATGTGTAGTTCTAATCTGAAAAATAACAAGGGTGTTTTTATGAGTTCTAAGTATTTTTTCTCAGTAATTTTTTGAAAACAAGAATAAAAAAAACCCTATGCAGATAAAACTTGCTGAACCGGTTCCATTGAAGCTTCTTTCCCAAAACAAATGCTGCCGCCACTCTGAAAATTTGCACGTTAGAACCAAAAACACATTCTTGACTTCCAGAAGAGGCAACAGAAGGGGATAATCTGAAATCCCACCCTAATAATCTCCTGAACTGAGCTAAGGATAACATGGCTGCAGCCAGAAAAAAATGTTGTTTTCACAAAGTGATTGAACAATGCAAGTTTCAAAAGTTCAGCTGAATAACCACTATGAACAACAAATCACTGGGAGGAAATACAGTATTTTGGGCTTGTTCCAGCAGGCTGCAAAGAGTTAAAAAAAAAGAAAAGGTTAGTGGAAGAAAACAAGACCTGTATTTTGTATGAGAAATTATTGTTCTATAAAATATTATCTGAATTTTTTCTGAAAGAGGTAGACCCTGTTCAGCAGACAAAAGAATTATGTTCACATCAAGATATACAGTTAAGGCAACTCTATGCACTTTCGAAGAGGAGTTTCAGGCACTTTAAAATTTATGCAAGTTTTCAGTACAAGTTGTACACACCTATTAGGCCCAACTCCCTTTAAAACTATTTCATCTGCTCCAAAGGTAAGCCTGGTCTGATCATATGCAATGACAACCTTACATAAAGAAGTCGAAAAAAATCAAACTTCAGTTAAACATACAGAAGTTTCGTAGTAAAGTCTAAGGTGTGTGAATATCTAGCAATTTGCCAACATATTTACCTTTAAACGGATTATTTCTCTATTTAAAGCATTGTTATGTGCTGCACATATTTAACAATGACAGCCTATGTCCCCCAAAATTTATGGCAAGTGACCATGCAAAAGTCAATGAAGGATCATTTCTCCCCTGTCAAGTTAGAAAATGAAAGCACGGGAAGAATAAGAGAACTAACAACATAGAGTAAATCTGTGGTTGGGCCAACAACTGTATCCAAGTATCTTATGTTCCAGTCTAATATCTCAAGCTCACTAACATCAGTTTTATATTTAAATGTTGTAATAATGTAAACCCACATGAAGTTGTGTTTCATTATCAGTTTGGGGGTGGGGTGCTCTTTTTTTTTACTTTGCTCTTAAGAGGAATATTTTCTGGTTAACAAAGCTCCATCGAGACCAGTAAGCCCTTCTGTGAGAATAACTCAACTTTCTTCTGTCCCATGGAAATCTTAAGATGTCATAAATATAAAATCAAAATAAATTACAGCTGAGGTCTTTAACATGGTAGCTTCTAATTACTGCTTACCTGCTCCTGAAGTTCTCCATCTCACTGTAGTTCCAAGCCTGCAGTACAAATGCACACTCTGCTCTGCAATGTTGTCTATTAACTCTGGACAAAGCAAAAATTGGTGCCTGTTACTTGTGATGAATCCATCACATGGATCTATGCTAAACATAGTCTATCATAAAAATGGCATGACTTCCACTCAGACAACCCACACTCAGACAGCATAATGCAATTCCAGATGTTTAATATGAAAAGTATCTGTGTGTCTCACAGCCTCACTGCCCTGAGCAACACTGCGCTGGCTTAATCTAAGGGTAATAAATTTACAACCATTTGAATCCTAAGGCAGCAATTCTGCCCACCTAAACAAAAATGTGCTAGGAAGGTGTGTAAAAAGGAAACTACTCCAAGTTATATGCCCCTACTTAAATTAATAAGCAAAGGTGACAAAATCAGCAGCTGACTCCTTCTCACCCGTTTTTTTTCTAAATACTAAGTTCCTCTCCTTCACAAGCGCTTAAAAATTAGGAAAAGAGTGAGTTCCACCTAGCTCCATCAAGAACTTCTATGTGCATGCAACCCTGTGACTTCCAAAGGTCCCGAGAAGAGTCCAACTCCGTGAAAGCATTTGGAGTTACGGCCAGGCATCTCCTCTTAAGTGTTGAGATTCAAAGTGGATTCCTCTATAAGCATTGATTAGGGTGTGACAGGAAAAAAAAAAAAAACAATAACCAAAAAAACCCCGAAACGAAACCAAACAAACTAGAACAAAACTCTACACATTTTTTCTGCAGCTTTACTGCACGAAATTCCTTTCAGTAGGTAACTACACCCTGAATAAGCTTTCTGTGCTTATGGCCAAACACTTGAGACCCACACGACGCAGCTTCACAACCCCGACGTGCGAGACCGCGGCGGCTGCTCCCGCACCGCTGAGGGCGCCCCACATCCCGACACAGGCGGATGAGGCACTGGCACGCAAAACACCCGGCCAGTAGCGGCGAAATCGACTGCAAAAGAGAGAGACGCCAAACGAGGGACCAACAGCGCCTGAGGGAGCCTCGCCACGAGGGGCGGGTGCTCGCCGTGCCGCCCCTGAGCAGGCGCCGCGGCGCCCCCGTGCGGCGGGGCGGGCGGACAGCGCCCCCGTGCGGCCAGGCGGAGCCGAGCGCTGTCCCGACCCCGGGAACGGCCCCGCTGTGACCGGGATTTACCGACCGCAGGCACGGACCGAGCCCGCGCCGGGAACGGCCCCGCTGTGACCGGGATTTACCGACCGCAGGCACGGACCGAGCCCGCGCCGGGAACGGCCCCGCTGTGACCGGGATTTACCGACCGCAGGCACGGACCGAGCCCGCGCCGGGAACGGCCCCGCTGTGACCGGGATTTACCGACCGCAGGCACGGACCGGGCCCGCGCCGGGAACGGCCCCGCTGTGACCGGGATTTACCGACCGCAGGCACGGACCGGGCCCGCGCCGGGAAACGGGCTGAGCGGGCCGGGGCAGGGAGCTGCGGCTGCACTTGGGAAAAAAACAGTGTTCTGCCACTTCCGTGCCACTGAACTTTACTGCTATGAGCATCAAGTAACAGGCACCTATGGCAGATGTGACTTTGGGAGCCAAAAAACCTGGTTTTGCTCACAACAGCGATGTGCAGAAAGGCGACAGTGAAGCACAACTTCTCATAGTTCATGCCTTCTCAAAGCCTACAGCATCTCGTAACAACCACTCAGCTAGAGGCTGGTGGACCACTGGTTGCTATGGAGTCTCCCTGTGTATTTGTTTGAAAAGTACTTGTTGGCTTTAAGAGGCTTGGCAATAGTTACAGTGCTGTTTCATTATAATGCAGCACTTTGTCACGAAAAAAAGTGAGAAATGTTTATTTCTCGTATACTTCTCTCATTCCACAGGTAACCAGTTTTTAATGCTGGTATTCAACTTCATTAGAGACCAGGGAAGAGAACACTTTATTCACCAGATCCTACACGAAATTCGTTGTTCCTACACAAACTTCTCTACCCAAAGTGTTTGGAAACCCTGTGGCCCCGCTGAGTTCCTGTGGCACAACGAATACAAGTGCTGGGGACAGAGCTGTGGGCAAAAGTAGCAGGCGATCTCGCTCAGTATATTCCTTAAAACTGATATTGAAAACAATGTCTGCTCCTTATCAGCAAAAACTGAAAGATTTGTCCGGTGCCTCCGAATAAGCTGCTCCGCTCACTGCATCAATCTAGTCCTGCCGTCCCACGGCAATGCCAAACTTCAACTTGACAGGAGACCGGTATGGGTTGAGAACACCGGGACTCTGCGCTCACACTCCCGAGCTGGGCAGCGGTGCAGTCTCGGGCAGCCCGTCCCTCACACCCGCGGGCTCCGGGCCGCACACGGCGGGACGCGAAGGCGCTCTCAGGGAGCCCCCCGAGCCCGCCAGTGACCACGGCGAACGCGCGGGGCGAGCGGGAGCGCCCACCGAGCGCGCTGTCAGCCCGCCATCGCCGCCGAGGGGCCGCGATCACCCCGCCGCTTCCCGCCCTTCTCTCACCCCGCGCCTCCCCTGAGGTGAGACGGGGACGGGGACACAGGGACAGTCGCGGGACAGGGACGGCCGATCCCGCCGCCGCCCAGCCCATGGCGCGCACCGCATCCCGCCGGCGGCCGCCTCCCCCGCAGGGCTGCCCGCGCAGACTGCCTGCAGGCCCTCTCCGAGCCCCGCGCTTCTCCTCACCCATCGCACCGCTCGCAAGGTGAGACGCCGGCTCCGCGGGCAGCCGGCAGCAGAGACACACGGCGAGAGCACGGCCCCACCACCATCGCTGCCTCCCGCCGCCTATTCCCAGTCAGGCACCAAGCGGGGGAGCCCCCGACGCGCGCGCCCGACGCGCCTGCGCGCGGGGCGTTAAATGGGTGCGGAGCGGGCGGCGTGAGGCCCCGGCTACGGCGGCTGAGCGGAGGCGGCGCCGGGTGGAGCGGGAGCGGCGGTGGGGGCGGCGGTGCGCGGCGCGGCCGGGGCTGGGGGGGCGGCGGTGGCGGCGGCGGCAGCGCCGGCCCGGGGCGCGCGCGGCCCCTCAGTGGGGGCGGGCGGAGGCGAAGTGGGGCCGGTGGCCGGAGCAGGAAACGCCGCGGGCGGCGGTGAGGCCTTGAGCGGAGCGGAGCGGCGCGGGACACCCGCCGGTGAGTGCTGCCGGGCGGGGATCCGCTGAGTCACTTGCTCCACTGTCGCCGTTGCCCCCCGCAGCTCCGGCGCCTCGGGACGGCCCCTGGGCCGCGCTGCCCCCCGCGCCGCGGGGCCAGCGGCGCCCGACCCCTCAGGGCCCCGCGGGGAGTGTGCGGGTGCGAGTCCTGGCAGCCACGCGCCCCGACCGTACCCGCAGACGGATGTTCCTTGTGCAAAGCCGCTGGAGCGCGGGGTAGGGCCGGCCGCGCTGCGGGAGGCTCTCGGACCCTTCAGCGAGAGCCGCCTGGCTGGGCCGGGGGAAGGGGCAGGGCTGGGAGGAGACAGGCGCTGTTGGAGAACGCGGCTCTACTCTGATGTGCCCAAGTATTAAACTGACTCAGACTGGAGAGAAAATGCACCCTCTAGAAAGGTACGTCTTGAAATCTGACGGGTTGGTTTTGTTTTAATTAGCTCCGCGGTCAAAGGCTTTGAAGTAACCATGGATAAAAGAGGAGGTGCAACAGAAACTGAAAATGGCGATGCTTTCCTCGAGCTGAACAGAATTACAGCTAAATACCCCCATCGTTACACAAAGGTCAGCTCACTTTCCTTTCCTCTCCGAGTTGTGCGTGGAACTATTGGTCACAGGAGTAGAGTGGGAGGTGGAGGCTCCTGTGAGAGGGAAACAATGAGGAAAAGCCTTTGCCTGGATTAGGATTTGCTAGGTGGTATAAAATGAGCAGTTTGTTAAATGTGACGCGGTTGTGCAGTCTTGTCCTCGATATGCTTTTGTTTCCCACCACCTTATTTTAATACCTGAGCACCCCACAGCGTGTGCTGAGAGATTTTGGTAGAGACTGAAATATGTTGTTCTACCAGCTTTCTTAAGCACTTAGACTTCGTAGTCCTGCTTCCAGCAATGTTCTTTTAAGAAGTAGACCAAAATGGTTTTTTGCAGTAGATAGCATTTCCTAGGAAGGTGTAGCACACTAGATCTTATCAGGACCTATAATATGTTTACTGGATGCCTTTTGTAACCTTTAGAATTGTTCAGATTTGATTGCTGGAAGCTTAAACAGTTGTGACTCCAACCAATGCTTAGTGTTAAAACGTTAACACAGGTGCTTTTGTTTAACTGTGATGCCTAAATATGTGCATGAGTGGAAGAAGAACTGCCAAATAACTTGCAAATAAAGATTGTTCCAGTACTAAGCGAGTTTGATATGCTGTGGGATTTAGGATTCAAATCTTGTTTGGGGTTTTGGTACCACTGCTGAAAAATGCCTTTGTAAAGAGTCTGTAACGGTGGTTGATTTTTCCCATGGCTGCAAGCTGTGGGAACAGGTGGTCATTGCTTTGTGGAAAGCTGTTAAGATACTTTGCAGCAAATGGCCTGAAGTGTGGAACAGGGTGAGACAGTTTACTGTTGCTGACTGTGTTATCTTTCTTGAGGAATTCGGAGCTGTTGGCTTTTTAATAGATTGTTTTTTAAAGGAAAAAGAAGGTTATCATTGTGGCTCTGTTCTGTTGAGATAGTAGGGCTCTGGCTTATTTTAAGCAGACATCAACAATAAACCACGTACTTCAGAACTGGCAAAACTTCATGGGAATAGTACAGCTTTCTAAATCTCTCTAATTTCTTAGAAAAGATGTGCCCTTAACTTTTGGGGATGCAAGGTATACTGTTGTCAGACCTTGTTAGTTAGTTAACTGCTAAGTGAAGGAGAGGAGCTGTTTTTAAACTTTACCTGCTGGAAGAGTGGTATCCATTCTCCTTCAGTCTTGCCTAACTCTTCTTGTATAGTAACTGAACGCAGCTTCAATTTCTGCTCTGCTTTTTGGGGCAGTGTTCAGCCCATGCTCGTGGTGGCTGTATACTGAAACCAATGCAGTTGTAGCTTCAGTTTTGTTAATTCAGTCCCTATAGTTTCTGATCAGGATCAAGTTGCAGAACTAGTGCCAGACCTAGTCTTGTTTATCAGTTGGTTTCAAAGGAGCGTAAATCAAGAAATAGCAGAAATCAATCTATTTTAAAATACCTTGCATCATATGGTTTTGTGACAGCTCAAATATACCTGGTTTAAGGTGCTGAGGTAATCAACATTGTAGGGCATTTTCATGTGTTCCAGTTTCCTACTAATTAGGGATTGAGGGAACACTGTTTTGGGATTTGTGCTGTTGATTTGGAAAGGGAAGTGATTTCCTTTAATGTTTTATATTCACTTACTACCACTTGGAAAACATCTGGCTCATACTATGAGTAGTTCCAAGCCGTTTGATTAAAACTGTTTGATAACTTTTCCCCTAGCCTGCTTAAAAGTATTAGTGTGTGAATTAAAAAAACCCCACACATGGAAGTGCCAGCATTTATCTCCTCTGTTACAGGAGTGCGGTATAGTGTAAGCTGTGTCTATTCTAGTTCTTGGGAAAGCTGTGTGCATAGCTAGTGAGTGAAAGGCAAGAAACAATTCAAATTTTCGTCACTTGAGTGGAAGAATTGTGATAGGATGTGAATGAGAGCCTGTGGACTCCCTCTCGTGGCCAGCAAAACAACCCAATCCCACTCTGGTGATGGACAAGGCTGTTAATACTTGTAATCATCTGCATCAGGCTCTGATAGTGTTACAGCACTGAAGTTCCTCACAGATTGAGTTTTATTTTGGGAAGCTGTGGGCAGGGAAGCCAGTGTTCCTCCCTTTAATGGATCTCTTTTTGCCGAGGACTAGTACAGGGTGATACTTGGGGGGGGATGTTAAGGTTTTGTCCAGCTACCAAATTGCCATCTGGAACAAGTGTCAAACTCACATAGTTAATGAACTGATTTTAATCACATGGGAAAAATTATGTTAAAGTTCTGAAGGATATTGTATTCTTGGGAGGAAAGGGGTAAAGAGATTTCTTTCAGTTTGGCTGATGTGTGGTGTCCACTGTTAGCATTTCTTTATCCTTCCAGCTGCCCACTGATTTCTGTACAGTTCTGAATCAATTCAGTACAGTTGGGAGTGAGGCAGGTTGAAGAAGGGTGATCTTGGGAGAATGAGTAAGTCTAACTAGAAATGTGTATTTTAACTGCAGCAGAGTTAATGATGATTTAAAGCACTGATGGTCGCACCATTAATAATGCTTTCTGAATGTAGTAAACTGCAGTGAGACTGTGTTGGTTGCTGGTCAAATGACTGACTGCTCAGGATGTGCACTGGTAAACTAAGGGCTGTTCAAAGCTGGTAGAAAGTGGGAAAACAAGTTATCATTCAGCATTGATTTGGTGTTGGGTGAATGGGTAATTGTATGACACTTATGATATCTTGGAGTTGGTGGTGGTCAGAAATGGCAAGCTTATCCGGAATGTCCAGATCTACAGCAGTAACTGGAACTGTGCTAATGCTTTTTTTACCTGCTGAACCTTATACAGCATTAACCACAGCAATTTTGATTTCTTCTTGAGAACTTGCCAGCTATGGTGTCCATGATGCCTGTGTTGCTTATAAGATGAACTGTCCAGGGAAGTGAATACATAAACATTTATGGTGTGAACAGCCTCGGAGTGTTCATGAGGACTGAACCTGGCCTAGTAAGGCTTAGTGTTTTGAATAAATGTTTGGTCAGTGGCCACTGGTAGAACAACTGAAATACAAACTTTCAGTGCTCTATTTCACAGGGTATGAAGCAGCATATTGGGAAACCTGGGTTGTCAAATTAAAACACTAAACTGAACAGGCAATCTGGAATAGACGATTTGAGTCACTGGGTGTGAATCGAAACTCATGTCTTGATTTTTTTCTTTCATTTTTTTTTCTAGGAGGAGCTGCTGGATATTAAAGAGCGTCCCTACTCTAAGAAAAGACCTTCTTGTCTTTCTGAAAAATATGACAGGTATTTTATTGATTATGCAAAGGCTATATACATTTTTTTCAAAATAAAAATTTAAATTGCAAAAAACTCTTAGCTGAGAAGTACTCTTATGTTGGTGGGAGATGTGTGCTACAAAGTTCAGACTGCTACAGAGTTCAGTTTTCAGAAGTACTAATCTACTAGGAAAGTCTCAATGCTCTGGCCAGGGATTTTGTTCTTTGAACAGAGATTATTTTCTGCTGGATCTCATAACTTCACCCAACACAAGTCTTACAGACTTGCAGCAAAAAGTACCAAGAACATAGACAGATGTGTAGCACAGACTGGGTCAGGCTGTAACAAGCTGCCTTGCTTAATGGATTATTCTCCCATGCTGACACTGTACCTCATTTAAAAATGAAGGTGAGTGTTCTTGGCTGGTGTTTGTAAGTTTATTAAGCAGCAGTTTCTTTACTATTCAGATGAATTTATTGTACAAGTAAGTGTGAGATTGAGGTAAAATTACCTGAATACTTAAGAGCAGCACCATATGATCTACTTGAACTGTTTTTCAGTGTACCAGGCAAGCTTCAGCCTGTCTTTTAAAATTTTTAAATTTTAGTCTTTTAAAATTTGGTACTGGGTATTATACCTCCTTGCTGTTACAGAAGAGATCCAGATACCACATGTGAGGTAGTGAACCATAGTAAGGCAAATTTAGAAGTTGGGTATGAAAGATAATTCACTTGTATTGCTAGCCAGTGAATTCTAGGTTTCCAGCAGCAGCACTATGAAGTATTTGTTAGATTAAAAGGTAGCAAACAATCGTGCAATTTTATTTTCCTAGTGATGGTGTCTGGGATCCAGAGAAGTGGCATGCATCTTTATATCCAACTTCGGGAAGAAATTCACCAGTGGAAAGCTTTAAAAAAGATTTGGATTCAGATCGGACTTCTCTTATGCGTAGGATAGTAGGTGAGTGTGTTCTACAGCACATTGCTCAAAACTGAACCTGGGCTGTTGGCAAAACCTTTCTGTTGGGATAACACAAAGGAGGCTAAACAAAGTCTTTCTGAAAATTGTTTGACTGCACAGGATAAGTGGCAAATAAATCTTGGTTGTTTCAGCTAGGCTATAGTGGATTTTCTGGTGACTGTTATCTAAGAACAAACCTGGGCAGCAGTCAGTTATATCCTCCTATTCTTGCCATGTAATAGTGAATACGTATGTAAAATGCAAATGCTGGGACAATTTCCCTGCAACTCAAGGCTGAGTACTGAGAAAGTCTATAGTGGAAAAGCAGGTACTTCCTAGGAGACCACAGTGGTTCCTCAATACCCAGCTGTACATTTTTTTGCTTGTACTTCTGTGGTCTCAGCTAGATTAGCTTCACAGAAGTAAATCATGAGCGTTTTTTCTTTAAAAGCCCTGGGGTAGCAGAAAGGCTATGGAAAAGAAGGCTGCTATACTCACTTGTCTTTACTAATGCATTAAATTTAGTGCTTTTTGTGTGGTCTTTGACTTGCAGATCCAAGAGAGCGAGTGAAAGAAGATGACTTGGATGTAGTCCTGAGTCCCCAGAGGCGAAGCTTTGGAGGTGGATGTCATGTAACTGCACCCGTCAGCTCCCGTCGGTCAGGGAGCCCCTTGGAAAAGGACAGTGATGGTGCCCGTGTGATCGGCGGTCGCAGGATTGGCAGTGGCAGAATCATCTCCTCTCGCAACTTCGACAAAGACCATCGGGGTGGTGATTCCAGGGATGCCAGAGACCGGGATCGTGACCGGGACTACAAAGATAAACGCTTCAGGGTTTGTTCCTTCTTTTCCTGGTTGCATGTTAAATCAGTGTTTAGACACTTGGCACTAAAAGCACCAGTGGCAGGTGAGCTGCATACAGCAGTTAAGTGTTCTGTGCAAGTAGGCCATTTATTCGTAAGGTGTGAAGAGTGAGCGCTTGGTGCTTCAAAACTTAGTTACATTCCTTCAGAGAGCTTCCACAGGGATGCATGTAATACTGTTTATCTGACAAACCTTGCCTGTGGCTGACTTCTACTAGCAAGATATTCAAAAGTCTATTAGTTAATTTGTAGTTCTTTGCCTGGCAGTTGTCAGCAAGCATTGTCTTTAATCTCAGCAAACGGAAGCTTTCAATGCTTTCAGGTTTTTGGGTTTTTTTTAAAGAGGAGCTACTAACTCTCAGGGTACAAAACTGAGTTTTTAAGAAGCACTTGCAGATCAATAGCTTTTGGTGTAATGGAGCAGAAATTCAGCTGTGAAGCTCTAAAATTTAAAAGCTTATTGAGCATACAGGGGGGTTGTATAAAGCTTTAAAAATCCCCAGTAGTGGTGCGAAAGGTGGCCATTTGCTTTGGAAGTTGGGGAAGAGTCTTATGAAGCAGCATTTCATTAATGTTAATGTTTTTAATATCCCCCTTCAGAGGGAATTTGGTGACAGTAAGCGTGTCTTTGGGGAGCGAAGAAGGAATGATTCCTACACTGAAGAGGAACCTGAGTGGTTCTCTGCTGGTCCTACAAGTCAGTCTGAAACCATTGAGCTCACGGGCTTTGATGATAAAATTTTGGAGGAAGATCACAAAGGGAGAAAACGTACGAGGCGACGCACAGCCTCACTGAAAGAAGGTAAGGGCAAGTTTCACAAAAGCTCTGTTTGTTTGCTGTGGGGTAGATTGCTGGGTATAGAGGTGCTTGGTACAGATCCAGACAAGTGTAAATAAAAACAACCAACCATTATCTTAGACTTGCATAGCTTTTGGTCATCCTGAAGCACAAGATGTAAAGCCTGTAGTGGTATTTGTAATCTGAAAGATTATTTAGGTGATAAATTACCATTTCTTTCCCCAAAGAAAGGTGGGATTGGGAAGCTGGGAAAAAACCTTCTATGGATGTTGAATGATATCAGGAGTTGATGCCTTTTTCTAAAGGTCTTGTTCATTTCTGTATCTTGCTGGGTGCTAAAGGTGGTGTTTAAGCTAATGCTCTGAGGTACTTGAAATTTTTTTTTCCTTATGGTAATACTAACATTAGGAGCACTGATCTGGGTATACAGCTGCTAGTAACGTAGCTTTAAGATGAATTTGGAGACTTGAATTTGTGTGCAGTCATTGGATTATTAAAAAAAAGCTGCAGTATGGCAAGAGAGATGATGACTTTTTAATGCTAGAAATTCTACAGGTGGACAGCATGACTGAATTATGGTGCAGTTCCAAGCACAGGAGTTTGTAGCCATGTCACAGCTTTTTTGCAGTGCCTGTGCAAGCTTGTAGAGAAGTCTTTAAAGTGAGAAGTGCCTTGTTCCTGATGAAGGAGGAGAAACAGTATTTGTCATGTGTTGACTGTTAAGAACCCATGTCAAGAAGGCAGGAGCTGCCAAAGGATTCTTGATGGAAAAACAGCAGCAGCTGGTGACTTTCTGCAGCCACTGTATGTGCTTGGTGTAACATACCAGCTTGGGCTGATCAGGATGCAGTTGTTTGTGCACAGTTCAATGGCAATTCTTATTTTTTTGAGCTAAATAGTCTTAACAGACTAGAAGCTCTGTGCTGGGCATTGTAGTGGGTGCTGTTTTCTCTTGCAGCAGTCAGCACAGTATAAGTGATGAGGTATCATTTGGGGGCTGGGTATCCTTTGGGCCTGTGCTTCTAATCCCTGGGCAAGGGCACTGGCTGTCAGGCACTGTTCCCACAGGAAATGGTCAAGTTCAGTGATTCAGCAATCACTTGATTTTCTTTTTAAGGCATAGAATGCAATGGTGGAGTGGCAGAAGAGGATGAAGTGCAAGCTGTCCTTGCCAATGAAACTCCAGCAGATCAAGAAGTTCCTAGAGAAGCTGTTCTACAAGAACCAGCTCCAGGAGAGTTTGACTTCAATGAGTTCTTTAACTTGGATAAAAGTGTTCCTGGCCTGGCTTCAGTGAGTTTTCTGGTTTTTAAGACTGGGTATATTCATGAGAAGCATTTTTGCTGCAGCTGCATTCTGTGAAAGCTAAAACTTCTTGCTTGTGGAAGTTCCTTTATAAAGTGTGTAAGTTTAAGATGAATTTGCAGAGATTCAGCTTTGGAATCTTAGGATGTTTCTGCCAAAGTGTTATCCTTGGGACTGGTTCCGTCTCTGAAGTGTTTGAGGCAGACTAGCTGACTATTTTTCCTCTCTTTTGGTCACTACTTGAAGGCTCAAAATTGACATTCTGAATGGATCTTCTTTGGAATTATTAAAGCTATGTTCAGAGAACATTCACTGTACAAATTTAGTTTAGCTGAAGACAACCTTTCCATCTAAGTCTGGGAATTGCGGCAAACAGATCTTCTGTGCAGACTTCCTGGCAGACAGTGAGCCTGGAGACACTAGTGGTAATGTGTCTGAAAGGGTTTGAATCTTTATTACTTAAACCTTTAAGAGGTTAATTAATTTTTTAGGACTATTACTCCTGCATTGGATAAATACAGCCTACTAATTCAGTCAAAAGTCAAAAATTGTGTTCTGACTGCAGAGAAACAGACCTGACATGGTTTAGACACATTGAGGTTAAAAAAAAAAAATGGACTTGTGACCTGATCTTTAATCTGGACAAGCTGCTTGCATTAGAAAAGATTCATCATATGGTGGCAGTAATTTGACAATACATGGAGGAGAGTTCATTCTCCTTATAGAAGTTGTAAATGATGTCTTTAGACTTGATAATCTGATTTTCAGCATACAGGTAAGGTGGTGACTCCTTTCAAAAGCAGGGAATTCCCAAGTGAAAATACCTGCTGGTGAAACAGATGGGCATATGTTATAACTTGTCATAAAAGTGAGTTTCTTTGTACTGGTGATATGTCTGTGACAAGTGTTATCATAGGGTTGTGCATTTCTTGTCTTGATTCTTCTAATATGTTAGAATCAAACAGTCAAAATTAAATGGAGCGATACTATTTCTTTTCTCTGTTGTAAATAGTGCTGAGAGCTCCTTGTTTCAGGAAAAAATTTCTCTGAGAGGAAGAGGCTGCTCTTCCTTTTGTCTAAAAGAAAACAGCTGCCTGTTGAAGCTGCATCTGTGCCTATTGAGCCAGGCTTTAACTGGGTGCTGTCTTGCAGGATAGGAAAAGTTTTAGTTTGAGTTATAGTTTTGTAATGCACTGTTTTTTAAATACTTGGGGTTCTTCAGACAGTTCGATTTTTAAAATGGTGTAGTTAATGGTCTTTGGGTGCTCTGATTGTGCTGTTTCAGTTACAGTTTTACTGTGAGTAAATATTTGGTGTCATTTAGAGACGTACACTGGGTTATGTTAACTGACTGCAGGAAAAAAGCAGATCAAAGCTTTGAAACTCTGGCGGCAGCATCTAGTTGTCTGTAGCAGAAGAATCTTGCTTGCACAAGCTTCTCAAAGATGTTGCTGATCTTCTTTATGTTAAGATTTTTTTTTTCCCCTCCCTTAGATGATAGAGGATGTGCTGGGGGAAGGTTCAGTGTCTGCCAGCAGGTTCAGCAGGTGGTTTTCTAATCCCAGTCGTTCTGGAAGTCGGTCAAGCAGCTTGAGATCTACCCCTCATGAGGAACTGGAGAGGCTAGCAGGTAAGGCTGCAGGACAATGTGGGGTCATATAGCCTCCTTCCACATTCTTTCTTACTCATTCAATGAGAGCATGGCAGACAAGGCTTTAGGACAGTGAATTCTCCCACAGTTTAAGCACCTGATGTTCTTTTGGAAGCTCTTAGAGTAAGCAGCTCTAAGTTCTTTTTTAATAAATGTTCTTGTCAGTGCTTCCTGATGACTTTCCAGCTGATCTTGGGCAAGGGGTGTGAAGCATAACTTTCCAGTGACACAGTGAAGTTGGTTGCCAATGTATGTTCATCTTGAGCCATTGGGTTGGTAAACTGATGTCGCAGTGCTCCTGGTTTTACTGTTTCAGGTCTAGAGCAAGCCATTCTCTCCCCTGGCCAGAACTCTGGAAACTACTTTGCTCCTATTCCATTGGAAGACCACTCTGAAAACAAAGTGGACATCCTAGAAATGCTACAGAAAGCCAAAGTGGACTTAAAACCTCTTCTCTCAAGTCTTTCAGCCAACAAGGAAAAGCTTAGAGAGAGCAGTAAGTGCCTCTTCAGCTATTGTCAAGTTCTTGTGATTCAGTATCTCCCAGCAAGAGGCTTGGTATTCTGGAAACCTCAACTGCCAAATCCAGGAGTAGGCAGTGTTACAGATTTACTAACAGTACTGAAAACTCTCATTCAACAGCTCTCAATTATGTCAATATCATCACTGACTCTTTTCATCCTAATCACAGGATGACATCAGGACTTTATCAGACTGCTTTAGTGGCCAGAAACAATTATAAGATGATGCAAGTCTTGATCTGAGTTTCTAGCTTTGTGTATGGCATTTGCATAGGTTTTTTCATACTGGTGACTGGTAGTGTCAGCTCTGAAACTGTGGCATTTAAACTCTGGCTTTATCAAAAACTGACAGTGTAAGTCATCCTTGAAAGTGTCTATGATGGATCACATTGATCATCCATTAAGTGTCAGTATCTAAGAAGTTGAATAGTGGTTTGAGAATGTGATTTTTGTTTTCTTTTTTCTTTTTTTTTTTTTCCAAGGGCTCCTCCAGGTTAGGGATTTGCATGTCTGGGCCCATAGCGTGCATGGAGTGTACAAAATGCATGTGTTCTGTGAAATCTTGAGGTCTAATTCCAAATTGGTTTCTCTTTGGCAAGCAGCATGTATTGCCGTGTAAACTGGACTGAAGACAACGTGATGCCCCTGTGATTAGTGTGAAGCTGCTAGGAAAGAAAGCATCTAAGCACTGCAAATATTCTTAAGCATCCATCTGAGAGTAGGAAGTGTTGGCTAACATGTGGAGAACTTCCTTAATTTGACTTAGAAAGACTTGTAGTTCTATTTCTGTTCTGCTTAGTGTGATTTTCCTACTAAAAACTTTTTCAACTTTGATCCTCCTAAACCAAGGATGAAGGAATAAAAATCTGTGGGGAAGCTTCCATTCATTCAAGAGTACGTGATGTGGGGCTCTGTATTTCCATGAAATGCTGTACAGTTCTTCAAGAGTTGTGGAGGTTTCAGGTCAATTCCTCTCCACCAACATCATATTTACTCATGTTCCGTTCTTCATGTCTGCATCATAGTTTCTTTTCTCCACCTTCTTGCCCAAATTTCCGGTAAATCTTATTTCTTTGGGCCAACATCTGCAACCCATGGCATGCTTCTGTCTCTTCTTCCTTTTCTTTTAAGGTGTCATACCTTGTGATGCGTGTTATCTGGTCCATAAAGCATGTTTAGCCTTGATGTCGGGCTCCAGTAGGTGTTTATATATGTGTGCATATACAGGAAGAAAGTACTGCTGAGAGCTCTGTGCCTTATGCTGGTTATGCCAGTGAAATCCTTCTACAGAGGCTTTAATTTCTGAGAAAAAAAATCTGTTTCAAACTTTATACACACCAAGTTTAAGTGTGTAACTGAGTCTCTATAATATCTAGATATTCCAGGTATGATTCTTTCTACTTGTGATAGCTTCAATTTGACATGGCTTGCACCGTGGCTGTAAAACCATCTGGTCTCCTGGAGTATAAGATAAATGAAACTTTGCTAATTGAAAAAGAACCAACTCTATTGTCACACAAATACTCTGTTAAATGCAGGCGAAGTTGTAAAATGTAGTAACAACATGTCTTGCAGGATAAATGAAAAATAGTGAGAATTTAGTAGCTGAAGCCTAAACATGTTCTCGTGGAGTCTTACATGGCAGTTGTGCATATCAGTTCCCTGAATTTGAATATATTAGAATGTCAGTCTAAACACAGGTCAGTCATGGTTTGACAGCTCAAAATGAAAATATTGGCAGATCAATATCAAAAAATAAGGTTTTGGCTGTTCCTAGTTTTCAAACAACCTGTTCAACACCTGCACAAGAATTAATAGCTCACTTGAGAGCAGAACTGTGGTTTACCAGTATTTCTCCTGTATTTTTCAGCACATTCAGGAGTTGTACTTTCAGTGGAGGAAGTTGAAGCTGGGCTAAAAGGCCTGAAGGTGGATCAGGAGGGGAAAATTGCTACTCCCTTTATGGCCGAGCAAATGGAAGAAGCCTTGAATGTCACTGGCTCTAGACAGATGAAGAAGGATGGAGATATGACTGCATTTAACAAACTCGTCAGCAGCATGAAGGCAAGCGGGACTCTGCCTTCACAGCCCAAAGTCAATGTAAGTAGCAGCCAGCAGCTCTTGTGACCTGTGTTAACAGGGGGGTAACAGCCAACCTGTACCTGCAGCTCAGATGTTTTCAGTGACTTGTTTAGTAGAGGTATGTCAGTGAATGATCTATTATTTTACACTTGGCTTTTAACATCATTTGTACTAAGATGAAACTGAAGTGAATACTTGTTAGCTGGAAGATTAATATTAAACAACAGATGATAGTAAGGTTTAGACTGCAAGGGATTGTAGGATGAAATTTCATCCTGCCACTAACTGCCTAAACAGTATGCTTGACCCAGAAGCTGTCAGTAAATACTTCTGGCATCAGAAAATACTTTTAACAACTGAGTAGGTCTAAAGCGTGTGTTTTTCCTGCCAAACTATGCCCAAGGACTTTTACACTCATCTCACTTCACTAAAAGATAGTGAAGAATGTAAATTTGCCCTTTGAAGAATTTGCAGATTGATTTCAGACTTAAGACTTTTGCCTCTGGCTGTCTCTTTACATTAATGTGCAATTTTAATACACAGAAGAATATCTTAAATAATTTCTTTAATACACAAAAACTTTCCAGTTTGTGCTTTTTCAGTTAACCACTGGCTGAATGTTCCATCTCCAGTTTACACAATTACATATTTGACCCAAACTTGAATGAGGCACACCTGTATGCAGTCTAGCACAGGGTATTTTTCTTAGCTAGGGAAGATCTGTGAGCCACCTCAGCCCTTAACTTTGCTGGAATTTTATTTGGCTGATGCATAAACTACTGTTCTAACTGAGCAAGTAAAATTATTTCTGTAACTGAGACAAATGTAGATAGTCTCTTAATAGTTTGGTTGTATCTGTCTAATTTACAGCATTTTCATTTTCTTAGCAGAGCCTTGAAAGCCACTTAATGTCACCTCCAGAGATGTCGGGCCAGCCTCTATCAAAGAATATTCTGCAGGTATTCTTACTGGGGGGAGGGAACTATTTAAAAGCATATCCTTGATGGGAAAACAAAAATTATTTGAAAATAAGGCATTTAAGGCAATTATAGGATCAGTAGTCAGACATCATACTGTGGAGAAGAAAGAGCCCGGCACTGCATCAGTTTACCTAAAAATTTGTCTTGTCATGCTATTTCCTGTAATTACAGCTTGAAAATGAAAAGCTTGCTGAGTGCCTAATTCTGGCCAAACCCAGATTGGTGTATCTGGTTGTACAAGTCCCCCTTGTCTCTAACTTGCTATAAATAGGGTAGCCTGTAGTGTAGTAAAATGAGCTTGTTTGTGTAAATTGGTCGTATTTTGAATGTTCTTTCTTTACTTATTCTTAGGAACTCCTTGGTCCACCCATTACCAGACCTGCTTCATCAAATGTCTTAAGTGGCCTGATAGGTGGTTTGGAACCTGCCGCCTCTTTGCTGACACAAAGAGCCCCGTCTCCCCCCATTCCACCTGTGTTCCCAACACGAGCTGCTTCTGCAGATTACCTGCGCCATAGAATATCTTCACCCATTGGTGAGACTGGTTGCAAAGTGGGTTTTTATTACTTGAGGTTTTTTTAAGAGTGCTTTATAAGAACTTCCTGGCATTTGGTGGGCAACTAGGGCAGTGTGTGCCTTTTGAGTGCGAAGTGCCCTTTACTTACTAGTCTCTAATGTTAAATTCATCACCCAGACCTCACTTGTGAGTTCTGGTGTGGAATAATGTGCTCAGCTACTGTGTAAGAATAACTTTCAAGGACTGCTTGGCCATTTGCATTACAAAACATTACTAGCAGCCTCCTTTATAGCTCTTCAGTTCTGTGACAAGGAAGAGATGTAGCTCTGTGTGGATTTAAGGGGTAAGCTGAGAGTCTTCACAAGGAATCCTTAATTCTTGTAGAATTATTTTACTTTGGGATATGTATTCTATGTATTGAAAGAAACTGTTAGTACTTTTAAATACAATAGTTAAATATTCTTTAGGTTTTGGACAAGGTTCTCAGCAATTGCTTGGTGATCCATTTCCAGGTGTAAGGAAGCCCATGAGCCCAGTTGCTGCACAGGTTAGATGACATGCTTTTTGCTTAACATACATGCATCTCTTTGTGTTCTGTGGTCTAGAATTAACTTGTGGAAACACTTAGCTGTTGAATCCAGATGTTTGTGCTTCATTAAGTTTACTCTGAGTGTGAGGATGCAAAGTCTAATTTAGTACAGTCTCAAAACCTCATTGCAATTTGGCCCATCTAAGAGTATCTAAAGTACAAGATTTTTTGAAACTTCTATTGCCTGTTAATAAAACAGACTGTTGGTGGGCAGACACTGGTGAAGACATTAGTGGCTATAGCAGTCAATCTCCATTATCTTAAAAAAAACCCCAACCAAATACAAGCTTTGACTTGTATGTTTTTTATGCAACTCTACCTCAGATGAGTCCACTGGAGATACAGCAAGCTGCATTAGAGGGACTGGCACTCCCACATGACTTGGCCATACATGCAGCAAATTTCTATCAGCATGGCTTTGGTAAACCACAAATGGACAAAAGCAGAGATGGCTACAGAAACAGGTGAGCACCTGACTGCAAAATTTAAGGGGCATGCTGTTAACTGATTTTTAATGTGAATATTGTCTTTCACTAGATGTTAGCACTAGTCACTTAGGATTGCATTTGTTCTTGGCAATGCTGCCTTTGATTCCGTGCCAAGAGTAGAGCCTCTTCTGACTCCCTGTCCCTTAACAGGCAGCAGCGAGTGACTAAATCCCCTGCACCAGGACACAGAGGGAATGCATCTTCTCCAGCCCCTGCAGCATCCATTACAAGCATGGTCAGTACCTGATGTACAGTGGTTGTAGGGAGAACTGTAAAAGTGTCTGCAGTAACCAAATTATAACAATGGTAATCGATGAGAGAAAGGGAGGCCATCACGTTTATCTTATTCATGTTGTATCTGTGTCCACGTGATACAAGAATGAGTTATGCTTCATGTTTAACTGGATGTCTTCACCTTGGAAAAGAGCCTTTTCTGACTACTGTCTTATCTAAAACTGAAGAAATACCATTAATGTTACCTTGACCTCATCTTCTGAAACTAAGTGAAGGTGATTATGAAAACTCAAGGCATCATATTTTGGTGCTTAAGTTTTCAGAAGACAAGTGCTGGAAGCCATGAGACACTTCAGAGAACACTGGGGTTTGGGTATGAAGTATTTGACCTAAGTGTCTGTGGGTTGAAATAATGCTTAGGAGCTCTAGGGTCACTTTCAAAATGAGTAAAATCACAAAGCCAAGCTGTTGCCTCTCTGCCTTCAGTACTGTGTAGAATGCAGTTTGGATCTAAATTTTCCAGTTAATCAGTCAAGTACTTGCAGCTCAGGACTGATGCAGACAATCACCTGCCAAATGAAACAAGTAATACAAGTTTGTATTCCAAATGAGTGACTTTCACAGGTGCTACAGAATTTTAAATGGGGGAAAACCCAAATGAGGCAATAGTTCTCTGCTGAACCTCAGCCCTGAGTTCATGCAGATGAAGCAGCTCTATAGGAATTCCTATGGAGCTGCTCTTTTGAACCAGTAGCAAACAGCTGTAACTTACACTACAGCTCAGCTATTTTGTTTCAAGCCTGTTAAGGTATGTTTAACTTTGAGAACAGCTGCAGATTTTGATATTGGACTTCCAAAAAAGCTAAAGAGAAATGCTTAAACTATAGAATAAAGCTATGAAATGAGGGGAAGTAAAATCATGGGCACACAGCAGCTAATTCAAAAGAGCTTTAAATGGAAAGGATGTGCTAGAATTGGTGTCCACCCACAGCTGAGGCATTGTGGCCTGGATAATGAGCACTGGGTGAGACATTGCTTCTTACTGTGTTCTCTGCAGCTGTCTCCTTCCTTCACACCTACCTCGGTGATTCGCAAGATGTATGAGAGCAAGGAGAAAAGCAAAGAGGATCCAGTTTCTGGGAAAATGAAAATCAGTGATGTTAAAGATGAAAATCAGAGACCAAATGAAGGTATTGTAATGGCTTTAAAATACCACAAACAAAAGAGATTTGGAATAGACTCAGATTGTCTCAGCACATAATACACCCAGGCTACTTTAGATGTTCCTGATCCATGGAGGTGAGGAGGGTGTAGAAGTGAGGGAGCCTATGAGAGGAGGGGCTAGAGCTATGGAGGGGGATACACTACCCAAGTGCACTCTTCCAGTAGTGCTGGGGCTTAATCCCTATTTCCTATGAATTTCTGAGCAACACTAAGAGGCCTGGACCATAACTGTTTGCAACTTTTCTTGATGAACAAGGGCAGTAACAATAATGCTTCCATAGCTCTCTACACTAGTAATTGAAATCTTGGAGTTCTTTTGAGACAACTGAACAGTCAAAGCTGAGACCAATTGAGCTCTTAAGTGTAGCAGATCAGGGAAGCATTTTGTCACCCAAACTGATGTAAGGGGCTATTAAAAGGAAGTGCTCAGCACCAGTTGCCTGACCCAGTCAGACTGACATGGCCAATGGCCATGACATTGTGCTTCAGCGCTGGTAACTGCAGAGGTAGCTTGCAGTTTATGGTAGCAGTCCAACTGAAATACCTCCACTGGTAGCAGTTGATGCCAAGGTATTTTAGGCCTTGTCTGGCTCATCTGGATGGTCTGTTGAAGTAGCTTCTGGAGGTGCTTTAGTGTTCCAAATCTTGCTAAGCAGATATCAGACATAGAAGGCTGCTGTTAATCCCCAAACACAGCTAAACTGAAAAACCACCTTCAGCTAGATTTCTGGCACAACTCCAATTTATAATCTTGTCTAGGGGAGGATCTCTTGTATCTCCTATCACCTTTGGCACTGACTCATCCATGCTGCCAGTTCAAAATTCCTAATAAAAAGGAAAAATAAGAATTAAAAGTGGAGTTACTGCTGATTCTGGTCTAATTTAAGTTTCCTGTAAAGGGATTTCTGTGGAACATATTCCTTCCCATTACTTTTTTGAAATAATTTGGCCAGAAGCATCCAGAAAAAAAGATGCTTACTATTAAATATATATGATTACAGTTCAGCTAGTCCTGGAATCATAACTATCAAATCCAATCATTAAGCCTTAATTTTCATTAGGTGCAATCTCTAGCTGTGGACTGTAATAGCTGTATTCAATTCTAGCTACAGATAACCTACTGTCTAGTTCTGTGGAGAATGCAGATCAAGGAACTTTGCCCACCTTAGGTACCAAACTACCTGCACTGCAACGCTCTGCATGTTCCACACCTCTTACCCAAGCAAATCGTTGCACCAAAGAGCAAGACTACAGGCCCAAATCAGCTGGTAGGAAGACTCCTACAATGGCCTCCCCAGTACCAGGAGGCCCTTTTCTTCGTCCTGTTCATCAAGTACCCCTTGTTCCCCATGTACCACTTGTACGACCTGCTCATCAACTGCACCCAGGATTGGTCCAGAGAATGATGGCACAGGGGGTCCATCCGCAACATCTTCCTCTGCTGCAAGCAGGTAATCCATACTTTTTTTCCTGTTTATGCATGTTCTCTTTGAGGCTGACTTTGTGTTAGGAACAGCACAAACTGACACTACTGGTAGTCTTTAGCATATCAGAGCTTACCTTTAAGATCAGACAATAAATTCCAACCCATCTAAATACATATATATTGTTTTGCATTGAGTTTCTTATGCTTATCAGGTAAGAAGTTTTCTTGTTCATGTTCAACAGGTATGCTTCCTCCTGGAGTGGACCTGTCACACTTGCAGGGAATATCTGCTCCCATCCTTGGCCAGCCTTTTTATCCACTACCAACAGCAAGCCATCACATCTTAAATCCACGCTCGGGGACACCTTTGCAGCTTGCCATGATGCAACAGCAGCTACAACGATCAGGTAGGTTAAAACAGACACCAGGAGTGTGAGTTCTAGAGGGCTGATAAGCCTGCTCCAGGTGCTTTACTTCCTGGGGGTTTGAGTACACTGTGCTAGCAGGAAGCCACTTTAATTTAGTTATTCATAATCACTAGCCTTGTGTGGGTCTCAGGTGGTGGTTTGGGCCACTGCAGGCTGTTATGCCAGAACAAAGTCCAAGTGAAGTGTTTGGTTTCAGAACATGTGTTGCTACTGACTAATCTGACTCTTGCAGCATGCAGGCTTTCAGCCTTCCTGGGCCACAGGCCACCCACCTTCTCCAGGGAAATGCTAATTGATCCTGGTCTTCCCTTCAAACCCGTGTGATACTGTGTCTGGAACTGGCACTGTCAGGCCATTTATGGGAGAACTAATGAAAATAAACATGTGGTACCTGGACTTCCTGGGGCTCAGGGAATGAATAAAAGCCACATTCAGCTCACATGCCTTATCAGGTGATAGCTCGAGGGCAAATCTGTGCTGGGTTATTATTCCACCTCTAATAGCTTTACATTTCACAGGTTCTGGAGCACAGGGATCACCTGCTGGTGTACAAACAACCCCTCAAAATGTGCTGCCTCGGACTGGATTATCTCACGGGCACACACAGCTTGACCATCGCCCCAGCCAGAGAAGCGGCTCTCCCATTGGTCTTGCAAAATGGTTTGGTTCAGATGTCTTGCAGCAGCCTCTTCCATCCATGCCATCCAAAGTCATCAGTGTAGATGAATTGGAATACCGGCAGTGAACAGTGACCACTGGGTGGAACACTTGTGGTTCTTTAGACTGGATGAAAATGTCCATAGTCAGGACTTCACCTGTTTGATTTTTTGGGGCTTTTATTTTTAGCACTCTGTGCAAAATTTCTTTTTGAGAGACTAAAGCACATGGCACCTGTCCTGGTCTCATGTCTGCATCAAGACTAAAGGATCCATTATGGCTTGGATAGTGAAGCCTGAAGAAATTTAGATGCACGACAAAGCCAGTTTAATCCTGGAAGTGTCTAATTTTTTTGTTTGTTTTTGTAAGATATGTGAATGAAGTGCTGATATTCTCTAGTGTAGAGGTAGCAGCTATGGATTCCTTCTGCAGAAAACTACATGTATAGACCCTTCTGTACAGACTTGTGTATAAACAATCTTTTGTACATACACACCTAGAATAGCCTTTTTGAAGCTATACAGCTGTACATAAGAGTAGCTGATAACAGTTGAGCTTTAGTTGTGCCTATGGTTTGGACCTTTCTCCATTGTACGTGTGGGACTTTCTTTAAGATTAAAGTTGTATATCCTAAGTGTGAGTGAACAGGATGAAGTTGCTTTGCCTTTTCTTGCTGCTCATCTCCTCTAGGTCTCCCTCTCATTTTTCTGTCAGTACTGTGCACTCAGTGTAGCTAAAGTGTCAAAGTAAAAGCCCACATCTTGCTGTCTATTTAACAAAGGTCTAATTCCCTGTGACTCTTGCCACCAAATGAGAGAATTGTTTAGTCTTCAAAAGCCTTGAGGATGGGACCTGGTGCAGTCATGATAAAGCCAGAAGTTCAGTCTGTAGGTACCTACTGGTTGTTGCTCTTTCAAGAGGGCTGGTGCTGGTCCTTGTTTAGCTGCAGTATTTTTCCTTGTTTTAATCTTTCAAGCCAGTTACTAAAGGTCATCAAAATGGAGCCTTGGAATCCTCACCCTTCAACTCCTCAATCAAAGCTGTGGAATATTCTGTACTGCCTTCAGTGCTGTTTACAGAAGCGAGTCCCAAGAACTGTCCTCAGTCTAGTGTGCATCCAGTGATGCGATTACTGTGAAACCTGCCTTTGGAATCTTGTTCTGTGGCTTGAAAGGAGGAGGATGGGGTAGTTTTGTGATCTTACTGTGTATATTTGGTTTTAAAATACTATGTTCCTTTTAAGCCTGTTTCACTTCCCTGAACAGTTAAATGTTCTCTTCCATCCTTCTGCATGGTTCCTCACTTCACTCCCTCACTTGTGTGCTGTCATGTCCTCTACCTAGCTTAGGCCGTTGTGCTCTTTTAAGAGGTGAAAGTAAAACCAGAATTCTCACAGACTTGCTCTTTCTTAGGTCTCACTGAAAGCAAAACCAGCAGCAGGAAAAAAAAAAAAAATCACTTTGTCTGTATTGTAACCCTTGCCATCATGCTGTGGTGGGTTTGTTTCAGTCCAGCAGAGACAGTGTTGTATGGAAATAGCAAGCTGAAATCTCCAACGTGGAAGCTGTTGGAGGTCACCTATACTTCTAGTGGTTGTTCCCAAAACAATCCCTGTAAACATGCGATCACCAGCTTGTCCTTGTAAGATTGTTTTCATACTTTTTTAACTTGACACTTTCCCAGTAACATTCTGTAAATAAAGTTGATTCTACCAGCTGTATCAATTGCTCTTGTACTAAATTATGTCCAAATATTGATTAATTTTTATAATTCTGGGTAAGATGGAACCAGGGTTTGAGTTGAGATGTGTAGAAAACTTCAATTAGTCTGGGTGGGGAGGATCAGTCTGCTTTGATAATAACTGGCCTCACTGAAGACCCAGGATGGAATTGCTGCATTTCAATGTCATGGTTAAGTGTGAGGAATGAGGCTCAGTCTACTAGAAGCTGTAGAACTAACCAGCTTTAAACATAGTGTGAATGGGTTTCACTGCTGTTTCCTCACAGTCTGAGTAACAGCCTCATCTTCTGCTCTCCCACTTAGGCTGATAAACCAAGCACACCTGCAGCAGTTCAGCTCACTTATGCAGCGATCTAGAAAAAGTACAAGTGGAAATGCTTGGAGTAGAATCAAGGCTTGGATGTTTCCCTACCAGGCTCAATAGCAACCACTGTTCTAAGGCTTTAGTGCCTGAGTGGGTGTCTCTAATCACTTTGTCTTCTTGAATGTATAATAGCATGAGGGGGAGCATTTTTGAAGCAGCTAAATAAACACCCCTATAATTAAACACCCCTACTTCCTTTTTGTAGGAGAGCAAATGCTAGAGGCTGATACATTTGATAGCACTCTTGACATGAGCTAAAGGCTTCTTTATTCATCTTTATTAAGCAACAGAACCACTCTTAAGAGCAATGTGCTTCTCTTGGGCACCTTACTTCTCTATCTAGGCAGAAAATTCTTTTAAGAAAACTTAAAAGCCTTCAGTCATACAGACATAAGCAGCTAGCTCACTTTGACCAGTCTAAACAACTAAAAAAGCAACTGTTCCTGAGCAGAACTGACCAGCTTTTCCACAACTGCAGGACTATTAACAGCCTTGAACTATTCCAACAAAAACACTTTCAGATTAAGGCAGCTGGAACTCTGTCCTCTAGCAGTTTTCTAAGATATGGTCCTCTAGCCTCTGCTTTTCATGTTTTGGTCTAACTTAGAACAAACTAATTCTTGATGTGTGAACTTTTTTCTAATTTGGAGAGACATGTATGTGCAGCAGAACCTCATCCCTGCCATCAAAGCTGCTTGTAAGATTTTTGCCCTTGTGAGTCACTTAACCAGAGTTTCTCATCTCTAAGTTCTGCTAGAACAAGACACTGCAGGGTAAGTTGGCCAGAAACATCAGTTTTACCATGCAGCAAGGTACTATAATAAAAGGCTATTTCTAAATCAAAACTGGGGGGAGGGGTTTGTCACTTACAATTAATGACAAATTTCAGGCTCAGCAACAAACCATGTAAGAATAACTTTATTTCTTCACAATCTGAATAACATCCTCATCTTCAAGAGTATGGTCTTTACCAACTTTTTGAGGGTTGTGTTTAACAGATGAACCCCAGACCAGTGCACTGAAAGAAAAATCAAATTTAAAAGGTTTAGAAGTATGATATGCAAGCAGAACAGCAGCTATTTCTGTCACAAAGCTAATACAGAAAGCAATGCTTCAGAGCTATTTTTATAGTCCCAAGTACCTGGCTGAGTGGTCTGTGTGAACCAGGGTTACAAGCAGATCAAAACAAAGCATGAAGTTGTCCCAAGTACCCAAGTGTATGGGACAATGGCTTGCAATGCTGTGTATAGTGCTACTTTAAAACAGCAAAATAAATGTTTCTCTACAAAGGACATTTACGTAGGAAAGAGCATGAGAACATCAAACACAGCAACTGAAGTACTAAGTTTTGATTGTCATAGGCAGATCAATTGAACATGAAAAGAAGTCCTGTTATTCCCTTCTAGTTTGGAAGAAGATGCAATAATATACCTGAAGGCAAGTTATTTTCTATTCTATACATTCTTTTACAATAACACTTACTATTTAAAGTCCTTTATGAGATTTTTGTGGATCTTCATGCAAAAATCCTCCACTGTGGTCTTGCAGTAAGGTAGTACCACAGGAGAGGTGTAGTCTGGGAGCTGCCCTTTAGGTTTGGTGTAGCTGTAACACAGATGGAACCATCAGTGAATACCAAAACCTTTTTCATACCCATCATGATATTTCATCAGTGATTTGCACTGTCACCCCCAGGGCATGTGCCAAGTCCTACTGTTTCAGTGGTGACAATGGATACACTGCAAAATGTTTGGTGGACCTAAGCTGAAAATGCATCTGGGCAGCCAGTGGCTGCAGCAGGTTCTCCCTTGTAACTGCAAAGGTTTCTCACTTGTGAGCTTTCTGAAGGTGCTTTAAAAAAAACCAAATGCCAATAGTTGTTGGAAAAGAACATCTTTAGTGTTATGGTTCCCACTTGCCTTTTTTTTTTTCTGTGAAAATCTCAACATATATTAAAAAAAGCACCTGGTAAAATCTATAGCACAGATACATAAACCCACTAAATCCCTTTTTACAATACATTCTACATCATCACAAGAAGATAGATATAAATTTAAAAGACAACAATTACTGTATTATAAGTAAATTCATTCATAAGTTCATCCAAAAATGCATAAGAATTATGAGGTAAATCTGGAATAATTTGTAGTAAAAATACCTGAAATATCTTCTAGATTAAGGACTAAGTTACGTTAAGAGAGCTGCATCCATGACAGACTGAAAAGATTATTACATCCGAAATCACAATGTTACCACTAACTTTGACTAGAGTTCCATGTTTTCAGGAATTTTTTAAGATGTGCTTTGGTCTTGGTTTCACAAGGTTCTCATTTAATTCCCCTACAAATTCAAAAGAGCACTTGCGACTATCACATAACAGCTAAGAAGAGCACCATTTCTGGGTTACAAAGCAAAGACCAGTTAAAAGAAAAGCATTATAAAATATTCCTTATCCATTCCTGAGACCTTTTTCAGTCTCAGCCTTACACTTAACTCCACAGAAGGCAGCAATTTTGACTCACATTCGGACTAGTTTTAAGTAGTCCCAGATTTTCTCCAGCAGATCATCAAAGTTCCAGCGATGATGAGCAGATATCGGAACACAGTGGGGTACTTTGTAAATGATATCTAGTTCTTCAATGGAAATTTGGTCAATTTTATTTAGGACATAAATGCATGGGATGTAAACCCTGCAAAAAGAAAGAAATTGTTAGAGCAACCTGACAGCAGCATACTGCTACCTTCACTGGAAAGAATATACATTTTTAAAAAGCTTATTCCTATGTTGATGTGACATCGCTGGCTCAGCTGCTGTGGGAAGCAAACCTGAAAGACAGTTCTTTTCTTTGAAATACAGACTGCATGTGTGCTAAAGCCAGAGAGCCAAAACAGTACCTGTTTCCTTCAACAACGTCAATCAGATCATCAGCAGTGGCATCACTGCGCAGTGTGACATCAGCATTGTGGATTTTATACTCTGCCAAGATGCTCTTCACTGTCTCAGTATCCAGCTCACTCTGAGGACACTGAACATAGACAGACAAAGTATTAAGGAATGGAAGAGCTAACAGCCAAATCAAGTATTAAAATTAACAGTGCTCTCACCTAGCAACCACAGCATATACATTACTAGAAAGAATAGCTGCATTTTAAGTTACTGGACTTGACTCTGATTTCACCATAGCTGGTCTGAGGAGAGGGAAAAACAGATTTAAATCCTAACAGCTTCATTTATATTAATGCCCCACTGAGAGATGCAATCAGACATTTTAGAAGCAATGTTTCAGAAGCAGTGTTTGGGACCAGATGCAACATAAACCCATGAATCTACTAGTTCAGAGCCCACACATCTACAGTTTAGGTATTGAGAGCGCAGAGTTATGATTTTTGGTATCTCTGGCTATCTCTATGCTTTTAAAGATTCAGGTAAATGGGTTGCAAGGCCTGGAACTCTGAGCAATCCTCTCCAGAAGAACACTGTAGCCACCAAGTAAGATGCAGTTTTTGCACTCTCCTTTGGATCTCAAACTTGTTAGGTGTGGAAAGCAACCAAGGCTCTGTTTTGGGGGCAAGGAAGTGGTCAGGTTCCAGGAGAGGTGTGGATGGCCTCTAAGGAAAGTAACTAACTGCAGTACAGTACAGCACTTCAGCTCCTAAGGAAGTCACAGCACAGCACGGTCCCAGGCATACCGTCAACTACAAATGCCTCTTTCTTCAAGCAATTTGTTTTTTAATTTTGGTTAAAGAAAACTTCCAACTTACTGTGGCAGTAAGGTTAATGCCTCCTTTATCCTTTTTTTTAAAGCCAATATTGGGGGGCTTACTATTCAGACGAATTCCAAATCCCTCCAGTTCATTCTCAATGATTTTCTTGTGGCCAAGGGGTTTCAGCACATCCAGAACAATCAGAATGAGATTACAGGTTCGAGCAACTAAGAATTGCAAAAAGAAAGTAATCTCTCAAAAAGCATGCTCACACAACCTGAGACAAAACAACCACAATATGGCTCAGTGGACTGATGACACTATGAAACCCCTGAAGGCCAGCACATTGGTTATTTTTAAATACCAGTGTAGGACTGAAGTTTATTGTGCTGGCCAAGTATCACTGACAGACAAATTTTTACATGTTGTAAGCATGACAGAGGCTGGAAAACATCTTCCTGTCTCCATTTAGACACCAGACTGAGGACAATTAACTGGGTGAGAAAATGAAAGCAGCAGCCTTGTTTAGGATGGGATCACATCTGCCTACAAAATTTGCGATGTACTTTCACTGAAGTGTCAATGCAGAGCACAAACCCAGCAAGTGCACAAAGCCAGAACTGAAAACAACAATATGAAAGCAGCTACTGCTTCTCACCAGGCAGCTCAAGTCCAGCAAACAACCCAGCTTTTTAATGACATCAGAAATAGTGATTCAACCCTTCATTCTCCTGTACTGTGTTAAATGAACCAGGGATAGGCTGCTGTCTCCAGCTCTAATAAACTCACCTGCAATGACCTGCCGTCCTCTGCCTTTACCATCTTTGGCACCTTCAATAATTCCTGGCAGATCAAGCAACTATTTGTTCACAGGAAGGAAAGCATCACATGAGAAAAGTATTCTTGATTAAATCGATCCTACTTTTACCCTTCTAAACCAGCTGACTCTACTGCAAATCCGAACAGACTATGACAAGACTGTTTCCCATTTGATTGTTTCATATTGTATTATCCCATATGCCCTATTGGTAGAGTGGAACAGACAATCTCATAGGGAATAATTAAAACTACCACAGAACTTTTTCCCAGAGCAAAGTGAAAACCAGGGGGAAATCCATACCTCATGGAAACATTTCCGAGGTATTCCCAAGCACGTCTACACATCACTTCTAACCTGCTAATGTCAGGCCAGACCACTCAACCCTAACAGCACAGCATCTATATAGCCCATCTTACCCTCACAGACACAAGAGCTCACCTGGATCTTTGCTCCTTTGTACCTAATGACTCCAGGCACAGTAGTCAGTGTAGTGAATTCATAGGCTGCCACTTCAGAGTACACACCAGCAAGATTACTTAGAAGAGTAGATTTCCCCACTGATGGAAAACCCACAAACCCAATGCGGGCATCACCTGTCTTTGCAACATCAAAACCTGCAAATAAGGAGTAGAAATATTTGTCTAATGATTGACATTTTCTACCTTCTAATGTTCTGGACAGCAGACACACTATTATTTTTAATACTGCCTGAGCAAAAGCCAAGTAAGCTTTCCTAGAAGAAGGAAGTGAGAAACAGATTGTTCACAATCTTTATTGCCTTGCACCACTTTGTCTCTGTAACACTCCATGACATGTACCTGTCTAATATAAAGTCTTGGCTGCGAAGCTTCACAGTGGACTGTATTTGACTTGAGTGTAAGTGCAGCATTCCCTTTAAGCATTGCAGCTTAGGCAAATCACACCTAAAGGTGTGCTGCTGCAAAGGTGCTTCTTCACGCAAAAACCTTAAGACTTCTGCAAATAAAAGATTATAGAGCCAAAACACAAAAGCACTTTCATCTCAACTTCAGGAAGGGCTCCACCCCACAGCCCTAGGAAGGGCCACAAATCATGGTTAGAGGTCTTGTACCGGGTAGGACAAGAGGCAGCGAGGATAGAACAGGCTGCCTTAGAGAAGCTGTGGCTGCCCCATCCCTGCAAGTGTTCAAGGCCAGGTTGAATGGGGCTCCGAGGAACCTGATCTAGCGGAAAGTGTCCCTGCCATGACAGGGGGTAGAACGAAATGATCTTTAAGGTCCTTTCCAACCCAAACCCTTCTGTGATTCTACGACTATTCAGCAAATAATCTGACATGATTTGAGCAGACAAGAGCCCCCCCGTTAGATCGACTTCCGTCGTACCTCCCGCACTTGGACAGCACCCGCATAGACAACGCACCTTCCCCGGGGCCGCCGCCGCCGCCTCCCTTGGGGGTGATGAGCTCCCGGCGTAGCTTGGCCAGACGGGCCTTCAGCAGCCCCAGATGGTGGGCGGTGGCCTTGTTCTTCTGCGTCCGGGCCATCTGCAAGGGCACAGAACCGAGGGCTCACACAAGGAGGGCTCTGCCGACCCCGGCCCCTGCGCGACGCCTGGGGACAGGGCCCCGCCATCCTTTCACCGCGCGGCCCAGCGGCCGTCGCCGTCCCCCTCCCCGGTCCGAGCCCCCCCGTCCGTCCCGTTCGGCGCTCCGTGCCCGGCCCGAGGGAGGCGGACGGCGGCGGTGCGGTACCTCCGCCTCAATCTCCGCGATCTTGGCCAGGGTGCCGCTCATGGTGGCGTCAAGCCCGGCCGGCCCGGCCGCCGCTCCTCGCGTACCGATCGGGCCCGCGCACGCGCGGGGCGACCTCTCGCGAGAGGCGGCGGGAACGCGCCTCGGCGGCGGGCGGGAAAGGGCCCGCGGCGCGCCCCCGGCTCCGCGCGCTGCCCTGAGGGGACGCGGCGCAGCGCCCCCTGGGCCGTGTGCAGAGCGCGCGCCGCCTCACAGAAAGAGCGGGCAACGCTGTGAGGGGCGAGTGGGAGGGAGAGATGAGTGTGAGCTCCATGGGTGTGAGAGATCCGTGTGCCTGTGAGATCCATGTGTGTGAGAGAGATTTCGTGTGTCAGTGAGATCCGTGTGTGTGAGGTCCGTGTGTGTGAGCGATCCATGGGTGTGAGAGATCCGTGTGCCTGTGAGATCCATGTGTGTGTGAGAGATTTCGTGTATCCGTGAGATCCGAGTCCGTGAGATCCGTGTGTGTGAGGTCCGGGTGTGTGAGAGATCCGTGCGTGTGTGAGATGCGTGCGTGAGATCCATGTGCCTGTGGGATCCGTGTATGTGAGGGATCCACGTGTACGTGAAAGATCCGTGTGTGTGAGAGATTCGTGTATCCGTGAGATCTGAGTCTGTGAGGTCCGTGCGTGTGTGAGCTCCATGTATGTTAGAGACCCGTGTGCTTGTAATATGTGTATGGGAAATCCGGTGTGTATGTGATGTCTGTGTGAGATCCGTGGGTATCTGTGCCCCGTGTCCGTGTGATGTGTGCGAGGCAGAGGGCGGCCGTGGCGGCTGCGGGGCTGTCGGAGCCGGCACGAGCTGGGTGTGCGAGAGCCCTGACGGGGGCCCGGGGACAGTGTTGGCGAGGCTAACGCGCATTCCGTGAGGGGCAGCCGGGCTGCGGCGCCGAGAAAAGCCGGCGTGTAATGCGATGGGTGCTCGGCTGTGAGAGAGAACGGTGCGAGCGGAGCTGTGCGCTGAGGCAGCGGCCCCGCAAGTGTGTGAGGAGCCGGGGGTCTCGCTGCCCGCGAGGGGAGGTGGCGTGTGCCCTTCCCTGGGGTTAAACCGGAGCAGCCTCTCCGCGGTCCTTCCCGCAGCCCGCTCGGGCTCTGCTCCTCGCCAGGTGTGTGCTTGTGGCACTCCGTGTCCGCAGCGCTGCTGGACCGGACAGCGCGGTAGCGCCGCCCGCGGCGGAGCCTTCCTGAGCTGGTGCTTTGTCAAACCGGGACTTCATGCTGCAGCTTTCTCACGGCTCCTTTCAGCTGAGCCCTGGCCGTACCACTTTGCCCTAGGGACATCTCTAACTCTCCACTGAATGCAGGCTAATTAAATAAACGATTTTTTTTTAATGGCCCCTTCCAACTTTAAAATGCCAAGTATTTCCAGCTTTTGGCTGTTTCACAAGAAGCCAAACAATTGGATTTCAAATTAAAAGTATTTTTATGACAAGGAAATACAATTTAATCATTGTTCAGGGTTTTGGTTTCCAAGTTTGTTTCCGTGTCATATTTTGTCTGAATTCAAATATTTATAGAAACCTTTTTGTCCATATTCAATATCCTTTCCAGGAAGGCTCTTCTACCTCAATTTATTGCAAAGTCTGTTTTTATGTGGCGTATCTAAATGTAAAATTTAACTTTTTTTTTTTTTTTTTTAAAAAAAGCTAAAAATACACTCCCCTGGGCCCGTAGTGTGAGTACTTACAGACACACCTGCCACACCTTCAGACAGTATTCTGAGTATGGTACGACTGACAACATTTAACTAATCTTATAACAGTTTTGGTGATAGAATTGTTACGGAATTGTTAAATCTTCTTTAACTTACAGTGAAAAGAAAAAAAGTGCACTGGTGCAATGGGAACCACACTGCCATTTGTGGTCTCTTTCTGCCTCTGCATTTCCCTTCTTGTCCCATCTTAATCAAAAAGGCAGCCTTTATTGTCATAAACTCTTTATAGTAGGAACTGTCATTAATATAAGCTTATACAGACCTTACGAAAATAGAATCTCAAATAAAATGGGATTACTATTCCTGGTAATGTTAGTTCAGCTAAGCTAGAGTAAATATAAATGCACTTACCACTGTGCATTTATATTTGTTCATGCAAATATATTTGTATATTTGTTCATGGTTTTCTAATTATTCCTTGTGAACAATATGTTTTTCCAACATGGGACAGAGATTTGACCTTGGTATAAATTTTTTCCTACTTACTTCAGATGGAGTTGGACTTGTTTATGCCTCAACTGAATTCAGCCATACAATCAGTCTACATTTGTGGTCTTTTTAGTAAAAGGAAAAAACATTGAGAAAAATACAAATTCTGAATGCTCATTCAGGGTTTAAGACCTCCCCTCTTTTGTGCAGTAGATCGTGGTTAACTTCAGAACTTGTTGCTAGTTGTTCTTACAAACTCACTCCCAATCTCATAAACTAACTTAAAATTATTTTCCAAAGTGGGGGCTGAATGAACAAAGATGTCAATAAAATAAATGGTTTTAAAATTTAGTTACTGGCTGGTTTTTGTGTTCCTGGTTTATGTTTCCATAGTGTTCTTAACATACAGCTGCTCAGTAAGCTCTTAAATTCTTTTTTTCTCAGAAAGTTAGTCAAGCAAAGGCTATAAGGAATTTAGGCACCTAAGAACTTCTTTCAGTGTCAAGTATTGTCCTTAATTACCTGAAGAGAGAAAGAATTTAATTAATAAAGATAATTAGTCTGGTTTTTGGTAGCCAAATTAACACTTTCTAATTGGTTAGGATATTTTAAGTAACTTATATTAGTTTATAACAGCACCATCTTTTAAGCTTCAGAAAGGCTTGCTCAACAGAGATTGTTTCCAGGTTGTGAATAGAGTAATGTTACTTTTATTTATTGTGAGTACTGCTGTGAATTTTTTAATAGAAAGGTGTTTTATGTGATGTGGTGCTTAGAGAACAGGGTGGTTCTGACCATGGGAAATAAGGTGCAACAGCTGGAAAAATGACTGAAGGGTGGGTGACTGGGAATGGATGAATTATGTCCCCTGAGGACTGCAGTCAAAACTAGAAAATAGATTGCAAATGATAAAATCTTATTAGAGAAAAAGAAAATTAAAAAAAAGTCAGTCAGAGAAGGTAAAAATCAAGGAAAATATTAATAGAAAATTGGATATAATGTCAGGAGAGAAAAAAGCCCCCAGTAGTATCGGAGAGAAAATGAAAGGAGATGCAAGAGACTGAGATCTGCTCGAAAGGTTAATTGAGCTTTATTGTGAGCACTGATGGAAGATGGAAGATGGAAGATGGAAGATGGAAGATGGAAGATGGAAGATGGAGTGAATTGCCATCTTTTTGATTAAAACATATATGTGTGTTTTTTAAATTGCAATCATTCCATTTAGGAAATCTAGATGAAGTGCAACAGGGGGAATACTTCCAAAGGCTGTAACTTGCACAACAGTCAATCTCCCCAGGACCAACTGCTTATAAAGTCAGATGACACAGAATAAAGGTTCAGATCTGGAGTAAAACCCACAAATTAGAAGCCATATGAATGACTAACTGATAAACTGGAATTATATAACTTCAGCACTTTTCTAATAATATTCTTAATAAGATAAGGAAAGCAATATACTATAGGGTATACAGCAAGTAGACAAAGACTGCATCTGACATAAAGGCTGTCTCATCAAGCACTTAAGGAACATGACACAGTATGGAATCAGTAACTGGGAAAAAATAGGAGTGTTTGTTTCACCAAGCGACAATGACAGGAATGTGACTAAAATGGTGCATACCTCATCAGCAAGATCTGAATGATGGGGGGCTGTAGAAAAATGGGTTTCAGAAATTCATATTCTACACATTCCAGTCCTGCTGAGACTGATTTTGAGCAAGTAATTTCCTTTACTTGTACCTCAGTTTTATTTTTGCACAACAGCAATGTGCAGTTGCCGCAGAATGATTGAAACTTTCATGTTTCCATTGCCCTCCAAATATGATAACTGCAGCTCACTTCCATAGGAATGCTTAGGAGCTAATGCATTTAGTGGGTTTTATGTCAAACTACCAATTTTAAATAAGCTACATCATTATGGGTCAAATTCTTTCTAAAACAACCAGTATTTTAGCTTGAGTAAGAGTTTACTTACATGAGATGGTGAGATGCAAATGACCTATATTGAGAAGAGGCTTGCAAGTCTTTTGGATAACCATGTAAAATTTATCACTACAAAATACATGGTAAATACTGTGAGTATGAAATTAATTGTGATAACTTGTGTATGCTTCATTAAAATCACATAGAGTACCTTGTTAAAAATAAGCAGTGCGTGCTCACCTAGTTAGGTTTAGGGGTATTTCCCCCTCTTTTATATTCTAATAAATAACTCAAATACTTCTGGATATCAAGTTTATTCACAGTGCACTGAGAAGGTCATTTTAGTTTAAGAGCCACTCTGGTAGTACAGCACTTGTGGTTTTGGTAATTCATCTCATGCCAGAAGCTGCAGACTAAACTGGCAACCAGCTGATGCTACGTGTTTGTGGGCTTGCTACTGGACTGCATTTCTAGATTAGAGGCAGGATTTCTGCAGGATTTCAGAAAGTGGGGAGAAGATGACAGGGAGGAAATGAAATAATGATTTCAGGTGAAGCAAGGGTCTTGAAGTTTCATATCCTCTCAGAAATGATCACCAGCCCACTGAAAAATCTGTATCAAATGATAACAGTGACCTGAGTACTTGTGATTTTAAGAATTATGGGTGTGGGACTCTAACCAACATGCCAGAGTTTCCTCATGAAAAAAGGGCAACTGCAAGTTAAGGCATATAGAGAATTGGTTCATTTTAAGGTGGTTTATCAGTGGGTTTTTGTTTGGTTTGGTTTTTTGTTGTTGTTTTTTTTTTTTAATTTTTACAGTTTTGCAAATTTACCCTAGGAATTGTACTTTGATTTGAGAACTGGCTGCTAATTAACCCTATTATTGTATTTTAGGGAAGAACTGCTCATGCTGAAGAGGAGACAAAACTATAATGAGCTATAATGAGTTGACTAAGGGCCAGCTTCATGCCTGTTTGTAGGAAAGAGATTTTGAAAACCCTCTATCAAAAGGTAAGATTTTTTATATCCATAGTACTGAATCTTCAATGGAAGCACAATACTGATTGCCTGAGGTGAAGTGACTCTGAGAGTTGATGCAATTCACATCTTAATTAACTCTTGAGGCAATAGACAGAAAGTTGTGTTTCTTTTGAATGTTGCAAAACGTATAGATGTTGTCTAGTTGTCTTCTAGGATTAACTTTTTTTTATGCCAGTTTACTTGTTATGTAGGGAAGAGTTTTCCTGGGGACAACTCACTAGTTTAGCTGTTAATCTGTAAATACCAAACCTTTGTTACTTGCATTGCATATTTAGGGTTGTATTGTAATGTATGTTTGAGGAGAAAAAGTTGTCTGTCAGGTTTGCTTAGCTAGGCATGAACGCCTAATCCACTAGGAGTTAACGAGATGGAATCCTAGGTTGTATTTCCAGGTTGCCCAGATCCCTAATGTGGCAATCTTGTTTTGAATAGGTCAGGTTGCTTTGGTTCCAGGCAGTCTAGAATAAGTTAAACTGGGCAGACTGAAGAAATGAGGAGGAACAAAAGGGAGATTAAGTATCAAAGGTTGGGTCCCAAGACTGTAAAATTAGTATAACAACTAAAAGCTATATAGTTTAGCATCAGCTCCCCAGACTTTGTCCTGGACTGCCATGCAACACATAGACTACACAGCACATGAGTGAGGAGAGTGATCAAAAAGAGGAAAACCAAACAGTGCTGTTTTCCCTTTTCAAGTAAGTCTTTCTGTGTACTTTCCACAGCATCATATTGCTGTCAAGTTTGTGGGGGTACTGGGTATTTTTAAAGAGTTTTCATCTGCTTCTAGAGGAGAAAGCTGACAAATCACTAAACCCACGTCTGGGTTACAGAGGAAACTCTGCTGAGAATCCTTGCTGCTAGGGTTGGCACTCTCATGGGATGATTCCCAATAAAAAACTGAGCAAGCTTTAAAAACGAAATTTAAGTAATAATCAACCTACTAAGTAATGAATGCTGAATTAATTGCTTGTTATATCAGTAGCAGTTAATTAAAATACCAGTGAAAGCTCAGAAAAACTGACAGCTACTCACTGAAATTGCAAGGGTGCCATGAACTGCACAGTGTTGTGTATTTCTGTGGAACGCACATAGAAAGGAAATGGTTCATATGACTGATTAGCTGGCACAAGTGCTATGCACAAATGTCTCTGCTAATATTATAATCCATGTGAAATAGTGACTAACCTCCTTAAAGAGCATAATAATGGGACTATTCTAAAAAATTTCAGTAGCCTCAAGACCTACACAGATTCACCACAAGTTGAGTGTTGAACAAATAGGTATGACTCAACTCTAATTAACATATACCCAAGTATGTTTGAATAGATTCGACTGTAACAGTCTTTTGTTACCTCCTATATTTGCACACAAATTTAAGGTCTGCACTTCTGAGTAAGGCCAGTAGCAATTGATCTGCAGTGAAGCGAGCAATGTACAGTGTGCAGTCCCAAATGGCACACACATGTCCGAAGAAAAGGAGGATTATTAATACTATTGAAATACCAATCAAAGTGCTTCAGCAGGCACCAGGCGCTGCAAAACATTTAGGGACACCTCAGGAATTCCCTTGAGCAGAAGTGAGACAGGAAATAGTGAAAAGCTGAATAAAGTAGCTGAGGAAAATGCCTTTATTTAAAAGAGAGATGGATTCAAAATAAGTTCAGCACATCCCAGGGCAGAAGATGTCAAAGAAAATAGATTAGGAATCATCTGAAAAAGGGAAGAAATACTGGATACAGAGAACATAAATTTTAAAATTGAAATTTAAAACTTTCTTTCACATCATCTGGAACTTTGTCTTCAAAGAGTAACTAGCTAGTTGTGCTGGTAATTGAGTTCAAAGGTAATCATTCCTATCTGCTTACACGGTTATGTACAGAGAAATGCCATTTAGTCATCACATTAAATTTAGGGATCTTCACCTTACAAGTCTGTTCATAGTGATGAGCCAAATTTTGCCTGTGTGTTTAGCTCCTGTTCATTTTCAGAAGAAATTTGGCTATGTTATAACAATTGCTAGCTGAGTGGCTACTTCAATAGTCTCATATTCTGAGACAGGGTAAGTTTGGGACCAGAAAATGTTCTGAGCAGCAGTCCTTTAAATGTGTTGGTGGAGCTGAAGGGTGTGGGAAGCTAGTGTAGAAAGACTGTAACTACCAAGAGGAGAGCTGCAGCCACTGCCATGGCAGAGTGCTGAAGAGGCAAGGCAAAGGGCTGTGTTGGTGTCCTTGTGATTACCCGGGAGTGCAAGGTGCTGGCGGTCATCTTGAACGAGCATCCAGCAGCTACTCGGAGTGTGAGCTCCCAGTGTGCTGATCTGGCACCCTCGTGGCAACTAAATGGGTCACTTGCCAAGAAACAGCCAGGCTTTGGGGTTGTTTGAGCTTTTACCTAAAGAAACAAGCAGGGTGTGTTGGAAGGTGCCTTTTAAACAGGAGGGCTGGAAGCTGAAACCAGAACATTCCGTGGCAACTGGAGAAAGTTCTGAGGAAAGTGCTATGAGAGAGGCAGGACCCCCCTCCCCCTGCCTAGAGGAGAGACAAAGAACACACAAGGAGGGAACTGAAATAGGAAGCAGGAACCATGTCAGGAGGTCGGGGGCTAAAAGAAAGCAAATTAACAAACCACTGGGGCAAAGGCACACAACTGTCCACAGCCACTAGGAAAGATAAGCAAATTCCAGATTATTTAACTGCTCCATGTGTGTGCATGCTTGCATCCTGGCTAGTGAGTTAAACATAATAATTTTCCTCACTGTAGTAAGTACAACTCGTGTGTCTGTGGCACACAGACTCAAGAGACTAAGGGCACTGTGTTATCTACATAATAGGGTGTATTTAAGCTGGGTTTGTCAGCACTGCTACCACTCCACCTCGAATTTCCCAAAGTATGTGTTCATATCAGGGTGTGTGCACACATAGTACAGTAATAAAAAGTTACTGGTAATATTCTGACTGCAGTAGAGACAAACAGTTCCTATCAAAAGCAGGAGAAATCTGGTGTACAGGCTGAGGGCCCTAAGTGTTAAAGCAGTATTTTGGAAGTTGGAAGCTTGGTGCACTCATTTGCACATCAGTACCCAGAATGCTTTTTTCAATTCCACCACTATTTAATTCAAGTGCTGGGTTTGAGCTTTTGGAAGGCTCTGTAGTTTGTGAAGCCCTCACATATGCCAAGTTCAGTATTTTCCACAGAACAGTTTAAATGATGATATTAGATTGTGAATAGGTGGTCCAAGCATTCTTAATTAGACTTGATGTTACAAATGCAAAAAAGTGTCCTTGAATACTTTTTTCCAAGTTTTGTTTAACAAAAAAAAGAACTCTATTTGGGGAATGTGTGTATGTGAGGTATTTCTTCAAAAGTAGAGAAAAATTCTTCTCTGAGACAGAAAGCTGATTTCAGCTGCAAATGAGTAATGATTATGATGATGATGAAATAGCAGCTCTTCATAGAGAGACCTCGAGCACACAGGGAAGATTCAGCACTAGAACAGTCCAGGCAACCCCGTGAAGTGAATTCGGCAGTGCATTTTGGAGCCTTTAACCTGGGCCCGGGGAAGAGTAACTTGAAGGAGCGGAAGCCTCGCCGCGCTGGGGCGTGAGGCGCGGCGGGCGCCGTGGGAACCCCGGGTGCGCGGGAGGGGCTCCGCGGGCAGCGCTTTCCCCAACATGGACGCACTCGAGGCTCGGAAGTGCCCGTGCCTCCCGCAGCCCCCGGCCCGCGGGTACCGTTCCTCCCAATTGCTCCCGTGGGGAGGGCATTTTCGCACTGCAAGAATTCCCGCTGTACCGCTTCCCTCCCCCATAATGCCGGCGCCTCGCTCTTCTAACGAGGCTGAGAGTTGATCGTGGTACGGGGGTTGGGGGTGAGAAATGCAATGAAAGACCGGGGGGAGGCCGGTCAGCTCTGCAGCCCCTGGCCCCTCTGGGATCGGCTCTCCTCAGGCGAGCCGAGGAGGTGGGGGCCGCTCTGCGCCTCTGCAGCTCCGGGAGGGTTTGCATTGGACGATTCGTGCCTGGGGAGGGGGGGAGGTTGCCTGCAGCCCCCCCCGCCGGCCCCTCCTCCTCTCTTCAGCGGGAGGGGGGCCTGGGGGGCGAGCCGCAGCCCGGATATTTGGGGGAGGGGGCGAGCGCAGCCCCCCCACCCCCGTGTGCCGCGGCCGGGGGCCTCGCTGCCGGCTCGGCATTGGAGGATCGGTGCTGGGGAAGGGGGAGACTGCAGCCCCCAGCCCCCGCGGGCGGGCGGGGTGGGGGCCGGCCTGCTGGCTCTGGCTGCTCTTGCATTGGCGGATGCGGGGAGGGAGGGGGGCAGGAAGCGGGGGGGCAGGGGGGGAGCCCGAGTGGCTGGAGGGGGGGGTCTCTGTGAATAGGGTGGGGGTCTTCTCGTCCAAAGAAGAGAGGAAAGTTTGCGGCGCCGGTGGTGAGGGTGCGTCGAAGCGGGCGGGGCCCGGGCCGGGGCCGGCGGCGGCAGCGCTTGGTCGGGGAGCAGCAGCCGGGGGGCCCCCGCTGGATTTTTGTAGGGGGGGTGGTATCGCCCCCTCCTTCTCCTCCCCCCAGGGGTGAAAGTGCAAGAGGAAGTGCAGCCGCTGCCATCTTTCCTCCGCTCCAAACACACAGGGACGGACGGAGCCGGCAGCCCGGAGCCGCCGCCGGACCCCCGTCCCTCCCGGCTGCTGCCGCCGCGCCGCGCACGCCCCTTCCCGCGGCGGCCCCGCGGCCGCAGCGCCTCGTGGCGGCCGGGCCCGGGCGGGGCTCGTGCGGCCGCGCGCGCGCCTCGGCCGCCCGAGCCTTTTGTCTCGCCCCCCCCGCGCCGCGCGAGCCCCTCGCGCCGTGCAGGGAGCGCCGCGCGCGCGCCGCCGCCGGCCCGGGCAGGGGCGGGGAACGAGCAGGAGGAGGCGGCGCGCGCCGCCGGGCGGCCCGAGAGCGCGCGCGCCCCCTGCGGGCGCTGGCGGGGCGGCGCAGCCCCCATGGAGCGGGTGAGCGAGGCCGCCGCCTGCGGCCCCTCGGGCTGCTACACGTACCAGGTGAGCCGGCACAGCGCCGACGTGCTGCACAGCCTCAACCAGCAGCGCAAGAACGGCGGCCGCTTCTGCGACGTGCTCCTACGCGTGGGCGACGAGAGCTTCCCGGCGCACCGCGCCGTGCTGGCCGCTTGCAGCGAGTACTTCGAGTCGGTGTTCAGCGCTCAGCTGGGCGACGGGGCAGGTGGCGGCGGCGCGGAGGGGAACGCGGCGGAGGCGGCAGCCGGCGGGGCCGCGGCGGCGGCCGGCGGAGCCCCCGGGGGCGGGCGGGAGCTGGAGATGCACACCATCAGCTCCAAGGTGTTCGGAGACATCCTGGACTTTGCCTACACGTCGCGCATCGTGGTGCGGCTGGAGAGTTTCCCGGAGCTCATGACGGCCGCCAAGTTCCTGCTGATGCGCTCTGTGATTGACATCTGCCAGGAGGTCATCAAGCAGTCCAACGTGCAGCTCCTCGTGCCCCCTGCACGCCCTGACATTATGCTCTTCCGTCCGGGGGCTGCTGACCTCGGCTTCCCTCTTGATATGACCAACGGTTCCACTTTGGCACCCAATGGCAATGGCATTGCTGGCATGCCCGAAGACGAAGCCACACGGGCTGCGCTCACCGCTGCACAGTCCTCCCTACCTGTCCTGCAGGGTGTGGACCGCCTGCCCATGGTGGCAGGACCTCTGTCCCCACCACTGCTGGCCTCACCCTTCCAGAATGTTGCTGCTAGTGCCCCCACTTTAAGCACCAAGAGGGGCAGAGGGCGTCCCCGTAAAGCCAATCTCTTGGACTCCATGATGTTTGGTGCCCCAGGGGGCCTGCGAGAGGCTGGTATCCTGCCTTGTGGTCTCTGTGGGAAAGTATTCACCGATGCTAATCGTCTTCGTCAGCATGAGGCTCAACATGGGGTGACAAGCTTGCAGCTGGGCTACATAGACATCCCACCCCCACGACTGGGTGAAAATGGTGTTCCTGGTCAGGATGACCCCGATGCACCCCGAAAAAGAAGCAGGACAAGGAAACAGGTGGCCTGTGAGATCTGTGGCAAGATTTTTCGGGACGTGTACCACCTGAATCGGCACAAGCTGTCACACTCTGGCGAAAAGCCTTACTCTTGTCCGGTGTGTGGCTTGCGGTTCAAGCGAAAAGACAGGATGTCCTATCATGTTCGATCTCACGATGGCTCTGTGGGAAAGCCCTACATCTGCCAGAGCTGTGGAAAAGGCTTTTCCAGGTAAGAGAGTGCTTGTATGAACCATTGACACAAACAGAGACCTAGGAAGCTGTCTTTCCTGTGCCTTGGAAATGTACTTAGGATAGTTTGACTGTTCCATTTTAAAATGTTTCAAGGAATGAGACTTCCATCATTTCCTCTGGGATGCTATTCTGCAGGCTCTTGGAAGGGTTTAAAAGTAATTAAGACACAGAACTGGGAGTCAGCTAGCTTCTGGCTAAGGTTCCCAGCTTTGTTCCAGAGTTGGTGTACACATGTCCTTGGGCAAATCAGTTAGTCTCTCCCTCAAATGACTCTTCTGTGAAATGGGTACTGAAATAATTGCCTGCCTCACAGAAGTGTCTTTGAGATCACTGATGTGTAGGTAGTTTGAAGGTGCTGTTGAAGTGCAAAATAAAACATCTCAAGATTATTTTTATCGTATCCATTTTAAATTTTCTTTTTCTTAACTTCCCTTCATTTCTCTTAGTTCGTAATGTTTTTTATCACCCAAATGTGAAGGAAGAGGTGAGATTTCAAAGGCTGCAGCATCAAGTATCTTTTAAATACATGATCTTTGTGTCCTTTGGGTTTACATCCTTCTGAAGGGGATCCTGTTTCTGCCCTGCAACATACGTAAGATCTGTGCATTTAATGTTGCTGATTTTCTGTTGTCGCTGTTTGTGGGAGCTATTTAATAAGTAGTTTGGTACCCGTAGTTGTGTTAGTGGTATCTTATAGTCTGAGTTAATGAATTTGAAACTTTTTTGGAAGTTTGCCTCTCGCTTTGAGTGTAGAAGTAGTGGGGGGGAGGGGGATGCATACACTCTGCTATTTCTGTGCCAGCAGTCGGTTTTCTATAGCAGTTGATTAGCTCTAACGTGAGGGAACGAATCGATATCTGAAAACAAATCAAAAGGCCATCAGGCTATGTAAATTGTGGAATTGTGCCCCCGCTCTGTTTTTGATAGAGGGACTTTTTGTTATTGAAACAAATTATGAACACCCCTAAAAATCGTCAGTAATTAGGGATGCATCTTCATAAGGGCTGCAGATTCAGTGGTGGAAGGTCACGAAATGAAAATTTCATCTGTGGCTAGACGTGAAAGTACTTTTCTTATTATAGCACTACCTGGGGTCGTGTACCAAGTTTTATGGGTTTTATTGACACTCAAAGATTTCTGCTGTTGCTGTATGAAAGGTTTTTGTCATTAAGGGAAAGTGAGAAATACATGTTGAGTTCTCATTTTCCCCAGTAAGTTAACGCGAACAGGTGGGAATGCTGTTACTAAAGTAAACAACAAAACCGTTTGCGTATCTGTAAAACCGAAGTATGAATGAAAACTAGAGACTCTCTAAGTTTCAGTATGCAGTCTTAGGAGCAGCCAGAGGAAGTTGGAAGCGTGATGTCTAATTTTAGTGCCCTTTCCTATACTCAGTAGCGCAGCACGTGAGGTTACTGGGCTTGAGGTACCCAGAAGGACCCCAACCAGTCTGTCCGGTTACACCGCTGAAAGAGCATCGGGTTTAAGAGCCTCACTGCAAAGTTCAGTCTATTTTCTGTCTGCAATGCGTGAATTCCATTCCCGCGCCCTCTCATTGGTGCAGCTGGGAAGTTGGGGGAGGAGAGGGTGGAGAACTTGTTTCCAAGCAGTTTTGGTCTCATACAATGAAAAGCTTTCTTCCCACTAGGAGAAACTCCCACCAGGACAATCTGCAGCTCTACAGTCCTTTCTTCTTCGAAGTAGGCTTTGCCGGTTTGAAGAATGGTCTAACCTTTTACAGTAATAATTTGCTCTTCCATTGCACCTTCTAGTTGGATCGTTCAGAGCACTTTATTTGTATTAATGCAGTCTCCCCACCAAGTTGTAAGTTGGGAGTATTTTTTTTTTTATGTTGCAGGTGGAAAATGTGTCACAGCAACAGAGAGTTTTTTTGCACAGAGGTGCTTAAAGTTGGCTTTTTACATCTGTGTTTGGGACATAAACCAGAAGGGTCTGATTTTCAAATATTCAGCAACTGTAAATCAAAGTGCCCTGATTGTTAAGGTCTAAATAGGGTTTTGGACGGGGACATGAAAGCTTGAAAAATCGCAACTTGTACTTCCTGTTTCCTCTGATCATTCAGTCATGATTTCTTCCTGAGAAAATGCTGCCTTTTTAGCAAGTTGGAGAGGGTACATAACAAGGTAGAGTCCCAGTTGTTGGCGATCTTGTTGTTGGAAAGTTAAATATCACTACATTTGTAATAGATACAGCACCGGAATATTATTTTTCTTTTTTTCTTGGGGTTTTTTTTTGGTTGGTTTTTGTTGTTTTTTTTTGTTAAAATTGTAACTTTGTTTTTAGTATTTGTTTTAAGTGTGCTTATGTGTATTTTCCTTTAAGGCCAGACCACTTGAATGGACACATCAAACAGGTGCATACCTCAGAGAGACCTCACAAGTGTCAGGTAGGAGCCAGAGGGGTTTAGACTGATGTGGGTAATCTTTGGCATTGCATTTATGTGTGCAGACAATTTTGAAGTACCAGTAGAAATACCATGTATATGTGAACTGGGATAAATGTTTGTAAAGAACGGTGTTCCACAGTGACATCTTCTTTACATCCATCCCGCCTCGCCTCATCTACAGCTTTGGTCCTCCTGCCTCCTCCCCTTCTACCAGATGTTCTTCCCTACTGTGCTGTCCCAGTCTCACCCTGGATCTCTTACCCAGCCACCTGGGCTTGGAGTCAACATTACTGATGATTCCTTTCCTTTTTTAAAATTGCAGTTGTTGCCATCAGGAGGCTCCAATGCTGACTTCATTTTTTTAGAATAATTTCAATAAAAAATTAGTAAATTGTAATTGTCATAACTTGTCAAGATACAATTTTTTTAAATTGCATAGCTTTCAGAACATTGCACTGAGCAAAATTGGAAGCTTTTTTTATCTCAGGGAGAATATAACTAATGGCATCACAATATCTTTTGTTGTACAATGTCATAATGTTGTATATAGTTTTTTCCAGTTAATAAGGTTTGCAGGATCAAATGAAACAAGATATTTTGTAATTCATTTATTATGATTTAAACGGTGCCTGGAAGTATCAATTAAAACCAAAGTTGAGAATCAGCTTCCACCATCACACATTGCCATCAGAGAGATGTTGGGCAAACTTTTAAAACAGTTGTTGGGCTAACAGTCTCCATGTTTGGCTTCTGAAGAAATATTTAATATATATTTAAAGAAACTGGAGCAAGATTCTTCTCTTTTTTTCTGTTTTGAAGACAGTGAAGGTTAGAGGATGTTTTCTTCTAAAATGTTTAACCATGTTTTATGAGCCTAGTCAATCCTATGTGACTGCTGCCTCCCGATCTGCATTTTTGCACGTGTTTTGACACACCTATATTTCCTTCAAATTGTGAGAGTTTTTAAACATTTTGCAGTTTTAAGAATCCTGAGAACAGTTTTCCAGACAGCTGGAGCCATCTAAAGGTTTCTGTTGACATCCATATGATCTGTGAAAGCCCAGCGCATTTGAAAGTCAGGCCATTGAACTGTCACACTGATTTGAGTTTATGTCCTATATAAAGCCTTAGATTGGCTCAGGCTTCTTGAGATGATTTGTGGGTTACAGATTAATACAAATTGGAGAATTCCACTCATAAAAAGAATTCAAAATGTGGGGATAGCAAGAGGTCTGTGGATGAACTGATGATGAATGTTTGCATCCCAACATGAACAGACACTCATCAGTCTTTCACTAGTTGATACCAATATTACTGGATATACCAATAAACAGGATGAACACTGTTTACAAATAACACTGATAGCTATGAATTGTCCTTTGCCAGCTGATGACCGATAATTTTTTTATAGTTTAACATCGATTTAAGAATATTAAATATCAACTCCGTGTGAATCAGAGGATACACTAAGAGCTCAAAAGCGAAGAAACATGGAAGCTAAGATGGCACAGCCAAGCTCAACTCCATTTCCTTGCACACGTGTATTTTGTGATAGCAGTTCCCAAGAACAGTCTTTCGTATCATGTGTTTTCTGGAGTGCCATAATATTTCAGGCACTGTTCATTTCAGTTAAAAGGTACAGGCTAAAGGTTACAATCATCAGGACAGAGTTGAGATTGTCCTTCAGGCTTGGTTTGTTCTTGATTTTTGATTGCTTAGCCCTGCAAAGTTAATTTTTCATGAATCTTAAGGCGCAGAAAATTTGTTAATGACCTGTTGTATGTCTTTGCAGAAAATGCTTTGTAATATCCTATCAGATTTCAAAAATCTTCAGTATGCACAGATCCGCTATACATTGTAGAAACCACAGAAGGGATGCAGTCACCAAAAACTTGTTTCAAATATGAAAGCTGATGTATAAATTGATAAAGTTCTCCTTGTGGTTATCTCATAACCAGTTATGCGTATGTTCCGTGATATGTATCGGACACAAGATCTGGCCACCAAGAAGGAAAATAGCTTAATATTGGCATGTTGTTTGCCCATTTTCCGTTCCCTTTTTCCATTAATTTTGTTTGGCAAATTAGCTCCCCGTGAGAGCAACCTGAACAGCATTGAATCTGTTCAGTTCTTGTTGAAAATTTCTGTTATTGTCATACTTCATGTTTACTGGAAAAGAGAATTATTCTGTCAGTAAACGGAGCATTCCAGAATCCTGTGTTGTGATGGCATTTTTGGAATTTGTGCTCTGTTACGATTTAAACAAACTGGCCATTTACCTGAGCTCTTACATAGCTTTGCAAACTGGTGATATGTCATGTTTTGTTGGTGTGGCATCCCAGTACACTTTGGAGTACCAAAACAAAAGTGGGAAGGTGTCAACCCAACTTCAGAATAAATGAAAGTGTGAGAAACAGGACAATTTTAAGCTGAACATCCCTGCAATAGCTGTAGTTTTCAGTGCTCAGTTTGTAATCCTGCACTCATCCACCTGAAATAATGGCTGTGCTTCACAGATCTTTCAGGAGTATCCTAAGTTCCAGCACCTCTAACACCTGATGCCTAAGTCTTGACTCCAGCTTTTTCATTACTGTTAAGGTAGACTCAGATTAGGGAAGGTCTCCGCAGAGTTAAAGCAGCTGAGAAATCAGATCCAAGAAGGTGCTTTGGTGTCCTAGCAAATGTCACTCTGGATCTTTTCCATTGGATTGTTGCACTGGTGAATTCCCCTGTGCCGTCCTCCATCCCCCCCCCCCCCCCCCCCCCCAATCTGACAGTTGAGTTCTGGATACAGGAAAAGGGGTAAGTCAGTTTTATAGCCAGAATGGGGTAGCTTAGCTCCTGACTCCACGGGACGGGGTGAAGCTGACGGCTTTTGCGTGTCAATGTATAAAAGTCAGGCTGCAGTTTGGGAGCAAACGGTGATCTGAAAATCTATGGACGTGAAAGAACAAGAGGAGAAAACAGAAGTTTGCTCCTCTACAAGACAAGAGAGGTTGTTCTTCTGGCAAATTAAATAAAAAAGAAAAATGCAGGTTAAATTGAAGCACAACTTAATTGGCATCCCAAGTCCAGTGCGTATCCCATTGATTTCAATGCAGAATGAGTTTCTTCCTGTCCTAATTTCTCTTACTTCCTGCCTATTAGCAGGAAAATGGCAGCCACCATGGAATAAGCTCAGAGACATCCACATCCATAGAAAAGTTGAAACTTCAAGAGGTATTTCTTAAACAATGTTTTTTAAACTTTATATATTCTTTTTGATCTATTTATATACCTGTGCAATGTTTGATAGGAAAGCACTGGAGAGTTTTCTTCTATGATTAACAATTAATGATAAATACTTAGAGCTCATTTAGCACTTCACATCTTTCATAAAATAAAACTTTTTTTTTCTCTATACCTTTTATAAATATTAACTATTTGAATATTAACTTCAGGGTTTTCTTTAACCCTAGTCCTGTCTCCCATTATTGTAATTCAGCTAAACTGGTTCTTGCTTTCTCCACTGGACTTAATTGTTTTTAAGCTTTGTTGCAGATATATTTACTCTATAGCTTATCCAAAGGTGTGCTTAACTCAGCAGCAAGAGTGGGAAATGAAATACATAAATTATTATATTGCTTTTCCCTAAGCTTTCAACTTGCTAAGTTCACTGTGGGATAGATATGGTTTTACTTCTGGCATCGCTGTATTTATGTGATTTGTCTCTGGTCTGCTTCATCAGCTAACGCACTCTCGCTGCTTGGGTATGGACCTTCCTGCAGCTCCATAGCTTTAGAGTTATTGATGGTGGATTTCTTGGCTGTCATTGTTGATAGTCTAGTTATACATCTTTAGTTGTTACCGAACAGATTGATTAGTATTAGTGCTGCAATCCTGCCCTAAGAGAGTGCTTACCGCTAAGAATGTTTTAGTAAGTGAAAGTTGCACCTTATTTTGCTCAGTGCTGTGTACTGAGATTTCAAATGAAGAGAAATTTTTCATGTTCAAGAACTTGCCTCTTAAACGTCAACACTTGTAATTTATAAATTTTTATCAGGTGGGCCTAGTTAAACTGTGTATGTCGCAGAAATCCAGATAATTTCACTGTAGCCTTTTTAATTTCATTAAATCCTGATCCTCTGAGGTGTTAAGTCTTGTGCTTGCTGTAGAGCAGCCTCAGCTCCATGGGAGTTTTCCACACTTAAGCATCTCACAGGATCAAATGAGTGTAAAGCCTGTTGAAATTGATAGGTGCTTTTCAGCTGCCTTTAATGTTTTTTGGATTAAGCCCTTGATTAACTGAATTTTATATACATGTTATCGTCCTCTGTATTGTCAATTTCACTTACTTGAATTATAATTTAGGAATTTTACTAAGATTGTTACATTAATAAGTCTTACCTCTATTGAAACAGTGGTTTAATTACACACTGATATTTAAAAATACAGACTATATCCAGTTCCCAAGACTCTGAACAGTCTCATATGGTTTCTTTGGTGGTTCTGTTTATATCTCTTAAAACTGTGTTATTTTATATAAAGTTGGTATAAACAAAACACTGTACACTCTTGAATGTCACTGCTCCTGCTTGGTTGGTCATTCTGATGTGTGTTTGCTTTTGTTTCTCCTCTTGCACTTGTGAAATGCTTTAGACTGTAACTCTAATACCTTGTGCAGCATGTTGCTGGTGATTTATTTCCCTTCACACATCAGAGACAGAGCAAGCCTTTCAGAAATGGCAGGCCACTGTAACAGGCTGTGGGCACAGCCTGCCTGCCCACCCATTGCTGAGGTTATGAAAATGGGAGGGAGACTTCACTCATCATTTGGATTTCAGCTGGAAAGTAGGCAAATAGAATCAGTATTATCTTATGCCAAATCGAGCTTGTTTTGTGATAGTAAGTTGAATATGATACCTTGACCAGGGGTAAGTTAAAACAGATTACAATGTCATGCAGTTATTTTGATACCTGCTTAGTTTTGAGGCTTCACTTCTACAGTTTGTCTGCGCTGCTGCTGTGGATATACCAGGATGACTCTTCTATTGTCTCTCATCATATTGTCATCCCAGATAATTCTCTGATCCTTTGTTTGTACGTCTTCACACTCCGAAAGAATTCTGTGTACTGAAGTTAGATTTATCTCATCAAAGAGTAGAATATAGGAAGATGACAGGACATTTTACGTGATCTAAAGTGATTGTAACGGCTCAGTGAAATGGCAGAACTTACTGTAAATGGAACAAAGTGGTTTGTGCTATTTCTTTTGTTAAATATTACTTAAAATTTTAGTATCTTCATTCTCAGAAGGGAGCTAAAGCCTTATGAGTCTATCTTGGTGTAAGTTTTACTGTCTGTAGTGTGTCAGAGCTATTTTCTTGCTGCCTTAATTCTTTTGAGTAGTAACATTACATCTTGTGTGTTGATGTTCTGAATTTTTTATTTGGGGGACAATGGCTTGTGCATCATGTCATTTTTGTGTTTGCACAGGATCTAAGGTATTTACTCTAAAGAATACTAAATATATTCAACAATATTAGTGCTGTTAGCAGAGTTGATGAGTCACATGGTTCTTGTTATACCTGCAGACTTGTAATGCTTCCTTTGCCACTCGTGACCGGCTGCGCTCACACCTGGCATGTCACGAAGACAAAGTTCCATGCCAGGTGTGTGGGAAGTACTTGCGAGCAGCATATATGGCAGATCACTTGAAGAAGCATAGTGAAGGACCAAGCAATTTCTGCACTATCTGTAACCGAGGTAATGAAGAAACTATTTTTTTATTCCAGTGGGACGGGACAGCACTCGAGGGGAGCTGTAAGGCTGCGTGATTCTCTTTGCAACAGGAGGAGGTTATATCCTGTATGTGTACATACTCTGCTTTTCCTAGTGAATACTTAACCCTGAAACTGATGGAGTATAGGTCTGGCCTTTTCACATGGCAGATAGTTCCCAAAGAAACTCAGTTGAAATCTGAAGCAAATTTTATTTGCTAAGTAGCCAGATCCCTATATAATAACTATGATAAGTTGCCTTGCTGCTGTTCAACGTACATCTTTTTTTTTTTCTATACCTGATTAGACTTGAGCCCTTGCAGTCAGTTTGGAAGAAGAATCTTTGAAATACACGTCAAGCTGAAAATTATACACTGAACATAAATTTGCATTATGTTTCTAAGTCTTATTTAACCTCCTGGTGCAATAGAGTCAAGCTGCTCTTGACACAATAATTAATGTACATATCTAAAACATATTTTGTAAAGAGCACTAGAAATGTGCTTTATCTTTATTTGTGCAAATACAGCTTTTCACAGTTGGAAGGGATCCGTAAAGATCACCGAATCCAACTCCCTGCTCCTTGCAGCACTGTGTAAAACTAAACCATATGACTAAGAGCTTGTGAAGCTTTTCCATCTGTTTGTGGTACTCTTCAGCTGGAGAGAGTTGGAAATGCAGGCTTTGTGGGATGTGAGCCAAGCTGGAAAAATTATTTTGAATTATTGGTGTCTTTGTTTTTGAGTGATTAATACACAACTTCAAAATGCCTTGTTGGCTCACACAGGTATATATAGCTAGTAGGTTAGAAGAGATTGCTGCTGTGTTTTGGGATCTTGTTTTTTCTGGTGAGTCTTTTTTCCTGACGTGTTCTCTTTTCTAGTTTAAGAGAGGGGAAATCTTTTGAGAAAATAAAGCTCTTCTGTGTTCAATGTGCAGAATGTACAGGGAGCTTTCGGAGTTGATGAGTAATGAGACATTAAATTGCAAGGGAGATGTTTCCACTAGTTGAACAGTCTGTAAGGTCTGAAAGTGCTCTTATCAGTGTGGGTGAAAAAGGCAGCTGGGTTGAAATCTTCAGGTTTTGAAGCTCCAGGTAGATGGTGTGAAATGAAGCTTGCCCTCCTCTTCAGCTGAAAGCCTGGCTTCTGAAGAACTGTTTAAGCATATCCCGATTCTTTTTGTAACAACAACATGGAAGATAACTGTTTGAGATCCAGGTGCTATCCTGCTTTCCTTCCGTTGAACATGGTGCCAAACAGAAACTCAGATGGGTTGGGAGGAATTGTCTTGTTTCCACGATTTGTAAGCTTGAGTTTCAACTTAACTACCACTGGATGTCACTGCAGCTCTTTGGAAATAGAGCCAGTGTGACAGACTCAGCATTCTAACAATAAAATGACTAAGTGGTTTATTCACATTTTACAAGTCTAAAGGTACAGTGGTAATTTAAATAAAATATACACTTACCTGTAGAAGGACAGGGAACCCATTGTACAGCAATCTGTAAGCAGCTATTCTCTTCTTACAGTTTGTGTATTTCATGGGAGTTGTCATAATTGTCTGCTGTGAATTTCAGTTTACATCAGGATTTAAAAATTGTAATTATAATAATGAATAATGTTAAATTTTATAGGAAGGGGAAGCTACAGACTGGATTTGTCAAACAGTTGTGTTGTACACTCATTGTTTTATGGTGTGAATTTTGATAATAGATTTTTGATCAATGACAGCAGAATTTGTAATCCTGGGTGTTCTAGAGTCAAAGTATAATGTTCATTGTTAAATTGTAGAGACTGGCAAGATGAAGTCTAATGGAAAATTTCTGGATTAGAAACATCTATTTGATAGGTATTGGTATAGTATAAGCCACACACAGTAACCTGATCACAGCTGTGCCGTGGCTGCAGTGCTTGTGCAGTGGGATTTTGTTTATTCTTCCCTTGGCTAATGCGCTGATATATTTTTTTAATTGAAACTTAGCTGGTTCTGGATATAGTAATTGTCAACCTCTGGATATAGTAATTGTCAAGCAGGAATGCTCTACAAGCTCAGGCTGCTTGTGGAGAGAATTTTGGATGTTGGCCCACTTAAAAAAAAAGTGGTTGAAAAGGTGACACTTTACACAGCTAAACATTCCCAGTGTTAATGACAGAGCTTAGACTCCCTCAGTTTATCCCATTGGACTGAAGGCTTTTCTGTGGAACTTAATCAAGTGTCTCATGTTGTTTTAAAGGTTTAATGGGTTTAGGAGATGGGGATGGACCTCAGTACCTGACACAAGGCAGTAGCCAATGGTTTGCCATGTCATGTGTGTACCCATTTGTTGATCATACTTATTTCTTTCACAATGTGGCAGTATAATTTTTTAAAACTATCAGCTATGATTTGATGTTTTTTCCAGGTTATTTTCTTACTTGGGGTTTTTATGCTTAGAATAGTCATGGAAGCAATTAAAGCTTGTTAAGTCAGGGAAACAGTGAAGTGGTTTTGAGGGGTTCTGTGTTGTTTTTTCTTCTGGGATTTTGGGGGTTGTTTTGGTTTGTTTGTTTGGTTTTCTTTTTTGGTTTGGTATTTTCATTTTGGCTTTTTTTAAAGAAATTGTCTAAAATGTGCTTAAAAAAATAAATCCTCAAGCCTCACTTTTTAAGACAAATTCTCTTTAATCAGTTTAAATAAAAAAGACATGCTCCTGTTGTGTTGTTATACAATCTTCTGTTACTATCCTTAGGAACTTTATTTGCTTGTGTGGGCTTTTTCAAAGAATTCAAGAGATTAATGACTTTGGCAGGTCTAGAGCTGGTACTTAATAGTAACACATCCAACTCGGAAATTTGGGTTTGTGTTTCAAACATATATACATTGTTTTGCAGAAATCAAATTAGTTAGGAAAAGGGTAAATATTCCAATCACAAATTGACAAATGAGAATTTATTTTTCACACTGAGTTCTTGTATGTTTCATGGTGGACAGAGTCCATTAAAGCAAGACACATTCTCCTCATGTTCCAGCTAAATACAAATTACAATTTTTGAGCAAGGAGCATCATGTAATTATTTCTATAGTTTATCTCCTTACAGATGTTATCTAAGAGATCAAGGGATAGGTCCCATTTATATAACGCAGATCATTTTCTCTCTATACATGTTTTAATATTGGTTCTTCTGACATGAAGAAATAATCTGCTCTGCAAAGTAGAGAGATGTGTATGAGTAAAGCAATAAATACATTCCTTCTCTGAAAAATACTGCCACTTTGTCCTCTGACTTTGCTCTGAAAGAGACTTGTAAGAGTGATGGATTATTGTCTATGAACCCCCATCTTCCTAGGACAGACATTCATAATTAAAGTCTGGTGGAGATAAAAAGGCCAGTGCTAAGTGCTTCAGGAAAAAATTAGGATGAAAACAACCCCAAAAAAGTCATCCTTTAAACAGTTTCCCATGAAGCAGTTGGCATTCTTACGGTTTTGATGGAAGTTGATGACTCACATGTTCATCTGCCAAGTGGATAAAGGGGAGCTAACACATTTTGCAGCAGTTTTCATTATATAAAACCATGTACTCTACAAATAGAACTGCAGAGTTCAGAAGAAATATTGTGTAGCAGAGATTACAAGTTCAGATTTCCCTGTGTCAGTTGTAGTATAGAAAAACACTGAATACCTGCATGTAGTCCTTTTTTAATGGTTAGCAGTGAGATTTTAATGCATTGCTGCATCAAAGAGGTTGATCTCAGCATGCATGTGGTTATTAGCCACGTGTGAAATAAGGAAAGTACCTCATAGGTGGAAGTGTCACCATTATATGTGTACACTGTGCCCTTTTCTCTACAAGTCAAAGACTGGTTCTTTCAAGTCTACAGTGAATTTTTGGTATTTGTAAGAATATATTCTCTTGTTGCCCAGTGAGGTTTTCAATGTGGCATTTCATGTCTGAGGGTAGGTCTTGCATTGTTTCGGAGGATTACATCCTTACATTAATTCCCTGGATGACTTGGCCTTGGTGATTCTGCTCCATTGTATTTTGGGAGTTCTATGTTCTTGGTTTCTTCAGTTGTGATATATCTACTTTTCTGTACTTTTATCTTCAACTCAAGGGTCCACAGTAACTACCTCTTGTTCATTCTCAGCAGCCTGCCTTTTTTCCCTTCAGCAGGTTGCTGTGGAGTTCTGTCTTGCTTTGCAGGTCCTGTATGTATAATTCTTAATAACCCCTGGATAAAAGTCTGGGTAGAGGGATATTCTGTATGCTAGGCAGAGGGAAATCTAATATAAAGCCACATTCATTATTAATTCAGCACCTGAAACTAACAGCTGCAGTCAGAAAATCCATCCCAGAGAGGTGTACAGTATTTGGTTTGCATCCTTCCTAATATATTATTATATATCATCAAATGTAAATGCAGTTATATCACTACAAAAATGGCTTTATGGTAGAATATCAATTAGTATTTTAAGTGAAGTATTGTTATGAAAGTTCTCTTGCAAGGACTTGTGCTGTAAATGCTATATTATTTTAAAAAAATGTAGGGCTTGGGTTTTCTCTCTCCAGAAAGGGAGCCTGCAACTCTGGGTCTGTGATGGTGAACCTTGTGTTGTGTTCTTATTCGTTAGTGAAAAATGTTTCTAACATGGAAGTGCCATAATATTCTGTTCAAAATATAACAGAAAATTAAGCTGGCTGTTGGTAGTAGCTTCACCTCTGTAGGAAGTCTTTAAAACTCTGTCCTCCTTGTGCCTTGTATATGGTCCAAATGTACTAATAGTAATTGCAAATCTTATTAAGGTTGAATTTAAAAACATTTCAAAGTATGTGTGAGATGATTTCTTGCATTAAAGAAAAGGGACATATTTGTGAGACTTAAAAAAACATTTTAAAAAAAGCACATGCACAAATGTAAAAAACTTTTGTTCAGAAATCAAGTGTTTGATATATATGTTTTTATTTTCAGTGTTTGGTGCTTACTGATCAGAGCTATTAAAAATACTGAAATTTATTTTTATTATTTTTGTTAACTGTAGACAAAATATGAGTTCTAGTATATTTTTAAAACTCAGGATGAGCTGACTGCAGGAAATGTTTTTAAAAAATTACTATAGAACAAAACTGTATACCTTAAAAAATCAATAGTTTCGGCTTTCTGCCTTCTAGAAGTCACTAAAAATGCTAGAAACTTAAATGCTAGTAAAAACCAACAAGAGGTGTTACTAGATAGCATTCTTTCAAATCTTAACAGTGTAAAATAAAGTAATTGGAACTATCTTCCAAAGTACTACCAGATGACAAAAGCATTTTTAATTACAATAAATAAAACAGCACAAAAATGGTGAAGAGACATGGGTGCCTTTTTGTATGATGTCTCTTCTGCCTTTTTTTCCAGAAAGTTTCATATCACCTGCTAGGTTTGCTAACACAGAATTTGTTTCTCAAGGAGGCTGTTCTCTTTTTTCTAACAAAGATCAGACTCAGTTTGATGAAAAATGTGCATTGCATTACTGCCTGATGATGACAGGAATCCTATCCGAGCATGTCAGAGGGAACTGGTGGAACAGCATCTTTGCAATAGGGAGCAGGAGCAAGAGAAAGATTAAAGGAACAGGGAAGGCAGATGTGTGTCTTTGCTGGTGGCAGGATCTCATCTCCTTTTATCTTGTTTAGGTTTCTCCTCTGCCTCCTACTTAAAGGTCCATGTTAAAACCCACCACGGTGTTCCCCTTCCCCAGGTCTCCAGGCACCAGGAGTCCATCCCGAATGGGGGAGCAGCGTTCCACTGCGTCAGGACCTATGGCATCAAAGGCAAGAGACTCGCTGCTCTGCACCTTGCTGCTCTGTGCAGAACTTTGTGTTGTGGGGTGTTGGGCTGGGCACAAGAAAGGGGAGGGAGGAAGGACAGGGACAATACTGGAGAGAAGCTTAGGGAGATGCAGAGAAATTCCATAGCATCACATAGGATGTAATACCTGTCATCGGATAGCTGACTTGACAAAGTCTAGGGGAAGGAGATGGACACAGAAGAGTATGTGATTTTTTGGCAGCTTCTTTGATTTGGAAGTTTGAAAAAGCCAGGTTAGTTCATCTTGACCATCTTCCTTGGAGCAGCAGTCAGCCTCTGAATTTTGCCTGAGGGCGAGTTCATTAGTCCCACTCCACTTGAATCTTGTGTCAGTCAAACCCCATTTCTGGTTTTGATGAGGAGCCAAACTGTACGTGCAGCCAGCTGTCTGTTGCTAAACTTAAACTTCTCAATGCATTTGTTGGGGAGGAGAGGTAAAGGGTGGTAATAACTGGTGCTTTTTTGTTGTTTTTAACATTAATTTAACTCGGGGTGGGGGGGGAAGAAAAAGATGTTATTGTAAGCATAGCTAAAGAGTATTTAACTACTGAATAAGTAAACCAGTGTGTTTACCTGTGTAGAATAGGTTTTTGCTTCTTGGTTTGAGCTGTCAGTATTTCCAGTGAAGGTGAACCATCAGAAAATTCTTCAAAGCCACAGTTATTCTGTTTTTTTCTTGCCCAGGAGAATGCAGTGGGCTGGGTTAAACAAAGTCTGTGCCAGCAGAAAGCTAGAGTTGTGTTATTTTTTCTGTTGAAGTCTTGATAGTTACTACAGTTACTTGATAGTTACTACAGAAGCCCTTTAGTTTTGGATGGTGTGCTGACTTAACAAGAGATTTATTCCACCTCAGTGGTGTATTGATTTCATGCATATTCTGTTAGGTTTGCAATGCTGAGTCCAGAGCAAATCTGTCTTTTGGGTTGTGCCAAGTGGTTCTTTGGTCTCTTAGAGTTAATAGTAGGTACAGCCTATTTGTATTCAGAGACTCATTTAGTGAGCACGTCTGGGTTTCTCACACTCATTCACATGCACTGAGCAAAAAAGTATGGACAAACTTCCTTGGCATGATGCCATAGGAGAATGGGGAAGACTCCAAACATACCAATGGCTTTGCCAGGACATATATCCAAATAAATAATGTTCCTACCCTCTCTGCTGTTTCACACTACAGTATTTAAAGATAGAACAATTTTAGGTTGTGAAGTTTACTTCTAACAGTATTGCATTTGTAAAAAGAGTTCCTTGAGACTAAATGGAATTGCACTTCTTAAATTGCAGTAGCTCACTGCTGTTTTGCTGAGTATTTGCAGGTTTCTTCGCATCTTGCTGCAGCTTGTTGTATTTCATGAAGTTTCTAGGCTCTCTCCCAAAGTATCAACACTATTTCAGAAGTGTGCAAGTGAATTGCACAGTTAAGAACTCATCATTAGGTCCATCCTTTTGTAGTGTCTGAGGTGTAAACAGTGTGAGACATCCTTGGGATTCAAGAAGCATTATATAAACCAGAGACCCATTATGGTTGCATTCAGTATCATGACAAATCCCTAATGAAACCCCAGCTGTTGCTCTGATAACAGCCTGGTGGTTTGGAAAGGGGACCTATGCTCAAGGGCTTTAGAATATGAAGGGTTGGATGTCAAGTGTGTATTATTCTGTTGTGACAGGCATTAATGTGATCAGGTGGTAACCAATCTAATTTATTTTAATGCTTGTTAAATATCTTCCTTTGAGAACTAAGGTTCTGAAAACTTCTCTCTTTTCTTTTTCCCGTAGAAGGCCAGAAATGTTCACATTCGGACCCGATTGAGAGTTCTGATTCATATGGAGACCTCTCTGACACCAGTGACCTCAAGACTCCTGAGAAACAGAGCACCAATGGGTCCTTCTCGTGTGACCTGGCCGTCAGCAAAAACAAAATGGAGACGGAAGGAGAGAAGAAGTACCCGTGCCCTGAATGCGGCAGCTTTTTCAGATCAAAGTCTTATCTGAACAAACACATACAGAAAGTTCACGTCAGGGCCCTTGGTGGCCCATTGGGGGACCTGGGTCCTGCTCTAGGATCCCCCTTCTCGCCTCAACAGAACATGTCTCTTCTGGAGTCGTTTGGGTTTCAGATCGTCCAGTCAGCATTTGCATCATCCCTAGTGGATCCAGAGGTCGACCAGCAACCAATGGGGCCAGAGGGGAAATGAGATCAGTTGGATCTTGACAAAGCAAAGCAGCAATCTGGCTATAATGATAAAATGCTGGGAATGAAAGAGGAAATAATGAAATTTGGTTGAATAGCTGAGAATTTTTTATTCATTTTAGCTTCCCTCTTTGTCTCATGCCCTACCCCACCTTTAGATCTTCACCAGGGAGAGGGAGAAAATGCTTCTTTAGCTGATAAATTACGGAAGATGGTGGCCTTGAATAGGAGAAATGACCCAAAACAAATGGAGCTTTAGAGGCTGCTGCTGGTGTTTTCTTCATGTTCTTCTTGAATAATCAAAAGTTACCAGCACTGGTCTGAGAATGAGACAGTCCTAGTGTCAAGGCACCTGGGGAGCTGCAGCTAAAGGGAGCTGTGATTTTGTTCTCTCTCTATTCCCCCGCCCCACATAAACTCCCCCAGAAAAACAGTAAGTTTTAAAAACAGACCCATTATTGAATATAACGTTAAGTAAAATGCCCCGTGGTTCCTAGCAGGTTACAATGCAGTTGTCCTTTTAAAAACAGAAAAATTTAAAGAAGGTGAGAGAATTAGAACCCCTTCTGCCTTTGTGAAGCTGTGAGTGCTGCAGCAGGACCAAACTGCTGAGAAAAATCACCTTTCAGAACAGGTTTTTTTATTACTTTTGACCATTAAACTTGCTGTCAGGTTTTTAATTCTTTATTATTACTATTTTAGGGCCTGTTGTAGTGAATTGCTACTGAAAAGCCAGTCTAAGGCGGTACACAGAGCACTCGTAAAGCAGCAGTCACATTAGGGTTAGTATTAATTTTTTTTAGATGTACCATAATTAATAACTTGGCTAGTTGGTTGTTTTAAGTCTATGAAAGAAATAGTTTTTATGAAAAAAAAGAAAACAGAAAAAAAAAAGGAAGGAAAAATACCATTACAGTCTGGTTGACTGGTGCTCATTTTTCATGTGGGGACCTAGGGGATGAACACGATCAGCTATCGGGTTAACACTATGTACCACTGACTTGTTTAGTGTGAATAAACCCAGGGGTTCACAGAGTGATTTTGGTTTAATTGGATTGGACTCTATTAAAGAAGTTAGTATGTTACTTTGCATCCCCTCGTTTTGTCTGGTTTTTGAGCAATTTAGCCACCTGTCCAAAAGGTGTGCAAATGAGAGCCAGTAAATAATATGTGAATCCCACTCTGCACTGTGCTGTATTCTCAGTAAGCTGGGCCTTCTGGCCACAGTCATGCTCTCCTGATCTGTCTCTAGTCAGGTTTGCAAAAGCCACTGTTACTCCTTTCTTTTCCAAATGAGAAGGGTTTCTAGTATAAAAGGTGGGAATTGCAAACAGCATATTTTGAAAAAGCATTGATTACAAAATGCAAAGAAGCTGGACTCTAGGCTGTTGGACATGACATTTAATCTGAAAATACCACTTGTGCAGAAATAATGTCCTTTCTTGACCCTCCCTTTCCTTCCATGTAACTAATCAAGGTTTTATGTACCAAACCCAGGTATAAATGTTGTTTAACACAGGGTTAGGAGTTAGGAATACTCTGAGTTTTAATTATGGTTCTGCTGTTGATGCTCGAGGTCACATAGAACAGTTTCCTGAATTTATTCCTTAATTTCATATCTGTGAAGAATCTTCTCTACATCAAAATTGTTGAGAGGGTTATTGAGCAAAGGTTTAAGCAGTGATTTGGTAAGCTGCTTTGTGTATTGAATGTTTCTAAAAAGGCCACTCCTGCACCAAACTTGCATCCCATGAAACAATATCTATCTCCATCATTAATACAGGGCTGGAGCAGGGCAGAGCCTCTTAGACCAGCTTCTCATTTGCTGCAGGACACCTGCCTGCGTAAACATGCACAGAGACACAAACTCTTGTTGTACCACAGCCTGCATTGCCCAGGTGCTCCTAATTCAAACCCTGCAGCTGATGCTTAACTGATACTCCCATTTTGGTTTTATGTTAGAATTAGAGAATCCTTTGTAAGTATACGGATTTTGGAATTACGTTCTAAATTGTACAGAGTTGGAAGACCCAGATTCCTTCTTGTAAGAAGCTCGCTTTTGTACTTGCTCTTGACAATTATAAATCAAGGATGAATAATCAATGGCTTTCTCTTTATAGCACCAGCACTTTCTAAATTGAGAGCATGTTGCAGTGGACTTGATGTTTTGCTATTAATCTGTGTTGGGAGACTGAAGGACATGTTCTTCTCCAGTCATCTCCTTCCAGAATCCTGGAATAGGTATGACCCTCATTTAAAAGGAAAAACTAGTGAAACAAACCAACCCCACCACTAAAGCTTCATGGAATTGCTCTTGTTCTACTGTTAAGATTAGTGAACAGGTAGAAACAGAAAAGCTTAGAAAAGTGACAAAACATTTTAAAATACCTTACAAATCTAGTACTGAGACAACCTTGTAAGCTGCAAAGCAAATCAGGAGAGAGCAGGCTTTCCACTCAGCATAACAATTTGTTGGGATTAGCAAATGCAGCTGCAGTCACTGATTTACTAATAGCTCATAATTAAGCCACAAGGGTAATTTCTGTTGAACTGAGTCTGTATGCTGAAAGATAGAAGTTTGTGTCCCCAGTGTTCCTGTGCACTCAAAGAAGGTGCATTAGTTAAAAAATTCAACTCCAAAAGCTAAGTCTGGAGTATAGGATACTTTCATCCTACATTTAGCTCCTGTGACTTCAGTGTTACGAGAGGGTTGAATTTTGGCTATATCTATCAGAATTTTGAATGCTACAGAATTTGACCTGGTGAAACAAAAGAAAAGCCTTGAACTAAAAACGAAGCTTTCTATAAAACAATGTGTTCTGCTTATCAAAGAAAATGCTTACTAAGTTGTCATGAATACATTGAATTAAAACTACTTACTTCTCAGTCTAGTGGACAGGGAAACAATTAGGCAGGAGGTCACCAATCCCGAAATGACAGTTCTAGATCATCCTAGTGTAAACGGGAGAGATTTGTACCAACACAGGAGGCTGGTGCAGGCTAGTGCCAGTAGGAAGTTGGGCAGATCTTTAGCTGTGGTGTGTTTTCAGTGCTTCTTTGGGGGTATACTGTTCCATTCTGGACAGTAATTTAATCTACATGCAAATTCTTTCTATTCTGTACTTTGGGAAGTGCCTGTTTCTCATAGAACATGAGATAGATCCAAACAGAAAACTCAGCCTCACAAGCTCAGTGTTCAAAGGGAAGTACATAACATGCCCTGAGCTGCAGCTTGTTGCTATTACATTTTATTTTTAATTGGCATATAGGTGTATAAATGATAGCTCTGGTTTTGGGCCACCCTCCTTTCCTTGCCTTCTCCTTTGGAAAGACTACAAGCCAGTGTTTGAGTTGGTGCACATGTCAAGAAGGAAACCTCAGTTCATGCAAATTTGTATAATCAGACTTCTAGTATTTGTTCATATTATAGGAGTCCCATAACCTCTCATCTGAGGCTCAGAGCCTTGTGTATTAGGTATGATGGAAATACCTTCCATCATTCATATATTAAAGAGAGACAAGAAAGGAATAGATGCTTAAAAGAGAATGAGTGAAAGATAAAGGACTAAAAACCACTTGCATTCATGCTTAAGTGTTGTGTTAAATGTGAGGGCACAGACTTCTCAGGCTTCTTTCCTTGGCTGAATTTTTATAAATGTTAATCCACAACAAATGCAAGGTAAAGTAATTTAACGTGAATTCATTCCATACTGAGTTAAATTAGGTGACGTGACCTTTCATTTGTCATGTCTTAGATGTCTGCAAACTGTGGCTCACCTGACACATGGCAATGTGAATGTGAGCTTTAAATCCTAAGTGATTTGCCCATGATGATGTGGAAAATTGATAGCAGAACCAGAAATTGAACACAGATTTTTCCTTCTCTCAATCCAGTGCCTTAATTATAGTAGGGCAAAGTATTATATTGGGGGTGGGGGAATGAATTTTTTGGTTTTTAAAGTCTAGAACTATTAAGATGGTGTGGAGTTGGTCTTCCTACCAATCTTTTGAATAATTGTAAATGCCCAGTCACAAATTCAGACCTGTTTGAGTGCCAGTGACTTAGGGAATATTTGTTATTTCCCATGTATTCCCTGAAACTATTGTTCTCCCTCAACTGCTGTCAGCAGTAAGGAATGACTTGAATAGAAGAGCTGTGTAACTGAATGTCTATCTAACTCAACTAACTGAATTGCTAGTATGAAAGCTAACCTAGATTTTGTAGGCTCTGTTGTAACTTTAGTGTCTTGTTTTTTCACTAAGTCTTTGTTCCTAGAATTCAATATCTAAACTTACGTCTTGATTCGGGAGTGGGGTACCACTTTCAGCTTTAATTTTTTTTAAGGTGCTTGCTTGAGGAAGTAGATGCCAAAGTAAACTTCAAAGGAACTCCAGACTTCAGTGTTGGAAGAATGAATGGAGAGCAAGAGCTGTCCTTGGGTTTCATGAGAGATAAATGGACAAAGTAAAAAACAGCCACCAAAATTCTAAGTAATGAAACAGGAAAGGCTTTTCTTTACCACCAACAAAAATAGTAAGATATTTTCAATTGTCACCGTGGCAGAAAGTCTGAGAGCAAGTGCCAAACAACACCATGGAATGTGCTGGCTTTTTCGGCATTATGGTTATACCTTAACAGCATTGTCAATACCCAAATGTAAATTAAGCCAGCTTAGTACTGTTCACCTTTTCTTGGGCACAATACCTGAGTTTTATTTGAATAGAACAGAAGTTCTCAGTGAATCCCTGAGCTTAGGCTCTCAGTTCCACCCTGAGAGACAAAACAAATGAGCAAAGAGCAGGGGAAAAAAAACTACTAGGGAAACTTAAAAAGGAAAACAGATTCTGGAAGGCTCCAGTGGTCTCTTCAAAGAGCCACGATTTTTTTATCTTGAACATCCTTTTCAAAACAAGATCCTTCAGCTGTTGTGAATGAGCCCTTGGGAACAGATTTGGCTTCCAGCCCAATCTGCTGCAGCTCCCTGGCCCCGTGAGAAGGCAGCATGTTCCAGAGCACTGAGCCTGGGACCCAGAGGGAGGGAGGCAGGCAGTGCTCCTGGGCTGCAGCCACAGGTACTGCTACAGAGTCAGCACCAATACTGGCAAAGTGTCGTCTGCCTGCTCCTTTGACCCTCACCCTCCACACATCTCTGTGCCAGTGTGGTGCCTACTCGGATGTGTGAAGCTCTGCAAATAACTCTGTTGGCTACAAAACAAAGCAGGGAGCTATTTGGCTGAAAAGACAAAAGAGAAAGCACCACTTAAAAATAGTGATATGACGTAACTGCAGAGTCATGCAGCCCAGGAACAGGAGCCTTAGCTGTGAGGGGTTGCAGTGATGGTTGGAATGGTTATGGCACATCAGTGAAAAACCACAGCTGTGCACTCTGTGGTGGCAGGCAGTGATGGCCTGTTTGCCAAGAATTAACACCCTGTGTCATCTCTAGTCTTTTCCTGTGTTGTGTTCCTGTCTGTAAAATGAGATGATGATAACCCTTGGGTAAGAATGTGCCAATATTTAATTGATATGCCAAATTGTCCTGCACAGTTGTGCTGCTGAACTCTGTCACAAATGTTTGGCCTCACTGACTTCAGGTGTAATGCAAAGTTAAACAAACATTTGGCCACATTTTTCCTGAAAGGTGTGGTATTTAAATTTCTTTAAAGACTGCCTGGCACTATTGATCTGCTCTCAGGGTTTATGTGAATGAAGCTTTTCCTGAGTGGCCTCCATACTTGTACTGCAATTTTGGAGACCTGGAAGTGCTCTGAGCTGAGATATGCTGAAAGAGGGAGCTAACTGGAGTCTCACTGATGTTCCAGTGACTCCCTCCCAGCTCCTGTGTTCCATGTGGAGCATGGAGTCACTTCATGCAGCCACTGGCAGCCATAAATGCTCTTGAGCATCCTGCAATCACATTGCGACCTTGGGTAAGTGATTTTACAATAAATCAATCTCATGCTTGCTAGTACCTTTTTGGCTGCTGTGTCTACAAACTGGTGCCTTCTCCAGGCAAATTTTACATGCCCTCTGCAAAGTGTCAGACTGACTGCTGGCTCTTAAGGAATCAACCAAGCCTTGCTCTTGGGCTCAGAATTTTTCTTCAGTACTGTTGTAATCTGAAAGTTTGCTGCAATTCGTGCAAATACCAGAGTAAGAGAGAAAATAAAAGGCTGTTCTTAGATGTCCTGTAGAGTGAACAACTGAAACATGAGTGTGGGATGAGCCAGGAAAACGCATTTTTCCCTGGCTGCACGCCATATGGAAGAGACAGTGCCTTGGAAGGGAAGGAGCAGAAAAGTATACCATTGGCTCTGATTAATCCCAATCCTGCTTCTACTGAAGTTGTTGGGAATCCTCCCATTGTCTTCAGTGTGAGCAAGAAAGGATCTTAGGTAAGGATGGATGACTCTTTCCCTACTTGAATGAAGTCTCTTGCCTATTTATGGGCCTGCTTCTATTGAAACCGAGCCTGTTTTAGCCTTTTTGGGTTCTTAGGGACCTGTTTGTATAAAGCAACTTACCTACCTATCTTTTTTTTTTCTATTGTGTGTATTTTTTGTATGTTCTGTTGGAAGGTGAAGCCTCTGTAGAAGGGGATACAAAACCTGATTTTTAAATAGTAATAAACCAAAAGAGAATTAAACTCTGCAGGCTGCATGCATTCATTTCCTGGAGATGGAGAGTAGAGACCATGAGTGCTCAGAGAGATGGCCTGGACTTCTCGTATCTCAAAATCTTCCCCTTTTCAGAGACAGTTCTGCCTTTGCACATCTCCACAGCTCTGTGTGAGAATTCACAGTGTGGTGGGCACATTGCAACACTGTGTATCAGGATGGCCTTATTTCGACTGGGAAATCCTTTCTCTGGCACTGTGTGGTGAGATTTCTTGTTTTAGCGTAAGTGGATGGAGTAACAACTGTGAAATTTGGTATTGTCCTCACTGAATGGCAGTGAAACAAAACTGAGGTCATATAAACAGATTTTTGCTTCTGGCCTGCCTACTTCAGGTGCTGGGGCATTGGTCAAATGCACAGTGTTTTAACTCCACAGCCTTATATACTAAAGAAATTAAGTGCAAGTATTAAGTGAAACTTTACTAAGTCTTTGTTCCTTCCTGACTTTTTACCTCCTCATGGTGTTACCAGTTGGAGCTTTAACTTTCTAAAAGAATGGCAGACTCAAGACCAAAATACGAACAAAGGTTTGCCCTGTTCTGTAAACATACTTAAAGGAACAGAATCTTTACTTTTGTAAATAGATGTAAAAAAGTCCACGTGCCTATGTCAGTCATGAAAAAGGCTATCTCTCCATGCTTATGGCATATGTGTGACCCAGAGAAAATAGAGATTTGCCTTTCTACACAGGAAAGAAAGGGCAACTTTCCAAAATAAACAACTCCTCCCATAGCCTTCAGGCAAACACCTGTGGAGATAGGTCTTTCACCATACCTATGTGCCAGTGGTTTTATCTGCTTTCAAGTCAGCTAAGAAATAAAATCCAGAGGTGTGAGCTCTGCATTGTAAATGTCCATGAATCCTGTACTTTATGAGGAAACAGTAGTAGCTCCACTGCAAGGTTAGGTCTCTGCTTCTCTGCTCATGTTGAATTACAGAGACCCATTACAAAATGAGTCTCTGCTTCTGCTCTTATGTTGATTACTCTAGTCCTAGTTCCAAAACCCCAGAGAGATAAGAAAATACATGTTTGGGTTTTTTATGTGATCAAGTTTATAACCTTACAGCCTTTCTGATGGCTTGGGATAGAGGTCACATGAGTGGTTGGGCTATTTTGAGCAGGAGTTTTGCACATTTAAGTGCAACTCTAACCTCATGTTTTCCACAACGAAATCTATTACTCTGGTAATATTCCATTATTATTGAAGTTTGAACAGCAGACTCTTTCACTTCTGTTTGGCTGTGAAATTGGCTTCCATGGTGAGTGAAAGATTGGTAGAAGGATATTTAATAATCCCATCCAATTCACTGGAAGTTAATTTGAACAGATATCAGAACAGAAATCTTTTTTCCTTTTGACTGAAATCTCCAGATGTTTTCATGCTGTCTTTTCACATTTCTCATATGCAGATAAACAATTCTTTTTAGATAGGCATTTTCTAACAATGAATTAGTTTATCAGACTGCTTAGCTTTGCCAGGTACTGCTGTGCACAACAGTGGTTTGAGAAACAAGAAAGTTACAAAAGTACTTTTGTACCTTAAAAAACAACCAAACAACACATTCTCCTATTTTAATGAACTCCTGCATTAATGCTTATCTGTACTTTCATCTAAGTCAGCACTACACATGTAGAACTTGAGAACATCTCATGCATATCTGTCTTCAGGATTCCTTTCCCTACAAAAACCATTTCATAAGGTAGGTATTGCATGTCTTTCAAAGCCCTTTGCAGACATACAATCATTTCTGCCTCTGTCACGTAAGTAATACTAACATGGGAAACCAAGGCAGAAGCTTGCCTAAGGTCAGGCAAAGATCAGTTAAAGAATTTAGAGTAAGGCTCCTGTTCTTGGCTCAGACTTATGTGTTCTTTGAGTAGATCACAGTATCTTTCAAAATAGCTTCCCTTTCTCCACCCTTAGAAATGTGTGCTCTGTTTTTTTGTCAAGCACCCTGCATCTGTAGCAAAAACCAACCAACCAACCAAAAAACCCAAGAAAAACCAGTGCAGCTGGAGACTGAAACATCTTTAGACAGCTGTACCCAATTCCTAACAATATTGCTATGGTTTTATGGCATCCTGCTACAAGACACACCCACCTGTTGGATAGCAGGTAAAGCAGTCTGTGGTCCAGATACCAAGATCGGAATGCTGCAGCCGGGGAAAGAGCTGAGGGATGATCCATGGGGACCTTCACAACTGCTACAGTGGGCCAGTGTGAACACAGATGTCTGTTGGCACTTGGGCCCTTCAAAACTGCTGAGAAAACTGTGGAAAGGTTCTGGGCAGTTCTTGAAAAAAAAAAAAGGACTAAGAATTGATGCTGTCAGAGAGGACTCGTGTGTGAAATTTCTCAAGTCAATGATTGCCAAGAGTATGTAGTGCTAATCTCTTAATGCTGGAGAAGTGTAGCTGTGGTGCTTCTCCCCAGTAAACAATAGGGCCCAGATTGCCCTCCCGAGGCTTCTGGCCTTTTATTACAGCCCACACAGAAAGCTCATCTGAGAAAGCACTCTGAGTTAGTGGAGCAAACTCTGAACCAGTCTGAACCAGTTCAAATACCGCATATGGTTGCTTTGCTTCTGCAGACTTCCTTGTTAGTCCTTAGAGTCTGTGGCTGACATTTAGTTAGCAATAGCTTATGCTGTCAGACTGAAGGGGGAGGAGAAAGCCTCTCCTTGAGCATGTCAGCAGCGCGATGCATCAGTGCCAGCAGATACTCCTGTCGCTCCATACCAACTCTTTTGTAGTCACTGTCTGTCGTGCTTTTGGTTATACTCAGCTCAGTTTCATAAACTCAACATCTGATCCTTTCGTTGCAGCCCTGTTTTGTTACATTCAAAATGTATCTAGGTTAGAAAGGAAACACATTTTTTTCCAACTCCTACATCAGTGCTTACAGAAGGCTTTTTACAGGTGAGACCCACAGTTATTTTCATGATCAAGACAGAGGCAACAAAGAAATAAGATATCTGATTTTGTTGGAGTTGCAAGTGCTTAGTAGTGTTTAGTAACATTTGATGCTTGCAGCTTTTTAAACTTAAGCACAAATTGCTCTAATATTCCGTTCAAGGTAAATGAGGTCTTGGAATCTATCTTTATTCTCAAGCATTGCGATTTATGAAAGAAGCAGAAAATTGAGAAAAACTAGTTTTGAGGAAAAATTGGAACAATTATTTTGGTTACCTAGGAAGAAGAAAGAGGAGGATATGGGAACATGACATATGTCCTGTTACAAGGAGGGCAATGGTCAACTTTTTCCATTTTAAGCAATCCATGTTCATTTAGCTAGGAAAGATTACTCAGATTAGAAAATTCATTTTGTTTACTCTCCCCAATGTCTTATTTAGTAAGATTAAGTAATAAAGCATGTTAGTGCTTGCATAGGAGGTTAGATGAACTTCTGCCTGGCAAGATCTGAACACACTTGGCTGTGGCCAGAGGAGGAGGGTGGGTTTGATGGCTTCTTGCAGAGTCATTCCAGAGCTATACATTTGTGGCTGCCTCCCTTGGCACAAAGTGCTGTGCTGTATGTTAGATTCCTCTTTTTTTTTTTTTTTTTAATAAAAATCTCAAAGCACTTTGAATTTTTCCACAGATGAAAAAATAGAACAAACAAAGAAGAAAGAGCAGCTGACAGACAGGAGAGAGAGAAAGCAGACATTGTTCATTCTGGAACCTGTATAAAGTAAACAGCAGAAAGGTACCAGCTCACAGCTGAAACTGGTTCACATTGAGTTTAGGGAGGATGCTTAATGTCTCTCATTCCTAAAAATAGTGTATATATTCTCCTGTGAAATGTGGGGATGTGTTGTGATACATGTATGTGTATACACCTACAGAGTGTAGGTATATAAATGTAAACTTACATAAGTGTAGGTAAGGTAAGTGTAAACTATGTGAGGAAGTAGCTGCAGAGCTATTAACTTACTTACAGTTTGGGTAGTTTAAAATCAAGTCCTAGGAAATAATATCATGTTTAATCTCTAAAAGTGTAGCAAGAAGAGCAAACCCATTCCCAAGCAGCAGAAAGAGCAATTGAGTCTGCCTCTTGACAGCTGCCACCTGGCATCCTATTAAACTTAACTCTGTGAAACTGCCAGGCATAAATCTTCCCTCATCCTGGAGAAAGCTAGAGATGAAAGAAAAAATTATGCTTAGAAGTCAGTTGTGGGAAAGACTTTGATCTTTACCATTAATATTAAGGTTTTTGCATTTCTCCTAGATTCCCCATTGTCTTTGACTAGAAACTCAGATTGCTGGAACTTGGCTGGGTGTAATGAAAAGTGCAAATTCATCTTGTTACATAGTAGGAAAGAGACCTGGGAAGGTCTGAGATTTGTTTCCAGAGATATTACTGCAGTTCTTGGATCAGTATGTACAGAAAGAGGTGCTTTCTCTGCTAGGTGGCATGGAAGCATTAGTTAGTCTCATTAAATGAACAAAAAGAAATTAATTGTGCAGGTTGGCAGTCCATCTGCAAACAGTTTTGGACAGGCAGTGCCTCTCGATGCATGTGTGGCCCTGCAGTTTCTGCTGAATGGAATTTGTCCCATAAAATCTGTGATGAAGAGCTATTACAAACAGGCAGCTTGATTCAATAGCCCTTATTAAAAATTCTTGCTGACTCTAGTTAGCCTTGCCTTTACAGAGAGTAACTGGAGAGCATCAGGAATGCAGTAACAGGGTGTCTGTGCAGACAATGAGCATAATGGCACAAAGGCTGCATCTTAGCTGGTGATGTCAGTCAGGACTGGCACATACAGTTGGTTTTTGGTTTCCTGTTTTGATTTTTTACAACCTTTTTTTTTAATCTGACATTACTAAACTAAATTTTCTATAGTGGTAAATCATATCATTAAAGTGTGAATCACACACAGATGTGTGCTAAGACTCGTGGTTTCCTACTTGGCAGTAGTCCTGCTTAATTGACCTGTTTCCTCATTATCCATCTATCATGCTGGTACATCTATGTTTTTGTGGCTCCATTGTGGACTGGATGCAGCAGGTGACCTGGCTGTAAAGGGGTCAAAGTGTTCATCACCTGGTGAAAAAGGGGCAAAAGTTGTGTTGGATCAGCATCTTGAGCAGGTTGTCACGCAAGTACCTGTAGCAGCCTGACAGAGAGCACTGCCAGGATGGAAACATCTGGGACTTTCCTGGCATAGAAATACTTCTTATGTGTTCAGTGGTTTCCATGTGATTTCAAAGAACTTTAAAAGAAGGGAACTTCCCTGTCCTAATCTAAGAAGGAAGGTTTGATTGTACCTCATGTAACAGAAAGGAAGGGAAAGTGCAAAGAAGTGAGGCAGGCAGATTGGCCAAGGTCAGGAAGAACTCTGTGGGAAAGCCAGAAATAGCACCTTCTGCTTCAGGCCTGTGCCTTGGCTACAAACCCATCAGTTGGCCCAGGCTGCCTTTGCGAGCTCATTGTCGAACAGGACCAACTATTCAGTGGCTTATTTTTCACTGGTGTAAAATAGAAACACTGCTGAGGACTCCCGATGCTGGTGTGCAGGCACTGGCACTGCACTGTCTGAATCCCTTGGCATGTTCAGAAACAGCAGTATCTACTGTAAGCCATGTGAAATGTCTGCAGAGAGGCTTTATCACAGTGGCTGGATGCCTGCAGTAGGACTACTCTAAACCATCTTCATGCCGTTTACCTTGTTTTTTTTCTATAAGCAAGCACAGCTCTTAGAGTAAGTACATGGAGTCAATGGAAAAGTAATGGATTAAACAGAGGCAGGAACGTAAAGCCCTTTTAAGGTAGAGGTGCACAGCCTCCCTGGCAGTGTGTACCCCCCACAACGTCTCTGTAGAGCTAAGAGAACCCAAAGGGAGAAAATAAGGGCAGCAGGATTTAGTCCTTCATGGTAATTCTCCAGGGGAGATAGCAGTTTTAGGTCTCTGAAGGTAAACACTTTCCCTGCCACAGGCAGCGATTCAAGCGTAGTTCCGTGGGGGAAGTCTCTTCTGGTCTAAGACTTTTCCTGCGACTGGGAGCCAAGCCCAGGGACACGGAGTTCCTCTCGAGCCAAGCACCCATCGCCGCACTCGATCGCAGTACCCTCTGCGCCAGCAGGCTCCCGGCTGCCCCGAGCCCTGCCCCGCGGCAACCGCCCCTTCCCCTCCTGGGGGCGGGCGGCGGCGGCGGCAGCGTTAGGACCCGGCGGCGGCTGCGGGGCGGGAGGGGGAAGCGCAGCCCGGCGGTTGTTTACCGGGGAGGGGAGCGCCGGGGCAGGTCTTGCCACGGCGCCGAGCGGAGCCGAGCTGCGCGGCCGGGCTGTGGCGGCGGCTCCTCGCCCTCAGCGCCGAGGATGCTGCCCCGGGGCCCGCGGCGGACGCTAGGCGCTGTGCTGCTGCTGGGCTCGCTGCTGCTGGGGGCCACCCGCGGCGCCGAGGGTGAGCGCCGGCCCGGCTTTGTGGGGGACAAAGGCCAGGCTCGGGAGGGGGAACACTCCCGTGGGGAAGGTGGGGGCCGTGCTGGGGAGCGGCCCGGGGCGGCGGGGGCTGCCCGGGCCGCCCGCAAGGCTCGCCTCGTCTCTCCGCAGAGTGCCTCCGCGGCAACGGCGAGTCCTACCGCGGCAGCCGGCAAGTGGCCTCCGGCGGCGCCCCGTGCCTCAACTGGCTGGCGGTGCAGAGCGGCCCCGGCGCCGCGCTCCCGGCAGGTGGGTCCGGGGCCGGGGGACGCGGCGGGGCGGCTCTCGGGGGAGGGGAGGGGAGGGTGCCGGGGCCGCGCTGACGGCCCGCTGCTCCCCAGCAGTTGATGAGGACCACAACAGCTGCAGGAACCCGGACGGCGACGCCGCGCCCTGGTGCTACATCCGAGGCGCTACCGGGATCCCCGAGCGGCGATCCTGCGACATCGCCCAGTGCTCAGGTAAGAGCGGCCGCCACCGGCCCCCCTCTCTTCCTGCCTTCCCCGGCCTGTCTCCTACCCCGGGGGCTGGGTTTGTCACCAGGGTGGGGTCCCCCCTGCGCACAAACAACCGCGGGCTACGCCAGCACCTCCCCCGGGAACACCGCGTACCCGGGGCTCCCCTCTAGCCCCCGCCTGTGCGTGCACATCTGCCTCCCAGCTGTGCCTTGCTCCGCCCCTTGAGCCTTTCCATTAGTGCCAGAAAAGGCCTGTGAAAAGCCCCCACTCCCCCATAATTCAATTATCACTATAGCTGTGCTGCAAAAGGCTGAGGTCTGGACACCTAGGAACTGCTGAGTTGTGGGTAGATTGTTACTGTGGGGCATGTTACGGCTGACTAAAGAAGCTTCCTTCTGTTAAAGGAATGCCAGTGGGAATTTGAGTACGGGGTGGAGGGGAAGAACTTGTTAAAAATGAGAACTAGAAGGGAGGACAGTAAGAAATGGAAAACCCTAAACACTGGATTCCTCCTGGATAATCACAGTGAGAAACAGTTTGCCAAAAGAACTGTAGTTGAAGCCTGTTTCAGGGAGTGGAGGTGTCAGTACTGACTGATGCCAGAGTTACCGCTTGGGGTTTTTTGAACAGTTTACTACTTTCTGAGCTCTGCAAGATTTACTCACCCCACTGTCCCTTGAGATTGCTATCCTTGCATGTAAATACTTTTCCCACACACATTCACCCTCTCCTTTTTTTCACTTTGCTCTTTTTTTGCCTGCTTTTCCCTAAAGATGAAGCAAAAAAAAAAAATGTTCTGCTGACAAGACCCTTACTCAAAACATTCTTACACCTTTAGGATCAGAAGAGTTACCTGACCTTTCAGCCATTTACATGTTTAATAGGTTTGATATTTTTGCATCTCAGAGTGGGCACCTTTTCATGGTCCAGCAGTTCACTTTAGTCCAGTTGCCCTGGTTGACCCTACATGAAATTACTGTGCAGGACTCTGATTTCCTGTCTCTGACTCCATTCTGTACTTCCATTTCACATTCCACTGAGGACTCAAAATGGCTGCAGATAGAAAATCCACATGGAGTTACTGCCTGCTGTGGGGGGAGATGCAGGTGGAGGGAGTTTTCAGTTGTGGATGCATGTGAATAGCATTTCCAAAAAGGAGGAGGGTTTGTGTAGAACAGGTAATAGATACCTACTTTACACTGTCACAGCTTTTACAGTGCTACAGCTTCCATTTAAACTATGTCATGAAAGAAGGAGCTACCTTGAAAATCTTTCAGTGCTGTGATAAAAAAGAGCATTGATAAAAAACAGGGCTGGGAAGGAACCTGTATCCTTGGGTGCCTTTGCCTGGGCCTTGGCTGAGGAGGAACTTGTCCTTAGTGTCTGTGCTGCCTGAGGGCTGCTCTGAGTTAGCTTGTCCAACATGCTATCAGAGTTTGGTACACCACTGCAAAGAGGGGCTGGGGAAGAATATCCCCAGGTTGTTTTCACACCAGCTGGAGTCTCCTGTCAAACTGTCCTGTGTCAGGAAGATTGAGGCAGAAGAGAGATAAATAGGCTCCTGGGAGATTTGGGATGGAGATTCTCATAATCTTGTTCATGTCTGTTCAGCATGATTGAAGCTCCAGCCTGTATATCGATCTATACACTAAATCAAGTCACTGTGCATCCGCTGGACTCATGCCCTGAACCTGGGTTTCATTCTGCTGTCTGACTTCTCTCATCTGTGGTGGTGCCTTGGACTCTTAGTTAAATAGGTTCATATCAAAGGAAAGTGGGGGGAGGAGTACATTTCTTGTCTGCTTCGGTAGGATTTCTGGCAACTGGCAACAACTTAAGTGGGAAAGAGTGTTTTTCAGTGTGTTTTGAAGGCAGTTAAGTGATACCAGTCCAGATCTGTCCCACTCGCAAGGCACATGTTGTTTTGAAGTACTCATAAGTGCTTGGTATGTTGTATATAAACTTTTTTTCCCCCCTCTCAACAGATGCTACAGCTACCACAGCCCCAGTCCCTACAGCAGAAGTTGGTCCTTCCCAGGAGGATGAGCAGGTGTTTGAACCAGCTGATACCTTGCCCTCCCGGAGCGAGGCAGCCGCAGTGCAGCCCGTCATTGGGATCAGTCAGAGAGTGCAGATGAACTCCAAAGAAAAGAAGGACTTAGGGATACTAGGTACAAACCCAGGAGATCCATTCCTGTAATTCTGGCAGGATAGACCTGTTTTGAGGCTCTGAAAGCAACATTATAGCTGGATCTGCTGCCTCTAATTTTGTCTCTTTTTTTTCTCTTTTCACAGGTTATGTCCTGGGGCTGATCATGATGGTGATAATCATTGCCATCGGGGCTGGCATTGTCCTGGGATACATCTATAAGAGGTGAGTGGCTGTTCTTTTCAAAAGCTGGTGTATATAAAGCAGGAACGTCTGAGCACCTGCAGATCCAACCAGATCCCAAGGAAAAGGGACAGAAGCATATGTTTGGTTGTGGCACATTGAGCAAGTTTGCTTGTCACACTGAGGAAAGAATTACTAAAGAGTTAATTCTGTTCTCCATTTCCCGCATCATCGTGGTGTTCTGTCCCACTTAAAGTTTCAAATTGCCCTCTTTAATATTTGGGTTTTTGTGTGTGCATGTGCACCTTGATGTGGCTTTTTCAGATGTATCCCAGGGAGCTGGATTTTGTCAGAACTGGAAAGAGCAGATCCCAGGTGCCCTCACAGGAGGTTTCTTTTGATCAGAAAAAGAACAGTCCTTCTAGCAGGCCACCTGTTCCCCTGATTTCTCTGGTCTATCTTTAGAAGAAAAACAATAGGCAAATTTTTTTGCTACTCATGCATTATATCCTTTGAAGCTGACTATCAAGTAACACTCTTTTGTTGGTCAAAGTTCATTTTAGCAAAACTCTGTATACTTTAAAGTCAGTTTCGATTTGCACTTCAGTTACTATTTTTTCAGCCACTTCACTGTGTTGGACAGAAATGTTTCTGTAGCTCAACAGTAGTGGCAGTAGCAAGCTGCTTACTTGTAAGAGAGAGGCCAGGATTAACAAATAGCAGTGATTGTCACTGCAGCATGCAAAGGCCCAGGCTCCCTCCTCTGGGAGGGTTTGTTCTATGTTTTGGCTCTTTCACAAAACAGTCTGACACAACCAAGCAGAAGGAGCCCTGTCCCAAGCTGGGACATGGCGTTATGTAAGTGTTTATAAAAAATGCTGACAGAAAAAAAGCAGAGGAGGAGTGTTACATAAGGGGCAAAAGTGTGACAAGCAGAGTGCTGCTTGTTGAGGAATCTGATTTGAGGTGTCACTTCAGAAAATGCTGCCTTGTGTGCTGGCAGGAACGGCAGCCACTGCTGCACGCTTGTAGGCAGCTTTGAAAAGCAGCCAACATGCTGACAGGAAACCCCAGCAGCTCTGCCTGGTTGAGATCACAAGCCCCAGGAGGAGCAAGTGCTGCCTGTCCCACCTCTCTCCTATCTTCGGCAGTAGGAAGCAATAGACCAGTGTTGGGCTTTGTCCAAATGCAGCTTTGCTTCTCCAGTCACAGAGAGCTCACAGCAGGGATGTAGTGCAGGTTTACTGTCTCCCTTTTTGCTTTGATCTCAAAATTGCATGTGCAACCTGGCAGGTTTGGGTAGTAGGTGTGGTGAGAAACCTTTAATGGGTTTAGTAGTTTTTGGTATACATAGCTTTTCTGGAGACAACATGCTATTAATGCCAAATCCATTTTAAAAGCAAGGCAGTTCTTCTGCAGCACAAATTACAGAGGTGTTCCTTCCCTTAGCAACAGGCTGGAGACTGAGGTAGGTTTGAGGAGCTGGTTGTGGCATTAAGATGTTATAGCTGCAGTGGCAGAAGGTAGGGCCAGCTCTGAAATCAGCTTTAATACTTTCTGGACAGCTTAATTTGCTGCAACAAAAGGCAGAAGCTGTCACCACCTCCAGTATTTGTTTCAAACGAAGTAGTTTACAGAAGCTCTTTTCCACAGCAGTGGCCTCTGCACTGTCTTACTTCTCCCCTGGGCCTGGACCTGGCAGTGCTGTGGGACTGTAAAGGATAAGGAAACATATGGCAGCTCCATGGCTTGAAGGAGGGGCCTGGCTTTACAGTCACTTACCAGCAGCAGTGTCAGTGAATAAGCCAGTTTGAGGGAGGGACAGACTTCACTTGGCTACTTGTTTTTTAAGGATGTTCGGCTGTGGTCCTCTGCTTACAATAGGGAATATTTCTGGCCCTTTGTATGCAGCTGAAACCTATGTTTATCTTAAAGAGCAGAGTCCCTTCTTCTCTACTGTATCAGCTCTACTGAGACTCTTCCTTCAAGCAGCAGCACTCACCCCATGTACATGTTTTGGTTTTTGTTTTAATGCAGGGGGAAAGACCTGAAGGAGAAGCACGAACAGAAGGTTTATGAGCGTGAAATGCAGCGCATCACATTGCCCCTGTCAGCATTCACCAACCCTGCATGTGAGCTTGTGGATGAGAACACCATTGTGGTGCGTACCAACCAGACGCCTGTGGAGGACATGCGGGATGGCAGCGGCCCTCTCATGGGGCAGGCAGGGACTCCTGGTGCCTGAGCAGCTCAGGCAGGAGCACTGCAGGCTGAGCAAAGCCTCCAGCTTCCCACTGTGAGTGCAGGGGTTGCGTGTGTTCATTTCTATTTTGTTTTCTTTTTGATGAACGCCAGATGAAGGTGATGCAGAGGAACAGAACAATGGGCTATTCATCATCTGTTTGAGGGGCACCATTCAGTGCATGATCAGCTGGGGACTGGTGTGGTAGACCCTGCTGCTTCCTCCCACCTATCTCCATGGTGTGCCAAGGAGCTGGGGGGATGATGGGCCAGGCTTACAACTGGCCACAGATCCCATAGCCCAGAGTGTGGTTGTGGCTTCCTCTTTTTCTGTTCTTTTCTTATTTAACGGTGTGCACTGTTACTTAAGTTTCAGCCTGGAACCTCAGGAGAGAACAGTACTGCAGGGACTGAGGGGAGCTTCATGTCAGACTTAGCTAGATAATTACACTCTGATTATAGTTCCTACCTTTTTGCTTTAGTGGCTGAGAGCTGGAAGCACTGTCCAGAATCTTTTTACTGGATCAGGGTTTTTTCCAAGGAAGAGTTTATTTGAGGAATGTCTTTGGCCAGAAGCAGTTTGTTTAGTGCCAGTGCGAGTTTGGAAGAGCTCTCCTCAAGCTCTTGACAAATCCAGGTCTTCCAGGGCTGAGGCCACTTCTCCATTCCCCTGTGGTGCTACATGCACAGCCACAGTTGTAGGTGTCCAGGGGGTCTGTCTGTGCCTCCTTCTCACTTACACAGATCAGGAAAGCAAGGGCCAGTGGTAGATAGTTGTGGAGTGACGAAAACAAACTGCCCTTCAGTTACTTACAGCAGGTTAAACACTGAGGATAGCTAACATACTCTTTTGAACTCCCTTGGCTTCCTACAGAGCCAGTGCTGGACTGAGTGGCCAAGCTGTGGAGGTCAGCCTGATCACAGTGCGGCAGTTCTGGCTCTAAGGGCAGAACAAGGCAGCTGTTTTGTAAGATACTGAAGTTCTGGCGTGGCTCCTGGCGCAGCCTCTGTCACACACTCAGCTTGTGCAGCAAGACTACTTACTTACAGAGCCTGGTCCTATTAGAGAGGTTTTGTAACAGCTTTTATTAGCGTTTCAGGGGGTTTGGGAGGGATGGTTGCTGCAGTGTCTCTCTAATGGCACCAAGGCAAGGCCAGTTCAGGGAAACATCTGTCCCCACTTCAGGGGATTCAAGCCATTCAAGTAAGTTTTCTAGCCATCTGCTTTATAGCTGTGGGCCTAACAGGGAGCAGCACTTGGCAGCAGGGGTTTTAGTGTTAATGTTTGATTCAGAAAAGGGAAATATTTTATTTTTAAATGCCTTTGAATACCATTTCTTTGTAAACTGTTTTAAATACCTCATTATGAGAAGGTGCAGACTGTGCTACCTTGTATTAAAGCTTAAAAGAAAAATGCTCTGTAGACCTGTGTGGACTGTGGCTCATATGTGCATTCCTCCTGCCAGAGCAGCACCTTTTGCCTTGTTTCAGACTTTGAATTGAGGAGAAGGGAAGATGCCACTTCAGTTTGCCAGGCCCAAAGGTAAATCCCTAAAAGCAATGCCTGCACTCACCAGCACTGACAAGAGGCATGGAGCTTGTCTCCCTGCTGCCAGCAGCTGGCCTTGGACTGGGACACTGTTCCTGAAAAGCAGCGGTGGGGATGTGAGCTGTGGGTGACTCAGCAGGCTGGCCTGTGGGAACACACTCTTGGTTACAGCCCCTTCGTGCACTGACCTGGGTCAGTTCTGCTTGGTCCTGCTCAGCAGCAGCTCCATCCCTTGAGAAGTACAATGGGGACAGAGCACAGCAGGTTACAGGAGGTACTAATAAAGCCAGCATTTTTTTTCAGTTGTTGTCTTAACAAATGCCCCTTGAACTACGTATTTCAGAATATGATGTTTCCAAGAGCAGGCTGTATTTTTATCCCTGGATTAGAAAAGGAAAATGGAGAGAGGCTCCATGATCTGCTGACTCCTGTCCACCCTTAAAAACCACCCAACGAATGAACAGAACTTAACTTCTTCCCTTTCCCTCACTCCAGGTAAATAATCCTACAGAGTGCTGCACTGTGATTCTGCAGTTCTGTGAACATGGCAGAGTCCACTGACTCAAAAAACGGTGTTCTACGTGGTACCTCATCTGGGCAGTTTTGATGTTGCCATTTTGTGACTGCAATAGAAACCTGATCAAGTTACAGCTTCCGGCTTTTTTTAACACAGAGACCACAAAATCTTGTTCTCAATAGCATACAGTTACTGCTTTTTAATTTAGTTAGAATGTGGAGCTGTGCAAATCACAGTTCATAAATCCCACCCACACATCACCCAGGACTCTCCCTTCAGGGGTCCCCTCACAAACGAGCCTGGGTGGGGGAATCAAAGGGCAAATCCTATTAACAATCCTGGATCCACTGGACCCTGATTAGAGAGGCTCCTGCCTGACTCACAGCACAGGGAGTCCCCAGTGTTTCTAAAACACCACTACAGAGACTAAAAACACCCCCCTTGCATACCTGATGTCAGGTGATGGCTGGTCCCATGTTATTTTACATATTTTAAAGTCATGGGTAGGGGGAGGAAACCAAAGTAACAGCAAAGACTAACACCCATTCCCCACTGTTCAATGCTGAAAGGAGGAGGAGGGAGAAAGGAGCACACTAAAAATCCAGTTAAACCATGTTGTTTGTTGAGACATCCAAGCAGAACCTGATCCAGCTTTTTGTTCAGTTCTGCCAACCACGTGAACTACTGCAGCAGAAGCTTTCCTCCTTCTTTCTCCCACCAAGGGAGAAAGAAGAGAAGTAGTGGAAGAAAATACACCCCTACCCACCTCCCAATGAGTCCAAGCCCTTACTTTTCCCCCAGAGCAGGGAATGACCCTGAGGAAAATTTCTGTTTGGAGAATGAGCTCAGGTGCTGCAGCAGCAGCTGCAAGAAGGACCTTCAAAGGGAGCAACTTGCACAATCTGCAGGAAAGGATGAGGTAATGGCAACTGAATTATTAGTTCTCCAGCTGCCACTCTGGGGAGGATGGGACATTCTCCAGCACTGTTCTATTCATGACAAGTCCATCCTTGAATTAACCTTGGGCAAGTTGCCCTTTGCCATTGTCCATGCCCAAGGTCTGAGCCACTTCAAACTTTTGTCTTTCTGACAAGCACTTTTCTGCCACCATTTCTGTCACCTCACATCCACAGGCCAAGAGCTCAAGCACTCAGGAATGTCCACAGCCAGTGCCTAGTGCAGAACTACACATTCAGGCTCAAATGCTTTCACCTAGGTTAAGGTTTTGGGCAAGCAAACTCACTGCAGGCGCAGGGTCTGAAGATGCTCCAGTGGCTCATTTGCTGCCTGCCTCATTTGCCATCAGGAGGGGCAAGCAGAGCTTAGTCTTAGTGTTTCTAGGCAGGCTTTTGGAGGTATTCAGAGACAGAGAAGGAATAAAAGCCCACAAAACCAAAACAATTAATATGTGCTTCCCCAGAGACAAGGTATTTCAGGAGAGCTGCCCAGTTCCTAGGGCTTTTCACTCCCTCCTCTGATATGTGTCAGAGGCCAAAATCTCAGTGGGTTGTTCTGGGAAACACATGCAAATACATACATGTGCTGTCCAGGTGGGATATGTTGCTGGATGTCCAATTTCCCCAGCTTTCTGAGCAGGGCAGTCAGTGGGAGAAGCTGTTCCAGAAGTGCTGGTCCTTACCCAGGAGAATCTCCTATAGCAATTCCCTCCCTGGCAGACAGGCCAGGGTGGCTTCACAGCTTGCAGCCAAGTTCTAAGGCACCACAGTAAAAAAGCCTGAAAAGGCCAGAAAAATAGCGTTCAGCAGCTTTCCTAGGTAGAGCTGGCAGGAAACGGTCCTTTTTGCTTCTGAAACATGCCAGAAATCCACAGTGAGTCAGGATACCCAAGAGGAGGGAAGCTGGGTGGGGAGAGAGAGGCAGTGCAGCAAATGCACAGTGTGGTGCCCTGTTAATGCCCTGGAAGTGGCTGAAGTGCATCTCCCTCCCTGATGCTCATCCCAGCTCCAATGGAAGTGATGCAGGCAGCAGGATGAGTGGGCTAGGTTGTGTTTTCAGGTAGCTTGTCACGGTTCAGTCCATACTGCACACTCACATTGTGGTCCAGCTCCTCCAGTTCAGATGGAAGGGGGATGGCAAGTTCTCCCAGGTACAGAGAAAGAGCTTCAAAGGAATCTTCCAGCTTGGAAAAAGGGGGCCTAGAAGCAGCAGTGAGGAAACATGAGTAGGAAAGAGGAAGCAGAACAGCATCTGGAAAGGTCGACCTAGTTGTCCATCCAGGTCCCTGTACCATGTACAGAGTGGTGAACAGGGACATGATTTCCTCCCCATTCAGCTTCCAAGACTGCAAAGCCCCCATCTGTCTGGGCTACCTGTTTTTATAGCCAGTGACCAGGGAGGTCTGGCTCTTTGGAACCTACTTGGCAGCAATACTTTTCTGAAGCTACAAGTTTCATAACTGAAATCAAATGAAGTATTTACCTTACTATCAAAGTCTGCCCCTGCTTTTTGTACCTGAGAAATCCTGAACAATCATTCCTGTTTTACTCACTCTGTCTTGGAATTGTTTCACAGATCTCCACCATATACAGCAGTCTCTCTCCCACACTGTTGAGTCTGAAGTCTCTCCACACATGGAAGCCTTTGAACATTCCCACAGAAGGTTGGAATTGCCCTCTGTGCAGAGCAGTCCTTCCACTATGGGAGTACAGACACACCCTGAGGGCTTCCAAAGAAGAGTCCTCCAGACCCCAAACCTACCTGCTCTCTGGTTCCAGTCTGCAGCAAATAGCAGCCAGAGGGAAAAAGGCTGGAGGACAATCAGGAGGAACAAACTTCTCCCAGAACAGCTTGACATTAAGGCCAAAATCCAGTGTGCGTGGAAGACAGTCTGGGTCAGCATAAACCTGGCCTATGATCTAGGGAAAAAATGAGAGAAGCACTTAAGTATTGCACCAGTTCCAGAGTGTTAACAAACAGGGAACTTCTGCATCGGGCAGGGGCTCCTTCAAAGTATTATGGTGGAAAGGAAAGAACAAAAACACTGTTCCTCCTTTCCAATGAAGCCACTTGCTCATGGCACTATGTACAGACACACTTCACTGGAAACTTTTCCAAGACCTGGCGGTAGGTCCATGGCTGTGAAGGAAGTCCCAAATGCCTTCTCCTTCTGTCCAAGGTCTCTCTGCCAGAAGACATAGGATGATCACAGAATCACAGAATTACCAGGTTGGAAGAGACCTTCAAGATCATCGAGTCCAACCTCTGTCCTAACACCTCAACTAAACTAAACCATGGCACTGAGTGCCACATCCAATCTCTTTTTAAACACGTCCAGGGATGGTGATTCCACCACCTCCCCAGGTAGACCATTGATGTGCCCCTCTCAGGGAGCTTGACAATGTCTTGCAGCTGGGAATGATGCAGCCCCTCCTGACTGCAGGTAATCAAGGCAACCTGCATCACCACTCCATCCCTTCCTTTTCTAACCATCTTACCACGCCATCAGCAAAGCCCCTCGGTACAGAGTCTGTCCTAAGCAATGCTGGGAAGCCAGCAGCACCCCCAATTCTGAGTTCTTCTGCCAGTGACAGATTCAACCTCCACCAGAGCCAGAGGGTTGGGACAAAGAACTACCACGACTGACATCCAGGAGTGCAGCAGGTAAAGGAGAGCCAGGTAAGGGCTGGGTGGACAGGGAAGCCCTGCCCCAGCATTGCTCCAGTGCTTACCACCTCCAGCACAAGTGTAGAAGGAGTGAAGGAGCCCACAGCAGAGAGCTGGGACTCACAAGGTCAATACAAACTTTCACATGGACAGAGTATTAGGTTTAAAGCCTCATTGGGTATCACAGAAAGGGTGTTATTTATAACCACTCAGGCTTTTCTATGCCAATAACTCAGCATGACAACCACATCCTGTAACTAGACAGAAACGCCCATTATGTATTTTGGCAGATTTATTTCCGTATCTGTTTGAATGTTTAATGTTGGTTTATTTTTTTTTAGCAACATTGTTTTGGTGACAAGGAAAATGTTCATATGCTACTACCCTTTTATTTGTCTTTTTTTTCCTAGATGAAACAATTGTTTTAATCCCACATACAGATTTTTCAAGTTCCTAAATCTATCACTCACAACCACAACATTCTCTGAGAGGAGGGCCCAGTGTAAACAGAGCTTCAGATGAGGTCACAAAGATTTATGCACAAACATTTTCTTTGTCCTCTTCTTCCAAACCCAGAAGATTAAACTTGCTGGCATCCCCTGGTGTTCCTGCAACTGCTGTGTTTTCATCTGTATTTCCACTGTCATACACACCGTTTAAACTGAAAATAAAGGTCTTGCAGCTTTCAAGTGCTGCTTTTTGTTCTGCAGATAGAAAAGCCTGATATAACAGTCATTGGCTGCATGCATATATAACATGCACATATAACATGCATTGGCTCAGAAATAAACTAAGCCAACAGACTTCTGGGTGCAAGCTTCATTAATCGACCTGCAAAGAGGATTTTGTTTCCAATTCTTTGAAGTGAAGTGGCATCCCCAGTGGAGGCCCTGAATTTGCTGAGATTATGCAGCTGAATGTTCTTTTAATGAGGCAGTAGAAAAAGAAAAAAGTATTGCAATTCTAGGGAATACATCTACTTTCAAATGGATACCAGGGCTCAACCAGAACCTGATGACTTTTTTATAGCTTCTCTCAGTCCAGAAGCAACCTCTGCATTTCTTTCAGACCAGACTATTCTATTCATGACAAGTCCATCCTTGAATTAACCTTGGGCAAGTTGCCCTTTGCCATTATCCACGCCCAAGGTCTGAGCCACTTCAAACCTTTGGCTTTCTGACAAGCACCTTCTGCTGCCATTTCTGTCACCTCACATCCACAGGCCAAGAGCTCAAGCACTCAGGAATGTCCACAGACCAGGAAGAACTACAAGACAGTTATCTTCCTTGAGGAAACAGAGGCAGGGTAAGCTTGTTCTCCCAGTCTAATTCACTAATAATATGCTGTTAGGTCACAGGCTGCACACTCAGATGCAGAGATACCATATGTACACAGAGATGGGGACAAGGTCCATTAAAGATGCCATGTAATGTCCTTGTCTTACCTCACAGAGAACAATCCCAAATGAAAAAATGTCCACCATCTCATCGTAGCTCTGTCCTGTAGGAAACATGAGACATTCAGCTCTGTAAAGAGAGAGTTACCCATCCAGCTATTTTAGGAGCTGCCAGTACAAAGCTTAACTAAGCCTATTCCCTGGAGGGCCATAAAACAGGAGACAAAGCAAGGCTTAAACCTGAGCAGGGTCAGTCACCTCAAGATATGTATATACCAACTGCATTACACTGCCATTACAGATTTTAACCCTACTTCTCTCTTGTACTGGGGAATTACAGGACAACACTGGGAAGCCTTATGTGTCAGGTCTGAGAAAATGCTAAGGATAACTATGGAAAGCTTCTGCTCTTTTCCATTGATTGCTGTTCTTGTGCATCTCTAGTGCATGGAGCCAGTGCTCAGTTTCCCCAGCAGCCAGCAAGTCCCTGCTGCAGTGACTGCAGAGATAATAAATTACACACCAGCAGCACTTTGATCCTGGGAAAGCTGGCAGGCTCCAGCATGCCATGCTCTGCTTACAGACACACCCCTCCCAAGCCAGTAGCTGGTAAACAGCCTTGCTTTCAGAGGTGATGTCAGACTATGCTCTTGCTGTTTTCTTGACAAATGCCAGGACTGAGACAAACTCAGAAGCAGCCTCGGACTCCTTTAGGGCTGGAGGCCTTGAGGAAAATGCAAACAGAACAGCACACAAGAAAGCAACATGGAGAACTGATGGGGGAGAGAGGAGCCCAGTCCTCCCTTCCCAGTAGACTGTGCTGGACAATGCTGATATCCCAGCCAGCCAAACTGCCCAACCTGGTCAGAGAGACCGGCTACTTAGAAGGAAATTGTATCCACTATATTTTGCCCTCACCTCAACTCCTGCAGGGGCAGCTTTTCCTCTAAGGGTCACAGCTCAACCTTAATGCAACTGAGGGCTGCATGCCAAAACCCAGATTTCCCTGCACTTGGACAACTCCCACCTCAATCCTGAGGCTCCAGCAAACCTGGCAGCAGATGGCCTCTCCCTAGATCTATGCAACAGCACACATAAACCTCATCCCGGAGTGCAACGATTCCATGTTCCAAGGGGCAGTTCCAAAGCACGAGGCTATAACAGAAATTTATCTTGGGTTCAGTTTTATCTCAGGCCTCTTTTGTTTTCCCTTGTATCTGGATTATAGCAAGTTTACTTCTGTTGCTCTCCTGAAGAATCCTGTTGTCAAGCCAGAAACATTACCTGGGCTAGTACAAAGGCTTACCAGGTCAGGTACTGCAGGACTGCAGCTATGGCCTCTGCGTGTATAAATAAGCTTCCACATTAGCAGGTCTAAAACCACAGGCTCTGAAAGGTTTGATTGTTACTGGGGCACAGAAGCTTTCAGTAATCCTGTCATCTCTGTACCTTGTCACAGGCTGTCTCCTGGGCTGCTCCTTGCTACTGGACTCTTACCATTCAGCATCTCTGGGGCCATCCAGTACGGGTTCCCAACCACCGTGTAGCGCTTTTTCCTGTCACTCTTGCGGAGCATTCGTTTCTTGGCAGATGGCTTCTCCAAAGTGGGCTTTTTCCTTTCCTCCACAATCAGCCGAGACAGACCAAAGTCAGCCACCACCACTGTCTTATCCTGCACAGAGGATTTAGTACAAGCCACTGGTTACTTTCAGCTCCTTTCAGGAGCAAAGAGGCTGCAATTCCTGTTCGCTACCAGCTATAGTCTGAGGGCAACTACCCAGGTTTTCTGCAGCCAAATGAGCATAGCAAGATGTCCGGACAGGTGTAAGATACCCAATTCAGGATCCCAACTCATCCCTACCTCCCTTCATTGTCCTATTTCCTGTGTGGTTGCTAGCACTTATCCCATCAATTTGGCTACACTTGCCACGGGATACCTGGACCTTTCCTTTTAGATCTTCCTCTTTTACCTGGTCAGGAATTCACTTGGACTTTCATCATGGGTTGTCTGAAGCCAAGTGAACAAGAGCAGGCTTGAGGGAATGAAGCTACACAAAAATCTTGTGACCCAGCATTTAAAAAAGAGAGAACACACACTTGCACACACCTACACACTTGTCTGAATCTTGAGTACCAATAAAAAGTCAAGTGGTTAAAACAACAAACAGCTGCAGAGAACATCTCATAGCTGAGATAAAGAACAGAGCTGTACTAACTCTCAGAAAGTGACTGCTACAGGAGCTGCTACCAAAGGAAAGGTGGTATGAGAACAGAACACAGAAACAGTGAAAGCTAGATCAGTCTGGAAAATCGTGTCAGAATGAAGCTCCTTTGCTTGGGGCACAAAGCCTCTCTGAAATCAGTTCCACCCTGACAAAAGAGGGAACATCATGTGGAGAAAACCAAGAGAGGAAGATGCCAAGGAGAGGAGCAGCATGCAGTGAGGACAGAGGTGTAACTCACCAACTTGATCAGGCAATTGTGTGAATTCAGGTCTCTGTGAATGATGCACATGGAGTGCAAGTAAGCCTGGAACAGAAGGAGAACAGCTGGTGTTAGGGATTCCCAGTTCAGCATTTACAGCCTCAACAACCCAATTCCAATAGTCAGGCAGTGTCTACAGCCCCTCATACACCACCCTGCTGAAGCCACTAACCCCAACCCCAGAGTTTGCTCTGTGATGAAGCGACAGTCCAACTCACCATTCCAGAGGCAATTCCTTTGGCAAAGCTGACCTTCTGCTGCCAGGGAAATGGGTCCTGAAAGACAAATCCTCAATGGTCAGGGACTATCTTACCAGCCAGCTGGTGACAGCAGTTCCTTCACAACAGGGACTCTTACAGCAGTCAGAGACACATGATACAGCCTCAAGCTCACCCACAGCTAAGAAGCAGCTTTACCACACAGCTCCAAAGAAGACTAACAACGAGTACATAAGGCTGGTACAACCACCAACACAGTCAGGCTCACTGAGTACAGGTCTCCCAGGTGTCCATACTCACTGCATTGCGGAGGAAGTCCTTCAGCGTGCCCCCCTCAATGTACTCGGTGAGGAGATTTAGCTTCTTGTCCTTGTACAACACACCAATGAACTTCAGCACATTGGGGTGGTCCAGGCTGCGCATCACTTTCACCTGCAAGCAGAGACATCCCACCCCAAAAAGTGAATGGAACAAGTCCTGACAGATCCATTCTGTGGTGAAAAGCACTCCAGGTACTCAAAGTTCTGTTCTGGGGTCACAGAGAACACTCAAACCCCAACCTTAAGGCAGTCAATTAACTGTTGTCCCTTCATTTTCATGTTGTGCAATTAACCTGATCTTAGTCTTTAAGGAGAGCACCCTTGAGTTTGGCTACCTTTTCAGAGTGAGAAGCTCTCCAGGGCAGCTATTGAGTCTGTGCTGTATGTGTCAGGGCCACAACAGCAGTGTCAGGTGTTTAGGGAGCTGCCTTTAAGCTAAATCTGACTTTGAAAAACATGGTAAGCAGCCACCAAGAAAACAGTTTTGCTTAAATACAGCGTGAGTCTTAAATATCTTACAGATATTGGTCCTCATCCTTTGTACTTATGCACAAGGCTCAAGGGATAAATCCTTTATGTACTGCACGGATCAATTTATCTCAGACTGAGGCTGCTCTTGTCACTGAAAAATTAATGAACTGAAGCTGAAGCAATGTCTGTTGCCCAGTGTGAGTCACACTTCACTGTAGCAAACATTCAGCTCATGTCAGCTTTTCTCTATGCAGTGTCTCCCTCCTCAGCACCCTCATTCCTGCCAGGTTGCTGGCAGGATCTCTCCCTCTCTGGAGAAGATGGGAGAGAGTTCCACCACACTATCGGCTCAGAAGCTTTTTGAACTCTGCTCGTACCTCTGTCAAGAAAGTCTTCTGTGTTTCCTCATCACAGCGAATCAGCTCCTTCATCACCATCACCTTTCCTGTTGCTTTGTGAGTCACCTGGTGGAAACAAAACCCACAACTACAGGTAAGGTTCAAGAACACACAGCTCCAATGCTCCTGCTACTCTTTGGGAAAAGTGTCACATTCCCCTCCTTTCAGAGAAGAACAGAGATGGGAGGAAATTCAGAGCCCCGGGATCTGCCAAAAACCACAAGAAACTTCTCCTTTCGGGATTCACCAAAGATGCTGTATGTGAAACAGAAACTACTTAAAGCTGACAGAGGATCATGCCAAGACCCAGAGCTGAAGGCTCCATTTTGGGTAGCACAGGGCTGAGCATGCACACAGGCTGCCAAAGCCTCCGAAGGCACCAGTTCCACACTGGTGCACACCTCAAAGTTCCCTTATGGAATGCATTTGCCCAGCAAGGATGCTCACATTTTGTACACAGGCTTTACCAACTACATTCTGTATCAGCAAAGAAATCAATGTTCACTTGCATCAGAAACCAAACCAAACAACCCAAAACTACATTATAAATGCTTTGGTTTTATAGGGAATCTGAATCTCATCCACATGCAAGTGGAACTGGAGTGCACAGGCTGTTCAGTTAAGGCAGGAAGAAGTTAATTTTACCTTGCTCCTTTCGAGCAGTGTGTTTCAACCTGCAAGGAATGTCCTAGAACAGTGGAAAACACTGAGAAATCCATCATAATAATAAGGTAATAAATTTCCTGGCTCTTGACATGGAAAGCATTTCCAGTTCCTCAAGAACTGTTTGCCTGTCTCCAACTAGTTCCTGGCATTTTGCTGTGTTATGGAGGTTTTTTGTAACCAGCTCAGGCTTGCCTTCATGGGGTGCAGGAGTGAGTAGAAAGGGTCCAAATTCCTATGAGCACGTTTTCCCTCTTCGTTTGCTTAACTTGGACAGCTCTGGCTCCCTAAGATCTCCAGGGAACTAAACAACCACCTTGCCTCTCAGATCAGAAGAGAATTATGTGACCAGATGCAGTACTTGCTGCATCACACCCAGTCAATCTGAAGCTTAAAAAACATGTCACTTTTTTGCCTCCTACCTATTAAAAAAAAATATCCTTCAGAAAACGTCTACAACTGAAATCCAGAACACAAGACCCATAGTATTTAGTTATAGTATTTAGGAAGCTTATGAGTTCTTGCAAACACTGTGACACACTATTTTTGTTTGGAGCCATGGACATAACAAAGCTGGACATAGGTGGAATGTGAGTGCATGGAATAACACAACAGAAGCAAGAATACAATATTCTTCTGCTCCCATCTGAAATCAAGCATCCATACACAAGTAATGAGCCAGGGAACACTGCATGTTTCAGCCAGGGATATGAAAGCCAGGGACATCTAATACCCAATGATAAAGGGAAGTGAAGAGACAAAGGCAAGGCTAAGTGGAATTCTTATGCTGACATACCAGCAAAACTGAAACAAGTGTCACATGGAAGTCCAAGGGGGCAAATTTAACTCCCAGAGCATGCACCGGAACAGGCCATGGGGTAATCTGAGCAGAAATGAAACACCTTTGTGCCAGTAACTGCTGGGACACAGATGACAAAAGCATGCAACAGAGCGAAGGTTCCACTTACCTGCACCTGTTATTTCTCTATGAGCAGAGGAGAAGAGAAATATGCTCATTAGTATGGATCAAGCATTGGGTTTGTAGTGCTGGCTCATCACCTCCCGTGGAAGCATGAGATGAACATGGTGGCTGGACACCTCAAGTTTATACCAGTGTAAGGGAAGAAGTCCCATCCTATGGTGAGTGCAATCTGAGTACTGAGGAGCTCACAGCACCCTAACAAGGCAGAGGAAGCTGCCCCCTGATGCTGTCAGGAATGTTGAGATAGGAACTGCTGGAGTACCCTCAGTCAAGATCAGAGAGCTTAAACACAAGAGAAGTGCTATTGATTGATATTTTAACTGTGAGAGTCATACAAGACCTGACCACTACCCCCACACTGACTAGCCATTTAGGCTGTGCCAGGGGTTCAGACTTGGTCATTACATCAGCCTAGCAAGCCCCCAAACATGCCACACTAAGGGTGGGTAAGAAATGCTGTGCTGAATGCACCTCATCATAAGAAAAATGCTTGTAAGAGGAAAGTGTAGCCTGTTCCCTGTTCTCCCCACCTCACCCAGGAGGTTGCTGTGACAGGCACTCTGGAGTGCTAAATCTGACTCAGGAGATGAACATGTATGGCCAAGGTTGACATTCAAAGGGAACAAAGTCAAAATCATCAGCAGAGACACTCATGGTCAGGGAATGAAACAGAACGGACCTCAGAGCAAACCAGGGAAGATCACTACTGGCAAGGCAAAACCACCAAGACTATGGTGAAGGATCCCAAGACAGGCAGACATTGCTGTACTCAGAATAACTGATGAATGTTTGAGGAACTCCCTCACCTTGATCGCTTGTCCAAAAAATCCTTTTCCTAGAACTTCTCCATGAATCAGGTCACAGGGCCGGAAGATTTGCTGGGAGCAGCTGGAAGAGGAGCGCAGGGATTCAGAACGACTGATGTCACGGCTCAGAAGGAGCGGTTCCTTTGGAGAGCTGGGGCCAGGAGACTTAGAAATGCTGTTACTTCGCCTGGAAAACAAGGATGACAGGAAGATCAGGGAAGCTGCTGGGAAACTTTTGGTCCAGCATACCCCATCATTCGCTGCTATGGGAGCAGTTTCTAATGTGGTCCAGTGCTTTTACTATCTCCAAAGCCAGATGCTCTCCCTGCACTGTGGAAGCTCCTTAAGAATTCAGAGCAGCAACAATGACATCTCCTGCACAGGCAGTCTGAGGTGGAGCTCTGAAAACAAGGGGGGGAAGCTGTGAAGTCACATTACTTGATATCTCTGAACAAAGTACTGGTAAATTACTAAATAAGCAACTGAGTGTTCCACTCTTAGAAAGAACTTTTTCCCAAGTCCTAGGTCTCACCCAGATTCCCCTTAAGGACATGTTCTTCCCCAGTCATTTAAGGCTGGTGAAAACCTGACCTTTAGATTTTCTAACACTGAAACTTAGTAGCTTTTCTCTGTTAACAGTCGAGCTCCTTATTTTTATTAAGGAAAGTTTGCCATCCTGAAAGGGAATAGAGAAAGAGTATACATAAATAGCAGAATGCAAAGCTCTCCATGATTTCTCCAATGGTTTACACCACGGCTCACATCAGAGATAAGCCCTGTCCCCACAGTCATTGTGATCGCAAGGCCTAAGCTGCCCAGCCAAGGAGCACAGGGCAAAGGCAAGATAGGTCAGAGGCAGTGCTTCCAAGTCTTTACCTGAGGGAGCGCCGTCGGAGTGTTCCTTCCAGGTTCTCCTTGATGTCCAGTGGAGAGAGGGAGCGTGGGGAGATGGGTGTCTTTATGTGGGTGGGAAGACGGGAGTCCAAACGAAGCCTGTCCAAGCGCTGCGAGACAGGGTCATGCTCTATCAGCAGCTGAAGGGTCTGGCTTGTCTTGCGAATCAATTCCTCCACCTGAAATCAAACCAAAGGGCAGAACAGCAGCAGGCAGGAGGAATACAAATGACAGGAGATAGAGGAGGAGACACAGGGAATGCCCCTCAGGAATCAGAGGAGAGAGTTCAGTGAGATCACTCCATAGTTGTGGTTTAGTTGTGTGCACCACAACTGTCTAGCAGACAAATCAAGCTGGCAACACAGAAGTTCCTGATGCTATCCAATACTTCTTTGTGGTCAGCTACAAGTAACCTATATAAAAAAGATGTGGACAAGCTGGGGAAGGTCCAGAGATGGGCCACAATGATGACTGAAGGCTGTGAAGCTGCCACGTGAGGAAAGGCTGAGAGGACCGGATCTGTTCAGCCTTGACAAAAGAAGGTTTAGGGGAGACCTTATCACCATGTTCCAGTATTTAAAGAGTGGCTACAAAGAAGATGGAGACTCCCTTTTTACAAGGAGTTACATGGAAAATACAAGTGGTAACGGGTACAAATTAATCCTGGAAAGATTCCAGGTAGACACAAAGACAGTTTTTTACAAAGATCAGCCAGCCCTTGGAATAATCTCTCCAGTAAAGCGGTAGATTCCCCAACACTGGACACATTTATGTTTCAGCTGGACATAGTGCTCTAGATAGTGCTTTTGCCAAGAAAGATTGGACCAAATGATCCTTGAGGTGCTTTCCAGTCTGGTATTTTATGACTCTATTAAATACTTTTCTTTTTCTGACAAGTGTTCAAAAACTACACAAGTTTCCACCTTGAACAGTGCTGCAAAAAACAGCTTTGCAAAAGCTACACATAGATGTATCTGAGAGATGCCTTGCGCTCCTCATGTTCTCTTCAGCACCAACAGTAAATAAAACCCTTGGGAAGTGAAGGTAACGGTGCCCCCCCTTACACTCTTGCAGCATCACCTGATATCTCTAGAAAGCATCTACTTGTAAATACAGACAGCAAATATGTATTTTGCAATGAGAAACATACCTAGGATCAGCTGGGCCCCTGTCTATTAGCAGTGCCCCTAAAAAGATCAGAACTGTGCACTTCATCAGCAGTACATGGTAAAGTCTCCACAGCCTCCCCGTCCTCTGTCACAGCCCTAGACTTTTCCTATTACCTCCCTTCACGTTTGAATGCCACAAAATCAGGACTGAATCCTAATTGCATTTCCATCTGTTACATTTTCCTCTCCAGCTGGAAGGCAAAGCTTGTCTTCATGTTGATTCCTACTGTCAGCATGAGTACTAGCAGTGTACACACACTTTTTGTAGGGTGGGAGAACAGTATCAGGAAAGAGAAAAGATGTAGGAAGGTGGAGGAGAAGGAGGCTTCAGAATAGAACTCTACCCACCTCCTCCACCTGTAACGTACGAATAGGGGCTCCATTGATCTCCAGGATACGATCTGCAGGGTGGATGGCGTTTCGGACATCTGGGCTGATGTGCATCCTGTTAACTCTAAATATGGGAATTACAGTCTGTATGTGAAGTCAGTTTAGCCAAAATTATCAAAAATATGCTCCCCTTCATATTGATATTTTGAAATAAAACAGTGCTAATCTACCGACACGGGGAGCTACCATTAGACCAAGTGCTTAGGTCTGAGCTGGTTTGGAGAGAGCTCTTAATATCACCAGTGGTAAAATTGATAGTTCAAATGTTTTGTGTTCACTGAAGGAGACAGCACTGAGAGATACAATTATCAGTTAAGGCTGTCACAAGACTGAAATGAAGACCAAACACAGATGACTATTAGCCAACATACATGTAATGTATGCTGTAATGCCAAGATTCCTTCAGGACAACAGTGCTGCAGGATTTTTACCAGCTCCCTCTGCACAGACATGTATATTGCACACAATCTGGTCATACTCACTCTTTCACCTGGACACCAGTGGCATAGCTGGAGCAGCCACCTTCAACAGACACAGAGAACCCCCTCTTGCCATCCGTGGCTGCTGGCATGGAGATGAGGGTCAGTGTATAAGGCAGCTGCTCACGCAGAGACTCAGTGGAGTGTTTTTCTATCATTGGTGTCAGCACAATCTGGTTATGGCATTTTCCACTGGAAGAAGTGAAGAAAGTCATTACGGCAATGTGCCACCCCTCCCTGCCAAACTCACATGTCTGAGTTCTCTCACTGACCACAAGTCACAGGTTTAGTGTTCACACCACTACTTCTTCCCTCCCTCAAAGGCAGCTTCCTGGCATTCCTTAGAGTAGCATTCAGCTGAACCACTCTGAGCCAGCTGCACGGGGCTCGCACTCAGCAGGGAGCAGTGGCAGCGTTCAGCTCCTCTTACCAGTAGAGAGTAGAATGTTGCACCAGTGCATAAGTGTCCCCATCTTCGATGATCACTTTGCAGCTCATACAAGCAAAGCACTCGGGGTGATACTTGTATTCGCCAGCCACCTACAGACAGAAAAGGGAGTAGCTTAGGAGGGCCAAACCCCATCAGCAGATGCAGCTCCTGCTTTCCTCTCCAATTAACACGTTCATTCACATCTCTAAGGCAAGTGGCAGTTTTTTACTGGAGAGTTATATTAGTCCATTCTGTCTTTCCTGAATCCCATCACTGGCACCTTGTTTGCAGAACTCCAAAACAAACACACCAACAAGCCAAGCAAAGCTTGTGTCCCAGGAACCTCTGCTACATTTGGCAGCTGCTCAACTACCAAAAATAGTTGATAGTCTGCTTCAGACTAGTAAACAAGGTATTAAACCTTCCTGCTCAGTTGCTCTTGGCAAGATAACTAATGTTACACCTGAATTAATAAAGCTGAAAGGGCTTTTTTTTTGGCAGACAGGCAATGCACAAATTCAGATATTTAACCAGCCAGCTGACAGAAAAAAAGTGCGAACTGAGACAAAAAATACTTTTAAAGAATATTTTTATTAATTGGTCTGTTTTTGTATTTTCCTTATGAGAACTTCCTTTAGTGACAGTATTATTCAAAGACTTTTGCAGGCAATGAGAAACTGTCTGCACATTTCTCAGTACTTCCTTTTGAGTTAGCAATCACATTACTGAGTACCATCCTCCTTTTTATTTAGGCTCTAGAAAAATAATGGTTATGTTTCATTCTTGGCAGTTTTAAAGTTTAAATATTTGCAAGGTTGTGGCAGGAGGGGAACATTTAGGTGAGCCCATATTGCGCAGGCAGAGTACAATGCATCAAAGCAGTTGGGGCTAACACTGCTTCAAGACACTGTCAGCCTGAAAAAGCACTCTGGCCACAACCCAGGTGGGACTTGGATGGTGACCTTCCCAAAGCCAGAACATAGTTTATCCTGAGCCGAGAGCTTTGACTCCACAGAAAACCACCCCGTGGAGACACTGAGGCACTGTGCTACAGAAACTGAACAGATGTCCCCTGAATCACCTTTCTACTTTTCAGGTCTGTAACTTTTCAGCACCTTATTTGCTCATATGCTTCAGAACCTCACATCTCCCTCCTTTAACAGCTACCCCCATTCAAAATTAATCTTTACGTAGAAGATGAACACACAATCTTCATTTCTAATCTGAGATTAGAGTAACAAGGAGATTATTATCCTCAGTTTATTTGGTTATCTGAATACCTAAGACAACTCCCAAGTAAGTTTGAGGAGTTGGAGGCAGGCATGTCCTGCCTCCAAGAAAGAGTCCCTCAAAGTCCTTACCATCACAGGTCCAGTCATCAACAGAGAGCAGCCATGGCAAGATTCCCCAAACTTCCCCCAGTAGTCTTTGTGACAGTACAGCTTCCCATCTTTCTCATAGTACCAGTTAGTGAGGGGATCCTGGCATTCAGAGCACCTTGAAGGAAACAAAGGAACAAAGTTCCAGTTGGCAACAAGTCACAAATCAGTGGTCCTTTCCTGCATGGAGAACACAGACATTCAGCAGCAGCTCATCACCAGGTAGGTCTGCCAGTTATGGATATACTAAACCCTTTCACCTTCCCAATGCTCTTTGAACTGAAAATTAGAACCAAACTCAAGGTTTGTAAGGAGAGGTGGAATCAACCAATACAAAGAAAAAGAAGCTTCCTAAGTTTAAAACAAATCCCACACATTGAAACACATAGTAGGTTTATAAATTCTGCTTTGTAAATTTTGCTCCTCTGCTTTCTCCCTCTTTCTAGATGCAAATTTCCAGCTGCAGAGCTGCCCAGCACAGAGAGAGCTCTGCTCCATTTCTACTTAAGTGTTTCTGTAGCATCACCTGTCTTGTGCCAGGGCACCTGCCTCCTCAGCCAGTTTAGGAAGCAGGACAGAGAGGCAGGATCCACTTCCCTTTGAAATGCAAAGCCAGTTTTGCACCAACCTTTCTGGAAAGCTTTTCTATTGTTCTGTAAGCAGACCTCTCTCAGAAGGTAAACTGCAGTACTATGCATTTGAGGGAGAGTTTTCAAAGCAATTCATCCCCTGAGCTCCATATACTTACTGCATCCACCAATTAACTGTGATGAAAAGTCCATCTCTCTCAGCCAATTGTTCTCCCTTCTGCTGGTGACAGTGCATGAGAAAATGAACACCACAAGCAACCCACCAAAAAAACCCTAAATAAAATGAATTCTCTGATTTCGTGAAGAGAATCCCCAAATCCTTCACATATCTGTCAGCCCCTATTTCAACAAGCAACCATTATTAATCCTCTATTAACATCCTTTCAAGAAACAAACCTCTCCCCTCCTCCCCCCAGCAAAAAAAAAAAAAAATTCAAGGAAAAAAAATGCAGCAATGCTACTGCAGATACCTTCGAGCAAATCACAAGCAGAACCCAGGTTTGCTGAATACAAAATAATCCTGCCTCAGCAAGATGCACTGGGCAAGAGAGTTTAACTACAGCAGCATGGAGGTCTAACTTACTGGAGAGATAAGGCACAGACAGCAGTTGCATCACTAAGGATTATTCCATTAGCCCTGGGCATCATGTTCTCACACTTTAAAAGGAAAATAAGTCTGGCACTGGCCATTTCTGAGTGCAGAATCCAAAGCAGGTTAGTCACCAATAACTGGTCCAAAGAAACACCTTGAGGATCAATGCCGTCATCAGCATGATGTTTTCCCATATATGGGAAGACGAGTTTCTTTTGCCTCGTACCCCAACACCTGTCTCAGTTACTACACTGGGGGGGGGGGAGCAGGAAACCCCTGCAGTGGGATGGGGGTTCAGGTGGGTGTCCCTCCAGACAGCCGGTCTCCCTCAGCACCCAGTATGCTGGAGTCTGCTGGTGGCACTGGAGGAGCACTTTTTACATGCTCCCAGGGCTAAGATGAGAGTTACAGTTGACTTCATCTCTCACAAGCTTTCTGAAAGCTTATTTGTGCCAAAGATATTCCTTGTAAACTCCACCAGCTTGTAATGAGAGTGATGATATGTGAATCTGGTCATACTCCAATACGGAGGGAGTTATTTGCTCCATCTCAAAAGACTGCAAGGCAACAAGGTAAAGCTCCTCGTAAGCAGCCTTTGGCTTTAGGGAAAAACGCACTTCAAGGAGTATTCAGTGCTGTACCCTCCCCTCAGGAAGATTGCTCCTTAAAATGTATTTGGCTTTTGTAGTGTTTGTTCTTCCAGCTGAGGAGCATCAAATTCTGTCCCCCCTCCAAAAGATGGGAAAGAACGCCAGCATATGCAACAGGCCCTGCCAATTTTGTGTGAAGCATAGGGAGTAGTAATTTAAGATTGCTGCACATGGTTCCTACATCACTACAGTCCCAGCCTGGGGGCACTGTCATGGTTACACCCTGCTCCTGGTATGCAAGAGACCCAGAGGGCATCCCAGTGCATTCTGCCTTCAACCACTGGCCTTTGGCTTCCATTTGCAGTAAATACCCCGTGCTGAATGAGCAAGTAGGTGAGTGGGAGGGAAAAAAGAACAAGTGGAGACTAACAGCAAAGATTTCTATCATTTTGTGGCAGGAATATCTGGCTAAGCACCCGGCAAATCAGATCCCTCAGACTTATCCAACTCCTCCATGCATGCCTATACCAGTGTGTGTGCTCCAGGAGTGATTACATCTTCAAACAGGGAGCTGTGACCAGACCTGCACTTGGGATGCAGACAGCAGTGCTGGAGACTGCTTCACCGGGACTTCAGGACTTGACTTTCTGTCTGTGCTCTCTCCAAGCAAGTGGGTCACTTATTTGTTTTTAAGCACATTACCTTCCTGTCCTCACCCCTCTTCAATTTCACCTTCAACCACTTCCTTTTTCTCCCTAAGTAAACGTAAAATTTCTGCAAAAGCAATACAAACAGCAATTCTGTTTAGGTGGGCTCCGTGGGATCAAGTGCATTTGTCTTCCTTTTACCCTTCCTCTAGTACTAAATGGTTTGATTCAACCTTAGAGCACTTAGTTAAGTTTGCTTCCATCCAGAAGTAAGCACTGGTATCTAATTTGGAATACACCCACAGCAAAATGAAGGTGAGGAGGTGGAGTCAGTTCTCTGCTATGTAATTAAACAAATCTGGGCAGGACAATTTTGCAGCTTAAGGCTCAGAACCCCACCCTGGGCAATGAGGCAACAGGAACAGAGCAAGCAGCCCTGGAGAGGCTGGATGCTGGGAATGGGTCTAACTGGCTGCTTCACTGCCAGGAACAGGACATGGCTGCAGCCCATGCTGCCAAACAGCACCTTTACTTACTTACCATGCATTCTGTAACCTTGAAAAGGCTTTAGATTTGACAGGCATGGGAAACTGGCTGACAGCACACAGGTATGGCTTCAGTGCCTTCACCAAATGATAAAAGCATCATGTGATTGTTCCACAAGGCTCTCATTGAAGAGATATGTCAGAATTTTATCCCAGAAGATACAAGAGTTGCTGTTTCTTCCTCTCCCGCCTCATTGGAGCTGTGCCATTGCACCAAGGCTCACATCAGCTGAGACAGGAATGCAATTACTGCTACAAGTATTAAGGAAGCTAACCTTTGCCAGTCACCACAACCAAAAGAAAGGAGTATGCCATGCTCCTCTATCTTTTATAGATTAGAAACCACTAATCTTCTCCTAGATTATTCTTATTACAGAATAGCAAACCATGGTAATCAAGTTTCACGGAGGACTGGTAACAGCCATACCTGAGGTGCTTCCTCTTGCTGCCCAGCCACCATTTTCAGAGCTGCAGAACCCTACTCTGATTATACAGACCAGACATTATGATTCTTCACTTCCCAGCTTTGGATGTACAGAATAAATTAATCTGCCTCCCACAGCCATCCTCCAGGAACCGCAGGCAGCATCTGGGTGCAGAGTTCAGCCCTGATGCTCTGCAGCACAGCAAGTGCAGAAAGCTCACAAATCACTGCTCCACAGACTCTTGGTTTTGTGGGGGGTGCTAGGAGGATCAGGTCACAACAGGTAACCAGCATGGTTTCAACTGATGTGGCATCTCTTTTACAGCTAAATGAAAGCCAATACCTTCATGGAAGCAAAGACTTCCCCAGTACTGAAGAGACAGATCCCTTTGAGAAGGGCTCATTAACCAAATGCCCCCCTCACACACACTGTCAGGCCAGATCAGTTTACGCTAGACAGGCTCAGGAGAGCCGTGGTTCCAATTCTGCAGGCAGGGCAGGGAGAGGACAGTCAGGCAGACAGAGAGCTGAAGAATAAAGCATTACCCCAGCCTGTAGCTAACCCAAAGGCTTACTCACCCGGGCTTAGCAGCAGTGTGTGCACTGGCTACGTAAGAGACACCAGACAAAGAAAAACAGACGCTAGAAAACAGACTACTAGAAAGTCAGAGTGTTTAAGCTCTGACTATGCAAAACCATTTCCACACATTCAGGAGAAGGTGTATCTATGGCTTAGCATAATATCCTACACATATTACAAATAACGAGTGTCTGCTCACTTTCTTTCTTCTGAAAGCAGCTGCTGTTTCACAAAGTTGCCTAAAGAAGCTCAGCAACTGTGCAGCAGTATTTACTCCCAACCTAGACTGTTTTACCAAAAGGCTTCTTACTCCCAAATCAGTACAAAAGTGTTTGCAGAATAGGATCAATAACAAGCAAATCCGAGCAGAGGGGATAGGAGGGAAACAATGAAAGTGCAAGCTCTGCCTTTCCCCATCCATCCACCTAATCAGCACATCAGTGTCAATCACCAGCCTGGCTGTGTTCAGCCCCACTGACTTTTCTCACTGTGGAGATGCAATGCAATCAAAGTGTTATTCTGGAACTATCGCCTTTCTCGATTCTCATTTGTTCAATTGGACCAAAACCGAATAAAAGTTGAATTAACCAAAACATCACAGCAATATCCTTTCCATGTAAGGAAAGTGTGTTGCTCACCCCTAATTACCTGCAAAGTACCTGGTTTCTTTTCTCAAACAGGATTATGTGCTGCCTCGCTGCAGATTACATCACCCTCCTGAACTCCCACAGCAGCACCTCACCTCACCCAGACACAAGGAGCTTTGGAAGAGACGCAGTAGCAGCCACATTAATCTCATTCCTCTGCTGGTGAGCAAAGCACAGGGGTACAGGGTACAGAGGCACATCTAGCGCTCTCTGGAAGGGAGCCTGCCTGGCTATGCCCACGTTGGAGCTGTTCCCTCAAACCAGGGAGCTAGGAAGGGACTGACAATAGGAATCTTCCCTGTCACCTCCTCAAAGCAATATGGGATCCCACTTTGAGGCCGGCTGTTTCCGGCACACGAGCACAGGACCTCATTCTTCCAGCCTCATACACTGACTGCTTAGGATGGCATCACAGGGGGGAAACCACACTTTGGAGGCCCACTGCTAATCCTGTGCAAGACTTACCGAAAGGGATCCTTGGGAGCGAAGTAAGCTGGAGCAGACAAGTAACTTCCCATCTTCAACACTGGATAAACTGGATCAGCCACAAACTTGTCCAACTGCCTCTGAACAGCTCTGTTCTGCCAACATGGCAGCAGCCAGTACTCATTTACTCTTGCGCTGATTCAGATACTTCCACCTCCCTTTGAAGCTGCCCAAGGAATGCCAGGTCTCTTGGCTGCTCATTCCTTTTCAGATTTTTCCTGGCTCCCATTGCTATAATCATCTTCTCCTGTGCACAGCAGCAGCACCTCGGGAAGGACAGAATCACTGCTAACCGGGCTAGTGGGACATGCTGCTGCAGTAGTTTTGCGAGCTCTGCTGCCTGCTAACTACTGGCAAGTTTTCCCTTCTCTGGTTCCACCCAAGGGTGGGAGGGGAGGAGGAGCCATGGCAGGCAGACAGCGGCAGCTCCAGAGCCTCAACAGGCTCTTGCTCCTTCACAGGGTTGGAACTCTGACCCAAAGAGGGGCTGCGTACTTAGTGCTGAAAGAGAGCAGCTTTGGCCAAAGAACACAAGCACACACACACGTGAAACTCGTCTTTGCAGCAGCCGCACGTTCTAGTGGAGAAGTCAAAGACGGCAACGAGACACATCTCCAAATATATCAAATTAACTATATACATTCCTAAACCCTTCACAGTGAGTGGGGTTATCCTGCCTTTACAGCACCTACAATCCGTTCACCTTGCTGCAGGAGGTAACTCACAGTGTGTTTTACCCATGGAAAAACTGCTTTCTTTCCAATACTGTTTTAAGAGATCATTACAATCCTTTAACTGAATCATCATCTCCTGAATGGAAGCTGAGAGGTATATATCAGCATGGAGTACTCTCTCCTGCTCACAGCACATGCAGTTGTATCATTGTGCTTGTCTGAAGCCAAGCACAATCTCTAGTGACCTAATCAGCTAAAGCTGCTCACAAGACACTCAAAAATGCAACAAACATATGCTGCTGCACCGAGTCCGCCCATTTTTGTACAGTCAGCAAAGGCTGGCATGCCTGAACACAGCCTGGAAACCATGCTCTGTTCCAGAGGCAAGAGCAGTCAAATGTGCTTTTCCTGGAGATGCTCGTCTCAGCTGGCACACTGTTCCAGGGACGCTTGGGGCTGGAACAAGGCAGTCTTGGCTGCAGATTTGACAGCTGCTGCTCGCTGTTGAAGTATGCAGAAACCTAGGCAGCTTTTAGTGTTCTTTTTTTTCTCCTTTTTTAAACTTTTTAAATTTTAATTTAATTTTTAATAAGAAGGCATCTTTCTGAAGGGAAAAAAAAAATCTCCATTTTCCCCATTCAGTGTAGGTAAGCCTGGCTGTAAAAGTGCAGTGAAGCCTAGTGCTGCAGAGCCTGATGTGCTTGTCAGTTCCAGCACGGGTCTAATTCCTTCTGACATTTCACACAGCTCTACTGGAAGCAGCAACACGGTGAGTCTGTGTCTAGGAATGCGCTCTGGTCTCCCACATTCTCTGTTTCGTGCTGAAAAGGGGCCAGGTCTCGCAATCCTGCACTTCCCTGGCTATCAGCACCTCCCCACCACATACACACCTCCCGTGCAGCCCGAGCCCCTCCCGCCTCTATCACCTACACACAAAAGCCTTTCCCCGCAATTCTGCTGCTATGGGCTGAACGCCCTCCGAGGGGCATTCCATGTGACCTCATAAATCCCAACTCTTCAGACAAAACCTTTGAAGATTTGATCCACAGATGTGATAAGCAGCCAGCTAGTCTGTGAATGAAGCCAGCAGATAAAGCCTAACTTCAAAGTCATAAAAACCACCCAGACAGCTAAGCAACTAGGAAAGGATTTTAAGACTTCCTTAAAGCCAAAGGACACATAGTCAAATGCCTATTTAAACAGGAAACTTCTTATCAAAATGATTTTACTTCTGCAGCAAGACCAGCCAGTAAATTACTTTTGGCTACACAGAAATGTCTTGTTACTTCTTGCTTTTTCTGTTGTCTCTATGACCTATTTGAGAACACACTGTCTCTGATAAAAGGGGTCTGGAAAAGGTGTTAATGTGTTCATACATTCCAGATCTGAATTCCTGCCAGAATGACTGTACTTCAAAAATGCTGATAAACAGGTGTGTGTAGGGGGGACCTTTTGTAATTTTACTGATACCATCTCTGGGGGCCAAAATGCATAGGAGCAAATTTCTTTTTCACGAAGTAAAGTCAGACATCAGCATCTTCTCTCTTGCAAATGCTGGCATCATTTCCACTACAAACAAGTAGTCATCACGGGGAGAGCTTTTTTCCTCGTTATGGTTTAGAATTGTGCAGTAACTTTTGCCAGGAAGACTGTAACTAACAAATGAAAAGAACACATGAAAAACCTTGACAACGACTTACATGATATTTATCACCGAGTCCCAGCCATTACAGATTTATCCCCACAGACATGCATCACACAGCTATTGTGATATTCCAGTGATTAATAGCTCAAGCCTTCTGGGCAGCCTCTCGACACTCTTTGCCACACATCTCGTGCTGCTCAGTAGCATATCTGCAGACAGATGTATTGCTCAGCACATCTGCCAGCCCTAAGATAATACAAACTTACCCTGGCACAAACAGACACTTCGATATGTGTGGGACTGAGGGAAGAGGAACTTCAGGCTTGGTGCCTGAAGAGTTTGCAGCAAGCCTTTCCTTTAGCATGGGCGCAGCTTGGAGGCATTCCAAATACTTCAGCGCAATCCCAACACCTCATTGTATTTCCAAGGCACTTAACGTGTAACACGTGCTTTGCTGCTGTTGAAAGACAGTCAGCTCCTGAAACCAACACCTTTTGGATCAGCACGTACCTCCGAGAGCTTTTGCACGTGGATCTTGAGTAAACTAAAACGAACAGTGAAGTGAAGCTCCATCACTGCATCTCACTTCTAAGCAGCAGCACAACTTCAGAACAACACCGTGATGCTCCTCAGTACCTCACATCACCAAGCCCATTAGGAAGGAGAATATTTATCTCCACCACACTCGCCTGATGGCTGCAGCCCTCCTGAATGTGTGCGGGCTGAGAAGCAAACCAAGGAACTTCAACCCACTGAAACTTCATAGGTTATATATGGTTTGAGATGCAGTGACTTCTGCTCTGTAAATGCAGCACATATGGCAGTAAGACTGGCACTTATACCACTGCACACTGCATCCTCGCTCCTCCTTAACATGCTGCTTTGGTCTGTGAAGACCAGGAACTCCTCAGGAAAGGATCCTGTCTCAGTCCTTCGAAAGCCTACCACATTCTGGGCTGCGTGAGTAATTTTAATTACCTTGATATAATAATGCTTGATAACAGCGCCCCAAAGGACAAGCTGCCAATTCAACCAAAAGAAAGTTTGGACTGGAATGCCCCATTCTTCCTTAAATATAAAGGCTGGTCATTGATGCCCCGTATCTGATAGATTCCCCTGAGAAATGAGGCCACCTGCAAAGTGCTTCATTGTTCCTTTGAATTTGTAAGCTCTTGAACAGTCATAGTGATCTGTGTGCCAACTATTTCTCCCTGAATCTGATAGTGAGCTCCTGAATTTCAATGCTGAAGAAGACACCACCAAAGGAACATTCCCAAGAGTCTGCAGGATTAGTGAAGAGTTCTCACCTCTGAGGCCCCTATCATTAGCTTTCTACAACTGCCAGAAACTGGAGAAGACAGGGAAGAGGAGATATTTGTCTTCCCGTTTCTACCTTAATTCAGCTGCCTTTTATTACTACTGATCTTTCCCCTGCTCTCAAACTCAGCTGCTGTGTGTATAAACCTGCCTTGTGCTCACAGGTGAAAAGCTGAAGGAAAATTCAAAGCACCAAACATCCCCACAATTTAAATTCCTCCTAATACACATCTTTGCTTACATCTTCATTTGTCCACATTTGTGCTTCAGATTTTGTTCATCCATTTGTCCTTTGGGGACGGAGCTGCTTTTGGAAAATGAAGGCCTGTACCAAAGAGTTTAAACCAACAGAAGTGATCTAAAGTCTAGAAAATACAGTCTGGAGAAAAGGCTAAGTCCGCTAAGTCTAAGGTTTCTGCCATCTAGAAGGAACTGATGGGAGACACAATCTGCTTTCTGACAGGGGAAGGTCATGTGGATAACAGAAGTGGGGAGAAAGCCTGTTTCTCATGACCATGGCTAGAAGAAATGGATTTAAATTGCAACACAGGATTTCTGAAGATAGTAGACAGAAGGTTCTAACCCTGAGTATAATGAAGTGCTAGTGGACAGTCTGGGAGACGAAAATCCTACAGTCACCGGAGTTTGTAAGGTGACCAATTTCTTGATCATCCCTAAGCCACAAAAATAACTTGCTTCAAATTTAAGTTGATAGTAGATATAATAAAAATGGAAAACAGATTTATAAAAATACTCTCAGAAATCATCTAGTTTATCCTGCACCCCCAGACCGGGTTTAATTATATATAGTCTTCATACAAGTTTGCCTGGCTTGTTTTCCCCTCCCCCCAAATGTAAAAAGAATCAAAGTGAATTACTAAGTTTTGCTGAGAAAAGAAATATTTCTGTAGCACACAAAATACGGCATTCAGTATAGAAAAAATCACATCTTTGTAAGACAATCAAATCACTAGAGCTGGGAAATTAGTAGTGGTTTTTTTCTGTTCAGTAGGCTGGAGCTTAGGGCACTCCCTTGATCCATGGATAGCTAATCCAGTGCTCTTCAAACTCCTGATGATTTTTCAGCTTTTAATTAACTGGTTTGGATATAAACTAAATGGTATATTTTAAAACTGTAAACTCACCAGCAATCCATCACCTTCTGCTACTTTTGAAGATTACTGTGAACATTTTTTGTGGCTTTGGCTTTTGGTTGAGATTTCTGCAGCAAGCCAGTGTTGCTTGGCTACTTCAATTACTACTAAATTAAATTAGGTTTATTTTATAGACCACAGTACTAGACATGCTCTGTTACTTCACGGTTAGGAAGGAACTGAGCCTCAGCTCTCTTCCTTCCTAAAAAGTGCTTAAGCACCCTGCTACAGTAGGAATTCCTGCCACCATTTCCAATTATTTACTTCCTGTGTATCCATTTTCCACCTGGATGTAGTCTACAGGCTTGATTTGAATTTGTGGTTTTCAAATAATCAAAACTGGATTCTTCTACAAATACCATGTCCTTAGGATAAAGCCATACTGCTGTGTCTGAGTCTTCTCATTCCATCCCACTCCAATTCAAATATGCAATATCCCTACAGAAAGTGGGGATTGTCTTTAATTTCATTTGTCATTAACTGCAGAAAAACAAAAACAACACAAAACACCAAAAATAAACACTGGTAATAATACTTTATTCAAATGCATAATTCAAGGCATTACCTTCTATTTTGCAAGATGGAAAAAAGTTGGACTGAAAACAATAGAAGCAGCAAGCTCTCGGTCAAAAAAATCTCTTCCAATAATCCCCTAAGGTAAAAGTGATCCAGAGCTAGGAAAAATGCACCTTTTCACTTCTGTCTTTCCCTTTCTGGGTGTAATGTTTGAAGTTCCGTGCAATGCAATTTCCAAATCCAGTCAAACTGTGAAAAGCAGTGACCTTTGAAAGCGTGTGCTGTCTCAACAGAACTCAGAGGCACAAAAGTACATTCAGAGTTCATTCACAACAGACACCGTGACAGAAACATCTAAGAAACTTCCTCAGCCAGATACAACCCATCAGATTCAAGCCTAAGGACCAGCTGGCCAAAGAATGGTTTAAAATATCTGAGATATAAGAACAGGGCTTTGCTCTTCCCTCAAGCCACAGCAGATAAAATGCAGATTTCAGAGACAAAGCTCCTATATACATGCAGTTGGAGGAAGGAGGGAAGTGACAAAAACTTAAATCCTCATGTACGTCAGCTCCTGCCTGCCGGTGCCAAGCCTGACCAAGAATAAACAGAGCTAACAAGCCTGGAGCAGTGCCAATCAGCATTAGAGAAATTATGTGCCAGGCCAGGGAGTCAGCTAATCCACAGAAAGACTGTAAAAAACACTCCACAAGAGCTGCTGGAACTCACAGCTACCAGCTGCCAAAGCCTCCTACCCATAGAGGCTTTTTAAAGTTTGGCTTTGGGATAGCAGGCACAAGACTGCTGCTCAGCATGGTTTAGGGACAGCAGAAGAAAAGGAGGAACACAGTGCAAACTGGAAACTTGTTTTCATGTACAGTCCTACCCTGGAACTAGGAAAAAGGGAAGGGCAGCTTCCTTTACTGTGGGTTCCAACTGTTCCCTGAACACAGCAGCCTCAGTGGGTGCTCGAGCTTGCCAAAAGCACAGAGCACAAAAGTGCATCAGCAAATGCAAAAAGCTACTACACAGCTCAAAGTAAAGTTGATGTCTTCACTTGTGTAAAACAAACCAGCCCAGAACCAACAACCAAACTTCCATTATACAATATAACCTGTGAAAACAAATTCTCTGTAAAGTGTTCCAAAGGCAGGATTTGCCTCCAGCTCAGTTGTTCCTCACCTCAATAGCCCCAATAGCAAGAAGCACCAAGACACTTGCAAATCAAGACCCACAAGAGAAATACATTCAGTGACAAGAGACAGACTTCCCAGCACACACAGCTTTGGGTTTGGCTACTGGTTCAGTCTAGGGAAGCTCAACAACAGGATACTAGACCTTCAGGGAGAAGAGAAAATCAGGACTAAGAAAAGCTGCTTCAGTATAGCTAAACATGAACACTAAAACCAATAGAAATCCAAAATACTGGGATTTGTCATGATATCAAACTGTAACTGTGATTATTAATGTGTCACTGTAACAGCATTATCTGAGTCAACTGAGCCTGCACTGCTTTAGCAGCATGAGATGCTTTCTTTTTTTAAAATACATCAATAATCACAATCCTCACTTCAACAAAGTTGGGGTATTTTGTTGGGGTTTTTTTTGTTCTTTAAACGAGGACAATAGATGCTTATTTTGGCACAGAAAACATTCCTCCAAAGCCACACTTTGGCTTCCTTTTCACCCATTTTCTTTGACAGTATCCAAAACACTAGCCTCCCTGCATTCAAGCCAACATAGAAGCCAGCAGAAGCTGCAGGTACTCAACCCCTCTCAAAAACACAGACCCCTTCAGAAACGTTGATTCTGGAGCATGAAAACTGGACTGAGTATTCATGGAACACCAAAAGGAGGCATCACTCCTACCACCAGGAAAAAGCATGGCAGACATCCCTTTTTGTCCTTGCTGACAGCAACATCATCCAACAGATTTCATAAGTTTGTGTGTCTTAAGAGTCTGCAAAGGAGAGAAAGCAAAAGGCAAGATCTCTCTCCCTGCCCTCCTCTCTATCAGCACCCTGATAACACCCTTGCAACTACCACATATGGAAAAAGCAACAGGCTGTGCAAATTGCCTGGGCACTACTTTGGAATGCTGCAGAAGACAAACATGCAACCCATGGCTTCTGCATCACCAGTAAATCAGAGCTTTTATTTGCATTTTATCTGTATCTTGTTTGCGTCAGCACAGCCACACTCAGCCAGGCAGTGTCAGCTGCTGTTGTCCCTGAGCTACGTCCACAAACAAGAGCTCAGAACAGGTCAGGCACAGAGATCACTGCAGGAATTCCCGTTCACGTTGGTACTTCACCACCAGGTCCCAACCAGTGGAACAACACAGAAGGGTTTAACAGGCTAAAGCTTTACCTACCGGAAACAGGAAATGTGCCAAGCTTCATTGACAGTCTTGTGGAGGCGCTGCCCAGCAGCAATGTTGTCCCCACATCCCAGACATCTCCAGACTTCTTCACCTGCATGCAGCAATAAGGTGACAAACAACAACCAGTTTATACCAGAGAAAACAAAGATTGTTACATCCTTCATAAAGAACAACCTTAAATTAAGCAACTGACAGGAAAGCCTTCCCACACAGAAAGCTACAGGCAGTCTGTAACCCCAGAGTGGAGATCCCAAATCAAACTCTGACATCTTATATTTTTTTTGTTTTTCTCCAGATGTGACATCTGCTCCTTCACATTTTGCAAAAGAAAGAAATATGACTTTTCACATAAAACAGCTCAGTTACAGCTCTGTCAGAGCAGAGATTTCAGGAAGGCAACACTGATCTAGTACAATAATTCCCACAGAGAACCACACTAGGCCAGGAAGCCACATTACTGCTTCCCCCACACCACTGACTCAGCACATAACGTTTGCTCTCATTTGTATAATTAACTGGATTTCCCAGAACTGAAAGAAAGGAAAGGCAAACTTTATTCAGCAGACAACAACTAGACTACCAGGAAGGAATTACACTCTTGAATGAATATTCCCGTAGAGACTGTACAGCCAACACCAGACTACTGTCAGACTTTGGAAGAGGGAGTGATGCTACTGGCCTATTGCCCTTTCAGAAAATACTTATAAGAGTTATAATAGAGCTATAATAGTTTCTGCTAGAACTGCCAGAAAGCCCCAGAGAGAGCTGGTTACTTAGATGCAAGCAAGCTAGGAAAACAGAATGAAAGCTTGTGCACAAAGAACATTTGGCACACAGATAAATGCTATCCAAAATCCCAAGGGCAATGCAGACATATTAAAGAGTCAAGAATCTTAGTTCAGCACAGGATGGCACAAGAAATGTGTCACAGAGCTGAGCAGATCTCAAACCTGTTTCTTCCTGCTACCAACAGTTTGCTTGCAGTAAGGTTGCATAAAGAAAAAGGTGCACTTAAGAGAAGGAAAACCACAAACCACGGACTTCCATTTTCCAAAGAACATTACAACTTGGTAGTTGCTTAGGCAAGTTAATACCACAGTTAAGTTCCTTGAAGCTACACAAAACAGAAGGCATCAGCCTTTCATGCACCTTTACCCCACTGTGTAGGTCAATGACAATGTTTAAAATTAACCAAGGTGAAGATCTTGCACTTTTTATATTAATAGCTATTTCAGGGAATAAAACGCTTGCTGCTCAGCCACAAGCACCACTGTCACCAGCAGACCAGCAGTACTCAGATAGGTCTCCACGCAAACTATAGGGCTCAAAGGGTTCCTTAAAATGTGACACAGTAGTGTAAGCTGCTGCTTTAGTTCCCAAGTGTGCATCAGCTCCACACTTGGAATACCTGCCTCTGTGCCCTCCTGCTAATCCAGAACACCAAGAACTCCACCTGAGCTCAGACCTGCATGGCAGAGTAAGGGTTAGGAGAACCTTGGAAAAACCTGACCCTACCTGTGTTGTTCTATAAAGCAAATGGCTTTTCAGCACACCAAACGGGCTTGGGAATAAAAGGCAAAGTTACGTGTGCCTGTGCCTCTGTGCACAGGCAGCCAATGCTCTCCTCTCCAAGGAGGGCAAGCCCTGCAAGTCAGCTGAACTTCTGAAATAGCTGCAGGCCAAAACTTTACACCTGCAAACCAAACATTCTGCAGCTCCATCCCCTCCCATTCAGTGTCACCAGCACAAGACACACGTGTCAAAATGGTCCGTGGATCCTCTTAAAGACATTTAAAGACTAATGACTACACCACAGCTGACTAAAAGCAACATTTTCCTCCCCAACCATCTTACAGAACATGGCCCATCAGCTCCCGAACTACACAAAGCAGTCACGCACCTACTCTCAGCTGTAGTGCTAAATCTATTTAAATGTACCCAGGAAGACTGATTAGCTCACGAACGGAAACGAACAGTCTCAATCCAACAAAAATTGCTTCAGTATGCAGGAGAAACGACGGAAATGAACAAAACAGAGCAGGAAATCGTGCGAAGGAAAAGCAAATGGACATAATCCATGTAACAGGTCTGTCGAGCTCCCCAGGACGGCCAGCGAGGAGCAGCCGCAGTGGCCCCGGCGGGCACCGGCCGAACCTCGGGGGCACCGCAGGACCTCGAGCAGGACAACGGGGACGGGCTGAGCGGCACCGGCGGGCCCCGCGGGCACCTGCGCTGCAGGACACCGTGCCGGCTGCGGCCGCCTCGGGGCGGGGCGCGCCTCATCACCCACCGCCCTCCCGCCAATCTCACTGCACGGCGGCCGCGGAGACCCGCCGGGAACCCCCCGGGCCGCGCGTCTGGCCGAGAACCGCCGATGCCACCCGCTGGAGGAAGCCGCGGGCCGGCTTCAGAACGCTCCCCAGCCAGGGGCTGACAACCGGCCGGGGCGCGGGCTCAGGAGGCAGCGGCCCCGTCGAGCCCCGCAGGGGCCGCCCCGCAACACCGCCGATGCACCGGCGGCCGCGTAAGGGCGGCGCGGCCGACGGGAGCCGCGGTCTCGCGTACACGCGGCCGCCCCGCGGTGGCGGAGGGCGGCTCCTCCCGCGGAGGCGCGGCTGGCGCGGCCCGAGCTCACCTGGCAGCGCCTCCATCCCGCGCCCGCCGCCCGCGCCCGCCCGACGCCAGCGGGTCCCGCCGCACCTGGGCCCGCCCCCCGTGGGCCCGCCCCGCCCCCTGCCCCGCCGCGGGCCAATCGGCGTCCTCCCCTCCGCGCGCCCGCCAATCCCCGCGCTGCCCCGCCCCGGGCGCCCCGCCCTTTCCGCGCCGGGGGCCAGTGGCAGCCGCGGCCCGGCCGCAGCCCCGCCCCGCACGTGCCCCGGGCAGGCCCCGCCGCCCCCGCTCCCGGCCCCGAGGCAGCGCGAAGGAACGGCGGCGCACTTCGGTCAATGTAAAACCATTTTTTAATTCTAAATCACTTTCACAACAGTGAAAATTAGTGAGGAGGAACGGTAACGCACTAGCCGAGCCGTCCGGGCCGTGTGCGGTCGGGTTGCGGGGCAGGGGTACATACAAAAGCACACCAGGGAAAGGGGGAACCAAGCGTTAACACTTTCAGACTGTTTCATCCTTGAATTGCTGGAAAATAAGAGCTCTCAGTCATGTTTCTGCAGCCTTCTCTAAATCCATTATCTCTCACTCATAGATGGAAACCCCCCCGCCCCCCGATCCATTAAAATTCTGTATTTTAAAATGTATTACTTAAATATGTTTCAATACCTCTTGAATCTATTGCAGTCACTTCTCTATCCTCTTTATGGGATAAAGGCTTCAAAGGGATACCCTCCTCCTCCCTGCATAACCTCTCAGCATCGAGTTTCTCCATACAAAAAGGGGAAGGAATCCATCCCTTACTATCACATGAACCTTCCCTTCCCATCAGCAGGTGGTGCTGACTGCGCAGGAGAGGAACCCAAAGCTGCGACATTGTAGAAAAACCAAAAACAGCCTTTCTCCTGAGAAGGGCCCCAGTTGCCAAGTTATGCACTTGAGAAGAACCCTATGCCAAAGTTCAGCTTCTCAGAAGTGTCCCACAACAAAAGTTGAAGCACCACCTCAACTATAAATAGTTGAGCAATATATTCTGTCAGATTATCATCGAGTCAGGTATAAATCTGATGTGACAAAACACTGCAGAAGCTTTGCAACATTCTACTTGCCAGATGGAATTTTGGAGGTAGGCAAGTTAAACGTCAATCATCCTCTGTCTTGACACTAAAAGTGAACATTTTATAATTACATAAATAAACTTCTACAGCAATTAATTAAAGGTGTCCTGCCCAGGAAACTCTTCCATACACTAAAAGACTCCAAACTATTGAAACAAAGTTTCTATTAATTGATTTGTTTGTCAGTCTTCTGTCTACTGCCAGGGAAGTAACAACATTCATCTTGCAGGAAATCATTAGGAGCGACCTGAATCAAAATAAACTAAAAACAGTAAGAAAAAAAAAAAAATGGAACTGCCCAGTCAGAGAAATACAAACTATTCATCTTGCTAGGGAATCTCTCATATCTGTTTCAAAGGAATCTACACAAATACATCAGCAGTACTCTTTAAAGCTGAATACCCAACAGGATTCCAAAGCGCCTACAGAGTGCTCACCTTCTGAAATATCCCCTCAGCACATTAATGGTTGTGGTCTCCTCCACACTTTAAATTAAAATCTTTGGTAGACATTGCAGAGACTCTTGCACTATAGCTGTTCTGCTGTGGCACAGGAGAAGATCTGTGTGCACCTGCAGAGAGAAGGTCTTCCAAATGTTTCCTACTGGGCATGTGTTGGCAAAGGCAGGATCTCATTTCTCCTCCTGTGTAATTTTACAGTATGACAAGTTTAACCTCAAAATTCATGTAAAGATGCCTTTTGTTCCTCTCCCCAGACGAGCTGATCTCAGATGTGTAATAGGATTTTATTTGGAGTACACAACCTTGTGTAGAAAGTCTCAAAGCCTTGGGAAGAATAAATGTTGCTACAGTGATGAGGTTGTGAGGGGATTATCCACGAATGCAGCCACAGGTGCTGCACAGAGCCTGGGAAGATAACACTGCTTGTCAGTGAGGAACTGGGCTGTGTCCAGCAGCCCCACCTGGCTCCACAGCCAGAGAATCTTCCACTGTCTGGCTCCAGCACGCACAAGCTTTAAAAAATTGCAGCATAAATTTGTATCCCTTCTTCTAACAGCCATAAGAACCATCAGGAAGGGTTTTCCATCACGCCGGGAAATAATAGCAGGAAAAGGAACCAGTCTCCAGACCTGGTTCCGTTTGCATCACGTGCTGTGCCCCAGAGAGTCTCAGCAGTGATGCAGATGATTTCCTGGGGAAGGTTGGATGTTGATGGAGACATTAAATAACATCTGCAGCTCTGGCAGATCCATCATGGTTGCAAAGCAGGAGGTACTGGTCACACTGGAGAAGTTTCCTTACCTGCCCAGTCTACCTTGGGATAACTGCCTGTCCCACAGACCTGGTGTCACTGACTGGCACAGGATTTCAAAGCAGCACTCCCTTTCAGAGTGCAGCTCAATTCTAGGCCCATGGTTTGTGGCAGGAACCTGTTGTACAAGGTATCTGAGCTGAAATACACTTTTTAACCAATGTTTTAATTTCCAACTCTGGTGCAAAATGTGAGATTCCTCATTGTGCTGTGGTACCACCAATTCCAGAAGCCCATAGTTAGCTATGGAACCAGACACCAAGATGTTTAAAATAGGATGGGGATGCAGTTTGTAACTGTTTCAGTGGCGTTGTTGGTCACGAATATATAGAATAATGGAAAAGACTTATGCAATCAACAGCCAGAACATTATCACCAGTGCCACAAACAGGAAAAGGCGGGAAAGGAACTGCTCATCCACATATTGAGGAGTCCCTGGAACAGCTGGAAAACAGGAAGCAAAAAAAACAAACAACAGTTCAGCTCCTTCCTCTTCTCTGGGATTGTGTATATTTTGACTATAGTATATTCATACATTGAAAAATATGCAAAGAATCTGCTTGGTGAGAAAGTTGCTATTTCCTACCCTCAGCCTGGCTGGCTGCATGGGAAGATGACGAGGAAGATAAGTATCAGGTCTCTGAGGCAGGACTCCTTAGCTCAGTCCCACCCCCAACAGATTTTCAGGGGACACTGAACTATAGTCAATAGGGAAGATAATTTGACCCAAGGACAGCACAGGACCATGGCAACACTGGTGTGATGTGTGAAGAATGAATTTGCTTCTCATAATTCCTGTGCCATACGGCCAGGCATAACCTTTCACAGAGTAAGTTCCGAAAACCCTGGGCAGTAGGTGTTCTTGTTCAAAACAGATTCAGTTTGTCTGCAGTGAAGATGGGGAAGACGTTCTCTAGGGATTGCTTAATTGTTAGAGAGCAAAGGCAACACTTGGAGTAACCCAACTGCTTTTTGTTAATCAAAAACATGAAGTAATTTCACTGGAAAAGTTACTTCTTGTGGAATACAGATGATGGTCTCAGAGAAATTTCTGAAAAATGAACAACCTTTGCATTCATTATTTTGTTTTACAGAGCACCAGTTCAAATTTTTCCATCTCATCTTTCAGGAAATGGTCCCTTCCTGCTGTTTTTAAAATCTGGGTCTCCTTCATATACCCCTAGTGATTCCTTTTTATTATTATTAGAAAGTCTAGTCCAATTTGTCTTATTTTTCAGAAGGAGTCTGCTGGTGTACCAGAGGAGACATCTGAATTAAAGGAGAGTAGTCTCCAGTGCCACTGCTTCTCTCCAGAGTCACTGGTCTCCCAGGAGCTCCTTCAGGAAACTATATGGAAGTGATACACTTGCTTCTTCTGTAAGCCTGTGTACAAAACATGTCAGCCACAGACCATGTTCTCTACTGAGTGTTTGCTCTATTTTGTGTTTCTATTGACAACACTGGTTACTGTTCAGAATATCCTGTCATTTAGCAGGTTGCTTAAGAGTTTGTAAAATGTCTGTTTGTGACAGGACAGGAGAAGGATCTGCAGTACCTGGAGGAGGTCGTCCATCATTTATGTTGAAGGCTGTTGCAAATATACCAAAGGGAAATGCCCCAATTCCAAATGACATCTGGAAGCCACCATCGCCAAACCCAAAGCCCTGGAATCCCTGCAGAGAACAAAGAATAGAAGATAAAAAAGGTACCAATAATTTAAAGCCTATTTCAGAGTATTTTGTGGAAGTGCAGACATTCCCTCTCGCTCACTTTCTTATGGCTAAAGGAGGGCCACGTTGTCTGGCAACTTTCTGTCTGACACACTTTCATAAACATCCCCTTAGTTTTCCTGGGTTTAAAATGTTTCAGACAGTAGCAAATTTGCCAAGCAACACAAAGGTTTGAGAAAATGAAAACTAGCAACTGCAGTACTTGCTTGAGGGCCACAAATTAACAAAAGTGTTTCTGTAACCTTTCTCAACCTAAAGTAGTAGATATCTGCCAATGTATCAAAATCAACAGGAAGAATTCTATTTAGAATGTCTTAACAATGTATTGCGTGCTAACGGCTGTTAGCCATAGAACTAAAAAAGGTACTTAAAAAAATAATCTAAATTTTTTTTTGTGATACACGTGCATCATTTAAACACTCAGTGAAAAGATAAATTGCCAGTGGGATGCATGGAGCATCTGAAGAAAAAGTACCAAAAAAAATTTACCAGGGGACTCAAGGTGGCAAAATCACCTAGGGCAGGAACACGAGACATAAGGAAAGGGGGAAAAGAAGAAGTTACAATGCAGTAACACTGACCCCATGGGATCCAGACTAAAATACCACATCAAGTCAAAAGATGAGTCTTCTGAATTGAGATGAATCCTGCTCTGCAGAAGCAGTGTGCTGTTTGAGAACTGACCATATCTGTGAATCTATGGGCTTGTGTCATGTCTAAGAACTGTGGAGAGCCCACAGTTCTGTAATGCAGTGATCTGTCCTCTCACCTCAGAATTAAAACAGTGATACCAACTCTGAAAGACCCTCTGGTTTATCACCACCAACAATGGGAAGATAGAGATGATTTTACTCATATAATAAAAGTCAAACATTTCTGGGTTGAGCCTTGATTTGAGGAGTTGGTCTTTTGACTATACTCTTCCCAAGCATTTTGCCACTAACTCTGAGGGACAGCAAAGCTCTCTATGTGGCAGGTACCAGGTTCTGTAGAGAACAGGGGAGCAGCATCACTACTGTCCTGCCTTCATACCCCATCCCTCTGATTTACAGCAGCACCAGCTGAAAAGTTCAAACAAGGTACAGGAGCTGATTTAATAAGGCAGCAATGCCCTAGTGAAAGAGAACAGCTGAGCTCCCAATATATTCAATACAGAAATGCACCTTAATCACACCCAGCAGAGCTGTTTGCTTGAAGCATGAAGGAGACAATCCTCTCCAAGGACCCCTGGCTGAGTTACATGGAAATGTGCCATTGTTTCATCAGGTCATGCTCGCTGCCATCGTGCTGAAGAACACGGGGGTCTGTCCTACCACCTACTCCCATGTCTGCTCCATCTGTGTCAGCTGCTGTTTACATTCACCCTATGTAATCTCCTCAACAAAACCACAGATCCCTCTTCAAGTTAACATGTATCCAGTAGACATCAACTTTCTCTTGCTTGTAATGCCATGGTACAGTAACAGCCCATAGAAATGAGAGAAGCATATGTCAGTGTAAAAAATCTAAATTCATACATGGATTATGTATTTCAATGACACGTATATTTTGACAGAAATACACTTCCACAAAGAATTTTCAAAGCAAAGTGTTCCTTGTATTTAAACATGGAGAACAATCAAGTATGAAGAGCATTTCCAGTGATACCACACTGGTTTGCGTTCATGAAGCATAAGCCAAGCTGGCCTGTTCCTTGGGATGCTAAAGAGTACCATAGGAATGGAGCTCTCTGCCACACCACAGCTATCAATGATTCATGAACAACTAACTGAGGAACAGCAGAATGTGTAAGCTGCAGGATCCTCATGCAGGATCTCTCACACACATTATGTCGTCGAGGATGAATAAATACCACTATCAATAAAAACAACTAAACCCCTTGAGCTTGTTTGAACACTTACCCCTCTGTTCTCCGGTTCAGGTCTCTGTCCTTGGGGTCGTGGTGGAGTTTTCTCTCTGCAGGAAGTTGTGAAATTAGCTCAAGTGCAAGGACATGTGACAACAGTATCCGCAGTAGCCTGGCTAATAATGCAGAACAACCATAAAACAGTCTCCTGGACCATCCAGCAGAGCTGGAGCAGTGTATGAGAGAGCCAACCACGCAGCTTTGGACCTTCAGCTGCACATCACTGAATTAATGCTACACTTTTGAATAACAAAAACCCATTGTAAAGGCTAAAAACTGAGGACATGAACATTTAATACAAGCTTCTCCAGTCAGGTAACAATCATTGCAACCTGTCACTTGTAACTGATAATTAACACTTGATTCAAATTAAAATGAACTGCCAGTTGAACAAGAAATGTGTACAAATGCAGGCCCTGAAAAAGCCAGAAATATTTGGTAGTAATATCAGATCTATGTCTTTTGACAAAGTATTTAAAATTGTGAATTCAGCACTTGAACAGTTTAATCTTAAGACCCTAAACTAAAGTTTCATCTTTAATTTTCAAATAAAAATAGTTGCATTTAGGTTTCTTACCTGGGGTCCTGCTGCCCAGTGCTACCTCTTCCATAGAGAGGAATAACTTTATCTCGACTGATTCCTGCTTTGCACACAGGACACACTTGTCTGTTTGGCCTGGTCTCTAGCCACTAAAAGAAAGAGAATTATAAAAAAACTAGTAAAATACTACAAACACAACTATGCAAACCTCACTTGCAGCCAGGCAGGAAGACTTCAGCAATTTCTCACAAAGGTCTGGAGCAAAATATTTTAGTAAGTGCCAAGTACTCCCCATAGTAGAGTTGACACTCTGGCTGTTGTTCTAGCAGGATCAACTTGCTGATGTGTACATATTTGGATCTACACTGGAGTAAAACAAGAAATAAAGAGTACCAGTAGTCCTGCATAGGCTAAGGTTAGTGCAGATACCCTCCCGTCATCCACCTTTCATATAATGGTACCACAACGTAAAACACTATATATACAAAGAGAAGCACACTCAGTACTTAAAACTGCAAACTAAACCCTGCAAGCTCCAACAGTAATTGTACCAAAACTGGAATTACTCAGGGTTTAAGAAACTCAAAAGTGGGAAGGAAGTGGAACAGAATCTAAGTTTTCTTGTTGCTCAAAGAGCAGATTGCAAAGTGTTGCACATGAAGCTGCATGAGCATGTTGTGCTTGCCCTGGAGAGAAAAGCACATTTGAAAAGAGGGGGATACTCCAGAGAACCAAGGGCTTTATTGAGCAATAGAAGCTGATGAAAGACAAAGTAAAAGGAAACCTGTCTTACCTGGTGTAAACAAGGCCAACTGTGAGCATTCCCAGGACAATTTGTTCACAGAGCAGAAAAAGAGAGGAAAATAGCATTAGTTACTGAACTTGATATGACAAATGTGCAGCGTACATAGCACACAGGGATAGCGCAGCTTGGTGACAACAGACTCCTGGAATCCAGCTGGGCCAGTTCTGTAGCCTCCCATTAAAATCATTTTTGAAAGCACAGCCCAAGACTGATCTCCACTGGTTTCTTTCAGGTTACACAATCTAAATTGCTAATGTGGTTCTGTGTAATCTCCCATTCCTGGGTCCTCATCCATACCAAAGGCCCAGACAGAGGCTGCATTAATCTTAGGGTTTATTGTACAAATTTTCTCTTCTGACACCATGAAAAAATATCCCTGAGCCAAGATGCAAATAAGCAAGATGTCAGTAATGAAACTTTAGGATCTTAAAAGACTGAGCTGGAACATCAGCCACATTCACAGAATCATGGAATAGCTCAGGCTGGATGGTACCTCAGGTAGCCTCTAGTCCAACCTTATGCTCAGAGCAGGGTCAGCTATTGAGATCAGATTCAGTTGCTCAGGGCAGAAAAATTCCCATTATACAGATTAAATTACTATGGCAAATTAAAAAAAAAGGTCAAAAACAAGCAAGCTACAAGACAAAACTGCTAATAAGCCATCTGCTTTCAAAATGGTCTCAACACCACCATTCAGACAAGACACCTGGTATTTTCAAGGTTCCATTCTTCCAAATCCTTTTGTGCAATAATTTAATCTTATTTTATCTTAACAAGCCCTCAGCCAGTGATTTTCCATTTCCTCAAATAAAAATCTGGATTTTCAGATGTTACGTATATTAACACAGCAGAAAAGCACTTTCAGGCCTTATTTTATTAAGGATTTAGCCCACTGTGTAAAATAAACCCCAACTCCCCCGCATCTGGCCATGTCAATCTTTACCTTCTTAACATTCAAGAAAGGGTATATTCGAACCAGGTTACCCACATCAGAAATGCTGCACATGTATTATGTCTGTGCTGTACATTATTTCCAAGTCAAATTTAAGAACTGAAAAGTTCCTAGCACAAGTGCGATATCACGAGAAAAGAGAAATAGTCCACGTATAAAAGCTTCTTGCCTATTTTTTTCAGTTTTTTATGGTTTCAAAGGAAAAATGAGCAAGCTTGTAGGAGAAACTACAATTTGGCCTTCAGAATCTATACTCATATCCAGGTTTAGGTACGTAGAGGTTAGAAAGGAATGTAGGTCTAAAGAAGATATCTATGCTAGGCCAGACAGCACAAATAAAATAACACACGTAACCACACAGTATCAATGAGCACTGAACCATCTGTGTGGGGCTGCTTGTTTGTTTGCTTTTACACAATAATCCAGAAGTACAGGGAGTTTAAGACACAGGAAACCTGCTCCCTGGAGCACAAGCAAAGAAAAACAGCTGAGGAGCAAATCCAAGCTTCTCCTAAACCAAACCCATGGTCCCTCCTCTAGAATTATAAACACCACTGGTTTTTATGGGATCAGATAGATGGTGTTCTGGGATTTATGGGATCAGACAGATGTGTGGGGCTGGAGCACTTACCAGAAGAGGTGCCCACACAAGCTGATAACTGCATCCTTGGCAGTGTCCAAACAGATGTTACATTCAAAAGTATTGTCCTGATTAGTGTTGTCCCCAGAACCATTACTGCTACTGCTGCCACTGGTCCCTCCAGTACTGGAGCTCTTTGTTGATGCAGAAGTCGTGGGTCCTTTGCTTGCCATCCTCAAGAACTACCCAGACAAGGTCAAGAAAATTTTCCTGTTGGAATCCTAGCAGTGAGAAAGGGAAAAATACAAACAAACCCAAACAACTTCTTGGCATTTTAATACTGCATTCTGGTCCCATTCCAAACTGGTAGTGATCTATCTAAGAAGCTCTTGAATCCTGTTGTTGATGGTTTTAGTTTAACGTAGCCAAGAGGGATCTTTTTTTAGAAACTAAGCTACTTTACAGTCCCATAGTATGACCTGGCTGATGTGTGACCTGTCTTTTACTGTTACTGATAAACATCCACAGCCAAAACAACCCCCCTGCATTTTCTCATAAATGCCATTTGCTGTAAGGAGAACGAGCTCACCTAGTCACACATGCTCTTCCAAAATTCAACACAACTTATAACTGACAGTGTAGTCTGAAGCAGAGTTTAATCATGAAGAAATTCACAGTTTGAACAGACTGACAATTCAGAGTTTTAAGTTCAATGTTCATTCATTTGGAATATTAATGATAATAATGGCAAGCAAAGGTGGCTTAGAACTTGAATTGTCTGCTGAGGAGTATATTGGTGCTATCACAGCAGTGTTGATATGACTATCATGCATTCCTAGTACTTTCAAACCATCAAACATTTCTAATCTAGTAGTAAGGTAGTAATGCAGAAGTATTAAAATTTTTACCTTAATATGCTTTATTTTTTTTCCCCATGCTTTCACCTCTCATTAACATAATCATATATTTACCAAAGAACAGCATTTATTTTACTTCAGTAGCAACAACCTCTACAGAGTAATTCCTTGATATGTAAATTCCACGGTACCTAAAGCTTTGAGACGCAGCACAAAGCATTAACATTTCTAGAAACACTTTTACCAGTACAAGATTTTTAATCCAAGAACTAAGAGAGTTTTAGTAGATACAGAAATTAATTCACTAAGACAAAAATGTTTAAAATACTCCACTGTGCTTTTCATGAAACTCTGATATCAATGTTGATGCTGCAGGAATACTTAGATAAAGCCGTGAGAAACAGACAGGTGATTATCTGAACTTTCTGCAAGTGTACAAACAGTGAAGCATTTTCAAAGGGCAACCTGAATTTTTCAGAAGGTAATTTCTTTGCAAACTTACCCCCCCAAGCATTAAAGGCTTTCCTTAATGTTGCCTCTTTGTAGCAGAGCTGCAGCACAGGTGCAGGGCAGCAAACTAAAGCCTCAGGACCTTCAGCTGTTATGGCCAACAGCTTTTTTCATACAATACAATTCCACTGCACAGTCAGGAAAGCATCACACTCAAGCCTTGTAAAGTATTGCAGCAAAGACAGCAGGTAAAATCTATTTCTGCAGAGCTTTTTCACTCAGTTACATCATTTTGCACAGTGTCCCAGAAGGGTAGATTTGTATTCACAGATGCTGCACTTCAGCATACGCTGCTTTCAGCAGTGCTGACTCTTAGCATTTCACACCATGACTCCATTTACACTCAGTTCATTGTACAAAATTAAAATCCATGTTAGATCAAGGCAGATGGAAATGCTGCCAATCCACAAACTATAAGCCAAAGATACTTGGATTTTACACACATCCTTACAACCAGAATCTTCGGCCTGTCTTGCTCAGTAGTTTACATGAAAACTTATCAACTTGGACCTATACATATTAATATAAAAATTGAGAAAACCTCCTTAAAACTAAGGAGTCCAACACACTGTAAAAAATAGAGCATCCCCTTATGGAATGGTCACAAGAAACATCTGGCTCATATCTTGACATACAAAACAACAAAAGGATGTGTACAAGAGGCAAATAAATAAATAATGTGTTCCTAACACCAACGTGGGAAAAAAGTTCCTTTTACCATATTAAATTCCATATATTAACACAATGAATCTGTAGACTTGTCAAAAAGATAAAACCTGTATATCCACAAAAAACCTACTGGAAAAAAAACCCCTCAGTTTTTAGTAACTACAATAAATAAATACAATATTATGAAAAAGTATGACAGAGAAATATCAGTAATGAAATGGAAACAAGATGGCTGAGATAGAAGAAAGATTAAAATGACATAATGCAACAGGCACTGAATCTCCTCTCCTAGAAGAGGGTCATTCCCTAATCTGTACTGGGGATCCTCCCCTAAGTAGTTGTACATGGGCTGATGGGGCCCAGTGACCTATTAGGATATAACCAATTTAAAATATCAAAAATATAGCAAAACTCAACAGTAAAAATAATAACTTTTATTCTGAAAAGCTAAAAATAATAAATTTTATTCTGAAAAGCCTTCTCAAACATTTGTTCTTGTCCCTGGAATATAATTTAACATAACTGGCTCTGTAACAAGTGCTGCTGGGCTCTGTACATCTGCACATATACAAAGAAGCAAACATGAAACAGCTTCCAGTGGCTAAATTTACATTTGATATCATATATTGTGTTGCTTTTGAGTGTACTCTGAATCCTGAAGTAGGAATTCAACTGCATATGGAACTTGTTCTGAGTGTAGAATGAGCTCAAAATTGAACAGTCACTCAAACTACTTAAACTCTGGGACAAAATTCTCTAGTTTTATAAGAAAATCACAAACTAAAAAAAAAATCAACAACTTATACAACAGGTCAAACCAATCCCATTGTCATTTCACTTTAGAGTTTGGGAGGAAGACTGTGAGTACACTGGGATAGAACATGACTTCTGGGGTTAAGTAAACACAATCGAGGGATGCCAGTCAAGGTTTGCCACATCCTTGTCCTTTATATCAGGTCTCCAAATCAACCCTAGAGGCATGATGGGCAGCAAACAAAACAAGGGAAAGGGTATAAAAATCAGCTGATACCTAACTGCAGGGATTCAGAAATCTTGTCTTTTTCTTACTTCTTTGCTCTCTACATAATTACAGGAAAACAGTATCTTTGTTTCATAAAAGCCATCTAGATTAGCTGTTTATTTCCTTTAAACCATGATCCCTATGTTATATCCCAACAGGTTACTCTGAAAATGACTGACATTTACTGCATCCAAGAATCAAGAGTAGCAACAAACGAATGGTTAAGGAACGAGGAACTCATTTGCAAGTAGGCTTCCTAAATAAGTACAGAAGTCTGGTGGAGCATGAACACATGGAAGTGGAGTTACATGAGCGGGTGAAACTCCAAAAGGCAGACTGGGATCTGAACGTGTCATGAAAGCAGAGAGCACAGTTACATCAATGACAGAAGTAAGTGCAGAGGACTAGGAATGTCCATGTGCTGGGTATAAATACTGGGTATAGATCTCACTAACAGCCAGTAAGAAAGACATTTTCCTCCAATATTTAAAAAACTTAATCTATAAATCTACTGGGAGCAGCTGCACACCAGGAGAGCACAAGCTGAGTGGCTACTGTCAAAGATCACACTTCTGAACTCAGCAAATGACAATGACTGCATTTGCCAAAGTACACTGGGCCAACCCTAAAAACACAGGAAAAATACTTCAAGACAGACTAGAAGAGTTTTCACCGTAAGTTAAAGTACACAAAAAAATCTGCTGGAAACAGCAAGTGAACATTAATTCAACCTGAGAAAGGCAGAGAGGGAATATAAATTAGAAGCTAATGTCACCTATACAAAACAGTCCTGGAATACGTGTTCACAGCATGATATTAGGATGTCTCAAATATTTAGTTTTTTTCATGAACAATTAGAAAAAGTTCTGGTGAGGATATAGAAGTCTGGCTAGTTTATTAACAAAACCCGAAGTTTGTTCCTCTTTATCATAACAATGAAATAAAAAGAGTAGCATTTTTGGATGCAAATTCCACTGGAAAGACCCTTTTCCATATGTCTTTCTTAATGAATCTTATTTTAGCTAAGATTACTGAAATTTAAATAATCCAAATCTAGTTTGTTTATGAAACAAGTTCTGATTTAGTTCCTGAATGTTCTGCAGTTTAAATCAAAAAGACTTGTCCGTGTATTTTTCTTATTGCTAAGATGTCAGTGTCAGTGTCATTCTGACACTTAAAAAATTTTATATAAGGAATATTAACATCAGAAATTCTATCTAAATCTAAAACTACTACTGAGAGTTTGTATAAATATGCCGACTCATAAGTTTAACAAGAATCTGATACTTAACACACTACAATTGCCTGGGTTTCAAGTACAACTACCAGGTAACCTTAGCTGAAAATTGCTGACAGCCTAGAGGAAAGTGCACTGACTTCTTGACAGTCAATTTAGGTATTCTTGACAAACACATGACTGTCCTGCTGTTAATCATTAAATACATATTTATCTCTCACTACGTTTTTACTCTTTCCTGTCCCCCAAATATGTTACATTTTAACTCCTTGAAAAAATTTCTCGAGTTCATCTTTTCACTTCCTGTAACCTATACAGCATTAGGCACCTGCTTTTTAACATTACCATAAGGTGGTCCCAAAACATGAATTAATGTGATCACTTGCTCTTGCAAAACCAGCCATTTCCCTTTCAGCCCAACGTGCCCTTGCTTGGCCTCATTTCATTAACTAGGATTCTGCAATGCACATCTGTGTTACAGTCAGTGCTTCCAGGGTAAGGGCCCAGCTGAAGGGCTGTTTCGGGAACTCTAAGGAGTCCACATACCTTGCAAATGCAAACAGTAAAAACCCTTAGGTGATTAAAGTAATTACTTTTTTATCCATTCCATAAAAGTTTAATATAGAACCCAAGAAAAATCTTTCAACAAAGATTTTATCCTCTTACCTCACTAAGTCCAAAGGAAAAAAAAAAAACAAAACAAAAAACCACCAAAACAAACAAACAAACAAACAAACAAACAAACAAACACACCAAAGAGAGCTGCTATAACCAGTTGGGCAACGCTGCCCGAGAGTTTTCCTGGTCTGCAGTGCCGTGTGAGACAGACGTGTCTGGCTAACCCAGGTTAGCAGCAAAATGTGAAAATACCAGATACAACAGTTATTATATACAACAGAGGTGATTTAAGGAGTAACAAGAGAGTCTTAATATATTAATAATTCTCAAATTATAAGTAATGTCATGCACGAGCAGCTGACATCTCGCGACATACCCAGAGCCAGACCCATGTATCGCAACAGAGGCGCCACTCCCGGCAGCGGGTCCGGCCCCGCACGGCGCAACACCGGGCACCTACGGCCCCTAGGACGGGGCTTTCGGAGGGAAGCCGCGGGCCGGAGCTCGGGGGACACGCGCCGGGCCCGCGGGAGGAACCGCGGCCGCAGTTCCAGAGGCACCGGGCGAGGCCGGGGGTCCCGCGGCGCCCCCGCCCCGCTCGTCTGGAGCAGGCGCAGGCGGCTCCGGCCTCCCAGCGCCCGGGCACGGCCCGGCTCGGCTTGGCTCGGTCTCGGAGCCGCCGCCCGGGCCCGGCTGCCCCCGCCACCGCCGCCACCACCGTCACCACCGCCGCCCGGCCGGCCCGGCCCTGCTCACCGGCGGGTCCGGGCTCCCCGCAGCACCCGCACCAAGCCGCCGCTCCGCCGGGCCCCGTCACCTGACCGCCCGGAAGCGCGGCCGGCGGAAGGGACCGGCCCCCGCCCCACCGAGCGCGGCGGCTCCGCGAACCGGGGCGGCGGCTCGGGGGGCCCGTGGCGGGCGGGTGTCGCTGCCTGGCGGCCCCCTCAGCCCGGGCCCCACGCAGACTCCGCGGTCGCTCGTTACCTCGGGCTCCGGGGCGAACGGCCGGGGCTGCTCCGCACTTGCTCGGCCCCCACCGCGACCACCGCGGCCACAGCTCTGCGGGTGTGTGCGGCTCTGCTGCCCGGGGCCGCGTCCAAACGGCGGCCTCCGGGGACAGCAAGAAGTTCGTAACGAATGCTCGGCCCGAGCAGGAAGGGAGGAAAGAAAAGGAAGGACGGAAAAGGAAGGAAGGACGGAAAGGGAAGGGAGGAAGTTTGAGGGAAACAAATTGCTGACTTAGGAGTGCAGAGTGCTAGAATCTGAGCTGAGAAACATCTCCAGGGTGGAAACAGAGAGCTTGATAAAGGTATTTATACAGTTGTGAGAAACCGAAGAAACAGAGGGACCAAAGGGAGGGAGAGGAGGTGGCCTACCCGAGAAGACACTTCTGGAGGGTTTGTCCCAGCTCTTAGGGCACCCCATCAGTCCTGAGGACTCCAAGGTACAAAACAGCCCAAAATTGCTTGTTCTTTTACACAGTGGAGAATGGGTGAATCCTAAACCAAGGCGTTCCACTGAAGGTAAGCCTTATGAGGGAATAGTGAAGAAATGAAGGGAAGATAGTGCCAAGGGAGCCTATTGGAAAGAGCCTAAGGATATTGTCAGTGACCTGTCTGCTGACAGGTGGCCTGAGACTGCACAGCTCTAGGGTGAAGGTTGGAAGGTGCAAGCCAGGAAGTGTCCAGCAGGATAAAAACACAGTTATACTGAGTCTTCCTGCTGCTTTCAGCAGCACATAGGCTTGGCAAAACCTACAGCAAAATGGTCATCCAGAAGCCCACCTGGAATCACCAAAAGCGTTACTGTATCACACAAGAAAATTTCTGGTTGCGATGAAGATGTAGTACGTAACAGGATAGTGCTGATGGCATGAGGAACACACAAAGCAGTCCTACCTGCGCGAGCAGCGAAAATCTCTACCAAACCAACTTTCTCGTTTCCAACCAGTCAGTAAAGCAGCAGGGTTTGGCACAGCTTCTACATTCAAGCAAAAATTTGTCGTCTCAGTGTAGTAGCTGATTAAGAGGTTAACAGGGCCCCAAAGGTATGAACCATGTCCTCCAGATGCTGATTAAAACAAGGATGAGTTTATGAAATTCGGGTATGGGGGGGCCATGTCGGACTACAGCTCCCGGCATGCTATGGAGCCGGACTACACCTCCCGGCATGCACCGCGGCTGTACCACAGCGCCCACCGTGTCCCCCGCTTGCAAGATGGCGGCGCCCAGGGGCGGCTCGGGCCCGGACAGTGACACCGACTCGGACAGCGGTGGTGAAGCGGCCGCGCGGTTCCGGGAGGCTGCCTGGGACTGCGCCGCGCAGGCAGCGGCGGCGACGCGGGCGGAGCCGCGCGGCGGTGAGGGGCGGCGGACAGGCTGGGCTCTGCTCCCCCGCTGCGGCGTGCCCTCCCCTCTCTTCCCCGCCCCGGTGCTCCGGTGCGGCCCCCTCCGCAGCTCCTCCTGACCCGCGGGGAGCGGTGTTCAGGCGGGGATTCCTCTCTGCCGCGGTGCCGGTATCAGAACTGAAGGGGGCTCTGCCCGGCTCTCCCGAGGCCATGCCTGGCCTTCAGCCGGGACCAGAGCCCCTTCCCGGCATCCTGGCCCGTGGGAAGTTTCCCTTTCGCCTCATAACTGTTCTCCCTCGAAGGCGGGCCAGGCTTGTCTTTCAGGCATTATTCTTTACGGTCTAATATGTGCCTGACGGGAATTAAAGAGGTCCTGGCTGCAGGTCTCTAAACGTGCCTTTGCTACTTCCTTTTCAGGGGGCTTTAGAAAGGATCGGTTGCAGCCTAAAGATCAGCCAAGCCTGAGGTATTTTTGCTTCTGGTTTCAGACTTAACGTTTCCCTAAAGAAAGAATTAATGTATAATATTTGTACTGCTTCTACTTTGTACTTTGTGATACTTCATACTGAAAGGGCCAATTCTGTTTGGGAAATTAGTCCAACCATAATCTGAAATTATGCTTAAATCTGTAAAGATGAATATATTTTTAAAATGTTTGGGTGAGAGGGCCAGATGTTGTTGCCTTGAAAGAGATAATCCTTGTTCTTATTTCAAACGGGCGTGAGGTGAACAGCCATGAGGATGGTGACAATGAGCTCCAGACAACTCCAGAGTTCAGAGCACACGTTGCAAAGAAACTGGGAACCATGCTAGACAGGTACTGGCATGCAAGGCTAAAAATGTTTGTTCTTTGGGTCACTTACACTGATGTTTTTGTGTGCTAAACCCAGGAAATCCAACATCTTGTCTCCTTCATTCCTGTATTAAGTACAAGCTTCCAATATTCTGTGACCTAACCTTGCTGATATGCTGTGCCCATCTGGTCAAAACTCTGTGCAGCACTGCTTGTCTCCATTTGCCTCTGTGGTGAATGTCTTGTGGTGAGGAAAGATAATTTGAGTGCCTTAGCACTTCCATCTTGTAATGGCTAGCAGGAGAGCCTTTGATTTGTTCTTACAACCTAAACCAGTACTTGATTCAGGGTTGTGCTGGCAGAATGTGTGAGACTGGGCTGCCACTGTCTGTTGTTCAAGCCTAGCCCTGGAGAAATGGAATTCCTGGTGTTTAGAGCTGGCTTTAGAAATGCTGTTTTTAAACCATTCTTGTGGCATGCATTGCTGAGGAGAGAAGGCCTGAGCTGCTCTGGAAACAGGGAACTGAGGCAGCCTCACAAACCAAAAAGGATCTCTGCAACATCTCCCTCTAGTCTTTGTTTCCCAGAAATACACAACTTTAGTTCAGTTTGCACAAACCTGTCTAAGATCTGACTGGGGTTTTTTGTTTAGTTTCATCACTGTCTTGAAGGACTCATCGGGACCATCACAGACTTCAGTGGCACAGTCTGACTCTGAAGATGATGGTGAGTTCCAGTCTCAGCCATTGTGGCTGGTCTGTGACTGTTAACTGCTGACAAGTAAGATGGATCCTGTCTGTCACCAGCTGTACATCCAACTAACTAATAAACATTTGCAGTAAAAGAGTTTCTGTTGGTCTGTGAGGGCTGTTACTTTGCAGCTCTGACCTCTGTGCCCCAAGTCCTCCCACTTGGTGGTCCCAAATAATTGCTGTCAAGCACTGTGGAAACACAATAACAGAACTGAGGCTTTCAGGGAAATGGCAGTTGATTGCTTCTACCTCTGTTTTATATTGTTCCTAAAACCCCCCTTTCCATACTTCAGGTTTTCGCCTCTTCTCTTCCTCTGTCCCTGGAGACTGTGGGAGACTGGAGCCTTGCCCTGCAGCAAGGAGGAGGCAGCCAGTTAGCTCCAGGTAAGGTGCTGGCAGTTGCTTTGCTCTGCTCTGGCAGTTCTGTTGCATCCCACATTTCAGAGGCAGCTGGGACTCCCACAAGGAAATAGGAAGCTGAAGAGCTTGAGAAGTGTGTATTTATGACTCTTTATATTTGACTAGACCAGAATTTTGTTTCTTTTTTAGTGCTGGGGAACTGGAAAGGTTTGTGGGAGATTTTCTTTCCCCTCCTACTATGTGTAAAGAACACCTTGGCCTTCAGACCGGTTAAATGCAAACTGGAGGGGTGGGAGTCCCAGAGTCACTGGGTGTTTATCGTGTGTTCTCATCTCAGATTACTCTGCTGTCCAAATTTTGGGTGAATTCAAAAGTGCAACACAACTTCCTTCCCTCTTGTTACCTTTCCAGTGACACAGACAGTGACCTAGAGTGGCAAAGGTACCAGGAGGCTGCCGTGTCAGCTGCGGATATTCTGAAGCAAAGTGCTTTTCCTGCATTGTCCCAGGGTTCCAACCAGGATCAGAGTCAGGGTTATGTAGAGCATAGCCAGAAAAAAAAGAAGAAAAAGAAAATTAGGAGAGAGAACAATATTCAAGAGAAAATAATAGACCCAGCAGAGTGTGACCAGGTCTGCAAAGATTTGCCTCAGTTGGTGTCTGCAAATGGCCAGCAGGAGAGACAGGACAGCAATCACAGAGAGAGCTCAGCGCTGCCAGGAGCTGTGAAAAAGAAAAAGAAGAAGAAGAAGAAAAAAGAATTATGATTTTGCTCTGCAAACGGCAGGTGGCTGTGATGGATGAAGGAAACTGAAAGAAAACCTAACAACAAGAGTTGCTGCAGATGAGGGAAAATCAATTGGCAAAGCTTCTGTTCTAAAAGCTCAGTGGCCTGAGAGACTAATGAAGTGATTTCCTATGCTGTTGGCATCCCCAAGGAAGGGAACATTGTTCTCCTCACACAGCAGTTGTTTGTGCTGCTGCTTATGCAGGCCCAATCTAAAAGGATTAAATACTGTGCCAGTATCCCTCTGCATGGCAGAGGGATATAATCATAGCTCCATCCCTCCTGGTCTGTTCCTTGACATCATGAAACCCTCCTGGAGAAAGTATATGATGAATTGAATTTGGTTTACATGGCAACAGGTGATCAACTCATTTTTCTCTTTGCCTCCTTGTAGAATACTGAGAATAACTCCAGCCCATGGGAGACTCATTTGTCAAAAGCATCTTGTCAAAAATCAGGGCCGCTTATTTTTTCCCTGCAATCATCATAACAATCTGTTGTTGAAACCTGCTGTGTTACTAATCCCTCTGCCAGGGCCCCTGCACATAAACAGTGTGTGGTGAGCTGATTTCAGGGTTGGTATAAATGCATCCTACTGTTCCAGTTGTGTCCATTGAAAGTTTTTTTCATGTATAGGTTTTTTTTTTTATGGCATCTGTTGTTATTAAATTTTACTACGCTCTTGGACTTACTTAATTTGATAGGTTTTGTACAGCAGTGGCTTTCTTGCTGTATTCAGATTCTTGCCAGCAGAGATAGAGGTGGCTCAGGATGGGTCTTTAGTTGCTTTCAATGCTGTGAAATTGCTGCAGGAAGGACTTAAACCTAGTTTAAACCTAGTTTAAAAACCACCTTGCAGTCGTTGTTTGGGCTAGTTAATGACTTTTGTCTCTCTGAAATACTGTGAGGTTTGGTAGTTTTCAGTATGACTCAGTCTGTTTATACTTCACTTCCAGTCTTTCAGGAAATTAACTGTTATTGATAAATACTCTTTTTCTGTTTTTAAGATTGTTGGGTTTCAGTAAATCCAACTTACTGGCCCAGTTCAGGAGACCAGAATGCCAGATCAGAGAAACCAAAATAGTGAAGTGTAGCTCTTTGAGCATGGGAAATTGTAAGATTCTTGCTGGTTTTTAGTCAAGAAAACACAGCTGGCATCCAAAAATAGAAAAGCTAAGTAGAAACTTGGCTTGTAATCTAACAGAATGTGCTAGAAGAAGTTATTTGTCTTATGTGCAGTTAAAACTTCAGTGTACTGAAGTTTAAACCTGGTCTTTCAAATGCATGGTGGCCTAAACATTTCCTTTTGCTTTGTTTTGGGTTTTTTTTTATGCTAACTGGAAGTTAGATATATTTGCAACTGATATACATGGGAAATTAGGAAACAATTCTAGGATAAAATTTCTCAGAGAATCTAGTTACTGAAATTGTTGATGGTATCTAGAGGAAGCTCTTATCAATGAAACTTTTAATGGACATCTGCAATTTTGACATTCCCAGATACGATAACTGAAGAGTTCACTGTTGGGCTTTTTCAATTCTCCTTTCTAGTCTCAAGGTTTTTCATCCATTTCACAGTTGAAAGAGTAGCTCAGTTTCTGTCACAAAGACAAAAACCTGTTAACTGGGGCTTTTTTCACATCTGGCTAATGGTGTATCAGTGATGTGGATGTTGAGAGTAAGTAGAGATGAATAATTGGAAGAGGAATTGTATAAGTAGTTCCTTGGGACTAAAACCCTTCACTTAGTGCAAGCAAGACTCTTAGACCCCAGGGCAGTTATTTGCATATCAAGAACTACAAATCAAGCCTACAGGGAAGCTGAGAATGAGCCATGTTCTGTAAAATGAATCCAGGCAGAGTGTTTATAGAGAAAACTGAAGGAACCTCTACTCTCTGGGGAGCATGGGAACCTCCCAGGTGCTGGGCAGCATCAGGGACCCAGTGGGAATGCCATCCTGCAAATAATTCAGCAAGTCACACAAGATGAGAATCCATGGGGTTAATGCAGAGAACTGGAATCTCCTTGCAGCTGTTAAACTTTAATTTCTGCATTTAAAACAAAGCAGAGCTATATCAAAAACAACCAAGCCATTTCCACTGGGATAACATGATTTTAGAGCAGGTCATTTTCAACTGAGAATGTTTGGTATTTTGGTAGTTAATTAAGGCTTTGTAGCTTGTCAGTGATCCCATACTGACAGGTTTGTGCCAAGCCATTCCCAAATCTGTTTCTTGGTTATTCCCATTGCAAAGTCAGGAACCTCCAAGGTGCTGTTATTTCTCATAGTTCCTGTTGGTGCTTCCTTGAAGCAAATGAGGAGAGTGTTTAAAGGTGTTGTTCCTTCTTTGGCAGCTCAGCTTTGCTCTTTCCTACATGATTTAGTCTAGTGTTGGCGGTTTTAGTCTAGTGTTGGCAGTTTTGTACAAGCCCAGCTTGAGCTGAGCTGGATGGAAGTCCCGTGCATGCCCTGGCTCTGTTAGGATTCCTTCTTGGGCAGCCACAAAAGGGTGTCTGACCATTCTGAGCTGCCTCCTGGGGTTTAGGTTTGCTATTTTGGGGGAGGGGGAAGGCAGTGGATTTTAGCAGTGTCAGCATCATCTTTCTATGTTCTCTGTCTTGAGCCTGAGACGTTTTCTCTCCTGGAGGCAGCTGAGTAGGGGTTTGTGTGGGGCAGTGGTGACAGTGGTGGCAAACACGGCAGCAGTTGCACCTGGCAGGTTGGTCATGCCAGTCACTCATGAGCTCCTTGTCGTGGTTACTGGGTGGAAGATGCCATCTGTGTGGAGATGAAGGTCTCGATGACGTTGTGAGTGGATGGCAGCAGCTGACTGTGGCTGTTGGTGGAGTCTGAGCTTTGGTACAGCACCAGGCTGCTGGAGGACACTGTCAAAGGTACAGGCAGAAGTCAGTTGTGAATTCTCATCAGTCCCCTTATTGTGCATGTACACCCCCCCATTTCCAGCATGGCTGCACTCTCCTGGCTTAGGGGCATAACTGCTTTTGTCTGGGTGTTTTGTGTGCTGCTAAATACCTAGCTTGGGTCCACAGCCAGCCTGAAAACATTGAGGGCAGCAATCTCCAGAGAGTTCAGTTCTAAGAATTCTAGTTGATGTCCTAGTTCTCCTCTTAGAACTGAGAAGACCCAATTGGAGTCTTCGTGAGGGAGTCCTGGGCTTCTCAGCCCTGAAAACTGCCTGCAGGACTGGGTACTCATTGACACTGATTTTGTTGATGTTTTTCAAGGTATTTTCGTTTCTAGATTCTGAAGAGGCTAATTTCCACACTCTGGCCTTACATGGACTCTGCTCTGAGTCTTTTCCTTATATCAACTTTTCAAACCCTTCAGGACAGTGGCAGAGCCCTTTTAGGGAATTGTGAGCCCCAATTACCATTTTCTAACAGTGTTATCAAGAGAAACTAGGCAATACGTGGCTGAAGAGCCACAATAGTGGCTGCTGCTCTTACCAGCAGGGCTTGAGGTGAGTCGTGGGCCTGGCTGAAGGTGCTGGATGGTTGTGTCTTGGTTCTGTAAATGGATTGTTGGTGCCTGTGACACTGGTGTGTGCATCCCAGACTCGGTGTGAGTCTCTGAGTCAGGTGTGAATGCCTAGGGAAGAGAGAGTTAGTAGTGCCTGGCTGCTACATCCCTTCTAACAGGTGTGAGAGAAGCATTGAGCAGGTGCAGTTTCTGGGGAGATTAAATCCTCCTTGATGATGCAGTGAAGAACTTACTCTAGTGCCTTCAATATTGCAGCTGGTACCAGCAAGGCCAGGCAATAAGAAAGATGCTCCTGCTGGGATGGCTTAGACACACCCAAAAACTCTTTGACATGCAAAGAGATGCCTGCAGACTGGTGCAGCTCTCAGGTGGGGGAACAAAGGCTAAATAAAAGCTTACCTGTTTAGTTGGTGTCAGGTTGGTCAGGGCACTGAGATTGGCTGTATCTGTTATCACCATGGTTTGTGGTAAGAGACCTGTGTGTGTGTATTGGGTCACTTCAGACTTGGGGCCATAGAGAGCTGTACATGAAAGAAAACAACATCATGTGCATGCTGGAGCTTTGGTTGAGTTGTTCTCCTCATGCACTGGGACCTGCTGTCTGTCTTTAAAATGCTGAGAGTGGAGGGACAGGGAGATAAATGCAATAGAAAAATAATTTCATAATGAGAGTGACAATAACAGAGGAGGAAAACAGTGCTGTAAGCCCAAGGACCCAGAAAATTCCACCACTGTTCCACTGCTTGTGAAACACTGGCTTTATTTTTGTTTACTTGAGCAAATGAGTTCACACTCTTACCATGAGGGTTCTGTATCTGAGCCATGGTGGCCATGAAGGGGCTCTGGTTGATGTGGCTCTGGACTTGCTGCATGAGGGGCTGCTGGTAGGATGGGTGCAGTTGCTGGGAGAACTGGACAGGCTGCAGGGTAGTGAGGCTGCTCCCCATGCTGTTTATTACAGGAACACTCTGGGGCTGGGTTGAGGCTAGGCCTGGAAAACAAGGACTGATGCCAGTGGTGTCCCACACTGCAGGAGGAGTGTGGCTGCTCTGCAGTAGGGGCATCTGAAACAGTCATTGTGGCAGCCTGTCACTGCAGGGTGATTTCAGATCCTGCTTTTCAGGTGTTCCCTTGGTTGTCTGTGATTAAGAATAAATTTCATGCCTGTGAGAGCAAAGTGGAAATGTGCAAAAACTGCATAAACCCACCTCTGGTTTCCAGTGTTTGTTCCTGTCTACATCCTTGTGTACCAGTATAGCCCCTTTTCCAGTTAGTGATCACTGGGGAGGCCTTGCTCAGAAATAAATTCAGAGCATCACCTCAGTGCCCGCTTAATTTTATTCTTTTTATTTTATGAAGCTGTTGACAACAGAGAGAACTAGGCTGTAGCTGTCCAGCCACATGAAATGGAGTTTAAATGCTTTTTTGCTAGGGCTGCCAAATTAAGGAATTTGAATCAGTGAGAGAAGTAGAAGGTTTCACACATTACTGCCCATTTCCCACAACTGTTCAGACCCTGTTCCTGTAAATCAGCAGGTCTCTCCAGCACTCCGGTTTTATTTTTTTTGTTTGCACAGAATTAAAATCTATATCATAATCTTGGGAAGAAATGGAAATTAGTTCACAGCTGTCACCATGGAACAAAACAAGGCCTCTTTCTTCCTGGGAAGAAAGTGTAAGAGAAGTGTACATTTTATTTTCCTTTCTCTCATGAGATGCACTTCGGCAATATACTAGTCTTAGAATGAAAAGAAATCTCATAAAAGTCCAGAAAAACTGTCAAAGTGAAAAATATAAAAAACCAGTAATTACTGCTGTGGATTCCAAAGACATGTGCTGCTCTTCACAGGAAGGAACAGGATGTTTTGTCTTGCAAGTACTATGAACATGCTTCAATTTTCCTCGTTTTAAGGAAGTATTACATTTATATTTGGAAAAATGAAGAGCAGCAAACCAAAACATCGGCATAGGAATAGATTGTAAAAATCCTTTACTCTTAAATCGTGGGTTTGTGTGTAGTTTAATTGTGATGTGAATGAGGAACTTAATAGCCCTGGTACTTGGAAACAGTGCTGCTGATGTCTGGTGACAATTTCCTCAGGTTTGTATCACTGCCAACTTAGTGGTAAGGCTTTGAAAACGGGGCAGGTAATTGTAACAATTAGAGGCAGCTGTTCCTGTGAATGCTGGAAGCAGAGTCACTGCAGCCACTACTCACCGATCACCAGGGTGGAGGCTCCTGTGTTGGTGAAGGCGGGTGCCAGGGACGGGGTCTCGCCAGCCCCTATTGCCATGACCCCTGGCAGGGATGCCATGATTAGGTTCTGGGTCTGCTGGCTCAGCGTGTGTGGGCTTTGCTCTAGGCTGTGCAGGGCAGTCAGGGTGCTGACAGGAGGGAGAGTTCCTCCAGGAGCTGATACCTGTGGGAAAAGAGAGCCCTGAACATGGCACCAGCAGCAGGCGAGTCCCAAAGCTGTGATAAACACCTTTCTTGCTGCCTGCTCTTCCCCCTCGCCAACTGGAAAGGCTTCACATATCCTTGTCTGCATTTTCTGTGTGCTCATCGATTAACTTAGCACAGATCAGCTGTTGACATACTAAGAGTAAATCCCTGCTGGTTTAGTTCTTTCACATTTAAGAAATCATAAGAATGAGGTTAAACCCCCTACATTCTCTATAGGGAAAGATCATCTTCTGTTCCATGGCTGAGGGCAGAAGCTGATGCTCAGAGAAATTAAGAGGCTCAGGTAACTTTACATGGTAATTCTAGTGGCAGAGTTCAGCACAGAATCCAGGAGTTCCTCTTTCCTTTAGAGACCTGTAGTCATAGTACTGTGGAAGAGCAAAAAAGCATTCTAATTATTTGGCTGATAGAGAAAGTTAAATGCCCTATATTATACTTTTTTTCTCTCTCCTCAAAAAGCTGTATGGAATCTTTAGTAAGAATAAGCACCAAGAGGTTAAACAGTGGGACAAACAACCTTAATATCAGGTTTAGAAGACAGACATAGAAGATTTTCAGGACCTCATTAAAGATTTACTTTCTTCAGCAAGAGACCAGAAAGCCAGCAAAGTGAGTGACTGATGAGATTTAAATAATACTTATTTTTGGTGACTTTAACTTTGCCTCAGGCCAGCCTGTGCCAATGCAAGCTTCTGCTAACTGTTTCTCTGAAAGCAAGGGAACATGTGCAAACTGAAAATGATCAGTCATGTAGTTCTGGTGCTTCATTGTTAATGATGTGGGAAAAGGTCTGGTCAGATCTCAGAAGGAAATTGGCTTTGAAAAGGCAATCTAGTTATACAGTACATGTCTGCATCCAGGTGTTTGGCTTCATTTTTACAGGTAAGATACATGTAAGTATGGATCTGTGTTCTGGTAATCCCACTGGTCTGATCAACTCTCTTGAGATGGGTAGAGTTCAAATGAGAGTTAGAGATGAGATGAGATGAGATGAGATGAGATGAGATGAGATGAGATGAGATGAGATGAGATGAGATGAGATGAGATGAGATGAGATGAGACGAGATGAGAATCTCTCTGTGGAAAGGAGAGAACAGGGTTTCCTGGGAAGAAGGAAATCTTGTCGTACCCTGAGTGGTGTGTTTCCAGAACAGACTGTTCTAATTGCTCATAAGGAAATGTCTTCTTGCTTTCATGCTCTAATACCTGCCCTCTACGCAGTCTAGAGGGCACATGTGTCTCAGGACTACTGATCTTACACGGTCAGTGCAAAGTGACTCTAATATAACATCGTTACATAACATATTATGTAACAATATGTTACATATGACTATGTAACATAAGAAGGTGGGTTTAAGAACATTTTAGAAAAAACCACTCATTAATAGTTCATATTATGACCACAGTCAGATGGCCTGACGTCTTCCATTCAGCAGAACTGAAGTATCCATCACTTACTAGCTTAGTGTCTGTGCTCAACAGGTTCTGGCTGGGCTCCAGTCCAGGGGGAGAAACCTGATGCAGGATGGTTTGGGTGGTCACCATGGAGCTGTTCCCGTGGTGGTTGCTGCTGGAGGACTCTGCCTCGCTGGCTGGCTGTTGGTTGTACCTCACTCCTGCATCACAACAGGAAGGAAACTGGTTGTCACAAATGAGAAACTGAGAAACTTAGGCAGGCACTAAATTCAGTTTCCCTTTTGGGCACTTGCCACAGATGTTTGGGCAGATACTTAATGGTCAGTAGGGGAATCAGAAGAACAGGCATTCTCGCACCCTGCCCTGACTTTGCCCTGACTGGCTGTGAGTGCTGCAGGGAGCAAGCAGGGTTCACTGGAAACCACCCTTCTGGATGTGTCTGTAGAGAGGAGTTTTGGTGAGATCATCTCTTCCCAGAGCAGGAGCAACCCCCAGCTCTGGCCTATGAAGCTGAAAAAGCTGTGCTCTTTTTGGATGGAGAATGACTTTTCCTCATGTCTGAAAACTCTGTCACAGAGTCTGATGGGGCCGGTATTGAAAGGAGTAAGGGGCACACATGACTGAAAGGGCATTTAACTGACTTCTGATATGCAGTGATCACTCCTGGAACAGGAAGTTTGGGATTGCTGCCTGCCAGCTGGGAGGCCTCACAATAAGTGAGCTTTGGCTGTGGGTTTTGGTACTGAATTTTATAGCCCTTGACATTCTAGCCACTCTCCTCACTCAGAGACATGATCTCTTTGTCGTCACCTTTGCTCTTGCCTTGTAGCAAATCTGCTTTTTCTATCTGTCGATTAATTTCCTAAAGGGCTGGACTTGGGAGACAGTGTGGGTGACTGAGTTTGGGGAGATTCACCCCTCTTTCAGATCTCCCTCTGGTTGTTTCTTACCGTGAACTTTGCTGGGTGAGAGAGCAGGTGGTGGTTGGAGGGAGGAGGAGTTGTGGGGAGTTAGAGGGGGGGCAGAGGTGGGCTGTGGTCCACTGAAGGTGTCCATGGCCAACTTGTGCCGGAAAGCCTCCTCCTTCCTGCGATTGGCAAACCAGTTGTAAACTCTGACCTCTGTCACCAGGTTTGAGCCCAGTCCCTGGGCCTGAGATGGGGAAACACCTCTCTGAATGCACTCTGCCCTGTTGGGGAAAGCACAAAAAGAGCCTTGCTGAGCTGGGCTTAGTCGGAGACACAAAGTAAGTGCGCAGCCCCAAAGTGGCTGTGGTGTGGCACACTGTGTGGAAGGGTCCTGCAAGACCTGAGGCATTCCTTGTACTCTGTGGACAAGGAATGATCAGCTGTGTCATTTAATTTAAGAGTGGCTGGTGTCAGTGATGACACTCAGTGCTGTACCTTTGGCCTGCCTTTCAGTGGCACCAGCAAACACCAAGAACGCAGAGGGACCCTGCTGTGCCACTCTTCCTCAAAGACACGCACCCACCCTTACCTGTTGCACTCTTCCACCAGTGCCTCCCTCTCTTCTTTGCTGGGGTTTTTCTGCCTCTCGTAGGCTTGGAACAGGATCTGTTGTGAGGCAGGACCCCACTTAAAGCGGTTTCTTCTTCCCTTCTTGGTGGGCAGGTCATCTCCCATGGGCTCATCTGTCAGTATACCCTGGCCAGCGTGTGTGAATTCTGCAAGCACAAAGGGGCAAGGGAATTTTTTCCTTAAAAACAATAGGGAGTAAGGATGAGCAAGGGAGAGCAGAGGCCTTTCTGAAACTGAGACAGGAGAGCAGTCGTTGCCATACTTACGCTGGGCCACCTCTCGCTGCTTCCGGACATACCAGGTGTACAGGGCTGCCCGTTTTTGGGTCTTCATGGGAGTGCCCTTGTTAAGGTGCTGTGAGAGGTGGGATTGATTCAGACCAGTAGTGTCCACCACCTCACGCTGAGGGATGTTGTGCTGCTGGAGGTAAGACTTCACCATCTTTGCTACTCGCCAAGGATCCTCTCTGAAAGGAACAGAAAACACTTCTCAGGGGAGAGAGATCAAACACCTGCTCTCAGCAGACCTCGATTTCAAGGAAGTGCAGTAGTAGCTCCTGAGGGGCACTTGTCAGTCATCATCATCATGTTTGGTGAGGCCAGTGTTCACTGGCTGCAGGGGAGAAAGCTGTTGCTCAGTGTGCTACCTTGCTCAGTTTTGGCTCTGCATGGCATTGGAAATAAAATACAAAAGATGTAGCACTGGCTTCCTTTGAACTGCTCTCTGTACACATTTCAGTCTGCCCTTAGGAGAGACTTCGGTTACCAGGGTAATTTCCCAATATACAGAGGCAACCTCTCTCTTCCCTTTCCCTCCATAACTTTTCTTCTCTATCCCTCTCTCAGATGGGGCAGATGTACTAAGCGTTCCAAGACAGACTGATTGTGATACTAAACTGAACTTGACGCATGCCCTGATTGTGATCCAGGCTGGGTTGCCTTGCAATGATTCAGCAAATGGAAACAGCCTGTCGTTATACCGTGACATGACAGCTCTGTATGCATGTGTATATGACAAATCATCCAGGATTGTGTTGTTACACATCTGCTACGTGTTACTCAGACACATTGACTCACACCTAGATCTACTCAGAGCTTTTAAATGCAGTATAGAACTACAGGCAAACCACTAATACCTCCTGTTGCTGCCCTTCTTTGGGTAACAGCTGAGGGAATAGAACTATTTGAGACCTGCTCAGAAAATCTGAGAAACAGCTGGGATTTTATAATTAATGTGAATCTCTGTTTTTTATGATTTCCAGTTAGAATATCTGTGAAGGTTCTTGAGGAAAATAGAGAAAACACAACTGTGACTTTATGTGTATTGATTTCACCACAGCTGAAAGTCACAGTAGAAATAAAGATGTGAAACCCGTCAGTCTAAATCCAAACAGTGCCAAAGCACCTCTGCAGAATAGCCCCTGGCTCACTTTGAACAAGAGCATCCTTCTGTGCCTTCTGTGTGAAATGTCTGGAGGAAATGGTTTTAAATGCTGTAGGAGGACACTGGTGTCATATTCAACACCAGCATCAAAGGAGCAGTGGGGAGAAAAAAAGGTACCTGGGATCGTGCAGAAACTGTCACAAGAGCACACACGTCTGAGCAATAGGCAACAACTGTGCTGTTCATTGCTTTGTTGACTCAGGAGGTTGCCGGAGGCTGCACAGTGATAAGGAGGACAAAGTCCACACCTGTTCTCTCAGTACAAACACCCTTATCTCTGTTCCCCTGCAGCCCCTCTCCCAGTGGCTGCGTAGTCCAAGGAACAAACTCCACAGCAGTTAAAATGTGACACAAACGGTATCAGTCACAGCTTTTTGAAGAACCTGCTTAAAATAGAACATTTGTTTCTCTTTTACATTGGAGCACTTGCCATAGAGGCTTCTGGCTTTCAGCATCTTCCCTTAACCATCTTTGTCTTTCAAGGGCTCAAACTGAGCTGAATTTAAGAAAGCTTTTCTTTCCTCATGTGTTTTTTTTCCTCCTGCTGCCTAAACCAGTCTCCTGCCTTTGTACTTGTGATAGTCTGGCCAGCACCTGCACCCTGCATTCATTGTCCAAGTCCCTGTATAGAGGAGAAAATACTCTGATTGGGAACCTGATCTCTAAGATTTAAGTTCTGGCTCAGATAGGAAGAGGAAAGACTGTGTTGCCACTGATGGAAGCCTCTGTTACATGTTAGTTCCTTTCTGCACCCCAGTCCAGTCAGTTTTGTCTCCCCTGTTGAGATCTTCACATTGTGGCAGGAATAAACCAGGAAGTGTCTGTGAGTCTCTTCTCACAGTGGTTAAAGACTTGTGGGTTTTGTCTTCTTTTGACACAGCAGGGAGCTTTGTGATGCAAAATAGTGTAGGGAATCTTAGTACAGTGTGATTTCCTAGGACAGTTGTATGAAATCCTGGCTACTCTGTACATTGTCAAAGGCCAGTCTGCAAAATCAATGCAGCAAGTCCTTTAGGCCCAAGGCTACACCACAGTCCAAGTGATGACAGTCTGGTCAGTTGAACCCTTGCCCAAATACACAGTTCACCTGCAGAGCCTCCATCACAGGCTAAGACATCAGATGTTGAAACCTTTTCTCTTTCACTGGCTATAAGACTGTCATTGACTGTCAGAGGGGAGGATTTCACTTCAAAATGAGTTCTCCTGCTTGTTGTTATAGTCAAATTTCAGTTGTTTCAGTGAGTCAGAACTGCACAAATGAGTCTGCTTTGCTCAAGCTCTCCTTCCCTATCTCCAAGACTGTTTTCTGCCTTTTAGTTTCCCTTTCTCACCAGATGCAAACTGTCTCTCCAGGGTTTTGTTCTCCAGGGTCTAATCTCTGTCGCCTAGTTGGTCTCACACAGGTAGCTTTTACTTCCTTCTTCTGAAGTCTTGCTCTCCTGCTCTCAGTTGCATATTGCAATGTGAACATAGCCCGTTCCCATGGCTCATCCCCACCACAGGGGCCGGGGTCCTCTCTCCGTGTCAGCTTCCCATTTCCTTAGTTCTGAGGTCACTTTTTAAGGGCGTTTTCACCTCCCTTTTGTTACCTGAACAATAAGTAACCCAGGTAGTTAGTTATAAACTCAAAGGGAACAAGAGGCTGGTTGATAATTTATAGCAACATCTCAAATTTAAATGGAAAGTAAATATCAAGTTGTTAGCATTAAAAAAAACCCATTCCAGAGAGCTGGAGATGTAACATTCAGGGGAACTTCTCCCTCCTTCACTCTTCCTGACTTTTTTCTTTGTTCTTTTCTTCCTTATCCTCTTCCTCATTCTCTCTCTCTCCTTCTTTCCTGTTCTGATTCTCAGGTGAGAGAAGCCTTCAGTTCCCTGAGGTGGGTTCTGAATTGCTGCTTTGGACCAGACCCTGCTCAAACAGAGGTTCAGAGCTGTGAAGTGCTCAGGACCATCCCCTGGCTCTTTCCTCTGGAGCTGCTACACAACCCAGTGCACAGCCTGGAGCCGGGCTAAGCAGAGGGAAGGTAAGACCATCCATCCTGGCAGTGTTCCTTTCTGTTGAACTTGGCCTGGTTTGCCTCATCTTGGTTTATATGTGGAAATGAAAGGGGTGTGGCAGTTTCATCTCCAGACTCCCCAGCTAGAGTCTAAGCAGATGGAAAGACTGAACCTTTGTCATTATATATCTTTGTTTTCTTTTTTCCTCCTGGAAAACATGCTTTTATCCCTGCCTCCAGGGGAAATCTGTTGCTTATCTCAATTTCTCTCTTTCCTAATGGAATTTCACCCCTTGCCCTACAGGTGGATTGTTGCTATACCTCTCTCCATTTGCTTTACCTGCAGTAGTATGATCCCTTCCCCCAAGATAGTCTCCTTCTTGCTTTATGCTCTGGGAATATCTGGGAGTTTCTCCACACAGCTCTACCTCCCTACTGAGTCATTTATTTCTTATCATAGATGCAATTTGTTTTCTGTGTGGATTGATATGGAAATAATGTTTTTATTCAAACTATAAATCTACGGGAGATCAGTGAGACATATGAAAGAACAAAATGAAATTATGGTAATTCCCCACTAGAGAAACCTTTATCTGAACTGCTTTTAGCATGTTTTCTGTGTAGGGAAGAAATCTAACAAATACCCATGGGTGCACCCAGTCCTGTGGCTGTATCTTCTCTACACCCTGTTCTGCTCAGCTTCAACCAGAGCTTTCAAGACTGTGGTTTCAACTTCAGTGGTCCTGTGAGGACATCATTAGTCTCTTGGTGCTGTCAATTTTTCCCCTTTCCAGCTCCTGGAAAGCCTAATAACAGACAGTTTTCCTGATTCTACCTTATAAGCAATGGCTGCAGTTACCACAAAGACTTTCTCGTATCAGCAATAGCTGCCCACAAGTCAATCTCTCTGTTAAAATCTGGTCTGCAGACCAGAAATAATGCCCAAAGAGGCTTCTGTCTAAAGGCAGAATTGCCTCCATCTGGTTTCTGCTTTGAAACCCCTGTGTAGATGCTGAAATAGCTCTGGAAGCATTGTCCTTTTGCAGGGAATCCCTGGGCATGGAGATTCTTGCCCGCCTTTCTTTTATCTATTGCTGGAAGTAATTTCTGTCATAGGCTGTTCTGCCCTGCCTTACAATACTTTAACACTATTTGAAGGACATTACTTGTAGGCATCTATTAATGGAAAGGTTTGATCTTAAAACCAAAAAAAAAGTTTATTAGTCGGTAACAACTTCTTAGGGTATTATCAACTCCTGATACTGGTTCAGATGCTTTGAATAGATTTTTAGACACACTGTTGCTTTGATGAGAAATTTGAAATATGTCAATGGAGGCTTCCTACTATTTTCATTTTAACTTGATTGTTCTCGATCTATTATAGACCTCTATAAGCATACTTGTAATTTTTTGCTGAAACTGAGGCATCTGGTCCCGTCATACTGTCCTCAACAGCAGAAGTGAATTGCTCTGTCCTGTGGTGGGGGAGACTGATGACAGAGAACTCTGATGTTTCAGAGTAAAGCTTGTTAAATTAAGAGACAGTGTGAGGCTTAGGAGATCCCTGTCCTTGCCCAGTCTCCTCTGTGCTGTCTCAGGGGTTTAGGTAGGTCCTAGAATTTGTCCGTACCTCAGTTTCCATTTGTGAAATGGAAATGCTGCTCAGTGGACTGTCTGACTGTTCATCAGAAGGTGTTAATGTCACAGGTTTGGTAAAGAGGTGAGACTTGTGGTGAGGCTGGTAAGCACAGAGAAGATTGGCAGCAAGTTCCTAGAAAGGCAGGGAGGATCAGAAACCAGAAATCGTGCTGAAGTGAGGGTGACAGGAAGGAATTCGCTCCATCCGTGTGTCTGTTCTTAGATCACAGCGGATGTCAGTTCAGTCCTGCTTCACCCATTCATTAGTGAAAAAGGGACAAAGTCAGGGGGTCTTCCTCAACTTCAATGGCTTCCTTTCTGGAGAGATACTTAATAAACCATCAAAAGTTAATGATCAAAAAGCTTATCAGGGTCTTTTCATCTATAAATTTATAAGACAAAAGAGAAATAATAAAGCCATTGGATAATTAGTAACTAGCCAGGGCCCGCCCGGTGCCACTGGGCTCAAACTGCCCCAAGACCTGTACGCAGACTCAGGAAGATGAGAAGGAGACTAGGATGAGGGGAGGAAAAAGAGTGGGACGCAGAGAGAGAATCAGGCAAGGAGACAACAAAATGGGAGGAATAGCAGCAGAAACAATAGTGAGGAGAGAAGGGAAATAGGTAAAAAGAATCTGAAAGATGTAAAGGAAGTAGAGAAAACTTAAAGATGTGGTGGAGCTGGAAGTGGGGAAGAAATGAGACATACTGGGCCAGGAAGAAATCTGAATTACTGGGAATGTTTCCCCCACCCAGGTAAGACAAGTGAATTTTCCTCTCTTGGGTTCTGAAGAATCATCAACTCCCAGTCTGCCAGGGAGCTTTCTTTTAAGTATTTACAGTGACTTCTAACTCTTGTCATGCTGTTTTCTTAGCTCTGGCCTTTTGTGGTGGGATTTGATATTTGCTTCTGCTATATTTTTTGTTTCTTTCCTTTGCACGTGAAAGAGAGTGATCAGAAAGCCCAAGAAATTCCCTATCTGGATTTCTAGTGAAGATTTTAGGTGCAGGATGTTGCTGCACCTCTGTCTTCTATCAGCTTGTCATTTCAAAATAGCCCCAAAACAGGCAAGAATCTGTTGTGATAGATGGTAGGCTGGGCCTGATCCTTGCTTGGACAAACCTCTTGGGTCTCCCATGGGGATTGTATCCCAGTAAGAATCGCAAGTGGGAAAATGAGTGAATGTTTCTCTGAGTCTATTGTGAGGCCATTGGTTCAGGGAACTTTCCCTGTCTTTTGATCTCAAATTTGCTTGTATGCAAAGGCAATTTGTGCGGCAGCAAACCCTGTAACTGTTGCTGCATATGTACTTTGTAACTGTGACAGACAGTGGATGGTAGAAGCAGTGTTCTGTCCAGGTTTTAACCTCTGCATGTATTTTTACTGCTGCTTTTTGCAAGAAAAATCCCCACTGAAGTCACGGAACTTCACACTCAGAAGAACGATAAGGATGAGGTCTCTCTCTTGATTTGTCTTTGATCAATAATCTATAGCAAACCCCAGTGAAATTAACAATATCATTCTCCTTAAATACAGCAGGGAAACGTTACAACTTCACTCTATCATCCATACAAATATAGCACCAGCTCAGAGCGACCAGCTTTTTTTTTTCTTTCCTGATGACTGAAATTGTGAATTCTATTAAAAATTTAAAACCTAAACCCTAGCATTCAGTCAGAGAGATGGGAGTTATACAGGCCTTGGACTATTCTGAAGCCTGATGCTATAAGCATGTCAAATATGTAATTAGGCTCCATAGCTTCCTTTATGCGTTTTAAGCAAGATAAAAGGAAAATCTGAGCATTTATGAAGTATTTGGGGATGTTTGGGGGCTGCTAGTCCTGGCATGGATGAAGACTGTCTCTGTGCAGCTAGATCAATTGTGAAAACTAGGGACACTGAGGAGAAAGGGAAAGGAAGAGGGAGTTCGAGGGAGAATGCAAGAAAGCAGCAAAGAAGAGCAGTAAATCTGTCCTTACTGTAATAGTCTTTCCACCACAGCCTTCTGGTGAGCAGCCTCCTCAGGGCTCAAGTTTTCCAGCTCCTTCATTATTGGAGGGGTAAATTCCTCCCCGTCATCTGAGGTTTCATCTTCTGATAACCTGGACTCCCCCATTCCGTTGGGGAGGTTGGGGATGTCGGAACAGGGCTCCCCTTTCTCAGTCTGGAGGGCATTGATAGCACGCTGACTTTCACTCTGGAGCCCGTAGGGTTCTGCTTCGCTCAGTGCCTTGATCAAGGTCTCCTTGGTCAGCCCCGACTCCAGCAGCGCTTCCAGCAGCTCCACTTGGAGATGAGTCAGCTTCGAGACCATGGTCTTCAGCCCGGTGTCTCTTGGGTTTGAATTTCGGGTTATCCTGCTTCCAGCTTCCTTACACCATGTTCCTGAGGTAACACGCCCGACTGTCAGGAGAGTGGGCACAGCACAGCCTCCCACCTTTACACCCCCCCCCAAAAAAAACAAAATACAAAATTGAGCCACTTCAGACCCCCCACGACTGTCCTGAGCCAGTGCTGATAAAGGGACCCTTGGCTATCTGTTTACATTGGAGCAAATGTAAATTCTCCAAGGTTCATATTTATCTGTGTGCTTTAGCAAGTTACTGAACTTTGGACTTCAGCACTGCCGCTGCAGTTCACAAAGTGCAGAGGGAGAGAAAGCAGGGGGAGGGGGAAAGGGAGGGAAGCAGGAGAGGAAAGGAGAAGAAAATGAAGGGATAGAAAGTCTGCAGCGTGGAAAAGTGCGCTATGGAGAGAAAACTAGGAAGGTGGGGATGGAGAAGCATGGCTTACTTCTGGCCCCATTAGTTTTGGAGAAGGAAGGAAGTGGAGTAGCCAAAAGGAAGAGCTGTGCTTGGCTGCCCATGGTTCAGGACAAGGTGCTGCCATTGGAGTATCGCAGAACTTGCTTGGAGCTCTGGCAGCACTGAAATACAGCCAGTGTCAGGCTTTTAGGCTGAGCCACACAGGCAGCTGCACTGGCCTTTGTGCATCCCCCAGCAGACAGGGAAGCGACCACTGGCTTTATGTGAACATTCCCAAGACTCGCAGGATGTTCTGAAGCTCCAGTTGACTTCTGTCGCAGAGCATCAAATTTTAAGTGACTTTTTCAATTCTGACTTTGGCTTGCTGGGTATCTTGATGTGCAAATACTAGTAGTACCTCCATTTTAACTTGCTATGTTTATTGCTCAGTTATGAGCAGGAGCAATGTTCCCACATAATTCGAGGGATTGCAGGGCTTGCCCCTCTAAGCTTGTGATTCAAGTATTTGATAAGGGGTAGCCCTGGTTGTTGGGACATGCTCAAAATCCCTGCTCTATCATCAACTGCCCTGCTGCTTCTGACAAGTGCTCTGGGCAGGCTTGTGGTTCCCCTTTATCATATACCTCCATCTCTTCTTGATACCAGCCCTGCTCTGAGGTTCTGCTCCCACCTGTTGGATGATTTCCTAATCATAATCCCTGGTTTGGCTGGAATCACTTAATACAGTTCTCCAGGAGTCTTTATTGTCTTTTCTGGTCTGAAATGATACAGATGAATGTATCTACTTTGAGTGGCTAAATTAGAGAGTAACTTGACGTGCACATGTGGACTCGATGCATGAGTGTCTCATGCGAATGATTCCTTGGAGGATGTAAAGCTGTTCTCAGTGGAGGCTTGCCAGGGGCAGCTGCCTGTGTCTATACACTCCCATCAAGCCTGAGCTAAACGGAGCCTGGTAGGGCTGTCCCCAGACCGGGCAGTGTCCCAAGACAATGCTGCAGAGGACCTTGGCACCTGTTTTCCTTTGTGGGCACCACTGGCCAAGCTCTCCAGGCTCCTGAGTCAGCAGGTGTAGGACAGAGTTCCTGCAGACGGACCCTCCTCCCTCCAGGCACCGGGCGGGACTGTGTTAACTCTTGCCTTTTATTTCAGATCTGGTCTGCGCTCAGAGCACCACGTCCCCTCCCGGCAGGGCGTTAACAAAACTCTAATGGATACAGACGACTTTGCGTGGCTAAAAAGGAGTAAAAATTCTGAGTCCATGTAAAAACATTTATTGTAAGAAATATTCATGTGAACATTAATGTAAAGGACAACTTCAACTTCTAAAGATTTTTTTGGGGTCGTACTCTTAATAAAGAGTCTTTAAAGAATGGTGAGCATTTTTTGGCATTGTACTGTCAGTGTGTTGATACAATTTTCACACATTTTATTTGTTATGACAGTTTTCCTTTATCTCCCCCCTACCCCCCACCCCCCGGCAGACATGACAACATTACTGGCTGATAACAGTAATTTTCAATTGTAATTACAGTATCCAACCATGACATACAGTTTCTGCATGCTATGTCCTTATAATTCAAGGATTTTGCAAGCAGACACAACAGATTGTGGAGCTCTTGCAATATGTGACAGAGGAAATGCTGTAATTCTGTGTTACTTATTTCTGCCTCTCTTTGGCATCGTGATCTCTTATATAAACCAAGGTGGAAAATATTCCCACCGTTCTTGTTTAAAAGATTGCCAATATTCTGTTGGTATATAAATCAGTTGAATGTTTGGGGGGGGATGGGGACACAGACCATTAAGGTTAAACAAAGAACAACAATATTTGTCAATGGAAACTGTAAAGAGACTAAAGCATAGCAACAAATTATGTCTATATTATGTGGTTTCAAGGATTCCTTATGCACCCAGAAGTCCTGATGCTGCTGTTTGAAGACCTTCAGCCATAGAAGCTCTTTTCGAAACCAGTGAACTTTGAAGTCTATAAAACCAGAAATGAACATCTGTTTGTATGATAGGACCTCCCTGAATGCTACAACTGGATGCCATGTGGCGAACGCTTAGCTGAACAAGGAAACCTTTCAAATACTGAGGAGGAGGGAAATATTTTCTATCACTTTATCCTGAAAGGCTTTTTCCCTTGGTCTATCAGAATTGTCCATTTTAAACTACAGGGGCCTGGACAATCAGCAAAAAACCAAATAAACTTACCCACTTTCATCTTTCCATTCATTGGAACCTGCCAGGCTGTGTCAGTGACTGGTTCAGCCCCATTAAGTATTTCAGATTCCTCAATGCAGGAAAACCAGTGAGGTTTTCAGTGTTTCTTAAATGTTATAAAAAGCTAGTGGTCAGGCTGAAGGGGATTCCTGTTGTGAATTAGCCAGCATCCCTGTTTTATAGCCTGGCATTAAGAATTGCAATATCATATTCTCAGACTATTACAAGTGCAGTTGTGAGGTGATGAGAGAATAGCACAGGACAAGGGTGGAGGCTTTAACCAGCTAGATTATAGTTCTGTTGGAGGAAGAGCTCAGTTGCAGAGTGCCATAACCAGACAATGTTCTCCTGTAGATGAATTGTACTCAGGGATTGTGCCTTGAGGATGAATATTTGAAATAAGGGGTCTTGGGTTCCCTATACCCATTTTTATCTATTACCGGTGCTTACTATTTGTTGATTTCCTTAATTGTAACAATTTCTCAGGCCATGACTTGATTCTGAAGTCACTCTGGTTAATATGATCTTCATAATTGTAACAGGGGAAACTTAAAGTTTGAAGACACCAAGTGATACCTACTCATTTTTCTCATGTTTGTGGTATTTGGTTCTGTATTAGCTGTTTCAAAGTAATCTCTTCTCCCCTGTATCTAATAAAGTAAGTGAATTACTCAACACTGAAAACACTTCATGAGAGTATGAAAGGGTACAAAATAGGAACATAATTCTTATTTTACATGTACTGGTCTGTATTCTGATTATTGCACTAGGGCAAACCCACAGTAAGGGACAGCAGAGTCCTGTGAACAGCATGAAAAGCAGAATAGACTCCCAAAGCCTGACTCCTGTATCAACACCATTTTTACCTCTGATGTCTTGTTTACTGAATTATACCCATTATTAAGTGTACATGATGAAAAATAAAGTCATTTGCTGGTACAAAGCCAGTGTACTGGGGCTTCGAGGAGCATACAGAGAAGGAAAAAAAGCCTAAATATATTTATGATAAAAGTACTACTAGAGGGAGCCCAAATAGTTCCCTGAATAGGGTGGTAAAATTGCCATTGGCAAATGAAACAGAGAAATGGTTCTTTTAATAATTCTTTACCATTTTACTGTTCTTCCTGCTGCGACTGCTAAATGCTTTACTGGCCTGAATGACATTAACATAATCCCCTCCTTGAAATGTGAGCTATTATGATAATGTTCACCCTTATTTCTATTACTGGGGGGAAAAAAGGCTACATGAGTACCAAAACTGATTATTATTTGTGCATTGGGAGCTTAGTTCCAAAAGGCACACAGGAGTGTGAAAAATTTGAGATAATTGTCATTTATGCGTTGTTTTCATAGGGTTGTATTTCAGCTATTTGTGCAAACCCTGAGTATCTCAGTGGGGAAGGACTTGCTTGAATACATGGTTCTAATGTTTCCAGTATATAACCATTTAGGTTCTAATGTAGCAGTCTTTGGTGTAAATATGTGATTATAATTGAAAAATGTGAATTTACTGAGAAAGAAGCTAGGTTTTTTTCATCAGTGGGCTGGGCTGGATGCAGAGCTTGGAGTTGTGGTGTGGTAAATCCATGGGGGAGAATGAGTTTAAATTACAGACTTTCTCTATGCATTCCTTTACCTGTCTGTGGAAACAAGACTGTGTCCCCCTTCCCAGTCATCTGTCATTTTCTCCCTCCACTTATACCTTTTCTACCAGGCTGAGTGTGAGGGTGGAGAGCAGGAGAAGCTCTGGAGTTTGGTTATGAAGGAGTTTCCCACTAGGTGGTAGTGAAGAGAATCATGTCACACATGGTTAGTGTACATTTTAATTAGATTTATAAAGGGGAGTCCCACAAGGATCTTACAAGCAAATAGCCTAGTGCAGCTTCCACCTATACAGTCAGAGAAGTGAATCTCTCGATTTTTTTTTTTCCCCCGTTCCTTTTCTGCTCATTTCCATGCTATTTGTTCCTTCCTAAACAAAGCAGGGTTGACAACTATACCTGTCATGTCCTTTCGTGAAAGGTGAAGTGTCTACATGAAGCCCCTCTGGTTCTTTCCACCTCCATTATAGCAGAATCAAGACATGGTTAGCTAAATGTCATCTGCTGACATTTAAACAACTTGGAGGTGAGGACTCTTTGTAGCCAGTACTTTCATCTGATTTTTCTCTACCACACTTGCCTCTGAGAGCTGCCCTTCCAAATACAAAAATAATTTTAAAAATGGTATTGTTTGCTGCTAGTTCTGAAATACTTTGACAGGTCTAAGTAAAGCATCAGTCTACATCAAAGGTTCCAGGCAGAACAGGTATTTTGGGAGGACTTTGTAATGTCAGAGTAAACTGTCACTGAAATTCAGACTAAAGCTCTCTTGTAGGTCCAAAGAAAGACTGTACAAAAGATACACTGAGAAAATTGTCTGGGGAATGCAAGCAGTGCTCCAGTTTGCACTGAGAGCAGATGCTGGGTCTGCAAGGAGGAATAAATTTCTCCTGTGAATTCATCCCACCGCTATCCTGTAATGAGAGCAAGCTTGCAAAATCATTTCATAGTCTAGTCACAAAGCCTGAGATGCTGGAAAGAAATTATACTTTAATTGCTCATCAGCTATAAATCATTTGTGCCAAATCAATGTGCTGGAAATTTTGCAAGACTGAGAAACTGGAAGCTATTTCAGTATGAACACAAAGCAGAGATATTGTTTCATAGATACCAATATCAGTTTTACATCCTGTTCTCAGAAAAAAAATTTAGGAAAGGCTCTTTAGTATCAAGACAAGCTGAAGCTCTGATTTATCTTTCCCAGCATTGATTTAAAAGGACAGAGATGTTATTTTTTCTTCTTACATTTACTCTGTTATAATCAATGAAAAGGGTAGCACAAACAGGCATTCCAGACACTCAGGTTTGCACCACAGTAGAGTGAGGGTTCCAAATTATTTGTTAGTTATCTAAGCATTTCTGCAGGTCTTTCTGCTGTGCTGAGGAGAACAAAAGCAGGGAACTTATCCATTATGCAAATTCTACCCGGAGCCTGAGTGTTTGTATTCCAGCCTGAACTGGATGGGAGGAAATGTCAGCATTCCTCACCCTCTCATCCTTCCAGCACACCCAGCTGCCACGACTGATCCCAGCAGGGATCCTATGACCCAGTCAGTCATGGTACTTGGAGCATTTCCACCTCATGGTTGATAAATCCAATTCTCAAACAGATGTTAGTAAGTGGGTAAAGTGCTGATTATGTTGGGAGCTCTAAGGTCATTCCTGTCCACAAAGCCAAAGGACTGTGAAAATCACAGAGAATTTGGACACTGAAGTGACACAACCCAAATCACTTGTTTTGAAAGCATGAAGGTACAGGGGGAGAAACCCTCAGACCCCAGCACTATCTTAATAAAAGTATTGTTTAACTGGAGCACAGGAATCCCGGGCATTCCCTCCACCAACACCAAGTAAACCTGTGTTGCACATGCAGCATCTTCCTGCGGCAGCTCCCCAAAACTACAGGTGGCTGCAACACTTTGCAGTTTCTTCTGTACTGAGGAAGGAGCTGAGCTAGCAGGGATGAAGTGACCTGCCCAGGATTACACAGCAACTGGTGACAGAACAAAGATGAACAGAGACGTTCCTTACTTTTAATCCTCTGTCACGACTGCATACCAGCCTAAGGTTTTTCCATTTAAGAGAATAAATGAGATAGACGGCATGAAAATAATTTATTTAATCCACTAATAGAAACAAACTAAAGTGGGCTCCAAATTTCAGAGGCATCTGGCGTCCCTGTAGATGCACTGAGAATGTCCCAATGACCCATTATTTTTTTTAATATTTTAACAAAATTCTATTGAGGTATAGAATTTCTTCATACTAGTTTTTAAAACAAATACCTATTTTACCAGCCCCAGGCATTTGTTCTTCTATTTATATTTGATACAGTTACGTCACCTCTTAACTGTATGTTCAAACTGGCTGTTCTCCCTCCCACACCGAAAGGGACAATGAACGGGAATGCACAGCTGGACTGGAACAATTGATCCAAGCTCTGCAAAGCCCCACTTGCACAAAATTGCTGCAAGTGAACTCCCAGGAGGTAAGGATTACTCACGTGAGCAAACAGAGGAAAAAGCACTAGTTCTGCATCTGGCTGAAACATAATGAAGGGCTAAGGGTTTGGCAGCAGAAACCAGGGAGGAGAGAGACAAGACCAGTATCAACGCAGCAGTTTCTCTGCCTGGGACTTGCACAGGTTTAATATAGGGCTGGCGATAAAGTGAAGCACATGATTTTTATTTGGTCAAAGTATCTGGAATCTTTTCCTTCCTTAAAAAAACACTTTCAGCATTTGATCCTATTGGTTTTACTTGGTTTCAAAGATCACAAATTCAAAAATACAGCAATCTCCAGAAACACTTGTGCATTTGATGAATTAAACATCGGAGTTACGAAATATTTTACCTGAACGGTGCATTTACCACCCAACCCTCGTTCAGAGGAACCCCTCGCCACAGCGGCAACGCAAACTCCTAGGAAGTCAAGGACTCCTGCGGGATGCGGGAGGTCAGCGACGTGCCAGAGCAGCGGGAGGAGCCCCCGGGGTCCCGCGTTACAGGGGTACCCCGAGCGCACCGGGGTCACTTTCCGGCCAGCAGGGCCGAGCCGAGCCAGCCGCGATCGCCGTCCCCAGGCACCCCGCAAACCCGGGGGAGCTGCCCCGCTTGCTGCGGCGAGGCGAGGGGCACGCTGCGGGAAAGGAAACGCCGGCTCGGGATTCTCCTCAGGAGTCGCGGCTCCTCGCCGGAAGCCCCCAGCCCCAAAATCCACCCGCAGCTCGCGCTGCTTTTCTGCCGGAGGAAGCTCCGTCCACCCCTCCTCTCTCTGCTCCCGCCAGCCGTCGGGCACGGCACCCCGAGCGGGGAGGCTCCAGCGGGAGTGTCCGCAGCGAAGGCGCCCGCCGGCGGGGCTGATCCTGAGCAGCGGCGCGGCTGGACCCGCCACCAGCACCGCCAACCAGCACCGCCAACCAGCACCGACCGCCGCCTCCTCCTCCGCCTCGTCCTCCCCGCGTCCCACGGCGCCTGCGCGCGGCCGGCGGCGGCGGCACGTGAAGGTGTTGTGGGCACGTGACCCCGCGCGCCCTCGGGCCCCGCCCCTCAGCGTGGCCCCGCCCCCGCCGTGCGCGAGCGCGGGCACGCGGCGCGGCCTGGCCCGGCCGCCCGGTGCCGCCACCTCCCGCCCCCGCCCCGCCCCGCGCCGCCGCCGCCGCCCCGCCGGCCATGAGGCCCCGCCGGCCCCCCAGCGCGGCCCCGTGTTGCGGCTGCTGAGCCTCCGCCCGCTCCGCCACCACCATCGCCCTTCCCGCCCGCGCGGGGACCCCCCCTCGGCTCCCCTCCCTCCACACAGCCGCCGCCATGTTGGGCCGGGAGCCGCAGCGGGGCCGCCACTGAGCCCCGGAGCCTGCGAGGAGGAGGCGGAGGAGGAGCCTGGGCCCGGCCGCCCCGCAGAGCCCAGCGCCGGCTGCCCAGCCGCAGCCATGGCGGAGCAGACCTACTCCTGGTGAGCCGCGGGGCCGAGGCCGCGGGGGGGTCCGAACCGGCCGGGCCGGGCCGAGCGCGGCCCCACGCGGGGACGGTGTCCCGGACGGGGGGGGGACCGTCGGTGGGGGACCGTCGGTGGGGGGCTGCAGTGGGGGCCGGGGCATGAAGGAGCTGCCGGCGGAGGGGCTGCGGACTGAGGATTCAGCGCGCCTGAGGAGGAGGGATTAGGGGGAAGGGAGGAGGGACGGGGCGGCCGTGCTGTGCGGATTCCCCCCGCCGGCAACCGGTCAGCAGGAGAGGATCGCTGGGAGCATTGGCGTGGCTGTCACCCCCTGTCCGGAGAGCTCCGTGAACTGCTCTCTGCACGGCCGGCGCTGCGTTCCGCCGGGCCTGGAGAGGGACAGGACCTCCTTCACGGCTGTGAGGCTGCAGGTCACCTCTGCCTAAAGGGAGATTTATGCCAGCGCAGGCTGGTAAGTCGGTGGCATGTATGTGTGTTTTCACCTAGTGACAATAGGCTTGGTCTGTGTACAGGAAATAGAACGACGAGGAAGAGACCAGTTCCTGTGGAAAGACATGAAGTATAGCAAATGAGAGGGCATTTTTTTCTGTGTTCTGACACTGTCTCGGGCCTAGCTGGCAGTGGATCAAAGAGACAGGGTGCAGTTTCTTCCTATAATTCTGGGGGTTTTGTACTGTTGTGGATCACAGCCAAAATATCTCAAATAATGTACCTGGCCATCATCTCTATTGACCTGACCACTGCAGCAATTTATTGTGATATTCTCACTGCATTTTAAATCCAGTGAGATCCTCCAGAATTCTTTCTTAGATATTCTGAAAAAAAATTACTTGTTTTGAAATAAGTCCCTTATTGAAAAAGGAGTTAAATCTTCGTTTTTGACCTTGGTATGTGCTGAATCTGGAGAAGGGATTGAATACGCAGCGAATATCCCTATTCTCAGTGGTCCCATTACTTTTCAAAACTTGGAGGGATTTCTGTTCTGCCACATGTTGAGACTTTAGCAGCCCCTTCTTCCCTCTTCTGTCTCTTTTCTGTCAAGAACCAATATTTGTATTGGTCTTCTGCTTTTTGGATATTCTTATTTTGTTTCACAAGCTCAGTTCAGGCAGTGGTCTGCTCTGCTTTAAAACAGCAGCAAAAAGACAACTCTTTTGACGTAAAAGATTGTTTACATATTGACACAATGAATATTGGTACAGATTTAGGCAGTTTAATGTAGTTCAGTCAAATGTGTCTTAGTGTGTTTTAATTACAGAATGAAATTATAAATTCAAAAACTCTGCCATTTGTCAGCTTTCTTGAAAGAAGTAAATGAAACAAAATGTCATTTGTACGTTATTTTGATCTTAACTCCTTTTCTTTTTTGAATGAATGTCTTTGCCATAGTAATAAGTCTAAAGGGAGGATTTTTAACAGAGGCTGGGAGAAGGATTTGCTCTTCTATAAATTGCGTATTTTAGGGGAATGAAATTGGGATTTAAGGTGTTTCCTGCGTGCTAGGTGGATCTGAAGAGTGGAGGTTCTTACAGTTCTGAGGTTGTAGCAGAATGAGGACATGATGCATATTTCTTAAAACACTGTAATTTTGTGTCTCTGTTCATAATGGTGTCCTCATGGATCTGAGGTTTGTGTTACTTTGTGTTTTTACCTGTAATCAGCCTTGCCTGGGAGCTATGGGAGCAGTGGACAGGGCAAAAATCCAATTTCAGTTATTCTCTCTTCTCTGTGGGTATTTCATTACTTACACTTCTAGCAACGATCTTGCCTCTGTTTATCTGCAGTTGTGGTAATGCAGCATAAAATTGGCCAGTGCTTCAGCACTTTCAGGAAAAATGTGCATTTTGACACCTGCTCATGTGAAGCAGAGTTGTGCCCAGGAGCTGGTGCAGGAGTTCAGTCTGGAAGTTGGCTGATCCCATCCTGTCCATTTGCCAGACCTTGTCCTTTCTCTGTGTTGCAAAGGCAGCTTTCCAAGAACAGGTGTGTTCTGTGGTGTAGTGTCCAGCTGCTGTACACATACCTTATTTCATCTGAAAGTACATGATCTGGCATTAAGAAAAATCCTTTCACACCACTGTCTTTGCATGGATGTGAATTGGTTCCTGGCTGCAGTAGTGCTTCCCTTTTTGTCTAGGTGCCTAAGGCTTGATTACATCTTTTTGTCCATAACTGTCTGAACACATTGTTGAACCACTGTAGCTTCATAAGATATGATAAAGTCTTATTGTGGGTTTGATTTTCTTTTAAAAAAGGTCCTAGTTGTGTTAAAAATACCTTGAAAAAATGTACTTGCCAGCTGTGATTAATGGACATGAGCACTGGCAAACATGCAAAATAGGGCTTATTTCAGTGACTGACAGTCTTGTTAATGATGTTGTTTTGAAGAGATGAGAACTAATTCTCATATTGCCATATTTGTTGTTTTGTTAAAATGAATCTTAGATTTTAAGGTAGCTTTCTATATTTCTTTCCATTTCCGAGTGAACCGAATGCAATTACTTTCTTGTATTAAGTTACTATAAGAAGGAGAGACGCTTTTTCCTCATCTCTTTCATAGTTTTAAATACATGAGTTATCTTTTGACACTGTTCTTGTAAGCTATTTCTTTTGACAACTTCTTTTTTTCTTCAGTAATGCCCACACCTGTAACCATATGTACTTTTATTTAACTCTTTTTTAGTGTCTTAAGTAGTCTTGCTGAACCAGTATTTCAGATAGAGGTGTCTTATCCTGAAAGGAGGCTCTGCTGAGAATTTTGCTGGTGAAAAAAAAATGCTGCCATCCTGGAAAAATTAATTTTAATGTGAAATGGGGAATAAGTGCCAGATGGAAATGCTCTTTCAAAGAATATGGACTTTTTAAAAAGAAAGGATGTTTGAGTCAAATGCTGGTCGGTAGAGAGTAGAGAAACTTTCTTTGTCAAGTTCCTGCAATAATAGAAGGAATAGAGAGCTCTATATGATACTGCTGCATGGCAAGGTTGCTCATGATTGTGTAGATTAAATAAGAGCTAAAATTAATTTTCTGCAAGTGGAATGGAATGGGAGAGGAAAGAGGTTGTTGAATACCCATTTTCCCCTTGCTTCCTGTCTGTACTCCAGCAAGGAAATGGAACTGGGTAGTGACAAAAGTTTTTGCTACAGCAGAGAAGGGAATAAACATGGGCAGAGCAATATATACATTTGTGTGTGTGTAAGAGATTAGTAAATACCAAGAAATTTATCTTCAGGCACCAAGCTGTTGGTAGTATTACAGCAGGATGAATATGGAAGCAGCAGGACCTAGATTTCCTACTTTGTGAAATAGTTGGTCTTTCCTTAATTTCTAGCATTTTGTGGTGACATTTTTGTGCTGGAGCCTACTGAGAAGGCACAGCACCATTCGTATCTTGTTTATCTTCAGTTAGTAGGTGTTTAGTGTTTTTCAAGGCCTGATGTAACACCCCCTCCTTTTTTACTGTTGCCCAGTCTGGCAATAGAGATTGCTTTGTTCTTTTTTTGCCCTTTGACTGCGCAAAAGATTTTCACAGCTTCCTTCATTTGTGAAGAGTGAAGAAGGGGATTTCTACACCAAAGCTGAATGTATTTTTAATATTTCCTTTCCGAGAGTGTTGTATAAGAGTAATATGGATTGCCATTTGTGCGTGCCCTCTCAGGGTGGTGATCAGAAGACAGACTGGGAGGGCAAGCTAAGAACAAAAAGAGAAGGCACTGTATTGAGTCACTAATCTTAAAAACAACTGAACTCCCTCTTAAATGCTTGTCATGGTTCAGTGGGATGATTCTTGTATTAGCTATCAAATGTTTCATGAGTGAAATGGTGATATATGTAGAAGCTTCTCTTCATAATGCAAAGGGTGTGGAAATTAAATCTAATGATGTGTCAGAGTAATCAATGAAACTGCTGGGTTTTGGAATAAGTGTAAATGTACAGTGCTGTCTTTGCTCCTGGGAGAATTCAAATTGGTTGGTGTTAGAAGTCTTTCTAGATTCATAGGTCTGAGAATTTGCTTTGATTGCAATTAAGCATTTAACATGCTGCTGCTGTGAATTAAAATGTAGTTTCTTCCAGAAGACTGAGGTGGTGCTTTCAAGTCTTAGTTGGCTGGATTAGATGTGTATGTGGGAGGGCAGGGAGTAAGAGGAGCTACAGCTTGTTGACAGAACTTGTCAAGTGCTAGTAAAATAGGTTTTTGCATTCAAAATTTCTTGCTTGTTTGCTCAGTTTAGGTTGGGAGACCTTAACTGACTAATTAAGGTGTTTTGAGGCTGGGAGGCAGTTTACAACAGAAAACAAATAATTCACCTGAATTTTTGAAATATTGCACTTGATAGGCAACCGATTGCAAAGCACATAGATGAAATTCTGTTGCACTGCTGTCAAAAATCTGTCATGAAATCCTGGCATACAAACGTGGAGTTTGGCCCTTAATCTTACATTTTTCAGGAACTGAAATTACTGGCCACATTCCATTTTAACGATTGTTAGGAGTCTCCTGAGAACAAGGATGTCATCATATGAATGGGCATGAGTATCTGGCATGAGAAAAGTGACTTAAACCTCAGTAAATCTGAGAATATCAGGTTTATAGTTCATATGTTTGTCTTTCAGGACCAGTCTCATTTCACTTGTTTGTTACCCTCCCTGGAGCTTTTGCTATCTCAGGCTGTGTGTCATGTAGGGCACTGTCTACAGCACTGGGCTGAAAGACAAATAAAGCAAAGAGCATGGGATTAATAGAAGTTTACAGTTACTTGAAGGTACATGTGTATAGTGACTGATTAGCACAAGGAAAAAAAATCTTCCTGTCAGTGTTTACTAATTGTAAGGCTGTATTTACTAATACATTAATAATTCTTTAAGAAAAATTTTAAAGTGAAGAGCGTAAGTCCATATTCTCTTGGTGCTGGTGTGCAGTACCTCTTTTAATTAATATTTCTGTCACCTATTTTAATTAAGATTTCTATCAGTTCTGCATTTAACCTTTTCAGAATACAGTGGTAATAAAAGTTAAAGGTTCCTTTAACTTTACCCAGTGACTGGAGATGGAGATCTTGGCTAGGATACAGGAGATCAGTTCCATCCCCCAGGGTTTCTGGCCTTGCATCTGTCACCTTCCAGGGCAGTGTTCTCATCACCAAACTATGTGTTATTCAGAGGTTGAGCTTTGTGTGTCTGCTTAAATCTGTTTCATTTCATATAGAATACTGTAAATATTTGCTGGGCCAGGAGGCAGGCATACCTTTCTGCCTAGGATTGACAGGGACCTGGATTCTACTTCCTGCCTTGATAAAAACCTGGTTTGGAAGACTGAAGGGTCTGTAGTTTGTGGGGGTAGTCCAGGCTGCTTTTCCAGGGATGAAAGGTTGGATTTCCACAAACAGAAGATGACCTTAATATGATTTCCTGTGTCACAGGTAAGTGAGTGCTTAGGTGTGTGGATCCATCAATATCAATGCTTGTTCTTGTGGTTTGTATGAGGTTTGATGGACCTGAGAGCATCTCTTTCTTCTGCTTCCAATAAATTGCTTATTTTGTGAACTTTGGGATTGTGGTATGAGTTAAGTGACCTGGTGCTGTTGGAATTTGAGGAATTTTGTGGGGACCACCAGAAAAATTAATTGAGAATATTGAATTCTTTTGAGATAAGTTGTGTTTTGGTGAATACCACCATTTTTAATACTGGATTCAGTTGCTGAAAACTCAGTCATTTGTCACTGAAACACAATGCCAAAAAATGGGTACTTAGGAAACCTTCCTACAAAAAGTACTTTGAAAAATGTACTTTTTGAAAATGTACTTTTGAAAAAGTACTTTTTAAAATGCAGTGATATTTATTTCCTAAAATTTGGAAGAAGAGCAGAACAGACTGGTCTTTCTCAGTATCTCAGCTATTTTATTTCATTTTTTTGATAATGTGATGTATCAACATCTCTGGCATAGGTGCCATTGTCTTTATTGCCCTCTGACATTTTATGATGTCTCTATAAGCATTGTAATATACTCTAAAAGCACATAATTGGCACAAGTCGTTTAGTCAAAACAGTCTAATTTGATTCTGGTGACATATGAGGAAAGTTTCCACAAAGAACCAAGGATGAAATTGGTAGGGAAAAAAAAAAATTGTGCACATTTTCTTTTTGGTTCTACATTGCTTTAGTGTCAGTGATTAGGATTAAAGTTTGCAGTGAGTCAGCCAGCGATGGGCATTGCGTGGAGTGAAGCACAAGCTGGCGTGCGGCTGGACAGGGTCCAGGCCGTCAGACCAACTTTGAAAGGTGATGATTTAATAAGATTAATGGAGCATATGTGTTGTTGCAACACTTGCTGATCCCTTTTCGCTTTAATTCTTCCGATGATGCTTGTGTTGATGGTCCCTTCTTCTAAATCTTTTGGTGTCTGTGCTTGAAATACTCTGATCTGCCAGACCAGGGTTCTCCCCTCATGCGCTTCCCGAGAGAAGCTCAGCTCTCACGATACATTAAGTGTCTCTCTGTCCACTAGAACCACCATGATGACATTATCCCAGAGCTCATTAATTGTGTAGCTGTGTTGCTGTCATGTTCATTATTAGATTCTGTTGAGTATTTCTTTTTAGGGCCAGACCTATGCCTCAGGTCCCAGATTCCCTTGCATAGCCTCCCTATCTGTGTGTCATATTAAGTAGTACCATATAGACTGGGCTGTCAGAAAGTTCTGCTGGCTTTTTGGAGGGATACTTTGTAACTGATAACTAACCAAGTAAACTAGAACAGTGTTCATATCCTACAACAACAAGGATTCAAAATAATAAGTGCATTAAATAAGCCTGTCCTTATACTTGGGTGAGGACAGGGTTTAAGGTTGAAGTGACTTTTCTTTTCAGGATGTCAGGAAGGTTCTTTAAAACCATCACAGCCAGTGTCATAAAGTAGAGGAGAATGCACTAAGAAGATGATTCTCTACTGCACAGTGTTATGTTTAAGATTCCTCCTTTATTTCTGAAGTTGACAATGTAGAAGTTGGAGGGATAAAATCATATCTTAGAGTTTATATATGGTAGCATTTTCCCTGACCAGTGGAATCTGAAGGGGAAATTGCACTGTTTGACTCTGATTTTTTTTTCCTTCTGGAAGCAGTATTTTTTTCTGTGACTCTCAGGTTTGGATGTTCTTCCTTTACTTCCTGTAGCTAGTTCATAGACTTCTGACCCAAAAAGTATTTTCCCATGCAGGCGGGTATTTAGCCAAAGACTTTGAAATTATTCTCTTCCATTTTTATGCCATAACCTCATTCCTGCAAGCGCCTCCACAGCGGAGGTTGTGTGGGGGAAGCAGGAGGAGACCCAGGGGTTCCACCCTCTGTTTGTACGGCCTTTAACTTTAGCCATGAGTTGGTAAGCTTACCTGCAGAAATAGGCTCAAATCTAGATTATTCTTCAGTTCATTTAGAAGGAAGAAAATAGTTCTATGCAGTGTTAACTACTGGCTGTTAAAGCTAAGCGTCCTTCAGACCTGTTAGTTGTACCCAGTCAGTGCTTCTCTGCTTGCTAATTTTGAAAGTCCAAATTTTCTTCATTCCTATGAACTCTGCTGGTTTTTTTGGACAGAAGTATCTTTTAAAAGCCCTGTTGTTCATCTGATAACTAGCCAGAAGATAACTTCTAGTAAACTTGGAATGATACGTAACTGTAAGTATATTTCAGAGTAGTAGAGATCAACAGAAACGTTAAGAATTGATAGTATTGCACTGAATCATGCAAGTCTGAGAGCTCTGCTTACACCATTTTCTCATGTCAGTAGTGCTGCGAATAGCAGCTTCATGTTAAAATAGCAAAAACTTGCACACATGGATTCATGTGTAGTACACATGGTGCAGTGTGGTTTCAGGTGGTACAAAAACAATCAAGTGATCTCAGCATGTAAATTTGGTGCATGTTTCTCTACAGTAGTGATGTTTTGCAGAGGGGTTCTCTACATGGGTTAAGCTAGTAGCAAGTGTATATCCTCAGGATTTATTTTAATTTCAGTCATTACTGGAATAATAAGCTCAGCTGACTTCAGTTGAGATAGCACAGCTTGGACAAGAACCAGCATTACAAAATGTTTGAGCTCTGCGGTAGTGCAGTTAGCAGGACAGAGGTGAACACAGCAGCTGAATTATGGGTCTGCTCAGTCTTAAGTTCTGGTGTCTTGGCTCCTGGCCATCTGACATCCCTTCTCCAGTTGGATAGATAGCTCAGGTTTAAAACTTGATTTAAATTTACCTGGAAACTTTAGTAGTGGGTAGAAATTCAGCAGTGAATTCTGAGTAATTATTGTAGTTAGTATCAGCCAGCTGTTGGTGCAGATAATATTGGATGTATAAAACCAAAGCTCAATGGTGAGTTGTTATACAAAGAAGTGATTTTACTGGTTCCACTTTCAGCTTACAGTTGTGGTTTATCTCACCATCATCTGTGTCAGACCCATTTGGCAAGATAAAATAGGTGTAGCGTGACTTTGACTTATTTAGTCAATGGGAAGTCCCTTCTCTAGGTCACTGTTAGCTAAAGGTGAGGTTGGTGAAATAGCAGGAGGCAAACAGAGCTGCGTTATGTGGATTTCTGTAGCCTGTGTTGCAGACTGGTGAGGTGAGGTGTGTCTGTGTCTTGCTTTCTAGGTTTGATGGCACAAGGTCACTCTGGTCCTTTTTAGAAGTTCAGATTGATGGGCTGTGTGCTGGAGGAAAGATTATCTGCTCTCTGAACTCTCTTTAAGGTGGCTGATCCTATACCTTCACTTGAATAACTGCTCTGAGAAGTTACCACAAAGGGCTAAAAGCTCTCATGGGGAACATTATGATCTCTGCAGGGTTTTGAAGATGAAGAGTAGAATCTAATTAAGCTTTATGTTGAAAATAGTTTAAAGAGTGCTTTTTTTCCCCTCAAGAAAAGGGAAACTTTAAAGCTAAATAGTGAAGAGCTGAACTTTTTTTTTCTTTAATTTTCTGCTAACTCGACTGCTTCTAAAGCAGATGCAGCTGTAAGCAGTTACAGATGGCACAGAACAGAAAGAACCTCTTCATCATACTTAAGTGCCTTAGAAGAACCCCAATGTTAGTTTTCCACCTAGTTCTCTTTCTCTTTATTTTTTATATTTTTGCAGATAGACCATTTAAAAAGCGTGCTACCATAAGGCTAAATCAAAAGGTGAAAAGAGTCTGCCATAAACCAGAAATATTTCTCTGCAGGGGGCTTTACTGGAAAAAGTTTCTTAAGATTTCCAAAACACCCTTTTTAAAGAATGTTCCTACTTTTTGTTGTTGTCACAAGAAGCAAAGTTTCTTAGCTATTTAGGCAAGAGTTTGTTGAAAACAGCCTCTGTCTGTTCTGCTACCTGTTTTTGGTACCTGGAATGGACTCAGCTGTCTTGAACTTGGCACTTGGGTGTGTGAATGTTCTGTGATTCTGCACACAGGTTGGGAGGCAGTAATCAGCCCCTGGCCAGTCGAGCTCAGGACAACTCAAGACCCTTTTTTTTTGAGTTTGCCTCTCAGTAGGAGGTGGCAAAAGCAGGGTGCCTGTTTTGATGGTCAGTATTTTGTATTTTCATGCTAGCTGAATCCCCTTATGACTTGGTGCAGTTGCGAATAGTCATGTTCATTTCAGAATCTCACCAGCCATCATCTGACAGCATGAATTTGTCTTAATACAGGGCCAGCGTGATGAAAGCTGCTTAAATCTGGCTAGACAGACTGGCTACTCTATGGCTTTGACTAACACGGGAGTGTACTTTTACCACTGTCACTGAAGATTTGTAGTTGGGTGCTGATGGTGTTAAGTCATTCTTTTATGGAATGTTGATAAAATAGTGTTTCATTCTACCCAGGCATGTAGTGATAAAGTATATAATCCTGTACTATTTGGGTAAATCAACTCATCAGTAGCACTCAGCTGCTCTTTCTGACAAGTCATATTGGTCAATTTGACTTTGGTTCTGGCTTGTTGATTGTAAGGCCTGATTGTTAAATGCTTTGATTAAACTATTAGTTGTTAGTTTTATTTTTTATCTGACTTCTGAATACATTGCTAAAAAGAGTTTGGATTTCTAAGCACGTAATCAATAAATACCAGTCTAAGTGTCAGAGGTATGAGGTGTGGTTTTGGTTTGGTTTATTAAGTCAACAATAGAGTGAATATAGGTAAGAAAACATCCTGTTTTCTGATTTCTGTGATAAAAACAACTAACCTCTTTCATACTAGAGAGCCCACTACATCTTGATAACTTAAAAAAAATTATTAGTATCACGGTATTCTGCATATTTGTAACTTAAGTACAAGAATTGCTGTGGAAATGAAACCTCCAGATAAGATTTTTTTAATATATATTGGGATGGAAGGATGTATTTTGTCTAGGAAGCAGTGTAGTGCTCAGATCAATATCCTCCATACGTGAGGGGACTCCGTAGTGTCTTTGTACACTAAGTCTTGGGTGAGTGTTCTTCCATCAGTTAGGCCAGCTGTGTAATCTACAAAGTGATGATGCCTAGTTTAGGGAAAAGATAGTGATCTTGGGGTCTTTGCTTGGGTATCTTCCTGGCACCTGCTCTAGGGGTTAACTCAGTAGTGCTTGCATGTATGTACGTGTTAACCTTTTCTGTCACATTCATTGCCAAAAACACCTGTATCTCACAGATAAACCAGCTGTATGGTTCTACTACAAGTATTCCTGCACTTTCTTGCTCTGAACCACTGTTTTTGCTTCAGTTGTTGCATTTGCCTTATGAGGAGATAGTGACTTAGCAAGGAGATGGGATTTGCAGCACATTCTGCCATCAGAGTTCTGCTCTGCATGACGAGCCCTGTCAGTTACAAAAGAAATTTTATGAATGTGAATAAACGCTTCTTCTATCAGTCCTTCACTGCAGTGAGTATTATACTCCAGATAGTCAGAACAAGGTTAGATGGAAGAATTTCTCTACTGCTGGTATGTCAAGAGTGACCAAGTCCAGAACTGGGCACAGACTTTGTGGTGGTCTGGGACAGTTTGGTCTCCTGGAGTGCAGCTTTGATTAGAACCCTGGGATGCCTGTGCAAAATGAGGAGTAGGGCTAGAGTGAGAGCCTGAGGATAAAGGATGGAGCTGGCCACAAAGTCAAGAAGTTAAGCAGGAATATGCACAGACTGTTCAGGTAATACTCTGAGAGCAAGTTAGGCCACTCAAGTATCATCTATATGTCTTGAATGAAACTATGCATCAGAGAGGATCAGCTTCCTCTTCTGGTTTTGGCTTCTGGATGACTGCAAGTGATCAGGTATGGCATCAAGTAGTGGTATTCCTCTGTGTGCTTATTAGGAAACCTGATGTACTTTTTTTGTGTGTTCTTCTCTGTGTTGCTTCAGATGGAGATACATACTTTGGTCTGAACTTTTTTGGCTTAGTATGTTACCTGCCTCTCTGCATCCCATAAGAAGTCAGATTACAGATTTAGTAATATTTATTGTCTTAAATATTGAAGTAGTCCTTGCGCACAGTGTGTTGTTTCCTGTCCAAGCAAAGCTGCGAAAACTATTGCACATTTGTTTTACAGAGCATTACAGTAAGATTTTTAAGGTGAAGTAGTTCATGAGGTCCTCAAGGGCAACACAGCTTGTCCTGCCTCTGCTGCTGGGTTATTTGCACTGTTCAGCTGAGGGCAGTAGGCAGCTCTTGGTGCTGTGATGGAACAGTGAGTTCAGTTCACACCTTGGCAGGTGTCAGACGCTCTGAGTGCTGGGGCCATGCAAAGTCTGTGCTTGTCTGATTGGGCTGAGAGACGGTCTGAGCACAGCATTGCTGTGGGGCTCTTGGCAGAGTAGTGCAGGCCAGCAGGAATTTCCCTGTATATCCTGAGACTCCTTGCTTTCTGCCACATAATGATCTGTTTTCTTTTGTCATTGTCCTTTTTTGACTGCTTGCTGGCACCGTGACAACCATAATATTCTGTGTATGATGGAACATTGAAAATAAATATGCCCAGGATGATGCGCCTGGTTCAGCTGCACTTTAGATGAACTTAGCCCTGGATCTGCAGTACATTCTGACTCTTGGGTATTGTGGCTGTAAGAGGACCAAGAGGAGAAGGGTGGAGTTGGGAAATTAGTTGTATAGAGTTTTTATCTTGAACAACCTTATTCAGAAAAATGCCACTTCTGGACTTGGATGGCTGACAGTGTCTAGGATGAGGCTGAATTGCATTAATAGAAGACAGGCGATGTTTTCTGATGTTAAAGACCCAATTATCTGGAACCTGGTTCAAATAACTTACTGCTCCAGTTGTGGAAGACACTAACACAGTTTCCTTTTATTAAGGTAAAGTGTGAAAATTTGTTATCCCTTGTTACTAATAGTAGCCTTTATTTTGCTGATTGTAGTTCAACTATTGGAAGGTTTTTGTAATGGAATTTTTCAGTGCTGTTAAGAAACTTGCTGCTGAATGTCTTGTATCTTGGTACTGTGTAGGAAATTGATAGCTTTGGATGAGCAGGATTCTAGAACTTCATGACAATCTTTTTATGGTGTCTATATGACTATAGTGCTGCAGTGCTTTAGTCTTTCCAGATTTGTTGAAGTGAGATAACAGAATCTCCTGACCCCTCTGGAGACTGAATAATGCCCCAAATCATCCCAAAAAATCCAGCTTATCCTTTATTTCTGTGGCTGTTAATTCTTTTGCTGGCAGTTTGTACAGAGACAGGAACAAAGGAAATAATTTAAAAATAGTTGAAGGAATGATGTGAATTCATGGATCTTAGCTAGTGTGGCATCTTATCAGGGAAGTGATGTCCTGTAGTTTTTCTGTGCAAGCTATTCAGCACTGTAAAATGAAGCAAGTTTTTAGATTTTGTTGTAGTTACAGACAACCTGAGGACAGTAACTCTATAAAATGCCCAACTAATAGAAATTCATAGTGCTTATTTTGGAAACAAAAGTTGTTTTGAGTAGTAGATGTTTTGTAACTAAAAGTGTCTTGGGTATTATAATATGTTGGGATATTTTTAGTAATCAATGCTGAGTGGATGTTGTCTTGATGATGGGAAAAGTCTTCAGTTAAATTTTTAGCATGTTGTAACTAGGCCTGTTTTTTGTTTTTTAAAAAAATCTTACTAAACTTGAGGATATGCCACCCATTTCTGATACAAGGCAAGTGGGCTAAGACTAAATGATGACGAAAGTCCTGCACAACTCTAATGCCATTTGCGATTTTCTTCACGAGAGTAATTTTCTTTCAAGTCGCTTTGTAAGATTTAAATGTATCAGAACTTGCTTTTTATTTTGTAACTGGGGAGTTGACCAAACTGAGTTGGGTTCCTTTCTTTCCAAGAGGAAAGATCCCATGAATATGAAGGTGTGCTGGGTAAGGCTGAAGGAAGGTGTTGTGTTTCGGTTGCTGTGCGGTAGTGGTGTGGTTCTGAATTCCTCTTGAAGTGTTGCTCTGGTTTAGATCAGTGACAGACCCTCCTTGCTGCCAGCCAAGCTGTGCTTTCGCTGCCGGAAAGTTACAGGAACTCTCTTAAGCAGAAAATATGAAGAGAACGGCTGAGAAAGCCTTTCTGTCGCTGTGTCGGTTGGATTTGAGAGCCATATTGTTGTTTGCATGACATTAAGAGAGAATTGGAACTTCATGATAGCAGCATAGTGACAGGGTAACCAGTTACCTGCTTTGCTCAGTAACAAGCATTGGGTTCTGTACCAGGTGTAATTTCCACACTAAGGCATATTCCATCTCTACCGTCAGAATGGGAATTAGGTGTGTGCTTCTGTATGGTGGAATGGCTTCTATACTTTGGGGCATTCGCTTGGGCTGGGGTTTTTTTGTTGTTTCTTTCTTTCTTTTAGCAATTGATAATTGTTTAACCTCTTGAAAAAGAATAATTGCTACTGAATGACTTATTATACTATGGCATCAGAAGTCTGTCATCAACTGCTACAGACATTGCTATTTTGCCACAACTTGCCTGTGACAGTTGGTTGAACGTTGTTAGGAACTAGAACAGTTGTGCTTGGACCTTTCCAGGCTTAGTTACTTACATTTCTCATAGCTTGCCATGAGAAGCATCACAGCATTCATGTAGGCGTATTGTGTTTTGTAAAGAAATTTTTCACTTGTGCAGTAGTCTGGCCTTGGATGTGGTAGAGACGCTTATATTTTTATTTGTCTTTTCCTAATGATGTCTCAGGAAGTGTGTCTCCCGCCAGTGTCTTGTTTGAACTTTCAGGGAAATTACCATTCTGTGCTTTGAATAGCTCCCTATTACCATGGCAAATAATTCATGCTGCTAATTAAGACACTGTTAGAATTGCACAGAAAGATGGGCAGGGAAGGAATACAGCTTACTTACATTCACAATTTATCTGTTTTATAAATTTATAGAGCAGTTACTGCCAAGGTAGCTCACAGTTTACCAATGAAGGTATATGACCTTCTGATTCATGGTTTCTGTCTCCTGAAGGTAAGAGGGAAGAAGAGCCAGACATGTTTTGTCTGGTGCATATGGAGGCACAGGGTGAGGAGCAGCATTGTGCCCTGAGCTAGATTTGTGTTCCACAAGAGAAACACACTGAGAGAGACCCTTCTGCTCAGAACGGAGGGCTTGAACCTGGGAAGGCCATGAGTTCCCTGAAGAACTGTTGACTGGCAGTTTCATGCTGAGCAGAGTTTCTTAAACAGGTCTTGCAAACCCAAAGAAGACTCTTTTGTAACTCTGAAGTGAATGTGAAGCCATTGCACAATCTGGCAAGTGAGTAATAAATCCAGCAGACTATTTTGGTTTTGGTTGGACTTCAAAGAGAAATTAGGAGACCTAATGAAGGTATGCGTTAAACACCGGGGAAGTATCAACGCTGAAGGAAGCTGATGGCAGTGTCTTTCTTGTCCACACGTAATAGTGGAGACTCTAATAATTCTGTGGTATGTTGTGACTGTGTATTGCAAGCCAGATGCTATTTCTGCTTTTTCTTCTTTTCCTGTTGTTGTAGGTAAGATGAATTAAATTCCGTCTTGTCTGAAATTTGGTGGGTAACTCATATACTCTCTTCTCTCTTGAACAGCAGTTATTACTAAATCTTGTTTAATACAAAAAGATGAAAATCATCAGCCTTACCAGTGGCATTGTGGTAGTTCATGCTGCACCGTGTCTGGAACTGGGTTGTACTGCCATTGCACGCCTACTGCAGAAAATCAAATGCCTAATATTGAAAAATAATGTTTTTCTAGTCTTTCTTCTTAATAAAAGATAATGTTTTCCTTTATAAGGGCCTATGTGATTAGATATTTATCCTCTGTTCCCAGGAGAGCAGACATTGCAGTTCATATTTTCTGTTTTGTGAAACAAAATTTCATATAGCTGACTACATCTCTGGAATCTGTCATTCTCCCCCTAAAAGGAACTGAAAGCAAATTGGCTTTCTAAAACATGAAAAAAGCCTAGAGCAAACTCTTTGTCATCACATTCCTGGTCAAATCCAGCATTTGCCTTCCACAGAGTTTCTAATATTTAGTAATGTCTGTCGTTTCCCATGGGGTTGCTTAGGTGAGCATATTAAGTGAGAGCTGTTGAAAGAGAAAAGAAAGAAGACTTCATCATGAGGTGAATTGAGCAAAAACTCTTGGGGATTGTGTGTGTGTTTTGTATGTAGTTTTTTAAAATCATACTACTTTTAATCCCAGTGTTTCTTTCCTTCGCAATAGGTTATTAATCAGAGAAAGAAAATACCAACTGTTATACAGAACTTACATAGATTAATTGAATTCTTACTGGAATATACCAGAAAAATATCAGAAATTATGGGGTGATTGTTCACATCAACTTAATTTTAAACTTCAGCTCTGGGACTGCATAAATACCTGAAGGGAATGGAGAGACCAGAGGACACTTCTAAGCCCTGGGTAGAGCATGTCTTTCTCCATTGACTGTGTAGGGAGCATGATCTTGGAAGTGAAGGGCTTCAGGTGCCCTAGGAAGAGGGACTTGAATTACCTGTGTCCATTTGACTGAACATCACAAATTTATAGATAGCACAGCAGTTCCAAAAAAAGGGGAATTGTTCCCATCTACCTGCTGAGGTGCCAGCAAGACCTGCTTGCTGACTGAGAACTTGGCTCTGACTTGCAGAAGTGCAACCTCAACATCTCCTGCAGCATCACTAATAAATGCGAGCCCTTGCCTTAAGAGGTGCATGGTTCTGTATGTATTTAGTATTTTTATAATTTTATAATTGGTTTGGGGCTGAAATGTGTTTTCCAAGAGTTATACTGTTACATTTAAAAGTAATTTTGGGAGAGATTAGAGAAAAATATTTGGACAAACTAGTGTTCAGCCCTGAGTAAAAAAGTTCCCTCAGAAGTAAAGTTCTCTTCATTTTTTTCATCCATAACTTGTACCTGTCACCTTTTGTCACATTTTTCTCTCTCTCATATTAAAACGTTGCCCAGCTTTGTTCATTTTACATAATTATTTGCCTTTTCTTGCACTTCAGATACTTAGATTTAGGACTGTCTTAAAATATAGGCAACAAAGCAGGCAGGGAAAATATCTGAAACTTTAGGCTGTTGTGATTTTTGTTGTTGTGCTTAATCCTATGCAACGTAAGTTGCAGTTGCTCGTGCATAAAATCTTAACTTAAAAAGCCTCCTCAGTGCCAAACAGTGATGAGATACTGTTTTAAAAACACCTTAAAATTTATGTTAGCTATGTCCTCATGGTGCTTTTCTTCTTATGCAAAAGTAATTTTCAAATAAAACATTAAGGATGATCAAGGGATATTCTTAAATTTTTCATGTTACTTTGTTTACTCTCTACAATCAAATCTGAATAATGTTATGAAAGTGAAATAGCATTTTAATATTACTTGGACTCAAAATAGCATATTGTTTTTCGGTACAGGAATCAATGCAAAGTGACAAACTCACTGTGAATTGTGTCTAAATTGAGTAGGTGTCTTCAACAATCAACCAAAAATTCTCATGTTCAAATCAGCTTTGTCATCTTGCTACTTCATTTTCCTGAGTTTAACTTTTGTTGGAGCTAGTTTATGTTCTAGTTCTGATGTGAGTGCTTTTGCCTGAAGGGTGCTCTGGAATTACGACTGTTCCAAGGGTGAACTTAGTTATTTTTAGGAAGGTTAAACATCTGGATGTTCACTACAGAACCTTTTCCAAGAAAGCATTTTGCTTCTGAGCAAGAAATATCAGCAGAAATATAGATACAGCACAACAGAGTGTAATCTCTGCCTTCCCAGGGCACTTGGATATTTTCAGACTGATCTGTTGCTTGAAGTACCTCTGGGATTACAGAAGGATATCGGGAGGATTTAGCTCTGTAGTATTTTTGTAGGTGGCTTTGAGACTTTGGAATCCAGAGCAGGGATGAAACCAAGAAGAGGTGCCAAATTAGGAGTGGTTTTGGAGGACATAAGGAGTATATTTGAAATGTTTCTAAGACTCCAGGTGTTTTCATTCTGGCTGGAAAAAAAAAAAGGTTTTTGATCGAGATCAGTTGATTGGAGAAAACTGTTCTCTATCAGTGTTAAACAGTTTTCTGGATTCAGAAATTTAAAAAATGGTACAGGTACAATATAGGATTTGGGCTAGAAAATTTAAGTTGTATGTAATGATTTTAAGTCTTTCCCATATATGTTGTATGTGTATGGGAAAGAAACCCTTCAGGTAACTTGTGAAAGTTAAATGAATTAAAACTGAAATAACTTCAAAAAGAGGCTCCCTTCTGTTTTATATGTGCTGTCTTACACTCTTGATTATACAGAATACTGCTTTGAAAATGTATTCTGACTGCCTAGTTTAGACCTTGAATGGCTAAATCAAAAGTCTTATGAAAATATGCTAATGTGTTATGAAAATATTGACTGCTGAAACATTGCATTTGCAGCTCAGGGTTATTTTTCCCCCACAGCAGTTTTCAGGTGCTGCTTAGAGAACTCTGACATCCCCTTTTCATTTTCTCAGTGTATTTTGAGTGTCTTTAGCTCTATACTCTTTTTTTCCTTAAGGAGAAAAACTTCAGATTTTCAAATGTTAGTTAACTATTCCAGTTTTCTAATAGTGGTGATAAAATGGTAAATCTGCTTCTGGTGGGAGGTGATTTTTAAAACTGATATGTAGGTGTTTTATGTACCCCTTGAGGATATCAAAACTCCTGTGTCTACATGCTGACAAGTTTCTGTCTCTCCAGCTGTGTATTTGTTGGTGTAGTAAGAGATTGCTTCTCCCCACAAATACAGTTTGATTTCACTTGTTTGCATGTTGATTGTGGGAGACTGTTGCTGAGTTGAAAAGACTGTTTTGTTTGTTTGGAGTGCTTAAATCTGGTCACTCACTTTGGTTTGTATTTTGTTACTTACTACATACATTACATGAAAATGTGAATTGAAACAGATGGTGAAGGATCAACATTTAGGCTTCCAGCATATAAAATTCTCTGGAAAGCTGAGTCCTCTACTATGGCATCAGCAGCCTGTGTTCAAAACCACATTGTGTTTGTTTTATAGTAGCTCCTGCATGCCAGGCATATATTAAGTTGTTCTGAGCCTGCTGCTGCATGGACATCCTTATTGAGCCCAGTGTTTTTCCTGAAAGAATTGAGCTATTAATTCCCTAATCCTTAGGGAAATTATTTTAACATCAGTATTGGAGACTATTGTTTCCGTGGGTTCAGGATTCATACTGAAGTGTCAGTTCGCACTTTCCAAAGCAATTCTGTTAAAGATGGGAAGAACAGAAGTTAACCTGGCTCGCATTGATGTATTTTCCTTTCTATCCATGTGATTGGAAGTGTCATGATTTTTACTAACACCTGAAAAATCTGTTGTGGCTGCTCCTGTCGGGGCTGGACTGGCATTTTGTCTGGGTTAGGTTTATGCTGGTAAAGATGTAATCTGACTCTGCCGTGACATTTAATAAATATTGAAGGAAAAACTTCTTTTTAGAAGTGTATCTCTGCTCTGCTGTGTTGCAGTTTCTCTAGCCTAAATCACATATTAGAGGAGTACAGCTCGAATTAATGAAATGAGATGTGTATTTAGAATGACTGGTGGAAATTAGTGGATGACCTGAGACAGGAGAGAACTTACTTTCCTGTGTAGTGTTATCTCAATACCTTTACCTAGGAATTTTCTTTTTAAAAGGCAAACATTTTGTCCAGTAAAAATAATATTTTGGTTTTGTTTGGGATTTCTAGTAGCTTTTGAACGTGGTTATCCCTGGGCTTGCAGAATATTACAGACTCGCCCTGTCCTAATGCTGGATCTGGGGTGTACATTTCAGTTCTGTGTTTGTAGAAGGCAAATGATACGTAATGAAATGACAATATCTCTCTGATAAAACTAGAATTTTAAAGTGGGTGTAATTTGATGCTGGTCAAATACAGATTTCATTTAGTCCTGTACATGAAGACTCCTATACTTCAGTTTATCCAAAAGGTTTCTGTGAAGCAATATTGAAGACATGACAGCTGCTGTTAAGAAAATTTACTGTTAATAAGCCTTTCAGCATTTGGAGGCTCAGCTCAGCATGTGAGATGCCTCTAATGATCTCTGAACATTATCATTTAATTAAACTTCTACTGTTTAGAGTAAGTGAATACAAAAGAGCAGTAGGACATGTTCTCCTTTTTATTGTTTCTCTAGACTGAAAAGAACATACTGGGTAATACATTTGGAACTGGTCCACTTGGTTTTTGTGTTCTTTGGGTTTAAGTGTCATCCCCCCTGCCCCTCCCCCCCCCAAAAAAAAAGCACAGTGGGTGAAACTTTGAAGAAGAACTGCTGCTTCTTGTGTTGTCACTAGTGTTCTGTGACTACGGAGATGTTAACTGGAAAAAGAAACTGGATTTTAGGGGGAAATTGGATCAATTTACAGTTTGGTGTTGGGAAAGAGTGTAAGTTCCCCTATTGTGAATAATACAGTTTTAGGTCGTTTTAATCTCATAGTTCTCCCACGTGGTGTTTCCTTTTGCTTGTGAGCCGGCTTCTCCCCTTATTGTGCATTTTTCTAGACTAAATAAACCCAGTTCCTATCTCTCCTAGTTGTCTTAGAAACTCTTTTCTGCACTCATCCCAGTGACAGGCTAATAATTCTGCTCACACTGCAACTAAATTCATACCCGAGCCTGCCTTCCCCCTCAGCAGTCCTCTCTCCTTCTGTGCTGGATGGATTGTGTGCTCTTACCCCACATGACTCAAAAGAATGGAAATTAAGAGAACACCTCAGGAAAAAAAAAGTGTCTATCCAAAATAGTGGCATTAGTAGGCTCACTAGTGTGTGGAAATCATAATGCTCATAATGTAAAACCTTAATTGACTTCTGTAGTAAATCATATGCAGTTTTAACAAGTTAATTGCATTAGAGTCTGTTTATATGCATTTAGTGCCATTTAGTTGAGGCTGAAGTTCTGTTTCCTGCTTCATGATACCCTTATTCACCCAGCCTTTGGCACAGATACCTTGCAGTGGTTGGCTGTATTTGTGTGTAGTGTTTCATTTTGGTGCTTCATGCTCGGAAAAATTTTCCTCCTCTAATAAATACACATTTGCTTGTTTGGATTGTCCTTCTGTGCTAAGTAAAGTAGTAATTTCTTCCCATTGATTAAGAGACTTTGTGGAGTGTGTCCTGTGCTCATGGGTGTGACTTGCATCAGAACAGGAGGAAATTCCCAGTTTTAAACTTAATTTCCCCCTTACACTGCCTCAGTTGTAACTGAACCAATCATGGGAATCGTGGTGTTTTCAAATACGCCTTTGTGCATTCTCTCTGGGTGGGATCCATTCAGTAGTGAAAAGCTGCTCTTTGACATATTGGTAATGTAGATCCTAATTGTTTTTCCTGTTTAAAGGAGTTTAGTATTTGTAAAGAAATTGCTTTGCATTTGCTTTTCAAAAAGCAAATTATGTTGCTTTTTTATTTTAGAATTGTATTTCTGGTTTTGTGAATAGCAGTGCATTATTCTTAAAAAAAATTGAAGTACTAGAACTACGAAATATCATTACAATATTACAGATGTGAGATTTTACTTCAAGCGTTCATTCTAGCTCCGTGGAAGATTTGGTTTTTTGCTTTTGTTGTTGTTTTGTTGGGTTTTTTTTCTTTTTAAACTCCTCAAACTTTCTTTTTTTCACTTACATAGCCAAGAAGTAGGGATGTTTCAGTCACTGCTTCTTCTTCAAGGAAGAAATGAAACATACCTTACATTTTCTGAATTCATTGCTGGTAGTTCCTTGACCTACTTGAAGCTCATTTTTCCCCTTGTCTTGGTTTGAAAGACAGGTGTCTGCTAAGGCAGGCAGGAGCCTCCCTTGGAATGGAAAATGTAATTCCCCTTCCCTCCAAATTATTATAATTTTGAAATTAAGGGCCTTTCAGGCAAAAATATGAGGAATAGGAATAACAGTTCCTTACTAATATATATATATATATGTATAACAACAGAAACAAACAACAGTAACTGTGGCAGTAACAGCGAACAGAACCAGAACCCAGTGCTGGCCTTCTCGGCTGCCGGGCCCTTTCCCTTGGGTGCAGTTCCGCTCACGGCCGGCAGGGGCGCTGGCGGCTCCCGGTGAGCAGGGCGGGTGCGATGGTTCCCCCGCGGCTGCAGGGGGCGCTCCGGAGCGAGCTCGGGGAGCACCCGGCAATGGCGGCTTGGCTGAGCCCGGAAGGGATGGAAGAAAGGCTTCACAAACCCCCTGGGGCAGCTGATCCCGGTGCCCGGCTGGACCCTCGGGAACAGCAAACTGAAATGGCAGGAAGGAGCACAAAATCCCGGGTGGTGGACGAGATGTATCGAACTCCACAGCTGCAGCGGGAACCCCAGGACGTCTCAGCAGGCAGGAAATGAGGAGCTGCAGTGTAGTGAAGGCTCAAAGCAACAGGAAAAGAACGGCAGGGCAGAGCAGCTGTGGCCCAGCTCCCAGCAGGGCAGGGAAAGGCGGGCTCAGGATCCCGGGTTTTTCCGGTAGAAGGAAGGCAGCAAAAGGCAGAAGCCTGCAGTGGTGATGAATTCTCCCCACAGCGGCTGCAGCCTCTCTCCCCTCCGAACGCCGAGAGAACAAGACAGCTAAGGGCTCCACCCCAACCCCCTTCTCCCAGTCCAAATCTCGTGGCATCTCTACCGTACACGAGAAAACCCCAGGTAAAAGAGAGTAGCCAGCTGGACCTCGCCCCCGTGCTGTGTCCGTGTCTTTTGTCTCTCTTAAGTATCCAGCAGTTATTGTCTCCTAGCAACACGTATGGGGGAAAATTCCTAAAGAGAAAAAAAAACAAAAGGAGAACTCCTGAAAACCCCAACACCCCTACCAGCACTTTTTTCTTGTATTATCAGGAATAATGATAATACTTTCTTCTTATATCAATGTGCATTTTGATCATATTTGTATGTTTGGAAGATAGACTGATTCAACTTAGTTTGACTTCTGTGTGTGTGTCTGCCAATAGTAACCTGATACTCTTGTAGAGCTTTGGGTCTGCTACCGACCAAGATTAGCTTCTTGTAGTTCTTGAGATGAACAGGTGTAGAGCTGAAGTCTTCCTATCTCACTTTTCTAAATTTAGAAAAAGTTAGTCTGAGTGTCACACTTTGCAAATACTCAAAAGTAAGGCTATGTCCAATTCTATGAGCTTGTTTTGATGTTCTCTGACTATTTGAGAGAGAAGGTTGGATTTGGTTCTGTTTGTTTGTTTTTCCTTTAGTGAAAACATAATTTATTTTGTGTGTATACAGTGTTACTGAACACATTGTCAGAAGTGGTACATTAATTGTTTGGCAATAACTTGTGAAGTAAATATGTGAGGCATTAATTGTGAAGCAGAGATGAGGTATTTGCTTACCACTGTCTTCCAGGTCCAGATGGAGCAGCAGCGAGGACTGGGACAAATATTTAACTCCAAATTATAGAAACTCTCATGTTTTATCAGCGTATGGTGTAGGATCGTCTAAGATCTGCTGCCTGAATGGAAGAACTTGTGATGTCGAAGCTGTTTTAACAATGTTGAGTCATGAGAGAAATTGCTTGTCAGCACTGTCACTGCGCTTGCTTCCAGTCCTGCCCCAACAGGTCTTCTGTAAGAGCAGCACCCTCTCTGAGCCCAGGTGGAGAGCTGTGACCAAGCTGGGGCTGACAGATTCAGCTGTGGGGTTACAGACATCTCCTGTGTAACTTGGATGGGGCTTTGTCAGGGACTGGGGCGTTCTTGTGTGGAAGAGGCTGGGACTCGTTCTTCAAGGGAAATGTTTTACTATAAACTGGAAGTAGGGAGCATCCTCCTGTTTTATATGTTTATAGTCATTCTAATGAACTTTTCTGTTAAGTATAAAAAGACTTACAGAGATCAAAACATAGATGGGAGGCTAGGGTGAAGATTCTGGGGAAGTTTTTATTTTTTTCCTGTAATTAGAGTAAGTACCATAAAATGAAACCCAGCACCAAGCAGCCTTTTGTGTAATGCAGAGCTGTACCACCAAGTGATTGAAAACTCCAGGTTGCATGTATGACTGGGGTATAAATTGATACCTTTATAACCCAAAGTGGTCTTAGCCATCAAAATTGCAGAAAACTTTCCTATGCCAAGGATAACCACTGACTTTTCCAAGTGGCCCTTCCTGAAGCATGATGTTATTTGGATCATGATGAGGCTGTCTAGCATAAAACTGTAGACAGCTTGCACAGTGGTACTTTGTAGACTTAAATTACAGTAACCACACTTGATTTGCCTTTTTCCTGATGTAAAAAGGGCTATTTTTTGAAAATTCATACAGTTGAAAGTGGTAATTTAGAAGAGCTGTTTCAGGAAGTCTTTGGGGTAGGCTAAATATTGGACTGACCTTTGCAGAGTTCACTGGTCTGTTGGAATCTGAAAATTTACATAAAGAAATATACTTGTGGCTCTGGCAAGAGAGGATTGTGCGTAACAGATCTTGATTTAACCTCCTCTCTTCTCCCTCCTTCCAGTACTCCTTTTGATTCTTTGTGGAAGGTGGAAACAGTTTTCTAGATGAGGAAAGTCCTCCTGTGTGGTCAGTTTGTTCTTGCGGCTAAGCTGCAACTTTCTTGCTTTGTCAGCTGTCTCATACATATATTTATATGCATTGTCATAATTATGTATTTACATCTTGGTCTGATATTTGCTGATTTTAATTCTTCTGCAAAAACATTGTACTCATCTTTTGTTCGGCAGTTTTTGTGGTACTACAGCAAAACTTGAATCTACCCTCTGCAGTAAACTGAAGTCTTTTGTAAAGTGACAAACTATGAAGACAGTTGAAGACAATAAAGTTTCTTTACTTAGTTCAGTAAATGGGTTTTATATATTTTTCTCATTCTCAGACATCTTTTAAACAAATTTATAGTTTGGCCCTTGCAAATGCAGTATGGCTACTTCTTGCACCTCACTGAATACCCCATTTGTTATTGGTGCTGCGGTTTATCATTAACAAATGGCCATTGCCTCCAGGTACTGTGGTGGGGCTGTGCTGCTGGAGCAAAGTTGTCTGCAGTTTACTTGTGAAAAACAAATCTGTAAGAACTGAAATAGCACAAAACATTATAAAATGTTATCATACATTGCAGCAACTACAGTACTTGTGGTCTGTTTTGAAAATTAACTTAATTAAAGCAGTGCTTCCTTCTGCATGGAAGAAGGAAGATAGGAAGGTTAGTTTTGTTTAATTTACATTAGCTTCAGCAAAGCTTGGATTACAAGTGTGTGTATTAAAATATGCTTAATCAGATCTAATTGTAAGCTGCTCCCAAAAGGATTTTAATCTCACCTTGGCCATGGGCACATCTTGAGTTGTTTCCTCTTTGCGTCACACCTACTGATAGTGCAGCTGTTGGCCTGAATGAAAACTCACTTCACAAAAATGGGACTGTGATGATTTTTCCACTACTTTCTTCTTCTCCTGTCTATTAATAAGTTTTAATATCAAAACATAAGCTAATTGTAGTGGCAATTATTTGAAAAAACAGGGTTTGTTGGCAAAGCTCTTAATGCCACTGAAGTCAGAGGTGGGTAGACTGAAGTGGATACAATTTGCAGTGGAGTCTGTTAGACTTTTCTTGCCTCAAGCTTTCTATTTTCAAACCAACATAGGCAAATCCTGTCATAAGCTGGAGTCCTTCAGATTTAATTGTCAAGAAGGGATAAAAGTAATAATTGTTTTAAGAGATAGAACCAGGGCTGTGCCTTGGCTTAGCAGTTTGCTGGGGCTGATCTGCAGTAGGATGCCAGTGTTCTAGAAGAAGTTGGCTGATCCGATACAGCTCAGTTGAAATAAACATGACACAATTAAAATACAAAATCAAGTAAAACATTTGCTATTAACAAGCTTTGTATCTTGACATCAAATGTGTATTTCCACATGTTTTTGTTAAGTTCAACTCACTGAAATATACTTCCTCAGTGGGGGTCCCCTATTGCAGTCATAATTGTACAGATGTTCTTTTCACATTTTCAAAAACCTTGTGGTACAATTTCAAAATCTTGCTCCTAGAGAGGATTTCCTTGGCTGGTGATTATATAAGTCCAAACATATTTGGCAGCAAAAGCATGCCCTGCTTTTCATGGCTGCTTGTTTTTTCTTTCTTTGAGAAAGAAAGAAAGAGAAAGGAGGGAAGGTTCCCAGATCTTTTTTCATTTGTCAAGTTTAGAACAAAACTACTAACCTAGTCTAAATCAATGAACCAACCAACACTCCTCAATAACATAAGGAACATCAAAAAAGTATTTTTTGTGTGTTTGTTTAGTTAAGAGATGAAAATTACATATCCAGGCTCCTATTTGAAATAAAAAAGGCAGTGTTTTCTGTGACAGCAATGTCAAAGAAAATCAGTATGATTTTTGGATATTTACTTTGGTTCAGGTTACTTCATACTCATATGTATCTGTGTCCAATACAACTTATTTGAAGCTGTACTGGTTAATTTTTCTGCATTAACTACTGATTGCAAATTTTGCTCCTAAATATCCTGTTTACTGTGGTTCCACCCGAGCGCTGAGGACATCAGGAGCTGAAAATACTTTTGAGGTACATGGACACTATCCTGTGTTGATTTGGAATTATGCTCCTTTGAACGAGTAAAGTATTGTTATGCTTCCATGCAGGGCCTGGAAGTTGTGCTCCCATTCATGTGAGGAAATGAGTGCTCCAAGCTGAATGTGAAATCTGGAAATCTTCCAGTGACTGTAATTCCTAAGCACTGTGAAGCATGTAATTCTTTGTTCTGTTGGCAAACAGTCAGGTGAACCAAAGGAGTAGCTAGGAAAATGTTTTTATCAGAAAATACTTTTTTTTAAGACTGTGTCTCCTGATGCCTTACTGGATACTTCAATTTCTTCTTAAAGTGAACTCAGAGGAGTGTTTGCTCTCAGCAATTTAGTTGAGAGCTTAGAATTTGGTTTTGTAGGGAGAATTTTAGGCAAGCAACTTTCTGGAAAGGTTAGAAAAGGGAATTGGGATTTTAAATTGTAGATGTAGAAATATATAGATATATGGTATTTAATAGTGTGAAAATGTTGTTGTGAGACCTCTGCCTGGTAAACAGCAGAATTGTTCTCTGGTTACAGTTTGAAATGCCTGTCTGAGCCCTAACAGAGTCTGTGTAGGAAAGTCTGGTTTTAGTGGGACGTTTCACATTACTCTTTTCTCTTTTTTTTTTTTTTGTTTTGTTTTGTTTTGTTTCACTTCAGACTTGTTTTAAGTTTATTTTCTGACCTAACCCGTGTTTTCATGAATTGCTCATACTTAGCAGACCTTATCTGCACGTGACAGCGAGATGAAATTGTAAACTTGCTTTAGAAAACAAGCTATTCCTTTAACATAAGCGAAGCCATAGCAATTTGCTTGCTTTTCCTATGAATCACACTAAAGAATGGAATAGTGTTGAGAGCTGTTTACAGCTGTGGGTACCATTACTTCACGCTTAGAATTATACGTTTAGCTGTTGCACTCAGGTTTAACTTTGGTTTGGCGGCAAGCCTAATGGGGGCTCTTAAATATGTATATATCTTACACACATAAGGCAGTTGAAAGAGGCTTTTTAGTCATACCCTTGACCTGGAATCCAGTAAAGGAAAAAAGTAGTAAAGTAGTATTGGTTTTACCTGTAGAGTGAGTCCACCCCCAGCTAAGATGAATATTTGTGCAGTTAACTGTAATTGATCTTCATGTTCATGGCAGTGCTCTTCTTTCATGTGCCCTAGGACTGTGCTCTGTAGTCCTTGAGTTTGATTTGTGCGTCCTAATAAAAATCCTACAGTGGTAGCTCACAAATACCAGGTACTGTAGCATCAGAAATTAATTGCTCTTAGCAATAAATTGCCCTGATAACTGAGTTACCTCATATTCTTTTTAAGGAATAAAATAGTAGAATGTTTTAAAAGCTTACAAAGCAGGTAGATTCAGGTAAATGTTTTTCTCATGAGTAGCACATTCTTGTGTGATCCAAAAAAACCACAGGCATGGGGCCAGTGCAGCAGTGTAAAGGTGAATGTTGTTTTCTATGTGACGTTGATAGCTCCAAAAACCTGGTGTGGGGCAGAGGAAGTGCAAAACTACTCTGCAACTTGGCTTGAGTTTACTGACTATGATTTCTTGACTTTCTCTTTTTCTGTTGCTAAGACAATCACTGACAGAATAAACACATTAAAAAAGCTTTGAAATACATGAAACCCTTGGAGGGAGAGGAGTGGAAAATTTCTCCATCCTTGATTTTGACACTGAACACCAGGTTTCCAGCAGAAGTTGATTGTTTGGATTTGGTTAGAATTTTTTTTTTTTTTTTTTGCGTTTTGTTGGGGTTTTTTCTGTTTCCCTTTGAAAGGGTTGACCATCAGCTGAGATGGGACCCTCACACTGAATATGTGCCCTCAACAAGTTCTGAAAATGAATGATGAGCAATAGAGCAGAGAGGGAGATACTCTATTGTCACTCTTTCAATGCTGTTACCTACCTATGAGGAATTTTCTTTCAAAGAGAATTGGGATGCATGGTTTGTTGGGCATGGATTATTGTCACTTGCCTTGTGAGGAGACAGTGGACATTTGATTATAAGGGTGGTATTTGAAATGCAGGTGAAGAATACCATATTGATTGGGTAAGTAGTCATGGTTTTTAATGTGGGCTGAAGAGTATTTGAAGTTTTGTGTGGTCACTTCTCAAGCAGCCACATCTTTCAGAAACTGAAATATGCAAGTGGATTCATGTATGGACCCATTTTACCCCAAATGTGGCCAGTATGAAAAGCTCCCCTTGAATTTGGAAAAGGACTTTTTCTATAGGAGAAAAATTGTGGACTAAAATTGTAGTCAGAAAGACTTATATTACATGTCAAGAAGGTCCCCTAATTTCATCAGTTAGTATTTTAACCAACAGATGAGGTAAACCTCTGTCATAACTTACTGTCTTTCCCCAGAGTAAGTGAATTAAACGATGTCCTTACATTCCCAGTGTGAATTTGTGATTCTGTGATGTCTGCAAGTTGTAGATTTGGTCCCATTAAACGCAGCAAAAGCTCTTCTATTTTAATGCATCTGTACTCCAGCCTATCTAATATGCTCACCATCCCTTTATAGTCATTTTCCTTAGTCTTGTGGACTCTTGGATGCTTTGTTCATTGATAAAGAAAAATACGTGATGAAATGTGATCTCTCTTCATGTGAATTTTAGTGAACTTAGTTCATTTGCTGCACTTTTCAAGTCAGTGTGATTTATTTGTTGCTCTGTTGTTTGCATTCTTGTGTAAGTACTGTAAATACGCAGGAAAGGTTTGTCTTGCTGCTGTTACAGCAGCTTTTGTATGAGAATGATTCATGTCCAAGGCCTTTAGTGTGCATTGCTATGGAAACTTCACAGCACAGGCTTCTCATTCCCCCCTTGGTAGAATTCTTCACAGTAATTTCTCTTGTACCTGGAAATTGGGAGTGATATTTGCTACTGAAACATCGATGGGCTGAATTTTTATTATCGTATATTTAATAGGCATCTTGTGCAAACAGAAAGAGGTTTTTATTCCAAATACATAAAACCTCCCTGATATCTTGAGCAATAATTTTGAGGTATTTAAGCTAATGCTGCCACTGAAAAGTCTTTTCTCTTTGATTTTATGTCCAGAGGTGGGCCAGATCAGGAATCACTTGAGACTCCTCTGAATCACTTGAGAAACTTTCCCACTCGTTTGTCATTATTATTCAGGCAGGCAAGGTTCCCCAGTCTTGTTTTGTGTGTGGTTTTGCAGATGGTTATGCAGAGATGGGATGAAGAAGAACAGGTGATTGGAAAAGGTGAGAAGTTGCTTTTGTAATGGGTGTGTTGGCTTGTGGTCATTTCAGATTGCCCATGACAGGTAGGTTGTGTTGAGGGTAATGCTCTGCACTGTCATCTGGAGACAGTTTGGTTCCTAGTTTGGGTCTTCATTGACAAAAGCGAGTTGCAGATTCTTATTGCTCAACACAGAGGGCAAAAAGAATCACCAGACTGCCTAAGGGTTTCTTCTGCAGGTTTGGAAGGACTGTTATCGAGAAACTGCCTATCTTTTGGTGATAGGAAGAGCTGAAACATGAAAACCAGTGCTTATATTGACTGGGTGATATTCTTGAGTGGAAATGCAAAAGAAAAAAACCCCAAAAGTACATAATAGGAAAAGAGTAGACAGATGGCAGAGATCTTGTAGGGTGAATATTCACAAAGACAGATGAGCTTGGACCTGGAGGGACAGGGGAAAAGAGCTTGCCCTGCAGCTGCTGATTCAGAGACAAGAGCTTGCAAGTGTCTCCAGTGTAGCGCTACTACTGTTGTTGTGGCAATTTTCGTTAGCTGGTTACCGTCTTCGCTAGCTGGGAATGAAGTGGGTCTCTGTTCCCTTGGGAATACAGAAGTTACTCATCTTTTCCCAGAAGAGGGGAGAGTGCTGCTTGGAACGCCAGCTCTAAGTGGTGTATTTTGCATGGTTACTGTTTGGAAGTGGTGGTGTGTCACAGTGGCTGGGCATCCCTGGAATTGTTCTGTAGGTAAAGGTCTATGGAGCAGTCTGTGCCAGGCTGGAGAGCTCACTGCTGAGATTGTTGTCTGGACAATGCTTTCACTGTGAGGCTGTAGGGCGGACACACAGAATATGTTATGGAACAGTGCTTGCTGTGTCTCCGTCTTGGCATGCCTTAGCAGGCTCTGTGTTGTGAGCACTTGCCCATGAAGCTGCCAGAAATAGATGCCTAATGGCAGAGAATTTATGAAAATTGATCTCAGCCATGTAAAGATGCAGGTTCAGAGTGAGATCTCAGGTTGTAGAGGAAGTGACTGGGAAGTCATCTCTCAGCAGCAGGCTGAGAAAATGGTCTTAGGCACCAGTGTGCTTGGTTTTATTAAATGCTAGGGTGTAATAATTAGTTATTTGTTACTTAACTAAGTAAGAATCTGATAGCCTGCTTAATAATAATTCTTAAACCAGCTTCCTTACATGGATGTTGAATTTCAGGTGTGGTAGTGCAAGAATCCTAAAAGATGTACTTCGTTGGGAAAACCAATGTTGTCTTTATATTTTGAGCAGTGTTCTGCACATATACTAGAGTTTGGTAATGGGTTGGGAGTTGTTCTCGAAACATGGCACGCAGGTGAACTGCACTGAAGTCAGTCTTCAAAGGAGCTGTTAGCATGGCCCTATTCAGTCTTAATTTTCAGGTTGAGGATGAAGAATAATATTTTCTTTGTAGATTGTCATGTTGTAAGTACTAAGAATTGCATCTAAAATCAGTATTTGAGTCAAAGGACAACTGTATACAGGCTTGTTACAAGCATTTTTTGTGCATAAGTTTCCATTACTTGTTCCAAGATTGAACAGTTTTACAGAAATACCTTGTTAGAAGGAAGCTGGTTTCATTTTTATATATGCAGTGGAAGGCTGGGTAAATGTGACTGCAACTTCTGAAAACCGTCATTGGTGTGGGTTTTGGTTTTGGCTGGTGCCATTTGAGAAGAACATGGCACTGATGCTGTTTGGCTGTGAGAGTATATGAACTTGCATACTTGAAATATGCCTGTAGGAGAATCCAGTTATATTCATGTGGATTCTGTTGGACTTGTAGAAAGTTATTTAAATTTCAGTTAAAATTACAAATTGGTTTGCAAGTCACTGTCATTTTGAATAATATTTAAAACTTGGAAGTAATCTTACTTTTTGATTCTTTCATGTGACAGTCATCTGCTTATTACCTCTAACCTACATTAACGTGTTAGGATGTATTTATGTGGGATCAAGGATTTTTACTCTCTTAATGAACTGTCCATACAGTCAGTGGTTAGAATATTAGGAAGCAGTTCTGGTTTCAGGCCTTGTGCAATACCTTAAATAATGTAGGGAAATGAAATGTTTGAAAAATGCGAGGTTTTATTACAATGAGATTCACTTCAGCATTGTAAAATTATTCTTCAAGTGTGGTTGTGGGTTACTCGTGTTGGAAACTTTGGATCACATCTGGACATGTGCAAGGTGCTCGCTTGATTCAGCCTGTCGCACTCTGTGTGTTTTGCCTTGTTCTTCTTTCAGCTGCCTCAGGAAGAAGGAAAGTGTGACTCTATCCTCCTGGCCCTGTTTGCTGAAATATCAGTGAATATGAATTACCCCAAACCATAATCATGGTAGCAACACTGAGCTTTTAGGTTGTCCTGCTACAAGATTTCTACGGGGAGAAGTCAGGAAACATTACTGGTCTGTGAGGAGTTTGCAATTACACTGTTGCACTTCTCTTGTGCAGGATGGAAGGACTTTAATTCTCATTTCTGCCTTGCACAGAATCAGCAGGTTGCTGTCCGGAGTACCACTGCAGCCTGTCAGCAGGGCTGTGATGTGTTAGATCATTGTTTAACATGGGTTTGTATTTCTTCAGCTTCTTTCATCAAACCAGAGGGCCCTTGGCTTTTAATGCAAAACTTAATGGATTATGTGCAGGGCTGATCCATGGTCCATGTATCATCTCTATTTTGTGTGTTTTATGAATCTTTTTAACATTTAGAGCGTTGTTTTGACTAATGTTTAGTAATTATGACAAAATGGCATTTTAATCAGCGTAGCCTCCAATGTTGTCACTGAATGAGGAATTATATAGAAGACATCTCAAAAGTATTTGCCAATTTGTGAAGATAAAATTTTATGAACATAAGTTAATAAAATTCAGTGCATAACCCTGGACATGTTTAATCCTATCTGAAATTCCATTCATTTTGTTTTTCTCATAAATGTGGAGTTTCTGCATATTATTTTAATAGATGAGTTCCATTATTTATTCTCAAATCCAAACAACACAGAGCTTTCCTCTCCCTTTGCACGAGGCTGGATGGGGGAATGCTTCACTCTGAAATTGGAGTTAGAAACAGGACATAAATCCAGTGTGATTGTCCTCAGGCTGTTTTCTTTGGTGCGAGTTTAGCTGTAACCATTGCATGAAAATGATCTGCTGTGAGCTATATTGTGTATAACTTGAGCATTTATATGTCCACTGGTTGTAAGTGCTGAGTTATTATGTTGTATGTATTTGCAATTCACTATATTGATCCTCATGGATGCTTTTTAGACCTCCATTCCACAGCCTGGTAACTGAAGGTTATATATACCAAAAAATTAGATCCATGAAGCTTAAGATTGTCTTATGTGTTGTCCAACGTTATGAGCAAATAAGATACCTGTTTATCACTTTTAGCATGGGGATATGTTGAAGTTATTAATGGTAATTAACCAAAGTAGTTTCTAATTTCTTAAAAGCTTATTGCATAAGTATATAATTTCATTTTAAAGAGGCAGTCTGTCCATCAGTGATGTTTAATATTGAATTTCTGTAGTAGAAGATTCACATTTGTGTTTATAGATTAAGTATTTTAAATTGTGTGTCTAGCAGTTTGGTAATTATCTCAAAATTGCTTTTGAATTGGGAATGGGATGAGTGTTTCTTTAACTGTCTCGTATCTTCAGTTTTTACTTGCTCAGTGATACTTTGGAACAATCATGTAATTCAATTATCTTTGTTCCATATCCATAGCCTTGCTGAAATTAGGCTTTTCGGTTGGTTTCAGAAATATTCGGTTATGTCTTTTAACATTGAGTTCTTGTTCTTTTCCATTACTTTAGCATAAGTTACGGAGTTGGGAGTTGTAGAGTGACTCCCAGAGTCTCTCCTTGCCTGCTGTGCCCCTGCCAGCATGGTGGCCTGTGCTGTATTAATGTTCATATTTCCATGCTTTAAACACAGTGTGTTACATTAGGAAATCAATCGAGATAAAGCTGGTTTTAAGCCTCCTGCTGAAATGTTCATCAGTAATCCCATATTGAGTAAGCTGCAAGATGGAATAGGGAAGTGATTGTGTGTGGTTTAATAAATGCGTATTGCAGCTTGTTGTGAGGTGTGGGCTTTGGTTTTTGGGGGGTTTCTTTTGTTTGTTTGGGTTTTTTCCCCCCAACCAAGTGAGCCTTAACTGCCATGTTGCCACTTTGAAAATGTAAGAAGTGTTATGGAAAACAGGTTGCTGTTATTGACATGCAGGGTTGCAGTAGCTGCAATTAAAGCAATTTTAATGAGTTTGAGGGGAAAAAACCCTGAGTCTGGTGAGTTCAGAATAAATTACCACAAGGTTTTAGAATTGTCCTTTGGTGGTTGTACAGGTTTTTCATGCTGCAGCCTTGAATATAGTAAGTTAATTCACAAGCTACAGGTTTTATGTTCTAGATGAGACAAGAACTTCAGAGAGAGCTGCCATGATTTGTCATCCAGTTCTCTATTTGTATTATAATAAGTAAAAGAAATAGCAAAGGGCACTGGAGAAATGGACACTCACAATAACAAACCTGTCTTCTTTTTCCTGATTCCAGGGCATATTCCCTTGTGGATTCCAGTCAAGTGTCTACCTTTCTGATTTCTATTCTCCTCATAGTCTACGGCAGTTTCAGGTAAGATTTTTTTTTTAAGGTTCTGCCGAGTTTTTATTTTTCAAGTAAAAATATTGCAAGTGACTGAATACAGTTTATGCCTTTTTGTTTCATTGTATCTTTGTCAGACATAGCCAACATAAAAAAACTTACTTGCTTCCGAGAAGGAAATGGAAAAGGAAGAAATAATAGCAAGCTGGGGTTTCTGAAAGATGTAATTGTATGGCATGGTACAAGCACATATAAGATAACTTAAAAGTCAGTGCATGAGGACAGCTCTGTAAATTTGTATTTTAGAAGGTATAAAAGGATTGTTGAGACAGATAGAAGGTAATGTTCTTGATAGCAGAATCTTCTGTACATTATCCAGTGGTGGTTGATCGAGAATGTGCTCCTGTGATTTCAAACCAGTCCTGTAGAACAGCAATCCCTGAGTCCCACTGCTGTTCACTCAAGTGTCTTAATAGAGAACTGGGGAACACTGTCAGTGTTGAATTCCAGCAAAGCATCTGAGAACTGCTGCAGGATGAGTTTGAGTCTTCAAAAATCGAATTTGCCTCATTTTAGGAGGCCTGAGTATAGTTTAGAGAAAACCCAGTTATCCCTTTAGACTTGCATGCTGTATTATACAGTTTGTTTTACTGTAGTGGTACCTAAGTAATGAGGCTCATACTGACATATTAAAACAATATAATAGCAATATGAAAGTATTATTTTTTAAATACAGCATGTTTTTCTTTCTGCTTCTTGAAGAACATTGCTTCATTTCACAACTCTGTGATAAAAGAGTTATTATACTCACTACTTATACTCACTACGGAGTCTCTGAACTGCTATGAGTATTCCTGAAATAGATGATAGCTGTGCTCATACATATGATGTAAGTAGCAGCTGTTCTAGGATAAGAGGTTTTATATCACTCTCATAAGTTAATAAAGTCATATAATGAAAGACCCAATTTTTTTGCAAGAGCTGTCTGTTGTTAGCAAGTGTTCGATAACAGCACTGCTGGTGGAATTAAAATAGAAGGCTTTAGGAAAACAAAATCTAGAGATGCTCACAATAAAAAAGTAGTCAAAGGTTGTATTTGTTTAGTTTTTTCTTCAAGTTTTGAGTCAGATTAGTATATAGTTGAGGGACTGATTAATTTTTTAACTATTTGAATTTATGCAGTTGTGTAAAAAGGAGCTATGCATCTGGCTGCAAGAAGCCATAGCATTTATTAAAGTTCAGTTACAAAAATGTAGTGCAATATAAAACAGCTGGAGTGTGTGAACTTAAATTGCTTATCTTTCTTGGAGCTCCTTGCCCTTAAAAATTTTCCCCTGCTGTTTGCCATCCTATTCCTATTGGTACCTACACATGCTCTTAGCATTTTGTCCTATACTTTACATTTAAAACTACTCACTTAGCAAGGACTGTGAACTCCAGAGCAATCTGACTCACTGGATGAAGTAGTGGGATGGTGATGGATACAAATTCATTGAGGTAATGTCCAGTTTTAGTCTTTTTCCTTTGCATGTATCCTGAAGATCCCATGATGTGAATTACAGACCAAAATAGGGTCCCAGAGTTTTAAAATTACTTTCCTAATTAATCTCCTATATGTGGTTTCTTTAGCAGGTGTCTGAGCTGAAACCCACAGTTATGTTGGGGACGTGGACAAACTCTGATTCTCTTTGGTCAGCGAGCAAGGTCAAAAGCAGTTTTTTACAGAAAATTGTACAGTGGTGTTAACAAAGGGATCTGAAATACAGTTAAGGTATTCAAGAAATTCAAGTGTGGTAGTAAGTTACAAAATTATATTCATCTGGAAATTCTTAAAGTAGTAAAATGAAAACTTCTGGCAAAGCAGATGAATTTTCTTAGAAAACTGATGTGCTGGAAAGATGAAAGTTAGAGCTTAGGGTGCTCATTCTTACCTGTCAGAAGTGGAGTGTTCATCTGGATTTGAGTGCTCGTCTCCTGCTGAGCTGTCATACCACAAAAAGAAAATAGCACTCCTTAGTTAGCCTTTGTTGCAAAAAGTGGGTTTGGTTTCTGATTTTCAACTGAAAAGCAGGTAGAGTTATTGTAGTATTCCTGGCAAGTAGCTGAAACAGAAGTTCTGTAATAGGATCAGAAAGAATTGGATGGGTGAGTCATTAGGATAAAATCCATGTGTGTGGTGGATCTAATCTAAGGCAGGAGGCTTCAGGGGAATAAAGGAAAGCCTTGGTCCACTGTCCTTATTAATAGAAGTAGCATTTGTCCAAAACAAATGAAAAAAATCCCAAACCCTCAGTATACTCAAAAGAACGTCTAATAAATCATGGATAAAGCCCAGAACCAGAACAAAAGTGCAGTGATAGAGTTGAGTTCCCCTTCTCTTACTGTGCATGAATGAGCATTTCCTGCCTACATTTGTGCTGGGTCTGGAGTTTTACCTTCCAGCCCTTCTGAACGTCTCTCTCGTGTACATTCTGACTGCTCTCAGCCTTTGAACTTGACATACTTTTATTATTGGCTGCCAAAGGAGCACGTCTAATCCTTTAAACCATTACGAGCTGTAAACTGGAGTGTGCAAGTAGATGTGTTAGTTCTGGATTTTTAAAGAGGTGAGCTCAGCTTGAAACAGGTTGTTTCCAAGAGCAAGATAGCCACCTATTCATGTCCAAATGCTTCTCTGTGACTTAAATGTTGGGGTTACTTTGCAGGTAACAGCTAAATCTTTTTCTATGCTGTCACCTCTCCAGACATGGGCTCTCAGTTTATGTAAAGCCAGATTTAACCCAGAACCTACCTGGGAATGTTCATACACCTGCTTTTGAGCCAAACCAAGAAGTGTGGGATGACACGGGGACCTTCTGTCTCTAGGCTTTGGGTGGGTGTAAATAGAAAGTAGCTCACATTGTGACCCTAGAGTGTTCATGTGAACATGGTGTGCTAAGGGTTGGCCATTCCCATACTCCCAGAGCCCTCGGATGGGTGACTGTCCTCACTAGTAGAGCAAGAAGGAACTTCTCAATCTCAGTAAATTGCATCTACAGGTGCCTCTATAGATAGATCCATGTGTTGCTATTTTCTCCATTGTTTGATAAGAACATCTCCTACAGGGTTTCCCTGAGGCATTTCTGCAGTGGAAGTGATCCATAGTTGAATCTGAACTTTGCAGATAGTGCTGTGCCAGCAGCTTACTCATTCCTTTGGCCTCAGCGTAACCCTCTGGAGTGGCTCCCTGTGGGAGGGTGACTTGCTTGCTTTGAAACCCTCTACTGGAAATCCAACCAGCTG